>CM022300.1:567940440-569247704 GCA_011799875.1 Thinopyrum elongatum | reverse complement strand
TAAAAAATAAGAAATAAAATTGTCTACAGTAGTTAAAGAACAGAAACAATAATAAATTGTCAAAAGTGACAAAAAGAAATAATTTAAAAACAATTATAACTATAAAGAAAAGACTAAAACAAAAACTAGAACTAAACAAACAGTCTGTTTTGCCTTAAACCCTAATTTAAATAAATACTACAAATAGTACTAAATATATGCCTACTGGATGAGACAACACAATAACAAAACAGTAGCAAAAAGAATCAATCAAAAATCTATTCTAGAATTCAAACTAGAGCCAAAACAGTGTTTGAAGCATATTTGAAATAATTCAAATTTAAATTACTCAAATTTGAAAACTAAGTACACATAGAGAAACTTCAACAAATTTTTGACACAATGCAAAAAGAATCACTCAATTTGGATCTAAAACCTAAAAGTTATAAGAAATCTAAAAACAGAACTATTTCTGTAAACAGAATATAAACAGAAAAAGAAAAAAAAAACTAACGATCGGACGGTGCACACGTGGCGGCTCCTAGTTGGATGCGAGTGTGCGCTGCGGGAGCTAAACGGGTGGACGTCCGCTACTTAATGGATTCGGCGACTGCTGCCAATAAAAAAACCGACGACCCGGTTCGAACTAAACCAGAGTAAACCGTAGACAAAACCGATCTAAATAAAAAAAACTACCCATTCGCTAGATCTAATCTACGACGTCGAAGGGAGATCAGACGGTCGAGTGCTTACCGCGATGGTGGAAGAGCTCCGGCGAGGTCGTCGTCGGCGGTGGTGGCTCGGGGATGATGCAGGAGAGGCCTCCGGTGGTCCTCGACGACGGGGAAGGAGACGGGCGGACGCGGCGCATCGTTACGGTCTCGGTGGTGGTGGAGTTCGTCTCCGGGGAGGTCCGAGGCGAGCGAGGCGAGCTTGGCGGGCTTCGGCTCCGGCGGTGGGCATCGGTGGTGTTGCGAAGCAAGGGCTCCAGGGCTCCTCGAGCTCCGAGAGATGGTCGACGTGGCGCAGAAGGTCGAGGGAAGGCCGTGGGTGAGCTTTGGAGGTGATGGGGAGGTGCGAGGTGCTCGGGTGGGCGGCAATGGCGCGGCGACGGCTTCTGGCTCCGGCGAGTGATAGGCGGCGAGGGAGAGGGGTTCGGCAAGGGGAAAGAAGGGGAACGGGACGCGGGAGAGGGGTATATATAGAGGGGCCATGTCTTGGGGTAGGGGGTAAGATGGATTTCGCAATCCCGAGAGATCCGGGATTCCGGCGGCGTTCGGGCGATGCCCTGTCATGGGGAGGAAGAAGATTGCAGGCGAGGGCGATCGCGCAGTGGGGCCCAGCAGTCAGCGGCACAAGGGCGAGCGAGAGGGGAGCGGGCGGCCGAGCCATAGCGCTTTGGCGCTCGCGCGGCTGTGGGCCGGTGCGGTGAGGGAAGAGAGAGAGAGGAGTAGTGCTGGGCTTCGGCCTGGCACTGTTCGAAGGATTTTTTTTTATTTAAACAGACAACAAAATAAAGTAAACAACAAATAATAAAAATGATATATAGGCATATTATATATCAAAATTTTCAGAAAAAGAAATCCTAAAACAAGAACATAATTTAAGATACAAATAAAATCCACAAAAACTTACATAAAGCAAACAGTGCTACTGTTGCATTAAAACCCAATAAAAATCATTTTTTAAAATACCAAAATGATTTCAAATTTACTTTTCTCCAATTTTCTATTGTAGGGAATCATTTTACCCTATTTTCCATGTATTTCATTTTTGGAGAAAAATAATTTGAATAAAATCCAAATAACTCCAAATTGAAAGGGGTTTTCAAAATACTTCCAAATGACTTTCAATTTGATTTTTTTAACTTCCAACTCATATTTCATATAATTGAAGAAGTCATTTTATCTTCTCTCTTGAAAATCATTGAGTTGCATAAAGTTTCGAATTTGAAATATTTTCGGATAGAATTCAAATCTTTTCAAAACCCTTTTCATTTCAAATGGAAGAAATCATATCATCTTCACTGCAGGGTTTTTGTGATGAAATGAATTTGAATTCATGGACATCAAGTTGCAAAGATGAAAGTTTTGGGAAAGTCCTTTTATTCCCCCTCATTCAACTTTCAAAAAGTTTCAAATTTCACTCAATTCACACAATCAATCACTCAACAATCAGACAAACAAACATAATTATTTATTTAATATAACATTCCAAAATTTAGAATTTTGGGATGTTACAAACCTACCACACTTAAAAATGAATCTCGTCCTCGAGATTCAAAGAGGCTAGCAAGAAAAAGGTAAGGGTTTGGGGTCTTCTAGCAAATCCATTGGTCGGAAAGGCCTGGGGTGCTACCACACTTAAAAGTAGGCTTACGGTTCCAACAAAACTTATGTATTCCATTCCTTTGGGTTGGCGGTGTTGGTCTTTTCATATCTTCGGGATAACTCCAATGCTGACGTTCTTACTGTAGGGGTATAACCTTTTCCTCTATTTCTTGTGTCCTTCCATCATGGTAAGGTTCTTCCGAGGTTGAGTCTTCTTATCTGACGGGTCTGTCGCCAATACTAAACAACTATCGAAACCTCCTGGTGGTCAACAACGTATGGTTTCTCCTGGGGGAAATGGTCGGGGTTGAAATCTCACCGTATGTCCTACGGTTGGCAACGGTTGCCTGTACAGAGTTTCATCGTCGTACCATTCTAAGGTTTAAGCAAGGTTTCGATATCTTTGTCTCTCTACTATGGGTAAGTCACTCAGATTTACCATCCCAAATAGCAAGAGTGAATGATAAGAGTAAGTCGGTATGGTGATCAATCCATTCCGCACCCAAATCATTACCCTGTATAAGGTTTAGCGAATCTCGCAGTTCTAACACTCGGGCATTCTCACAAACATTGCAGAATTTCTCTTGTCGACGAACTGAGTTCGGATATAACCATTACTTCTGCAAGCTGAACAAAACATCTATCGTTCTTCAAAACTCTCGGGTTTTCGTAACCTCCTAAGAAACGTCTGCTGATCAATTCACAACTTCTTCCAAAATTTCTTCTTCCAGGTGGGGGGGGGGGGATTACTCAACCTTATTAATTCCTGGGCCTGTGGGTTATGGGTCCACTTCAATACTTGCACAACTTTAACTTATCCTGGGAGTTACAATTGTTCCATATTCCAACATTACATCTCCTTTAAATCCAATAGTACTCCATTTCTTCATAACTATCGTATCAAAAGCAAAACTCCAACTATTTTTTTTGTCCGAACTCCAGTCTGTGGAATATAATTATCCTTTCCATTGGTTAGGTGTTCCCACATGGTACTACCACCCTTAAAATGTAATACACAAATCCATCTGTAGACCATATTTCTCATATCCTTGAAAATGGTCAACATCTGTGTTTTTAGAGTAACAACTCAAAAAAAATCCACGTATGAAATCATGACACATTAACTTTATTGATTTCAGGAATTCATTACAATCTCTGAGCATCCATTACATAACTCAACTCATTGTACTCATGAAAGTAAATTGCTTCCTACTACACTTATTACCAATATCAAAATTCCAACTACTCAGCTCCAGCTTTCATCTTGTCGGGACATTTAGTAGCATAATGTCCTGCTTCCTTGCAGTGAAAACAGATGACTTCTGACAAGTCTTTGGGCTTCTTGGGGATCGTGTCTGCTCTTTGGGTTCTTGGCTTCTTCTCTGGACATTTATCAGCGTAATGACCTAAATCCTTGCACCGGTAACAAGTGATATTACTCAGGTCCTTCTCCGCAGAAATTGGGTTGTTCTGGGGATGCCTTTGTCTTCTCTTCTTGGGTCTCTCCGTAATTATCAGAGCTTCTATTTCCTGAGGGTCAAACTTTACTTCTGCTGTCTGGAAGTCTCCGAGATACTCTTGGCTTTCCTTCGGGCAATACTGTGAGAAATGTCCTTCTTCTCCACATGAATAGCAAGCTTGGGCGAAAAATCTGTTTAGGCCTTCACCATCAGGGTCTTCAACAACTTCCTTCATCACAGGTGCTTCTAAACTTTCCATGAGGGCTTCTTTCTGCTGATTGATAACTTCTTGTACCTTGGGGTAAAGGTGACACTGAGCAGGGTAGTGCGTAGTTCCTTCACACAGGAAACAAGTAACCTGCCCAATTGGGCATTCTTCGGCTAGGTCATTCTCCTCACAATGCGGGCATCCATCCTTGTGTTCCTCCTGGGTGTGTCCTACTTCTCCGCAAATCTTGCAGGCACAAGGTTTCATCTTTGGGTGGTCACAGTGCTTCCGGATGAGACGGGATCTTAACAGAGTCTTCTTGAATTCCTCCCAAGTTCTTGCTCCGTTACATCCTTGTATGGCTTGATGCATTTCCCACCAGGTTGCAGCACTTTCTGTAAAGTACTGAAGAGCGTACGATACTTCATTCTTCCTTGAAACCAAATTGCTCCCGAAGTGATTCTCCATGTTCTGAATCCATAGCTCTGCCTCCGACTGAGTCATCGGTCGAGAGAATACCAGTACTTCTTCGTTCATCATCTATTGGGTCCAAGGGCTTTGGGGATGAGATACGAGAGAAGAATGGAGGGATATACACACAATACAAACAAAAGTTTTGAAGAAACGGGTTTTATTTTGTGGCTGTCAGAAAAACATCAAACAAATGACAGCTCACAATCGTCGCATCTAACGTAAGTATATAATAGGGGTTTGGTCTTCTAAAGGTCAAATAAATCTTCAGAGTCTTCAATTTCTTCGAGTCTTCATAGTCTTCAACGGTTGTAGCTTCTTTCTCCGAAATGTATGGTGAAATACTCTTTACTCTGAAGTGGCCATCAGTTGTCCGATATCTTGTTCTTCTTGGAGCGGCTTCAGTTGATCCTTCGTGTGGTCAAAAAGGAAAGGGGTATATTCTAACTATTTAAGGTAAGAGGGACTATTTGATAAAATCAGAAAAGATGAGAAGTAAGAGTCTTTTTGAAAATAAAGTTTTAGAGACATCCTGTCCTAGGGGCTTTTCGATTTCTAGGGTCACGTCCTACAGTCAACATGTGCTCTGATACCATATCTGTAACGACCCGACCTCAAACGGTCAAGCCTCTGTGTATCTGTGCCATCCCTGGATCAGTATGCTGGCACACACAGTACATCAATGTATATATCAAAGTGCAACCACATGTATAAATAACGTAAAACTAATATATACCTCATAATTGTCAGCAGAAACAAATAGTCGGGTGTGGAGTCCCATCAACGCCATCGGCAGGTTGAGTGTAGACCGTAACCCTGTACCATACTCTTACTCGTCGGAAGAAAGTATCTGCAACATGATACGTTGCAGCCGTGTAGGTCAGTACATTGAATGTACCGGCAATATCACAACATGAGAAAACAGATGATAAAAATATACTATATGCAAAATTGGCTTTGTGGCTCTGTGTCTGAGTTTTGTTTTGCGTAAAAGATGGTTTTATTTTCCCTACATCAAAGGAATATCAGGAGTCTGTACTACAGAGTTTTCTATCATGACATGATTCCGCCAACCGATGTCTCATAGCCCAGAACAATCATAAGTTGCCCACAATTAAGTTATCAGTCCGGTGTTGAGAGTTCCGAGATAGATCCAAGTCCAGAGGCTCATGTTGTCCGTAACTGGGGACACGGCTAATCGATTAGGATTTAAGCCTCTGCAGAGGTTTGTACACTTTACCCGCAAGATTCGATCCCTCTTTTTACGTTCTCGCACTTCAGGGTATTTGAGAACAAGACGACCGAAACATGGTCTTCCGAAGAGTTCCCCTGACCACTGTCCGGTGCTCATCCAATCCTACCGTAGTTCTACATCTGCTAGCACCGTCCCAGCCAGAGTCACAACTAAGGTCAACCAAGCCAGAGCCCATAGTGACTTGCGGTTGCACAGGTAAGCTTCCGGGCATGAAGTATTCTTCCGTCTCTTTGAGTCTGGGTGAAGCTTTCCGCAAGATGTCATGGCGCTTCTCCATGCATCCTGGCCATCCACTGGTTGCTTCAGGGTGCCCGTCAACCGTCCTTCACCCAGTAATGTGTATTGAATTCTTGTCTCGAGTCTTGAGGTCTTGAAGATGCAGTCCTTGTAGATGCCATCATGAAGTTGTCGTCACTGACGTAGAGTCCTCCATTCTCACACCACTCCCGAGCACTCGTACCAACCCCGTCTACTATAGCGTAGCATTTAAACAACATAATGTCCCGGGCTTGGTAATCAGGGAGATGGGTTCCTACCACATGCATTCTACTCAACTAGAAGAATTCAATATCACTACTGGAGGGATTATGAATGGTGACACTAAATGCAATAAAAACATAGGTATGAAAAGCATGGTCAAAGTGAACTTGCCTGGTAAGTTGATGAAGATTATAACGCTCTTGGAAACTTTGATAAACTATTTGTCACTCCGAGAAAATCTATACAAGTCAAACATAGCATTCACATAAGCAATCATTCTAGCAAGCAATACTAACACTCAAAATAACAATTAAAACAACAAATAAAAACTCAATAATAAAACTCCAACAAATTCCAAAGAAGCTTCAAATAAAACTAGAAAGAAAAACTACTAACAAAAATCTATGACTTTGCTACAAACATCTAACATAGTTTTGCCCTAAGTAAAAACTTAACAGCAATTAAAACACTAAAGTAATAAGTTAACAGAAAATAAAAAGTAAAACAACTGAGTTAACAGAAAGTATTTTTCATAAAATTTTATTTGCAAAAAGAAACAAATAAAAAACATCTATGAAACTCTAACTATGACCTATACAAGTTTTCATACAAAACTAAATAAAATAATTTTTGTAAAAAATAAGAATAAAATTGTCTACAGTTAAATAATAGAAACAATACTGAATTTGTCAAAAGTGACAAAAAGAAATAATTTAAAAACAATTATAACTATAACGAAAAGACTAAAACAAAACTAGAACTAAAATAGTACTGTTTTGCCTAAAACCCTAATTTAAAATAAACTAAAATTACTAAATATATGCTACTGGATAGACAAAACAATAACAAAATAGTAGCAACAAGAATCAATCAAAAATCTATTCTAGAATTCAAACTAGAGCCAAAACAGTGTTGAAGCATATTTGAAATAATTCAAATTTAAATTACTCAAATTTGAAAACTAAGTACACATACAAAAACCTCAACAAATTTTTGACACAATGCAAAAAGAATCACTCAATTTGGATCTAAAACCTAAAAGTTATAAGAAATCTAAAAATAGAACTATTTCTGTAAACAGAATATAAACAGAAAAAGAAAAAAAAAACTAACGATCGGACGGTGCACACGTGGCGGCTCCTAGTTGGATGCGAGTGTGCGCTGCGGGAGCTAAACATGTGGATGTCCGCTACTTAATGGATTCAGCGACTGCTGCTAATAAAAAAAACTGACGACTCGGTTCGAACTAAACCAGAGTAAACCGTAGACAAAACCGATCTAAATAAAAAAACCCTACCCATTCGCTAGATCTAATCTACGACGTCGAAGGGAGATCAGACTGTCGAGGGCTTACCGCGGCGGTGGAAGAGCTCCGGCGAGGTCGTCGTCGGCGGTGGCGGCTCGGGGATGACGCAAGCGAGGCCTACGGTGGTCCTCGGCGACGGGGAAGGAGACGGGCGGATGCGGCGCATCGCTGCGGTCTCGGTGGTGATGGAGTTCGTCTCCGGGGAGGTCCGAGGCGAGCGAGGCGAGCTTGGCGGGTTCGGCTCCGGCAGTGGGCACCGGTGGTGTTGCGAAGCAAGGGCTCCAGGGCTCCTCGAGCTCCGAGAGATGGTCGACGTGGCGCAGAAGGTCGAGGGAAGGCCGTGGGTGAGCTTTGGAGGTGATGGGGAGGTGTGAGGTGCTCGGGTGGGCGGCAATGGCGCGGCGACGGCTTCTGGCTCCGGCGAGCGATAGGCCGCGAGGGAGAGGGGTTCGGCAGGGGGAAAGATGGGGAACGGGACACGGGAGAGGTGTATATATAGAGGGGCCATGTCTTGGGGCAGGGGGCGAGATGGATTTCGCGATCCCGAGAGATCCGGGATTCCGGTGGCGTTCGGGCGATGCCCTGGCGTGGGGAGGAAGAAGATCGCTGGTGAGGGCGATCGGGCAGTGGGGCCCAGCAGTCAGCGGCACAAGGGCGAGCGAGAGGTGAGCGGGCGGCCGAGCCATAGCGCTTCGGCGCTCGCGCGGCTGTGGGCCGAAAGGCCAGTGGGCTGGTGCGGTGAGGGAAGAGAGAGAGAGGAGCAGTGCTGGGCTTCGGCCTGGCACTGTTTGAAGAATTTTTTTTTGTTTAAACAGACAACAAAATAAAGTAAACAACAAATAATAAAAATGATATATAGGCATATTATATATCAAAATTTTCAGAAAAAGAAATCCTAAAACAAGAACATAATTTAAGATACAAATAAAATCCACAAAAACTTACATAATGCAAACAGTGCTACTGTTGCATTAAAACCCAATAAAAATCATTTTTTAAAATACCAAAATGATTTCAAAATTACTTTTCTCCAATTTTCTATTGTAGGGAATCATTTTACCCTATTTTCCATGTATTTCATTTTTGGAGAAAAATAATTTGAATAAAATCCAAATAACTCCAAATTGAAAGGGGTTTTCAAAATACTTCCAAATGACTTTCAATTTGATTTTTTTTAACTTCCAACTCATATTTCATATAATTGAAGAAGTCATTTTATCTTCTCTCCTGAAAATCATTGAGTTGCATAAAGTTTCGAATTTGAAATATTTTCGGATAGAATTCAAATCTTTTCAAAACCCTTTTCATTTCAAATGGAAGAAGTCATATCATCTTCACTCCAGGGTTTTTGTGATGAAATGAATTTGAATTCATGGACATCAAGTTGCAAAGATGAAAGTTTTGGGAAAGTCCTTTTATTCCCCCTCATTCAACTTTCAAAAAGTTTCAAATTTCACTCAATTCACACAATCAATCACTCAACAATCAAACAAACAAACATAATTATTTATTTAATATAACATTCCAAAATTTAGAATTTTGGGATGTTACAGTTTAACAAGATCCAGTGGAAGCTGCATGCGCCCACGTTTGCATGTATAAATTAAGCGGGCATGTGACTAAGACTCATCAACTACCCTAAACCCTGTACACTTATTAACATCTAGCTAATATGCAAAAACAGAATTTGTAGTACAAGACAGTGTGAGACACACCCGAAGTTGTAAGGAAGTAGTATATCTCAATTGGTATTTAGGAGCTTCAAGAATTCTAGCAAGCTTTTCTCTGTGTCTTTTCGTTCCCATGGACGCGTCCATGTCTCTTGATTAATGGTATTTGGGTCAATGAACCCAATGCCATAGCGTCCAGCTTTTTTCATTTCATAGATCTTCATCCTGCATAATACCACAGAAAAGAATATAGTGAGGATAATTACAGGTAATGCTCAACGAGCACTACAGCTAGCAGCGTGAGACTTAAATCACAGAAAGAAATCACTTACAGACAATAGCAACTGATGATAGATTTGTCGAGTGCGTCTTGATTGAATAACTGAAATAGTTATGTAAACTCAACATACAGATCTTTCCCATGGTAGTAATACTCTGGCTTGACTTTCACAATGAGGGACTCTCGATTGGTAGTCTTGGCAATTTTCATGTACCATTCATGCAATTCATACATTCTCGTTGAGAGCTTCTCGACCTCCTCAGGCTTGACCATAGGTTCGCCACGGGCATATTTCCGTTTTATGTCCTCCTCTCTAATCATATCCATGGGCTCGATCTCTAGGAGTTGATAAACAGTGATACCGGCCTCTTCAGCCATCCTTCTATGAGTGTCGGTTATTACCAGCTGATCGGCGCCGGTACTCGCATGTGTTGGTACAATGAGTGGGGGGATCGATTGCACCGCCTATTCTCCCAGCTGGGGAACAGTTTTCCCTCTTTTTTTGGCAGCTGCTTGGCTAGAGCTCGAGCTTGACTCCTTTTTTTTTGCTTGATATGCCTTCCTGATTTGGCGCTCATAGTCTGAGTCAATAGGCTTGGGAGCTGGTGGTTCAGCCATACGAATAAAGTGGTCAATGACATGCTCAGGTACTTTCTCCTTTGGCGGCGGTGGTGGTTTCGGTCCAAAATGGGCCCTCACTTGGGCTTGCACTTCTGCTTCATTTTCCTCCTCAGTCAAGTCGTAAAGCCTCTTCGGAAGAGGAGTGAGGCTTGGACCAAATTGGAATCTCTTGCCTCCTGTACCTGTACTTGTACCGCTAGCCACCATAGCTGCGACGGCTCTCTTCCGCTGTTGCTTAGGCCGCGTAGCCCGCTGAGGCGGCGGAGACGGCTGACGCGGTACCTGACTTGGAGGAGGAGGAGTGGCCTGACGCGTTGGCGGACTTGAAGGAGCAGGACTCTGCTGAGGCGGTGGCTGATGACTTGGAGGAGCGGGAGTCTGCTGACGCAGTGGCGGACTTGGAGGAGGAGTCGGCTGATGCGGTGTTGGTGGCCTTGGAAAGATGATGCAATCCTTTCTGCATAGAATGATTTGATGTATGGCCTCTCCCAGTGTGTGCTCGTCGTCACCTCCAGGAATGTCAAGCTCTAGCCCTGAATATTGTGCCACCACTTCATCAACCACGACACGAGCATAGCCAGCTGGAATCGGGTTGCAATGGAAGGTTGCTTCAGGGAGATTTGTATAAGCAACGGCGTCCGCCACCTTCATGGATATGTTCTTCATTTTGAAGTGTAGCTCACAATTATTGTTTTCCATGATGTCATCCATAGGGTATCTATCCAGCAATGCCTCGCCCGGGGCGGAACCCACGCTGCTTCTCGGCATGGATGGGACGGTGCTATCCAATGCTGGATCCGCTAGCTGCTGCCGCTGCTGAGACCCCCTTTCCTGGCTAAGTGAGTCGATCTGCTGCTGCTGCCGCTGGAATTGGAGTGCCAACTCTGCGTGCGCTGATTCTAGGCCTTGAAGGCGTTCTTCTTCCTGCTTCCTCTGCTCCTCCTCCAGCTTCCTCTTCTTCTCCTCGTCCATCTTCTTTCTCGCACGGCTTCTGTAGTCGGCGTTCCAGTCCTCAAACCCCTCATACCACGGAACAACGCCTTTTCCTCGTGTTCTTCCCGGGTGTTCAGGATTTCCTAGGGCGCGCGTAAGCTTGTCGTTCTCTCTGTTGGGCGTGAACACCCCCATTCGAGCCTCTTCTATTGCAACAAGTAGTTTAAGGTCCGCTCCTTTAAGACTTTCCTTCTCCAAAACCTTGCCTGTCTTTGGGTCCAATGTCCCCCCATGCGCATAAAACCAAATCCTGCACCTGGGGGGCCAACTCAATGTAACTGGAATGACCCCTGCATCCACCATCTATTGCTCAGCCTTATCCCACTTAGGCCGGGCCACCATGTAGCCACCTGGCCCCAGCCTATGGTAATGCTCCTTTTTCGCGGCATTGAGCTTGTTTATTCTTGACCGTTCCTTAGCTAATTCCGATTCCTTGAATTTCACGAAAGGGGGCCAGTGATCTCTTTGCTTCTCCAGTGTTCCCGTGAATTCTGGAGTCTTCTTTCCTCCTTCGACGTACTTGGCCCATATACTTTTCTTATGGGTGTTGAATGCAACCGCCATCTTCCTAAGAGCAACGTTCTTGACTTTCTGCACAATTGCATCCGTGAAATGATCTGGTAGGGTGAAATGTGACATGAGAGATTCCCAAAGCAGATCTTTTGCTCTTTGGTCAACAAAAGTAAGATCTGGACGTTCCTTTGCTGGCTTTTTCCATTCTTGAATGGAGGTCGGGATTTGTTCCTTCACAAGAACTCCGCACTGACAAACGAACTTGCCCGCATTCTTCTTAGGCTCGCTTGGTTCGCCATTAAGTTTGATGGCATCGATGTTGTACTTTACGCCATCCTTCAACTTTTTGGCCGGGCCTCGCACTGTCCTGCTGCCTGTAGAAGATTTGCTCGATCCGAAGGGCTGAAAGAAGAAAGATCGATTCGTTAATATATATACAAATCATTTAAAACATGTGATGATCACCAGATGCCTGCTTATATAAAAATACCTCGCCGGTCTTTGTTATTTCAAGATCAACATTTTATTTGTCATCATAATCATAGTTCTGGACTTCATCTATTCATTCATCTTCATCAAATATCATACCCTCACCGGTAGGGTCCAGATATTGCGAGCCGTCATCTTCTTCAAACTCATATGGGCGAGGGGATGAGCGTATGATGTTGAACAGGGCCTCCTCTCCTTCTCTGCCGGTATTGTCCATAGCTTTTATTTAACTAATCCAGAAGAAACATAAAACACTTTAGTATTCAAATTACAATGCATGCATGCAATCAATAAGGAAAAACTGAATCATAGTACATAATATGCATCACCGAATATAATCTCGAATACATCGTCTCGAATATTATCGAATAATATATATAATCTCGAATACATCGTCTTGAATATTATTGAATAATATATATAATCTCGAATACATCGTCTCGAATATTATCGAATAATATATATAATCTCGAATACATCATCTCAAATAATATATATAATCTCGAATACATCGTCTCGAATATTATCGAATATATCACTAGCTAGCTAATATAGATCGAATACTATCGAATAATCTAGTTCACTCGCGGTTCCTGAGGCGCGGGCGGTGGACACCCAAAGAGAAGGAACCATCACAGGATCATAGCTCAGGTGAGATCCCTGAAGAACCTGCCAGGTATTGGAGAACCTGACGTCCATAGCAGCCATGTAGCGACGGATGTGCTCGTCCTCCTCCCTCACACGGTGACGTACCACCTCCGGCGGGGCCGGCTCCCTCCGCACCAAAAGTGGCCCACGCGAATGCCACCAAAGGAGCTCCGGGTCGACGACGGGACCCGGGGCCGGGTTCCTCACCAAGCGGCGCGCCCCTGAAGGTAGCACCTCCCAGTGCCAGCCCGGCGGAGCCCAGTCCCGAACATGGCTCCTCTGAAGCAGGACGTCGTCTCGAACGGGTCGACGGCGAGGATGCGGGCCGGGCATCATTGACGTCGAGAACAAATACTATATGCAAATGTAACATTTTTTAAATGATTGGATTGTGATTTCTTATATACAAATTCTATATGCAAATTCTATATGCAAACTTTGACATATGTCGACGATCAAATATCATTGCATATGTCAAAATTCAAACTTTGACATATGATATCTAGCTAGCTAATTAATCTAACATTAATATATATATCTAGCTAATTCATCTAACATTTTGACAAAAGTATAAAAAACTAATTCATCTAACATTAATTAATATATCTAATTCATCTAACTAAAAGTATAAAAAACTAATTCATCTAACAATAATATATCTAGCTAATTCATCTAACATTTGACATTAATCTAATTAATTAATTCATCTAAAACCTTTGACATTTGACATTAATCTAATTAATTAATTCATCTAAAACCTTTCTATAAAAAACTAAAAAAAGAAAAAAACTAAAAATATAACATCTAAGTGTGTGTGTGTGTGTACATGTACATGTGTGTGTGTGCGGGCTTAGGAGGGCGGCCGACCATGGCGGGGGTCTCACAGCGGGGCGACGGGCCGGGGCGGCGACGGGCCGGTGCGGCGACGGGGGCGGCGAGTCGACGGGGATGGGCCGGCGAAGGGGGCGGCGCGCGAGTCGACGGGGACGGCACGACGGGGACGGCGCGCGACGGGGGCGACGACGGGGGGCGGCGGCGCTGTCGATCGAAGAAGAAGAGGAGACGAACAGAGAAGAAGAAAGTGAAATTTTCGTAAGTGTTGTATATATAGGACGGATCTTTAGTACCGGTTGGAGCCACCAACCGGTTCTAAAGGTCAAATTTGGCCAGGACAAGCGGCGGGAAGCGCACCCCTTTAGTACCGGGTCGTGGCTCCAACCGGTACTAAAGACGCCCCTTTAGTACCGGTTGGAACCACCAACCGGTACTAAAGGTGGTGCGCTACCACCCGCGGTGCACAAAGTTTAGTCCCACCTCGCTAGTTGAGAGGAGCTCGCACCGGTTTATAAGCCCTGCCGCGGCTACCGTGTCGAGCTCCTCTCTAAGCAGGCCTTTGTGGGCCTATTGCAACTCTTCCGCCCTGTGGGGCCTACTGGGCCGTACGGTCCTGCATCCTGGCCCAACTACAGGTTGGGTTTCTAGTCGTATGCAGGCCGTGGCGGCCCAGTAGCCGGGCTTTTTTTAATTTATTTATTTTTCTTTTTTATTCTTTTTTGCTTTATTTATTTTCTTTTATTTCTGAGTTGTTTTTTGCTTTATTTAGAGTTTCTTTATGAATCTTTTTGCTTTAGGTAAAAAAAATATAAAACTTTCTGTTAGTGCCAGTATTTTTTAAATTTGGATAGTTTAAATTTGAATTATTTGAATTTTGTGTGAATCACTAGTTTGTGAATAACTTTACTTTAAAAATAGATTTTTCAGTAATTCTTTTTTCCGCTGTTTAATATTAGTGTGTTTTATCATTATATTCAATTTGGTAATACTTAGGTTCTTTTAAAAAATGAAATGCCTTTGTAACAGATGAGTTTTCGTCCGAAACCCTGATACTTCGAAAGAGATTGTCCATTTTGTACACGAAGTGCATCCAGTTTTTGCCGTAACGCTCTCTACTTTTTTGCACATGCTATGTGGGTGAAATGATGATACCATGCCAACTTTCAACCTTTTCAGAGTTCATTTTGTAGTGCTTTTCAATTTCAGGGTCATTTAGCTCAAAAAAATCAGTACATGCATGAAAAATAGCAAATGATGTCAGAAAGGGTTGAAAGTTGATGACATTGCTTTGAATGGTGCATACTGAACGCACAAAATGTCTGGAGTTGTAATAAGTTTAAAAAATGAAATGCCATTGTAACAGATGAATTTTCGTTCGAAACCCTGATACTTCGAAAGAGATTGTCCATTTTGTACACGAAGTGCATCCAGTTTATGCCGTAACCCTCTCTACTTTTTTGCAAATGCTATGTGGGTGGAATGATGATACCATGCCAACTTTCAACCTTTTCAGAGTTCATTTGTAGTGCTTTTCAATTTCAGGGTCATTTAGCTCAAAAAAATCAGTAAATGAGTTGAAAAATAGCAAATGAACTCAGAAATTGTTGGAAATTGATGACATGGCTTTGAATGGTGCATACAGAACGCACAAAAAGTCTGGAGTTGAAATAAGTTAAAAAAATGAATTGCCTTTGTAACAGATGAGTTTTTGTCCGAAACCCTGATACTTCGAAAGAGATTGTCTATTTTGTACACGAAGTGCATCCAGTTTTTGCTGTAACCCTCTCAACTTTTTAGCACATGCTATGTTGGTGAAATGATGTTACCATGCCAACTTTCAACCTTTTCAGAGTTCATTTGTAGTGCTTTTCAATTTCAGGGTCATTTTGCTAAAAAAATCAGTAAATGAGCTGAAAAATAGCAAATGAAGTCAGAAAGGTACACGTTTGTCCGAAGCACAAAAGTACATGTTTCAAATGCCAAAACACATAAGCACCCTAACTATTACAAAGACTCCCTACGGTTTGTCCAAAGTGGGACTTTCGAGATATATAAGTCCGAAAACTCACTAGAGAAGAAAGTGATGACAGTGAAGCTGGTCACATCCCAGAGTGGGATCTTTGGGTGTGAAACTTTTTCTTCGCGTGTGTCCCTTTGCGCCATAACCATGGACAATCTTCATCATTTAACTGGATGCTCGGGTCAATATTCACTGTGAAGGGAGCAATTTCATCAAACTTTTCATAATCTTCTGACATGACTGTCTTGTCATCCACTCCCACGATGTTTCTTTTCCCTGAAAGAACTATGTGGCGCTTTGGCTCATCGTATGATGTATTTGCTTCCTTATCTTTTCTTTTTGTCGGCCTGGTAGACATGTCCTTCACATAGAAAACCTGCGCCACATCATTGGCTAGGACGAATGGTTCGTCTGTGTACGCAAGATTGTTGAGATCCACTGTTATCATTGCGTACTGCGGGTCTTCCGTTACCCTGCCTCGTGTCATATTGACCCATTTGCACCGAAACAAAGGGACCTTCAAACCACGTCCATAGTCAAGTTCCCATATCTCCTCTATGTAACCATAATATGTGTCCTTTCCCCTCTTGGTTGTTGCATCAAAGCGGACACCACTGTTTTGGTTGGTGCTCTTCTTATCTTGGGCGATCGTGTAAAATGTATTCCCATTTATCTCGTACACTTTCAAAGTCATTATATTCGAATATGGTAACTGGGACAGCAAGTACATGTCATCTTCAACAGCGGCGTCATGCATGGCACGTGTCTGCAACCAACTGGCGAAAGTCCCCGTTTGTTCACGTGTAATCCAGTCATCATACTGCTCCGGGTGTTTGGAGCATAGAATATTCTTGTGTTCCTCCATATACGGAGCCACCATGGCGGAATTTTGTAGAACTGTGTAGTGTGCTTGAGTGAGAGAATGCCCATCCATACATATTATTTGTTCTGGTCCTAGCGTGCCATTTCCACCCAGTCTGCCCTTATGCCGCGATTCAGGAACACCAATCGGCTTAAGGTCAGGAATAAAGTCAATACAAAACTCAATGACCTCCTCATTTTCATGGCCCTTGGAGATGCTTCCTTCTGGCCTAGCACGGTTATGAACATATTTCTTTAAGACTCCCATGAACTTCTCAAAGGGGAACATATTGTGTAGAAATACAAGACCCAGAACGTTAATCTCTTCGCATAGGTGAACTAGGACGTGCGTCATGATGTTGAAGAACGATGGTGGGAACACCAACTCGAAACTGACAAGACATTGCACCAAATCATTCTCTAACCTTGGTATGATTTCTGGATCGATTACCTTCTGAGAGATTGCATTGAGGAATGCACATAGCTTCACAATGGCTAATTGAACTTTTTCCGGTAGAAGCCCCCTCAATGCAACCGGAAGCAGTTGCGTCATAATCACGTGGCAGTCATGAGACTTTAGGTTCTGGAACTTTTTCTCTGCCATATTTATTATTCCCTTTATATTCGACGAGAAGCCAGACGGTACCTTCATACTGAGCAGGCATTCAAAGAAGATTTCCTTCTTTTCTTTGGTAAGAGCGTAGCTGGCATGACCCTGATGTATGCCGTCTTTTCCGTGCATACGTTGCTGGTCCCCCCGTGCCTCCGGTGTATCTTTCGTCTTCCCATACACGCCCAAGAAACCAAGCAGGGTCACGCAAAGATTCTTCGTCACGTGCATCACGTCGATTGCAGAGCGGACCTCTAGGTCTTTCCAATAGGGCAGGTCCCAAAATATAGATTTCTTCTTCCACATGGGTGTGCATCCGTCAGCGTCATTCGAAACAGATTGTCCGCTAGGACCCTTTCCAAAGATTACCTTCAAATCCTTGACCATATCATGTACATCATCACCAGTACAGTGGTGAGGCTTCGTTCGGTGATCCGCCTCACCTCTGAAATGCTTGCCTTTCTTTCTTATGGGATGCCTGCTCGGAAGAAATCGATGATGTCCCAGGTACACATTCTTCTTACAATTATCCAAATATATACTGTCGGTATCATCCAAACAGTGCGTGCATGCACTGTTTCCCTTGTTTGTGTGTCCTGAAAGGTTACTGAGAGCAGGCCAATCATTGATGGTCACAAACAGCAACGCATGTAGGTCAAATTCTTCCTGTTTGTGCTCATCCCACGCACGTACACCTTTTCCATTCCACAGCTGTAAGAGTTCTTCAACTAATGGCCTTAGGTACACATCAATGTCGTTGCCGGGTTGCTTAGGGCCTTGGATGAGCACTGGCATCATAATGAACTTCCGCTTCATGCACACCCAAGGAGGAAGGTTATACATACATAGAGTCACATGCCAGGTGCTATGATTGCTGCTCTGCTCCCCAAAAGGATTAATGCCATCTGCGCTTAGACCAAACCATACGTTCCTTGCGTCACCTGCAAAGTCCTCCCAGTACTTTCTCTCGATTTTTCTCCACTGCGACCTGTCAGCGGGTACTCTCAACTTCTCGTCTTTCTTACGGTCTTCTCTGTGCCATCGCATCAACTTGGCATGCTCTTTGTTTTGGAACAAACGTTTCAACCGTGGTATTATAGGAGCATACCACATCACCTTGGCAGGAATCTTCTTCCTGTGGCGCTCGCCCTCGACATCACCAGCGTCATCGCGGCTGATCTTATAGCACAATGCACCGCATACCGGGCACACGTTCAAATCCTCGTACTCACCGCGGTAGAGGATGCAGTCATTAGGGAATGCATGTAACTTCTGCACCTCTAATCCTAGAGGGCAGACAGCCTTCTTTGCTTCGTACATACTCTCGGGCAATTCGTTGTCCTTTGGAAGCATCTTCTTTAACATTATCAGCAACTTTCCAAATCCCTTGTTAGATACACCATTCTTTGCCTTCCATTGCAGCAATTCTAGTGTGGTGCCCAGCTTTTTCTTGTCAGCTTCGCAATTCGGGTACAACAATTTCTTGTGATCCTCTAACATGCGCTGCAACTTCTTCTTCTCCTTTTCACTTGCGCAGTTTCTCTTTGCATCGGCAATGGCCCGACCTAGATCATCAGCGGGCTCATCTGATGCCTCTTCTTCAGCTTCTTCCCGCATTGCCGGCTCAGCTTCTTCCCCCATTGTTGTACCATCATATTCAGGGAACCCATGGCCAGGATAGCTGTCATCGTCCTCTTCTTCTTCATTGTCTTCCATCATAACCCCTCTTTCTCCGTGCTTGGTCAAAACATTATAGTGGGGCATGAAACCGGCCTCAAACAGGTGGACGTGAATGGTTTTTGACTTAGAGTAACTCCGATCATTCTTACAGCCAGCACATGGACAATACATAAAACCATCCGCCTGCTTGTTTGCCTCAGCCACAAGTAGAAAAGTTTGCACGCCATTAACGAACTGGGGAGAGCATCGGTCATCGTACATCCATTGCCGGCTCATCTTCATTACACAGCACCGAATAGACCAAATTAATACAAGTTCATACAACACTTATTCTCATAAAACAAACATACAAATAACTCTCTAGCTAAAGCATTTAAATGCAACAACAAATGCGATCAAGATCGCAACTAAGGTAACAATTGATCCAACAGCATAATGATACCAAGCCTCACTATCAATGGCATATTTTCTAATCTTTCTAATCTTCAAGCGCATTTTCTCCATCTTGATCTTGTGATCATCGACGACATCGGCAACATGCAACTCCAATTCCATCTTCTCCCCCTCAATTCTTTTCAATTTTTCTTTCAAGTACTCATTTTCTCTTTCAACTAAATTTAACCTCTCGACAATAGGGTCGGTTGGAATTTCCAGTTCACATACCTCCTAGATAAAAATATCTATGTCAACTTGATGGGCATAATTTGTCATAAACACGAAATGCAACAAATAGTTATAAAAGAGAATATACCACATCTGATTCATAACCCGGACGAGGGCCGACGGGGAAGGATATCAAAACCATGGCACTATGTATAACAAACAACGTACGGGTAAGATAATTATACAAGTAACTATATATCTAAATCACACAAACATGATTTTTTTATATAAAAAAGATAAGAACAAGAGGCTCACCACAAGGTGGTGCCGGCGACGGGACGGTGCGGGCGATCGACGGTGGTTAGGACGGAGATGGGAAGGCACTAAGTAAACCACACCTACATATGCAAACTAAGAGTTATTTTGACCTCAAATTGCATATAAATCAAATACTACCACATATAATTCCTCCCAAAATAAAACCCACAAATCACTATACTTATAGAGCATTGCAAGAGCTAATCTAGCAATGAGAGATGAAAGGACAAAGTTGCCAACCTTTGTGATCACTTGGATGGATGGGGTGCCATCAAATCTTCTCAAATTTTGGCAAAAATGGAGTGTGAGCTCGAGAGGAAGAGTAAGAAAACAGAGGAGAGGAAAGGGAAAGAATAGAGTGCTCGGGCTCGACGAAGGGGTTTATATAGGATGACCTTTAGTACCGGTTCATCTAACCAACTGGTACTAAAGGTGCATCTCTAGTCCCGGTTCGTGGCATGAACCGGTACTAAAGGTGCTGGTGGGGCCCTAGCCTGACAACAGCCTCCACCACCTCTTTAGTACCGGTTCGTGGCACGAACCGGTACTAAAGGTTCGCCACGAACCGGTACTAATGAGCGCCACCCGCCTAGCCGTTGGACTGGTACCATTAGTGCCGATTCAGTTACAAACCGGGACTAAAGGTGCTGGTGGGGCCCTAGCCTGACAACAGCCTGCCACCACCTCTTTAGTACCGGTTCGTGGCACGAACCGGTACTAAAGGTTCGCCACGAACCGGTACTAATGAGCGCCGCCCGCCTAGCCGTTGGACTGGTACCATTAGTGCCGATTCAGTTACAAACCGGGACTAATGTGCTTCACATTAGGCCCTTTTTCTACTAGTGGTGGATGTAAAACATGCTTGTGCCTCCCCTGTCCCTATGCCCTTACTGCTGCTGTTAATCTAACATCACAGGTAAAATGAAACAATGCTAATGTTAATGTGATGTCGCTGTTAAGTAATGCTGCTGTCAATCTATTGCCAGTGATAAAATGAATCAATGCCACCACCATTTTGGGTCGTAACATAGCTACAACTCCGTTGAACTGCACAAAATTTAATTGCACAATGGTTGACACGACGATGTGTTTCTCCTTTCGGTATCACCCTTTGTTAGAACGATCGTTCCTGTTAACCATGCACGTACGTACTGATCAAGTGCTACTCCCAATCTGTCATCACATAGTCATAATGCAATTGTTATGCATGTTAATGTAAGCCCCCGTTAATCTAGTGCCAGTGTTGATTTGATGTGATGGCACTTTTTAGTTAATGGCACTTCTTCATACTGTCACTGTAATGCCATTGATAACATATGAGATGCTGCTGTTAATCATATGCCGCTACAAAAAAATGACACTACTTAAATAACCCTATTACATATTTGTGCAAACAGGGTTGTCTATCTCCATATGGTGTCTATTTGTGCAAACGGAAGAACAAACCTCAATTTTAGTGGAACCTGCTATCAGCTGACCTCACAGTGCTCTAGGTATTCCTACATTCTTAACTAGGTAGAATGACCAATGCAAGATGAAATAAGCTTATTCGTACGTTGACTTGGTGTTTGCAGTGTGGAATGATCCTGCCATGTGTGGAGGAGCAAACAAGCACTGTAGCCGCTTCGTCAACACAAGATAAAAGAGACCGAGCCATTGATGGCCTGGCCGGCGAGTAGGGGTCGTGCAAACAGCGGTGCATTATTCTAGTGGAACTGCACAAAAAAGATATTGGGGTTAGTCGGACAAATTTTCTACAGCCACATGAAAGGAATTGCGCTCATCAATTGCATAGAATGTCCTCCGTGCCATCATAGGAGATCCCAAGGTGGAAATCAACTAACCACCTATAAAATTATGCATAATCTTCCTCACGCAGGTCAGTATCCCCTTCGTCCAGATGATCGTGTTTTGTCATGCCGAGCTATTGATATCTGCTACTGTTTTGCGACACCATTTAAGTACAGCGCTTTCCTATCTTTTCACATTCAGGACAATGAAGATGATTTTAGTGGAACTGCACAAAATGGTCTGATGTTGAGTGATCTCTATTGCCTCCTCTGTTTGCTGCAATGTGTCAGCGTAAATTGCAAGATGAGCCATCAAGCTAGCTGTGGAGTTGCCAACATGCTCAAAGTGCACGCAACATTGAGCAGAAAGAAGCATGCCTAGGAAATTAATGCGTGCGTAGGGAGGCCCTTTGCTCAGAGAAGCATCTATCATTTTTCCTTTATTTCTACACCTTCTCACAGCTTTGTCTTGGTTATAGTCTTGTGAATCATTTAGATGCGTAAACATGCAGAACTTAAGTGCTTGTGAATGTTAGCTAGTATGCATACCGTATCTTGTGAAGCTTAGTTTAGTGTGAATGTTAGCGTGTCAACCTTTATAATCTATGTATATTGTGGGCATGTTATTTGACCCCTTATTTTGCCGCGCTACGACCAGTGTGAGTGTCTGCATGCAGTACACCATCTTCTAATTTGGTGGATGCCAAGCCGGCCCAAAAAGGAGCTATAACTTTTTTTCAAGTTGAAAAATGTTACCGATGAGGAGCCATAATTAAGCTGGAGGCGTCTTTTTTTTCTTTTGAATGGGAAATAAGCTGGAGAGGTGGAGAGTTTCTCTAATGGGCTGCCTCTAGTGTTAAGGCCCTCCAGTACGAAACACGGGCAGCCGACTGGGCCGATACAAAAGCCTATCCATCTTAAAGCCCATTTGTTTTTGTTTTTTGCGAGGAAAAGCCCATATTTCTTGAAGAGGGGGCGATCCCAGAAAAACCCTCCTTCCTCCTCGCTTCCACTTATACTGCAGTTCGCTGGACTCTCCCGCTTCCGTTGCCCCCCAATTCCCCCCGCTCTCCATCTTCCGAGTATTTAACAAAAAACTACCACATTTCATGGAACCGTGCCTACAAACTACCACTTTACAAATTTGTGCTGAAAACTACCACTTTTTCACTAATTTTTGACTAAGAACTACCATGTCGGGAAAGTGCCTGATTCGCCTCTTCTAAACGCCTTTCTGACAGGATGGGCCCACAAGTCAGGTTGACCGTTAACTTTGACCAATAAGTTGACCGTTATTACAGGTGGGGCCCACCTGTCAGCATCAATCTTCTTCTTCCTCCTCCTCCTCTCTCTCTAGCATTTCCTCGAACACCTCATGTGCACTCTGCACTCTTCTCCATGGCGACGCCCCGGCGAAGCACCTCTCCGGCGCTGGTCGGGACTGGAGACGGCGGCACAACCACGCCGGCTGGAGCCGCCTCGGCCGTGGTGGGCTCCTTGACCAGCTCGGCTGCGGCCGCAAGCATGCAACGCGTTGCACTGGCTTGCATGCTAGCCCTAGCCTCACATGTACTGCTAGCTTGTGTGCATGCTGGCCACGGCCTTGCGTGCTTGCGTAGCCGCAGCTGCCGCCGCGTGCTGGCGTGTTCGGAGCCGTGCGTGCAGCCGCCGCCGCCGCATGCTGGCAGGCTGGCCGCCATCACCGCGAGCGTGCGTGTGCGGAGCCGTGCGTGTAGCCGCCGTCGCGTGCTAGCCGGCTGGCCGCCGTCGCCGTGAGCGTGCGTGTGCGGAGCCGTCGTCGAGGAGCTGCATCGGGTGGTGGCGCCGACGGCCTAGGAGGAACTTCCGGTAGCTTCGGCGGCCGCTCCCACAGCTCCAGCCGCCGTGGTTGCGCCACTGTTCCAGTCCCAAACCAACGCCAGGGAGGTGCCTCCCCGCACGCGGTGAGCCATCGGGCGGCGGCCTGGGCCTCCCCATGCGCGTCCCAGCCGGCATTACTCCGGTGGCGCAGCCGCCGACGGCCTGGGCACAGCGGCGCGAGCGGTAAGATTTGGTTAAGTGATGGGTTAGTGGGTAGGTTAGGGATAGGTGAGTGGTTTGTTAGGATTACATGGGCCACTGACCACTAGGCCCACGGGGTTAGATTAGCCTAACTAGTTGTATTTAGGCCGTGTTTCTCGAAAAAAAAGTAATTAGTATGTTCATTAAAAACTTGAGAAATTTAACTAACACTAACATATGGGCCCCACATGTCATAACGGACAACATAATGGTCAATCTAATGAAGTTGACTACTGTGCCATGTCAGCGCCTACGTGTGGGCCAACCCTGTCATAATCATGTTTAATTTCAGCCGAAGCAGTCACTAGTGTTTTTGGGGAAAAATTAATCAAAAACTGGTAGTTTTCGGCACAAATTTGTAATGTGGTAGTTTGTGGTAGTTTTTTGTTAAATAGTCCCATCTTCCTCACTCGTACAGAAAACCCCCGCTCAACTTCTTCCTCACTCGTACAGAAAACGCCAGCTCCTCTTCTTCCACTCCTATAGAAAACCCCAGCCCTCCTTCTTCCCCACTCGCATTGCCACTAGGCTTGTCTCTGGCTACTCTGCTCAAACCCGTGAGCTCGGCACAATGCCCGCAAGGAAAATGGACTCAGCTGGCCCCAGCGCCAAGAAGATGAGGCTCCCACCAGCGGCGACGCCGGTTGTAGATCCCGCACCCGACAGCGCGGGGAGAAGCGGCAGGCCCCCCACCGGATCTGAGAAACCCGTAGAATCTCGGGTGGTTGGCATCAGTGATCTCCCGGACGCCATCCTTGGGGAGATCATCTCGCTTCTCCCCACCAAGGATTGCTGCCGCACCCAAGTCCTCTCAACTCGGTGGCGCCCTCTATGGCGCACCACGCCCCTCAATCTCGACTGTCGTCAGCTATCTGTCGTTCATGATTTTGAACTCCTCAGAGCCATCAACTCCTCCCACCAGGGCTCCGTTCAACGCCTATGCATCCCAACACGCTACCTGCTGTCCATACCCTGCACGGTGGATGCTTGGCTGACATCCCTGAATTCGAAAAACTCCAGCAGTTTGAGTGCTGCCATTACCACGAAAGTTTCATACCACGAATCGAACACCAAGAATTTGTGCCCACACCATCGTTGTCCATCTCGTGGTTTTCCTCCTCTCTCCACACCGCCACCTTCGCCCGGTGCCATCTACCAGATGATCTGGTACAAATGCTTCGACTCCCACTTCTAAAAAAACTTTTGCTTGTGGTGGTTTATCTGTCGGAGGCCTCACTGCACATCATCATCCACTCCAGTTGCCTTGCCCTGGAGCGCTTGCTGATTGTTTTGGGAATAGAAATCCGTATCAATTGTCTCCAAATAAAGTCGCCTCACCTTAAAAGCATTGGAATTTGTTTTGAAGGACAGCAGCTCATCATCGAAGATGCCCCTTCACTTCAAAGGTTGCTCCTTCATTACTGTTATATACCTTCACAAATAACTATCGTCTCTGTGCCCAAACTGGAGACCTTGGGTGTAATTCGTGATCCGTTTAATGATCACAAGTTGGTGTTTGGCTCCACACTTATTCAGGTACCATATATTATCATCTACACATTTGTAATCATAAGCTGCATTTTTCCTTTGTGCGCATAAGTTTTATATCATCTTGGAGTACACTTTGGGTACTAATATTATGTTATATGCTCAATGAAGAGTTCGTCCATGGATAGCCTATCAATGCTGCTGGATTCTGTCAAGATCTTATATATCGGAATGTTTAGTTATGATCTCAACATAATTATTGGCTTGCTGCGATGCTTTCGATGTCTGGAGAATTTATTTATAAAGGTGATGATTTCATGCACATTGAAAGCCCGTATATATTGTACTAGAATTAACCGTTCAGCTGTCGCTCTTTTGACATACTCTTTCTTCAGACCTTAACTGTTTTCAATCTTCATGTCTACTTAGGCACTAACACATGGAGAAAAACATATAACCAATCAATGGCGTAATAAGCACCGGGATTTTCTCAGTTCTCATGACATTCGTTTGAGGACATTAACGATGGAAGGATATGCATCCAACCAGGCAAACAGAAGCTTTGTCACATTCTTCCTGTTGAATGCAAGGTTACTATTGTCCATGAGGCTTAAGTTTTTCAACAAGAAATTTCTCACAGACGGACATGTTGAACAGCAAAAAACGAAGTATCAGGTGGACAAATGGGCTTCTGAACATGCTCGGCTTCTATTTACAACAACTTGTGGTCATGCTCCAATAATTTTTTTGGCATAGGATGTTGATTTTATGGATCAGACCGATCCATTTATTTATGACTGCCAAAAACAGTGGTTGGGTTAGATGTTATTGCCATGTTCAATCTGGGTTTTGTCTAAATTTGATGAACAATTAATCCTTGGGCTTTTGTACCGTTTGTAATCTTGAGTTACATGTTGTTGCCCTCGTACTCCCCTCCGCCTGCCACTACAATGCCGCATCTTCCACGGCTCCTGTTCGTTCCCGTCCGAGGCTTCGTCGTCGTTCTCCGCCTTGGTTTGCTCGCTGTGCTTGCCGCCGTCTGGCGTTGTTAACATAGTCAACAACCGAGAGGAATCAGGAGATGACTGTACGTGGAGAGGCTGACAGTAGGGACCCACCAGGGTCATGGCATTACACAAGCAGGTGCCTCGTTATTACAAGCCAAAAAAATACTTCCTCCTAATTGTTTAACAACTCGGTCCCACGTCATTGTCAATGTAGTCAATAAACAAGAAAATTACACAACGAGCAACTAACACCAGGGACCCAGCAGCTTGCCAGTTTTTTTTAGAAGAAACAGCTCGCCCAGTTGTTTTTTAGTTTTAGAGACGAAGCTCAACTGCGTGCTGTGTGGGGGCTGTGGCCCGTCTAGCCCACGCTTACGCTTTTATTTAAGCACATGACGATCCCAGTTGATATCTTTTTTCTTTCTGAAAATGGCTAGCCTAGTTCTATTTTTTTTGGAGAATACCCAACCGAGGCCTGTTGGGGAACGTAGTATTTCAAAAAATTTACCTACGATCTCGCAAGATCTATCTATGTGATGTATAGCAACGAGCGGGGAGAGTGTGTCCACGTACCCTCGTAGACCGAAAGCGGAAGCGTTTAGTAACGCAGTTGATGTAGTCGAACGTCTTCGCGATCCAACCGATCAAGTACCGAACGCACGGCACCTCCGTGATCTGCACACGTACAGCTCGATGACGTCCCTCGAACTCTTGATCCAGCTGAGGTCGAGGGAGAGTTTCGTCAGCACGACGGCGTGGTGACGGTGATGATGAAGTTACCGACGCAGGGCTTCGCCTAAGCACTACGACAATATGACCGAGGTGGAAATCTATGGAGGGGGGCACCGCACACGCACGGTTAAACAATCAACTTGTGTCTTCTAGGGTGTCCCCCTCCCCACGTATATAAAGGAGGGAGGGGGAGGGGCAGCCGGCCCAAAGGGGGGGCGCACCAAGGTGTGGAGTCCTACTAGGACTCCCTAGTCCTAGTAGGATTCCACCTCCCATACGAAGTAGGAAAGGGGGAAAGGAGAGGGAGAAGGAAAGAGGGGCTGCACCCCCTCCCCTAGTCCAATTCGGTTTGGGCAAGGGGGGGCGCGTGCCTCCTCACGTGGCCTACCTCTCCTTTTCCCGTATGGCCCAGAAAGGCCCATTACTTCTCCCGGTGATTTCCCGTAACTCCCCGGTACTCCGAAAAATACCCGAATCACTCGGAACCTTTCAGGTGTCCGAATATAGCCTTCCAATATATGAATCTTTACCTCTCGACCATTTCGAGACTCCTCGTCATGTCCGTGATCTCATCCGGGACTCCGAACAAACTTCGGTCATCAAATCACATAACTCATAATACAAATCGTCATCGAACGTTAAGCGTGTGGACCATACGGGTTCGAGAACTATGTAAACATGACCGAGACACATCTCCGGTCAATAACCAGTAGCGGAACCTGGATGCTCATATTGGCTCCTACATATTCTATGAAGATCTTTATCGGTCAAACCGCATAACAACATATGTTGTTCCCTTTGTCATCGGTATGTTACTTGCCCGAGATTCGATCGTCGGTATCATCATACCTAGTTCAATCTCGTTACCAGCAAGTCTCTTTACTTGTTCCGTAATGCATCATCTCGCAACTAACTCATTAGTCACATTGCTTGCAAGGCTTATAGTGATGTGCATTACCGAGAGGGCCCAGAGATACCTCTCCGATACACGGAGTGACAAATCCTAATCTCGATCTATGCCAACTCAACAAACACCATCGGAGACACCTGAGAGCATCTTTATAATCACCCAGTTACGTTGTGATGTTTGATAGCACACTAAGTGTTCCCTCGGTATTCAGGAGTTGCATACTCTCATAGTCATAGGAACATGTATAAGTCATGAAGAAAGCAATAGCAACAAACTAAACGATCATAGTGCTAAGCTAACGGATGGGGCTTGTTCATCACATCATTCTCTAATGATGTGATCCCATTCATCAAATGACAACACATGTCTATGGCTAGGAAACTTAACCATCTTTGATTAACGAGCTAGTCAAGTAGAGGCATAATAGGGACACTTTGTTTTGTCTATGTATTCACACATGTATCAAGTTTCCGGTTAATACAATTCTAGCATGAATAATAAACATTTATCATGATATAAGGAAATATAAATAACAACTTTATTATTGCCTCTAGGGCATATTTCCTTCAGTCTCCCACTTGCACTAGAGTCAATAATCTAGTTCACATCGCCATGTGATTAACACCAATAGTTCACATCGCCATGTGACCAACACCCAAAGGGTTTACTAGAGTCAATAATCTAGTTCACATCGCCATGTGATTAACACCCATAGTTCACATCGTCATGTGACCAATACCCAAAGGGTTTACTAGAGTCAATAATCTAGTTCACATCGCCATGTGATTAACACCCAAAGAGTACTAAGGTGTGATCATGTTTTGCTTGTGAGAGAAGTTTAGTCAACGGGTCTGCCACAATCAGATTCGTATGTATTTTGCAAATTTCTATGTCTATAATGCTCTGCATGGAGCTACTCCAGCTAATTGCTCCCACTTTCAATATGTATCCAGATTGAGACTCTGAGTCATCTGGATCGGTGTAAAAGCTTGCATCGACATAACCTTTTATGACAAACTCTTTTAACACCTCCATAACCGAGAAATATATCCTTAGTCCTCTTAGGTGACTAAGGATAACATTGACCTCTATCCAGTGATCCACTCCTGGATCACTATCGTACCTCCTTGCTAAACTCATAGCAAGGCACACAACTGGTCTGGTACATAGCATGGCATACTTTATAGAACCTATGACTGAGGCATAGGGAATGACTTTCATTCTCTTTCTATCTTCTGCCGTGGTCGGGTTTTGAGTCTTACTCAATTTTACACCTTGTAACACAGGCAAGAACTCCTTCTTTGACTGTTCCATTTTGAACTGCTTCAAAATCTTGTCAAGGCATGTACTCATTGAAAAATCTTATCAAGCATCTTGATCTATCTCTATAGATCTTGATGCTCAATATGCAAGCAGCTTCATCGAGGTCTTTCTTTTGAAAAAAAACTCCTTTCAAATACTCTTTATGCTTTTCAGAAAATTCTACATCATTTCTGATCAACAATATGTCATTTACATATACTTATCAGAAAGGCTGTAGTGCTCCCACTCACTTTCTTGTAAATACAGGCTTCACCGCAAGTCTGTATAAAACTTATATGCTTTGATCACTTCATCAAAGCGTATATTCCAACTCCGAGATGCTTGCACCAGTCCATAAAGGGATCGCTGGAGCTTGCACACTTTGTTAGCACCTTTAGGATTGACAAAACCTTCTGGTTGCATCATATACAACTTCTTCTTTAAAAAAATTCCATTAAGGAATGTAATTTTTGACATCCATTTGCCAGATTTCATAAAATGTGGCAATTGCTAACATGATTCAGACAGACTTAAGCATCGCTACGAGTGAGAAAATCTCATCGTAGTCAACACCTTGAACTTTGTCGAAAACCTTTTGCGACAAGTCGAGATTTGTAGATAGAAACACTACGATCAGCGTCTATCTTCCTCTTGAAGATCCATTTATTCTCAATGGCTTGCCGATCATCGGGCAAGTCAACCAAAGTCCATACTTTGTTCTCATACATGGATCCCATCTCAGATTTCATGGCCTCAAGCCATTTCACGGAATCTGGGCTCATCATCGCTTCCTCATAGTTCGTAGGTTCGTCATGGTCTAGTAACA
Organism: Thinopyrum elongatum; assembly: GCA_011799875.1. NCBI lineage: Eukaryota > Viridiplantae > Streptophyta > Magnoliopsida > Poales > Poaceae > Thinopyrum > Thinopyrum elongatum. The sequence continues at coordinate 569,217,959 of CM022300.1, read as the reverse complement.
TGACTTCCAGAACAGGATTACCGTACCACTCTGGTGTGGAACGTACTCTGGTTGACCTACAAGGTTCTGTAGTAACTTGATCTGAAGTTTCATGATCATCATCATTAGCTTCCTCACTAATTGGTGTAGGCATCACTGGAACTGATTTCTGTGATGAACTACTTTCCAATTCGGGAGAAGGTACAATTACCTCATCAAGTTCTACTTTCCTCCCACTCACTTCTTTCAAGAGAAAATCCTTCTCTAGAAAGGATCCACTCTTAGCAACAAAGATCTTGCCTTTCGGATCTGTGATAGAAGGTGTACCCAACAGTTTCTTTTGGGTATCCTATGAAGACGCACTTCTCCGACTTGGGTTCGAGCTTATCAGGCTGAAGCTTTTTCATATAAGCATCGCAACCCCAAACTTTAAGAAATGACAGCTTAGGTTTCTTGCCAAACCACAGTTCATACGGTGTCATCTCAACGGATTTAGATGGTGCCCTATTAAACGTGAATGCAGCTGTCTCTAATGCATAACCCCAAAACGATAGTGGTAAATTGGTAAGAGACATCATAGATCGCACCATATCTAATAAAGTACGGTTACGATGTTCGGACACACCATTATGCTGTGGTGTTCCAGGTGGCGTGAGTTGCGAAACTATTCCACATTGTTTTAAATGAAGACCAAACTCGTAACTCAAATATTTGCCTCCGCGATCAGATCATAGAAACTTTATTTTCTTGTTACGATGATTTTCCACTTCACTCTGAAATTCTTCTAACTTTTCAAATGTTTCAGACTTGTGTTTCATTAAGTAGATATACCCATATCTGCTCAAATCATCTGTGAAGGTCAGAAAATAACGATACCCGCCGCGAGCCTCAATACTCATCGAACCGCATACATCGGTATGTATTATTTCCAATAAGTCCGTAGCTCGCTCCATTGTTTCGGAGAACGGAGTTTTAGTCATCTTGCCCATGAGGCATGGTTCACAAGCATCAAATGATTCATAATAAAGTGATTCCAAAAGTCCATCAGTATGGAGTTTCTTCATGCGCTTTACACCAATATGACCTAAACGGCAGTGCCACAAATAAGTTGCACTATCATTACTAACTTTGCATTTTTGGCTTCAATATTATGAATATGTGTATCACTATGATCAAGATTCAATAAACCATTTACATTGGGTGTATGACCATAGAAGGTTTTTATTCATGTAAACAGAACAACAATTATTCTCTGACTTAAATGAATAACCGTATTGCAATAAACATGATCCAATCATATTCATGCTCAACGCAAACACCAAATAACATTTATTTTTGCAATAAACATGATCCAATCATATTCATGCTCAACGCAAACACCAAATAACATTTATTTAGGTTCAACACTAATCCCAAAAATAGAGGGAGTGTGCGATGGTGATCTTATCAACCTTGGAATCTCACACATCGTCACCTCGTCCTCAACTAGTCTCTGTTCATTTTGCAACACCTGTTTTGAGTTACTAATCATAGCAACTGAACCGGTATCAAATACCTTGGGGTTACTATGAACACTAGTAAAATACACATCAATAACATGTATATCAAATATACCTTTGTTCACTTTGCCATCCTTCTTATCCGCCAAATACTTGGGATAGTTCCGCTTCCAGTGACCATTTCCTTTGCAGTAGAAGCACTCAGTTTCAGGCTTGGGTTCAGCTTTGGGCTTCTTCACGGGAGTAGCAACTTTCTTGCCATTCTTTTGAAGTTTCCTTTTCATTCCCTTGCCCTTTTTCTTGAAACTAGTGGTTTTGTTAACCATCAACACTAGATGTTATTTCTTGATTTCTACCTTCGCTGATCTCAGCATCACGAAGAGCTTGGGAAACGTTTTTGTCATCCCTTGCATATTATAGTTCATCACGAAGTTCTAGTAACTTGGTGATAGTGACTAGAGAATTCTGTCAATCACTTATCAAGCGATTGTAGTACTCAGACATTCTGAGCACATGCTCACTGGTTGAGCTATTCTCCTCCATCTTGTAGGCAAAGTATTTGTCAGAGGTCTCATACCTCTCGACATGGGCATGAGTCTGAAATACCAATTTCATCTCTTGGAACATCTCATATGCTCCGTGGCGTTCAAAACATTTTTGAAGTCCCGGTTCTAAGCCGTAAAGCATGGTGCACTAAACTATCAAGTAGTCATCATACCGAGCTTTGTCCAACGTTCATAACGTCTGCATCTACTCCTGCAATAGATCTGTCACCTAGCGGTGCATCAAGGACATAATTCTTCTGTGCAGCAATGAGGATAATCCTCAGATCACGGACCAAGTCCGCATCATTGCTACTATCATCTTTCAACTTAGTTTTCTCTAGGAACATATCATAAATAAAAACGGGGAAGCTATACGCGAGCTATTGATCTACAACATAGATATGCAAATACTATCAGGACTAAGTTCATGATAAATTTAAGTTCAATTATTCATATTACTTAAGAACTCCCACTTAGATAGACATCCCTCTAATCATCTAAGTGATTACGTGATCCAAATCAACTAAACCATGTCCGATCATCATGTGAGATGGAGTAGTTTTCAATGGTGAACATCACTATGTTGATCATATCTACTATATGATTCACGCTCGACCTTTCGGTCTCAGTGTTCCGAGGCCATATCTGCATATGCTAGGCTCGTCAAGTTTAACCCGAGTATTCTGCGTGTGCAAAACTGGCTTGCACCCGTTGTATGTGAACGTAGAGCTTATCACACCCGATCATCACGTCGTGTCTCGGCACGACGAACTTTCGCAACGGTGCATACTCAGGGAGAACACTTGTACCTTGAAATTTAGTGAGAGATCATCTTATAATGCTACCGCCGTACTAAGCAAAATGAGATGCATAAAAGGATTAACATCACATGCAATCCAATATGTGACATGATATGGCCATCATCATCTTGTGCTCTTGATCTCCATCATCGAAGCACCATCATGATCTCCATTGTCACCGGCGTGACACCTTGATCTCCATCGTAGCATCGTTGTCGTCTCGCCAACTATTGCTTCTACGACTATCGCTACCGCTTAGTGATAAAGTAAAAACAATTACATGGCGATTGCATTGCATACAATAAAGTGACAACCATATGGCTCCTGCCAGTTGCCGATAACTCTGTTACAAAACATGATCATCTCATACAACAAATTATATCACATCATGTCTTGACCATATCACATCACAGCAGGCCCTGCAAAGACAAGTTAGACGTCCTCTACTTTGTTGTTGCAAGTTTTACGTGGCTGCTACGGACTTCGAGCAAGAACCGTTCTTACCTACGCATCAAAACCACAACGTGGTGTAGTGATTGCTTTTCGATCTTCTAAAAGAACCCTCTTCATTGGAACCGGTTCAACTAAAGTGAGAGAGACAGACACCCGCCGGTCACCTTTAAGCAACGAGTGCTCGCAGCGGTGAAACCAGTCTCGCGTAAGCGTACGCGTAATGTCGGTCCGGGCCACTTCATCTCACAATACCGCTGAACCAAGTAACAACTAGTAACGGCAAGCAATATGTATACACCCACGCCCACAACTCCTTTGTGTTCTACTCGTGCAAATAACATCTATGCATAGACCTGGCTCGGATGCCACTGTTGGGGAACGTAGTATTTCAAAAAAATTACCTACGATCACGCAAGATCTATCTATGTGATGTATAGCAACGAGCGGGGAGAGTGTGTTCACGTACCCTCGTAGACCGAAAGCGGAAGCGTTTAGTAACGCGGTTGATGTAGTCGAACGTCTTCACGATCCAACCAATCAAGTACCAAACGCACGGCACCTCCGCGATCTGCACACGTACAGCTCGATGACGTCCCTCGAACTCTTGATCAAGCTGAGGTCGAGGGAGAGTTTCGTCAGCACGATGGCGTGGTGACGGTGATGATGAAGTTACCGACGCAGGGCTTCGCCTAAGCACTACGACAATATGACCGAGCTGCAAATCTGTGGAGGGGGGCACCGCACTCGGTTAAACAATCAACTTGTGTCTTCTAGGGTGCACCCCTCCCCACGTATATAAAGGAGGGAGGGGGAGGGGCAGCCGGCCCAAAGGGGGGGCGCACCAAGGTGTGGAATCCTACTCGGACTCCCTAGTCCTAGTAGGATTCCACCTCCCATACGGAGTAGGAAAGGGGGAAAGGAGAGGGAGAAGGAAATAGGGGCTGCGCCCCCTCCCCTAGTCCAATTCGGTTTGGGGCAAGGGGGGGGCGCGTGCCTCCTCATGTGGCCTGCCTCTCCTTTTCCCGTATGGCCCAGAAAGGCCCATTACTTCTCCCGGTGAATTCCCGTAACTCCCCGGTACTCCGAAAAATACCAGAATCACTCGGAACCTTTCCGGTGTCCGAATATAGCCTTCCAATATATGAATCTTTACCTCTCGACCATTTCGAGACTCCTCGTCATGTCCGTGATCTCATCCGGGACTCCGAACAAACTTCGGTCATCAAATCACATAACTCATAATACAAATCGTCATCGAACGTTAAGCATGCGGACCCTACGGGTTCGAGAACTATGTAAACATGACCGAGACACATCTCCGGTCAATAACCAATAGCGGAACCTGGATGCTCATATTGGCTCCTACATATTCTACGAAGATCTTTATCGGTCAAACCGCATAACAACATACGTTGTTCCCTTTGTCATCGGTATGTTACTTGCCCGAGATTCGATCGTCGGTATCATCATACCTAGTTCAATCTCGTTACCAGCAAGTCTATTTACTCATTCCGTAATGCATCATCTCGCAACTAACTCATTAGTCACATTGCTTGCAAGGCTTATAGTGATGTGTGTCACCGAGAGGGCCCAGAGATACCTCTCCGATACACGGAGTGACAAATCCTAATCTCGATCTATGCCAACTCAACAAAGACCATCGGAGACACCTGTAGAGCATCTTTATAATCACCCAGTTACGTTGTGACGTTTGATAGCACACTAAGTGTTCCTCCGGAATTCGGGAGTTGCATAATCTCATAGTCATAGGAACATGTATAAGTCATGAAGAAAGCAATAGCAACAAACTAAACGATCATAGTGCTAAGCTAACGGATGGGTCTTGTTCATCACATCATTCTCTAATGATGTGATCCCGTTCATCAAATGACAACACATGTCTATGGCTAGGAAACTTAACCATCTTTGATTAATGAGCTAGTCAAGTAGAGGCATACTAGGGACACTTTGTTTTGTCTATGTATTCACACATGTATCAAGTTTCCGGTTATACAATTCTAGCATGAATAATAAACATTTACCATGATATAAGGAAATATAAATAACAACTTTATTATTGCCTCTAGGGCATATTTTCTTCAAGGCCTACTTGCTTTTCTCAGCCCTACTGGGCTGCAAATCTTTCAAGACGAGGAGGGATGTATTCGGTTTCCCCAGAAAATGGGCTATAAGTAGTAACAAATGGGCTGTAAATTTTTAAACCAAAGCCAACCGGCAATTACATTCAAAGATCATTTTTTTCTGGATTTCAAGATTTTAAATTTCATTCATTTTTTACGGAGATTTTTTTTGAATTTTATATTGATATAATTTTTAAAAAATTATTCTTAACGTGACTCGAAATTTTGTGATTAAAAGAGTTCAGACCCCACCAAAATATGCAAAATTTCGTTGAATTTTTTTGCAGTGCCCACAATATGGTCTGTAATGCTAATAAAAAGAATATGGGCTTCAAAATATCCTTAAGAATTAGCAAATAGACTGTAAATTATTGAAAATAATGGCAAATGGGCTGTATGCTGTTTTCCACAGATTTGGAGGCTGAATTCTGGGCCTACTAGGTTGACGATGACGCTGTCCTAAAAAAAATTGACGCGTACGCAAGGCTTTGTCAACTTAGTCAACACAGAGCAGTGACTGTTGGATGTCCATCCAACGGCCGTCGTGCTTCTTCAATCTCTGATCTTCCTGCTCCAGCCGCACAAACCAGCACCGGCGGCACTGCCTGCTTCCTCCTCCCATTGCTGGCTGTGCTGCCGCCAGGCCATCCCTCTACCCACCCGCACATCCTGTTATTTTCCGGCGACGTCAGCCTCACCCCGCAGCCGACTAGTCAGCCCTCGTACTCCCGTCAGCATGGGCATCCGCTGCTGTGGCTTCGCCGGCTCCGGGTCATTCCCTTTCGGGGCCTCGCCCGTCCATCGCGTTTGTGCTCTCGGCGCGGCGTGGTCAGCATGGTCAACAAACAACAGCCATCGGAAGATGGATGTAAGATGAGAGGCTGACAGTAGGGACCCACACAAGCAAGTGTCTCCTTATTACGCAAAAAAAATGATTGCTCCTTCTGACAGCTGGGACCCACTGGCTGTATCTTTGCACGGAAATTAGTGCCTCCTTGTTATGCGAAAAAACTATTCCTCCTGATGACAGCTGGGATCCGGCAGATTTGGTGGCTGAATTGTGGGCCTACCAAGCTGACACGTATGCAGGGCTTTGTCACCTTAATCAACAAATGATTCTAGCAGCTGGACCATTGGATGTTAATCCAACAGCCGTGCTGCTTCTTCAGCCTCTGTTCTTGCACCTGTCTCCCGTGGGCCGCAGTGCTGCCGCGCACCCGAACAAGTCAAGTTTCCCACTCCTCTCCATCTGCGACTCCACTGCCGAGTCTTCCCCATCTCCGAGTCATTCCAATCTGGGGCCTCGCCGTCGTCCACCGGCCTTGGTGCACTCGGCATGGTGTGGTCAACGTGGTCAACAAACGAGAGTCATCGGAAGATGATTGTACATGAGAGGCTGACAGTGGGGACGCACCACGCCCATGGACGTTTGCATGCAACGGCATCCTTTTTACCCTGAAAAATAATGTTTTCTCCCCCTGACAGCTAGGACCCACCAGCTACATCTTCGCACACAACGAAGTGCGTCCTTATTACGGGCAAAAAAATTGTATTCCTCCCCCTGACAGCTGGGACCCATCAGCTATATCTTCGCACGCAAGGAAGTGCTTCCTTATCCTCCCTGACAGCGGGGACCCACCGGGTCGAACTGTACGTAGGGTTGTCTCTCTGGTAGCGCACGTGTACGTACATATTGGTCGATCGGTCTCTCTGTAAGGATGAACCGTGGCCGAGCAAGGAGCGGCACGTGTGACATAGCAGTTAAGGCAGTCTTGTATAAATCATGTACACGTACGTACAGCCACGCTGCAAGAGAGTAAATACGGCTACGTACGTACATATGGGCGGGGTCTCGAATGTGTACGTGCGCATACTTACGGCTAGGGCTCGTGTACATGGAGAGGCAACGGACGGCAGCGACGTCGTCCTATTCATCGGCAGCTAACCGGCTGGGTCAGAACGGAGGAAACAGCGTCGTGTTCACCAGGAGCCAAGTGACTGGGTCGGAACGTGTCCTGTTCATCAAGAGCGAAGCCACTGGGTTGGAATGCATCCTGTTCATCGGGAGCCAACCGGCTTGGACGGAACAGCCGGAACGGGGTTTGGCGTACCACAAAACAGAGGAAAACGGCCTTCTGTTCGACCGCGTACGGTCGAAACAGGGTCCTGTTCATCGGGAAGGGTCTGGCGTACCCCAGAACGGAGGAAACAGCCTCCTGTTCGAGTGCCTACGATCGAAACGGGGTGCTGTTGATCGAGAGGGGTGTGGCGTACCGCAAAACGAAGGAAACAGACTTGTGTCAGAGGGCCTACGGTCGAAATGGGGTCCTATTCATTAGGAGGGGTGTGGCATACCGCAAAACGGGACTCCACGGGCTACTGTTCATCCACCGTCTACTTCCTCGCTCCAGCCTCCACCTGCTACTGTTCATCCACTGTCGATTTCCTCCAGCCTCCACGGGGTCCTGTTCATCCACGGGGTCCTGTTCATCCAGCCTCCACCGGCTACTATTCAACCAGCCCTCCACGGGGTCCTGTTCATCAACCCTCCACCAGCTACTGTTCATGGAGCCTCCACGGGGTCCTGTTCATCCACCCTCCACCGGCCTCCACGATCGGGGTCCTGTTCATCCAGCGGTAACGGCCTACTACTACCACGGGGTCCTGTTCATCCAACCCCCACCGGAACTGTTCATCCAACCCCCAACAACGGTCACTGTTCATCAAGAGGCAGCAGGTTCGAACGGCTTCAGTTAGCAGCAGTAGCGAAGGAATCACTCGATCGGGTTCAGTTAACAGCCAGGGATCGATCGATTGTCGCTCGGGTTCAGTACCGCGTAGCCAGTGCAATCTCTCGGGTTCAGTAAGCGAACGCCTCGCTCGGGTTCAGTTAGAGCCCAATGCCTCGCACACACGCGCGTACGTGTACGAGAGAAACGCGCAATCCCTCCGTGCATCGCTCGGCCCCAACCACCCACCGTAACCGGGAACTCCCCAATATTTTCCTCGCCCTCGCTTCTACCACGATTTTTTTCGTCATGGAAAGCCCAAAGAATGTCATGCAGCTGCGTCTCCGGCCCGCCCAGGACGAAAAGCCCATTTGCTGTCATGATTTTTTGTCATAGAAGTAGGAGCCCACCACATCTATGATGATACCGGGTTTTGTCACAATTATCATCATAGAAGTGTGATAAGCATGACATATTTTTTTTCGTTCGGCCCAAAATGTCACGGAGGTGTCTTTTTTTTGTAGTGCTCCAAGTCCAAGCCCAAGCCTGCACCTAAGGCTGCTATGTGGCACCCCGGCTCAAAGAAACCGGAACGCCCCATATTCCAGCCCAGAGATTGAGGAGAAGTCTTCTGGAATACGGCACTGCTTAGCATAGAACAAATTAGCTCTTTATTACAGTCTATATGAGTACAAGGGGATCACATTGGCACGGCGACACTACGCCTGCCACGGTTGCTCCATGCAAGTAGCAGAACGACACAAAGCAACGGAATAACTACTGGCAGCGGAACAGCGACGACGGTGATGAACTCCACTCCGCAGGCACTCTGGCTGGAACGCTTATCCTAGCTCGCAAACAAGGAATCCACGGCAAACAAGCAATCAAATCCGGAATGACCTGAAAACTGGCATGACACGCCAGGTCAGTACATTGAATGTACTTGCAAGCTCACAGCAACCAAGAGCAATCAAGACAAACAACAGCATGGCAATTACAGGTTACTTAGCAATGATGAACACGATACTATCAGAACAACATGGCATATACAACATGATACAACTAGAACAATATGAGCATTGCATGAACAAATGAACATGATGACACTATCATGCAACATGATGACACTATCATGCACCAACTTACTCTGCTCGGGGTTACCTCGTAACCATCACATGAATAAGCTTACCATCACGGACATCACACAATCATCTCAGGATCCAATCAAGCTTGGTATTAACAATACCATAGTAATCATTACATGACCACAAGGAGCTTGACCTTTACCCTTGACTCTCGCATAACACCACAAATATCCACCAACTCGGTATCCTCGATACCACGGTGATCCTCTCACGATCACATAAAGATCAACCAACTTCTCTCATCATCGAACCGGGGTTGTTATTAAATAAGTTATTATTATTACTGTTGACCCATAGTGTGACCTACTACGAACTAGGCCCTTATCTGCGGGCACGACTATCGATAGATTAAACACTCTGCAGAGGTTAGCACACTGTACCCACACTACGGAACACAAGGCCTCTTACTCCCATTCGGGTGGACCAACGGCGTTCCAACAAAACCGATCTACTGCCATGACACACTCCCGGCCACTCCGACCAACTCCCCTTTGGGATCAGTCCTGGGTGGCCCCGATGCCACCTCGTGACATCCAACGGCCACCGTCGTGGCAAAACAAAACTGTCCCAAACGGGGACAAGAGCGCTCAAACCAACACGGGCACACAAGGCTTATGTCCGCCTACCTGGCCAAGGTAGCGCGCGCCCATAACCTTCCCTAGTTGGAGGCACCGGCAAGAAGCATGACAATAGACCCAATTAGGAGCCCCCATGAAGCAAGTGTGGCTGCACTGGTCAGTTCGATTTCGATGGCACTATGACTCAACCAACAGTTGTTCAAGTTCATTTAAGTCCGATTAAACTTGAATGCAATAAGCTGAGCCATATTAAAATAACATGATGCAACTACAATGAAGGAGCATGATATCATCATAAGCATGGAGGTGCAACATAATCATGATGCATAACAACAATGAATCATTTATCCAAACGAGCATGGCATACTGACGAGCATAAGTATAACACTACACATGAGCATAGCATGACCACTAGCATCAGAAATAAATACCATGCAAGAACATAACAAGAATACTACCAAGTAAGCATGTAACCAACTAGATGCAATGGAACATGCATAGCAACGATACTGGATAACAAACGGTAAGCATGCATCAGAATGAACAGCACTACCACCAGCATGTGCTACTACTACCAAGCATGACAGGAGAAAATAATACTAACAAGTAGTAAAAGATAACAAGATGCATCAGAACATAGCATAAAGGTGGATATGAATCCACGAGCATAACCGAAACACGATAGTAGCAGCAAATAAGCAGGTAGTAAACGGGCAAACATTTATTAAATATTCAAGTAGAAACCATGGCTACTGCATGGCTATCATGCAAGTGGCTGTTGTGGCTTGCCTGGGGATGAAGAAACCACCGGGAAGAAGTGCGGGAAGCTCGCGGAAGGAATCGACGAAAAGGGTTCTCTCCCGGAGGGGCTGATTAGGGGCAAGGGCACAACGGTCATTTTCAAAATGTGAACACATCATGAAAATGATAAGAACAGAACGGGCTCGACGAGACGAAGACGTGGGCGTTGGAATCACCTCAATCGGAGTTACGAGCAAAAAGTTAGGAGGGGTTTTCTGCCAGGGACCTATCTGCAAGAAAAATCTTTACAAACTGGGCCTGGACAGAAAAACAGAAAGCGCATTTCAGGAACTACACTTTCGGGACAGTGAAAACATAGTTTTGGCCGAAGCCGCGGAACTTTACGCTTTCACTGAAATGAAAGCGTAAAAGGGAAAATACGCTTCCACTTATCCTAGTCAGCAGAGGCGGGCCCGGGCACTGTCTCGCTGCTAGGTGGGGCCCGCCGCTGACATATCTTCCTCCCGCTCTTCCCTCTTCTTCCCGACATGGCGCAGGGGAGGGATGACGCCGACAGGTCCCGACGAGGCTCGCCGGTGGTGTGGGCCACCTCTCGAGGAGTGCGGCATACCGGTGAACTCAGGGAGCCGAGCCGCATCCAATGGTGTACGTGGCGCCCGCCGGGGAGGACTGAGGCGATGGCAGCTTGGACTCCGGCGGAGATGGCCTTCGGGTGGAGATGGGCAAGGCGCTCCGTTGGGGGAGAGGAGGGGCGAGGCCACTGAGAGGTTCGCTGGAGCTCAGGGGATGCGATGGTGGTGGTGGAACAGAGAGGGAGGCTCGGACTCGCCGGAATCGGAGCGGGGCTCGCCGGCGGCCGAGGCAACAAAGGGAGATGGGGAGGCACTCCGGCGTTGCTCTGAGGGGCTAGGGAGGGGTAGAGGAGGATGGTGGAGCTGCTGGTGAGGAGAGCTGAGGCCGGGGAGGGCCATTTATAGCCGTGGCCGAGGGGGACGTGCGCGGACGCGTGGTCATGGCTCGGCCATGGCCACGTACGCATGTGCATGCCTGCACGCTGGACGGAAGGCGATGGGGAGGAGCAGATGGCATGCATCACGGGGCAGAGGAGGCCAAGGATCACGGGGAAGAAGCGGCCAGAGGAGGAAGACGACGATCGGCTACAGCTCGTTCGTGGGCGCGCGGCGACGAGCGCCGGCGAGCGAGCTGCCGGAGGGGGAGAGGGGTCCATGGTGAAGGCGACGACGAGGGGAAGCCGCTAGACACGCTCACGCGCATGAAGACGACGAGAGGGGGAGGGGTCAGAGCTAGGCGATGTCCTGGACGCGGCCAAACGCCGCAGAGCGCGTGCACCGTCGCGCCAACAGCGCGGTCACCGTGTGAACCACGGCATTCATTACTCTCTGGCACCCAAAATGTTTTCTAGCTGATAGTCCTTCCAAGATAGATCATTTATGAGGTTATGGCTTGATCCGGGGTACTGTGGTTAGATGGGAGTGATCACCTGACGTTTGCTGTAGCAAACTTGGCTTCACTTCTTTTATCAGCAGACAAGAGCTAAGGGCCAAACTTGAATATCTGGGATGATTAGGTTAGGAAGGACTATTATCCTATTAAGTTTGAGGAGAAATGGACCAATATGAATCATGGTTGCTTTGTAATAGCAGAATTGGTCCAGAAAAGGGATTTGGATGATGCACTCACATGGAGTATCAAATTGAGCTGAAATTTGGCATGGGATGGTTATTTGCACATATGAAGATGCTGTAAAAATTTCATACCAAATGGACTTGCCAAAATGGTACTTCCTTCACAGCTATCCTCTCTGTCCAGAAACTTGAGATAATATTGGTGAGTAAATCGATTGCTTAAATGATCTCAAATTTGGTGGAGAGAAGTGATATTGGTAGGAGCATGATCTGGTAATTTTTCAGAATTAATGAAGTAATATAAAATATACTTGCTTCACAACCTGAAAATATTGCCAGAATCAAAGATTTGAGCCTGTGATCACATAGTTGACTGTATGGAGCTGCAAATTGGAGGAGTGTGATAATATGAGCACATAAAGGAGTGTGAAAAATTTCAACTCATTTGGTACTCCTAGCTAGTACTTCCTTCACAATGGCTTCTGTTTGACAGAAACTTTGAAAATTTACTGAGCAAGATTCACTAGGCAAATGGAGCTGAATTTTTACATGGAGCAATTATTTGGATGAGATAGCTTGTCCAAAAAGTTTGGGAGCAATAAAGAAAGGATAGGTGGCACTTCCTTCACAGAAAACCACACTGGACAGAAATGAAGAATAAATATTGGGGAATTATTTTTGGGCTAGGACAGGAAGGTTTGGGCATATTTGAGCAATATATGACCCAAATAAATTATGAGAATTATTTGGGAATTTTGTGGAAGACAAAAATATAGGTTGCTTCACTACCTAGGGCAAATAGGGTTATTCCTTTAATAAAAAAGGGATTATTCCCAATAAAAATAATGTTGGGATTGAGCTAAGATGAAAATGACAAGGTCTTGAGATGGTTTTGAGGATGACAAGCCACTTGGGAGAGGAGTCAAAGGTGATCTCCTCAGGTTTCAAGTCCACAGAGCCACGGAAAAAGAAATCTCAAGCAAAAATCCTCAGAAAATTAAAGGAAAAAGAAAGGGCCAAAATCCAGGGTGTCACATGCTGCACCCAAGAGATCCACAAGAAACATCCCTGATGCTGAAAAGAACAAGGCCCCAATGCTAGAGGTTCAGGAGGATGAAGAGCCACAAGTGCTCAGGAAGTTGAAGCCAAAGATTCCAGACCATGATGATGGACATCCAGTGGCTGAAAACATGAAGCTCAGGAAGGATAGTGGATTGAGAGAATGAAGGAAAGTGGATCCATACTCAGTGAGGAGGAGAACAGCATGTGACTATCGTTTCCATACCAGAGAACAACAAGATTTTTACGAGACAGTGCTGCTTGACAAGAAGCCCATCATAAGCAACATGAAATGGGTGGATTGGAAGTACATAGATGACAATGAAAATTACTTCCCCCATGTTCATGAGAGCTTCACGCTGACAGGTGTTGATGCTTTTGTTGGACAAAAGCTCACAAAATGGAATGATGAGATGGTGATGCAGTTTTACTCCACATCACACTTTTACCCAGATGGAAGAATTGTGTGGATGACTGAGGGCACTAGATACCAGTCATCAATCTCTGAGTGGGCTGCTCTTATCAATGCCCCAGAAGAAGGAAAAAATGACATTGATGTATATGGAAAGCCTAGGATGGATCACAACACTATGGCACACATGTACAAGACCATTCCTGATGAGGCTTTGGAAACACACATGTTTGGCTCTATTTACTTTCTGCTTGCTGGTTTGGCCACCATAAACTATATCTTGAGGCATAACTTGTTGCCTAAATTTGGAGATGAGAGGATGATCCGTGGCCACTCCATCAACATGCTCCACTTGTTTGATATTCCACAGAAATTCAAAGTCATGAGCCTGATTGTAGAGACAATCAAAAGGACTACTGCTAATCAAAAGAGGTCATGCGGATATGCACCACACATCCAGATGCTTATCAACTCCAAGGTTGGTACAGACACATATCTGCTTGACAAAGAGCACCTTCCTCTTCGGCCAGAGTTTGAAGATAATGAAGTGGTGATGGATGCTTCACATCCAACTTCAGTTGAGGCTCAAGAGAAGGCTGAGGAGGCAAAAGCAGCAAAGGCAGCAAATGCACCCAATGCTTCAATAGTGAATCTCAAGTCAAAGCAAGACAAATTGACATATCTGCTAGAAGTAACCCTGAGGATTGAGCGAAGTCCGACCAACTTAGCCAAGAACCAGGAGAGCCTAGAGCGGATAGTTGAGGACAAAATGAATAATCTTGATGTCAAGGTCACAGAGATACAATCTATTATGGAGAAGCTGAGAGATGATGCTGAGGATAGAGATGACAGACCTACCACTGACAGATTCCAGACAGTGCCTAGGGCACAAAGGTCATCAGCTGTGCCAGTAGCAGACACCAGAACTACACACTCTGCACCTGCTGCCACTGCTACAGTGCCACTCCTAGTGTCAACAACACCAGCTCAATAGACATCAGCCGAGGCATTTGTAGAAGCAGTTCTCTCAACACCATCTACGCACACCGGAGCAGCAAGCCAGAAGACCCCTTCAGGAGTTCCCGGAGATCATGCCTAGAGTGTCGTATAGCACTATACCTTTTCAAGCTTTTTGGTAACTTGTTGCCAAAGGGGGGAGGGGGAAATGTATAGATCATAGGCTTCGAGAGAGAGAGAGAGTGTGTCTCATTCTTTTGCTTGTTGGTTTTTATTTTCCATTTGCTACTTCATCTGTTTGGTTTGTGCTACTTATTGTCTTATGTTCGTGAGATACTTTGTGTGGTCGTGTGTTTGATCATACTTTTCTTAATGTGTGATATATGCCTATCTCTATGATTATTTGTGTATGACCATTCACTTATGTATTTGGTGATGCATGCATGTTATTTCTCTCTTATCATTTTGTGCGCTCCACCAAGATGTATGTGACATGGAAGAGTAACCCATGATCCTAATCGATTGTGCATTTGCATTGAAACGCAAATTTTAATTAATGCAAAAATTTAGGGGGAGATCTTGCTTATCACATACTTCTCAAAGCGATGTTGTATTTCATTCATTTTATCATTTGTCGAAGCTTTGATCTATATGTTGTCATCAATTACCAAAAAGAGGGAGATTGAAAGTGCAACTAATCCCCGGGTGGTTTTGGTAATTCATAACAACATATAGCTCATTGAACTAATATCCATTCAAGGTAAATATTTCAGGAAATTCAATGAATGGCATGGTATGGACTAGAGATGTGGACCCCTCAAAATGCTAAGGACAAATATTGGCAAAAGCTCAAGACTCTTCATTTTTATTTTAGTGATCTAAGATGACATTGAGTCCATAGGAAGGCCAATACTATTAAAAAGGGATGAGGTGTTGCTTAATGGCTTGCTTGCTCAAATGCTTAGTGATATTGCTCCAAAACCCTCAGCCACTTTCTTCATCCAAATATGTCAAAATCCTAAACTCCAACTCAGCCCCACCGATTCTTTCCATCCGGAGCCACCGAGTTCATATGACATAGCCACAGCTAGAAACCCTAGCAGTTCGGTCTCACCGATATTGATCTCGGTCTCACCGAGATGGCCTTGCCAACACTCTGTGACTTGTCGCATTTATTTCGGTCTCACCGAGTTATGCAATCAGTCTCACCGAGTTGGCTTGACAAATTCTCTGTTGCCTTATTGCTTCACTTCGGTCTCACCGAGTTGATGCAATCGGCGCCAGCAAGATGATGTTTTCCCTAAGCCCTAGCACATCGGTCCCACTGAGTTGTTCCAGTCGATCCTACCAAGATTCCTAACGTTCATATTTTTGAACAGATCGGTGCCACCGAGTTTAACTATTCGGTCCCACCGAGATGAGTCAAATGTGTGTAATGGTTGGATTGTGTGTGGCGGCTATAAATACCCCTCACCCCCTTCTCCATTTGTGAGAGAGTCATCAGAATGTGCCTACACTTCCATCATACATTTTTTGAGAGAGAACCACCTACTCATGTGTTGAGATCAAGACATTCCAATCCTACCACAAGAATCTTGATTTCTAGCCTTCCCCAAGTTGCTTTCCACTCAAATCATCTTTCCACCATAGCCAAATCCGAGAGAGAGAGTTGAGTGTTGGGGAGACTATCATTTGAAGCACAAGAGCAAGGAGTTCATCATCAACACACCATCTATTACCTTTTGGAGAGTGGTGTCTCCTAGATTGGTTAGGTGTCGCTTGGGAGCCTCCGTCAAGATGTGGAGTTGAACCAAGAAGTTTGTAAGGGCAAGGAGATCGCCTACTTCGTGAAGATCTACCCGAGTGAAGCAAGCCCTTCGTGGGCGATGGTCATGGTGGGATAGACAAGGTTGCTTCTTCGTGGACCCTTTGTGGGTGGTACCCTCCGTGGACTCGCGCAGCCGTTACCCTTCATGGGTTGAAGTCTCCATAAATGTGGATGTACGATAGCACCACCTATCGGAACCACGCCAAAAATCTCCGTGTCTCCATTGTGTTTGCCTTCTCCAAACCCTTCCCTTTACCTTCATATGCAATGTTTTACTTTCCGCTGCTACACTCTTAGAATTGCATGTGTAGGTTGATTACTTGACTTGTGCTAATTGCTAAAATCCGCCCATAACTAAAATTGGGAAAAGGATAGATTTTTATTTGGTCAAGTAGTCTAATCACCCCCCTCTAGACATACTTCTGATCCTATAGCAGTGCAGTGCAAGGTGGCAGGCCTACGACGGGGTTCGTCCACGAGGAGCGCAGGCAGCGGCCAGGCCTTGCACCCGACCAGGCGGCAGTTGCGGCAGGGGCCGCGCCAGCCGGCAGAGGCGGAACACCGTGCGTCCAGCTGGAGACAGCTAGCTGCGGTGGCGGCGTGGCACGCGGGGACGGCGACCGGAGGTAGCAACGTGGCGGCCGGAGTTCGCGGCGGTGATTGGATGCGGGTGTGTTGCGTGGTTTGGTTAGCTAGAACGGGTGTGTGTGTGTGTGTGTGTGTGTGTGTGTGTGTGTGTGTGTGTGTGTGTGTGTGTATCAGGGTCTGTGTCACTTCCAGAGTGGCCCCACAAGTTAGTAGGGGCAACTTATGTCAATTTTGCAAATACTGACATGTGTTTTCCTGGTCAACTTGGTAGAACAAACGGTCAACTCACGGAAGTGTAACAGAATGGCATTTGTGATATATTGTCAAAAACTAAGAGTGGTAAAAGTGATATGTCAAATTTTAGAGTGGCATAGGTAAAATTGACAAAAACTAGAGTGGCAAAAATAAAAATTTCCCTTCATTGAACCCCTTCATGTGCATGGCCTACTTTAGGAATGGCCATTTGACCTTATCATACGCCTTCTCAAAATCCACCTTGAAGATCACCCCATCTAGTTTCTTCGAATGGATTTCAAGTAGAGTTTCATGTAAGACAACAACCCCTTCTACGATATGTCTCCCAGGCATGAAGGCAGTCTGACTCGGCTGCAGTACCAAATGGGCGATCCGTGTCAATCTATTTGTGCCAACTTTCGTGAATATTTTGAAACTCATATTCAAAAGATAGATTATCAACAACATTATCGTACCAAAGTTAAGATGGAAGAGTTGCAGGTGGCCATTGAAGAAGTCATGGAACATGGGCATAAGATCTCCCTTTATGATGTGCCAACATTTCTTATAGAATTCCGCAGGGAACCCATCTGGTCCCAGTGCCTTATTCGGCTTCATTTGTGATATCGCGTCAAAAACCTCTTTCTCAGTAAATGGTGCAGATAAAATCTCATTTCATCTTACCGAAGCTGAGGGATATCCCCAACTACCAGCTCATCAAGGGACACATCATTGTCCACAGGAGGCCCAAAGATTTGTTTATAGTAATTCGAAATGTATAACTTGAGGTTATCATGTCCAACCACCGTCCCTTCATCCTGCTCGAGCTGGATAATTTTCTTTTTTTTATGTTTGCCATTTGCAATCATGTGAAAAAATTGAGTATTGTCGTCCCCTTGGACAACTTTAAGAACCTTAGCACGCAAGGCCCATTTCATTTCTTCTTCTCTAAGAAGAATGCAAAGTTCCTGCTCGGCCTCAGACTTTGCAGCCTGCTCTGTCACATTTAGCAGGTTAGATTCCGCTTTCAGACATAACGCTTCAATCAATTGGATGGGTCTTTCTTTTCTTCTTTATATATCCCACTTTCGTTTCTGGCCCAACCCCATAAAAATTGCCGTAGGTGTCTAATCTTGTTTTGCCATCATTCTACATTGGAGTGCCCACCAACAGGCTTGGCCCATTCCCTTGCAACGATGTCTAAGAAATTCTCTTTTTCGAACCATCTTAATTCGAAAGAGAAAATATTATTGTTACCTATATGAGTCGCTTCTCCCGATTCAACCAACAAGGGTGTGTGGTCTGAGATTGCACGCTGCATCGCATGCACCGATACAAGTGGGTATTTCTGTTCCCATTCCACACCAGTAAGCACTCTGTCCAACTTCTCATAAGTTGGAATAGGTAACGAATTCGCCCATGTGAACTGTCTACCCGTGAGGTCAATCTTCCTCAGATTGAGACTCTCAATAATCGCATTGAACATGAATGACCATCGTCCATCGAAATTGTTATTATTCTTTTCTTCTCTCCTTCTAATAATGTTAAAGTCCCCTTCAAATAAGAACGGCAACCTTTCATCCCCACAGATCCTAACAAGATCAGCCAGGAAGTCAGGCTTAAGTTCAGGTTGGGCTGCACCGTACACAGCCACTAGAGCCCACCGAAATCCATCCAGTTTTGACCTCACCCAAAACTTAACAGTGAAATCACCTCGAACCACATTAATCACCTCTAACGTTTCGCACTTAACCCCCAATAAGATCCCACCGGATCATCCCCTAGGAGGCAGGCAGTGCCAGTCAAAATCAATTCCACCAGATAAGGTTCCTAGGAACTGCGAGGTGAAATTATCTCTGCCTATTTCGATGAGGGCAATAAAATCGAGTTTATAATCAATTGACGCTTCTGCAATGAACATTTTTTTAGCCAAGTCTGCTAGACCTTTGCTATTCTAAAAAATTCCTTTCAATAGTCATCATGAATTTTTTTTTCTTAAGTTTGACTCTTGAACTTCTACGAACTGCAGATGTCGGATAAACTTTTCTCTTCCAGGAAAGTTTGGGTTTATCCGCCACTCCTCCGCGTCAATGTGACCGGTGGCAGCTTGTGTAGTGCATTCTAGCGGTATATGATCTACATGTCCCTCAGACTCCGTTCCCTCTAACTCAACTTCGGTCTCCGAAGTGGGTAGTAGGTCATCGCAAAAACTCTCTAGAGTTGAAAGCCCAATTTTGTTAATATCGGCCTCATTCATAGGCCTCACAGCCGCGATATTTCGAATAATCTCATACGCTCTCTCAGCTTCCAAGTCTAATAAGTCATTAACAAATTTAACAATTTCCTTCCCATTGGACCTGAGGGATACTCCAAAGTTGGTTGGATTACTAATGATCTCATGTTCAGAAAAATGCAAAATGGAACAGCTTGTATTAACAGACATACCAGTAGTTGCCTCAATGTCATGAAGCTTGTCTACCCTCATAGCACGCCCTCACTGCAGGTCGTCAGCATTGGGGTTGGGCCTGAATCTGGTTACTGACACGCCTGCCAGCCGACACCGGGTTCATAATCCCACCGATCGCAATCACCTCGTCTGTAGTCCTATCCCTCGGGGACTGGTCCCTCGCCATACACCCGTCCGGCCCGACAAGTGCTGACGTGGGAAGCGAGGGTGGCAGGACACCTCCTACCACCACGTCCGTTCTCTCCTCCAGCGGCACAACCAAGCGCATGTCAGCATGTGTCGGTGAAGATGGAGCCTGCCTAGGCTCCGAACGGCGAAGAGCAAGAGGAGGGGAATCAAGGGCCTCCTGCCCGCAACTCCCCCTTCCCTCGACACTGGAGAGGCATCGGGCATACCCAACTGGCCTCTGGGAGACCTCCAGTCTCGGGCCCTCTGCCGGCTCGGCGCCTGACTCCAAGACCTCATGTCTCGGGGCGTCGTCCGTCACCGTCGTAGCGGCTATCGTCCCAAACATATCCTGTCTCGGGGCGCCAACCGTCACAGTTAGGTAAGCCTCAGTCGAAACCGGCGACAACACATGCTCTGATGGATCATCCAACTCTACCCTGTGACTCCATAAGCGGCTAGGGGCAGAAGATGCAAGGCGGCGGACGGTGAGGGCTCGGGCGCGGGAAGGGTTGGAGGGCAGCGAGAGGAGGAGGAAGGGTTTGATGGATTTGGTGCAATTTGCGGAGGGGTCGGGCTGTCTGGTCCGACCTGACGGGCGTGCCCGGGCGCCTCATATCTGTCCCATATTTGGGTTGAATATGAGGGGTGTCGGTAAGCCCGAGCATTTGAGGCCCGTTTAAGGAGTCCGTCTGAGTCAAAATTTCATGACCGGTCAGTCACCGAGGGATTGCTGAGGCGTTCGAGGCAAGTTTGGGCGCTCGGTTGTAGATGCTCTTACTAGGTGTTGCTAGTTCTCCGACATAACATATAAAAGAGAAGAAAGAATTTTTTTAAGGGAGTACCTAGAACTCATCTAGATGAGATATAATATAGTCTCATTCATCTGTAAAACAAGAACAGATACAACCCATGTCAGTACACGCACATCTTATAGCATCACATTCAATGGCTATAAAAGATGAATGAGACCAAATTATATCTCATCTAGATGAGTTCTAGCAAAACTGTTTTCTAAAACGAATTGCATGAATATTCACATAATATACGACTTTTTTAAGTCTCAGTCGATTGAGGTATACGCCTATACTACTCCGGCAGCACTTGGGCGTGGGAAGCCACACGCTTAAGCTAGAATGGGCGATGTCCGGATCGTGTCCCGGCGCATGGTCCGCCCGGACCCTAGCATCCGCCGGCCGCCGGAGCATCAGCCGGAGACCATCCACCTGACGCCGTGGGATCTCCGGATGTTGGCCGTGGATTACATCCAGAAGGGCGTCCTCCTGCCCAAGCCCCCCGCCGCAACCACCCAAGGACAGGGACACAACGTCCCCGTCGTGGACCGCCTCGCGTCGTCCCTGGCAAGCGCCCTGGGCCGCTTCTACCACCTCGCCGGCCGCATCGCCGTGAACGACGACGGGGACAGCGGCGGCCAAACCATCTCGCTCCGCTGCAGCGACGAGGGCGCCGAGTTCGTGCACGCCGTGGCGCCGGGTGTCACCGTCGCGGATGTCACCGCCCCGCTATGCATTCCGCGGGTGGTCTGGTCCTTCTTCCCGCTCAACGGGGTGCTCGGCGCGGAGGCCACCACGGGCTCCCGCCCGGTGCTGGCCGCGCAGGTCACCGAGCTCGACAACGGCGTCTTCGTTGCCATGTCGCTCAACCACGGGGTGGCCGACGGGACCACCTTCTGGCACCTGTTCAACACTTGGTCGGAGATCAGACGGCGTAGTGTCGACGGCGGCTGCCAGTACGAGATCTCCTCGCCATTGCCGGGGTTCGAGAGGTGGTTCCCGAACGGCTGCGCCGTCCCCATCCTTGTACCCTGGGGCAAGCTGGACGACATCGTGGGGCAGCGTCGACGTGCTTATGGTCAGCGCCGGCCGGTGCAGGAATGCTTCGTGCGTTTCTCCGTGGAGAGCGTGAAGAATCTCGTGTCAAAGGCGAACGCCGAGATGTCTGGCTCCGGCACCACCATCTCGTCGCTGCAGGCCGTGCTCGCGCACCTGTGGCGCGCGGTGTGCCGCGCCAGGAGGCTGGCGCCTGAGCAGGAGACGCGGTATGCCCTCCTCGTCGGATGCCGGGGCCGCGTGGACGGCGTGCCGGCGGCCTACTCTGGCAACGCGGTGGGGCAAGTCGCCGCCGATTCCACCGCCGGCGAGATCCTCGAGAGAGGACTGGGCCGGGCGGCGTGGCTGCTGAACCGGGCCGTGGCGTCGTTCGACGGGGCGCGCAAGACGGGGGAACTCGCGGCCTGGGCTCTAGAGCCTAGCTTCGAGGTGCCGCCGGCGTTCACGCACGGTGCCGGCGCTCACGCGCTGCTGATCACGGGGAGCTCGCCGCGGTTCGACGTGTACGGCAACGACTTCGGGTGGGGCGCACCGGTGGCGGTCCGGAGCGGCGGGGGAAACAAGGTGGGCGGTAAGGCGACGGTGTACGAGGGCGGGTGCGGCGCATGGAGCATTGCGCTGGAGGTGTGCCTCGCCCCGGACGAGCTTGCCAGGCTCGTCGCCGACCAGGAGTTCATGAGCGCCACCGTGCCGTGATCTCCGGCACACCAGCCGGCCGGCGGACCGATTTGCCACCCATGTGTCATGTCCGTAATTGTTTTTCTTTTGAACCTGCAGCTTTAATTCTTGTACTGATCATGTATGTAACTGATGTTGACCGCATCACCCATATTTGATTTGTTTGATTTTATATTAAAAATCCCTTCGGTTGGGGGGTCATACTCATAGCGTGCACCACGAGTAAGCAGAAAACAGAAGCAAGAAAAAAGTGCAGGATCCACTAGTATCGGTCGACCGTCCGTCGACGTTCATAATGTCAAAGCCGGTGATCCACTAGGTAGGTGCGTGTTTGTATCGGTTTTCGCTCGGTTATCCTATATTAACCGGGCAATTCTCTCCTTAATGAAATGCAGGAACCTCCGTTCCTTTGTAGGTGTTCTAAAAAAAGCCGGTGATATCATATTCTCATAGCTCTCCATCAATCCTCCATAAGCATAACCCTTAAGAATTGCAGAAGATATGCCTTTATAAATTCTTCCTTGGCCTGTTCATCGGTCTTTATAAGTCATTTTTCCAGTTTGTATCGCCTCCCAAGGGCATCCCAACGGAGACTCGTAAATTTCCTCCCGCATCCGCTCCGCGGACAGGTCCCGCATACATTTGGACAACAATGTGAACTAACCGGACGAAATTCGTTCAAACATGGCCGGATTTCATATAAACATGACGGATTTCATTACATTTACATCAACTAAACGGTGCTCGTCCGACTATGAAGATATAATTAATACACCTAATCTATGTTCGTTGGCGTCCGTTCTCCGTGTCCGGCCATGAGCCCCGAGAACTCAAGCTTTGCCTTCTCTAGTTCTGTCTCGGCGCTCTCCAACTCCGCCTCCGTAACCTCCGCCTCCGGAGACTCGGGAAGTGAAGTTGTCCGCGTCCATGTCACTGCCAAACGGCTAATCGGGCGCCGATGTCGAGCCCACCAAGCTTGGCTTCAATAGGAGGGAAGGAGCGGTGGCTTTCTTGGGACCTGAGCGGTGGCGACCTACGGTCACTACAAAAAAAAGACACATCCATGACATTATGGCCTGAATGAAAACTTTTTGTCATGGTTATGACACTTCTATGACGACAATTGTGACAAAAACACATATCATCATAGATGTGGTGGGCTCCTACTTCTATGACAAAAAATGGGCTTTTCGTCCTGGGGAGTCGGAGACGCACCTGCATGACATTCTTTGGGCCGTACATGACATAAAAAATCATGGTAGAAGTGAGGGCGAGGAAAATTTCGGGGAGTTCCCGGTTACGGTGGGTGGTCAGGGCCGAGCGATGAAGTCGTTTGCGAGATTCTCTCTCATACGCGCGTGTGTACGTGCGAGGTGCTCGCTAACTGAACCCGAGCGAGGCGTTCGCTACTGAACCCGAGCGATCGATCTTGCCCTCGCACTATGTACTGAACCCGAGCGATTGATCCCTCGTACTACGTACTAAACTTGACTGATCCCTTCGCTGCTAACTGAACTTGACTGATTCCTTTGCTGCTAACTGAACCCGATCGATTTCTTCACTGCTAACTGAACCCGATTGATTTCTTCACTGCTAACTGAACCCGATCGATCCTTCTCACTGCTTACTAAAGCCGATCGAGCCCCCGTGCGAGACGTAGCCAGTCGGTGTCGGGTTGCCTCTCGATGAACAATGCCCGTTGCTGCCGCGCGCGCAATACGTAGAAAGAGTCGAGACGTGGTGAGTCCAGTCGGTTGGTTGGCTGCGGATGAACAGTTTCCGATGGGGGTTGCATGAACAGGACCACGAGGAGGCCGCCGCAACCTAGCCGGTTGGGGCTGGATGAACATGCCCCCATGGAGGCTGGATGAATAGTAGCCGGTGGAGGGTGGATGAACAGTAGCTGGTGGAGGCTGGAGGAAGTCGCGGTGGATGAAAAGTAGCAGGTGGAGGCTAGAGGAAGTCGATGGTGAATGAACAGTAGCCCGTGGAGTCCCGTTTTGCGGTACGCCACACCTCTCCCGATGAACAGGACCCTGTTTCGACCGTAGGCTGTTGAACTGAAGTCCACTTCCTCCGTTTTGCGGTACGCTAGACCCCTCCCGATGAGAAGGATCCTGTTTGGACCATAGGTGGTCGAACAGAAATATGTTTCCTCCGTTTTGCTGTATGCCAGACCCCGTTTCGGCTATTCCGTCCAAGCTGGTTGGCTCCCGTTAAAGAGGACGCATTTCGATCCAGTCGGTTGCCTCCTGATGAACACGAAGTTGTTTCTCCGTTCCAACCCAGTCGGTTGCTGTCGTCCATTGCCTCTAGATGTACATGAGCCCTGGTCGTGCGTATGCGCGAGTACGCATTCGAGATCCCGCCCGTATGTAAGTACGTGGCCGTATTTTTTGCCCTGTGGTTGTATGTACGTGTACACGATTTAGACGGGACTGCCTGAACTGGTACGTCGGGGGCTCTACTACGACACGTGTCGCTACTTACTCGGCCACGGTTCATCCTTGCAGAGAGACCGATCGACCAGTATTTACGTACACGTTAACGACCAGACAGACAACACTACGTACGCTTTGACCGGGTGGGTCCCAGCTGTCAGGGAGGATAAGAACGTATAGCTAGTGGGTCCCAGCTGTCATGGAGAGGAATCATTTCTTTTGCGAGTAATAAGGAGAAACTTCCTTGCGTGCGAAGATGTAGCTGGTGGGTCCAGTTGTCAGCCTCATCGCGTAAAGTCCTCTTCCGATGGCTGTCGTTCTTTGACCTCGTTAACCATGCTGCGTCAAGAGCATCAAGGCGGTAGATGGCGGTGAGGCCTAGGAAGGGACTGTTGCGGAGCTAGGGAAGACAAGACAGTGGATGCCCACGCGGAGGGGAGTACGAGGGTTGACTGGTTTGGCTGCGGTGTGAGGCTGCCGTTGTCGGAGAATAACAGGAGGTGTGGGTGAGTAGAGGGAAGGCCTAGCCAGCGGTGGGAATAGGGTGAGGTGGTGAGGCCTACGCAGCAGCACAGCCGGCCACAGGAGGTAGGAGCAGGCGGTCCCACTGACGTTGATTTGAGCGGTTGGAGCAAGAAGATCAGAGATAGAAGAAGTAGCGCAACCGCTGGATTAACATCCAATGATCACTGCTGCTAGAATCATTTGCTGACTAAGTTGACTATGCCCTGCGTACGCGTCAACTTAGTAGGCCCACAAGTCAGCCTCCAAATCTGGTGGGTCCTAGCTGTCACTAGGAGGAATAGTTTTTCACGTAATAAGGAGGCACTTTCTTCCGTGTGAAGATATAGCTGATGGGTCCCAGCTGTCAGTAGAAGCAATCATTCTTTCCGCGTAATAAGGAGGCACTTGCTTGCGTGCGGCCATGGACCATGTGGGTCCCTACTGTCAGCCTCTCCACTTACATCCCTCTTTCGATGTCTATCGTTTGTTGACCACGCCATGCCGAGAGCACCAACGTGGTGGATGACGGCAAGGCCCAGAAAGGGAATGACCTGGAGCCGGTCAAGCCACATCAGTGGATGCCCACGCTGAGGGGAGTACGAGGGCTGACTGGTTCGGCTACGGGGTGAGGCTTTCGTCGCTGGAAAATAATATGAGGTGTGGGTGGATAGAGGGATGGCCTGGATAGCGGTGGGAGTATGGTGGGCCGCTGGGGCCTGCGCGGCAGCACAACCGTCCATGGGAGGAGGGAGCATGCAATCTCACCGGCACTGGTTTGGGTGGCCAGAGCAGGAAGATTAGAGATTGAAAAAGCACGACGGCTGTTGGATGGACATCCAACAGTCACTGCTCTCGTGTGTTGACTAAATTGACAAAGTCTTGCATACGCGTCAACCTTTTTTTTAGGAAAGCTTACGCGTCAACCTAGTAGGCTCATAAGTCAGTCTCTAAATCTGTGGAAAACAGCATATAACCCATTATTTTTAATAATTTATAGCACATTTGGTAATTCATAAGGATTTTTTGAAGCCTGTATTCTTTTTGTTAGCATTACGGCCTATATTTTGGCAACGGTAAAAAAATCAACGAAATTTTGCATATTTCGGTGGGGTCCGAACTGTTTTTAATCCAGAAAATTTGAGTCAGATTCCAAAAAATTTTAAAAATAAATTTATATTAATTTAAAATCCAATGAAATTTTTCCCGCAAAAAATTCAATGAAATTTAAAATCTCGAAATAAAAAAATGAAATCTGAAACTAATTGTCGGTTTGCTGTGTTTTTAAAATTTACAACCCATTTCTTATAACTCATAGCCCATTTTTTGGGCAAGCCGAATGCAACCATCCTCGTTTTGAATGATTTGTAGCCCAGCAGGGCTGACAAAAGCAAGTAGGCCTCGGTTGGGTATTCTGCAAAAAAAGTAGAACTAGGCTAGCCATTTTTAGAAAAAAAAACAACTAGGCTAGTCATGTGGTAAACATAAAATAAAAGCCTCACCTAGACTGGCCACAGCCCCCACATAGCCCAGTTGATACACCGCTCCGTCTCAAAAATGAAAAACAACTGGACGAGCTGCTGGGTCCCTGGTGTCTGCCGCTCGTTGTGTAATTCTCTCGTTTATTGACTACGTTCACAATGGTGTGGGACCCAGATGTCAGGAACCATTAGGAGGAAGGATTTTTTGGCTTGTAATAAGGAGGCACTAGCTTGCGTACTGCCATGACCCTGGTGGGTCCCTACAACCATCCTCTCCACATACAATAAACTCCTGATCCCTCTCGGTTGTTGACTTTGACCATGTTGACAACACCAGAAGGCGGCGCCGCGGCGTGCGAACCAAGGCGGAGGACGACGGTGAGGCCTCGGACGAGAACGAAAAGGAGCGGTGGAAGATGCGGCAATGTGGTCGAAAGCGGAGGGGAGTATGAGGGTTGGTGTGGGGTGGAGATGTCGTCGCCAGAGAATAACAGGAGGTGGGGGTGGGTGGGGTGTAGAGGGATGGCCTGGTACCTCTTAGGGTGCGGTGGGACAGCGCTGCGTGTGTGGCTGTGCAGCAAGCCGTGGAAGGTGGAAGCGGGCGATCCCGCCGATGCTGTTTTGGTTTGGGCGGCTGGAGCCTGGAGGAAGAAGACAAGATATTGAAAAAGCAAGATAGACATTGGATTGACATCCGACGGCTTGTGCTACCACAATTGTTTGTTGACTAAGTTAACAAAGCCTTGTGTATGCGTCAATCTAGTAGGCCCACTAGTCAGCCTCTAAATCCGTGGCAGACAAATGTAGCCCATTTTTAAAAATAACAGCCCATTCCAAACATCCGCACGGAAAGTTCAAAATTTAGAGCAAAGTAACATGTCTAATTCAGAGATATATTATTGAACTTCCATGTTGACAACCATCATATCCAACTTAACTATCTACTCCCACTAATACTCTAGTGTACAAGTCCTAACTTACTCTTAGCTAACTAGACGATGCCAGCCGCCATCTGCGGTACACGCTAAATGCTGGCACCGATGTCCTCCTCCTCGGCTCAGACTTGCCGGAGGTGTGATAGGGCGCGTTGCTCGCGCGTGTTGGCCCTTTCCATGCTGGCATGGTCCACCAAAGCTTTGGCTTCTAAGCGGGAAACCCACTTGATGAGCTGGTAGTAAAATTCAAAGTCGTGCACGAGTGCGTGCCCGACAGCCTCTAGGGCTATTTTTCCGGGCGCCGGCCTCCACGTAGTCGGCCCAGTTGCGGGCGCTCTGCTCGTGACGTAGAGCGGCGGTGCGCTCCTCCTCCTCCATGCTCTGCTAGTGGCACAAATGGGTGATACGCTGCTCCTCCGCCATGCAGTCGCGCTCCAACGCGTCCTCATACTCTGCATTGCCATCTAAAGACCGATAGAATGCCTCCTCCCTCCGTCTGCCTTCCCGTGAAAAACCGAACACTAGTTCCGGTGGTGAGCGCCTCTCTCATCGCCTATTGCGGACGGGCGGGGGCATGAGGGACATGGTGAGGGCGAGAGCAAGTGGCGAGCAACGTCGGGCCGGTGGGGGCTTGTGATGATAGGGCGAGTTGGGTGATGGTGCAACTGGAGAACGTCGGGAACCAGTAATTATAGGCGGACGATAGGTAAACCGGCGTGTCGCAGAAAACGCGATGGTCATCGGAATTCAATGCATAAGCAGGCATGGCATAGCGCGCTAGCTTGCCATGGAAAACTGGAAGTATGACTGTGTCGTCTCGTCAGTGGTGCGCCCTGTCCGTGCTGGGTCACACATCGTCATGACGGTCAAATGAGTGCACTCGATTCATCCAGATGAGTTACGTGTGTGATCTGCTAGTTATTCATGTAGGCTCGATTCAGTTGGATAGTGTACGTGTAGGATCACAATAGCTGATGAACGTTCGTTGGGAGAGAAGGCATTTGTGAATGTTCTTGCTGGCAATTTCTTCAGATTCGCCTGGCATTTTCTTCGGAACAACATGTCAGTTTCTTCAGAGGAACGCATTTTTATTCTAAAAACTGCCACCATTGGATCTTGCGTCCCAACTAAAACTACCAGGAGCGTATTAGTAGGCTAGCTAGGGATCGATCAGTAACTTGTAAACACTGAGCGAATAGAAATAAGGAACTGCTAGTAACTTGTAAACACTGAGCACAAAGAAATAAGGATCATGATGTGGACAGTAGTAAGAGCCGATCCATTTGAAATGTTCACACGAGACTCACAGGCCTTGCTTTGTAATATGTTCACATTAATAGCTCAAATTCACAACCAACTAGTACAATTCCCATACATAAGATTAACATGTTTATGCATCTCAATGATTCACAGATCATACACAATATGTAGCTCATACAACACATATCAAGAAAAAACATCTGTTCTTGCTACTAACATGGATGCTTCTCTGGGACAACATTCAGTATAGAGTGAAAGACATTTTTTTGTAAAGTCTACATTTCCTCTTGCAAATGTAAGTGGTTTCACCAACAGATGAAAAAATGAGAATCAACCACACATGATGGAGGAACATTCACTGAAATATGTGTTGGTCATCTATTGATCACACGGCGAGACTATTTCCAGAATACAACTTTAAGTTTGGCAAGATGATGCCCATTGGATAATCAGACCAGAGCAATGAAGCACCTAGTGTTGGCCAATAAATAGTACAGTGTTACTTTTGTGCAGTCCATGCAGTGACTATCCAATCCTTCTGTGTCTAGTTTCAAACAGCACTACATGCGGTGACTATCATATTCTTTTGTGCAGTTCCACAAAAATTGAGGTCCCTTTGTTTGTTTGCCAAATAGCAATGAACAGACATCTGTTTGCACAAATATCAAGTAGCTAGTTAACATATACTCCACCCTGTACTTTCCGTTTAAACATGTCTCTTCTAGTCATTTCCGCTTAGCATCTGTCATGTTCTGAAATGGACAATTTGATACTATCATGTTTTGCACTGGAAAATTTCATACTAAATTGATTTGCTGGTACAGAGCAGAAATATAGCGCCTATTCTTCATCAGACCAAGGATATCCATGTTTGCAGGGATGGAAGAGGTGAAATCGATACAACCAAAATTGAGCATCCAATCATTGAATCATGTCCTACACCACCAATGGAGGTCCACCCTGGCAATAAATTTACATGAAAACCACTAATACTATCTAATGACAGTAAAAAAATAGTAGCAAGATAGTAGCAAACCATGTACCTTGGTAATGAACAATGGATAGTGCCACCAATTGGATATAACTGTTTTCAGAAGAAACAAATGCTCATAATGTTGAACCATTTGGACTTTTTGTGCAGTTCCACTAAAATTGAGCATCCCAATTTGCAGAGATATTGAAAGTGTGATTACTATAAAATTGGCACTAGTTGAAGCACACACTCACAAATATAAGCATTCCAATTTTTTAATGGAAAAAGGTAGCAAGACTGTTTCTAACTACCTGTTTAAAGGAATAAATAAGGCAACAACGACGGATGTCAAGAAGGCATACATAGTACCCTATTTTGATCATACACGGTCGAAGAGAATTTTGTTTCCTCTGTTTTGCGATACATGAGACCTCGAGTCGATGAACAGGGCCCCTTTTTGGCTGTTCCGTCCAAGCCGGTTGGCTCCCGATGAACAGGATGCATTCCGACCCAGTCGGTTGCCTCCTGATGAACACAACGTTGTTTCCTCCATTCCGACCCAGCTGGTTGGCTACAGATGAACATGATGTCGTTGTTGTACACGTTCAAGACCCCACCCATATGTACGTACGTGCCCATAATTACTTTCTTGCAGCATGGCCGTGTACACGATTTAGATAGGACTGCCTGAACTGCTACGTCAGGGCTCTACTACAACATGCGTCGCTCCTTGCTCGGCCACTGTTCTTCCTTGGAAAGAGACCGATTCACCTGTATGTACACACATGTTTGTGACTAGACACATAGCGCTATGTACGCTTCGACCTGGTGGGCCCCAACTCTCAGGGAAGTTATGGAGGCACTTCCTTCCGTGTGAAGATATAGCTGTTGGTCCCAGCTGTCAAGGGGAGGAATCATTTTTTTGCGTTTAATAAGGACACACTTTCGTGCATGTGAAGATGTAGTTGGTGGCTCCCAGCTGTCAGGGGGAGGAAACATTATTTTTTCACGTAAAAAGGAGGCAGTTGCATATGTGCGTCCATGGGCGTGGTGCGTCCCCACTGTCAGCCTCTCCACGTACATTCGTCTTCTGATGACTCTCGTTTGTTGACCATGTTGACCACGCCGCGCCGAGTGCACCAACACGGTGGACGACGGCGAGGACTAAGACAGGAACTGCTACTTGTGGACTGCGTTGGGATTTCCCTCAAGAGGAGAGGATGATGCAGTACAGTAGAGATAAGTATTTCCCTCGGTTAAGAACCAATGTTATCAATCCAGTAGGAGAACCAAGCAACACCTCGTTAGCAGCACCTGCACACAAACAACAAATCCTTGCAACCCAAAACGCAAAGCGGTTGTCAATCCCTCGACGGTTTCGAGCAAGAGTAAATTGTATTGTTTTCGATAGATAGATCGGATAAAAATACAAAATAAAATAAATAAAGAAAAAACGTAGCAAGGTATTTTTGGTTTTAATATATGATAAAAGATAGACCCGAGGGCCATAGTTTTCACTAGAGGCTTCTCTCTTGAAAATAGCATACGGTGGGTAAACGAATTACTTTTGGGCAATTGATAGAAAAGCAAATAATTATGACGATATCCAAGGCAGTGATCATACATAGGCATCACGTCCGAGACAAGTAGACCGAAACAATTCTGCATCTACTACTATTACTCCACACATCGACCGCTATCCAACATGCATCTAGAGTATTAAGTTCATAAAGAACGGAGTAACGCCTTAAGCAAGATGACATGATGTAGACAAGATAAACTCACCTATGAATAAACCCCATCTTGTTACCCTTAATAGCAACGATACATACGTGTCATGTCCCCTTCTGTCACTGGGATTGAGCACCGTAAGATCGAACCCATTACAAAGCACCTCTTCCCATGGCAAGATAAATCAATCTAGTTGGCCAAACCAAATCAATAGATCAGAGAAGAAATACAAAGCTATAGTAATCATGCATAAAAGAGTTTAGAGAAAACTCAAATAATATTCATGTATAGATCTGATCATAAACTCACAATTCATCGGATCCCAACAAACACACCGCAAAAAGAATTACATCGAATAGCACTCCAAGAACATCAAGGAGAACATTGTATTGAAGAACAAATTGAGAGAAAAAGCCATCTAGCTACTAACTATGGACTCATAGGTATGTGGTAAACTAGTCACGCATCATCGAAGGGCATCAAGGTTGATGTAGAGCCCCTCCGTGATCGAATCCCCCTCCGGCAGATTGCCGAAAAAGGCCTCCAGATGGGATCTCTTGAGAACAGAGGCTTGCGGTGGCGGAAAAAGTATTTCGTGGACTCCTCTATTGGTTTCCCGATTTTAGAGAATTTATAGAGGTGGAGTTAGGTCAAACGGAGCTACATGGGCCCCACAAGCCACCAGGGCTCAACCTACCCCCTGGGTGCGCCCTGGTGCCTCGTGGGCCATTGCTCCATCTTCTCGTCCCCTCCCAAAGCTTCCAGGGTCTATTATTGCCAGAAAAAAGATTCTTGGCATTTGGACTTCATTTGGTACTGATATTCTGAAAAAACAAAAACAAGCAAAAAAACAGCAACTAGCACTGGGCACTAAGTTAATAGGTTAGTCCCAAGAAGTGATATAATAATTGCTTGTAAGTGTATATAAAACATCCAAGATTGATACTATAATAGCATGGAACGATAAAAAAATTATAGATACGTTGGAGACATACCAAGCATCCCCAAGCTTAATTCCTACTCGTCCTCGAGTAGGTAAATGATAAAAATAGAAATTTGATGTGGAATTCTACCTATCATATTCATCATATACTCTTTTCTTTTGTAGCATGGACATTTTGACTTGAATGATTCAAAGCAATAGTCTAAAATTTGACATGAAAACATCAATACTCAAGCATACCAACAAGCAACCATGTCTTTCAAAATATCAGCACTAAAGAAAGCTATCCCTAGCCCATTATGCTCAATCATTGATCCATTCATGAAACACACTCAAATATTAGCTACATCCAATGCATAAGTATGACAATAATGTTCCCTATTTGGTGCTTTATAAGAGAAGATGGAGACTCAAAATAAAAATAAAACTTGCATAAAAGTAAATAGATAGGCCCTTCGCAGAGGGAAGCAGAGATTTGCAGAGGTGCCAGAGCTCAAAGATTAAATTGAGAGATAATATTATTTTGAGAGGCATCCTTTTCCTGTCAACGCCACGACTGAAATTTCCCAATATCTTCCATGCTAGACAAATTATAGGCGGTTCCAAATAGAAAATAAAGTTTATTTCTTTTCCACCTTTCTTTTCACAAGCCATGGCTAGCCGTATCCATGGGTGCCTTCCATACCAACACTTTCCAAGGAATTTATTATTAGCATCATATTAAAAAATTTCATTTCAGGACTGGGCATCCCTATTACCTGCCACACTCTCGTGCAATGACAAAAGAATAAACACTCATCATGAGAATAACCCACCTAGCAGGGAAAACATTGGCCACCCCCTGCCGCCACGTGAGCTGTATGGGCACACAAAACGGAAATTTATTTTGAACAATTAGAGTTGGCACATGCAAATTTACTTGGAACGACATGGAAATACCGCGTATAGGTAGGTATGGTGGACTCATTTGGAAGAACTTTGGTTAAAGGAATTGGATGCACAAGCAACCTTCCCGCTTAGTACAAGTGAAGGCTAGCAAATAGATTGAGAAGCGACCAACCAAAAAACAAAAATGGTCATAAACACGCATTGAACATAACTAACATTGAATAATGTACCATAAGTAGGATATAACTTCGTTGCATAACTATTGACTTTCGTGCATGCATAGGGAATTGCAAACCTTAACACCAATATTCTTACTAAACCACAATTACTCACCAACACGACTCACATATTATCATCTTCATATTGCAAAACTATTGCAAGGAATCAAACTTATCGTATCCAATGATCTTTTCATGAGAGTTTTTATTATATCCCTCTTGGATATTCATCACTTTGCGACCAAATTCGTATCTTGTGCAAATTACCATTACTATTATCAAACTCTCAAAAAGATATAAGTGAAGCACGAGAGAGCAAATGTTTCTTGAAAATTTAATCAATGATCAAAATAATTTAAATGAAGCATGAAAGCATGTGTGTTTCTTTAAAACATAATC
Organism: Thinopyrum elongatum; assembly: GCA_011799875.1. Lineage (NCBI taxonomy): Eukaryota > Viridiplantae > Streptophyta > Magnoliopsida > Poales > Poaceae > Thinopyrum > Thinopyrum elongatum. The sequence continues at coordinate 569,183,674 of CM022300.1, read as the reverse complement.
ACCACCGTGCTCAAAAAAGATTTAAGTGAAGCACTAGAGCAAATGCCTAGCTCAAAAGATTTAAGTGAAGCACAGAGAGCAATTCTAACAAATCATGATAAATGTATGGCTCTCTTAAATAAGTGTGTCCAGCAAGGATGATTGTGACAAACTAAAAAGCAAACAAAGCCAAGACTCATATAATACCCGACGCTCCAAGCAAAACTCATGATATGTGATGAATAAAAATATAGCTCCAAGTAAAATTACCGATGGTCGTTAGAAGAAAGAGGGGATGCCTTCCGGAGCATCCCCAAGCTTAGTTGCTTGGGAGTCCTTGAATATTACCTTGGGAGGCCTCGGGAGTCCCCAAGCTTAGGCTCTTGGCACTCCTTATTCCTTCATCCATCGTGATCTCACCCAAAACTTGAAAACTTCAATGACACAAAACTTAACAAAACCTTTGTGAGATCCGTTAGTATAATAAGATAAATCACTACTTTAAGTATTGTTGCAAACCCATTCATATTTTGGTATTGCATTATACGTATTGTAGTCTAACTTTACCATGGCTTATACCCCCCGATACAATCCATAGATTCATCAAAATAAGCACACAATGCAATGAAAACAGAATCTGTCAAAAACAGAACAGTCTGTAGCAATCTGAATATTCACCATACTTCTGTAACTCCAAACATTCTGAAAAATTAGGACAACATGGGAAATTTGTATATCAATTATGTGTAAAATATTCATAATTTTTCCACACTCCAACAAATTTTGGTAATTCTGCTGCTGGATGCAAAATTTCTGTTTTTTCATGGAATCGAGTCAACTATCATTCAAACCATCCTAAAGGCTTTACTTGGCAGAAACACTAATTAAAACATAATAAACAAAATCATAACAGTGGCATAATTGTGTGAACTCAAGAAAATAGAAAAATAAACACAAAAATTAAGGTAACTATTGGGTGGCCTCCCAACAAGGGCTATTGTTTTATGCCCCTAGCTAGGCATAATGCATAGTTTCAAGTGTTGTCATCCTTAATCTCCAATTCCTCAATCACACATCCATAATTCTTGGGAGTTCTAGCATGCGTATTTTTAATGATCACACTCCTAGGAACAAAATTAAGGAAATCATTATCGTAAGTAGGTTTCTTTATCAATTCAACAAAATTAGGGTGAACACTAATCATTTTAAGATCTTCATTGTTGCTGCTAGAAGTGGCACCTTTGTTTTTAGGGACATAAGTAAACTTGCAATTCTTACTGGGAGGAGACTTTTCAATAGTTTTAACGGAAGAAAAAGTGGAACCCAAATTATTAATAATTTCTTCCAACTTATCAATCCTAGCTGGACTTTGTTCCACCCTTTCATTAATTATTGGTTCTTTCTCCTTTAGCATCTTAAGAGTAATTCCTACCTTTGATCCAAATTGAGTGACATGGTTCGCTAACGGAGAGGAGTGCGAAACTTGATTGGTTCAGGTGCGGGGTGAGGCTACATTCTACGGGGAATAACGGGAGGTGAGGAGGAGTGGAGGGATGGCCTGGCCGTTGGTGGGGTAGCGTTTCGCTACAAGACATGGGAAGCAGCGCCACTGGACGCTGGAGGCTGCAGCAGGCGGTCCCGCCAGCGCTGGAGGAAGAACACAAGAGATTGTATAAGAATGACGGTCATTGGATGTAAATCCAACGCCTTGCTTAGGCTTCGACCTATTGGCACACATGTCAGCCAGTCCATTTGATGGGCTAGGTGAAACAATAATGTAGCGTCTATGCAGCCCATTTATATATTATGTTAGAAATTACAGCCCTTTTGCATTTTTTTGAAATACACGGATTTGCTAGGCTGGGTGAAAATATCATGTTGGGCTGGATGAAGAAATGTTATAAAAACATAAACACATGATTGCACGTCTATTACTGCATCGGTCAGTAAAATCTTAGCAATCTTATGTACGCAATCACCAGCAATTAACTTGCCAACTTATTATTAAACAATTATTATTATTTTGTAAGAACTTATTGATTTACCAAATAAAAATATTATTTTAATTTGATGAGTTAATAAGACGTGGGGTATTATTATTTTTTAGGCTGGACGTGGGGTAGTTGAGTTGGTTGTAGGGAAAACTAGTGGGAGAAAAATCAGATTACCACAAAAAAAGAAAGTGGGAGAAAAATCAGAGATAGAATTAATAAAAAAGAAAAATAAAGGAAGTGGGTGATACGTCTCCGTCGTATCTATAACTTTTTATTGTTTCATGCCAATATTCTACAACTTTCATATACTTTTGGCAACTTTTTATATTGTTTTTGCGACTAACATATTGATCCAGTGCCAGTTCCTGTTTGTTTTATAATTTTTGTTTCGCAGAATATCCATACCAAACGAAGTCCAAACACGATAAAAATTTACGGAGATTTATTTTGGAATATATGTCATTTTTGGGAAAAAGAATCAACGCGAGACGATGCCCGAGGTGCCCATAAGCCCTAGGGGGCGCCCCCCTACCCTGAGAGCGGCCAGGTGGCTTGTGGTTACCCTATAAGGCGGTTGGTGCCCTTCTTCGGCCGCAAGAAAGATAATATCCAGCTAAAAATCATGTTAAAATTTCAGCCCAATCGGAGTTACAGATCTCCGGGATTTTAAGAAACGGTGAAAGGCCAGAAAACAGGAGCGCAGAAACAGAAGGAAACAGAGAGATATATCCAATCTTGGAGGGGCTCCCGCTCCTCTGCTGCCATGGAGACAATGGACCAGAGGGGAAACCCTCCTCCCATCTAGAGGGGAGGCCAAGGAAGAAGAAGAAGGAGGGGGTGAGGGAGTCCTGGACTAAGGGGTCCTCGGGCCGTCGACCTACTATATATGGGCCAGACTGATGGGCCATTGTGGGGCCAAGCTAGAGTGCGGACCCGTGACCGGACAGGAGATCTTCGAAGTCGTGGTGTGCCCTCCAAGTCAAGATTAGCGTGATCTTTCCTTCACTATAACCGATCGCATGTAACCCTAACCCTACTGGTGTCTATATAAACCAGAGGGTTTAGGTCTTTAGGCCTAGAGCTACATCCATCACCTCATCGACTTAGGGTTTAGCTCGCCTGATCTCGAGGTAGATCTACTCTGTAACCATATCATACATCAAATACAATCAAGCAGGACATAGGGTTTTACCTCTTCGAGAGGGCCCGAACCTGGGTAAACACCGTGTTCATCGTCCCTTTTTCCCCCATTGATCCTAGATCCACAGCTCGGGACCCCCTACCCGAGATCCGCCGGTTTTGGCACCGACATTGGTGCTTTCACTGAGAGTTTCGCTGCGGCCGAAGGATCGATTACTCAGCCATTCGTGGGAAACCCCACCAATGCCAGGGACATCTTTGTCCCCGGCTAGATTTTTATGCTCGGCAGCATCGCTTTTCGCGCCGACCTCACTGGTCGTTTAAACCCGGTTGAAAACCTCACCGCCAATCGTGAAGCTAGCCACGGGAGCCTAGAGTCAGGCGTCTTCCCTCAGTGAAGCCCTGCTTCCGAAGAACCCGCTGAGCCCGATGCCTTGACCTCGGATTCAGTGGATGTAAAGGGAACCGACGCAGCCCAGGATCTGGCCCTAAAGCCGGATCCCATCGAAGTGTCCGAAGAACATCCCGCCGAACACCCAGGAGGCATTCCCCCGACGGGAACCTCTTCGGTGAACGACCTTTTGGATCGATTCCTAGCTATGGGAATCTCCGTCAGTAGGCCTACGGCCTACAACCAGATCGGGCTTAAACCTAACAACAGAGAGATCCACACCCCACCCATCACTCACCTCATCACTACCATCAAAGAAAGGGCGGAGGGATCGCGATCTCCGAAGCTTATGATAGTATACACCCGGGTCTCTGGCCCAGATACGGACACCCGCCAAGATGAGAGTTCGGACTCAGCCTGTGATGCTGGATCTGACCTTGAGTCGACCCAACCGCATACATGCATATGTTCGAACATTGTGCTATTAGATCCAGATATAGCCCAGGCGCGGCTCGCCACTGCTGACGCCCTAGACTCATAGAAGACGGGATCGCCCAAAAATTGCCCACCCACCTTCCACGCCAAATATTGTCCGGATGCAGGAAGACCGGATGTATGGGACCTGATGTATGTCAAGCAGCAACCCGAAGAAATGGTCCATCATTACTGGGTCAGATTTCTCCTGGTCAAAAACAAGATAATCGACTGCCGAGAAGAAGAAATAATTGAAGCCTTCCGATTCAATTGCCGGGACACAGGGATTTTAAATGCCCTCGCCCGCCGCCGTGTGCGAAACTTTGCCGAATTATCAGACATGGTACGCAAATATTATGCCAAGGAAAGCACCTGGAGGTTACAGCGAATGCGCAGGGAGTCAGTCCCTGCCCCACTAGGTTAGGAACTATAAAATGCTTTTAAGCTATCCAGCACCTGATTTTTGGCAGAAAAGAGACCGGCGATCCCTTCAAGCCCCGTTTGGGCTGCTCGAAGGTACGCGTCCACCGAATTAAATACATTAAACTCCTGATAGGTAAAGGTAACATGGCACAAGGATTATCTCCGGTGGCGGTGATTCATTACGCTCTCGACCTCAGAGTTGGTCACCGAAACATCGTCAGGGTCCTCCGGATGCGCGTTAGCGGCTGTGTGTCCGGCAGGGTCCCTAGCCTGCGCCGAGGGCCCATGGTTGGAATTACGCCTCGGCACGCCCGGGGAGTCCTCAAACTGGCGCGCTGGTACTCTTCTTCTGCAAAGTTAAGCAAGTGTCAGACGAAAGATATTGAAAACGACCCTGTTCGTGGTCCCAAAACATGTTACCTTTGAGCCGAGGGAGCGATTGTTTCTGCCCCAGCGGAGGCCTTCCTCTTGGATGCCCCATTATGGGCCGAGGCCGGCGTATGCCGTGCTCCTCCCATGGTTGTTCGACGTGTAGTACGGCGACCCTTGGGAGTAGAAGTCAGAGATTGCAGGATGGTGCGAGGCGATCGCCCCGTTCGGGAAGAGGTCCTCCTTTCACTTACAGTGGAGGAAGGAAGAGCCCCAGGATGATCAGCCGTCACGGCAACCTTGCTGCCGTCATGGCTTTCCTGGTAAAAGACCCCATGTTCGAAATCAACCGACGTCTCTGGATCGTTATGATAGCCCGGGTTGTCGTTGCGGGAATGATTCTCCGGTTGAGGGGAAGGACAGTGGACGGACTCGACCTGACGCCTCCAACCCTGTTAGAGAGCAAAGTATAATCAACAGGTGTTCGGACATAATGCTCGAATTACAGACAAAGAATTGAAGCTTACCCAATTTGCCAGATTGTAGCCGGAGCAACCCTCCCGGATACTCAATTGAGCAAAGTCTTCCTCCTCTCCTTTAAAGAGGTCGGCTAATATCTTGGCCATGGACGCTTTATCATCCGGCCCTTGTCTCTTATAGCAGGTCACGTCACTGGTCCCGTTGTAGCACCATAGAGGATGCCCCCTCTGTTGAAGGGGCTGTACACACCGGGTTATGGCGATGGCTAATACTTCGATCATGGTCAGCTTCCTGTGAGCCAGCAGTCGAATCTTGGTGGCCAAAAGGTGCACCTCTGCACTGTCTAGCTGGGAAGGGCTCTTGAGCCGCCAGTTGAACCGCTTTATTAGCGGGGAACTAGAGTATTCGGGCAGACCGCTCTAGACAGGGTCGGAGAGCGGAACGTCTACAATGTAGAACCATCCCGAGGTCCATTCCTCGGGATCCTTCTGTGGGGTCCCAATGGGGTAACCCGTCCCGGCTATCCGCCACACCTCTGCTCCTCCCACTTCAAAGATTGACCCCTTGTGGGTACGAGGGACGAGGAAGAAGTATTTCCTCCACAAATCAAAGTGGGGTTCACAGCTCAGGAATATCTCGCAAAGGGCCATGAAACCAGAAATATGCAGTATGGACCCTGGGGTGAGGTTGTGGAGCTGGATCCCGTAAAACTCTAATAGACCACGTAGGAAGGGGTGAATGGGAAAACCTAGTCCTCTTAGAAGGAAGTGCATGAAGCATACCCTTTCTTCCTTGCTTGGAGCAGGGGAGCTCTCGGTGAGTGCTTGGCCACCAACAGAAATTAATCTGGCACGGACGGGAACAAGAACCGCTGCGGGAAGATAGCCCTACGTCTGCAGATTTCTCAGCTGGAGGCGTGAGACTGAATAGCTCGTCCTATCACAGGGGAGAGGGCCGTGAGGGCGCGAGGATGAACTGGGAATGTCGGCCATGGTGCCTAAGGGTTTCTTAGATGCTGTTTTTGGCGAAGGGGATGGGTTAACCGTCCCCTGCACATTTGGATCTATAAATAGGCGTTTCGCCTCAAAGCAGAAAGGATGGGCTTACAAAAGGTGGCATTGGGCTGCATGCCTTCTAAAAAGGTGCGCGACGGTCAAAGTTGACCCTTGCCCCGAGGTAAGCATTAAACTCTGATGGGCCCACCATGTTTTTGTCTGGTCCTAAAAATCCGGATTGTCAAACTGGTCAGGCACGGATACAGTTTTGATCCGGACTATAGTGAGTGACAAACCTCTGATATTAATCCGGATCGGATTCGGTCATGAGACACTTCTCCGAACAATACAAGTAAAGATGAAGAACTCACCTCGCAAGCTGAAGATTTGGAGCACGACATATGACCATCCTCGGCGTTGGAGGCTAGTTCGGGGGCTATTGAGGGAGTCCTGGACTAAGGGGTCCTCGGGCCGTCGACCTATTACATATAGGCTGGATTGATAGGCCATTATGGGGCCAAGCTAGAGTGCGGACCCATGACCGGACAGGAGATCTTCGGAGTTGTGGTGTGCCCTCCAAGTCAAGATTAGTGTGATCTTTCCTTCAATGTTACCGATCGCATGTAACCCTAACCCTACTGGTGTCTATATAAACCAGAGGGTTTAGGTCTTTAGGCCTAGAGCTACATCCATCACCTCATCGACTTTAGGGTTTAGCTCGCCTGATCTCGAGGTAGATCTACTCTATAACCATATCATATATCAAATACAATCAAGCAGGACGTAGGGTTTTACCTCTTCGAGAGGGCCCAAACCTAGGTAAACACCGTGTTCATCGTCCCTTGTTCCCCATTGATCCTAAGTCCACAGCTTGGGACCCCCTACCCGAGATCCGCTAGTTTTGACACCGACAGGGGGCTCTCTCACCCGGTGGCGCCAGAACGCCGCCGGGGCCATCATCGTGACGACGATCTACACCAACAACTTTGCTGCCGTCATCACCAACTCTCTCCCCCTCTATGCAGCGGTGTAACCTCTCTTTTACCCGCTATAATCTCTACTTAAACATGGTGCTCAACGCTATATATTATTTCCCAATGATGTATGGCTATCCTATGATGTTTGAGTAGATCTGTTTTGTCCTATGGTTTGATTGATGGTCATGATTGGTTTGAATTGTATGTTTTATTATTGGTGTTGTCCTATGGTGCTCCCCGTGTCAGGCAAGCGTGAGGGATCCCTACTGTAGGGTTTGCAATATGTTCATGATTCTCTTATGGTGGGTGGCGTGAGTGACAGAAGCACATACCCGAGTAAGTAGGTTGTTTGCATATGGGAGTAAAGAGGACTTGATACTTTAATGCTATGGTTGGGTTTTACCTTAATGATCTTTAGTAGTTGCGGATGCTTGCTAGAGTTCCAATCATAAGTGCATATGATCCACGTAGAGAAAGTATGTTAGCTTATGCCTCTCCCTCATATAAAATTGCAATAATGATTACCGGTCTAGTTATCGATTGTTGGGACAAATAACTTTCTTGTGACAAAAAGCTCTCTACTAAAACTAACTTAATTGTTTCTTTATCTAAACAGCCCCTAAATTTTATTTACGTGTTCTTTATTATCTTGCAAACCCATTCTATCACACCTACAAAGTACTTCTAGTTTCATACTTGTTCTAGGTAAAGCGAACATTAAGCATGCGTAGAGTTGTATTGGTGGTCGATAGAACTTGAAGGGAATATAAATTCTACCTTTAGCTCCTCATTGGGTTCGACACTCTTACTTATCGAGAAAGGCTACAATTGATCCCCTATACTTGTGGGTTATCAGTGGGAAGGTCTATACAAAGGTTGGATGAAGGACAGGTCAAACAGGAACCTTATATTGTTTCTAATATATATATATATATATATATATATATATATATATATATATATATATATATATAATATATATATATATATATATATATAGTCAATTATGATAACACCCCTTAAGAGTCTTATTCTGATAACACCTGGGCTTATTCTGCACATCCCCCACCCGATCGCCACCGCCCCTCCCCTTCCCGCCTTTTACCGCGGTAGTGGCCTGGGATCGCCGCCGCCCCACCCCTCCGCGCCTTCTAACGCGGCAGCGGCCTGGGATCGTCACCGCCCCTCCCCTTCCGGCCTTCTTCCGCCGCAGCGGCCTGGGAGCGATGCCGCCCCTCCCCTCCCCGCTTTCTCCTGCAGCGGCATCCTGGGAGCACTGCCGCCACTCCCCTCCCGGCCTTCTCCCGTGACGGCGGCCGACAGCGACGCCGTCCCTCCCCTAGAGGCCTTCTTCCGCGGCAGAGGTCAAGTAGCGCTGCCGCCCATCGCCTCTCGGCCTTCTTCCGCGGCAGCAACCGAGCAGCGCCTCCCCTGCTCGCATATCGGCCTTCTTCCGCGGTAGTAGCTCGGTAGCGCCGCTGCCGATCTCCTCCAGGCCTTCTTCCATGGATTGAGCGGTGCGTCTTCAATTACCTGTCCTTCATCAGATGTGGATTGGTACTGCCTCGACTTAACACCAATTCAAGGAAGGAGGACTGTGCGCAAGGTTCCTTCATCCACGATAGGTTCTTGGATGAAGACCGCGACGACCTTCAGCGCAAATTCTCCTTCTCCACTCACCTTGAGCATTGTCCAGAATGCTCATGAACTTCTGAAGGGCAAGTGGACTACACGGGTGAACACAAAAGTGGTGCAGATGGACGAGAAGGGAACTTCCTCCTACAAACGCAAGAAAGCACTACAACACGAGGTAAGCAGTACACTTCCTCATCTCTCTTAGTTTACTTATTCCAGACAAAGCAGTACACACAGTCTAGTACGCCTCCAAAAATGATTCAGTGCAGTTACTTCAGTTCACCGTGATTAAAATTGTAGTGCAGTTGCTCGGTTATGCAGTACGGTTGTATAGGTCCACTATGGACAATGATGCAGTGCGGTTACTTCAGTTCACCATGCGGCATGATGCAGTCCGCGTGCATTAGTTCGCAGTACCCTTTCAAACACATTGCAGTTCGTATGATTCAGTTCCTTTTACCTGACAATGCAGTTCGGCCGTTTTGTGCAGGAAATGACGTTCAACAGAGACAAAATGCCGCGCATAATTGACAACCCAGGGACCATCAAGTTTCGGAAGAGTCAAGCTTCTTCCGGAAGAGACACTGGCTGGGTTACCCGTTTGATTCCTCGAGGATTCTTCACGATAACAAACAGGGTGCAATACTCTCCGGAAGAAGATTTTTTCCAGGAAGAAGAGGTAGTCGAAGATGGCAACGATGTCACCTTCATGTGGGAGGGCACTCACCAACAGGATTATGAAGATGAGCCAATAACAGCTCTCAACCCAGAGTACAAGCATGAGTTCACTACATTTGGACAGCATGTCCGAACAGACAACGATGATGTTGTTGACCATGATGTTGCAGAAGATGATGATTATGATGATGGGCCGCCGCTCCAACAATTTCAAACCAATCCAGTGAGACATCACCACAACACTGCATTACCACCGCATCCACCTGCTGCACCACGAAACAGAGCTCAGCGTGCACATGCTGCACCAAAAAACAGAGCTCCGAGTGGACCTGCTGCATCAACTTCAACACTGCGACCACCAAGGGTGCCTCGGTCAGAAGTCAACGGCAGGTACAAGTCCTCTTCACTATTGCCACCGCGAGATCCTCAACTACACAGATATGCTATAACCCCACCATGTCTAATACAACCCGGCGAGCTGCAAACGCCATCAGATGAACGACATTACACACATGTAAGTTTATGTCCTAAAAAATAATAATATTTGCAGTCCATTCAGATAACATTGCAGTGCGCACTGATATTTCTTATGAAGTTTGGCCTAACATCTAATACAGTCGACTCTTCCGAAAACTTAGTGACATTGCAGTGCTTTCTTAACTCGTATGCAGTCCTCATATATAAACAGAACAATACACTTTGTCTCATAGAGCATTGCACTTGATGCAGGATAAAAACATGCCGCCGAACCTCATACCTGCCGCTGGAATAAAGTTCACCACGTACGACATTGCATGGGACTTTTACAACACTTATGCAAGATATGCAGGGTTTGGCATACGCAAGAGGGCAAAACACAAGACAAATGCCTACATTGTCTGCTCAAGAGAAGGGACGCACAAGCAGACTGTGTCAGATTATGACCGGAAACATGAGAAGACATCAAAAAGGATTGGCTGCAAGGCAAGAATTAAAGTCAAAAAGAGGAAGAATGGCAGTTTTGTGATAGAAATGGTTGAGGTCAACCACAATCACAAGATGCTAGAAAGCCCCGGGATGCTTTTGCACATGCACTCGCACAAAAGAGACGATCCTTTGATTGACCAGTTGGTGAAGGACATGCAATTGGACAACCACACACACGCACAGATGATGTCAATGCTATCGCGTATGTCCGGTGGTCTGCAGTTCATGGGACATACTAGCCGCGACTGGGTCAACAAGTAAGCACGTCACAGAACATATCGCTTGAGCATTCTGTGGGTAATTATTTCCTGTTTGATAAGATGAGTTTGCATTGCGTTTGAAATGCAGGAAACAGAAGTTTGCTAGAGAAGAGTCTCAAGATGACGTCAAGAAACTTTTGGATTTCTTCGAGAAGATGCGGAAGATCAACCTAGAGTTCTTCTATGATTACGACGTTGATGCAGATAATCGTGTAAGAAACATCTTTTGGGCCAACGCAAGTTGCAAATGATCGTATGAACATTTTGGAGACTGCGTTACATTTGACACGACATATAAAACTATCAAATTCCACATGCCGCTGGGAGTCTTCGTGGGAGTGAACCATCATCTACAGAGCACCATATTTGTTGTCGCCCTTGTGCGAGATGAAATGATACCATCGTTCGAGTGGGTTTTCAAAACATTCCTAAGGTGTATGAACTACAAGCCGCCAATCTGCATACTCACAGGTACAAATACAATAGATGTATACTTACGTTTGTTTGGTACACTTCTATTTCTTCCGTCTTTCTTACACATAAACAACTTAATAAAAAAACACTACTTGTGCCTCTCAGACCAATGTTCTTCGATGAAGGCAGCATTAAAAACTGGCCTCCCGGATACATTACATAAGTTGTGTCGGTGACACATCATGAAGAAGTACAAAGACCACCTCGCCTTGCTGTATAAGGCACATGAGAAACTCAAGGATGAACTCACTGCGGTGCTGAACCACCCACTAATGCCGTCAGAATTTGAACAAGCATGGAAGGACCTCATGCAGAAATACAACTTGCAAAACGACGAAGTGATGAATTTGCTGTGGGATGACAGGCACGAGTAGATCTCGGCTTACTACAAGGAAATTTTCTGTGCTCGAATGACTTCCACGCAGAGAAGCGAGAGCATGAACCGCATATTGAAGAAAAACTTCGTCAAAGAGAAGCATGATCTCCATCTGTTTCCTCAACAGGTGGACAAGTGCATTCAAACCAGGAAGGCCATAGAGCACACAAAGACAGTAGGAAATGTGGTAAATAAAATGTCCATCAAAAACTGCTAAATAACTACAAAAACAAACAATATTTTCATTTCTCTGATTCGTAACGCTGCATTTCTGATCATGCAGTCAGAGGTAAAGACAACAACCTAGTTTGGGTTCGAAGTTCAGCCGTCAAAAGTGTATACAAGGGCAGTTTTTGCAGATTTCAAAGAAACACTCTACCGTAGCACTGCATTCAGAGCAGAACGGTGTCCTGAGAACCTGACAAAGTACCTCGTACACCACTACAACAGATCGGATGCATTTGATTGGGCAAGGCATGATTTCCAAGTGGTTGCCGATGAACAGAACAGTGTCTATGAATGCGAGTGCAAACTCTGGACACACACAGGTGCGGCTCGCTAGCACAAAAAATCCTAATTTCTGAAAGTCATGCATGAAGCTCACTTACTGAACTTTAAAAGTCCACATGCATGAGTAACTCACAAAACCAAGTGAAGTTCACTTCCTTAAAATGATCAAATAACAAAAAAATCCATGTTTATTAATTTCATGCAGTTCACTTACAAAACAAAGAAACATGTGTTGTCTACAGGGCTCTTTTGCGTCCATGTGTATGCATGCTTTGTGATGTCTACTACGCAACCTTTCTCCTTGTAGACGTTGTTGGGCCTCCAAGTGCAGAGTTTTGTAGGACAGTAGCAAATTTCCCTCAAGTGGATGACCTAAGGTTTATCAATCCGTGGGAGGCGTAGGATAAAGATAGTCTCTCTCAAACAACCCTGCAACCAAATAACAAAGAGTCTCTTATGTCCCCAACACACCCAATACAATGGTAAATTGTATAGGTGCACTAGTTCGGCGAAGAGATGGTGATACAAGTGTAATATGGATAGTAGATATAGGTTTTTGTAATCTGAAAATATAAAAACAACAAGGTAACTAGTAACAAAAGTGAGCAAAAACGGTATTGCAATGCTTGGAAACAAGGCCTAGGGTTCATACTTTCACTAGTGCAAGTTCTCTCAACAATGATAACATAATTAGATCATATAACAATCCCTCAACATGCAACAAAGAATCACTCCAAAGTTCCTATCGGAGAACGTAGGATGAAAACGTGCATCAACCCCTATGCATAGATTACCCCAATGTCACCTCGGGAATTCGTGAGTTGAGTGCCAAAACATATATCAAGTGAATCAATAGAACATCCCATTGTCACCACAGATATCCCAACGCAAGACATACATCAAGTGTTCTCAAATCCAATACTCAATCCAACATAACGAAACCTCAAAGAGCAAGGCTCAATTCATCACAAGAAGGTAGAGGGGGAAGAAACACCAAATGATCCGACTATAATAACAAAGCTCGCGATACATCAAGATCGTGCCAAATCAAGAACACGAGAGAGAGAGACAGAGAGATCAAACACATAGCTACTGGTACATACCCTCAGCCTCGAGGGTGAACTACTCCCTCCTCATCATGGAGACCGCCTGGATGATGAAGATGGCCATCGGTGATGGTTTCCCCCTCCGGCAGGGTGCTGGAATGGGCTCCCGATTGGTTTTTCGTGGCTACAGAGGCTTGTGGCAGCGAAACTCCCGATCTAGGTTTATTTCTGGGGGTTTCGTGATTTATAGGAATTTTTGGCGTCGGTCTCACGTCAAGGCGGTCCATGAGGCGGCGGCAAGGTAGGGGGGCGTGCCCTCCACCCTTGTGGTTGCCTCGGGACTCCTCTCCGATATCTTTTCGTTCCAGTATTTTTTATATTTTCCAAAAATGTTCTCCGTAAATTTTCAGCCCATTTCGAGAACTTTTATTTCTGCACAAAAAATGACACCACGGTAGTTCTGCTGAAAACAGCGTAAGTCCGGGTTAGTTCTAATCAAATCATACCAAAATCATATAGAATTGTTGTAAACATGGCATGAATACTTCATAAATTATAGATACGTTGGAGACGTATCACTTTGTCACCCGAGAGTACTCAAGATTCCTGAGGTGTACATCATGGAAAGATACACCCGGAACGCAAGATCAAATCTAACGTTTGACAGAAGAGACTACGAACAAACATCACTAGATTGAAGTTCACTATTTTGCCGTAGAAAATTGCTGTCAGAAACAGCAATGGACCTTGCAAACAGAGGGACAAGGTCCGATGCCGGGTACCACAGGGCGTTGTCTGGTATGACGGCACTGATAGAGGAAGTTGATGTGCTCAACAAAGAAGAAGAAGAAGCAGCAAAAATAAAACAAGCAGAGAATTCCCAGCTTGTCAAGAATACCGAGCAAGTAGAAAATGCCGAACACAGCGCAACTGGTGCAATAAAAAAAGAAACAATTCGTCCACCTCCTGTTTCAAACACGAGAGGGAGGAAGAAAGGGGGCGATGCAACCTAAAAAAGGCTACATGCAAGGAGAAAAATGATGACAAAAACAGTAAGTCACAGCCTGAGCTAGACAGTGATGGTCAGCCACTGGGAATAAGAAGATGCAAGACATGTAATGCCATCAACGGCCACAATTCTAGGACATGTAAAAGAAGACATGAACAAGAAAACTATGGCCATGGCGATGCACAACCAAACAGAGATTCCGCTGACAACACTAAGAAATGGACGAAACCGAGACGTTAGAACATCTGCAAAAAGAGGAAGAGACACAATTAAAGAACCTGCCCCAAAAGAACAAGATCACAAAATGAGGAAGACGAACAAGATGAAATCATAGAAGAAGATGGTGATACAACTGAAGAAGAAGTGACTTATGAAGAAGCAGATGAAGAAGAGGAGGAGGAAGAAGAAGAGAGTGAAGAGGACAAAGAACATGAAGAAACAATGCTCACAAGAACAACAAACAAAAGACAGAGAAGAAAAGGGAATGCTGCTGTACAAAAACAACTGAGAACGACACCATATACAAAAAAACAAGATAGGAGCACGAAAGGATGTAGTTCACAGCGCTGGAAAACAAAAACTGCCATCAACCAGCACACGAGGAGCAAAGAAGGTTGCAGTTCACAACGCTGGAAAACAAAAACCGCCATCAACTAGCACACGAGGGGCTACAAACACAACGGTGCAAAGACAAGAAGCGCACCGCCACGGAAAACAAGACAAAGTGCAACATTAGACGCACTCCAGTCACCGCGAAGAACCAGCAGGTTAATGACCAAATAGATACAGTTCAATAAATTAATCATATATATAGCAGTTTGCATATATGTATGACTTATGTACGAGTTTAAATTTTGTGTAAACACGAATATCACGCTGACTTTGAGTTCTTCCACTAAACCATACGAGAGAAATGATGCATAGAGAAAACCATATATATAGCAGTCTGGAGCAAACACTGACACGGTTTGATCCACAACCCATAAAAAAATGCAGTTAGCTCATAGACAGCACGAAGTTCTGACTTATTAGCCAGGCGGTTCAAATCACAAAAGTACTTATTACAATCACGTCAAAAGATGAAGCATTCGATACGCAAAAGTACTTATTACAATCAACCTCATAACCTTAACCGATCACGTCAAACGTGATTCTAACCATACGATCCTCGAGTTCAAAAAAGTTGAGGACAACAACTAGCTGAGACTTCAGGCCACTCTCAATGACGAATTCCTTCCAGCCTTTCTACAGATACAGCCGCCCATCAATGCCTACACGGTACTTAGCTGGTTTCGCCTGTCCATTGCCGAGAACAACTTGGAGAATTCCCTTCTTCTTGAGCCAGAGATACCTAAGAGCTCGTTGGGGGATTTTCGGCAAAAAATAATAAAACTGTTAGAGGACGATACGAGCAGTACAACTCTCATATTATGCACGCAGCAGAAAAAACCTGCACACAGTACAGACATGAGCTAGATGAAGTGCACAACAGTCCAACAAGCAATACAGATAAAACGCACACACAGTTCACGAACCTCTTATACAAGGGAGGTACATGCAGTACGGAACATGCTAATATGCAGTACGCTTCTAACTATCATGCAGTTCTTAAAAATAGTTGCATGTAGTACACACCATACATGGGAAAAAATTGTGAAAACTAGTAGTGCTCATCTCATACCTAAGCAGTTCACATATTGTAACCATGTAGTACGAACTCTATATTCATGCAACATCATAGTACATGCAAACAAACACGAGCTCCATACACACAAGGAAAAAAATAAAAACAAGACATAAGAACACCGTGCAGTACACTTCAATAAAACAAAAGAAGTGCGTTCCTAAAGTACTAGAAGTTCAGACTAGTATGGAATTATTCAAAAAAATAAAAGTCACAAAGAAAAAATCAGATCAAACCAAAATTACCATCTTGTAGTGAGTCTCCATGTGTGTGGGCGTAAGCTGATGGACAAAAGGACTTGTGCGGTCGAGGCCACGACGAAGCAGGGCGGAATAGAACGCAACGACGTTGATATGGTCCAGATCCAATCCCTCCGTGAAAACTATGCCATATGCAAGCTGCTCCGCTCGCCCAGCTCGGCACAAGACCTTGCCCCCACCCCGGCGAGCACGACGGGCCTGCGAGCAAGCTGAGCAATCGCAGTCCGTCGGCACACCACAACCATGGCCGCAGCAGGAGAGATTCACGCAGGGGCCTGGAGCCATCGCAACAAACCCAAGAAAAATAAAAGAAAGAAAGGAAGGCTGGAGGAAGGAGAGAAGTTGCGGCTAGAGGGGAAATGAACTGCAAAGGAAGGTTAGAAGTTGGCCTAGATATATAGAAGAGGAATGCAAAAGGTCTAGCCACACAGAAAATAAAAGTGAAAATTAAATGAGAGTTAATGAAACCTATGTTACCAAGAATGAAGGACAATCAATAAAGGCTTATGTTATCAAGAAAAAGAAAGATGAAAAAAGGTGTACTTTGCCTCCAGCTCCTCCCACCCACTAACCGCATCTCATTAATATTTATATTTCTAAAAAATTATAATTCGTAAACCATTCCAAACAAAGATGAATGCAGTTCACAAGAGTAAATACAGGCAGTGCACAAGGTGTATACATGTAGTGAATGCTTAGAAGAAGCACAAGAGATGCACTTTCATGCAGTACACAACGCATAGACCTAGTGCACGCAGTGCAGTCCATAAAAACACGCAGTGTAGTACACAACGTTGGTACAAGCAGTACAAATGGTGCATACGAAAAATGCAACTACAGGCAGTTCAAAAGAAAAAAAATACTTGCAATACGAAAAGAAAAAAAATTGACCACCCAGGTGCAACCAGGCCCCAGCTAGTCTTGTACTAAGTCTGCGCCCAAAGTAGGTGAATCCGTTCTGAGCCACGATGCGTGGGGCCAGGCACAGAAGGGCCCATAGGTCAGAGAGGAAAGTGAAGCGAGCGCCATGTATAAGCGCCCAATCAGTAACCAGAGGAGTTCGAGAGCGTTGCCTCGCCAGGGCTTATAAACCGGTCAGGGGCGCTCTCTGCGGGCGAGGTGGGACTAAACTTTACCGCATACACACAGTGCACCACGAACCAGCCATGCCGGCAGGCCTAGTTGGGCCGAATGCGTCTTCGCTCCCCAACACAGGCCCAACACGCGAGAGTGGTTAAAATATCACGGCCCACTAAAATAAAACTGTGAGTACGAAAACAAAACAGCAAGAAAAATTAAAACATTTTTTAAATGAATAACCACAACAAAAAAATGTTTGTGGGCACTGCCAGAAACTGCAGTTCACTCTCATAAATAAATACAGGAAGCCCCAAGTCAACGTACAAATGCAGTCCGCGGCGTACAACAATGCAGTTCGTCCTGTGGAAGCAGGAAGTATTGTTACTTCTGGAATGCAGTTCCATTTCAACTGTATTGCATTTCGGTTAAAATGAAGAATGCAACCCCGTTAGTTAAGCAAAGCAGTCCGGTACACCTACCCACACAACCCTCCACCCCCACAAAAGTTGCATCACCATCATTTATAAAAATAAGAAAATAAAAATACACTCCATCGAAAAAGCAGTGTGCTTACATATGTATGAATCTTGATTTGATCTAATACATTATACGAAGAATAAAATCAGTTGCATGAAGTACAATTTATGGACATAGGCAGTTCTATCATGAGATCCAAGAAGTGCACTTAGTAAGAAAATTCAACAAAAACTCAATCATCTCATTTCTGACAGTTGCGTGCATATCTGAAGTTGACATGAAAAAAGAGGCAACACCGCTTCAGATTTTGAACGCACTAACACGGCCTCCACATCGCAGAACCTCTCTGTAGTTGCCACGTAACTGAAATCACAACCCCACCACGCTACCACCCCCTCCACCACTCCCACGCCCTATCACAAACCGCCAGAAAAAGAGCAAAGTCAGAACTGCTTCGTTCCCCAAAAACCCCATTGCCGCTTCTTCTCCCCACTTCCTTTCACTAACCTCTCTCTCCAGAACAAGCGCGAGAGAGCAGAGGAGAGCCTTGGAGGATGCACCTCTGTACAAGCAGCGCCACAGGTACACCAGGGAGCTCCATGACGTCGAGCTCCACAGCAACCACAAGCTCCAGGTCGTTTGCACAAGCAAGGGTCGAGACATGGACAAGATGCTATCCACGCTCGGGAGGAAGCTCAGCGGAATGCCCGTCAAACTAGTCGGCGTTGATGTCGAGTATACGCACTACGTGAAGCCACAACAGGCAGTAGTGCTCCATCTATGCGTAGTACAAGAGTGGCTTGTCTACCACATCTCTGCAGCTAAAGACAGGTGACAATAATTATCAATATGTACTCTTAGTTGTCAATATTGATTATAAATTTTCTTCATCGCAAATGCCATTATATAAACTTGGGTTCTCATTTTTAAAAAGCATGGCATAGGAATTCATTGACAGTTTTCGGGTGGCTCCATGTAACTCATGTGTTCAATTCTTGAATTAGATGATCTAGGGATCCACACAGTTTGATTTTGTTTTACCAAATACAAATAATCTTCCTGAACAATAAAAAATTGCATTATTACTGCCTACTTTCAATCCTGTATGGATTTGGAGGTAAAAAGATCATAGTCCAATCTATCTGAATCATGTATGAATTTCAATTCAAGACAACAAACATGCATTTGTTTCTGGAATCTATTATGAGATTTACTAGTTATGTTGTACAAAAGTATTAGCAACTACTCACTACAACAGATTCAGGGATTCATATTGCAGTTCAGTTCAGAAAATAAAAAAAAATTGGGTGGTTCTCAAAATAACTGGTACTGTCTCACTATATTCAGTGTATACAAACATCTTGCAGGCCAATGGAACTAGACAAATTCCTCATGAATGATGAATACACCTTCGCCGGATTTGCCATTGAAGGAGACAAAAACAAGCTGCAACTATCTGGCTTAGAGATCAACTCTGACAACTACATTGATATTCAAGTGGAATGGAGAGACCCATACAAGAAAAATAAATTTGACTCTTTGGCTGATGTTGCCGGCAGGCTGATCGACATTCACTACTATGACATGAAGAACAAAATCAACCGCAACGAAGACCATACTCTGTGGGGTTTTGCCCACTGCCAGACAAGCTTATCAAGTATGCAGCAATAGATGCATTCGCAACCTACGAGTCATGGAGAATCATCTAGGATGTCATAATGGGGCTAGACAGGGCAAAAAGAGAAAAAGAAGCGAAGAAGAACAAGGATGTAATCCCATATAGCAACTAGAAATGAACAATGCTAGGTTTAGCTTATGTCCGTTGCTTCATATTGAATGTTTCTTTGTAAAACAATGTCGCTACTACTAGATTTTGATTGTTGAGTTTGTATTAGAACAAGTATTCAGAAAAGTTTAAAAAAAATTGCGTGACACCAAAACATACTACAAACATACAAACAGATTCAAAAACATCATTCAACAAAACTGTTCCAACAACTATTTTGAAACAGCTTTGAGCAGTCAGTGAATAATGATGGAAAATGCAGTACACAAGCAAAGTACATGAAGTTCTCTTTGTCGACGTATGCAGTGCGGAAGTATAGTACATGGAGTGCACACCAAAAAAGTGAAAAATTAATGGAAGTTATGTCACCAGAATAGAAGTACAATTAATAAAACCTACGTTACCAAGAAAATAGGGAAGACCAAAAAACTAAGAATTCTGACTGCTACTCCCACCTAATAAGAAAGGTGGATGCAGTTCACAAGAGTAAAAACAGACAGTGCACAAGGTGTGTACATGTAGTGAGTGCCTAGAAGAAGCACAAGAGATGCACTTTTGTGTCGTACACAAGGCATAGACTTAGTGCACACAGTGTAGTCCGCAACGTTGGTACAAGTGAAGGAAATATGCCCTAGAGGCAATAATAAAGTTGTTATTTATATTTCCTTATATCATGATAAATGTTTATTATTCATGCTAGAATTGTATTAACCGGAAACTTGATACATGTGTGGATACATAGACAAAGCACAGTGTCCCTAGTAAGCCTCTACTAGACTAGCTCGTTAATCAAAGATGGTTAAGTTTCCTAACCATAGACATGAGTTGTCATTTGATGAACGGGATCACATAATTAGGAGAATTATGTGATGGACAAGACCCATCTGTTAGCTTAGCATAATGATCGTTAAGTTTTTATTGCTATTGCTTTCTTCATGACTTATACATATTCCTTTGACTATGAGATTATGCAACTCCCGAATACCGAAGGAACACCTTGTGTGCTATCAAACGTCACAACGTAACTGGGTGATTATGAAGATGCTCTACAGGTGTCTTCGAAGGTGTTTGTTGCGTTGGCATAGATCAAGATTAGGATTTGTCACTCCGAGTATCGGAGAGGTATTTCTGGGCCCTCTCGGTAATGCACATCATGATAAGCCTTGCAAGCAATGTGACTAATGAGTTAGTTATGGGATGATGCATTACGGAACGAGTAAAGAGACTTGCCGGTAACGCGAGTGAACTAGGTATGGAGATACCGATGATCGAATCTCGGGCAAGTAACATACCGATGACAAAGGGAATGATGTATGTTGTCATTGCGGTTTGACCGATAAAGATCTTCATAGAATATGTAGGAACCAATATGAGCATCTAGGTTCTGCTATTGGTTATTGACCGGAGATGTGTCTCGGTCATGTCTACATAGTTCTCGAACCCGTAGGGTCCGCACGCTTAATGTTCGATGACGATTTGTATTATGAGTAATGTGTTTTGGTGACCGAAGATTGTTCGGAGTCCTAGATGAGATCACAGACATGACGAGGACTCTTGAAATGGTCGAGAGGTAAAGATTGATATATTGGACGATAGTATTCGGACACCGGAAGTGTTTCGGAATGTATCGGGTACGTATCAGAGTACCGGGGGGGGGGGTTACCGGAACCCCCGGGGGAAAGATATGGGCCATATGGGCCATAGGAGGGAGGCTAGGCAGCCCACAAGGGGTGGCCTCCCCCCCCCCATGGGGAGTCCGAATTGGACAAGGGGACGGGGCGGTGCCCCCTTTCCTTCTCCTCCTCCCTCTCCTTGCCCCTTTCCCCTTCCGGTGAAAGGAAAGGGGGGGGGGCGAATCCTACTAGGAGCCCAAGTGCGACTCCTCCCACTTGGGGCGCCCCTAGGGCCGGCCTCCTCCCCTCTCCCTCCTTTATATACGGGGGCGGGGGGCGCCTCCAAGGACACAACAATTATTCTTAGCCGTGTGCGGCGCCCCCCTCCACTGTTTACTCCTCCGGTCATATTGTCGTAGTGCTTAGGCGAAGCCCTGCGCGGATCACTTCACCATCACCGTCACCAGGACATCGTGCTGACAAAACTCTCCCTCAACACTTTGCTGGATCAAGAGTTCGAGGGACGTCATCGAGCTGAACGTGTGCAGAACTCGGAGGCGCCGTATGTTCGGTGCTTGATCAGTTGAATCGAGAAGACGTTCGACTACATCAACCACGTTAAGCTAACGCTTCCACTTTCAGTCTACGAGGGTACGTGGACACACTCTCCCCCTCTTGTTGCTATGCATCTCCTAGATAGATCTTGCGTGAGCATAGAATTTTTTTGAAATTGCATGCTACGTTCCCCAACAGTGGCATCCGAGCCAGGTCTATGCGTAGATGATATGCACGAGTAGAACACAAAGAGTTGTGGGCGATGATAGTCATACTGCTTACCACCAACGTCTTATTTTGATTCGGCAGTATTGTTGGATGAAGCGGCCCGGACTAACCTTACATGACCGCGTTCATGAGACCGGTTCCACCGACAGACATGCAACTTGTTGCATAAAGGTGGCTGGCGGGTGTCTGTTTCTCCAACTTTAGTTGTATCAAATTTGACTACGGCCGGTCCTTGTTGAAGGTTAAAATAGCAAACTTGACGAAACATCATTGTGGTTTTAATGCGTAGGTAAGAACGGTTCTTACTAGAAGCCCGTAGCAGCCACGTAAAACTTGCAACAACAAAGTAGAGGACGTCTAACTTGTTTTTGCAGGGCATGTTGTGATGTGATATGGTCAGGACATGATGTGATATACGTTGTTGTATGAGATGATCATGTTTTGTAAAAGTTATCGGCAACTGGAAGGAGCCTTATGGTTGTCGCTTTATTGTATGAAATGCAATCGCCATGTAATTGCTTTACTTTATCACTATGCGTTAGCGATAGTTGTAGAAGCAATAGTTGGCGAGACGACAATGACGCTACGATGAAGATCAAGGTGTCATGCCGGTGATGATGGAGATCATGACGGTGCTTTGGAGATGGAGATCAAAGGCACAAGATGATGATGGCCATATCATGTCACATATTTTGATTGCATGTGATGTTTATCTTTTATGCATCTTATTTTGCTTAGTACGGCGGTACCATTATAAGATGATCCCTCACTAAAATTTCAAGATATAAGTGTTCTCCCTGAGTATGCACTGTTGCGACAGTTCATCGTGCCGAGACACCACATGATGATCGGGTGTGATAAGCTCTACGTTCACATACAACGGGTGCAAGACAGTTTTGCACGTGCGGAATACTCGGGTTAAACTTGACGAGCCTAGCATGTACAGACATGGCCTTGGAACACTGGAGATCGAAAGGTCAAACATGAATCATATAGTAGATATGATCAACATAGAGATGTTCACCATTGAAGACTACTCCATCTCACGTGATGATCAGACATGGTTTAGTTGATTTGGATCACGTGATCATTTAGATGACTCGAGGGATGTCTATCTAAGTGGGAGTTCTTAAGTAATATGATTAATTGAACTTAATTTATCATGAACTTAGTCCTGAAAGTTTTTGCATATCTATGTTGTAGATCAATGGCCCGTGCTACCGTTCCCTTGAATTTTAATGCGTTCCTAGAGAAAGCTAAGTTGAAAGATGATGGTAGCAACTACACGGACTGGGTCCGTAACCTGAGGATTATCCTCATTGCTGCATAGAAGAATTATGTCCTTGATGCACCGCTAGGTGAAAGGCCTGCTGCAGGAGCAGATGCTGATGTTATGAACGTCTGGCAAGCTCGATCTGATGACTACTCGATAGTTCAGTGTGCCATGCTTTACGGCTTAGAATCAGGACTTCAAACACGTTTTGAACGCCATGGACCATATGAGATGTTCCAGGAGTTGAAGTTAATATTTCAAGCAAATGCCCCGAGTTGAGAGATATGAAGTCTCCAACAAGTTCTATAGCTGCAAGATGGAGGAGAACAGTTCTGTCAGTGAACACATACTCATAATGTCTGGATATCATAACCACTTGACTTAGCTAGGAGTTAATCTTCCGGATGATAGTGTTATTGACAGAGTTCTTCAATCACTGCCACCAAGGTACAAAGGCTTCGTGATGAACTATAACATGCAAGGGATGGATAAGACAATTCCCGAGCTCTTCGCTATGCTCAAAGCTACGGAGGTAGAAATCAAGAAGGAGCATAAAGTGTTGATGGTTAACAAGACCACTAGTTTCAAGAAAAAGGGCAAAGGAAAGAAGGGGAACTTCAAGAAGAATGGCAAGCAAGTTGCCACTCCCGGGAAGAAGCCCAAGTCTGGACCTAAGCCTGAAACTAAGTGCTTCTACTGCAAAGGGACTGGTCACTGGAAGCGGAACTGCCCCAAGTATTTGGCGGATAAGAATAATGGCAAAGTGAACAAAGGTATATTTGATATACATGTTATTGATGTGTACCTTACTAATGCTCGTAGTAGCGCCTGGGTATTTGATACTGGTTCTGTTGCTCATATATGCAACTCGAAACAGGGGCTACGGATTAAACGAAGATTGGCTAAGGATGAGGTGACGATGCGCGTCGGAAATGGTTCCAAGGTCGATGTGATCGCCGTCGGCACGCTACCTCTACATCTACCTTCGGGATTAGTTTTAGACCTGAATAATTGTTATTTGGTGCCAGCGTTGAGCATGAACATTATATCTGGATCTTGTTTAATGCGAGACGGTTATTCATTTAAATCAAAGAATAATGGTTGTTCTATTTATATGAGTAATATCTTTTATGGTCATGCACCCTTGAAGAGTGGTCTATTTTTGTTGAATCTCGATCGTGGTGATACATATATTCATAATATTGATGCCAAAAGATGCAAAGTTGATAATGATAGTGCAACATATTTGTGGCACTGCCGTTTAGGTCATATTGGTGTAAAGCGCATGAAGAAACTCCATGCGGATGGACTTTTGGAATCACTTGATTATAAATCATTTGATGATTGCGAACCATGCCTCGTGCGCAAGATGACTAAGACTCCGTTCTCCGGAACAATGGAGTGAGCCACTGACTTATTGGAAATAATACATACCGATGTATGCGGTCCGATGAGTGTGGAGGCTCGCGGCGGGTATCGTTATTTTCTAACCTTCACAGATGATTTGAGCAGATATGGGTATATCTACTTAATGAAACACAAGTCTGAAACATTTGAAAAATTCAAAGAATTTCAGAGTGAATTGGAAAATCATCGTAACAAGAAAATAAAGTTTCTATGATCTGATCGTGGAGGCGAATATTTGAGTTACGAGTTTGGCCTTCATTTAAAACAATGTGGAATAGTTTCACAACTCACGCCACCTGGAACACCACAACGTAATGGTGTTTCCGAACGTCATAACCGTACTTCATTAGATATGGTGCGATCTATGATGTCTCTTACCGATTTACCACTATCGTTTTGGGGTTATGCATTAGAGACAGCTGCATTCACGTTAAATAGGGCACCATCTAAATCCGTTGAGATGACACCGTATGAACTGTGGTTTGGCAAGAAACCTAAGCTGTTGTTTCTTAAAGTTTGGGGTTGCGATGCTTATGTGAAAAAGCTTCAGCCTGATAAGCTCGAACATAAATCGGAGAAGTGTGTCTTCATAGGATACCCAAAAGAGGCTGTTGGGTACACCTTCTATCACAGATCCGAAGGCAAGATATTTGTTGCTAAGAATGGATCCTTTCTAGAGAAGGAGTTTCTCTCGAAAGAAATGAGTGGGAGGAAAGTAGAACTTGATGAGGTAATTGTACCTCCTCTCAATTTGGAAAGTAGCTCATCAGATAAATATGTTCCCGTGATGCCTACACCAATTAGTGAGGAAGCTAATGATGATGATCATGAAACTTCAGATCAAGTTTCTACAGAACCTCGTAGGTCAACCAGAGTACGTTCCGCACCAGAGTGGTACGGTAATCCTGTTCTGGAAGTCATGTTACTAGACCATGACGAACCTACGAACTATGAGGATGCGATGATGAGCCCAGATTCTGCGAAATGGCTTGAGGCCATGAAATCTGAGATGGGATCCATGTATGAGAACAAAGTGTGGACTTTGGTTGGCTTGCCCGATGATCGGCAAGCCATAGAGAATAAATGGATCTTCAAGAAGAAGACTAACGCTGATGGTAATGTTACTGTCTACAAAGCTCGACTTGTTGCAAAAGGTTTTCGACAAGTTCAAGGAGTTGACTATGATGAGACCTTCTCACCCGTAGCGATGCTTAAGTCTGTCTGAATCATGTTAGCAATTGCCGCATTTTATGATTACGAAATCTGGCAAATGGATGTCAAAACTGCATTCCTTAATGGATTTCTTAAAGAAGAGTTGTATATGATGCAACCAGAAGGTTTTGTCGATCCTAAAGGTGCTAACAAAGTGTGCAAGCTCCAGCGATCCATTTATGGACTGGTGCAAGCATCTCAGAGTTGGATTATACGCTTTGATAGTGTAATCAAAGCATATGGTTTTATACAGACTTTTGGAGAAGCCTGTATTTACAAGAAAGTGAGTGGGAGCTCTGTAGCATTTCTAATATTATATGTGGATGCCATATTGTTGATTGGAAATGATATAGAATTTCTGGATAGCATAAAAGGATACTTGAATAAGAATTTTTCAATGAAAGACCTCGGAGAAGCTGCTTATATATTGGGCATCAAGATCTATAGAGATAGATCAAGACGCTTAATTGGACTTTCACAAAGCACATACCTTGATAAAGTTTTGAAGAAGTTCAAAATGGATCAGTCAAAGAAAGGGTTCTTGCCTGTGTTACGAGGTGTGAAATTGAGTCAGACTCAATGCCCGACCACTGCAAAAGATAGAGAGAAAATGAAAGTCATTGCCTATGCCTCAGCCATAGGTTCTAACATGTATGCAATGCTGTGTACCAGACCTGATGTGTGCCTTGCTATATGTCTAGCAGGGAGGTACCAAAGTAATCCAGGAGTGGATCACTGGACAGCGGTCAAGAACATCCTGAAATACCTGAAAAGGGCTAAGGATATGTTTCTCATTTATGGAGGTGACAAAGAGCTCATCGTAAATGGTTACGTTGATGCTAGCTTTGACACTGATCCGGATGACTCCAAGTCACAAACCGGATACATATTTATTTTGAATGGTGGAGCTGTCAGTTAGTGCAGTTCCAAGCAAAGCATCGTGGCGGGATCTACGTGTGAAGCGGAGTACATAGCTGCTTCGGAAGCAGCAAATGAAGGAGTCTGGATGAAGGAGTTCATATCCGATCTAGGTGTAATACCTAGTTCATCGGGTCCAATGAAAATCTTTTGTGACAATACTGGAGCAATTGCCTTAGCGAAGGAATCCATGTTTCACAAGAGAACCAAACACATCAAGAGACGCTTCAACTCCATCCGTGATCAAGTCAAGGAGGGAGACATAGAGATTTGCAAAATACATATGGATCTGAATGTTGCAGACCCGTTGACTAAGCCTCTTCCACGAGCAAAACATGATCAGCACCAAGACTCCATGGGTGTTAGAATCATTACAATGTAATCTAGATTATTGACTCTAGTGCAAGTGGGAGACTGAAGGAAATATGCCCTAGAGGCAATAATAAAGTTGTTATTTATATTTCCTTATATCAAGATAAATGTTTATTATTCATGCTAGAATTGTATTAACCGGAAACTTGATACATGTGTGGATACATAGACAAAACACAGTGTCCCTAGTAAGCCTCTACTAGACTAGCTCGTTAATCAATGATGGTTAAGTTTCCTAACCATAGACATGAGTTGTCATTTGATGAACGAGATCACATCATTAGTAGAATGATGTGATGGACAACACCCATCCGTTAGCTTAGCATAATGATCGTTAAGTTTTTATTGCTATTGCTTTCTTCATGACTTATACATATTCCTTTGACTATGAGATTATGCAACTCCTGAATACCGGAGGAACACCTTGTGTGCTATCAAATGTCACAATGTAACTGGGTGATTATAAAGATACTCTACAGGTGTCTTCGAAGGTGTTTGTTGGGTTGGCATAGATCGAGATTAGGATTTGTCACTCCGAGTATCGGAGAGGTATCTCTGGGCCCTCTCGGTAATGCACATCATGATAAGCCTTGCAAGCAATGTGACTAATGAGTTAGTTATGGGATGATGCATTACGGAACGAGTAAAGAGACTTGCCGGTAATGAGATTGAACTAGGTATGGAGATACCAACGATCGAATCTCGGGCAAGTAACATACCGATGACAAAGGGAATGATGTATGTTGTCATTGCGGTTTGACCGATAAAGATCTTCATAGAATATGTAGGAACCAATATGAGCATCCAGGTTCCGCTGTTGGTTATTGACCGGAGATGTGTCTCGGTCATGTCTCTCGAACCCGTAGGGTCCGCACGCTTAATGTTCGACGATGATTTGTATTATGAGTTATGTGTTTTGGTGACGGAAGATTGTTCGGAATCCCGGATGAGATTACGGACATGACGAGGACTCTCGAAATGGTCGAGAGGTAAATATTGATATATTGGATGATAGTATTCAGACACCGGAAGTGTTTCGGAATGTATCGGGTACGTATCGGAGTACCGGGGGGGTTTCTGGAATCCCCGGGGGAAAGATATGGGCCATATGGGCCATAGGAGGGAGGCTAGGCAGCCCACAAGGGGTGGCCGCCCGCCCCCCTCCCCCCCATGGGGAGTCCAAATTGGACAAGGGGAGGGGGCGGCGCCCCCCTTTCCTTCTCCTCCTCCCTCGCCTTCCCCCTTTCCCCTTTCGGTAAAAGGAAAGTGGGGGCGGGGCGAATCCTACTAGGAGCCCATGTGGGACTCCTCCCACTTGGGGCGCCCCTAGGGCCGGCCTCCTCCCCTCTCCCTCCTTTATATACGGGGGCGGGGGGCGCCTCCAAGGACACAACAATTGTTCTTAGCCGTGTGCGGCGCCCCCCTCCATCGTTTACTCCTCCGGTCATATTGTCGTAGTGCTTAGGCGAAGCCCTGCGCGGATCACTTCACCATCACCGTCACCACGCCGTCATGCTGACGAAACTCTCCCTCAACACTTTGCTGGATCAAGAGTTCGAGGGACGTCATCGAGTTGAATGTGTGCAGAACTCGGAGGCGCCGTACGTTCGGTGCTTGATCGGTTGAATCGAGAAGACGTTCGACTACATCAACCGCGTTAAGCTAACGCTTCCGCTTGCGGTCTACGAGGGTACGTGGACACACTCTCCCCCTCTCATTGCTATGCATCTCCTAGATAGATCTTGCGGGAGCATAGAATTTTTTTGAAATTGCATGCTACGTTCCCCAACAACAAGCAGTACAAATGGTGCATACGAAAAACACAACTACATGCAGTGCAAAATTTTTTTTCTTGCAATACGAAAAGAAAAAAAATTGACCGCCTAGGTGCAACCAGGCCCCAGCCAGTCTCGTACTAAGTCTGTGCCCACTGTAGGCGAGTCCGTTCTGAGCGACAATGCATGGGGCCGGGCACACAAGGGCCATAGGTCAGGGAGGAAAGTGAAGCGAGTGTGGTGTATAAGCGCCCAATTAGTAACCAGAGGAGTTCGAGAGCGCTACCTCGCCAGGTCTTATAAACCGGTTGGGGAGGCTCTCTACGAGCGAGGTGGGACTAAACTTTACCGCATACACACAGTGCACAGCAAAATCACCTGTACATCAAGGCAAGGCCTACTTGGGCCAGATGTGACTTACACCCGAGCGGGCCCAACACATTCTCACGGCCCAAACCACCAAGCCCCGCCACACAAGTAGCATGCAATTACAGTTCGCTCACACTTAGAAAAATGCAAGAAGCTGCAAAAATTACAAAAGGAATGCAGTCCGCTGCCCCAAAGAATGCAGTTCAGTATGTTGAAGCAAGATGTGCTGCCAGTTAAGCATTGCAGTTCGCTTTCAACTAAATACTACTTTAAAATTGGTGCAGAACAAAAGTGTTGTTTTTTCCAGGCAACCGCGAGTACTGCCACTCGGCGGTTGCCACGACGCACTGAAACAGCGAGCACAAGTCCACTACCCCCACTACCACGGCGAGCCCGCGTCCAACCGCCTCCAAGACCGAAACCACGCCACAAAAAGCCACCTCCGCTTCCATTGCCGCTCCATTCCGAAAACACCATTGCCGCTCCATCTCAACTAGCAACTCCCCACAACATCTCTGTCTCAAGCCCGCCATCTCTGGAGGAGGGAAATGGCGGAGGAACCATCTGCCAAGCGTCCCGGTGGTGAGACATCCGACAAGACCAGCGAGCTCGACGACGTTCAAGTCCCTGTACAGAAGCTTGCCTACACCAAGTACCTCAAGAAGGTTGACCTCCACGACAAGGAGAAGCTAGATGTCGTATGCACCAGCAAACCAGACGAATCCGACAAGATGATCACCAGGATCAGGAAGATGGTGGGTGGCTTGTACCCTCAGTACATCGGCATTGATGTGGAGTGTACCAAGGAAGACGAACCTCCGTAGAGGGCAGTAGTTCTGCAGTTATGCGTGGAGGAACTCTGCCTGGTATACCACACCACCGCGGCAACAAAATGGTGAACCATCCTACTCATTCAACCTCTTCATGCATCTGTTTAATTAGTGATGCACCCTGAAATTTGATTAAACTAGTTTATGAACTTGATGTACTAGTGAAGTTTCTGAAGTAGATGCAATAAAATAGATTTTGAACCTGACGCACCAGATTAGTTTATGAATTTGATGCACTAGATTAATTTATGAATTTGATATACCAGATTATTTTCTGAACTTGATGTACTAGTGTGGTTTCTGATCTTGATGCAATAGTATAGTTTCTAGAATTGATGTAGTAAACTAGTTTCTGAACTTGGCCTGATGTTTTTCTCATCAGCAAAAAAATGTAAAGAAACTTGGTGAAGCACTAGTATATGTTATTTTATTCAACAAGGAAAACTAAAATAGTACTAAGCAGCAGATAGATCATTGACTCAACTGTAAATACCAAAAGAAAAATAACATGTTGTGCTTGAATTTAATTTCTGAACTTTGTATACTAGTTTCTGAAATGTATTCATCCATGAATTATACTATATAAGCATGTACTTGATGGATTCATCTTCAATCTATCTTTCCCCTTGCAGGCCCAAGAGCCTCCACCCATTCCTGAAGGATGACAAGTTGTACACCTTTACCGGCTTCAGCATTGAAGGTGACAAACAGAAGCTGCAGAAATCTGGTTTGGATATCAACCCCAACAAGTACATCGACATACAACGCAAATGGAGAGTTCCATTCAAGGAAAGAAAGAGGTTCACTCTTTGGCGGATGGTGCAAGCAGCATGATCCACCCATTCTACAACAACATGAAGAAAAAGATCGACAGGGAAGAAGACCATAAATTGTGGGGGATCAGCCCACTCCCAGATTACCTCCTCGAGTACGCAGCGATAGATGCGTACGCCACCTATGAGTCATAGAAGAGAATTGAAAACATCAGAGAAGGTCTGGAGAGCACAAAAGAGGCGGATAAGAATTATGATAGCCCCTACTACGGCTACGAGTGATGACGAAAACATCAAAATCTGCCCTTGGAGTTGCTTGTGCTTGTGCTTGTCCTTTTTATTGTTTCAAGTTCGTACTTTGCTTATGTTAGAATGAACCAGTTTCATAGTGTCATGTGTTTTAGGTTAAAAAAGTTTGCTTATGTCAAGTACGTAGTTTGTTTATGTGATTGAACAAGTTATCTAGCTTGCTTGGTATTATGTTTATCCAGCAATCATGTCATGTTGAAGTAGTTATGTTGCTCTTCACTATAAGAAGACCAAAAACAAGCAGTCTTGGACGCTAAGTACAGTTTAGTTGTGCACACGTAAGTACAGTTTAGTTGACACGTAAGTACCTGCAATACTAAATACGATAGGAACACTGAAAAAATAACCATAACATAAAAGGAGGCCTGCCAGCACGCTTATGTCAAATAATGCAGTCCACAAAAAAATTACAGTTCACCAGCGTAGCAACATGCAGCACATTCGTATCACGAAACTGCATTCCCCTTACGTCAGAGTATGCAGTTCACTAAACATGGATTAATGTAGTCCACTTACGTCAGAGTATGATGTTCACAAATAGGGACGCTAAGTATAATTTAGTGGGGCGACGGGGTGTGACGGACTCCCTCCGCAAGCAACGCCACAGCACGCCGCGTTGTCGCCTCCAGGCTTGGCCTCATAGGGGGGAGGGGAGGGGGGTCACGACCCCCCTCCCCCATGCTCGGCCTCGCGCTAACGCATGCAGTGCACTAGGTTGACACATGCAGTGCGGCTATTCTGTTTCCAACCCCAAACACGCACACAACCCTAGAGCCACACCCCTAAGATAGATAGTGGGGCGACAGGGTGTGACGGACTCGCCTCCGCATGCGACACCGCGGCACGCCTCATCGTCGCCTGCTCCGGCTCGTTCCAGGCTCGGCCTCGCAGGGGGGAGGGGAGGGGGGTCACAACCCCCCTCCACCCTACTCGTCCTCGCGCTAACGCACGTAGTGCGCTTGGTTGACAGGCGCAGTGTGGCTATTCTGTTTCCAACCCCAAACACGCACGCAACCCCAGAGCCACACCCCTAAGTTAGATAGTGGGGCGACGGGGTGTGACAGACTTGCCTCCGCATGCAACGCCGCGGCACGCCACGTCGTCGCCTTCTCTGGCTCATTACAGGCTCGGCCTCGCAGGGGGAGGGGAGGGGGGTCACGACCTCCCTCCCCCCATGCTCGGCTTCGCACTAAAGCACGAAGTGCGCTTGGTTGACAGTCCCAGTGCGGCTATTCTGTTTCCAACCACAATCACGCACGCGACCCCAGAGCCACACCCCTAAGATAGAAAGTGGGGCGACGGGGTGTGACGGACTCGCCTCCGCATGCGATGTCGTGGCACACCGCGTCGTCGCCTGCTCTGGCTCGTTCCAGGCTCAGCCTCGCAGGGGGGAGGGGAGGGGGGTGACGACCCCCTCCCCCCTGATCGGCCTCGCGCTAACGCATGTATTGCGCCTGGTTGACAGGCGCAGTGCGGCTCTTATGTTTCCAAGCCAAACACACACGAAACCCCAGAGCCACACCCCTAAGATAGATAGTGGGTCGATGGGGTGTGATGGACTCGCCTCCGCATGCGAGGCCGCGACACCCCGCGTCATCGCCTGCTCCGGCTAGTTCCAGGCTCGACCTCGCAGGCGGGAGGGAAGGGGGGTCACGACCCCCCTCCCCCCTGCTCGGCCTCGTGCTAACGCATGCAGTGCGCTTTGTAGACAGGCACAGTGCGGCTATTCTGTTTCCAGCCCCAAACATGCACGCACCCCCAGAGCCACACCCCTAAGATAGATAGTGGGGCGACGGGGTGTGATGGACATGCGTCCGCATGCAACGCCGTGGCACGCCATGTCGTCGCCTGCTCCGGCTAGTTCCAGGCTCGACCTCGCAGGCGGGAGGGAAGGGGGGTCACGACCCCCCACCCCCCTGCTCGGCCTCGTGCTAACGCACGCAGTGCGCTTTGTAGACAGGCGCAGTGCGGCTATTCTGTTTCCAGCCCCAAACATGCACGCAACCCCAGAGCCACACCCCTAAGATAGATAGTGGGGCGATGGGGTGTGACGGACATGCGTCCGCATGCAACGTCGCGGCATGCCATGTCATCGCCTGCTCCGGCTAGTTCCAGGCTCGACCTCGCAGGCGGGAGGGAAGGGGGGTCACGACCCCCCTCCCCCCTGCTCGGCCTTGTGCTAACGCACGCAGTGCGCTTTGTAGACAGGTGCAGTGCGGCTATTCTGTTTCCAGCCCCAAACATGCACGCAACCCCAGAGCCACACCCCTAAGATAGATAGTGGGGCGACGGGGTGTGACGGAAATGCATCCGCATGCAACGCCGTGGCACGCCATGTCGTCGCCTGCTCCGGCTCGTTCCAGGCTCGGCCTCGCCGGGGGAGGGGAGGGGACCCTCCCCCCTGCTCGGCCTTGCGCTAACGCATGCAGTGCGCTTGGTTGATAGGCGCAGTGCGGCTATTCTATTTCCAACCCCAAACACATAGGCAACCCCCGAGCCACACCCCTAAGATAGATAGTGGGGCAACGGGGTGTGACGAACTAGCCTCTGCATGCGACGCCGGGACACACCGCGTCGTCGCCTTCTCTGGCTCGTTCCAGGCTTGGCCTCGCAGGGGGAGGGGAGGGAGGGTCACGACCCCCTCCCCCCTACTCGGCCTCACGCTAACGGACACAGTGCGCTTGCTTGAAAGGGGCTGTGCGGCTATTCTGTTTCGAACCCCAAATACGCACACAACACAAGAGCCACACCCCTAAGATAGTTAGTGGGGCGATAGGGTTTGACGGACTCGCCTCCGCATGCGACGCCGCGGCACGCCATGTCATCGCTTGCTCCGGTTCGTTCCACGCTCGGCATCGCAGGGGGGAGTGGAGGGGGGTCACCCCCTCACCCCTGCTCGGCCTCACGATAACGCACACAGTGCGCTTGGTTGACAGGCGCAGTGCGGCTATTCTGTTTCCACCCCGAAACACGCACGAAAGGCGGAGCCACACCCCTAAGATAGATAGTGGGGCGACGGGGTGTGACCGACTCGCCTCCGCATGCAACACCGCGGCACGCCGCGTCGTCGCCTGCTCCAGCTTGTTCCAGGCTCGACCTCGCAGGGGGGAGGGGAGGGGCGTCACGACCCCTCTCCCCCTGCTCCGCCTCGCGCTAACGCATGAAGTGCGCTTGGTTGACAGGCGCAGTGCGGCTATTCTATTTCCAACACCAAACACGCACGCAACCCCAGAGCTACACCCCTAAAATAGATAGTGGGGCGACGGGGTGTGACGGACTCGCCTGCTCAGGCTCGTTCCAGGCTCGGCCTTGCATGGGGTAGGGGAGGGGGGTCACGACCCCCCTCCCCCTGCAAGGCCTAGCGCTAACGCACGCAGTGCGCTTGGTTGACAGGCGCCGTGCGGTTATTCTATTTCCAACCCCAAACACGGACGCAATACTAGAGCCACACCCCTAAGATAGATAGTGGGGCGACGGGGTGTTCTGTACTCGCCTCCGCATGCGACGCCGCGGCACGCCGCGTCGTCGCCTGGTCCGGCTCATTTCAGGCTTGGCCTCGCAGGGGGGAGGGGAGGGGGGGTCACGACCCCCCTTCCCCTCCTCGGCCTCACGCTAACGCAAGAAGTGCGCATGGTTGATAGGCGCAGTGCGGCTATTCTGTTTCCAACCCCAAACACGCACGCAACCCCAGAGCCACACCCCTAAGATAGATAGTGGGGCGACGGGGTGTGACGGACTCACCTCCGCATGCGACGCTGCAGCACGCCGCGTCGTTGCCTGCTCCGGCTCGTTCCAGGCTCGGCTTCCCAGGGGGAGGGGATGGGGTCACGACCCCCCCTCCCCCTGCTCGGCCTCGTGCTAACGCATGCACTGCGCTTGGTTGACAGGCATAGTTTGGCTATTCTTTTTCCAACCACAAACACGCACGCAAACCGAGAGCCACACCCCTAATATAGATAGTGGGACGACGGGGTGCGACGAACTCGCCTCCGCATGCGACGCCGCGGCACGCAGCGTCGTCGCCTGCTCCGGCTCGTTCCAGGCTCGGCCTCGCAGGGGGAGGGCAGTGGGGTCACGACCCCCCTCCCGCTGCTCGGCCTCGCGCTAACGCACGAAGTGCGCTTGGTTGACAGGCGCAGTGCGGCTATTTTGTTTCCAACCACAAACATGCACGCACCCCCAGAGTCACACCCCTAAGATAGATAGTGGGGCGACGGGGTGTGACGGACTCGCCTCCGGATGCGACGCCGTGGCACGCCACATCGTCGCTTGCTCCTGCTCGTTCCAGGCTCGGCTTCGCAGGGGGGAGGGAGGGGGTCACAACCCCCATCCCCCCTGCTTGGCCTTGCGCTAACGCACACAGTGCGCTTGGTTGACAGGCGCAGTGCGGCTATTCTGTTTCCAACCCCAAACATGCACGCAACCCGAGAGCCACACCCCTAAGATAGATAGTGGGGCGACGGGGTGTGACGAACTCGCCTCCGCATGCGACACCGCGGCACACCGCGTCGTTTCCTGCTCCGGCTCGTTCCAGGCTCGGCCTCGCAGGGGAGGGGAGGGGGTCACGACCCCCTCCCCCCCTGCTCAACCTTGCGCTAACGCATGTAGTGCGCTTGGTTGACAGGCGCAGTGCGGCTATTTTGTTTCCAACCCCAAACATGCATGCAACCCCAGAGCTACAACACCACCCATAACACAAAACGCTCGATAAAAAAGTAAATGAAAAGAAAAAAGTTGTGCTGAAAAAGAACTTAGCCATGCCGCAGTTCAGTTATACACATGAATGCAGTGCCATTCTGCAAAGTTTTTGCACAGATAAAAGGGTGAAAAAAGAAACACCTACAACAGCACGGGTGCTAAAAGCAAAAACAAACATAAACAAAAACCAGTATTCACACACACACACACACATATATATATCATTTATATAAAATAAAACACACCCGGTTTCAGCCATGTACAAACTGCAAAGCAGACGCTACACAAGACAGAAAAGTAGCGTTTCATACACATTATCTACGTTAGACAGCACACAGTACACACCATAAACCTAGCTCTTGTCCAAACACATGGCTTTAGCCAGAATATGCCAATGACTGTTACTACGTACACGACTGCGACTGCGACTGTGACAGGGAAGTAAGCACAAGGCTTGCAATCACATATCGTAGCTCAGGTGGCATGCCTTCATAATACAACATGTTCAAAGGATTGAACAGAAACTGGAAAATGTACTCCGCCTTCCAATCTTCAACAGCAGACTGAAAAAATAAAAAATGCAAATCAGTGATGAAAAAGGTTGTCGTAAGAACGAAAAGTGAAAACATTAAAAAATAAAACAGTAACAAAAAGGAGAAACAGAGAAAGTATTACATCGGATTTCACCATTCTATCGACTAGACGCACACCGTCATACAGCTGCATCAACCTCAGAACATAGATTCCACACTCGTTTGGCCCCTGCGCTGGCACGGCCGGGTAAGGGCATCTCTACCAATTTAACCCAGTCAGGGTGATTCTTAGAGGTATACAACTTTTCACCATAAATCCTCTTCAATGGCTGAGTCATCCTGCTCATCTGGCAAAAGGGGGAAAGGCAGCACAAAGTAGAAAACACACGTCACAGATCGATAACCATCAGACGATGCAAATACAAGTTCTTCAAAATGTCTAGACAGTCCCTCTTTTAAATGCATGTGAGGTCATTTCGTTTTATCACTCTTTTACCCAGGTTTGGCGGTGGGAGAAATGCAGTTCTGTGTCACAGATGTTGCAGTGCACTATATTAACAAGTGTGGTGATATGTGTAACAACAATGTAGTCACTGTGCGGTTTAAAAAAATATGCAGTAGGAGAAATACAAAGCTTTGTAGTTGGCTAAAAACATGACATACCACTTCAGTGCAATCTGAGTGGAAGTCGCTCCTGCGCCACTTTGTCGTCTAATCAGCATGGCAAGTGTACCTCCTGGTGTCATGGATATCAATGGTCTGGCGATACCGGTTCATCGTGTATAGGGCGTAATGATCATCCTTGGAGCGCGCATGAAAATCTGTCGCATCAAAAAACAAATGAAATGAAGTTCATTCGACACATAGCATTAGGACCACTGCTTAAAATAACTATAAAAGAAATGCAACGAAGAAGAAAGAAATGATGGAAACAATGGCCTTACCAGTTTTGCGTCCAACAGGTTTTCATCACCAACAAAAACCTTGAACTGCTTAACCGCATCTTATAAAACAAATGGGCTATGCACAACTGGCAACACAGGGTATCCTTCCTCATTTCTCTTCACAGCGACTTCCATTTGAAGAACATACTGCATAGAAAAAGAACAAATGGGACATGAAAAAGGAATAAAGATGCATGCACGCATGGACATAAAAAATTCAGTACCAGAGAAAAAATGCACCAAAGCAAAAAAAATGACAGCAGACACATTTACCGTGATAAATAAAGGTGAAAGTAGCACACGTTCACCAGAACAATAAACTAAACTCATTTCAGGATCTTGCTTCCAGTACTTAGTGATAAAATCCATGAGATACGAGGCCATGCAAGCTCCTTTGCCAAATGTATTATAGATATAGTCAACTTTGACTGTTTCTACATCACCAAAAGCATTATTCACCCTCAAGAACGCATTACTACAGTAAAGATACAACGATGGGATCAAAAAATAACGTTCAAAACAAAACACGCAAAAAGGATGAAGGACACACACATAAAACTTACTCGTTGTATTTGGTTACAAAATCTTGACTGAGAACGAGATCCTTTATTTTCCTCGCCTCATCAATATATTTGAACCTCGGAGGCCTCAATTTCTCTAAAGAGCCTCTCAACTAAACATCCCTCTCACCTGCCCTCTTGTTCGAAAATACTTGAGCCTCATCAACGAGAGGACGATTGATTGCTGCACCCCTAGTCCTAGTGATGCGTGGCACCGGCGTAACAAAATCATCATCAAGATCAACTACCTCATGCAGAGAGCTAGGTCGAGCAATCTTCCCACTATCAGGTCCAGATGCCACATCTGTGTTCAAACCATCTCCAGCCAAAGAACCAGAATTCTCTGGAGAGATTTCAATAGCACAATCCTCCATAAGTAACTCAGAACCCTGGGACTCAAACAGTGATGTTCAACGTCCATGAAGACCTCCATCAAAACCTGATAATGATGAGAAAAACATGGGAACACTCAACCCAAATACAAAACCAAAAACATTAAATGCAGCTCAATAATATAAAAAAATGCAGTTCACTAAAGAACATAATGCAGTTATCTTATCTAGAACAATGCAGCCCACTTGTCTAGAACAATGCAGCTCACTTGCCCCGAATAATGCAGCTCACTTGTCTACAACAATGCATCTCACTTACACAACAATACATAGCCCTCCACTGTCAAACACGCATTTCACTAGCACAGTAATAAATAAAACCTTAAGAAGCGAAAGCAAGCGGTAGACAAAATAAATAAGGGAAATAAAGCAGTTCACTAACACAACCTTTATCTGCAAATATTAAAAGGGATGATAACTCAAGGGAACACTTTGTCGATGTGAGCCAGCTATAGAGCATGGCCTTTCTGATGTAGCCAATGTGCTCCACCCCAAACTAAGCAACTCGAACACCATCACAAGTCTACAAGAATTGAAAGATATAGAACCCACAATCATGCCTGCAAAAAAGAACAAAAAACATCAGTTTCACATAAAAATATAAAAGAACAGTTGAGGAGTATGGTGGAGAGGGGCTACAAGGAACATACCCATTTGGCTGAATTGGGACAACCACATGTTTCAACATAAAGCCATCAAGTGTAGGAGGATTTAGCGGCTCATCAGAACTTGAGCTACCTTCTTTGCATGCACGCTTGATATTTTTAACCATCCTCCTAAAAAACCTGTTCGCTTCAGAGCTGCCAGGTTTATTGAGTGAGTCAAGAAATTCAAACCGCCTTTCCTTCACATTCAAGGCAACTAAACAATAATGGCCAACACCATCCCTCATGTTTGGTGGATCAAATGTTGCAAACAGGACCTATTGGAAGTAAAAATAAATAAAAGTATTACAAGAACAAGAAATAGAACACTATAAAACCAACACACAAAAATGATTTTGGACACATAAAAACATTACTCACCATATCATTTTTATCGACACGCTCCTCAGCTTTTGAAGAGAACATCAATTTCACACTCCTGCCTACACTACCACAATTCCAAATACTTGTTTGCCAAAACAAAACCAAACAAGAAATAGTGTTCAAGGAAACAGGTCATCACACGAAAAACAGAAAAGAGAATCAATAAACAAACAAAAAGTTCTGCAAGCTTACACAAATATGGTACGGGACAACCATCGTCGGAGATCCCTTAAATATATCTACCAGCAAAGAAACCCCAAGATCTACAAGGCCTGTAGTGAGCATCCCTTTATCCCAAAAAGATTGACCAACTTCGCCAATGGTAATATCGGCCAACTCAGTTTTAAAAGCAATCATGTCCCTGAATTTTTTTTGAAAACTGAAACATGAGATACTACAGAAATAACAAGAATGAAAAAGGGCAAAGACTGCGATTAGAAATACATATCAACAAAACAATTTATAAAATGCCATAGTTCTTCTTTTTGTCCCTCCGAGCCCTGGTAATAGCAGTGTACAACTCATTGTATCTTGTGCGAAGAGCTGGATCAATGCTCGACGGTGTCACAACAGGAAGTTCGTCATCTGCAATAAATAAAATAAGGAACAAATAAAAGATGAAGTTCACTTATCTAAAATATGAAGTTCAATTGTAAGATAAGGAAATGTGCTAGCTAGCAACTATTTTGAAAATCACCAACAAAGAAAGAAGTTCACTTATCATTAAACATCTGATGCCGCTACCATAGTAATTAAAAAATGAATGAGAAAAACTTCAACTTCACTGTTTGAAACAAAACACTTGCCTTCAGTGTCAGAGTCTTCATGCTGTTGTTATTCAGAGCTAACCAAAACATTTTCTCTGCTAGGTTGCGATGAAACCACCACAACCACATTGGACTGCCCTACTATAGCAACATCAGCATTGTCTGGATTTTCAACAGTCCGGTCAACCGCAATGTCCTCAGATAGTTCAGCTACATGAGGCTCTACTCTGAATACATCAGGAACATCGTTGGACGCCAGACAAACAGGAGAACCAGCAATACCAGCAGGAACGACATTCTCCAGCGACTTTTCAATGTCAACATCAGCATCTTCGTGCCGACTAGGGGCAATAGCATTGCGGGATTCCTGAGCTACAAAAGGTTCTGCACTGTCAACAACAACTAATACAGAAGCATTCATGCTGTCACCACCAGCAACAGCACAATCCCCCTGGTTCACATCAACATGAACAACGCCAACCGATTGGCGAACTTCTACGTTTTCATCTCCAGGCTGCAAAAAGTTTTAAAAAGCCACAATAACAAAAATGAGCGATGGGAGAATTAACACAACAACTTGCAGTTCACTTATCTAAAAGATTGCAGCCCACATATGTATAAGAACTGCAGCCCACATATGTAAAAGAACTGCAGTTCACTTATGTCAAAGACTGCAGCCCACATATGTAAAAGAACTGCAGTTCACTTCTGTCAAAGACCGAAGCTCACATATGTAAAAGACTGCAGCCCACATATGCAAAAAGAACTACAGTTCACTTCTGTCAAAGACTGAAGCTCACACATGTAAAACTATGCAGCTCGCATATGTAAAAGAAATGCAAATGAGTGAACAGAACAGCGTACGTCAAGCTTATATCAACAAAATAAATTTGATTACAACCCACGAACAGAAAAAGTAATTCCACTAAACCTTATCAGCTACAACATCCGGAGGGGACGACGCATTAGCCAAGTACTCATCCTTCTCAGAGTCGTCATAGGAATCTTTGTGCACATCACAAGCAGATACTCCAGTCTACGGGCATAGAACAAACCAAAACGAAATAAGATGGTAATGACCAAAAAAGGAAAAAAAACTTCAAATATGCACAAGCAATACACATTTTACAATTGAGAGGTACACAAAAAATAAAATAAAATGGAAAGCAAAAAATATAGGTTCAAGAAGATAAGCACACGGCAGAACAGGCATGGGAGAAGTACTTATACCTGACCAATTCCATCGTCCCTAGATGCATGAACACCAGAAGATTCCACTCCAGCCTATGACAAAAAATAAAGAGTCAGGAGCAGTCCACATAATACACGAAAGAGGTTCAAAAGGATAAAAAATGGACAACGTACATTATCAACGCCAGCGCCAGCGTCCTGTCGGTTCATTTCATCCAAAATTTTCTCAACATCCTTCTCATACCGAGCGCATTTTTCTTCCTGTGAATGTTTCAACTGAGCATACGAAGACCAAATATTCGTCACTGCAATCTTCAAGCTTTCAACCATGCCACAATCAAAATTGTGAGCAGCAACAATAGATATGTTCTTTGTCCAGTTTGTACTGTGTTTTCACTTTATTTCCCTTTTCAACCAAGAGACATGTTGGGTATCCAGTCTCTACCACTTTCCCCCTGTTATTTCCTCTTTCAATCAAGTACTAGATTCATGATACAACTCCCCCCTTCTTCCATGTTTGAACCAAGTCCTAGATTCGACTGCATGAAGTAGCTTTACCTCTAATAATGCTAAAAATTTAGGTGGCTCTGGAAGAGTTGATGGAAGTAGAAAAAGATCCACATGCAGTCACGTGGGGAGCTGGGGCAGCAGAGCAAGGCCGTTTTCGAAGGAAGTTATACCTGAGGGTCATCATGATGTGGCTAGGAGGGTGATGGGAGGCCGGATCTGGCCTCAATACGGCAGGAAGGAAGAAGGGGTCCGAGGACCTCCCGAGCCGGCGCTGTGTCAAAGAGAACAGCACTGGCAGCTGACCAGGACGCGTCGACAGCCGATCGGGACGCGCCGGCAGCTGTGGGTTTGCTCCCTCGCCGCCGATGACCGCGTGAACGATGCACCTACTCCCCTACCCCCGCCGAGGGGATTCGGCTGGATCTATGACCAGTGGTAAGCAGATAGAGAATGTGGCTACCGTTATCTTGTTTAAATCTAGAGAGGATGAGAGAGTGAAGAGAGAAACCCTAGTAAAGCAAGCGTGAAGGCTCCTACCTATATTTATTAAAAAAAAATCAATATAACACTTTGTGGAGAAATTATAATTCCTTTTCTCTCTTAATTTGCAAGATTTATTTGAAGAGGGAGATTGTCGGCAGCTGGAATTCTGGACCTGAAAAAGCTATGTCAGAGATACCTATTCTGCACATCTCCAAATGAGCTGAAATTTCACGGAGAATTATTTTGGAATAAATAAAAAATACTAGAAGAAAGAAATAGCAGAGGGGGCCACCCAGGTGCCCACGAGGCATCAGGGCACGCCTTGGTGGCTGGTGGGGCCCCTGGCCAGCATCCGTCCCCCATCTTCTGGTATATAAGCCTATTTGCCCTAGAAAATATAAGGAGAGGACTTTCGGGAAGGAGCGCCGCCGTCTCGAGGCGGAACTTGGCCAGGAGCACTTTTGCTCTCCGGCGGAGCGATTCCGCAGGGGATACTTCCCTCCGGGAGGGGGAAATCGAAGGCATCGTCATCACCAACAACCCTCTTGATACGTCTCCAACGTATCTATAATTCATTATTGTTCCATGCTGTTATATTATCATTCTTGGATGTTTTACAATCATTTTATAGCAACTTTATATCATTTTTTGGGACTAACCTATTGACATAGTGCCCAGTGCCAGTTGCTGTTTTTTGCTTCGCAGGAAATCAATACCAAACAGAGTCCAAACGCAGCGAAACTTTTTGGTGATTTTTTCTGGACCAGAAGACACAAGTTGGGCCAAGAAAGTACCTGAGGGGGGCTCCGAGGGGAGCACAACCCACCAGGGCGCGCCTGGGGGCCCAGGCGCGCCCAGGTGTGTTGTGCCCACCTCGGCCACCTCCCGCACCGCCTCTTTGCTCTATAAATACCCCAATATTCCAGAAACCCTAGGGGAGTCGACGAAAACCAATTCCAACCGCCACAAGTTCTAGAAACCACAGATCCAATCTAGACACCATCACGGAAGGGTTCATCGTCCTCATTTGTGCCTCTCCGATGATGCGTGAGTAGTTCATTGTAGACCTACGGGTCCGTAGGAAGTAGCTAGATGGCTTCCTCTCTCTCTTTTGATTCTCAATACAATGGTCTCTTGGAGATCTATTAGATATAACTCTTTTTTGTGGTGTGTTTGTTGGGATCCGATGAACTTTGAGTTTATGATCAGATCTATGTTTTTATCCATGAAAGTTATTTGAGTCTTTTGATCTCTTATATGCATGATTGCTTATAGCCTCGTATTTCTTCTTCGAATCTTTGGTTTAGTTAGGCCAACTAGATCAATTTTTCTTGCCATGGGAAGAGGTGCTTTGTGATGGGTTTGATCTTACGGTGCTTGATCCCAGTGACTGAAGGGGAACCGACACGTATGTATCGTTGCTATTAAGGATAATAATATAGGGTCTATTTCTACATAAATAGATCTTGTCTACATCATGTCATCATTCTTATTGCATTACTCCGTTTTTCCATGAACTTAATACACTAAATGCATGCTGGATAGCGGTCGATGTGTGGAGTAATAGTAGTAGATGCAGGCAGGAGTCGGTCTACTAATATTGGACGTGATGCCTATATAATGATCATTGTCTGGATATCGTCATAATTATTTGAAGTTCTATCAATTGCCCAACAGTAATTTGTTTACCCACCGTATGCTAATTTTTTCGAGAGAAGCCACTAGTGAAATCTACGGCCCCCGGGTCTATTTTCCTTTTCATATATTTTTAGATCTATTTTGCTATTTGCCTTTTTATTTATTTGCCACTTTTATTTTCAGATCTATATTTCTAAAAACCCAAAAATATTTTGCTTCACTTTATTTTATTCGCGATCTATTTATCCAACCTACTACAATTTATCTCACGTCCGTTTGCCAATTTCTGGCGCCGTTACCCGAAAGGGATTGACAACCCCTTTAACACGTCGGGTTGCAAGTATTTGTTCTTTGTGTGCAGGTGCTGTTTACGTAGTGTTGCTTGGTTCTCTTACTGGTTCAATAACCTTGGTCTCATCACTGAGGGAAATACCTACCGTTGCTGTGCTGCATCATCCCTTCCTCTTTGGGGAAATACCGACGTAGTTCAAGCCAACATCAAAAGGAATTTCTGGCACCGTTGCCGTGGAGACATCATCAACATCTACCAGGTTCCTTATCACAAATCTCATCTCCTTGCAATTTACATTATTTTCCATTTGCCTCTCGTTTTCCTCCCCCGCCCCCACTTCACAAAAATTTATCGTTTTATTCGCCCTCTTTTTCGTTCGCCGTTTTCTCGTCAGATCTGTTTTTCGTGTGCAATTTTGTTTGTCACTTTTTGTCGTTATGGATAGTTCTTCCTCTATTGCGTGCACTCCCGAGAATGAAGTTCTTAACTTTAAACAAAGGGGAGGGGAGAATTTAAAAGATGCTTGGTATAGGATCTGCAATGCTCATAATAGATCTATTCGTAAGCAATCTACCGTTCTTCTTCTTCGCTGTTTTTATGTGGGCATCACCACTTGGTATGGATTTGTCCTTGATACGATTACCGGTGGGAATTTCTTGATGTGTCCTTCTCTAGATGCTTTTAATGCTATGGGAAACTTAGTGATATCACCACCTCTTATGGTTAATGAAACAACTTTA
Organism: Thinopyrum elongatum; assembly: GCA_011799875.1. Lineage (NCBI taxonomy): Eukaryota > Viridiplantae > Streptophyta > Magnoliopsida > Poales > Poaceae > Thinopyrum > Thinopyrum elongatum. The sequence goes on along the minus strand of CM022300.1, from coordinate 569,138,801 downwards.
ACTCTTGAGCATGTTATGGAAAGGCTAGATGCTATTGAAAAGAAAATGCTTACCGTAGAACACATAAAAAACTTGGATAAAAAGATGCATAATTTTGCTACTAAATTTGGGTCAAAAATGGGAGAAGTTTTTAAGTTGTTAAAAGAAAAGGGAACCGTAATTCACGAAAGAATTGAAGAAAGCCCTTCTCGGATCGATAAGTTGGAAGAAATTTTTAGCAATTTAAGCACGGCTTTTGCTTCTACTAAAACTATTGAAAAAACCTCGTTAAAATTAGTAAGAGTACTCAAACCACTAAGAACAAGGGTGCAACTTCTAGTAGTAAAGAAGATCTTAAAATGATTAGTATTCACCCGGATTTTGTCGAAGTTATAAGAGACCCTATTAATAAGAACAATTTCCTCAATTTTATGCCTAGAAATTTTGCTATTTTACTTGCTAAATCTTCAAAGAAATCTGATTGTGTGATTGAAGTGTTGGAAGTTAAAGATGACAACACTTAGATCTTTGCAATATGCCTAGCTAAGGGCGTAAAACGATAGCGCTTGTTGGGAGGCAACCCAATGAATAAAATTTATTTTTGTCTTTTTCTTTCTGTTCTTGAGTGTTTGAACAATTATGCTTCTGTTATGATTGTGTTTTTTGTCTTTTAATTAGTGTTTGTGCCAAGTAAAGCCTTTAGGATAGCTTTGGTGGTAGTTGATTTGATCTTGTTGGAAAACAGAAACTTTTGCGTCCAGTAAAACAATTTTTAAAATTCACAGAAGCAACGAAAAAATTCTGAAGTTTTTACACAAGATTTATATACAAATCGCCTCTGTTTTCCTAATGTTTCAGAATTTTTGGAGTTACAGAAGTATGAGAACAATTCGTATCTTTGCAGACTGTTCTGTTTTTGACAGATTCTGTTTTCTTTGCATTGTGTGCTTATTTTGATGAATCTATGGTTTTTATCGGGGGGTATGAGCCATGGTAAAGTTAGAATACAGTAGATATAATGCAAGAACGAAATTTGAATGGGTTTTCTACAGTACTTAAAGTAAAGATTAGTTTTCTTATACAAACGGATCTAAGGTTTTGTTAAGTTTTGTGTGGTTGAAGTTTTCAAGTTTTGGGTTAGATCACGATGGATGAAGGAATAGGGAGTAAGAAGAGCCTAAGCTTGGGGATGCCCCATGGCACCCCAAGACATTATCCAAAGAGAAGCAAGCAACTAAGCTTGGGGATGCCCGAGTGGCATCCCCTCTTTCTTTTAACGACCATCGGTATTTTACTTGGAGCTATATTTTTATTCGTCACATATCATGAGTTTTGCTTGGAGCGTCTTGTATGATATGCGTCTTTGCTTGTTTTGATTTTTATTTTTAGTCATGAATCCTTGTTGGACACACCTATTTGAGAGAGCCAAAATTATGCTATGACTTGTTAGAATTGCTCTCTATGCTTCACTTAAATCTTTATGAGCTATGGAATTGCTCTAGTGCTTCACTTATATCTTTTTGAGCACGGTGTGCTTTAGTATTTTTTAAGAAATTCTCTCATGCTTCACTTATATTTATTTGAGAGTTAGTAAAAAATTTAAGAAATTCTCTCTTGCTTCACTTAAATTATTTTGAGAGAAGAAAATTTTTATGCTCATGTTCTTCACTTAGATTTGTTTGAGCTATCAAAAGCAACACATTAAACTAGTCCCAAAGTGATAGATATTCAAGAGGGATATAATAAAAACTTTCATGGAGATCATTGGACAAAATAAACTTGATTCCTTGTAATAGTTTTGCGATATGTTGATATAATATGTGAGTCATGTTGATGAGTAATTATGCTTTAGTAAGAATATTGGTGTTAAGGTTTGTGATTCCCTATGCAAGCACGAAAGTCAATAGTTATGCAATGAAATTACATCCTACTTGTGGGGCATTATTCGGTGTTTGTTATGCTTAATGCTCGCTTATGAGATTTTTTTGTTTCTTGGTTGGATGCTTCTCAATCTTTTGTTAGCCTTCATTTGCACTAAGTATGATCACTACTTGTGCATCCAAAATCCTTAAACTAGTTTTGCCATATGAGTCCACTGTACCTACCTATATGCGGTATTTCCGTGCCATTCTAAGCAAATTTGTATGTGCCATCTCTAATTTCAAAACAAATTTCTCTTTTGTGTGCTCGTACCGCTCATGAAACGGTAAGGGGTGGCTGATATATTTCCATGCTAGATGTGTTATTCTCAAGATGAGTGTTTATTCACTTGTCATTGCACGAGAGTACGGCAAAGGTATTAGGGATGCCCAGTCCCGAAATGAAAAATGAATTTACTTTATGTTGTCAAATAATAAATTCCTTGGAAAGTGTTGGTATGGAGGGCACCCGTGGATACGGCTAGCCATGGAAAGTGAAAGTATGGTGGAAAAAGGAATAAACTTTATTTTCTGTTTGGGAACCGCCTATGATATATCTAGCATGGAAAGTATTGGGAACTACTCGATCGTTTTTGTTGACAGGAAAAGCATGCCACCCAAAATGTTTTATCTCTACTTTTTTCGCTTTGAGCTCTGGCACCTCTACAAATCCCTACTTCCCTCTGTGAAGGGCCTTTCTTTTACTTTATGCAATTTTTATTTTTAGTCTCCATCTTCTCTTATAAAAGCACCAACTAAGGGGCACTATGATCGTACTTGAGCATTGGGTGTAGCTAATATGCGAGTGTGTTTCATGAATGGATCAATGATTGAGCATGATGGGCTAGGGATAACTTGCTTTAGTGTTGATATTTTGAAAGACATGGTTGCTTGTTGATATGCTTGAGTATTGAAATCTTCATGTCAAAACTAGACTATTGCTTTGAATCATATAAAAGTCCAAATGTCCATGCTACAAAGAAAATAATATGTGATGAACATGTTAGGCAGCATTCCACATCAAAAAATCTGCTTTTATCATTTACTTACTTGAGGATGAGCAGGAATTAAGCTTGGGGATGCTGATACGTCTCCAACGTATCTATAATTTTTGATTGTTCCATGCTGTTATATTATCATTCTTGGATGTTTTACAATCATTTTATAGAAACTTTATATCATTTTTTGGGACTAACCTATTGACATAGTGCCAAGTGCTAGTTGCTGTTTTTTGCTTGTTTTTTACTTCGCAGGAAATCAATACCAAACAGAGTCCAAATGCAGCGAAACTTTTTGGTGATTTTTTCTGGACCAGAAGACACAAGTTTGGCCAAGAAATTACCTGAGAGGGGCTCTGAGGGGAGCACAACCCACCAGGGCGCGCCTGGGGGCCCAGGCGCGCCCGGGTGGGTTGTGCCCACCTCGGCCACCTCCCCCACCGCCTCTTTGCTCTATAAATACCCCAATATTCCAGAAACCCTAGGGGAGTCGAAGAAAACCAATTCCAACCGCCACAAGTTCTAGAAACCACAGATCCAATCTAGACACCATCACGGAAGGGTTCATCGTCCTCATTGGTGCCTCTCCGATGATGCATGAGTAGTTCATTGTAGACCTACGGGTCCGTAGTAAGTAGCTAGATGGCTTCCTCTTTCTCTTTTGATTCTCAACACAATGGTCTCTTGGAGATCTATTAGATATATCTCTTTTTTGCGGTGTGTTTGTTGGGATCCGATGAACTTTGAGTTTATGATCAGATCTATGTTTTTATCCATGAAAGTTATTTGAGTCTTTTGATCTCTTATATGCATGATTGCTTATAGCCTCGTATTTCTTCTTCGAATCTTTGGTTTAGTTAGGCCAACTAGATCAATTTTTCTTGCCATGGGAAGAGGTGCTTTGTGATGGGTTCGATCTTACGGTGCTTGATCCCAGTGACTGAAGGGGAACCAACACGTATGTATCGTTGCTATTAAGGATAACAAGATGGGGTCTATTTCTACATAAATAGATCTTGTCTACATCATGTCATCGTTCTTATTGCATTACTCCGTTTTTCCATGAACTTAATACACTAGATGCATGCTGGATAGTGGTCGATGTGTGGAGTAATAGTAGTAGATGCAGGCAGGAGTCGGTCTACTAATCTTGGACATGATGCCTATATAATGATCATTGCCTGGATATCGTCATAATTATTTGAAGTTCTATCAATTGCCCAACAGTAATTTGTTTTCCCACCGTATGCTATTTTTCTCGAGAGAAGCCACTAGTGAAATCTACAGCCCCCGGGTCTATTTTCCTTATCATATATTTTCAGATCTATTTTGCTATTTGCCTTTTTATTTATTTTCCACTTTTATTTTCAGATCTATATTTCTAAAAACCCAAAAATATTTTGCTTCACTTTATTTTATTCGCGATCTATTTATCCAACCTACTACAATTTGTCTCATGTCCGTTTGCCAATTTCTGGCGCCGTTACCCGAAAGGGATTGACAACCCCTTAACACGTCGGGTTGCAAGTATTTGTTCTTTGTGTGCAGGTGTTGTTTACGTAGTGTTGCTTGGTTCTCCTACTGGTTCGATAACCTTGGTCTCATCACTGAGGGAAATACCTACTGTTGCTGTGCTGCATCATCCCTTCCACTTTGGGGAAATACCGACGTAGTTCAAGCCAACATCACCTCTCATCATGGGAGGATCAATCTTCATCAACATCTTCACCATCACCGTCTTATCTCTCTTACACCCCCAGTGTCATGCTACAGTGAACCCATGATAATGATGACATGTCATCTTGTTTTACTAAGCCACATTGACACTTGATAAAAATCAAAATCAAATTCAGATTTAAAATGCAAGCCAAATTATTATTTCCTCAAATACTAAAACAAAAGGATTCATGTTGTTTAAAATAATCCCTAGATTATAATGCTCAAGAAACCAACTTTTTTTAAAATAATTAAATGACCCTAACCTGTTTAGAAAAGTGCTAACAACAATTTAATTGGCTTTGACAAATTCAAAAAAAAAAAGTTAAGCAGTTCCAAATGCCCTGAAACTTTTTGTGCAGCTTCACAATATTGCCAACTATTTGTGTAGTGATACCTCTCCGTCGTATCTACTTTTGCTCTTGTTTTAGAGTCTAATTTGCATGATTTGAATGAAACTAACCCGGACTAACGCTATTTTCAGTAGAACTACCATGGTGTTCTATTTGTGCAGAAATAAAAGTTCTCGGATTGGAACGAAACTTTTTGGAGATTTATTTCAGAATAAATAAATAATACTGGGACCCAGAACCACCGGAGGGGGTGCCCTGGTTGGGCATGATACACCAGGGCGCGCCCCCTCCCTTTGGCGCGCCCTGGTGGGTTGTGCCCACCTTGTGGCCCCGCAGACCCTAATTCCAGCACTATAAAATCCTATTTTCGAAGAAAAAAATAAGGGAGGAAGTTTCATCGCATTTTAAGATACGGAGCCACCGCCACCTCCTGTTCTTCATCGGAAGGCCGTATCTGGAGCCCGTTCGGGGTTCCGGAGAGGGAATCTTCAGTCTTCATCATCACCAACCCTCCTTCATCGCCAATTCCATGATGCTCCCTGGTCAGTGAGGAGTTGGATGAGATTCATCATGTAATCGAGTTAGTTTTGATAGGGTTTGATCCCTAGTATCCACTAGGTTCTGAGATTGATGTTGTTATGACTTTGCTATGCTTAATGCTTGTCACTAGGGCCCGAGTGCCATGATTTCAGATCTGAACCGTTTTTGTTTTCACCATTATATCTATGTTCTAGATCCGATCTTGCAAGTCATAGTCACCTATTACATGTTACGATCCGTAAACCCCAGGGTGACAGTAATTGGGATACTTTCTGGTGATGACCGTAGTTTGAGGAGTTCATGTATTCACTATGTGTTAATGCTTTGTTCCGGTTCTCTATTAAATGGAGGCCTTAATATCCCTCAGTTTCCTTATGGGCCCCGCTGCCACGGGAGGGTAGGACAAAAGATGTCATGCAAGTTCTTTTCCATAAGCACGCATGACTATTTACGGAATACATGCCTACATTATATTTATGAACTGGAGCTAGTTTTGTATCGCCCTAGGTTATGACTGTTATATGATGAATATCATCCAACGAATTCACCGATCCAATGCCTATGAATTTTCTTCATACTGTTCCTGCTGAGTTATGACTACTACTACTGTTACTGTTACCACTGCTATCAAAACTATCATATTACCGTGCTACTGATCACTTCGCTGCAGATATTTAATCTCCAGGTGTGGTTGAATTGACAACTCAACTGCTAATACTTGCAAATATTCTTTGGCTCCCCTTGTGTCGAATCTATAAATTTGGGCTAAATACTCTACCCTCGAAAACTGTTGCTATCCCCTATACTTGTGGGTTATCAAGACCTTTTTCTGGCGCCGTTGCCGGGGAGCATACCTATATTTGTTGAGTCATTTGGGATTATTATCTATTTATCACTATGAAGAATCTGAAGGATACAAAAACCAAGATAGTTCCCTCTAGGACGAGGGGAGGTAAGGAATTGCCATCACACTCTGCACTTGATACACCTTCTGTTTTGAGTAGACTTGCTACACCACCACATGCTATTAATCCTGATATGTCGCAAGTTATTGATGATGCTACTTCTGCTATGAATGATACTCATGATGATGCTAGTACCTTGCTTGATGATAATGTGCCACTAGGTGAATTTCTTGATGAACAAATTGCTAGAGCTAAAGATATTGAAAATGTTGAAACTGATGAAGTACTGGAAACTGAAAATCTTGAAACACCTATTAGACCTAGCTCTCCTAGATATGAAATGCCTAAGATACCTGAAGGTTATGTTATGGATGAGGAGATAGCTAGATATTTTCTTGCTTGCAATGATAGGGATGATCTTAAGAAATTACTATGCAAAGTGAAACAAAAATCTTTGAATGCTAGAATGAAATGTGATCCTAAGTTTGCTACTTCACCTATCTTTATTACCGATAAGGATTATGAATTCTCTGTCGACCCAGAGTTAATTACTTTGGTTGAATCTGATCCTTTTCAGGGCTATGAAACTGAAACTGTAGTGGCACATCTTACTAAATTAAATGATATAGCCAACCTATTTGCTCATGATGAGAAAATTCCCTACTACTATATCCTCAAATTATTTTTGTTCTCATTAAAGGGTGATGCTAAGATATGGTACAATACTCTTGCTCCTGGTTGTGTGCGTAGTCCCCAGGATATGATTTACTACTTCTCTGAAAAATATTTTCCTGCTCATAAGAAACAAGCTGCTTTACAAGAAATATTTAACTTTGTGCAAATTGAAGAAGAGAGTCTCCCACAAGCTTGGAGGAGGCTTCTCCAATTGCTTAATGCTTTGCCTAATCATCCTCTTAAGAAAAATGAAATACTTGATATCTTCTATAATGGACTAACCGATGCTTCTAGGGACTTCCAAGATAGTTGTGTTGGTTGTGTTTTCAGGGAACGAATTGTTGAACAAGCTGTGGAATTATTGAATAACATATTGAAAAATTATGATGATTGGACTCTTCCCGAACCACCGCCTAAACCCACTCCGAAGAAGAGGGGTATCTTATTTCTTAGTCCCGAAGATATGCAAGAGGCAAAGAAATGTATGAAGGAAAAGGGTATTAAAGCTGAAGAGTTAAGAATTTACCACCTATTGAAGAAATACATGGACTTGACACACCACCACCTCCACCGGTCATAGAGGTAAATTCTTTTATAAAGTTTGATGAAGGTGATATCCCTTGCACTAAACATCCTAGCCAATGCCTTTTATGAATTTGATAGGTATGTTATTAAACAAGATCACTTCAATGCAAATGTTATGAAACAATTGAAATACGACTCTGATATGATTGCTCGCTTGAGTGACTTGTTATTTAGAAGCACTAATGATGTTAGAGGTGTAGGAAAACATGCCTCTATGGTTCAAACTCAGTTAGAATAAGTTGCTAAATCTCAAAGAGAGTTGCTTAATGAAATGAATAATAATATAAATGATTTTGCTGTTAGAGTAGCAACTAGAGGAGTCAAAATGACTCAGAAACCACTCTATCCTGAGGGACACCCTAAAAGAATTGAACAAGACTCTCAAAGAATTAACACTGATGCACCTAGTCCTTCTAAAAAGAAGAAGAAGAAAATGATAGGACTTTGCATACCTCTAGTGAACCTGAAATAGAAAAAAACCCTGAAGATAATAATGATGTCTCTATCTCAGATGCTGAAACTCAATCTGGTAATGAACATTCATCTAGTGATAATGAAAAAGATAATGGTGATGTTCATGAATACACCCAACCAGACAATGATAAACAACCAGATAATGATGTTGAGATACAACCTGCTATTGATCTTGATACCCCACAACCTAAAAATAAAAGAAATGATAAAAGAGACTTTGTTGCTATAAAAGAGACTTTATTTCTAGAAAACATGGTAGAGAAAGAGAGCCATGGATTTAGAAACTCATGCCCTTTCCACCTAAAACAACTAAGAAAAAAGATGAAGAAGAATTTGAACGCTTTGCTGAAATGCTTAGGCCAGACTTTTTGCGCACCCCACTACTGCAGGATGCTGCTAACGCGATACTACGATCAGACACCCTTTGATGAAATTGTGTGCGATGCATTAATCGCAAATAGTGATGTAAAAAACCCGTCAAAAAAGATGCAAAACGTTTGCGATGGTGGAGCCATCAAACATGGTTCCGTTTTTAGTTGCGTGTGCGATGCAGGGCATATGGTTCAGTTCAATTAATTATTTGCGATGAGGAAGAAGAACATAAATGGGCAGCCAGATGAAGGCGTGTGCGATATACGGCATACAGTTCACATGGATTAAGTGTTTGTGATGAGGCGGAACAACAGAAACGGGAAGCTAGATAAAGGTGTGTGCGATTGAGGGCATACGCTTCAAAAGGATTAACTGTTTGCGATTAGGCAACAAAACAGAAACGGTCAGCCAGATCAAAGTGTCTGCGATTGACGGCATACACTTCACACGGATGAACTATTTGTGATTAGCCACAACAAATAGAAACAGTTAGACAGATCAACGTGTGTGCGCTAGACGGGCACACATTCTAATTAAAAGAAGCGTGCGCGATGGTAATAACGAGCGCGCATGGTTGTTGGAACAAGACGTGTGCTGACATTGCCTATTACAGTGCACCCTATGGTGCAAACGCCACGTACGCGGCCGAGAAAGCGTGCCCACGTTATGCCGTCCGGGAATAGTGCCGCACTTAGAAATTATAGAACCGTCAATAAATTTTGAGCCTACGTCCCGTCACATTCCAAATTACTACCACGCTATATTTAATTGCAAACCTGTTCACACCAATCAAAACCTAAATGGTTTCCCACTTAGGAGCGTATTAATATTCGGTTATAAATACTACTACTCCAAGATGACTGCACATTCCTCCTCAACTCCTCATCCACAAAAACAAACAAGTCATTCATCATCGTTCCCTTGCATCTGCCATGGCCAGTGTGAGTTCTGGTCGAGAGTTTACCACCAGGAGAGGCAAGCATGGTAGCGGAAGCACGAGAGATGTCCTGCCTCGCCGCGAAAGCAGCCGACATGTCCCGTCGGGTGGCCGTAGCAGCACGGAGGTCCCGCTAAGCCGCCGAAGCAGCACGGAGGTCCCACCGCACAGTCGATGCAGCAGACTGGTCCGACCACGCCGCAGAAGCAGCAGAGATGTCCCGTCGCATCGCGAATGCAGCAGAGATGTCCTCCCGCGCCACGGCGGCCTGGGAAAATGTCTCGCGGGCAGGCGAGGACTCTTACAGGTGCATGAATGCGATCGTCCATAGGCAGATGGATCAGATCTCCGGCTGGGCGAGGTTGCAGGACGACATGAAAGCCTCATTTGAACAGGCTACCGGTGTTCTCCGGCATCTAAGTGAGGGCAATGCAAAGCTTCGGGCCGAGCGTGACCTGATGAGGGCGAAGATCGTCGGAAGTGTGGAGCAGTAGGAGGAGACCACTGCCTTGTTGAAGAGGACCGGCGTCGTCGTCAAGAAACTTATGGACGAGAATGACATGCTTCGCATCGAGCACCAAAGGCTGGTGGAGGAATCCGTGGATGCTCTCAAGCAGCGTCTTGAGGACACGAAAGAGCTCATCGCCGCTCGCCGTGGAGACTAGTTCCCGCGGCCTGCAGCAACGCATCAAGAAAGTAGAGATCAGCGAGCCAGATCGTTGTCTTCCTTCTTCTTTTGCCCTTGTGTATTTCGGGCGTTGTCGCATGTGGCTTTTTAAATTATGTTCCTAAATATGTAAGACAATTATTATCCACTGTCATCGTCCTTATATTCATCAGTCTTGTTATAAGTCACAGTCGATGCTATAAAGGTCCGTCGAATCTTACATCAAGATCCGTGCAAAACTTTCTTTTTAGATTTTCTTTTTTCTCTCTTAAATCTCAGTCGAGTGAGACATAGCCACGCCGTGAAACAGGGGCTCGGGCGCCATTAATGGAGATGTTGGGAGGGAGGTGGGCGGCGGATAGAGGTCAAAGGGCTCTCCTCCTGATGAGCACGTGCAGGGGTCTGATCGCACGCCTCCCGTACTCCAATAGCTACCCCGCACGGCACCTCCTAGCCAATAAAAAAAGGGGACGTGTGGCGGCACGCAATTGGTAAGTAGAACGCCCATGGTTTCAATAATACTTGTGTTTCTGATTTGTAAAGTGACGGCATTTGTTCCAAAATGACTTTGTTGATTGTTAATGTGTGCGCCTTCGCAAATCAGACAGAAAAATCACCACAACATGTTGGTGCCATGTCATGACACCATGCCAAGTTTCATGATTTTCAGGCGAGTTTTGGATTTACGGGAATTTTAAAACCAAGTTTCTCGATGTTTTTGGCCGAGCCAAAATTCCCAGATGTTTGAATTCCATTCCCACTTCGTCCATGGGACCTAGAAGTTCGCCCAAGTACACATAAATGATTTTCCAAATACTTTTGCGCACTGGAACATGCGCTTGTACTTCGAATTTGAATTAGGTGCATTAAATGCCTGGAAAATCAATTAATGAATAAAAAGGCCAAACGAACCCGGAATAATTTCAAAATTTAGCACGAAACTCCTATTTGGTCTAAGCTGCCTGTGTAAAAAAATCAAGGCGGGAGAAGGCAGTGTTATGTCGTTTCGCACACGGAGGTGACACGTTCCCTCTCGGAACCATGAGCATTCTTGAGAGAAGCTCCGGTTTGCAAGAAGCTTATACCAAAGCTTGTCCCAATTCGGCCAAAATAATTACCACAACATGTTGGTGCCATGTCATGACACCATGCCAAGTTTCATGATTTTCAAGCGTGTTTTGGATTTACATGAATTAACAAGCCAAGTTTCTCAATCTTTCCGGCCGAGCCACGACGCCCAGATATTTGAATTTCATTCCCATTTCTTCCATGGGACCTAGAAATTCACCCAAGGACACACATGTGATTTTTCAACCAACTTTGGTGCACTGGACCATGTGCTTGTAGTTCAAATTTGAATTATGCACATTAAATGCCCAGAAGTTCAATTAATGTATAAAAAAGTACAAACAAACCCGGAATAATTCCAAATTTTAGCACGATACTTCTATTTGGTCTAATCTGCCAGTGTAAAAAAATTAAGGCGGGAGAAGGCAGTGTATGTCGTTTCGCACTCGGAGGTGACACGTTCCCTCTCGGAACTATGAGCCTTCTTGAGAGAAGCTCCGGTTTGCAAGAAGCTTATACCAAAGCTTGTCCCAATTCGGCCAAAAAAATTACCACAACATGTTGGTGCCATGTCATGACACCATGCCAAGTTTCATGATTTTCAGGCGTGTTTTGGATTTACAGGAATTAAAAAACCAAGTTTCTCAATATTTCCAGCCGAGGCACGACGCCCAGATGTTTGAATTCCATTCCCATTTCTTGCATGGGACCAAGAAATTCACCAAAGGACACACATGTGATTTTTCAACCAACTTTGGTGCACTAGACCATGTGCTTGTAGTTCAAATTTGAATTATGCACATTAAATGCCCAGAAATTCAATTAATGTATAAAAAAGGCCAAACGAACCCAGAATAATTCCAAAATTTAGCACGATACTTCTATTTGGTCTAATCTGCCAGTGTAAAAAAATTAAGGCGGGAGAAGGCAGTGTATGTCGTTTCGCACACGGAGGTTACACGTTCCCTCTCAGAACCACGAGCCTTCTTGAGAGAAGCTCCGGTTTGCAAGAAGCTTATACCAAAGCTTGTCACAATTCGGCCAAAAAAATTACCACAACATGTTGGTGCCATGTCATGACACCATGCCAAGTTTCATGATTTTCAAGCGTGTTTTGGATTTACATGAATTAACAAACCAAGTTTCTCAATATTTCCGGCCGAGCCACGACGCCCAGATATTTGAATTTTGTTCCCATTTCTTGCATGGGACCTAGAAATTCACCCAAGGACACACATGTGATTTTTCAACCAACTTTGATGCACTGGAGCATGTGCTTGTAGTTCAAATTTGAATTATGCACATTAAATGACCAAAAGTTCAATTAATGTATAAAAAAGTCCAAACGAACCCGGAATAATTCCAAATTTTAACACGGCACTCATATAGTTCTATGTTGCCTCTGTAAAAAATCAAGGGGGGAGGCAGCGTATATCGTTTCGCACACAAAGGTGACACGTCCCCCTCGGGAACCACGAGTCTTCTCGAGAGAAGCTCTGGTTTGCAAGAAGCTTATACCAAAACTTGTCCAAATGCGGCCAATTTTTTTACCACAGCATGTTGGTGCCATAAAATTACACCATGCCAAGTTTCATGATTTTCAGGCGAGTTTTGAATTTCCAGGAATTTAAAAACCAAGTTTCTCAATGTTCCCGGCCGAGCCACGACGCCCAGATGTTTGAATTTCATTCCCATTTCTTTCATGGGACCTATAAATTCACCCAAAGACACACATGTGATTTTTCAACAAACTTTGGTGCACTGGAACATGTGCTTCTAGTTCAAATTTGAATTATGCACATTAAATGCCTAGAAACTCAATTAATGCATAAAAATGCCAAACAAACCCAGAATAATTCCAAATTTAAACACGACACTCATGTAGTTGCATGTTCACTGTACACAAATGTTCTAGCAATTCAAACACCATCCTTTCCCTTCGTAACACCATTTTCTCTTTCAAAACATAATGAAAAAAATCAGGGATACCACAAACAGTTTATAAGAAAGAATCGTGTGGGATGCGATATAAAATATCTTGGCGCACCGTCTTGTCTGGCTTATGCAGGAAGCTTCGTCGTCTACAGTCCACCGCCCGCGCTTGAACCACACTTGCGCGCCAGTTTCTCGCGGCACCAAGCGAAATTTTTCTGCCACCACGGAAATATCTATCTCCCCGCCCCCTCCCTCCCACCAAAAGCCACATTTCCACTGTTCCTCCATGCTTTCCAAGTTCAAACCTTCACTACTGCTTACTGGCAGCTCAGCCTCCTCGCCGGCGACCCTTCTTCTTGCAGCGTCGCCTCCTCACCGGCTACCCTTCTTCTTGCAGCGCCGCCTCCTCGCCGGCGACCCTTCTTCCTGCAGCGCCGCCTCCTTGCCGGTGACCCTTCTTCTTGCTGCATGGCCTCCTCGCCGCTGAACCTTCTTCTTGCTGCGCGGCCTCATCGATATGGTCACGTAATCCACACCCCACCCACACCATCCTCCTCCTTCCCCGTCCCACATGCCCCTACCGACGCGAGACACCTTCTGCCGAAATCACTGTCCCCGTCCTCAAATTAAGCGTCGCCCATAGCCATTTTGCACGCAGTATAACATGGAGCTTAGTAGCATCTGGCAGCGGAGAAGCAAATCGCGGCCGCGCGCTTGCATGAGGTCGCTATGGCTACCATGCGTGCCGACCGCTAGATCTTGGAGGAGCACCTTGTCTTCGAGGCCACCGTCGACACCGCCACGTGGTTGTCTACTTTAAAATACAGTTCGTGTTGTTTTCTCGAGGCCACCGCCAGTGCCTTCTAGTGATTTGTACTCTGTAATGTTAATATGCAATCTGATGTTCAGTTAATAGTTTGGTCCTCTGAAATGTAATGTTCAGTTAACAGTTTGGTCTTCTGAAATGTAATGTTCAGTTAACAGTTTGGTCCAACAATTGCTAGATTTCGTAGTACTGTTCTCAAGCATTCCTTGTTTTGTTAACTGTCTTATCTTCTAGTACATGTTTCTATTTTGCAATGTCGTGCTCAGTTAAGTGTTTTGGTTCATTTGGTCTGCTGTCCATTTAACTGTTTGGTTCAATTCTACAATTTGATTTTCATTTGCTGTGGTTACAATTTTGTATTGTTATGCATGTGAGAAATAAATCGAATTTGGCTGTACTCAATACATATTCTACTGATAGTATGGCAACTCTCAGTTAACCTGATCAAGATCTTCCTTATGTGTGTTGTAGGGAAACAATGGGAGACACTGCGGTTTACCATCGAGGTTTGCTCATGCATGGTCCTTTCGCTAATAGCACATTATTGTGCATTTGCAGGAATCATTCTAATATTTAGGTTTCTTACAATTTGGTCTTGCACATGTAGGTCCTGCTGTCAGAGGCTTAGACCCACTATTCGACCCATTTTGCATATGGGGAAATGAGATGTCCATGAATATCAGTCAAGTCAAGAAACTCAGAAAGATTGTTAGGATGAAGAAACTTGTGACGAATAACAACAAGATCTTTGTTTTCACAATGAAGAAGACATCAGTCAACTATAGGATGGTACTAACTCTTTTACCATGTTTTTACCCCTTGCGCCATTTCAAAATTTATAACAGTGATTTATGCATATCTTTGTTTTCAGTACTTTTCAAAGCAGTTCATCGATGATTACCTCTCAAACCACCTGCATGGTCAAGAGGCGAGGAAGGTATTCATTCAACACCCACGGTACAATATTGAAGTCTTCCTGAAGAGGACGAAGGTTGGGCGGGCAATTATCCATAGCCACTGGCCTAAAGTTGCAAGGACATTCAACAATACAGAAGGCTCAATATTTGATTTCCACTTCTGCAGTTTCCCAGATGAGATTCATCTGTCTATTTATCGTGTATGATGCTACTTTCCAAAGGTTTTCGATGTTGCATGTGAAACTTGGTGCTGTTGTGTAATGGCGTAACTGAGTGCCGAAGCTATCTGATGTAATTCGATTATGAAATCCTGGTTGCCATTATACGGATATGAAATATCTGGTGTGTTTTATAAGAAATATCAGTTTGATTACTACATGTATTATCAATAATAGGCTAATTACCCTGCTTATTGGGGTTTTCTACTGCAGACGGTTACTTAGACAGCACCGTGGGCGATGAACTCAAACAACCCACACGGTTTCTAGAAAGTAGGCGTGTTCGATCAACTAACAATCACACATGGCTTCCGGCAGAGAACTGTTTGCATTAGGCCACCTTGCACAAACGTTTCCACACAAAAAACTGTGTGTGATATACATACGAACGGAAATGTTTTTCTGGGATTCACCGTGTGGGATGTACATACGAACGGAAACGATTGGATTTTGATGCCTCGCCAGATCGCACACGAGCTCATTTTGCCCCAGCCTATGTGCCAGGAGGGCCTATCCCCGACGGTTTCTGGGTCTTGTGGGAAGGACCCCCCTATCGCCCACACTCACTTGGCGATGGTTCCAAACGCCGTCGCGGAAAGGGGTTAAAAACCATTTATATAGCAGGTCTCTGCACCAGTGCCCACTTGACTGATATTTTAAAGATGGCTCCTTATGCAAAATACATGAAAGACATCATCACTAATAAAAGAAAGATACCTGAAGCTGAAATCTCCACCATGTTTGCTAACTACTCTTTTAAGGATGGAGTACCTAAAAAACTTGGAGATCCAGGAATACCAACTATACCTTGCTCCATCAAAAGAAATTATGTCAAAACTGCTTTGTGTGATTTAGGAGCTGGTGTTAGTGTTATGACTTTGTCTTTATATAAAACACTTGAGTTGAATAGACTCACACCTACTGAAATATCCTTGCAAATGGCTGACAAATCAACTGCCATACCTATCGGTATTTGTGAGGATGTGCCCGTTGTTGTTGCAAATTTTACTATCTTAAAAGACTTTGTTATACTTGAGATGCCCGAGGACGACAACATGTCGATTATCCTTGGTAGACCCTTTTTGAATACTGCAGGGGCTGTTATTGATTGCAATAAAAGCAAGGTCACATTTCATATCAATGGTAATGAGCATACAGTGCACTTTCTGAAGAAACAATTCCATGTGAATGGTATTAATGTTATTGAAAAATCTCCGACACTCACTATTGGAAGTTTTCAACTACCTCTACCTACTGCAAAAAAGAAATATGACATACTTATTGTTGGGGATATTCGCATCCCCATTGAGGTAACTTAGTGTTTTACTAAAGTTCTTCGGTTTCATGCTAATCGAAAGTGGTTGTTAATAAGACTTGATCAACCTTGTTAATGGAGCATTTTTGAGAGGTATGAAGTCGATGAATTTAGTAGGCACAAACTTCTGCTCCCACCTTTTGTTTTCTGTTTTCTTAGTTAAATAAAATAAAATGCCATGTTTTGTCTGTTTTCTGAATTTTTCGTGCAATAAAAAAATGACCCAAAAATAAAAATTCTCAGAATGCCCTGAAATTTTAACATGATTTTTTTCTGAATATTTTTGAATTTCTGGTGCAAATAACATCAGAGGGGGGTGCACCTGGTGACCACAAGACACCAGGGCATGCCAGCAACCCCATGCATGCCCTGGTCGGTTGTGGTCCCCACGTGGGTCCCCTCAGTTACTTCTTTAGCCCATGTCATCTCCTACCTCCAGAAAAAAAATCACCATAGCTCTCTCTCTCTCTCTCTTGTGTTCTTGCTCTCAAACCCGCGGATTTCGATCTCTTTGCTTGAAGCTCCATTTCCGAAACTGTTTTGGGGGATTGCTACTTGGTATGCGACTCCTTTGTTGCTCCAATTAGTTTTTGCTTTACTGGTTTATATTTTGAATAATTAGCTACTCTTGGTGCTGCTGTAGGTGGGCTTGCATGTTGAATTCTTAGAGTACTAAGTAGTTTGAATGCTTGATATGGCCTCTATGCACCCTTATGAGTAGTTGCTATCAATCTTGTGAAGTTTTGTTGACAAAAAATTTCTGGACTAAAAATTTCAGAATTTTATTTATAGGAATAAGATGAGTTTCTTTAGGAAGTTTTCTTCCAAGAAGAATGCTAAGGGAGTCATTGGGGAATCATCGGACAATGACCTCCGCACTCCGAGAACGGCGGAGGTGTGGCCGTGCGAATGACCGCATAATGCCTTCATGGAGGGGGCCGGGTTCCATCAAGAGTTCGCCCAATTTGTTGCAAATGCTGGGCTGACCGACTTCCTCGCAGCTGAGTGTGACCAACACCATCTCCTTACAAATTCCTTTGTGCAAAATTTTCATTTTCTTAGTAGGAATAATCCTCCTGAGGTGCGGTTTAATTTGTATGCTGAACCCCATCAGATACCGCTCACTTACTTTTGTGATATATGTTTGATCCCTTCTTATGGGGGATTAAGAGAGCCTAGACCTGCAGAGTTTGAGGACTTTTATCGCTCTCTGACAGTGGGGGTGAGAGGGCGTGTCGAATGTCACTACCACTAGTTTGGAGTTTCCTTCTGTGCATTACTTTGCTTTATTCATCGCAAAGTGTTTAACTGCTAGAGAAAAGGTCGGTGCACTCAGTGCCCCCGACTTCGCCAGTTTACACCATGCACTACACAATGATCACACCTTTAGCCTAGGGGCTATTATTGCACGTCATCTGTACCTCAACAGGACTAAGGGCAAAATTCATGGTGGTATTTATGCTACTCGCTTAGCGAGTCACTTTAACGTTCAGATATGCCAACATGATTATCCTTTGCCCCAGGTTTATCTAGATCACTAGGTGATGGTAGCTCACCAGTTTACTAATGATGCTAACTCTCTTCATAATATTGGTTACAACCTAGTTTTCAATGTGGATTCCCGTGATGTTATTCCGTTGCCTGCACCTGCTTTGTTTGATTCTATTGCCATGGGCGGATACAGCGTCATGCCAGCAGACATTATTGCCTACCAGAACGCCCAGGCAGCGGCAGAGGAGGAGCCTTAGGAGTGGGACGCTTAGGTGCCGCCACCACAACACTTCGACATGGGACCAGACGGCTACTATGGATGGTGATTACCAAGTTAGGCCAAAATCCTAAGCTTGGGGGAGTATGTATTTCCACCGACATTACATTCATGTTCACACATTTCATTCCAGTTGTCGGTGTCCACACTTTTTCATTGTATTATCCATGCCAGATTTATTTTCTCGCTTACTTCTTGTGTGTTTGAAAAACTTGGAGAAAAACCCAAAAATATTTCTCGCTTCTTTTCGGTTTTTCTTTCTAGTTTAAATCAGTTGTAGTGTTAAAAAGAAAACCCAAAAAGATTTCCATGTTCTTCTTTTGCATGTTGGGAGCTTTCCCGTGTAAATAGTTTTTCTCATTTTTGTTTTCCCTTCTTAGCTTTCTCCAAGAAAAACTAAACACTCCAAAAATATTTCAGTGTGTTTCTCTGAAATTCTTTTCTTTTTAGTGAGTCATACCAAGGAGAAGACCACGATGAAAATGTTGAGTGGCTCTCATCTGTATTATTGTTGACGTAACAAAGAGCCCAAATTACTTTGTCTTCTCCTTTTGAATAAAAATGTTTGCAGATTCCAGCTTAGTCCACGGCACTCTTGCACCATTATTATTTTCATATCATTCGGTGGTGCAAGTGAAAGGCAATAATGACGATATTTGATGAATTGACTGTGGCAGAGAGAAATGGGTATGAACTCAACTTGTTATGTTTCTGTAAATATGTTTAACCTAGTGTCCATGATTCAACATATTATGATCAAACATGTTTGCAATGAAAATTAGAGATTATAGTTTCTCATGCCATGCTTAAGTAGCTACTAGTGGATAATGATTTATCTTGGACGTCAACATGCATTAAAACGATTGTGATGTAGTATGATGATATGGTATCCTCCTCTGAATGTTTCAAGTGGCTTGACTTGGCAGATGTTCATGCATATAGTTGAATCAAAACCAACATAGCCTCTACGATATTTATGTTCATGGTGTTCATATCCTACTCATGCTAGTATTCAATGTTAATTATGCATAACGCATGTTCATGACCGTTTTTGCTCTCTAGCTGGCCGCTTCTCAACCTATTTGCTAGCCTTCACCTGTACTAAGCGGGAATACTGCTTGTGCATCAAAATCCTAAAAACCCAAAGTTATTCCAGATGAGTCCACCATATCTACCTATATGCGGTATTACCCTGCCGTTCCAAGTAAATTTGAATGTGCCACCTCTAACATTTCAAATGAACATATGTTTTGTGTGCTTGGACCGCTCATGGAGCGACAGGGGGCGGTCAATATCTTCCATGCTAAGCGGGTTATTCTCATGATGAGTGTTTATTCACTAGTCCTTGCATGAGAGGGGCGGTAATAGGGATGCCCAATCCCGAATTCAGAAATTGCAAATAAATCAACAAAACTCCCCCAGGACTGATGTTGGTATGGACGGTACCCATGGATACGGCTAGCCTGGAGTGTGTTTGTTGGTGGAGGGGAAGTAAACCTTTACTTTTATCGCTTGGGAACCACCACTAATGTGTTTAGCATGGAAGATATTGATAACTCTTGGTCGTAACATTGACAGGAAGGGCGTACCTCCAAAAATTATATTTATCTCTGTTTTATGCTTTGAGCTCTGGCACCTCTACAAATCTCTGCTTCCCTCTATGAAGGGACTATCTATTTAATTTCATGTTGAGTCATGACCTTCTCAAACAAGCGCCAGATCTGAGAGCACTATTGTTATCCTCATGCATTGTGTATAGTTAATGTTGAATGCATCATGACTGGATCTTTTCTACCATGAATTACAATGTTTAGTTGCTGCTTGAACTTTGGAGGTGCTCTGCATTTATGTTTTGCGATCTCAGAAAGGGCTAGCGAGATACCACTGTTGTTATATTATATGATGATTGTTTTGACAAAGTGTTGGCATTTGATATATCTTATTATTGCTCTCTAGTTGATTTTGCCATTGATATGAGTTAATATAATTTCTAAGAGTTATTGTCAACATGGTTAGTCATGATCTTTCCTGAAAACTTGGGTGCTACTTAAGCTTATTTACGTAAACAAGAACAAAAGAGTTCGTAAATTTTTTTCTTATTCACTTTCAGTTTATCAACTGAATTGCTTGAGGACAAGCAAAGTTTAAGCTTGGGGGAGTTGATACGTCTCCGTCGTATCTACTTTTCCTAACGCTTTTGCTCTTGTTTTGGACTCTAATTTGCATGATCTGAAATAAACTAACCCGGAGTGACACTATTTTCAGCAGAACTACCATGGTGTTGTTTTTGTGCAGAAATAAAAGTTCTCGGATTGGAACGAAACTTTTTGGAGATTTATCTCAGAATAAATAAAAAATACTGGGAGCAAGAACCACCGGAGGGGGTGCCCTAGTTGGGCACGATACACCAGGGCGCGCCCTGGTGGGTTGTGCCCACCTCGTGGCCCCGCAGACCCTAATTCTAGGACTATAAAATCCTATTTTCGGAGAAAAGCATAAGGGAGGAAGTTTCATCAGGAGGCCAGATCTGGAGCCTGTTCGGGGCTCCGGAGAGGGGAATCTTCGATCTTCGTCATCACCAACCCTCCTTCATCGCCAATTCCATGATGCTCCCCACCGGGAGTGAGTAATTCCTTCGTAGGCTCGCTGGTCGGTGAGGAGTTGGATGAGATTCATCATGTAATCGAGTTAGTTTTGTCAGGTCTTGATCCCTAGTATCCACTATGTTCCGAGATTGATGTTGTTATGACTTTGCTATGATTAATGCTTGTCACTAGGGCCCTAGTGCCATGATTTCAGATCTAAACCGTTTATGTTTTCACCATTATATCTATGTTCTAGATCCGATCTTGCAAGTCATAGTCACCTATTACGTGTTATGATCCGTAAACCCCAGGGTGGCAGTAATTGGGATACTTTCCGGTGATGACCATAGTTTGAGAAGTTCATGTATTCACTATGTGTTAATGCTTTTTTTGGTTCTCTATTAAAAGGAGGCCCTAATAACCCTTAGTTTCCTTATGGACCCCGCTGCCACGGGAGGGTAGGACAAAAGATGTCATGCAAGTTCTTTTCCATAAGCACGGATGACTATTTAAGGAATACATGCCTACATTATATTTATGAACTGGAGGTAGTTTTGTACGCCCTTGGTTATGAATGTTATATGACGAATATCATCCAATGAATTCACCGATCCAATGCCTAAGAATTTTCCTCATATTGTTCCTGCTGAGTTACTACTGCTACTGCTACTGTTACTGTTACCACTGCTTTCGAAACTATCATATTACCATGCTACTAATCACTTCGCAACAGATATTTAATCTCCAGGTGTGGTTGAATTGACAACTCAACTGCTAATACTTGCAAATATTCTTTGGCTCCCCTTGTGTCGAATCTATAAATTTGGGTTGAATATTCTACCCTCGAAAACTGTTGCGATCCCCTATACTTGTGGTTTATCATATAGCAAGTTTCACTACAAAAAAATACACTTCCGTTATGATACGTGTTTGTCACAGTAGGTCACGTTTTCTGTCATGCATGTACATCCATGACGATTTTATGTCCGAATCAAGATAGTCATACCTGTGTTGTCGTAGAAGTGCTCCATGACAATACTAAAATTATCATCACGTAAGTGTCCACTTCTGTGACGATAAATGGCACGTCATGGAAGTGTTTTCGTCAAGGGTAACTGACATGTGGCATCCACTGTAACGGGTCACCATTAAGCTATCGAGTTCCAGTTTGGATTAGATAACCCGTTAACAGCCCCGACCAATGGGGATTTTCCACGTGTAAAATTCTCATTCGCCGCAGGATCCACGTGCCGGCTCAGCGTTGGGACAGATGTCATCCACTCATTGTACGAGAGGCGCCTATGATACGTTGGCATGTGGCAAGGACCAACAGTGGCCCATTTAGGTGAAAGAGGCCGACCCAGTTAAAATTAGTAGGCCGGCCCATATAGGGCCTACTTGTGTCTGGTCCATTTAAGCCCACGGCCCATACGAGATGTGCCAATTCGGCCCGTCAATGGCCCATTAACTATTTAACACCATTGCAGCCCATCGTCAGTTCGAGCCCGTTAACAACCCGCTATATATTTAGGCTCAATATCGGCCCGATGTGGTTTCGGCCTGTTAACGGTCCATTCAAGGGATGGGCCAATTTTCAGGATGTATGTCTTTCGGCCTTTTAGCGACCCATTTAAGTGTTGGCCAATTTCCACCCCGGTGTGTCTTTCAGCCTGTTAACGACCCATAAATGAGTTTGGCCATTTGCAGTCGGACCTGAGTTTTGGCCTCTTAACGGCCCATGCTCTTCATGGTCCAATACTAGCCTGGTTTCTCTATCGGTCTGCTAAAGGCACACAACACAGTTGGGCCATATATAGTCCGACCTGACTTTCGGCCTCTTAGCGGCCCATGCTCTTCATGGTCCATAACGAGCCCGCTGTCTCTTTCAGCCTGTTAAAGGCCCATAGTATAGTTGGGCCATATATAGCCCGACCTTAGTATCGGCCTGTTAACGGCACGTGCAATTGAATGGGCCCACTTATTGCCCACTTCGATGTCGTCCTGTTAACGACCCGGGAGGTAACAGGGCCTAGCATTAACTGTTGGCTCGTTTCAATTATAGCGGCCTAATAGAGCTTTCGGCCTGGTTACGGCCTATCAACTTAATGGGCCCGCTAAAGTTCGAACATGTCTGTAGGCCCAATTAGATAACGTCGATTCTGACCCAGCTATAATTTGAGCCCATTACGACGAGCAATTATAGACAGGACCAAAACCAGTCAATCAAAGGCCTATGATAATTTTGGCCCTTGCGAGCCCATTAGGGAAGCCCATTAAGGGCAGTGGGCCGCTATCCTTCATAAAGTGGCCACGTGTGACACCCGGATAATCAAGCTACAGTAATCCCTTGCTAATGGTGCCATGTCATCATATCACTTTTGCTAAACCTCACTTTGATCGAAATCGAGTACAAATTCAAAATTTAAAATAAAGTCAAAATAACAATTCTTCAAACAGTAAATCAAAAATGTTCATGATGTTGCAAATATTCACTAGCTAATTTTCATGTAAGAACCAACCTCATTTTAATATTTTAAAATGGCCTAAACATATTTATATAAGGCCAAACAGCTTTTAAATTAACCTTTGCCTTTTAAACAAAATCCAAACTAATTCGAAACACTCCCAAACTTTTTGTGGCAGTGATTTATATGGCATAATAAGTTTTGAGACCGGGCACACTTTTTACAAAATTGGTTTATTGCTAAAAGAAATAAAAAATAGATTAAATGAAAAAGGAAAATACAATCAAAAAAGAAAAAGGTGAGAGCCCCCCCCCCCTCTACCCCATTGGGCCTCTGGCCCAGCTGGCCGCCCCCCACGCAGGCCCAGCCCACCCCGATGTCACCCCTTTCCTATGTTCATCAGAGAGGGCGTGGCGCCCATCCGCCGGCCATGGCCGCGCTCAGGCCACGCGGAGGCCATTCTCGCCCCCTTGGCCAAACCCTAGCTCCTTGTCCCTCACTCACCCCCTCTCTCTCGCTCCCACGCCCGATCTGGGGCTCCTCCCCGAACACAGCCGTCTCCATCGCTTCTCGTAGGAGTGGCCACCGGCCATCCCTCGTCATCGCTCACTGTCCGGCAGCTGCACCTCGTCGTCTTCATCATCTACACCCAACGCACACGAGCAGGAGCTTCACCAAGCCATCGCCTTTGAGCTCTTCTTCATCTTCGGCACCGACGACCGCCTCTGGTTGATTTGTCATCGTACAACCTTCCCCGGCCATGCCTTCCATTCCTCTACAACAACTATGAGCCACTGTTCATTTTCCCCTCCTCCCCATGCTTGTTTTCCTTCCGTAGCGCCGTCCCCATGTGTTGCCGCACCGCCATCCGCCATGTCCGGACCTCGCTCTACGTGTGCTCACTTGTGCCGTCTACCCGTGCCCTGCCTTGCTGAGGCCTCGTTGGCTGTGTCCCGGCTGCGCCCTGTGCATGCGCCACCCGCTCCTTGCCTCCCTCCGCATGCGTGTTGCTGCTTCTGCCCCGCGCCCGCCTTCGCCATCCCACACCGTCCGCACGACCTGTTGGCCCCTCTGCTCGCTTGCCGCGGCCAGTCTCGACCTGCCTTGCCGCGTGCTCTAGCTGCTAGCCCCCCTCGCGCTGCCGCGCCGGCCGCCCCCGCCCCTGCAGCCCAACAGCCGCGCTCGCCTCCGCCCCGCTCCCAGCTATCGCGGCCCTTCTCTAACCGCCGCTGCTGCCCCTCTGCGCCTGCCGCCACCACCCCGTGCCCCCTGCTTGCCTCGTGCGCCGCTCGCCGCCTTGCCGCGTGCCGGCCGGCGCCCAGCCGCCCGCCCGCGCCGGCCACCGCTTGCCGGGCCTCGCCTAGCCTATGCTCGCCGGCGCCCGCTGCTCGCTGCTGCCTTCGCCACCTTCCACCGCCCGCTTCTTCCCACACCCGCGACCGCGCGCTCCGGCGTCCGGCACCTGGCGCACCGTCACCCGGGTTCACCCCGACGGGCAGCCCCGCCCGCAACCCCATTAACCCACACACCCGAAAGGCCTCTGGGCCACTGACTCCTGGGGCCCAGCGCCCTGGCCTTTTAAAAAAATGTGTTAAAAAGAAATTAAAAATAAATACATAATTATTATAATTAATTAAATTAGTTAATCTTGTTTAAATAACTAATTAAGTTTAATTAAAATGCTAATTAACTAATGTGACTATGACAAGGGCGCCCCACCCCTTGTGACCAGTCAAACGTTGACTGGTCAACTAGGACCCCCTGGCCCACCTGTCAGCCACTGGTACACTTATGTGTACCCTGTGCTGGGTGCCCCTAGCAATTTAGTCTTTATTTTCGAATTAATAATAATTTCAAAAAATGGCTAAAACTTTAGAATTCGTAGAAAATAATCTGTAACTCGGATGAAAATGCTTTGTACATGAAAGTTGCTCAGAAAGACGAGACGAAACCGAATACACTCTTCGTTCATCTGTCATGTGCCCTAGCATAGCGAACATGCAACCTTCCCCCTCCTTTTCATCTATCCAAAAATGCCAAACTTCGGGTAAACTTTCCCGGATGTTTTCCCCCTTCGCCGGTATCGCGTAGCACCGCGTTAGAACACCCCTGGCACCGCGTTTCGTCTTTTCATGCTTAGTAATGTATCTGTGTACCTTGTATTTACTGTTTCTTCCCCCTCTTCTCTCCGGTAGACCCCGAGACCGATGCTACCCCTGTGATCGACTACATGGACGACGACCCCTCCTCGCCTGAGCAACCAGGCAAGCAAACCCCCCTTGGTCATTCCGATATCGCTCATTCCATTCTCTCTCATGCTTGCATTAGATTTTTCTACTGTTATTGATTGCTCCTATTCTGATGTATACCCTGCTTTTGTAACCTGCTCGTTGTACCTTACCTGCTTATCCTAAACTGCTTAGCATAGGTTGAATAGTGATCCATCAGTGACCCCCACCTTGTCCTTGTTCCCCCTACTTCATCATCGACAACTCGATCAACGTGATCGACGACCAGAGCCCGACACCTCACATAACATCACACCCCCTTTTGTTGCTCGACTCTGCAGAGCTACTTCCGAGTGACGAGGGTGATACCTCGTAACGCACTCCTGATGATAACTCTATAGTGTAGCTATTCAGTCATGGTCATCGAGGGTGATTCCTCCTTCACCACTCCCGATACGACTCTGTCATGCAACACCTCAAGTGTGAACCTCGAGGATGATTCCTCCTAAGTTCAACTTGATGATTACATCTAGTGGGAATCCATCGAGGGTGATTCCACGGGTTTCCACCCTGATGTTACAGACACACAGTTACCTTTACCTATAGCCCCCATGCTCTGTTACTACGGGACTGAAGGGACAGGCGATACCATCCCGGTAGAGGTGGACCTAAGTTCCCGACAGTCTCTGGTTACTCGGGTCATCCCTGAAGGGTACCCGTGAGTTGATGTGAAAGTCGGGCGGGCCCGTAGAGCACCCGCGAGATAATTACGAGGCACGGACGGGCAGGTATACCACCCTAGAGAGAGAGAGGGGGGTTGCGCCTGGCCCTTGACGTACTTCCTCGAGACGGGGCAACGGTGTCACATTATGGTGAGTCTCTGCTCGTCTCCGCGAGCTCCCAATGCAGTAATGATTTTGGTATTTGTTCTGAGTTGGCCTCTGGCCTTTACGCACTATCCACCACACGGGAACAGATATGGGCACTCGGCGTCGCAGTATCAGCCGAAGCTTTGTCAGACGTCCAGTTCAGCATTCTGGCACGGTCGGATCATGCCATCCACTACACGGGTGGTGCTGGTATCCACCCTACATACAACGACCCGGAGTGCAACGGGCGATGGGCCCAAGACCCCGGAGTGCTTAGGATGTAGACTGGCGAGGACCTCTCTGCTGAGCCTAGGTAGGGCTGCGACATGTTGATCTTCCGAGGCCGGGCATTAACTCAGAAAAGTGTGTCCGGCCAGAGTAATCAAGCGTGTTGGGTAACATGGTGCACCGCTGTAGGGAAGTTATCTATTCGAATACCGTGTCCACGGTAATGGACGTTCAGACTTTTATCCTGATCTATTACAACTAGAAATTTATACCTGAGTTATGTGATGGATATGTGCCCTGATAACCCACAAGTATAGGGGATCGCAATAGTTTTCGAGGGTAGAGTATTCAACCCAAATTTATAAATTCGACATAAGGGGAGCCAAAGAATATTTGTAAGTATTAGCAGCTTAGTTGTCAATTCAACCACACCTGGAGATTAATTATCTGCAGCAAAGTGATCAGTAGCAAAGTTGTATGATAGTTTTGATAGTAGTAGCAACATCAATAGTAACGGTAACAGTGATAGCAGTGATTTTGTAACAAGTGCAACAGTAACAATAGCAGTAGTAACTTAGCAAGAACAATATGTAGGAAAATCGTAGGCATTGGATCGGTAATTCGTTGGATGATATTCATCATGTGACAGTTATAACCTAGGGCGATACGGCACTAGCTCCAATTCATAAATATAATGTAGGCATGTATTCCGTAAATAGTCATACGTGCTTATGGAAAGAACTTGCATGCCATCTTTTGTCCTACCCTCCCGTGGTAGCGGGGTCCTATGGGAAACTAAGGGATATTAAGGCCTCCTTTTAATAGAGAACCGGCACAAAGCATTAACACACGGTGAATACATGAACTCCTCAAACTACGGTCATCACCGGGAAGTGTCCCGACTATTGTCACTCCGGGGTTGCCGGATCATAACACATAGTAGGTGACTATTGTGACGACCCCGGCTTAATCGTGCACTAATCATACACGCAAATGCGCACGATCAAGCCTAAGGACTCACTTGAAGATATCACAACACAACTCTAAAACATAAAATAAAGTCATACAAGCTTAATATTACAAGCCAGGGCCTCGAGGGCTCGAATACAAGCTCGATGGCATACAAGCATCAGCGGAAGCATTAGATATCTGAGTACAGATATATTACAGAGAGAGAGATAAGCCTTCACAGAGGCGGGGTAAAAATAAAAACTACGATCGAAAGGCGTAGGCCTCCTGCCCTGGACCCTCCGATCCTACTCCTGGTTGTCGAACGGCTCCTCGTAGTAGTAGTACTCGCCAGGCGGATAGTAGTACTGGTCGTCGGCTAGGGCTTCTGGCTCAGGGGCTCCGTCGTCTGGTGGCATCAAATGGAAAATGGGGGAAAAAGAAAATAAAGCAAACGTGAGTACTCATCCGAAGTACTCAGCAAGCAAGGATCTACACTACATATGCATCATTGTCAAAGGAATGGCTGTATATGTGGACTGGGCTGCAGAAATGCCAGAGTAGAGGGGGAAAGCCTAGTCCTATCGAAGACTAGCATCTTCAACAATCTTCGACAGTCTTGCAGCATCAGGAGAGAGCAGATGAACATAATGTAAAGTAGTAGTAGTAATATCATCAACCTCGACCTGAGATCCTTTCTCGACTCCCTGCGAGAAAGCAATCCCAGAGCCGTACTATCCAATTCTCATCACATGTTCTAGTTGTACCGATCGGGATACAACTCTGAGTGTCCGTTACCGTAGGACAGGCTATCGATAGAAGTTTCTTCCCTGCAGGGGTGCACCAACTTACCCACCACGCTCGCTTAACTCCGGCCGGACACACTTTTCTGGGTCATGCCCGGCCTCGGCTAAGCAACACGCCGCAACCCGACCAAATACTTAACAGAGAGGTCAGCACGCCGGACTAACCTATGCCCCCAGGGGTCTTGGGCCATCGCCCCGGGAACTCCTGCGCGTTGCGTGGGCGGCCGGAAGCAGACCTAGCAACCCCTTAATACAAGCGCGGTTGCGTAACCAGTCCAATCCAGCGCGCGCCGCTCAGTCGCTGACGTCCATTAAGCTTCGGCTGAAGTATACGACGCAGAACGCCCATACTATGCCCACGTGATGGTTAGTGCTATCGGGCCAGAGGCCCCTCGGATCAAATATCCAAACCGTAGTGGATTAGGAGCGCGCGGAAACGAGCAGAGACTCACGATCGATATGACCCCGTCGCCCCGTCTCGAGGACTTGCGGCAAGGGCTAAGAATGCCCGGCCACGCCTCGTAGTTATCTCGCGGGCACCATCCAGGTCAACCCGACTCCACATCACTTCGCGTTAAGCTCGCGCGGGTACCCCTCAGGGCCGACCCGTCTTTAGTATCGTGGTTCATAGTCAAGTCATAATATCCAAGGTAACTGTGTGTCGGACACCGAAGGGAACCATGAGGAATCACCCTCGATGGAATTCCCGCTCGATGTTATCATCAAGGTGAACGAAGGAGGAATCACCCTCGAGGTCCACACTTGAGAGGTTGCGCGACGATGTCGTTATCGGGGGTGGTGTAGGAGGAATCACCCTCGCTTACCACGACCGAGTAACTAACCTACAAGGTTAACATCAGAAGTGCTAACGAGGTATCACCCTCGGCACTCGACGGTAACCCAGCAGTGTCGGCACCTAAGGGGTAGTGATGTGCGGTGCCAGGGTCTGGTCCTCAATCCCAATGATCGGGTCTTCTGATATCCAGCAGGGCAGTCGGGATCAAGTGGAGGTCTCTGTCGTGTCTCTACCCAGCCTATAATAATCAGTCTAGGATAACCAGTAAGGTAACAAAGTAGGGTACAATAATCAGGCTATGCAGCAGATATAGGAAAACAGTAGCAGTAGCAGTTCTAATGCAAGCATAAGAGAGAAAAGAGTAGGCGATATAGGCATGCTCAAAATGGGGGTGCTTGCCTGTTTGCTCGGGGGCAAGGGCAAGGTCTTCAGTAGTATCGTCGGGGACGTAGTCGTACTCCTGTGCGGCGTCTGCCTCGGGAGCTACGTCAACGTCGGGGGCTACCGAGAGAGAAGAGGGGGAAGAAACAGGTAAACATAATGCAAACAAATGCAACACGGTGCGTGTGATGCTATGATTCAGTGTAGGGTTGCCTAAATATGCATCTAAGTCATTTTAGTTATTTTTAGAATTATTCTGGGATTTAATATCCGACGTGTGTGCACTATTCATCTGTCGGATTTGGGTCCGGAGTTACGAGTTCTTCTACGTAGGAGGTTCCGATGGAGAAACAGACGGCACGATCAGACTCGTCTCGTCGTTCTGAGCAACTTTCATGTTTTAACTTTTTCGATCCGAGCTACGGTTTAAAAGTTATTAATTTTTAAAGATTATTTGAATTTCTGGAATTATTTTATTTATCAGAAAATGAATTATGACGTCAGCATGACGCGCTGCTGACGTCAGCAAGTCAACAGTCGGCTGACTAAGTCAAATATGACATGTGGGTCCAGTGGGACCCACATGTCAGCCTCTGTTTACCTAAACAGTGAGTTAAACTAATCCAATTAGCTAATTAGGCTTCTGGTCCCACATGTCATAGACTCATTAGGGTAATTAGTTTATTTTTATTTCTAAAATGTTTTAATTAGATTAACAGGGAGGTGGGGCCCACGTGTCAGCGACTGGGCCGGTCCAGTCAGCAGGGCTGACCGGTCAGCTGGCCGGTCGGGCCCCTGGGGCCCACGGGTCAGTGACCCAGGGCGACCCACGTGGCGGCCACGTCGGCGGCCGGCGCCGGAGTTGCGCCGGCGACCGATTCCGCGGCGGAAGATCGCCGGAGTGCTCGGAAATCGCCCACAGGGCTTGGTTCGAGCTGCGGTTGGGTGCGTTCGAAAGCCAGTGAACTCGCGCGTCGAGTGGTGGCACTTGCCGGACCAGGGGATGGCCGGAATCACGCCGGCGTTGAGGTTTGGCGGAAGCCGAAACCCGGCGGACTCGCGCGTGGTGATGCAGAGGTCAAAACGGGCTGCGCTCTACTCCTTCGGCATCTACTTGACGCCACGAACGCGACGGCGAGCCCGGTGGGTCGTGACGGCCACTGCTGCAACGGCCTCGAGCTCAACGGCGGAGCTCGGTTCGGGCGGCCATGGCGCGGCGGCTACGGAGGCGCAGAAGGCTAGGGGAGCGCAGGGGAAGGATGAGGGGCTGCTCACCGAGAGGCTACGTAAAGCCGTTGGAAGCTTAGGAGTGCAGAACGTCGGCGAATCGTCGGGGCTCGCCAGCGTCAGAGAAGAAAGGGGGCGGAGTACTCCGGCTTCATCAGGGCCTCCCCGCCTCCACTCGCGGTCGGAGTCGAAGGAGTCGAGGACGGCGGAGCTCGCAGGCGTGTTGGCTGAGCTCGGGGACGACGGTGGCCGCGTCTACGGCAAGGCCACGGCGACGGAGGCGCTCGGTTTCGGTGGATCTGGAGGAGGAGGAAGGAGGGAGAGGGCAAGCGAGCGAGGGGGAAGTGGATAGGGACGGAGAGGAGGCAGAGGGAGCTCCTCCTTATCCTCTCGCCTGGCCTGCGGCGTCGGGGTGTCGGCGCAGGAGCGGCGAGCGCGCGCTCGGCCAGGGAGAAGGCGACAGCGCGAAGGAGAGAGAGAGACTGGGCCAGATGGGCCGGCTGTCGGGGCACTGTGCACTTAGGCCCAGTGCACAGTGCCTCGTTGTATTTTTTTTTCTGTTTTTGTTTTACCTTTTTCTTTATTCTTTTCTGTTCCAAAATAGCTAGCACACTTTAGCACTTTTGTAAAATGTGAGAGTTGACCCAAATATTGCAATGCAATATTATCTCTCACCAAAAAGTGGTTTGGACTGATTTGAAGTTTGTTTGAATTTAATATGATTTTAAATATATCAAATATCCTGTTTTTGGGTCTGTTCCAACTTGTTTGAGTCATTTATCCAACTCCAAACATTTTGATGTTGATTTTAGAAAGGTTTCTGGATTATTTACCATTAAATGAACATTTTTTCAGCAGTGTTTGATCAACCTTATATTTCACTTATGAATTTAAGTTGATTTTTAAAAATGGAGTTGATTTACTTTGGTTAACCACTATGTTTAATCACTGCATATGATATGACTTGGCATTATTAACAGCTGATCATGGTGGCTATTACATAGGGGTGTTACAAGTTCTCCTCCTCTAAAAGAAATTCTCGTCCCGAGAATTTAGGAGGTAGAAGAAAAGAGTCCGGGATATTCTTCCCGAAGATGATCCTCGCGTTCCCAAGTGGCTTCATCTTCAGTATGATTCGACCATTGCACTTTTAGGAACTTGGTCGTCTTCTGACGAGTACGACGCTCAGCTTCGTCGAGGATGCGGATCGGATGCTCCTTATAGGAAAGATCATCTTGTAGCTCGAGCATCTCATGATCCACTGCACGATGCGGGGATTCCTTGAAGCACTTACGGAGTTGCGACACGTGGAAGACATCATGAATATGGGAGAATTGCGGTGGCAACTCCAATTTATATGCCACCTGTCCCCGTCTAGCCACGATGCGGAAAGGACCAATATAGCGAGGAGCTAGCTTGCCCTTGATTCCGAAACGACGGGTGCCCTTCATTGGAGTGACACGAAGGTAAGCTTGATCACCAGGTTGATAGATCACACCCCATCGCTTGCGATCATAATTACTCTTCTGACGGTCTTGAGCTGCTTTGAGATTCTCCCGGACAATTCGGACTTGTTCTTCGGCATGCTGAATGATGTCCGGTCCAACAAGAGGTCGTTCCCCAGTTTCTGACCAATTCAGAGGGGTTCGACATTTACGTCCATAAAGAACCTCAAATGGGGCCATTTTTAAGCTGGCTTGATAACTGTTGTTATAAGAGAACTCGGCATACGGGAGAGATTCCTCCCATTTCTTACCGAAGGATATAACACAGGCTCGAAGCATGTCTTCAAGCACTTGATTAACGCGCTCAACTTGGCCTTGAGATTGGGGATGATAAGCTGAACTCCAGGTAATATGAGTTCCCATTGTTTTCTGGAAACTTTCCCAGAAATGGCCAGTGAAAATACTGCCACGGTCTGAACTGATTTCCTTGGGAATACCATGGAGTGAAACAATTCTGGCAATGTACAGTTCTGCTAGCTGGCTAGCGGTGATAGTCTCCTTAACAGGTAGGAAATGTGCAACCTTGGAAAGTTGGTCAACGACGACAAGAATAGCATCGTGACCCTTCTGAGACTTGGGAAGACCAGTGATGAAGTCCATAGAGGAATAGGGAGCGGTTGCAGAATTCCAGCAGGTTTCTGATGTTCTGCCTTCACGCGACGACAAACGTCACACTCGGCAACATAACGAGCAATATCCTGCTTCATCCTAGACCACCAGTACCTTTGATGAAGATCTCGATACATTTTGGTACTACCCGGATGGATAGACAGCGGTGTATCATGGGCCTCCTTCATGACTTTGTCAGTCATCAGCTCGAAGCGAGGTACTACGATGCGGTCTCTGAAATATAATGTACCATCTTCAGCAACTGAGAAATCCCGATACTTAGCAAGGTGAAGCTCCTTCTTCATCAAGTCAATTTCAGCATCTTTGGCTTGCGCTTCTTTAACAGCCTTCAGAAGGTCTGGCTGTACCACAAGGTTATTAAGAGAACCCTGGGGAAGAATTCGCAGATTCAGCTGAGTCAGTTCTGTGTGAAGACGAGGTTGAGCTTGCCTAACCATGAGGTTGTTGCAATATGACTTGCGACTCAGGGCATCGGCCATTACATTAGCTTTGCCCGGGGTATAAGAAATACCGCAGTCATAATCCGCAATAGCTTCTAACCATCGTTGTTGTCGGAGATTAAGATCCGGTTGAGTGAATAAGTATTTCAGACTTTGGTGATCGGTATAAATTTCACACCGATTACCCAGAAGATAATGTCGCCATAACTTCAATGCATACATCACTGCTGCAAGTTCAAGATCATGCACTGGATAATTCTCTTCATGTGGACGCAATTGACGTGAAGCATATGCAATTACTCGCCGCTCTTGCATTAGGACGCAGCCTAATCCCTGACGAGAGGCGTCGCAATATATGACAAAGTCCTTGCGAGAATCAGGAGGAACAAGCACTGGAGCAGAAGTGAGCTTGTCCTTGAGGGTCTGGAAACTTTCCTGACACTTGTCTGTCCATTCAAACTTAACGCCTTTGTGGAGCAGATTAGTCAGGGGCTTGGCGATCTTGGAGAAGTTCTCGACGAATCGGCGACAATAGCTGGCTAGACCGAGAAAGCTTCGGACCTGCTTGGCATTCTTCGGAGGAGTCCAGTCAAGGATAGCCTGAACACGCTCCGGGTTAACGGCAATACCGTCCTTGGAAATCACATGTCCAAGGTAGGTCACTTCAGGAAGCCAGAATTCGCATTTAGAGAACTTGGCATATAATTGGTGCTCTCGAAGTCTCTCCAGAACTAGTCGAAGGTGCTCAGCATGTTCTTCTTTGTTCTTCGAATAAACCAGAATATCATCCAGATATACCACGACGAATTTGTCGAGGTAATCCATGAATATGTAATTCATTAGGCGGGAGAATGTAGCTGGAGCGTTTGTTAAACCAAACGACATGACTGTGTACTCGTAAGAGCCATAACGAGTAACGAATGCAGTCTTCGGAATATCCTCTTCGCCAACACGGATCTGGTGATAACCCAACCACAAGTCGAGTTTAGAAAACACCGAAGATCCAGCGAGTTGATCATATAAATCATTGATCCGGGGAAGTGGATATTTATTCTGAATGGTTGCCTGGTTGATAGGACGATAATCTTGGACCAACCTATTCGTTCCATCTTTCTTCTTGACGAAAAGAGACGGTGCTCCCCATGCAGAGGAACTGGGGCGAATGAAACCCTTCCTTAAGGATTTATCAATTTCCTCCTTAAGCTCGATGAGGTGGTGCGGAGGCATCTTGTAGGGACGCTTCGCAATAGGAGTGGTGCCAGGCTTCAAGTCGATGACGAACTCGACAGCTCTAGCAGGGGGTATTCCTGGAAGTTCTTCTGGAAAAACATCTGGGAAGTCACAGACCACTGGGATATTCTCGATCCCATCAAGTGGAGAAGCATTCAACGCGTTCAAGGCATAAATTTGAGCCTCAGCGTTCCGGGTAAGGTGAGCTTGATAGTTCACCATCTCATTTGATGGGTGCAAGAGGTGTACAACTTTAGTGGCACAATTGATTGAGGCGTAGTGAGCCTTCAACCAATCCATTCCCAGTATAAGGTCAATCTTTGAAGATTGCAGGATAATGGGGTTTGCATCAAAATGCAACCCTTCAACCTCAATAGTAACTCGGGGGTTGAATATGGAAGTTCGGCATCGTCCCGCGGGAGTGTTTATTATTATCGGATGTTGTAGCGTTTCGCACTTAACATCATGCAAGAGTGCAAATTGTTCTGACATGAATGAATGCGATGCACCTGAATCAAATAAAACAGATGCTGGTACTGAATTAACGAGAAGTGTACCCATCACAGTATCTGGTTGATCTGGAGCTTCAGACATGTTGACGTGGTAGTACTGCCCACGACCATAAGAAGGTCTGGCATTATTGTTGCGCTGCTGAGGAATACCACGGCCAATTCCACGTCCAGCAGAAGGAAGAGCTAGTTGATTCTGATTCTGAGAACAATCTCTAGCACGGTGACCTGGCTTGCCACACTTGAAGCATAATCCGCTGTCAGGACGAGGTGCTGGAGCTCGAGGTGCTGGAGCTGGCAGGGGCTATCTCGGTGGTGGAGGTGGCAGACGTGGTGCAGCATAAGAAGGTCTGTTCGCAGGAGCTGCTGAACGGAACATGCCTTGGGGAAACCAGATGCGTCGCTTCTGGGAAGACGAGCCCGAAGATGAGCCCGACTCATGGGTGCGTCTGGACGCTTCCTTGTGCTTCTTAAGTCCAGTTTCAACCATGATGGCCTTATTCACCAAGGTGGCGAAATCAGGGTAATCTTGAACAAGAAGGGCTAACTGAATGTCATGGTGCAGTCCTTCACGAAACTTCTCCTGTCTGCGTTCATCAGTAGGAATGTCCTCTTCAGCGTAACGAGATAAGTCTAGAAACTCGCGCTGATAGACTTCCACAGTCTTGTTTCCTTGGACAAGGCTACGGAACTCAGCCTTCTTCCTAGCTATGATAGCTAGAGGAATGTAGCGGGCACGGAAAGCAATCTTGAACTATGCCCAAGTGACGACAGTACCAGGCGGCAGAGTCTGTCGGTGAGTGGCCCACCATTGGGCTGCGGGACCCTTAAGAAGATATGTCGCAAAAGTGACATAGTTAATTTCGGCGACACTAGCAGACTCCATCTCATGAGAGATATCACGCAGCCAGTCATCTGCATCCAGTGGGTTGACTGTGTTGCGGAAAAACGATGGACTGAGCCTCATGAACTCTGGTAAGGTAATGGATGGTTGCTGCTGATTAGCATCAGGACGAGGGAATTGCTGCATAATCCCCGTCATAAACTGGCGGTTGAGTTCAAACTGTTGCATCATCGCTGCCATGTAATCAGGTGGTGGCGGCGGTGGCGGGTTGTTGTCAGCCATCCTGCTATTCCAACAGGGGTATTTCAGCGATAGCTTATGCAAGTGTTTAACAATAAACATGAGGTAACTCGACATTATTGAAAGAGTGCAATAGATGCTAGAAGTAGTCATTAAGACGTACAGATCCATACATAGTCGGTTACATTCGGACAGCATAACGGCGCAAATTGAAAAGCTAGACATGCTAGGCGGCGCGCAGGCACGCGGTAAGGAAGTACACAACGGGACATAGCAAAGGCTACATCAACGTCGGAGAAAACCACTGAAACGGGGTAACTGCAAGTGCGGACGATGGACGTTCGTCGCAGAAGGATCCTGCGCTCCATGGGCACTCTGATGCAGAACCCGGTCTCGAGAAGAAAGAAGAGGTCCACGTGCAGGCGTGTGACCTCCCACAGCAGGCCAGACGATCCCTGATGGCATCTCAGTCCTGCTCGGGTAAAGAATGTACTCCGGATGCATCCCTGCACGAACAGCTGGTAGCAACTGTGTCATAGCCTCGTAGTAGCGTGCTCGAGTGGCAAACAACTCAACAGCAAGTGCACGAACAGTGCGATCCAAAGCCTGAGTGCACTGAATCAGAACCTGCGGGTCGTAGCGTCAAGACTCGTACGGGGCACAGATAGCTGTGTAAAATCCAGTAGCATCTCCAACAGGTGCATACGGAATGTACCGAAACACAGTATCATCCAAGTTAGCACTGTGCTCTCCTCGGAGACGTGCGACAGCAGAGTAGGCGGCATCATGTACTGCCATCTCAATCGTCACGCCTAATCCATGAAAAAGGTGTAGCTCGGTGTCTGAGTTGTTCTGCTGATCATAAATCCGAACTTCAGCATAGTACTGTTCCTGGTTGAACTCGCGGTAAACCTCATAGACCATGTACTCGGGGCACCAGCGGTATCCCAGCCTGATCAAGAGGGCGATTAGAACAGCTGGAAACCCAGGGACGTCTCGAGCACAGGTGCGAAGCACGAGCTGCGTCGTAGGACGAGGGGGAAACAGTCGATCCATCTGAAACAGAAAGGTTCAGGGTTGTCATAAGACAATGAGAAATATAACCGATCTCGGAAGGAAAGGTTAAACAAAACAATGAAAAGGAAAATGATTATCAGACTAATCAGATCAACGTCAGGGAAATCGCACTGAATCCAGCTCTCCGGGTGGATAGAATTAACGAGAACCTAAATGTCGGTGTTAGTAAATTTTATTAAACCCGAATAGATGAGAGATTAGAATCCCAGATTAAAGACGAGGAATAAAAGATCCTAATACCACCCATTTGGTGACGTGGGCCCGTAAGCCACACAGCCAAGTTAGTAAAACAGTTTTTGACCTGTAGACTCAACTTCGGCCAAGGAATTGGAAAGGGGGAACTCCTAGAGGCAGTCGGCTCTGATACCAACCTGTGACGACCCCGGCTTAATCGTGCACTAATCATACACGCAAATGCGCACGATCAAGCCTAAGGACTCACTTGAAGATATCACAACACAACTCTAAAACATAAAATAAAGTCATACAAGCTTAATATTACAAGCCAGGGCCTCGAGGGCTCGAATACAAGCTCGATGGCATACAAGCGTCAGCGGAAGCATTAGATATCTGAGTACAGATATATTACAGAGAGAGAGATAAGCCTTCACAGAGGCGGGGTAAAAATAAAAACTACGATCGAAAGGCGTAGGCCTCCTGCCCTGGACCCTCCGATCCTACTCCTGGTCGTCGAACGTCTCCTCGTAGTAGTAGTACTCGCCAGGCGGATAGTAGTACTGGTCGTCGGCTGGGGCTTCTGGCTCAGGGGCTCCGTCGTCTGGTGGCATCAAATGGAAAATGGGGGAAAAAGAAAATAAAGCAAACGTGAGTACTCATCCGAAGTACTCAGCAAGCAAGGATCTACACTACATATGCATCATTGTCAAAGGAATGGCTGTATATGTGGACTGGGCTGCAGAAATGCCAGAGTAGAGGGGGAAAGCCTAGTCCTATCGAAGACTAGCATCTTCAACAATCTTCGACAATCTTGCAGCATCAGGAGAGAGAGCAGATGAACATAATGTAAAGTAGTAGTAGTAATATCATCAACCTCGACCTGAGATCCTTTCTCGACTCCCTGCGAGAAAGCAATCCCAGAGCCGTACTATCCAATTCTCATCACATGTTCTAGTTGTACCGATCGGGATACAACTCCGAGTGTCCGTTACCGTAGGACAGGCTATCGATAGAAGTTTCTTCCCTGCAGGGGTGCACCAACTTACCCACCACGCTCACTTAACTCTGGCCGGACACACTTTTCTGGGTCATGCCCGGCCTCGGCTAAGCAACACGCCGCAACCCGACCTAGGCTTATAAGAGAGGTCAGCACGCCGGACTAAACCTATGCCCCCAGGGGTCTTGGGCCATCGCCCCGGGAACTCCTGCACGTTACGGGGCCACCGAGAGCAGACCTAGCAACCCCTTATACAAGCGCGGTTGCGTTACCAGTCCAACTCGGCGTGCGCCGCTCCTTACTGACGTCAAACAAGCTTCGGCTGATGTGTACGACGCAGAACGCCCATACTATGCCCACGTGATGGTTAGTGCTATCGGGCCAGAGGCCCCTCGGATCAAATATCCAAACCGTAGTGGATTAGGAGCGCGCGGAAACGAGCAGAGACTCACGATCGATGTGACCCCGTCGCCCCGTCTCGAGGACTTGCGGCAAGGGCTAAGAATGCCCGGCCACTCCTCGTAGTTATCTCGCGGGCACCATCCAGGTCAACCCGACTCCACATCACTTCGCGTTAAGCTCGCGCGGGTACCCCTCAGGGCCGACCCGTCTTTAGTATCGTGGTTCATAGTCAAGTCATAATATCCAAGGTAACTGTGTGTCGGACACCGAAGGGAACCATGAGGAATCACCCTCGATGGAATTCCCGCTCGATGTTATCATCAAGGTGAACGAAGGAGGAATCACCCTCGAGGTCCACACTTGAGAGGTTGCGCGACGATGTCGTTATCGGGGGTGGTGTAGGAGGAATCACCCTCGCTTACCACGACCGAGTAACTAACCTACAAGGTTAACATCAGAAGTGCTAACGAGGTATCACCCTCGGCACTCGACGGTAACCCAGCAGTGTCGGCAACTAAGGGGTAGTGATGTGCGGTGCCAGGGTCTGGTCCTCAATCCCGATGATCGGGTCTTCTGATATCCAGCAGGGCAGTCGGGATCAAGTGGAGGTCTCTGTCGTGTCTCTACCCAGCCTATAATAATCAGTCTAGGATAACCAATAAGGTAACAAAGCAGGGTACAATAATCAGGCTATGCAGCAGATATAGGAAAACAGTAGCAGTAGCAGTTCTAATGCAAGCATAAGAGAGAAAAGAGTAGGCGATATAGGCATGCTCAAAATGGGGGTGCTTGCCTGTTTGCTCGGGGGCAAGGGCAAGGTCTTCAGTAGTATCGTCGGGGACGTAGTCGTACTCCTGTGCGGCGTCTGCCTCGGGAGCTATGTCAACGTCGGGGGCTACCGAGAGAGAAGAGGGGGAAGAAACAGGTAAACATAATGCAAACAAATGCAACACGGTGCGTGTGATGCTATGATGCAGTGTAGGGTTGCCTAAATATGCATCTAAGTCATTTTAGTTATTTTTAGAATTATTCTGGGATTTAATATCCGACGTGTGTGCACTATTCATCTATCGGATTCGGGTCCGGAGTTACGAGTTCTTCTACGTAGGAGGTTCCGATGGAGAAACAGACGGCACGATCAGACTCGTCTCGTCGTTCTGAGCAACTTTCATGTTTTAACTTTTTCGATCCGAGCTACGGTTTAAAAGTTATTAATTTTTAAAGATTATTTGAATTTCTGGAATTATTTTATTTATCAGAAAATGAATTATGACGTCAGCATGACGCGCTGCTGACGTCAGCAAGTCAATAGTCGGCTGACTAAGTCAAATATGACATGTGGGTCCAGTGGGACCCACATGTCAGCCTCTGTTTACCTAAACAGTGAGTTAAACTAATCTAATTAGCTAATTAGGCTTCTGGTCCCACATGTCATAGACTCATTAGGGTAATTAGTTTATTTTTATTTCTAAAACGTTTTAATTAGATTAACAGGGAGGTGGGGCCCACGTGTCAGCGACTGGGCCGGTCCAGTCAGCAGGGCTGACCGGTCAGCTGGCCGGTCGGGCCCCTGGGGCCCACGGGTCAGTGACCCAGGGCGACCCACGTGGCGGCCACGTCGGCGGCCGGCGCCGGAGTTGCGCCGGCGACCGATTCCGCGGCGGAAGATCGCCGGAGTGCTCGGAAATCGCCCACAGGGCTTGGTTCGAGCTGCGGTTGGGTGCGTTCGAAAGCCAGTGAACTCGCGCGTCGAGTGGTGGCACTTGCCAGACCAGGGGATGGCCGGAATCACGCCGGCGTTGAGGTTTGGCGGAAGCCGAAACCCGGCGGACTCGCGCGTGGTGATGCAGAGGTCAAAACGGGCTGCGCTCTACTCCTTCGGCATCTACTTGACGCCACGAACGCGACGGCGAGCCCGGTGGGTCGTGACGGCCACTGCTGCAACGGCCTCGAGCTCAACGGCGGAGCTCGGTTCGGGCGGCCATGGCGCGGCGGCTACGGAGGCGCAGAAGGCTAGGGGAGCGCGGGGGAAGGATGAGGGGCTGCTCACCGAGAGGCTACGTAAAGCCGTTGGAAGCTTAGGAGTGCAGAACGTCGGCGAATCGTCGGGGCTCGCCAGCGTCAGAGAAGAAAGGGGGCGGAGTACTCCGGCTTCATCAGGGCCTCCCCGCCTCCACTCGCGGTCGGAGTCGAAGGAGTCGAGGACGGCGGAGCTCGCAGGCGTGTTGGCTGAGCTCGGGGACGACGGTGGCTGCGTCTACGGCAAGGCCACGGCGACGGAGGCGCTCGGTTTCGGTGGATCTGGAGGAGGAGGAAGGAGGGAGAGGGCAAGCGAGCGAGGGGGAAGTGGATAGGGACGGAGAGGAGGCAGAGGGAGCTCCTCCTTATCCTCTCGCCTGGCCTGCGGCGTCGGGGTGTCGGCGCCGGAGCGGCGAGCGCGCGCTCGGCCAGGGAGAAGGCGACAGCGCGAAGGAGAGAGAGAGACTGGGCCAGATGGGCCGGCTGTCGGGGCACTGTGCACTTAGGCCCAGTGCACAGTGCCTCGTTGTATTTTTTTTTCTGTTTTTGTTTTACCTTTTTCTTTATTCTTTTCTGTTCCAAAATAGCTAGCACACTTTAGCACTTTTGTAAAATGTGAGAGTTGACCCAAATATTGCAATGCAATATTATCTCTCACCAAAAAGTGGTTTGGACTGATTTGAAGTTTGTTTGAATTTAATATGATTTTAAATATATCAAATATCCTGTTTTTGGGTCTGTTCCAACTTGTTTGAGTCATTTATCCAACTCCAAACATTTTGATGTTGATTTTAGAAAGGTTTCTGGATTATTTACCATTAAATGAACATTTTTCCAGCAGTGTTTGATCAACCTTATATTTCACTTATGAATTTAAGTTGATTTTTAAAAATGGAGTTGATTTACTTTGGTTAACCACTATGTTTAATCACTGCATATGATATGACTTGGCATTATTAACAGCTGATCATGGTGGCTATTACATAGGGGTGTTACAACTATAACTTGCAAGATCGGATCTAGAACATAGATATAATGGTGATAACATAAACGGTTCAGATCTGAAATCATGGCACCCGGGCCTAAGGTGACAAGCATTAAGCATGGCAAAGTCATAGCAACATCAATCTCAGAACATAATGGATAGTAGGGATCAAGCCCTAACAAAACTAACTCGATTACATGATGAATCTCATCCAACTCTTCATCGACCAGCGAGCCTACGAAGGAATTACTCACTCTCGGTGGGGAGCATCATGGAATTGGCGATGGAGAAGGGTTGGTGATGACGAATACCAAAGATCCCCCTCTCCGGAGCCCCAAATGGACTCCAGATCTGGCCTCCCGATGAAGAACAGGAGGTGGCGGCGGCTCCGTCTCGCGGAACGCGATAATTCTTGCTCCCTGGTGTTTTCTGGAAATATGTGATTTTATAGAGTCGGTTTCACGGTCTGCGGGGCCACCAGGTGGGGACAACCCACCTGGGCGCGCCTGGAGGGGGTGGCGCGCCCTGGTGGGTTGTGCCCACCCAGGTGCCCCCCTCCGGTGGTTCTTGGCTCCACAAATTATCTTTTAATGTATAAAAAATCCTTGCAAAGTTTTGTTCCATTCCGAGAACTTTTATTTCTACACAAAAAGAACACCATGGTAGTTCTGCTGAAAACAGCGTCAGTCCGGGTTAGTTTCATTCAAATCATGCAAATTAGAGTCCAAAACAAGAGGAAGAGCATTAGAAAAGTAGATACGACGGAGACGTATCATGCCCCGGGATTGCTTCCTCGCAGGGAGTCGAGGAAGGATCTCTGGGCATTAATGTTACAACATGTTTGTTAAATATTAAATTGCTATTCTTTACTCTTCTGAATGCTGCAAGATGCTTGGAGCTGCTTGAAGATGCTAGTCTTCGATATGCTAGGCTTTTCCCCTCTATTCTGGCATTTTGCAGTTCAGTCCACAGATACAACGCTTCCATTTGATACCAATGCATACTTAGTATAGATCTGATGCTTGCGAGTACTTTGGATAAGTATTCATGGTTGCTTTGCTACCCCTTTTCCCCTTCTTTCTTCTTTCCGGTTGTTGCAACCAGATGGTGGATCCTAGGAGCCAGATGCCGCCAACGTCGACTACTACTACTACTACTACTACTACTACTACTACTACTACTACTACTACTACTACTACTACTACTACTACTACTACTACTACCCCGATTGTGTCTACTTCTACATGGAGACCGACGACAACCATGAGTAGTTAGGAGGTCCCAGGCAGGAGGCCTTGCCTCTTCGATCGTTGTTGCTTTCGTGTTCGCCTTCTTAAGGTAGTCTTGTTTAACTTATGTCTGTACTCAGATATTGTTGCTTCCGCTGACTCTTGTGTATCGAGCTATGTATTCGAGTCCTCGAGGCCCCTGGCTTGTAATATAAAGCTTGTATTATTTTATTTGTGTCTAGAGTTATGTTGTGATATCTTCCCGTGTGTCCCTGATTTTGATCGTACACATTTGCGTGTATGATTAGTGTACGGTCGAATCGGGGGCGTCACAAGTTGGTAGCCGGGCCGACTGCCTGTAGGAACCCCCTTTCAAACTCCTTGGCCGAAGTTGAGTCTAGTTCTTAAAAAACTATTTTACTAACATGGCTGTGCGGCTTACGGGCCCACGTCGCCATCGGGTGGTATTAGGATCTTTTATTCCTCGTCTATACTCTGGGAATCTGACCTCTCTTCTAATCGGGTTAAATGATTTTGCTAACTCTAACCCTAGGCTCTCGTAAATACTTTCTCCCGGAGAGCCCATCACTCTAGATGATTGCTTGGTGCACCAGAAGATTCTGAAGATACTCTCCGATGTTTTCCCGAGACCCTTGTGCCCTTCGTCGTTGCGATCCCTACCACCGATAAATCCTTATAGGTAACCTCCTACATTTTTCGTTCATACCTTCATCCCCAGTTGCTCTTGTTATTACAAGATGCCCTGAAATACTATTCGATCTTCCAAAAATCCTCTACAGCCTATTGCTCTTGGAATTTTTGCTTGCTAGCATTATGGTTAAACCCATAAGTCTAGTAATCATATTGGCATCCTTTGTCACTATCATTTTGAGTCCGATGATTCAATATGTTGCGGATGCTCGCAATCCTCATTCGAACCCTAGAATTCATCCTTCCGGCTCAGACGTCATTTTGAACAGGAGCTGGTACTCGACTAGTCAAATTACCGTTGATTGTACCCCTAAGTCTATTCAACTTATCCATCCTTGATCAGAGCGTTTGCTTCTGATCCCTTGATTTGGGAATCATAATTCTGTTGCATTTGAGCTTTGAATTAGTCAGTTGTTTTTATAATCTGATCTCCTTGCATTCTTTGTTCTTCTGGTTGAGTACCGTTGCTCACATCAGATCCCTTATGGACCACCAGACCCTTTGTTGGGTTTTATCCGACAGCGTCCTTCATATTCAATAACCTTGTGAGCCTTTCCTCGGATACATAATGCCTTTGGTAAATTGTATCCTCTGCTTCCTCAACCATGCTCTACTTCTGAGCTTGAGATATTTACTCTTGAAGTTTGCGTTATATGTTCCTAAGATGCTCCGATGGGTTGAATCTATGTCTTCCCTAAATCCGTGTGAACTCGAAAGTTATGCGGGTTATACTCTACTAGCTTTTCGTCAGGTAAAATTTCAACGCTACAACTTCTTTGAATGCGAGAAGTGAATGGAAGGTTATGCATTGATGTAGTGGGAGTCGACCTTGAACCTTTGTGTTCATGCCCAACGACCCGATGTGGAACTTATCATGGAAGCTTCTTGTTATAATAATAATCCCCTTGTCATAAGTTCATCTTGTATCTATGTTTGGTCCTTTGCAACCGTGGTTCCGACCATGTTGTTCTTCTTTGATCCCATTTCTCGG
This sequence comes from Thinopyrum elongatum, assembly GCA_011799875.1. Classification (NCBI taxonomy): domain Eukaryota; kingdom Viridiplantae; phylum Streptophyta; class Magnoliopsida; order Poales; family Poaceae; genus Thinopyrum; species Thinopyrum elongatum. The sequence goes on along the minus strand of CM022300.1, from coordinate 569,094,115 downwards.
ACAAGTTGAAGTACTTGTCTTCTGCAGATCATTTCACCTGTCCAACCTCTATCATGTTCTACCATCGAGTATTACCCTCTGGTATCTGGAGAATATCACGGAACTACATAACTTCTTATGAGTTTTTCATCAACTATTATTTCTCGCCGATTCCAATTTTCCACGGGTTCTGAGTTGTTAGACACTCGAGAACACCGATAACTGATTCGAGTCTACACTTTTCGTTCCATTGTTTCGTTTAACCTTCTTGTAACCTAACATATCTGAGAAGTGATAATTCCCTGCTTATGTAAACACCTCGGTGTACAAACTCTGTCAGTAAGACCTTGTTACTATTGTTGATGACATTCCGGTAGCCACCGATGGATGAGAACTTTTCCTATTGGTCCGCCTCATATTAACGAGCAGGAAAATGGTTCTCTTCGTCCCTCGCTCTTGGTACCAACGTTGTTGCCAACATAACTGACAGGCTATCCTCTGACCTGCCTTGCTATCATGACCGTGCAAAATGTTAGCGCCTTGCTGCTTTTAGCCCACATGGTGGGCCCATAACCCACAGTTTCACAGGATCGAAACCTGACTCTCTTGTACATCCCTTTTTTCCAAAATTGTTCCTCGCTCTTGGCTTCGTATGTAAATCATGAGCCACCTACCTAATGATCTATTCTGGTATCACATGCAATACTTACTCCCATTGCTCTGAACCCCTTTCACCCTCTGTTTTCAGGCAACAAACGATTGCCTAACCGCTTGAAGCTTCTTATAGCACCTTGAATTTCAACTCGAGAGATGCCTCTATGCCACGTTCATTGAGATAGCCCCCAGGTACCTATCATGTGCTGAGCTTCGTCCTTCCCGAGTCTTTCCCCCTTGTTCCACCCCTTAAATCTTGGGACGAGATTTCTTGTAGTGGAGGAGAATTGTGACGCCCGGATAATCAAGCTACAGTAATCCCCTGCTAATGGTGCCATGTCATCATATCACTTTTGCTAAACCTCACTTTGATCCAAACCGAGTTCAAATTCAAAATTTAAAATAAAGTCAAAATAATAATTCTTCAAACAGTAAATCAAAAATGTTTATGATGTTGCAAATATTCACTAGCTAATTTTCATGTAAGAACCAACCTCATTTTAATATTTTAAAATTGCCTAAACATATTTATATAAGGCCCAACAGCTTTTAAATTAACCTTTGCCTTTTAAACAAAATCCAAACTAATTGAAAACACTCCCAAACTTTTTGTGGCAGTGATGTATATGGCATACTAAGTTTTGAGACCGGCCACACTTTTTACAAAATTGGTTTATTGCTAAAAGAAATAAAAAAATAGATTAAATGAAAAAGGGAAATACAATCAAACAAGAAAAGGGTGACTGCCCTCCCTCTCCCCCGTTGGGCCTCTGGCCCAGCTGGCCGCCCCCCAGGCAGGTCCAGCCCACCCCGGTGTCACCCCTTTCCTCCGTTCATCAGAGAGGGTGTGGCACCCATCCACCCGTCGTGGCCGCGCTCCGGCCATGCGGAGGCCATCCCAAGGCCCCCTGGTGGTTAAGGAGGCCACCCTCGCCCCCTTGGCCAAACCCTAGCTCCCTGTCCCTCACTCACCCCCTCTCTCTCGCTCCCACGCCCGATCTGGGGCTCCTCCCCAAACACAGCTGCACCTCGTCGTCTTCATCATCTACACCCAACGGACACGAGCAGGAGCTTCACCAAGCCATTGCCTTCAAGCTCTTCTTCATCTTCGGCACCGACGGCCGCCTCCGGTCGATTCGTTGTCGTCCAACCTCCCCCGGCCACGCCTTCCATTACTCTGCGACCACTGTGAGCCACTGTTCATTTCCCCTCCTCCCCATGCTTGATTTCCTTCCATAGCACCATCCCCATGTGTTGCCGCACCGCCGTCCGCCATGTCCGGACCTCGCTCTACGCATGCTCGCTTGTGCTGTCTACCCGTGCCCTACCTCGCTGAAGCCTCGTTGGCCGTGTCCCGGCTGCGCCCTGTGCGTGCGCCGCCCGCGCCCTGCCTCCCTCCCGCATGCGTGTTGCTGCTTCTGCCCTGCGCCCGCCTCCGCCGTCCCACGCCGTCCGCGCGGCCTGTTGGCCCCTCCTGCTCACTTGCCACGGCCAGTCTCGCCCCGCCTTGCCATGTGCTCCAGCTGCTAGCCCCCCTCCCGCCGCCGCCGTGCCGGCCACCCTCGCCACTGCAGCCCCACTATCGCGCTCGCCTCCGCCCCGCTCCCAGCCGTCGCGGCCCTTCTCCAACTACCGCTGCTGCCGCCACTGCTGCCCCTCTGTGCAGGCCGCCCCCACCCCGTGCCCCTTGCTCACCTCGCGCGCCGCTTGCCGCGCGCCCGTCGGCGCCCAGCCGCCCGCCCGCGCTGGCCACCGCTTGCCGGGCCTCGCCCAACCTATGCTCGTCGGCGCCCGCTGCTCGCTACTACCTTCGCCACCTTCTGCCGCCTACTGTCCCCACCCCCGTGGACGCGCGTTCTGGTGTCCGGCACCCGGCGCGCCATCGCCCGGGTTCGTCCCGACGGGTAACCCCGCCCGCAGACCCATTAACCCACACACCCGAAAGGCCTCTGGGCCACTAACTGCTGGGGCCCAGCGCCCTGGCCTTTTAAAAAATGTGTTAAAAAAGAAATTAAAAATAAATAAAGAAATATTATAATTAATTAATTAATCCTATTTAAATAACTAATTAAGTTTAATTAAATTGCTAATGAACTACTGTGACTATGACAAGGAGGCCCCACCCCCTGTTGACCAGTCAAACATTGACTGGTCAACTAGGACCCCCTGGCCCACCTGTCAGCCACTGGTATACTTTTGTGTACCCTGTGCTGGGTGCCCCTAGCAATTTAGTCTTTATTTTCGAAGTAATAATAATTTTAGAAAATTGCTAAAACTTTAGAATTCATAGAAAATAATCTGTAACTCGGATGAAAATGCTTTGTACATGAAAGTTGCTCAGAAAGACGAGACGAAACTGAACACACTTTCCGTTCATCTGTCACGTACCCCTAGCATAGCGAACATGCAACCTTCCCCCTCCTTTTCATCTGTCCAAAAATGCCAAACTTTGGGTAAGCTTTCCCGGATGTTTTCCCCCTTCGCGGGTATCGCATAGCACCGCGTTAGAACACCCCTGGCACCGCGTTTCATCTTGTCATGCTTAGTAATGTATCTGTGTGCCTTGTATTTACTGTTTCTTCCCCCTCTTATCTCTGGTAGACCCCGAGACCGATGCTACCCCTGTGATCGACTGCATGGACGATGACCCCTCCTTCTCGACTGAGCAACTAGGCAAGCAAACCCCCTTGGTCATTCTGATATCGCCCATTCCATTCTCTCTCATGCTTGCATTAGATTTTGCTAATGTTATTGATTGCTCCTATTCTGATGCATAGCCTGCTTTGTAACCTGCTCGTTGTACCTTACCTGCTTATCCTAAACTGCTTAGCATAGGTTGGATAGTGATCCATCAGTGACCCCCACCTTGCCTTGTTGCCCCTGCTTCATCATCGACGACTCGATCAACATGATCGACGACCAGAGCCCAACACCTCACATCACATCACACCCCCCTTTTGTTGCTCGACACTACAGAGCTACTATCGAGTGCCGAGGGTGATACCTCGTAACGCACTCCTGATGATAACTCTGTAGTGTAGCTATTCGGTCATGGTCATCGAGGGTGATTCCTCCTTCACCACTCCCGATACGACTCTGTTGTGCAACACCTCAAGTGTGAACCTCGAGGGTGATTCCTCCTAAGTTCAGCTTGATGATTACATCGAGTGGGAATCCATCGAGGGTGATTCCTCGGGTTTCCGCCCTGATGTTATAGACACACAGTTACCTTTACCTGTAGCCCCCATGCTCTGTTACTACGGGACTCTAGGGACAGGTGGTACCATCCCGGTAGAGGTTGATCTAAGTTCCCGACAGTCTCTGGTTAGTTGGGTCGGCCCTGAGGGGTACCCGTGAGTTGATGTGAAAGTCGGGCAGGCCGGTAGAGCACCCGCGAGATAATTACGAGGCACGACCGGGCAGGTAGACCACCCTAGAGAGAGAGGGGGGTTGGGCCTGGCCCTTGCCGTACTTCATCGAGACGGGGCGACGGAGTGACATTATTGTGAGTCTCTGCTCATCTCCACGAGCTCCCAACGCACTAATGATTTGGGTATTTGTTTTGAGTTGGCCTCTGGCCTTTACGCACTAACCACCACGCGGGAACAGATATGGGCACTCGGCGTCGCAGTATTAGCCGAAGCTTTGTCAGACGTCCAGTTCAGCATTGTGGCACGGTCAGATCGTGCCATCCACTACACGGGTGGTGCTGGTATCCACCCTGCACACAACGACCCGGAGTGCAACGGGCGATGGGCCCAAGACCCCGGAGTGCTTAGGATGTAGACCGGTAAGGACCTCTCTGCTGAGCCTAGGTAGGGCTGCGACATGTTGATCTCCCGAGGCCGGGCATTGACTCAGAAAAGTGTGTCCGGCCAGAGTAATCAAGCGTGTTGGGTAATGTGGTCCACCCCTGCAGGGAAGTTATCTATTCAAATACCGTGTCCACGGTAATGGACGTTCAGACTTGTATCTTGATCTATTACAACTAGAAATGGATACCTGAGTTATGTGATGGATATGTGGCCCCGGGATTGCTTCCTCGCATGGAGTCGAGGAAGGATCTCTGGGCATTAATGTTGCAACATGTTTGTTAAATATTAAATTGCTATTCTTTACTCTTCTGAATGCTGCAAGATCCTTGGAGCTACTTGAAGATGCTAGTCTTCGATAGGCTAGGCTTTTCCCCTCTATTCTGGCATTCTGCTGTTCAGTCCACAGATACAACCCTTCCATTTGATACCAATGCATACTTAGTATAGATCTGATGCTTGCGAGTACTTTGGATGAGTACTCACGGTTGCTTTGCTACCCCTTTTCCCCTTCTTTCTTCTTTCCGGTTGTTGCAACCAGATGGTGGATCCCAGGATTCAGATGCCACCAACATCGACTACTACTACTACTACTACTACTACTACTACTACTACTACTACTACTACTACTACTACTACTACTACTACTACTACTACTACTACTACTACTACTACTACTACTACTACTAATACTACTACTACCCCAAGGGTGTCTACTTCTACGTGGAGACCGACGATGACCAGGAGTAGTTAGGAGGTCCCGGGCAGGAGGCCTTGCCTCTTCGATTGTTGTTGCTTTCGTGTTCGCCTTCTTAAGGCAGTCTTGTTTAACTTATGTCTGTACTCATATATTGTTGCTTCCGCTGACTCTTGTGTATCGAGCTATGTATTTGAGTCCTCGAGGCCCCTGGCTTGTAATATAAAGCTTGTATTATTTTATTTGTGTCTAGAGTTGTGTTGTGATATCTTCCCGTGAGTCCCTGATTTTGATCGTACACATTTGCATGTATGATTAGTGTACGGTTGAATCGGGGCGTCATACCATGACTGTTCGTGCTAACTAATAATTTCACTGCTTTTTTGTCTTCCTAGCGACCAGTTAACTGGAATGCGAGGCGCACTAAGCAAAAGTACGGAACACAAGGAAAAATGTAGCACATCCAACATATATTATAGGAAATTACATCCACTGGGCAATCAAAGATTGATGCCAGTGCAAATAAATGAACAGAACTTAACAATCTACAACCTGAGCGCGGATGACACCCATAAGAATGTGAGCAAGTTCTTCCTTCTTTGATACACTGTCTCTGAAAACATTGATCAGTTGTTGTTGCGCAAGAATGTGCACCTCTGATTCCTCCACGATTTGCATCATTGCTTCAGCCAGTAATTGGTTCACAAACATACATTCCATTGGATTCGAGAAAGAGGAAACTGAACAGATTCAGATGGCCATTTTGGAAGGCTTGTATTATTGATAGTGGAGAGTGTCTCGACCACTCCATCATAACATAAATTAGGAGGGGAACCGAACAGATTAATCAAGAGTTATTGCTATATTACCTGGCCTAGATTTATTGGAAAGAAACAATGGGGTTGCCTTGCTGCTTTCAGAGTTTGTCTTCTTATCTTCAGCAGCCTGCACCAAATTAACACTAGCATTGCTATCATTGGCCAGGTCAGATAATAGGAAAGCAACATTGACACAACAAACATTTGGGCAACCATACCACACCAACCTACACCAAATTAACACAATATGGCACAGCTATCATCAACCAGGTAAGGTAATAGGAAAGCAACATTGACACAATGAATGATTGGGCAACCAGAACAACACTACAATTTAGTAATGTGCATGATACGAGATAGTACACTCATGCAGCTCAGTATGCAAAACTACCAGGCAGTTTTCCTTACAAAAATCAACATTGTCGCATTTAATTATACATTTTGCTATAAGTAAATTTAGATCAGATAAAGGTTGGATTCACGCCGATTAACAAAATACATGCTGATGTAAAAATATAGTGATATACAACAGGTACTTACATCAGCATTGGAGCATAGAGAATTCCCGCAAGATACATTCCTCAAACACGATCCCAGTTTAGAAAGTCTTCTGTCCTTTAAGCTTATTTTCTAAAAGAGAGATGGGTAAGAAACATGTAAAAAATATGATCTGAATGCTATAAAATTTCATGAGGATACGCACATGCTTTTTAGAATGGAGTTGACATATTTTTGCTAGACTGGAGCGGACTAGTTCTTTGGCCACTTGAATCTGCTTATTATCAGTAGGAGTTGGGTTTCTCTGTGCTGGAGCAGTATCTATGAACACTGGAGTTGGTTTACTATCTCCTGGCGTTTGGATCTTTTGCAAAGACCTTGTTTGTAACCCTTCATATTCTAACACAGTCGTCTTCCCCATGCATGCCTTATATAGAAGAATCGTGCTTCAGTTATAAAACATGCTACGGCAGAGAGATGGAATAGGTACTGAAGAATAGAAAGGCATGACATATTGACATGTATTCCCTCCATCCGGAAATAAATGGATGTGTCTAGGCGTATTTCAGTTCTATATACATCCATTTTTATCAATTTCTGCGACATGTAATCCGGACAGAGGGAGTATGATGTAAGAGCTAGGGATACAACAGGACAAGAGAGTAAAAAAACACTGGTTGAATGTAAAATTGTATGATAGCGTAATACATACAGAAAAACACTAAGGCAACATATGCATGTATGATTGGGAAACTAAGATGGCATTGCAACAGACCACTAGAACAACACTTCAATGTAAAAAAACATGGTATGGTAGACAGATGGAGTATATACTGATGAATAACAATGCATAAGATATTCAGAAGCATGATGTCCAAACTAAGCAGATGGAATTGCGACAGAGTAGAATGACAGTACTTGAATTTGAAAACATGTTATCATGAATGGAATAGGTACTGAAAAACAGGAAGTCATGACATATTTACATGCATGATCAGCAGGCTAAGCACATGGCATTGCAATAGAGTAGATGCACTCCAGGACATTATATGCATGTTGTACCCATATCACGGGCCAAGTTAGAGCAAGGACCTTGTGGAGTGAATAGGATTCATCATCTTTCTGCAAGTCTTCTGAAGAACTATCTTTACATGTTCCATCATATTGGGTATCATTGACGTCAAGTTTGTTGGCCGTTACATTGCTCTGTGAGGTTCTTGTGGATATATCAGTGTGTGCAATTATATCTGACATGCATGGAAGACAACTAGTAGTTAGATTTATGTAATGAGTGCCTGTAGGAGACGACATAAATTGTAGGACTGGGCTTAACTAGCAGCAACAGGTCTCAAAAACTAAAGGGAGAACACAGATGAAAGCTACAGAATATGTATCGTTTGTACTCTTGATTAACTAGATGGCACTCAAAAGTATTAAAGAACAACATAGGTAATACTAGAAGTGGTATAATCACCAGCCTGTGGAATAGCATTGGTTGATGGATGATAACTATGGAACAGCGTTACATAAAGAACAAGTCTTTATCTGGACTACGGAACAACGTTAACTCCTGAACAAGACTCTTAATTAAGAGACCAGCAAGAATATATAGTGAAATGTGATAATCTATTTTCCATGCTTAGATGAATAACAAAGCCATAAATGTTGCACACAAGTAAGATGAGGGTACAACCTATCTGGCCGCCATCCATACGAGTGAGCATCATGTGTTGACTTGTCGATGGCCCTGCAGTTGTTGTGGCTGTCCAGGTCGGGCACGCATATTCCATTCAGGGAATTGTTGAGTGGGGACTATAGCTCCCTTCTGGTGTATGCTTCCCTTGTTGGAGTAGCTATGGTGAGAAGGAAGACGGTGTGGCTGAAGATGCAGAAAACGCATAATGTTAAGAACGACACATATCTCTGATCTAAAGAAATACCCTAAGAGATCAACACTAAGGTACGAGAGTGGTCACACGTCTGTTGACAGAAAACTAAATTGGAGTCACACGATTTTATTTTATTTTGGTACTGTTCGATCTGCGTCGGATGGCTTGATGGCCGTCTTGTGCCTCCTAGCTGACACTGTTCTGAAAATTCCCCGAAGAGCCAGCGACCACCGGCAGAGCAGCCTGCCTCCGCCGTCCCTAGCCGCGAGAGCTCCGAGCAAAACCCCGTTCCCCGGCCCACCGCAATGTCGTGGTTGCGCCGCCCCCGTCCAATCCACAAAGACTCACCATCATCCAGATCCGGTGGCGGCAGTACCTTCAACCCACGCAACTCTAAGATAGGCACCTAAGCGCTGCTTCCACGATGAACTTGCGCCCTCGCACCCTTACGATAGACACCAGCCAACCGGCAGCATAGGAGCTCCACCGCCTCAAGGGGTGCTGCTTCCCATTGGGAATCGACTGGCCCATAATAAAAATTCAGATGACTGAAGCCTAAATAAAGTGATTTAAGATGAGTGTACGACCTATCTTGCGGCCCGGTGAAGTAGGCAGCTCCAGCTGCCGAGTCGGTGAGGCTGGCGCGGTTGTGGTGGCTCCCGGTGGCAGGAAAGCAGATATGTCGCGACTGTCGACGGCTACGGGGAAGCAGCGCCGAGGCCCTGGATGTTCTGAAGTTGGAGCCGCTCCGGTGTCGTGCACAACGGTGCGGGTAATCGGCTCCGGTACGGTTCATGCGGTCGTCGTCGAGGTAGCTCCAGCAGCACGGAGTAAGAGGCACACGGCCGAGTGCACGACGGCAAACGGAGAGCAGCTCCGGCATTGGAGAGGAGGGCGGCAGGGAATTTGGTAAGGTGGGGGCGCAATGGAGGAGGGGCTGAGGTTTCGCGGCTGGGGAGAAGGGAGCTTCTAGGGAGAAGGTGATTTGGTGCCCACGATGTATGAATGGGGAATTGGGAGGGGGAACCATGTCTTACGGACGCATTTGTCTGAAATGTGGGGGGGAAGTTACAGTTCTACCCCTGCCTTTAGGCTTTTGGGCTTGGGTCTGTGTCTTGAGGGTCGGGGAAAGTAGATTAACTTTGCTTCTCCCAAATAATGGGCGCGAGCGATTTCGGGCGAGGAGGGCGTGTTTTGAAATAGTGGGCGCAAGTGATTTCGGGCGAGGAGGGCGTGTTTTGAAATAGTGGGCACGAGCAATTTCAGCCGAGGAGAGGGTGTTTTGCCACCCATGGTTTATGAATTATTCGGCGCCTGCCATTTCGGCCGAGGAGAGGGTGTTTTGCCGCCCATGGTTTATGAATTATTCGGCACCTGTCATTTCGGCCGAGCAGAAGGCGCGCTTGGATGAAGTTATGAACCTACCCTTGATGTACAATGGGCCAATTGATGCGTGTCCCATATAGGTCGATAATTTTGCGTCTCCCATTTATTTGCTCAGGCGAATTCCACCGAGCAGAGGGTGTTTAGCGGTTCGTTCAAATTTTGGGAGAACGAGCATCCACATCTACCTTACCAAGTCGATTCGAATCAAATTTTGAAATATTAGCTTGCCACTTTTTTTTAGATGGTGAGATGATGCTTGGGACTAATGTGTTTTTACATGCTCGTTGCTAACGATTTACTATATGACAAATAGTTGACCCACTCAAAAACGGGAATCAAACCCAAAATGAAATATCTCGATTCAATGAAATAGCTCGTTCACCAGGTCAAAATAGTGAACTAAATCCAAAGTTGAACACCTCAATTGAGTAGCATGTTGAATAGTACTCCATGAACATGCTGAAAGTCAAATTAATGAACTTGTTTGATACACATATCTCTGTTCATGTGTGGATTGCAGACAACATGTTCTCCAATTCAAATATTTGAATGCAAATTTATATCGAAACATGGTTTATATCAGTCTTTGATGCATAAACGCGACCTCCCCCTCTCCCGGACTCCTGTTCTCTCTCTCCCTGACAATCTTCATTTCTATCACACGCATCCAAACACAAACCTTGTCGGTCCCTCTCCCTCTATCTCTCTATCTCTCTCTCTCGCTCTGTGTGTGTGTGTGTGTGTGTGTGTCGGTCTTTCTAGTTCGCATGCACACTCCATGTATAGGTCTCTCTAGCACACAATGTATGATTCTCTAGTCCAAGCTAAATATCTAGGGTGCACTCATCGTACGTACACAAATTCCCTAGCTCATTGTCCGTAACTCTGTCATGCACCACTCTGCCGTCTCGAAGCTCTTCCCTCTCGCGCTCGAACTCTCCATCTCCCTGGGTCACACATACACATGCATATCTCACTCGCACTCGATAGACCCATCTAAAACTCTCTCTCTCTCCCACATTCTCTCTCCATCTCACACGCGAACACAAACAATCTCACGCCTAACTAAGTATGACCGTCTCTCACCCAATTGTAGGCACACGCAGTCCCCCCTATGTATATGACTATTTCTCAGTCTCCATCACAAACATATGCATTGTCTCTTTCCCTCACTTGGTCTATCTCGATTTCTCTCGGGGCATCTTTCTATCGCACACACATCTCGTCCCTCTATCTCCCACCCATATAGTCCCCTTACGATCTCGAGGGGATCTCTCTATCACAAACACACCCTCTCTCCCACCCCATGCGTCCATCTTCTCCATGCATCCCTCTCAACCTCTGTCCCTTGTTGGCCAGACCTCTATTCGACATGTGCTATAGGGTATCTCTCTCCGTTGCAAATAATCACGCACTAGCTATCTTCGTGTATCTCCTCACCTCGCTTTTATATCTCGGAGATGCATGCATGCGTGATATGTTTGCATAAGTAACGAACACACACTCTCTCTCTATTTTATCGTTTGTTGTCCCTTTCTCTTTCACACACACACTCTTTTGCACACTCACTCTTTCTCCTTCACATGCACTTGATCTCTCTCGACTTAGGTACTCTCTTTGGTCCATAGCATTTAGATTTATTGAAAAGTCAAACTTCACAAAGTTTGACTAGGTACGTGGAGAAAAGCATTTACATCTAGAACGGCAAACATATATCATTAGATTCATCATGAGATGTAGTTTCGTATAATGTATCTTTGGTATTGTAGATATAAATAATATTTGCGTAAACCTGGTCAAAGTTTCCAAAGTTTGACTTCTAAAAAATTTATATGCACTGCATTATCGAATGGATGGAGTATCTCTTTCCCCCTCTCAGCTATCTTATGCACCACTCAGCCGTATCAGGGCTCCCCTATCTCTCTCAAACTTTATATCTCCCTGGTTCACACATAAACATATCTCGCTCGCGCTACGTAGACCCATCTAACACTCTGCGCCCTTGTTCTCTCTCTATGTGACACGCACCCCCCTAAGTACCATAATCTCTCACTCCATCATAGGCACACGCACTCCCCCCTAAGTATGACTATATCTCACTATCCATCAGGAACACATGTATTGTCTCCTTCCATCCACACGACTATCTCGATATCTCTTGGGGCATGTTCTATCGCGCACACACCTTGTCACTCGATCTCCCACCCATGTAGTCCCATCACGATCTCCAGGGGATCTCTCTGTCACAAACACACACTCTCTCCTCCCCATGCCTGCATTTTTTCCATACGTCTCTCTCGACCTCTCTCCCTTGTTTGTCAGACCTCTCTTGGTCACGTGCTAGGGGTCTTTCTCTCTCGGTTGCAAACAACCACACACTATATCTCCTCACCTCGCTTCCGCTGTCGAAGATGCATGTGTGATATGTTTGCATAAGACACACGCTTTTTCTCTACTTTATCGTGTGTTGTCCATGTCTCTTTCACACACGCACACACACTTTTTTCACTCACTCTTTCTATTTCTCTCTCTCTCTCTCTCTCTCTCTCTCTCTAGTTAGGTACTCTCTCACGTCCATAAACATATGGATGTTTTGAAAACTCAAACGACAGAAAAGTTTGACCGGGTATATGTGGAGAAAAACATTTACATCTGGAACGATCATTAGATTCATCACAACATGTACTTACTTCATACTATCATTTATCTTTGGTATTGTAGATATAAGTAATTTCTTTATAAACTTGGTCAAAGTTTCAAAAGTTTGACTTTTTAAAAAATATAGACACTACATTATCAAACGGAGTGAGTAGTTCTTTCTCTCTCTCTCTCTCTCTACTATCTCTCACGGGCCTCCCCTCTCACTCGATATCTCTTTACCGAGGGATTATACGGTCACTGTGTCAGCGTATATCTCCATATATTGTTTAGTTGACCGGTCAATCAGTCCACATGATGCCTTGTCAGCTCATGTTCTCTATCTTCGTGTGCTCGCCCATGTGGCAGTGGGTGAAAATAAGTAAACTAGAGGCCCATCTGACACGCGGTGAAGTAAACAAAGTTGAAAACACTCGCGGTAGCACCCTGCACACTAGTAAATCAGCGCTGCTATGCACAAGATGCATGCATGGCTGTTGCATGCACGATTCAGATGTGGCAGCACCAACAGCTAGCATTCATGCAGGAGCACTATTGGGGAAGGAGAATCGTGCAAGCATTGTGCCTTTACTGTCGTGCGTGAACCAATTCCGCTAGTAAATTGAGGGCACACTTCTTCCGCGTGAAGGACGCACCTGCGCACACTACACCACTGCGCGGCGGCATGCACACTAGGACGCACTCGTGCACACCCAGCACACAATACACACCAGTACATGTGTACACTAGCGTCGCTGCCGGCTGAGATGGACGGCAAGGCAGCCAACAAGCGGAGGCGGCTCGAGCCAAAACCGCATCCGGCGAGCCTGGACTTCATCAGTAGCCTCCCCGACGACATGCTGCTCGTCATCATTGCCCTCCTCCCCACCAAATATGCCGTGTGGACCACCCTACTCTCCCGGCGGTGGCGCCCCCTCTGGCGCCGCGTCCCCCTCAACCTCACCATCGACAGCTGCCTCTGTGATGGGGATTGCAAACGCATGGCCGCAGTCTCCAAGATCCTTGCATCGCACCCTGGGCCAGCCAGACGCCTTGACATCCGCATGTTCAGTACCAACTGCAAAGTCCAAGCCAAGTTCGACGAGTGGTTCTTATCCCTCGCCCTAGATCAGCTCGAGGAGCTCAGGTTTGAAGATGGAAGATGTTGCTCTCTGCCACCGTCCGCGCTCCGCCTCACGCCAACGCTGCGCCGTGCCAGCTTTAGCTCATGCTATTTTCCCCAGATTAATGATGTGTCCGCCCTTCTTCTCCCTCAATTCAAGCAGCTCGACCTCTTCGACGTTGGCATCTTGAAGAAGGCTATGGAGCACCTGCTCCGCAGCTATACTGCGCTATAGTATCTTCGTCTTCGGCAGATCCACGGGTTCATTAGCCTCCATATCGCCTCGATGAATCTCCGATGGATTTATGTGTCTTGCTGGACCCGCAACAAGAGATCAATTTATGGTCACTGAGAATGTGCCTTTCCTTAAGAGATTGCTTGTATCTGATCTAGAAGGTCCAACAAAAATCTGGGTCATTGACGCGCCGAAATTGACAGCATTGGTGTACTCATCTGCCAAATTCTCTGAACTCTTTATTGGATTCGTAATCGTTCAGGTACAACACTCATCTTCTTCTCCGTCTTCTTGAAATTCACATTTTTAAATTTCTTCTTGATGTATTTACGACTGTCATCCATAAAATGATTCCCACAAGCTTGACCCAGTCTATGCGCACAGTGAAGATCTTGGCAATTAAATCTATCGTCCCCAATCTGGATCAAGTTGTTGGATTCCTTACATGCTTTTTGTGCACGGAGAAGCTACTCATCGAGGTGAAACTTTGTTCTGATTAGTAAACAGTAATCACAACGTAGATCAATTTTTTCGTAATTTTCCCAAATTATGATGACAAGTGTAGTGTTCAAAACTGCATCTACGCACTACACCGAAAAAATCATTTTAGTATTTTTTCTCACGTGATCACCCGCATCATTTTTTTGTTATACTAGTAGCCTAGGCTAGTCATAGTGGCAAGTAACTTAGACTAGTAACTCTATGGTTAGCCTAAGAGCAAGTACTATCTCCGTCCTGGTTTACTCTTCGTATTTTGTAGTATCAAGTTTTGACCATAGATTTAACTGACAAAATCTTAATGCATGTCACTAAAAATTATATCGTTGGATTCGTATTTGAACATAATTTCAAATGGTATAATTTTTGGTGACATGCATTGGCATTTTCTTAGGTAAATGTATGGTCAAAATTTTACACTAAATACGAGGTAGTACAAAAGTGGGCTATAAGGGCCCTCCACTATGTAGGCCAAAACACATGCCAAATTCACTTATGATGCATTTGGCATCGATGCCCTCCATTGCTCACCGGGTGCCCCAATCTGGATCACCTACTTTGCTCCGGTGCCAAATTAACTCACGCAATGAAAAAACACATGCGTGGGAGAGGGAGAGGACTGAGGCAATTAAAGAACACTTGTTTGGGAGAGGGAGAGGCTGGTATAGTTGGTTTGATTGATTTGTTTGTACATGCGGGTCTGTGTGCACAGCGGTGCCAACTCTCTCACATTGCTAGAGCGGTGCCAAAATCTTTTGATTTGACATCGATGCGTATTGTATGTGGCATACTTTTGAGAAATATAGCATCGGCCACATAGTGGAAGGCAACAAATGCCCAAGCTCTTCACGTGCTCCTAGGTAAATGAGAGGAAAGAGAAAGAGAGAGAGTGAAAGATATCACTATCCTTAGAGCCAACCTTATAGCCAACCCTATCGTATGAGCGAATGATATTGGTACCTCTTGATGACACGACAATCTTATACAACTAGCTGCTCTAATATGTTCTCTTCTTTTGCAGATAAAAAAAGACCCGAAAGTGAAAAATGTGTTGCACTATAACAATCTCATCGAATGCCTTGATCTCCATCTTACAAAAATTGATTTGATCGACTACCGAGGCAGCACATCTGAGATTAAATTGGCCAGGTTCTTTGTTTTGGAGGCAAGTGTGATCTAGGTAACGAGGTTTGGCGTTCTCTGGCGCAACAATAAATGGCGTGCTGATCACCGCCAGCATCTAAGCCTAAACGACAAAGGCTCCGCAAAAGCTGAATTTGTTTTTGAAACATCAAGTCGCTAGAGACTCAAAAAATTATTTGCCCATTAGTGACTTGTCAGGGCGGTGGATTTTAGTTTGTATGATAATGTTGCATCCACCTAAAGTAACGTAAGTTCTTACGTAAACTTCCTAATAATTCCCTCTTTGTTGGTGCAGCATTACTCCTAGCATTTGTAATATCAGTTTGAAACTTGTAATATTATGACTATCCAGCACGAGGTACTATGTTATGATAAATATTTGCGTGAATAGGTGCGGCAACGATATACCCATTACTCAAGTACAATATTTATTATTACTCGTGGCAACGCACGGGAAATTATGTTGAACACGGCTAGTTAAGCAGGCTAGGTCTACAACCATGATGACAGTGACTGCACACGGTGAGGCTGAATTTGGTATGCCAAACACGGCACCTACACTCAGGTGTCATCTCCGGCGCAGGGTCTTGTCACTTCACTATGAGGAGCAGCACATAATAATTTGACCAACGGGTAATACAGTACTACTACATTAGTAGTACTACTAGTACTAGCACCACCGTCTGGATATAGTAGTACTACCACCTCTGTCTGGATTTAGTATTTGACTAGCAATATCTAGTAATGCATGTCACAAAAAATATACTAGTCCCTCTGTAAATAAATACATGGAGTATTGTTTTATTCGGTTTTGAAAGTAGTTCCCGATGATATTATACACTCTCCCTTCTGGTAGATGGCTCAAATCTGAAATCTCACCAATCAGACTACTATTGTACTCCCTCCGTATTGGTGCATTAGTCATGTTACGAAAGCCAAATAATCCCAAAACTTTTAGGCGTGGTGCATTAACTACCTACCTCGTCCCTGTTTTTTGCCACGAAAAAAGAAATCAGCCAATAAGAGACGTGGGGTGCGTATGCATTCAATGACTTGAGACTACTTAGCACAACATGCAGTGCTCAATTCTCTACATGCAATGACATTAATTACAAAATACTAGTAAACATCAAAGTTCTCTCGTTTTGCCCCAACTTGGTCTCGGTGAGATGACTATACTGCACCGGTATAGAGGTAGGGTCGAGGAGTAGATGGCCAACACACATGTGAATGCAACGCAGTCTGCACTTCTTATATAAAGACTCCTCACCAGTCCAATCTACGAAATCCTACGCACCCTAACCAAGGGCAAGAGTGATCACTCCAATCGCAAGATCAATTGACTAGAAGCTAGACCCGTGGAGGCGATGAGCGTGAGCATGAGCCGGCTGTGCCAGATGGTCCACGACGCCGGCCTACCGCACGGCACTGAGGACCGTCTCCAGGTCGTGCTTGAGGCCGCTAGGGCGAGAGGCCTCTTGGACGATAGCTTCAACTCCGTGTTCGACGAGGTCCTCGTCGGCTTCCTCGACAAGTTCACCATCGTCAAGAAGCTCGCGGATGACCTTGACGTACGCCTCCAGCCCACGCGCCCAGGCTCTGCGATGCCCGCCACCCTCAACGGCCTCTATGGTGACAACCTTTTCGATGCACTGGTGGCCCTGCGACTGCCTGACATCGCACCGGAGAATGTCCACCTCGAGGTCGCCCTCGCCGCGCAGTGCCTAGCGCAGCAAGACACCATCGACATAATCACCCATGTCTACGAGCAAATCATCCACAAGGACTACTACATGCAAGAGGAGGACAATAGGACGCTGGCCTTCTTGGACCGCAGGGCAACCTTGGACGGCATTGTTCAGAAGCATGTTGAGGTCGCCGCCAACGCCGCTGCTCCTCACACGTCGGTTGGTGACCCGGCGCACTAGGGCGTGAGAATGTCGTTGATGGATCCGTATGTATCTTTATCTTTCCGTCAATTCCATGTAGTAGTGTATTGTAATTATCTTACCTTTCACATCAACTTCATAATTTTCGTACGTACCATGCATGAACCGCGCCAGAACCAAACTTCTCTTTTTTTGGCATCAACTTCTCATCACGATCTATCGGTTGCGCCAAGGAGCAGAACCAAATTTTACAAGTTACAAGTTCAAAAGGAAAAGCCTGTCGTGTTCGCGTCGCACCCCCACACGGTTGGTCCGGCATGCCGCTCAAGGGGGGATCCGTGCTGTGTTGCATTTTCACTTACAAGTGGGACCGCAGTTGAGCAAACCGACTATCAGCGAACCCCCACCGCGCGATGGCTGAGTTAGAGAAAATAGGAGGGAGAAGAGATAGTTGTAGCATGGACTCCAAGAAAATTGGTGTCGGATGGGACTCCTGTGGGTGGTGTGTGCCATACTGCTAGACGTGAATGCTAGTTATTGCCCATGCCATGCCACCCACTATATTGAGGTGCTGGTTACATTGAGCGAACACATTATCTCCCCAGGAGTACGGTACACCACTAGTACTACTCACATTATCTCGTGAAATTTCCTGGAGTCCGTGCTCAGCCCTCCTCTCTCTCTTCTCTGCCAGCCAGCAGACGCGCGGAGTGTGCCCATCATCTGTTTCCTCACATTCGGTCCCACATGTCAGTGAAAATGCAAGATGACCCACTGAACCTGCACATCTTTCACCTCGACATGCTGGTGATGAAAAACAAATCCAATAAAGATCTTCGGTGGACGCTTTTGGAGTTACTCAAGAGTAAGATTCTATTTACAGTTTAACCCAAGATGCACAGCATGTGCCTTCAACTAGCACTCCATTTTCTTGCATGACACGACATGCTGGATGTCCCACGTGTCGGCAAAAGGAGGAAGAACTCGACCAAATCTTCTCCACATTTAGACCGAACGAGTAGGAAACACGGCAAGCCCTGTGCCTACATCATATGTACAAGCCCACCTCACGCTATCACCATATTTCTCGGCCTCCGTGCGACACCTAGCTCTAGTGCATGGTATACTACTACTAGGACTAACTATTGTACTAGCATACTACTACTGGCTCTATGTGATGTGGCAACTTCATATAACCGGATGTTGGCTATACTACTACGGTACTCACACTCCAAGAAGTGACTCGAAAACCATTCATAAATTGAGTTTATCACATGCATATGCAAATGTACCATTCATTACATACAACAAGTCATCAACACACAACGACAACGAGGATACATGTTGGATTATAGATTATTTCCAACAAAACATTCTAGTAAATACTAAAGTTTTTATCACACAACAAATAACAAGCAATGAAATGAACTTCAGCTCAACCAATCATCGACGTTGGAAACACTTGCTTTGAACCATAAGTAAGCCTCTGGGAAGGGCCACCTATGTTCAATATCGAGACCAACGCAGGACTCATCATCCAGGCTGAAGCGGCCTATATCAGGACGCATATTGTCATAGCCAGGGTTGGGAACCATAGCAATGTCCGAGGTATAGATACAGTTGCTTCTCATAAATGGTAGCAATGTTGTGCCAACAGCAGCTGGATCGCCTTTCACCATCATTGGATAGTTTTGTCCAAGGAAGAGCGAGTTTTCTCCAAGACTATCAATACGGAACCAGGAAGAAGGTGTTGGCGCTAGCACACTAGTATCCATCCTGAATACCCTACAACAGATGTTGGAATAGGTTCGGAGAGTGCGACCATGGGAGACAACACCTGCTTCCTTAGTAACATCAATAGTGCCCTGTATACATACAAGAAGAGGTGATCCATCGGAATAAGTTGCCAGGCGCCACTGAGTATGTAGGTCCTGCTCGTCCTCATGTTCATGATCATCACCATCGTCATCTCCCCGTTGGTTAAACACAAGAAGGTTAATTAGTACAGGGATACTAACTCCCATGCACATGGATGAAACAATTCTAATTACGGTGGAAGACAAATGTAATGACACAATAAGGATTCCATGCAAAAATAGTGCCACGAGTGGTGGCAGCAAACACAAGATGCTCGTATTGAATTGCATCACAGTACTCATCCGTGTACAGAAATTGATTTTTGAGCAATATCCATCGAGGCATGGAAGTAAGGACGGCAACAAGCTTGTTGAATATAGCAACAACATGATAGTTCGTGTAATCCCAAGAGCGGTTGGGAACTCGACAAATTGCTATCTTCTGTAGACGACAGTCACCATGATCGTATTTGAACGTACGTAGATCATCTGTGTGCTCAACCTCAGGGCACTCTGAGATTTTTGGAAGTGGAACCCGGTGACGAGTGTACACATTCACAAGTTCCCACTCGCAGTTGTACCCAATATAAACAACCCAATCTCCATTTGCGCCTGCCCAAGCCTTACCCTTAAGCGATGGCATCTTAACATCACATGTATCATTATCAAGCGGCATCAACTTGCACAAGGCTAGGCTTCCGTCGTCCCCACGCCAGTGAGCAGGGTCATGGCGAAGAAGATAGGGGAGATCAAACTGCTCCTAAACCCTTGGGTTCTTTGTAATTATGTTATTTGTTGAGTCGAAAATGGTCTTGAACGAACCTACCATGCTAGCCGAGGTGATGACGTCGCACCGATCAATGAGTTCCTCCATCACGTCATCTTTCAGATCGGGGCAAGAATAACGGGGTCGTTTTCGGCCTGTTACCTCCATGGAGAAGATGATCGAACAATGGCAGAAGGAAGGGTGAAGGAAAATGGAGGGAGGAAGAGCGTGCGACAGCAGTTCCAAATCGAGAGGGAAAGGCAAAGAGGCGGTGGACGGTTGCCACGGTACAGGAAGAGGCACCCCGGCCTACATAGACATCCGTTCGGAAATTGTACAAAAGGACTCGCCGTCATCTCACTGACATGTTGGAACGGGACCACATGTCAACGAAACATGGTGTGTCATTTCTCGTGCAAAATGCGATCTGGCCGCATTGGCCCGAGGTGCCGCATTATTTCTCGACTTTATTTTTTTAATGGCATGTCGTTCAGTTTTGAAGCACAACTACTCTCTCCATTCCTAAATATTTTTCTTTCTAGAGATTTCAACAAGTGACTACATACGAAGCAAAATGAGTGAATCTACATTCTAAAATATGTCTATATACATCCGATGTGGTAGTCTATTTGAAATCTCTAAAAAGACAAATATTTAGGAATGGAGGGAGTAATTGGTACTATATGCAGAGAAAATATAAACTACTCTACCACTACTCGACCTCTAGTACTAGTATCAAAAAAGATATATAGGCTGGAGCTTCAGCGCTTGCTCGCTAAGGGCTGCCCACTTGCTTCCCACACTATCGCCCTCTCTCCAGATCTAAAAAATACGACGGTGGCCCCTCTCTCTCTCCCTCCTCAGCGTTAGTAACAGATCCGCCAGGATCCCGTCTGCCGGGGAAGAAAAGGACGTGCAGCGTTGACGCACTCGTCGTCGACGAGCGAGGTCACACACTGACGACAAGGCCGTCATCTCAGACCTAGCGCCCCGCGCGGGATGGCCTCCGTCCCCAAGCTCGCTGCCGTAGTGTGTGCAGAGGACGACGACCACGAGTATCATGGATTTGTCACGGCAGATGTCCTAGTAAAAGGACTTAAGCGTGGAGCCATCGCAACGTAGGTTAGCTTAAAGGGGTTGATTGGGACGAGAGACACGAGTTTACCCAGGTTCGGCCCCTCGCAATGAGGTAAAAGCCTACTTCCTGCTTTGTGTTGTATTGATTGAGTATCGATTACAGGGGAGCGGAATCGCTTGACCTAGTTCTCGATTGGTTGTTTCTTGAGTTAACCCGCCGCAGGGTCTCGCCTTTATATACACAGGTCGAGGCCCTGGGCTTACAAGAGTCACAGTCGGATCACACAACATGACCAACTTGGGTTCTAAGTCGCCCTGCCTTGCTAGGCAAGTCACCATCGGGCGGCTCATACTTCCGGGTCACAGCGCCCTCCTCCGGGTCTTAGGCCTTCAATTGATTCGTCTGGTAAACCGCCTCCAGTCTTCACATCTTATCTCCTTGGGCCTATCTGGGATTTCACTTATGAGTCGCCAACAGTGTAACCCGGCCCCTCCTGGGCGGGTCACACCTCGGGGTTATATCCCCAACATTAGGCCCAGATTGATTTGAACTTGTTCATGTCAATCTTCACTGCTTCTGGTTGGCGAGTCTTCTTATCCAATGCTTAACCTTGAACGAATCGTTGTAACCCGCCATGACATCATGCGAAATAAATCCAGAAAAAACCCATGCCATCACAATGGATCTTTTCGCATTAACCGGCCGTCCGAGAATCGAGGCACCTCCACTGTTGAGATAATCATGATGCCTCCTTGATTTTCATGCCTGCCATTTTACTGTTTCACTTTTTCCTTTATAAGTAGGCACGAGGGGGTTCCTTTTTCACTTTTACCCCTTTCGCCTCCACTTCTTCTCCCTCCTTGCGACCTCCGCCACACAAGAGCTCCGCCGCTCCGTCCGATCTTCACGAGCGACTCCAACAAGGGCCGCTGCATCAACCTGATCGAACCAGAGAACCGCGGCGCACTCCCGCTCTTCATCAACTCCGTCAGGTATCATCTTGCCCCTTTCTCAGATCCACATTAGAATGCTCTAATTTGTAGAGTTCATCGGCATTCAGCCAAGTTCATCCAACCTTGCTTAGAGAATGTAGCTCAATCCGCAAACTAGGGAAAATTGAAGCGGTACTTGCCTTAGTTCTTATTTCACATCTTGTGTAGATCCCCTCTTCTTCAAAATCCATGCTCGGCTTACTACTTTTTCCTCTACTGTACTTTAGGTTTAGCAATTGTTCTTCATTTCTTGAGCCGCCGTAGATCTTCATGAGCTTGCGTTGGTTTTTTCCTTGAAGAGGAAAGGGTGATGCAGCAAAGTAGATATAAGTATTTCCCTCAGTTAAAGAACCAAGGTATCAATCCAGTAGGAGGTACAAGCAAGTCTCCAATCTATGCACCTGCACAAACAATCAAACACTTGTCAATCCCTTCACGGTCAATTGCAATGGTGAGATCTGATAGAGATAGATGTAAAAGATTACTAAAACGTAAAACAAAATAAAAAATAAATTACAGCAAGGTATTTTTGGGTTTTTTGGTTTATAGATCTGAAAATATATGATGGAAAATAGACCCGGGGGCCATAGGTTTCACTAGAGGCTTCTCTCTTGAAAGATACCATACGGTGGGTAAACAAATTACTGTCGAGCAATTGATAGAAAAGCGCAAAGTTAAGACGATATCTAAGGCAATGATTATGAAATATAGGCTTCACGTCTGTGTCAAGTAGACTGAAACGATTCTGCATCTACTACTATTACTCCACACATCGACCGCTATCCAGCATGCATCTAGAGTATTAAGTACAAGAGAATAGAGTAACACATTACGTAAGATGACATGATGTAGAGGGATAAACTCAAGCAATATGATGAAAAACCCATCTTTTTATCCTTGATGGCAACAATACAATACGTGCCTCGCTACCC
The DNA here is from genome assembly GCA_011799875.1 of Thinopyrum elongatum. Classification (NCBI taxonomy): domain Eukaryota; kingdom Viridiplantae; phylum Streptophyta; class Magnoliopsida; order Poales; family Poaceae; genus Thinopyrum; species Thinopyrum elongatum. The sequence continues at coordinate 569,071,233 of CM022300.1, read as the reverse complement.
CTACTATGTCACTGGGTGAGGACACCACAAGATTGAACCCAAAACTAACACCTCTCCCATTGCAAGAAAAACCAATCTAGTTGGCAAAACCAAACCAATAATTCAAAGAGAAATACAAAGATATCAAATCATGCATATAAGAATTCAGAGAAGATTCAAATAATATTCATAGATAATCTGACCATAAATCCACAATTCATCGGATCTCGACAAACACACCGCAAAAGAATATTACATCGGATAGATCTCCAAGAACATCGAGGAGAACTTTGTATTGAAGATCAAAGCGAGAGAAGAAGCCATCTAGCTACTAGCTATGGACCCGTAGGTCTGTGGTAAACTACTCACACTTCATCGGAAGGGCAATAGGGTTGATGTAGATGCCCTCCGTGATCGAATCCCCCTCAGGCAGATCGCCAGAAAAGGCCCCAAGATGGGATCTCATGGGAACAGAGGCTTGCAGTAGTGGAAAAGTATTTTTGTGGATGCCTCTGATGGTTTGGGAATATTTGGGAATATATAGGCCAAGGATTAGGGTTAGGAGACCTCAGAGGGGGCCACAAGCCCAGGGGCGAGCCCCACCCCCTAGGGCGTGCCCCTACGGCTTGTCGTCGCCTCGTGGGTCTTCTGACTTCATCTCCAAGTCTCGTAGGTGTCTTCTAGTTCAAGAAAAATCATCGCGAAAGTTTTATTCCGTTTGGACTCCGTTTGATATTCCTTTTCTGTAAAACTCAAAAACAAGGAAAAACAGAAACTAGCATTGGGCTCTAGGTTAGTAGGTTAGTCCCAAAAATAATATAAAATAGCATATTAATGCATATAAAACATCCAAAACAGATAATATAATAGCATGGAACAATCAAAAATTATAGATACGATGGAGACGTATCAAGCATCCCCAAGCTTAATCTTGCTCGTCCTCGAGTCGATAAATGATAAAAACAGAATTTTTGATGTGGAATGCTACCTAACATATTTATCCATGTAATTTTCTTTATTGTGGCATGAATATTCAGATCCATAAGATTCAAAACAAAAGTTTAATATTGACATAAAAACAATAATACTTCAACCATACTAACAAAGCAATCATGTCTTCTCAAAATAACATGGCCAAAGAAAGTTATCCCTACCAAATCATATACTCTGGCTATGCTCCATCTTCATCACACACAGTATTAAATCATGCACAACCCCGATGACAAGTTAAGCAATTGTTTCATACTTTTCATGTTCTCAAACTTTTTCAACTTTCATGCAATACATGAGCGTGAGTCATGGATATAGCACTATAAGTGGAATAGAATATGGTGGTTGTGGAGAAGACAAAAAGAAGGAGATAGTCTCACATCAACTAGGCGTATCAACGGGCTATGGAGATGCCCATCAATAGATATCAATGTGAGTGAGTAGGGATTGCCATGCAACGGATGCACTAGAGCTATAAGTGTATGAAAGCTCAAAATAAACTAAGTGGGTGTGCATCCAACTTGCTTGCTCACGAAGACCTAGGGCAATTTGAGGAAGCCCATCATTGGAATATACAAGCCAAGTTCTATAATGAAAAATTCCCACTAGTATATGAAAGTGACAAAATAGGAGACTCTCTATCATGAAGATCATGGTGCTACTTTGAAGAACAAGTGTGGAATAAGGATAGTAGCATTGCCCCTTCTCTCTTTTCTCTCATTTTTTTATTTTGGGCTCTTTGGCATCTTTTTTTATTTTTTCTTTTATTTATTTTTCGTCCGGAGTCTCATCCCGACATGTGGGGGAATCATAGTCTCCATCATCCTTTCCTCACATGGGACAATGCTCTAATAATAACGATCATCACACTTTTATTTACTTACAACTCAAGAATTACAACCCGATACTAGAACAAAATATGACTCTATATGAATGCCTCCGAAGGTGTACCAGGATATGCAATGACTCAAGAGTGACATGTACGAAAATTATGAACGGTGGCTTTGCCACAAATATGTTGTCAACTACATGAACATGCAAAGCAATATGACAATGATGAAGCGTGTCATAATAAACGAAACGGTGGAAGTTGCATGGCAATTTATCTCGGGATGGCAATGGAAATGCCATAATAGGTAGGTATGGTGGCTGTTTTGAGGAAGGTATATGGTGGGTTTAATGCACCGGCGAGAATTGCGCGGTACTAGAGAGGCTAGCAATGGTGGAAGGGTGAGAGTGCGTATAATCCATGGACTCAACATTAGTCATAAAGAACTCACATACTTAATGCAAAAGTATATTAGCTATCAAAACAAAGTACTACACACATGCTCCAAGGGGGATAGATTGGTAGGAAAAGACCATCGCTCGTCCCCGACCGCCACTCATAAGGAAGAAAATCAATAAATAAATCATGCTCCGACTTCATCACATAACGGTTCATCATACGTGCATGCTACGGGAATCACAAACTTTAACACAAGTATTTATACCAATCCAAAATTTCTCACTAGCATGACTCTAATATCACCATCTTTATATCTCAAAACAATCATAAGGAATCAAACTTCTCATAGTATTCAATGCACTTTATACGAAAGTTTTTATTATATCCCTCTTGGATGCCCATCATATTAGGACTAAATTCATAACCTAAGCAAATTACCATGTTGTTTAGATACTCTCAAAATAATATAAATGAAGCAAGAGAGTTCAACAATTTCTATAAAATAAAGCAACCGCCGTGCTCTAAAAAGGTATAAGTGAAGCACTAGAGCATATTGCCTAGCTCAAAAGATATAAGTGAAGCACATAGAGTATTCTAATAAATTCATGATTAATGCAGTCCCTCTCAAAAGGTGTGTACATCAAGGATGATTGTGGCAAACTAAAAAGCAAAGACTCATATCATACAAGATGCTCCAAGCAAAACACATATCATGTGGTGAATAAAAATATAGCCTCAAGTAAATTTTCCGATGGATTGAAGACGAAAGAGGGGATGCCTTCCGGGGCATCCCCAAGCTTAGGTTCTTGGTTGTCCTTGAATATTACCTTGGGGTGCCTTGGGAATCCCCAAGATTAGGCTCTTGCCACTCCTTATTCCATAGTCCATCAAATCTTTACCCAAAACTTGAAAACTTCACAACACAAAACTCAACAGAAAACTAATGAGATCCGTTAGTATACGAAAATAAATCACCACCTTTTGGTACTGTTGTGAACTCATTATTTATTTATATTGGTGTAATATCTACTGTATTCCAACTTCTTCATGGTACATACCCCCCGATACTACCCATAGGTTCATCAAAATAAGCAAACAACACAAAGAAAACAGAATCTTTCAAAAACAGAACAGTCTGTGAAGATCTGTATATTTTGTATAATTATGTAACTCCAAAAATTCTGAAAAATGAGTAAAACATATACAATACATATATCAATCTTGTGTAAAAAATTCAGAGTTTTTTGTTGGTCCTGTGAATTATTAAAATTCTTCAACTGGACGCAAAAGTTTCTGTTTTTCAACAGGATCAAATTAACTATCACCGTAAGCCATCCCAAAGGTCTTACTTGGCTCAAACACTAATTAAAACACCAACAATTACTACAGAGGGTAATAATTTGTATTTTCACAAAAATAGAAATTAAAAATATTGGGTTGTCTCCCAACAAGCACTTTTCTTTAAAGCCTTTTAGCTAGGCATTGATAATTTTAATGATGCTCACAAGAAAGATAACAATTGAAACACGAAGAGAGCATCATATAGCATGTGAAAAACAAGTTTAAGTCTAACATACTTCCTATGCATAGGCATTTTATAGGGAAAAGATTTATCAAGACAAGCAAAAACTAGCATATGCAAGGAAGAAAGAAACAATACCAATCTCAACATAACGAGAGGTAATTTAGTAGCATGAAAATTTCCACAACCATATTTTCCTCTCTCATAGTAATTACATGTAGGATCATAATCAAATTCAATAATATAGCAAATCACATAAAATATTATCTTCATGATCCACATGCATGCAAAGTTGACACTCTTCCAAAATAGTGGGATTATCATAAAATAAAGTCATGACCACTCCGAACCCACTTTTATCAAAAAAATTATAAGACTTATCAATCTCCAAAGTAGTAGGATCATTACTTCCTAAATTTGACACTCTTCCAAACCCACTTTCAATATTATGGCAAAAATATTCATCAGGAGGCTTAAATAAATTTTCAAGATCATAAGAAGCATTATCACCCCAATCATGATCATTGCAATAAGTAGCAGACATAGCAAAACTAGCATCCCCAAGCTTGGGGTTTTGCATATTATTAGCACAACTAAGATTAATAGAATTTATAATTACATCATTGCTTTTGATTCAAAGAACTATCAAGTATGGGTGCAATAGCAACAATCTCATGTTTAACATAAGGAACTATAGCAAATTCATATCCATAAACATTATTAATATTGGCATCATGGCTATAAGAATAGCAAGCATCACATTCATCAAGGGAAATTTCAATCAAATCAATGGAATCATAATTATCTATAGATTTATGCATATCATTATTTTCTTCTAAAGCAACAGTCATTCTCTCAATAAATTCCTTAACATAGACATTATGAGCATAGTTTTCATAGCAATATTTAAGTATGTCAAAATTTTCAGATTTGTAGAGAGTAATATCATACTTTTCACTCAAAGAAGAAACTTCATAAGCACCCTTAAAAGAAACAAATTCTTCAATTTGTTTGATATCATAGTAACTATAAACACCCTTTTCATAAGAAGATAAGATTTCATTATCATTAAACTCACGTAGGTAGGGAAGGTGTTTTTTAGGGTTCTTAGAGCAACAAGTAAAATCACAAAGTTCACAAAGATTCCAAGCATAACATAGCAAACAATTTATTAGATTCCATAGGAGTCTCCCTTTTTCACACAAACGGTGACGCACAAAATGAGCATGCTCATCTAAAGATTTTCCCTCAACTAAACTGGTTGGGGTTTCAGCACGAGCACATATGGATCAAAGATGATGCAAGTAGAAAACTTTAAGTGGATCCTGGATCCATAAACCTTTTTGTTTCTGATTTTCAATAAATACACAATTATTCCAAGAGAACAAGCAAACGAACCAAGTAAGACACAAAGGCAAACGAAAAAATGAATGGAAAGAGGGCGAATAAAAAGGCAAATCTTTTTGTATTTTTCTGAAAATCGTTCTAGAAGTGGGGGAGAGGAAAACGAGAGGCAAATGGCAAATAATGTAATGCAACAGATGAGAGTTTATGATGGGTACTTGGTAGGCTTGATGTAGACCTCCCCGACAAGGGCGCCAGAAATTATTCCTGCTACTTCTTGAGCTTGCATTGGTTTTTCCCTTGAAGAGGAAAGGGTGATGCAGCAAAGTAGAGATAAGTATTTCCCTCAGTTAGAGAACCAAGGTATCAATCCAGTAGGAGGTACAAGCGAGTCTCCAATATATGCACCTGCACAAACAATCAAACACTTGAACCCAACGCGATAAAGGGGTTATCAATCCCTTCACGGTCAATTGCAATGGTGAGATCTGATAGAGATAGATGTAAAACATTACTAAATCATAAAACAAAATAAAAACAAATAAATTGCAGCAAGGTATTTTTGGGTTTTTAGGTTTATAGATCTGAAAATATATGATGGAAAATAGACCCGGGGGCCATAGGTTTCACTAGAGGCTTCTGTCTTGAAAGATAGCATCCGGTGGGTAAACAAATTACTGTCGAGCAATTGATAGAAAAGCGCAAAGTTATGATGATATCTAAGGCAATGATTATCAGATATAGGCATCACGTCCGTGTCAAGTAGACCGAAACGATTCTGCATCTACTACTATTACTCCACACATCGACCGCTATTCAGCATGCATCTAGAGTATTAAGTTCAAGAGAACAGAGTAACGCATTAAGTAAGATGACATGATGTAGAGGGATAAACTCAAGCAATATGATGAAAACCCCATCTTTTTATCCTTGATGGAAACAATACAATACGTGCCTCGCTAGCCCTACTATGTCACTGGGTGAGGACACCGCAAGATTGAACCCAAAACTAAGCACCTCTCCCATTGCAAGAAAAACCAATCTAGTTGGCCAAACCAAACCGATAATTCAAAGAGAAATACAAAGATATCAAATCATGCATATAAGAATTCAGAGAAGATTCAAATAATATTCATGGATAATCTGACCATAAATCCACAATTCATCGGATCTCGACAAACACACCGCAAAAGAATATTACATCGGATAGATCTCCAAGAACAACGAGGAGAACTTTGTATTGAAGATCAAAGAGAGAGAAGAAGCCATCTAGCTAATAGCTATGGACCCGTAGGTCTGTGGTAAACTACTCATGCTTCATCGGAAGGGCAATAGGGTTGATGTAGATGCCCTCCGTGATCGAATCACCCTCCGGCAGATCGCCGGAAAAGGCCCCAAGATGGGATCTCATGGGAACAGAGGCTTGCGGCGGTGGAAAAGTATTTTTGTGGATGCCTCTGATGGTTTGGGAATATTTGGGAATATATAGGCCAAGGATTAGGGTTAGTAGACCTTCGAGGGGGCCACAAGCCCAGGGGCGCGCCCCTACGGCTTGTCATCGCCTCATGGGTCTTCTGACTTCATCTCCAAGTCTCGTAGGTGTCTTTTGGTCCAAGAAAAATCATCGCGAAAGTTTATTCCATTTGGACTCCGTTTGATATTCCTTTTCTGTAAAACTCAAAAAGAAGGAAAAAATAGAAACTGGCACTGGGCTCTAGGTTAATAGGTTAGTCCCAAAAATAATATAAAATAGCATATTAATGCATATAAAACATCCAAAACAGTTAATATAATAGCATGGAACAATAAAAAATTATTGATACATTGGAGACGTATCAATGCCCTAGTTCGTCGAGTTCGTCGGCGTTCGGGCAAGTTCATCCAACCTTTCTTAGAGAACGTAGCTCAATTCGCAAACTAGGGAAAATTGAAGCGGTACTTGCCTTAGTTCTTATTTCACATCTTGTGTAGATCCCCTTTCTTCAAAATCCAGGCTCGGCTTGCCCCTCTTTCCGCTACTGTACTTTAGGTTTAGCAATTGTTCTTCATTTCTTGAGCTGCCGTAGATCCAAAATTATGGGTATAATCTGTGAAACTTGTTTGTCCCATACTTAGTAAAAAATTCCAACAATCCTGAACCCATAGACAACTGATCTGTCATTCTTTATTTGGGCGGTTTAACTAATAAAGTTATACCCCGCCAGCACCTGGTTGGCTTAACCATGAATTCATATCCCGCCAACTTCTGGTCGGCTTAAACTGCCTCATCTTGACTCGCCGTATGTTAATCAACCTGAGGGTCGTGTTATCCTCTTATAGGAGCTATTTTATGACTCCTCCATGCTCTGTAACAATGATTAACCTTGAATCCATAACCTGTCCATAGCCATTTAGATTGTCATTGTAACCATTAGGCGGTTTACCATAATAATATTAATCCGGCACACTTTTGTTCCCAGGCCGTAATTTTTAAACCGCCAACCATGACTAAAACTCCCACTTCTTGCGATTGGGTCGCTTCTGAAGTTTTTGAACTCTCTCTCAATGAGTATGTTAACATGGGAGTCTTGCCAGCGAAAGATGCCATCCACTGGCGAGTTCCAGGTGCTGAGATTAGACCTCAACCTAAAGAAGGTGAAGTTGTTGTCTTTTCGGATCACCTCCTCTGTGGCTTCTCACCACCCGGGTCAAAGTTTTTCTGGGATGTTCTGCATTTTTATAAACTTCATCCTCAAGATATTGGCCCCAATTCTGTTTCCAACATATGCAACTTTCAAGTCTTCTACGAAGTGTACCTTCAACAAGAGCCTGAGGTTGACCTATTCAGAGAATATTTCTATCTCAACCGCCAAACTGAGATGACAGATGGGCCCAGTCTCGAGCTTGGCGGGATTTCCATTCAGAGGCCAAGAGATGTCATTTTCCCTGCGGCTGTGTTGCCTAGCCACCCAAAAGACTGGAACTATACTTGGTTCTACTGCCAAGACACCTCTCTAGCTGGCGAGAATCCCCTGCCAGGTTTCCGCTCTTTCCGGCTTAGCCCTACCCACGAGCTTCCAGATCGCATTACCGCTGTAGAACGGGCTAAATATTCATCCACCTTTTCAAAAATAAGGGCCCTAGTAGCAAATGGCATATCTGGAGTTGATCTGGTTCACTGTTGGGTCACTTGGAGAATTTTGCCATTGAGCCAGCGCGGCGGCTTAATGTGTGAGTACATAGGCGACACAAAGGATCCTCTGCGCTATAACCAGACATCTTTGACTGATAAGGAGACCATTGATATGGTTAAATCATTGCTTGGAGAATCTCTGGAAAACTGCCGCAAAGTGGGAGTGAACCCTTTCTGCACGCTTAATCCGGCTCCACCTGTAAGTATTCTGGATGAACTTTCAACTTATTTATCTATTTCTTTGCATTTCCCATTGCTTATTCATTGCTCTTGTATCCAAAGGCCAATTCTCTTTTTTGGAATAAGAAGCTGCAAGCCGCCGCCCGGTCAAGAACCTTAAGACCAAAGCCCGTGGTCCAGGCCACAATAAAAAACCAATAGCCGAAGATCTTCTCAAGCTAGATGACTCGGAGGTAGAACTTGACTCCCTTGGTCGCCTTTTTATGCAACTTATTGACGCCGACTCTTCTCAGGATGATGCAGAGACAAGCCAGGCTGATGCAGTAGAGGTAATCCCTGTCTCCTTCGACTCAGAACCATTGCCAAGAAAGAGAATACAGCGGGTCGTCCGGAAAGTAAGATTTTCTCATCCTCTTGCTCATTTGGACCCCGATTTTCTTTTGAAGAAACAACAGCATGACTCGAGGCGTATGACCCGGAGTGACAGTGCCCAAGAACTTGTCGCCGGCTTACCCAACACTCCTGCCCCTCGTAAGCATCGTAACGAGGTGCCTAACAGTCCGGCCCTTTCCCTTCCAAAGGCTGGCCTCATACATCAACCTCTTAATCCTTACAACTCAAATTATCAGGGGACACCTCCGTCGTCCGGCGATTCTACAGGAACTCAAATGCCTATCTTCAAGGTTGCCCATGGGTAAGTATTTGTATTTGTTCCCACATGACTTGTAATAATATATTCATGAATTCTTGTATGCTTGTTGCAGCGGCGTTGCAAAAGCAGGCAAGAAGCAAAAGGTGGGTGGTTCCTCCAAAGACCCCCAAACCGCTGAGCCGGAAAAGCAGGTGCCAGATACAACTAAGGCTTCAGAGGATCCTGAGAATCGTGCCAATGACCCACCACCAGAAATTGATGCCACAGTTATTGAGCCAATGCACACCGAAATCAACCCGGCTGCTCACCAAGACCCGTTGAGTCCCAAGTCGCCAACTCTTCCAAGGCCAACTAAAGAGATCCCCTCGAGAAGACCACTGAAGATGTCATTATTACTGGAACAGGTTATACAGAACCAGGAAACCCTACTATCTTGGCTAAACATAGTGCCAAAGAAGAGCCGCCGGCCTCAAACAAGGACAAGCTAAAATTGGACCTGCAGAAGTGTAGCCCCCAAGCACGCAGGCTACCTAAGCCGTCTACACATAAGCCGCGACATGGAGGCTGGCCTGGTTAATCTGATGAAGCAAAAATACGAGGTACAAATTAAACCTCTTTCCATTAACTCATATATGCATAGCCATGTAGCCCCCAAGGGCCGGCTTATCCTAACAAGGATGAGCCGGGTCTTCAAATCATTAAATTTGAACAAAACCATATGTAGCCCTCCAGGGCTGGCTTATCCTAACAAGGATGAGCCGGGTCTTCAAATCATTAACTTTGAACAAAACCATATGTAGCCCCCAAGTCTGAAGTGTAGGAAAAACTCTGACTATGCTTTAGACTTGTAAAATTTTCCAAAGGGTAGTCCCCAAGGGCCGGCTTGTCTTAAAAAGACGAGCCGGGTCTCAATGACCTTAATAGAATCAAACATGTAGCCCCCAAGGGCCAGCTTAACCTGACAAGTTAAGCCGGGTCCTAATAAAATTTGAAACGACCTACATTAGCCCCCAAGTTTCAAGTGTATTGCTGGCAATGTGCTTGGGACTTAATTAACTGTATCACAAAAATTGCTCCTCATGTGGTAACCATTTCTTCAATATTGTTTTTCAGGAGGAGTTGAACTCGAAAGAGTTGCAATTGGGCGACTTAAGAAAGAATACTGAGTTGCAACAGATTGGAACTTCCAAGGCCGAGTCAAAGCTGAAATCTTCATTGGAAGAAATTGAGAAAATCAAGGCGGGTTTTGATGCTGAAAGAACCACCTGGGAGTCTGACAAGACCGCACTGCAGAAGAGAGCCGAAGAGGCTGAAAATCAGCTTAAACCGGTGACTGACGAGCTTGCCGGCTTAAAGCAGCATATAACTCATATGACAACCACCATCTTCGGTAAGTTAACATCTGCACTTCATCATCTGTTTTAATACTTCTTTAATCCGCCTGGCGATTCATAATAGATAATATGCAACCCGCCTGGCGACTCTTGAACAAGCCCCAGAAGCGCCAATCTTGGTCATAACATGCTGCTTAAACTGAAGGTCGTGTATTCATTGACTGAGCAATTGTACACTGGAACACTGCACAGTCTTGTGGCCTTGGCAGGTGGGAAGAAACCTCCAACTCAAATCAAGACGGTGCTGGATCAGCTCTCAATGGTGCTGGCTCAAGTTAATGAGTTTAAATTGTCAGCCGCCCGAGCCGGAGCCATTGTTGCTCTAGGCCGGGCCAAGGCGTGGCAATCAGAGCTTGACCCGGAGGAGATAGCCACCGGATGCCCAGAATTCAGGGACGATGGGTCAATCTTTGAAGAACAAGACTTCAACAAATGCTTCAGAGAGATGCGGCCCATAGCATGCAAGCTTATTGAAGAGCTGAATCTGAACCACTATACACCGGCCTATGATCAAAACAACAACAAGATTAAGCCGCCATCTCATGATGTCATGGATCTTATTCCGCCAAGGCATAAGCACACCTTCGCCCCTGATGTTGATCCTTATATTATCTTAAATGATGAGGCCACATTCGAAGCTTTAACAGGCTGACCTCCAGATGACCTCCAGATGGTCGACGAGGAAGAACCGACGCGGGATGACCCGGAGTCGTCAAGGCGTCAAGAAGAAGAGTGATCAGGCGGCTCTCAGGCCGGATTATAGGAGTGCAGCTCCAAAACCATTTGATTCAATCTTTTGGGCTCAATGGAAGACTTGTAATAGGGTAGCTTAAAACAATGATCCGCCCTATCATGCCTTCGTGCATGTTTATCTATTCTTTTGATCTAGCAGAAGAAACTTCATTGCATGCCTGTTTGAATCAGACATATGAGCCGTGCCACGACTCTTGTTTTCACTTGAGGTCTTGTATATTTTGCAGAAGACCAATTAACACATATACTGGCGACTTAAAGTCAAAAACCAGGGCGGGTGACAACCCAAAGACCTATAACCTTAGATGGCTACTGAACAAATCATAACCACGGCTATTCAAGACAAAACATACTGGCGACTTAAAGTCAAAAACCAGGGCGGGTGACAACCCAAAGTACTCAGACATGAGCAACATAACCCGAAGCCGCACGACCCATAAAATCAAGATTTGCACAAAGAAAAAAATCTTGAGAGCATAAAAACATTCAAACAGAAAATATGCTAATCATTAGTAAGTCAAATTTCCAAATTCAAACCAAAAAGTTGACTCACAGGCCTCATATTTGCTTTCAAGGCCGCATAGTCTTTGAGTTTATCCTAGCTCACTGTAAGCCGGCTCTCACGTGACACAAGCCACCGTTTTAACCTTAACAAGTTCAGGGTCTTAAAAAAGATTGACTGTTAAGTGTTCGGTGGATCACCTGGTGGAGTAGCAAGTTACAAACAGGCAGGTATAACTCACAATGTGGAAACTCAGGCCGGTCAAGAGGGTATGAAAGCTAAACTCGGTGGGTTGGAAGCCCCCAAGTGACCTTATGATCAACTAATAAAGACTCAGATACACAGAAATGAAATGACAGAGGCCCTGACTTTTTCAGGGATGTGATACGTCTCCAACGTATCTATAATTTTTTATTGTTCCATGCTATTATATTATCTGTTTTGGATGTTTTATATGCATTAATATGCTATTTTATATTATTTTTGGGACTAACCTATTAACCAAGAGCCCAGTGCCAAATTTTGTTTTTTCCTTGTTTTTTAGCTTCGAGGAGAAGGAATACCAAACGGAGTCCAAATGGAATAAAATCTTCACGATGATTTTTCTTGGACCAGAAGACACCCAGGAGACTTGGAGATGAAATCGGAGGAGCCACGAGGTGGCCACAAGGGTGGAGGGCACGCCCAGGGGGGTAGGGCGCGCCCCCTGCCTTGTGGGCCCCCCGTGACCCTCCTGACCTAATTCTTTCGCATATATATTCACAAATATTCCCAAACCACCAGAGGCATCCACGAAAACACTTTTCCACTGCAGCAACCTTCTGTACCCGTGAGATCCCATCTAGGGACCTTTTCTGGCACCCTGCCGGAGGGGGATTCGATCACGGAGGGCTTCTACATCAACCCTATTGCCCTTCCGATGAAGCGTGAGTAGTTTATCTCAGACCAACGGGTCCATAGCTAGTAGCTAGATGGCTTCTTCTCTCTCTTTGATTCTCAATACCATGTTCTCCTCGATGTTCTTGGAGATCTATTCGATGTAATACTTTTTTTGCGGTGTGTTTGCCGAGATCTGATGAATTGTGGATTTATGATCAGATATCTATGAATATTATTTGAATCTTCTCTGAATTCTTTTATGCATGATTTGATATCTTTGTAATTCTCTTCGAACTATCGGTTTGGTTTGGCCAACTAGATTGGTTTTTCTTGCAATGGGAGAAGTGCTTAGCTTTGGGTTCAATCTTGCGGTGTCCTTTCCCAGTGACAGTAGGGGCAGCAAGGCACGTATTGTATTGTTGCCATCAAGGATAAAAAGATGGGGTTTACATCATATTGCTTGAGTTTATTCCTCTACATCATGTCATCTTACTTAATGCGTTACTCTGTTCTTCATGAACTTAATACTCTAGATGCAGGCAGGAGTCGATCGATGTGGGGAGTAATATTAGTAGATGCAGAATCGTTTCGGTCTACTTGACATAGACATGATGCCTATATTCATGATCATTGCCTTAGATATCGTCATAACTTTGCGCTTTTCTATCAATTGCTCGGCAGTAATTTGTTCACCCACCGTATTATTTGCTATCTTGAGAGAAGCCTCTAGTGAAACCTATGGCCCCCGGGTCTATTTTCCATCATATAAGTTTCCAATCTACTATTTTCCATCATATTAGTTTCCGATCTACTATTTTGCAATCTTTTACTTTCCGATCTATAAACCAAAAATACCAAAAATATTTACTTTATCTTTTATTTAGTTTCATCTATATCTATCAGATCTCACTTTTGCAAGTAACCGTGAAGGGATTGACAACCCCTTTATCGCGTTGGGTGCAAGTTGTTTGATTGTTTGTGCAGGTATTCGGTGATTTGTGTTGTCTCCTACTGGATTGATACCTTGGTTCTCAAACTGAGGGAACTACTTATCTCTACTTTGCTGCATCACCCTTTCCTCTTCAAGGGAAAAACCAACGCAAGCTCAAGAAGTAGCAGGAAGAATTTTTGGCGCCGTTGCTGGGGAGATCTACGCCAAGTCAAGACATACCAAGTACCCATCATAAACTCTCATCTCTTGCATTATATTATTCGCCATTCGCCTCTCGTTTTCCTCTCCCCCACTTCTAAAATGATTTTCGAAAAGATTTGCCTTTTATTCGCCCTTCTTCCGTTCGGTCTTTTATTTGCTTGTGTTACCATGTGCCTTCTTTTTGCTTGCATCTTCGCTTGCTAAAAGTTTATGGATCCTCATCCGCTTGCTAATCTTTTTAAGAGATCCAATTATGATGAACCAATTGCTAGTGAGTTTTGTGCACTAGATTATCTTTATGAAGTTTTGCTTGAAATTCGTGAATCTGAAAATTGTGAAGAAGAAAATTATAAAGTGATTCACGATAGCTCCTTGAATGAAAAGCATGATTGCAATTATGTTATTATAAATTCTATTAATGTCAATTGTGTTGATGATATGCAAAACCCTAAGCTTGGGGCTGCTAGTTTTGCTATGTCCACTACTTGTTGCAATGATCATGATTGGGGTGATTCTTCTTATGATCTTCAAAATTTATTTAAGCCCCATGATGAATATGAGATTGATAATAATGTTTGCAATAATATTGAAAGTGGGTTTGGAGAGGTCATGACTTTATTTTATGATAATCCCACTATTTTGGAAGAGTGTCAACTTTGCATGCATGTGGATCATGTAGAGAATATTTTATGTGATAGCTATATTGCTGAATTCGAATATGATCCCACATGTAATTATTATAATAGAGGAAAATATGGTCATAGAAATTTTTATGTTGCTAAATTACCTCTCTTCATGTTGAGATTGTCTATGTTTTATTCTCCTTCCTTGCATATGCTAGGTTTTTCTTGTCTTGATAATTTGTTTGCTTATAAAATGCCTATGCATAGGAAGTATGTTAGACTTAAACTCGTTTTTCACATGCTTTATGATGCTCTCTTTGTACTTCAATTCTTGTCTTTCATGTGAGCATCATCGAAATCTCAATGCCTAGCTAAAAAGGCTTTAAAGAAAAGCGCTTCTTGGGAGACAACCCAATATTTTTCCTTGCTGTTTTGCAATAAATAATTCATCTAGCCTCTGGTTAGATGTGGTTTTGTGTTTTAATTAGTGTTTGTGCCAACTAAGACCTTTGGGATGGCTTACGGTGATAGTTGATTTGATCTTGCTGAAAAACAGAAACTTTTGTGTCCACTCAAAGAATTTTAATAATTCACTGAAGAGTTGAAAAACCTTGAATTTTTTATACGAGATTTCTATACAAATTTTATATGTTTTCCTAATTTTTTATAATTTTTAGAGTTACAGAAGTATTAGAACAATCCGGATCTTCGTAGACTGTTCTGTTTTTGACAGATTCTGTTTTCTTTGTGTTGTTTGCTTATTTTGATGAATCTATGGGTAGTATCGGGGGGTATGAACCATGGGAAAGTTGGAATACAGTAGATATTACACCAATATAAATAAAGAATGAGTTCGCAACAGTACCAAAAGTGGTGATTTATTTTCTTATACTAACGGAGCATATGAGATTTTCTGTTGAGTTTTGTGTTGTGAAGTTTTCAAGTTTTGGGTAAGGATTTGATGGACTATGGAATAAGGAGTGGCAAGAGCCTAAGATTGGGGACGCCCCGGAAGACATCCCCTCTTTTGTCTTCGTCTATCGGTAACTTTACTTGAGGCTATATTTTTATTCACCACATGATATATGTTTTGCTTGGAGCGTCTTGTATGATTTGAGTCTTTGCTTTTTAGTTTGCCACAATCATCCTTGCTGTACACACCTTTTGAGAGGGACACGCATGAATCATGATTTATTAGAATACTCTATGTGCTTCACTTATATCTTTTGAGCTAGGCAATTTTGCTCTAGTGCTTCACTTATATCTTTTTAGAGCAGGGTGGTGGTTTTATTTTATAGAAATTGTTGAACTCTCATGCTTCACTTATATTATTTTGAGAGTATTTAAACAGCATGGTAATTTTCTTTGGTTATAAATTTAGTCCTAATATGATAGGTATCCAAGAGGGATATAATAAAAACTTTCATATAAAGTGCATTGAATACTATGAGAAGTTTGATTCCTTATGATTGTTTTGAGATATAGAGATGGTAATATTAGAGTCATGCTAGTGAGTAATTGTGAATTTGTGGAATACTTGTGTTAAAGTTTGTGATTCCCGTAGCATGCACGTATGGTGAACCATTATGTGATGAAGTCGGAGCATGATTTATTTATTGATTGTCTTCCTTATGAGTGGCGGTCGGGGACGAGCGATGGTCTTTTCCTACCAATCTATCCCCCTAGGAGCATGCGCGTAGTACTTTGTTTTGATAACTAATAGATTTTTGCAATAAGTATGTGAGTTCTTGATGACTAATGTTGAGTCCATGGATTATACGCACTCTCACCCTTCCACCATTGCTAGCCTCTCTAGTGCCGCGCAACTTTCGCCGGTACCATACACCCACCATATACCTTCCTCAAAACAGCCACCATACCTACCTATTATGGCATTTCCATAGCCATTCTGAGATATATTGCCATACAACTTTCCACCGTTCCGTTTATTATGACACGCTTCATCATTGTCATATTGCTTTTCATGATCATGTAGTTGACATCGTATTTGTGGCAAAGCCACCGTTCATAATTCTTTCATACATGTCACTCTTGATTCATTGCACATCCCGGTACACCGCCGGAGGCATTCATATAGAGTCAAATTTTGTTGTAAGTATCGAGTTGTAAGTAAATAAAAGTGTGATGATCTTCATTATTAGAGCATTGTCCCATGTGAGGAAAGGATGATGGAGACTATGATTCCCCCCACAAGTCGGGATGAGACACCGGACGAAAAATAAATAAAAGAAAAAAGCAAAAAGAGGCCAAAGAGCCCAAAATAAAAAAATGAGAGAAAAGAGAGAAGGGACAATGTTACTATCCTTTTACCACACTTGTGCTTCAAAGTGGCACCATGATCTTCATGATAGAGAGTCTCCTATCTTGTCACTTTCATATACTAGTGGGAATTTTTCATTATAGAACTTGGCTTGTATATTCCAATGATGGGCTTCCTCAAATTGCCCTAGGTCTTCGTGAGCAAGCGAGTTGGATGCACACCCACTTAGTTTTCTTTTGAGCTTTCATAAACTTATAGCTCTAGTGCATCCATTGCATGGCAATCCCTACTCACTCACATTGATATCTATTGATGGGCATCTCCATAGCCCGTTGATATTCCTAGTTGATGTGAGACTATCTCTTTCTTTTTGTCTTCTCCACAACCACCATATTCTATTCCACCTATAGTGCTATATCCATGGCTCACGCTCATGTATTGCGTGAAAGTTGAAAAAGTTTGAGAACATCAAAAGTATGAAACAATTGCTTGGCTTGTCATCGGGGTTGTGCATGATTTGAATATTTTGTGTGATGAAGATGGAGCATAGCCAGACTATATGATTTTTTAGGGATAAGCTTTCTTTGGCCATGATATTTTGAGAAGACATAATTGCCTTGTTAGTATGCTTGAAGTATTATTGTTTTTATGTCAATATTAAACTTTTGTTTTCAATCTTATGGATCTGAACATTCATGCCACAATAAAGAAAATTACATGGATAAGTATGTTAGGTAGCATTCCACATCAAAAATTCTGTTTTTATCATTTACCTACTCAAGGACGAGCAGGAATTAAGCTTGGGGATGCTTGATACGTCTCCAACGTATCTATAATTTTTGATTGTTCCATGCTATTATATTATCTGTTTTGGATGTTTTATATGCATTAATATGCTATTTTATATTATTTTTGGGACTAACCTATTAACCTAGAGCCCAGTGCCAGTTTCTGTTTTTTCCTTGTTTTTTAGCTTCGTGGAGAAGGAATACCAAACGGAGTCCAAACAGAAAAAAATCTTCGCGATGATTTTTCTTGGACCAGAAGACACCTAGGAGACTTGGAGATGAAGTCGGAGGAGCCACGAGGCGACCACAAGGGTGGAGGGGATGCCCAGGGGGTAGGGCACGCCCCCTGCCTTGTGGGCCCCCCGTGACCCTCCTGACCTAATTCTTTCGCCTATATATTCACATATATTCCCAAACCACCAGAGGCATCCACGAAAACACTTTTCCACCGCCGCAACCTTCAGTACCCGTGAGATCCAATATAGGGACCTTTTCCGGCACCCTGTCGGAGGGGGATTCGATCACGGAAGGCTTCTACATCAACCCTATTGCCCTTCCGATGAAGCGTGAGTAGTTTATCTCAGACCTATGGGTCCATAGCTAGTAGCTAGATGGCTTCTTCTCTCTCTTTGATTCTAAATACCACGTTCTCCTCGATGTTCTTGGAGATCTATTCGATGTAATACTTTTTCTGCGGTGTGTTTGCCGAGATCCGATGAATTGTGGATTTATGATCAGATTATCTATGAATATTATTTGAATCTTCTCTGAATTCTTTTATGCATGATTTGATATCTTTGTAATTCTCTTCGAACTATCGGTTTGGTTTGGCCAACTAGATTGGTTTTTCTTGCAATGGGTGAAGTGCTTAGCTTTGGGCTCAATCTTGCAGTGTCCTTTCCCAGTGATAGTAGGGGCAGCAAGGCACGTATTGTATTGTTGCCATCGAGGATAAAAAGATGGGGTTTACATCATATTGCTTGAGTTCATTCCTCTACATCATGTCATCTTACTTAATGCATTACTCTGTTCTTCATGAACTTAATACTCTAGATGCAGGCAGGAGTCGGTCGATGTGTGGAGTAATAGAAGTAGATGCAGAATCGTTTTGGTCTACTTGACACGGACGTGATGCCTATATTCATGATCATTGCCTTAGATATCGTCATATCTTTGCACTTTTCTATCAATTGCTCGGCAGCAATTTGTTCACCCACCGTATTATTTGCTATCTTGAGAGAAGCCTCTAGTGAAACCTATGGCCCCCGGGTCTATTTTCCATCATATAAGTTTCCGATATACTATTTTCCATCATATTAGTTTCCGATCTACTATTTTGCAATCTTTTACTTTCTGATCTATAAACCAAAAATACCAAAAATATTTACTTTATCTTTTATTTAGTTTCATCTATATCTATCAGATCTCACTTTTGCAAGTAACCGTGAAGGGATTGACAACCCCTTTATCGCGATGGGTGTAAGTTGTTTGATTGTTTGTGCAGGTATTCGATGATTTGTGCGTTGTCTCCTAGTGGATTGATACCTTGGTTCTCAAACTGAGAGAAATACTTATCTCTACTTTGCTGCATCACCCTTTCCACTTCAAGGGAAAAACCAACGCAAGCTCAAGAACTAGCAGTATGCCGGCTTTATTATATTGATCATAAAAAGATATATACATCGACAGAAGTATGTACAATGATAAGAGCTAGTGGCTCAGGTGTAATAAGGCCGAAGATGAGCAATGTTCCATGGCCGGCGGGTCTCCACTTCCGACTTGCGGGAATCCTTGTGCTCTCGCACATCAATAAGGTAATAAGACCCGTTGTTTAGATTTTTACTGACCACAAAAAGCCCTTCCCAAGGAGGTGAAATCGTATGCATCCCTGTATGGTCTTGAATCAAACGAAGCACTAAGTCGCCCTCATGAAAGGTCCGGCTTCGAACTCTACGGCTATGATAGCGACGTAGGTCTTGCTGATATATTGCCGAACGAGCCGCCGCTAGGCCATGCTCTTCATCCAGAGCATCAAGTGCATTCTGACGTGCCGTCTCATTATCAGCTTCAACATAAGCCGCCACCCTAGGCGAGTCATGATAGATATCACTGGGGAGAACCGCCTCGGCCCCATAGACCATGAAGAAGGGCGTATAGCCTGTTGACCTGTTAGGAGTGGTATTCATACTCCAAAGCACTGAAGGTAGCTCCTCCACCCAACAACCCGGCGTTCGCTTCAAAGGAACCATAAGCCAGGGTTTGATGCCTCTCAAAATTTCTTGATTAGCCCGTTCTGCTTGTCCATTGGATTGTGGATGAGCCACTGAGGAAACATCAAGACGAATATGCTCTCTATCACAGAACTCCTTCATGGCACCCTTAGAGAAATTAGTACCATTATCAGTGATGATACTATGAGGAAAACCGAAACGAAAGATCAGCTTTTTTACAAACTGAACTGCAGTTGCCGCATCACAATTGCTAACAGGCTCTGCTTCAACCCACTTGGTAAACTTGTCAACCGCCACCAAAAGGTGGGTCTTCTTATCTATAGACCTCTTGAATGGTCCAACCATATCAAGCCCCCACACGGCAAATGGCCAAGTTATGGGAATCATCCACAATTCTTGAGCCAGCACATGAGCTTGCCTTGCAAATTTTTGACACCCATCACACTTGCTAACAATATCCTCTGCGTTAGCATGAGCCGTCAACCAGTAAAACCCATGACGAAAAGCTTTAGCCACCAAAGATTTTGAGCCGGCGTGATGACCACAATCGCCTTCATGGATCTCTCTTAAAATATCACGCCCCTCCTCAGGAGAAACACAACGTTGGAACACACCTATCACACTGCAACGGTGTAACTCACCGTTAATGATAGTCATAGACTTAGACCTTCTGGTTATTTGCCTCGCCAAAGTTTCATCTTCGGGTAACTCACCACGGGTCATGTAAGACAGATAAGGCAAAGTCCAATCTGGAATAATATGGAGAGCCGCCACCAGCTGCGCCTCCGGGTCAGGGACAGCAAGATCCTCCTCAGATGGCAACTTAACCGAAGGGTTGTGCAATACATAAAGGAACACATTGGGAGCCACCGGCTTACATTGAGATCCGAGCCGGCTTAAGGCATCAGCCGCCTCGTTCTTTCATCGATCAAGGTGATCCACCTGATAACCCTTGAAATGACCGGCAATATTATCAACCGCCCGGCGATAAGCCGCCATGAGCAGGTCTTTAGAATCCCACTTGCCTGAGACTTACTGAGCCACAAGGTCTTAGCCACCCAGACACCTAACCCAGCTTAAATTCATCTCTTTGGCCATACGAAGGCCGTGGAGTAATGCCTCATATTCAGCTGCATTGTTAGTACAAGGAAACATTAGCCTTAAAACATAGCAAAATTGATCACCTCGTGGGGAAGTCAAAATAACTCCAGCCCCCGAGCCCTCCAATTGCCTGGACCCATCAAAGTGGATTGTCCAATATGTGTTGTCAGGCTTCTCCTCGGGTACGTGGCTGCAACTCCGTCCAGTCATTGATGAAATCCACCAAAGCCTGGGATTTGATGGCTGTCCGTGGCACATACTTCAGACCGTGAGGTCCAAGTTCAATTGCCCACTTAGCAACCCGGCCTGTGGCTTCTCTGTTTTGAATAATGTCTCCTAAAGGAGCGGAGCTAACCACAGTAATAGGATGCCCAAGAAAATAATGCTTCAGTTTGCGACTTGCCATAAATACCCCATACACCAATTTTGCCAATGTGTATATCATTGCTTGGACTCAATCAACACCTCGCTGACATAATAAATCGGCCGCTGAACTGGGTACTCCTTACCCGCCTCCTTACGTTCCACAACAACCGCTACGCTGACCGCTTTGTTATTAGCAGCCACGGACAGGAGGAAAGGCTCTTTGTAAATAGGAGCAGCCAGGACGGGCGGCTCAGCCAATTGTTTTTTGAGCGCCTCAAATGCCTCATTGGCAGTATCACTCCAAACAAAGTGATCTGTCTTCTTCATCATATGATATAGAGGCAGTGCCTTCTCTCCAAGGTGGCTTATGAACCGACTCAAAGCCGCTACTCGACCCGCCAAACGCTAAACGTCATTGATACACATTGGCTTAGAAAGCGAGGTGATAGCCTTGATCTTCTCCGGGTTAGCTTCGATACCACGTTCTGAGACCAGGAAACCCAACAGTTTACGTGTAGGCACGCCAAACACACACTTGGCCGGGGTAAGCATCATTTTGTAGACCCAGAGATTATCAAAAGTCTCTTTTAGATCATCAAGGAGAGCCTCCTTCTTCCTAGACTTGACCACAATATCATCCACATAAGCATGAACATTGCGCCCAATCTGATTGTGAAAACAATTCTGAACACATCGGTGATAAGTCACCTCGGCACTTTTGAGCCCAAAAGGCATTAAAACATAGCAGAAAGCTCCAAAAGGGGTGATAAAAGCCGTCTTATCTTGGTCCTTGACTGCCATCTTGATCTGATGATAACCAGAATAAGCATCCAGGAAACATAAACTCTCACAACCCGCCATTGCATCAATGATCTGGTCAATATGGGGGAGAGCAAACGGATCAGCTGGACAGGCCTTGTTAAGATCTGTGTAGTCAACACACATACGCCATGTGCCATTTTTCTTAAGTACAAGCACAGGGTTAACCAACCACTCAGGGTGAAAAACCTCCACAATAAACCCAGCTACTAAGAGCCGGGCCACCTCTTCTCCAATCGCCTTACGTCGTTCTTCATTGAAATGACAGAGGAACTGCTTGACTGGCTTAAACTTGGGATCCACATTAAGAGTGTGCTCAGCGAATTCTCTCAGTACACCTGGCATGTCAGAAGGTTTCCATGCAAAGATGTCCCGATTCTCATGAATGAACTTGATGAGCGCGCTTTCCTATTTAGGATCCATATTAGCCCCTATGGTGAACTGCTTAGACAAGTCGCCAGGGACAAAATCAACCTGCTTGGTGTCATCAGCTTTAAACTTCAATAGAAGGTCCTGCTCGGTGGTGGGCTTCTTCAAAGGAGTCATATCAGCCGGGTCAACATTATCTATGTAAAACTTGAGCTCTTCTGTGGCACAGGCCGACTCAGCATAAGCAGCATCTCCTTCCTCACACTCCAAAGCAATTTTTTGATCACCATGGACCGTAATTGTACCTTTTCGCCCTGGCATCTTAAGCTGTAAATAAACATAGCAAGGGCGAGCCATGAACTTGGCATAAGCTGGCCATCCGAACAAAGCATGATACGGACTTTTGATTTTAACCACCTCAAACCACAGTGTTTCTGCCCTGTAGTCATAATCATCACCAAAGGCTACTTCTAGACAAAAATTTCCTACAAGATACGCCGACTTACCAGGCACCACACCATGGAAAACTGTGGAAGACGGCTTAAGATCCTTGTCAGTTAAATTCATCCGCCGAAACGTGTCATAATACAAGATGTTGATGCTACTGCCACCATCCATAAGCACTTTACTGAATTTATAACCCCACACTTGAGGGGCCACCACCAACGCCAGATGACCCAGATTTTCGATCCGGGGCGGGTGATCCGCCTGACTCCATGTGATCGGATGTACCACCGGCTCAACAGCGTTGACCGCACGCTTACGAACCTTCTGATCTCTCTTGCAGAGACTTGTGGTGAAAACATGATACTGACCTCCATTAAGCAGCTTCGGGTTACTCTGATAACCTGATTGATTACCATGCTGCTGGTTGCTCTGACCAGACTGTTGACTGTACCCACCATGGTTACCTTGACCTTGCTAACTAGAATTTGAGCCGCCGCCACCAAAGACGGGCCCCTGTGCACCAGATCCTGACCCGCCGGGCGGGCCATTATTGTTACCATGGTTCTGACTAGAACTATAATTCCTGTACTCCCGAATGATAAAACAATCCTTCCAAGCATGACTTGCGGGCTTGTTAGGTAGACTGTGTTTTGGGCAAGGTTCATTCATCATTGCCTCAATATTAAAGTTTTTCCCTCCAAAGGATGGCTTACCATTACCGTTACGGCGCTGGTTTTTATATCCAGTGTTAGCTACAAGATCTGACCCACCCTCGGGTGTCAGCGCTTACAACCATTGCCCTGGTTGTTACCATTGCCTCCTGCCACATTCTGCTACTGACCCTTACCATTGCCACTCTTCTTGCCTTTGTTTGATTTCTCATCATCCGATCCAGGATCCTTGGTGGTATCAGAGTCAGCATATTTAATGAGAGCCGCCATAAGCTCACCCATGTCATTACAATGACGTTTAAGGCGCCCGATCTTCTGCTTAAGAGGTGTAAAGTGACAGTTCTTTTCCAAAACTAGAACCGCCTAACCCGCCGCAATACTATCTGATGAATGAATAATGGCCGAGACCCGCCGGACCCAATGATGGGCCGAGTCATCCTCCCGCTGCACGCAGTTATCAAGATCGATAATCATCAGAGGTTGCTTGCACGTCCCCTTAAAATTCTGAATGAATCGCGCTTTCAACTATGCCCATGAACTGATGGAATTAACAGGCAATCCTTTTAACCAGGTTCGAGCTGGTCCATCCAGCACCATAGTAAAGTATTTAGCGCATACAGCGTCATTGATATCCAGCATCTCCATGGCAAACTCATAACTTTCAATCCAAGCCTCAGGAGGGAGGTCAGCTATATAATTAGCCACCTTACGAGGACCCTTGAAATCCTTAGGCAAACGCTCATTGCACAAAGCCGGTACCAAACATGGCACTCCAACCATCCTGGAGATTGTTCCTGCTCCCATTGAGGTTGAAGGGGTCACCGGGGGTTGTTGATAAGCCCCCAGTTGAGCCGCCGCTGCCAGTTGAGCCGCTGCCGCCTCCGCCTCTCGGCGGGTTCTGGCGTCATCTACAATTGCCTGAACATTAGTGAGGGGCGGGTTATTTCCATGTGGCGGGTCATCATTACGGGGTGGGTTACGATGTCGTTCACTGGTGGAAACTGCTGGGGATTCAATCCGCTGACTGTAACTTCAACTTGGGCGAGGGGTCGAATGAACACGCTCGCGACTGTATGAATACACCGCCTGCTGAGCCACAACTGTCTGAAGAAGCTCCATCGTGTTCCGGGTCTCCACCGCAACCGAGGACTTGCCCTCAATTGGAATAGCCGCCAGCTGCGTCGCCGCCGCTATCATGTTGTCCACCGGGTTAGAATAATGGCCAGATGGTGTTGAAAACTGTCGGGGCGGGGTCTGATCCCTATGGGGTGGGTCTGGCAAGCGAGGCTGAGCCGCCGCCCCACTCCCTGGTGCCTCAGCAGCTCGGGTGAAAGTGCAACTAATCCCCGGGTGGTTTTGGTAATTCATAACAACATATAGCTCATTGAACTAATATCCTTTCAAGTTAAATATTTCAGAAAGTTCAATGATTGGCATGGCACATGGACTAGAGATGTGGACCCCTCAAAATGCTAAGGACAAATATTGGCAAAAGCTCAAGACTCTACATTTCTATTTTAGTGATCCAAGATCACATTGAGTCCATAGGAAAAGCCAATACTATTAAAAGGGGATGAGGTGTTGCTTAATGGTCTACTTGCTCAAAATGCTTAGTGATATGCTCCAAAGCCCTCAACCACTACTACTTCTTGAGCTTGCATTGGGTTTTCCCTTGAAGAGGAAAGGGTGATGCAGCAAAGTAGAGTAAGTATTTCCCTTAGTTTTGAGAACCAAGGTATAATTCCAGTAGGAGACAACACGCAAGTCACCGAATACCTGCACAAACAAACACCAAACTTGCACCCAACGCGGTAAAGGGGTTGTCAATCCCTTCACGGTTATTTGCAAAAGTGAGATCTGATAGAGATAGGTAAAACCAAACAAAAGATAAAGTAAATATTTTTGGGTTTTTGGTTTATAGATATGAAAATAAAAGATTGCAAAATAGTAGATCGGAAAGTAATATCATAGAAAATAGACCCGGGGGCCATAGATTTCACTAGAGGCTTCTCTCAAGATAGAAAATAATACGGTGGGTGAACAAATTACTGCCGTGCAATTGATAGAAAAGCGCAAAGTTTTGACGATATCTAAGGCAATGATCATGAATATAGGCATCACGTCCGTGTCAAGTAGATCGAAACGATTCTGCATCTACTACTATTACTCCACACATCGACCGACTCATGCCTGTATCTAGAGTATTAAGTTCATGAAGAATAGAGTAATGCATTAAGAAAGATGACATGATGTAGAGGAATTAACTCAAGCAATATGATGAAAACCCCATATTTTTATCCTCGATGGCAACAATATAATACGTTCCTTGTTGCCCCTACTGTCACTGGGAAAGGACACCGCAAGATTGAACCCAAAGCTAAGCACTTCTCCCATTGCAAGAAAAACCAATCTAGTTGGCCAAACCAAATTGATAGTTTGAAGAGACTTGCAAAGATATCAAATCATGCATAAAAGAATTCAGAGAAGATTCAAATAATATTCATAGATAAGCTGATCATAAATCCACAATTCATCGGATCTCGGCAAACACACCACAAAAAAGTATTACATTGAATAGATCTCCAAGAACATCGAGGAGAACATGGTATTGAGAATCAAAGAGAGAGAAGAAGCCATCTAGCTACTAGCTATGGACCCGTAGGTCTGAGGTAAACTACTCACGCTTCATCGGAAGGGCAATGGTGTTGATGTAGAAGCCCTCCGTGATCGAATCCCCCTCCGGCAGGACACCGGAAAATGCCCCTAGATGGGATCTCACGGGTACAGAAGGTTGCGGCAGTGGAAAAGTATTTTCGTGGATGCCTCCGGTGGTTTGGGCATATAACAGTATATATAGGCGAAAGAATTAGGTCAGGAAGTGCACGAGGGGCCCACAAGGGTGGGGGGCGCGCCCTCCATCCTTGTGGACGCCTCGTGGCTTCCCTGACTTGCACTCCAAGTCCTCTGGTTTCGTTTTGGTCCAAGAAAGATCATCGTGAAAGTTTTATTCCGTTTGGACTACGTTTGGTATTCCTTTTCTGCGAAACTCAAAAACAGGGGAAAAAACAGGAACTGGCACTGGGCTCTAGGTTAATAGGTTAGTCCCAAAAATAATATAAAATAGCATATTAATGCATATAAAACATCATAAATAGATAATATAATAGCATGGAACAATAAAAAATTATAGATACGTTGGAGACGTATCAACCACTTTCTCAAATCCAAATATGTCCTAAACCTAAAGTCAAACTCGGCCCCACCGATTTGATATATCCGGCGCCACCGAGTTCCTTTGACATAGCCACTGCCAGAAACCCTAATCAGTTTGGTCTCACCGATAGGGATTTCGGTCTCACCGAGATGGGATTGCAAACTCTCTATTTCCCTTCATAACGTTTCGGTGTCACTGAAATGAGCGATCGGTCCCACCGAGTTCGCAATGCAAACTCTCTGTTTCCCTTTTGTAACGTTTCGGTCTTACTGAAAGGAGCGATCGGTCCCACCGAGTTTGCCTGACCAACTCTCTATTTGCTCATTCCTGAAATCGGCCTCACCGAGTTCATGCAATCGGCCACACCAAGATGAGGTTTTGCCCTAACCCTAGCACATCGGTCCCACCGAGTTGATCATGTCGGTCCCACCGAAATTCCTAATGTTCACATTTTGAACTAAATCGGTCTCACCGAGTTCTTCTATTCGGTCTGACCGAGTTGGATAAAATGTGTGTAACGGTTAGATTTTGTGTGGAGGCTATATATACCCCTCCACCCCCTTCTCTATTCAAGAGAGAGCTATCAGAACGTGCCTACACTTCCACTACTCATTTTCTGAGAGAGAACCACCTACTCATGTGTTGAGACCAAGACATTCCAATCCAACCACAAGAATCTTGATCTCTAGCCTTCCCCAAGTTGCTTTCCACTCAAATCATCTTTCCACCATATCCAAATCTGTGAGAGAGAGTTGAGTGTTGGGGAGACTATCATTTAAAGCACAAGAGCAAGGAGTTTATCATCAACACACCATTTATTACCTTTTGGAGAGTGGTGTCTCCTAGATTAGTTAGGTGTCACTTGGGAGCCTCCGACAAGATTGTGGAGTTGAACCAAGGAGTTTGTAAGGGCAAAGAGATCGCCTACTTCGTGAAGATCTACCCGAGTGAGGCAAGTCCTTCGTGGACGATGGCCATGGTGGGATAGACAAGGTTGCTTCTTTGTGGACCCTTCGTGGGTGGAGCCCTCCATGGACTCGCGCAACCGTTACCCTTCGTGGGTTGAAGTCTCCATCAACGTGGATGTACGATAGCACCACCTATCGGAACCACGCCAAAAATCTTCGTGTCTACATTGCATTTGCCTTCTCCAAACCCTTCCCTTTACCTTCATATGCAATGTTTTACTTTCCGCTGCTACACACTTAGAATTGCATGTGTAGGTTGATTGCTTGACTTGTGCTAAGTTGCTAAAATCTGCCAAGACTTAAAATTGGGAAAAGGCTAGATTTTTATTTGGTCAAGTAGTCTAATCACCCCCCCTCTAGACCTACTTTCGATCCTATCAGTGGTATCAGAGGTTTGGTCTCCAATTGCCTTGATTTCCATAGCTTTGGTGATCATAGCCTTGGTTTCACAACCTAGGAGAGTATGGCGTCTAGCAAGGGAAATTACCACCGTAGAGGTCCTTACTTTGATGGTACTAATTTTGCAAGTTGGAAGCATAAGATGAAAATGCATATTCTTGGACATAACCCAGCTATTTGGGCTATTGTGTGTATTGGTTTGCAAGGTGAATTCTTCGAAGATGGAAGAGAACCAAATCGTGAAGCAACCGCAGAAGAATTGAAGATGTTGCAATACAACGCTCAAGCTTGCGATATCCTCTTCAACGGATTGTGCCCCGAAGAATTCAACAAAATCAGCCGCCTTGAGAATGCAAAGGAAATTTGGGATACTTTGGTTGATATGCACGAAGGTACCGAGTCCGTCAAGGAATCCAAATTGGATGTGCTTCAAAGTCAACTTGACAAGTTCAAAATGAAGGATGGTGAAGGAGTCGCTGAAATGTATTCTAGGCTTGCTCTCATCACAAATGAGATTGCCGGCTTAGGAAGTGAAGAGATGACTGACAGATTCATCATCAAGAAGATCCTAAGAGCCTTGGATGGAAAATATGATACCGTGTGCACTTTGATCCAAATGATGCCCAATTACAAAGATCTCAAGCCAACGGAAGTCATTGGTAGAATTGTTGCTCATGAGATGTCACTTAAGGATAAGGAAGAGCTTCACAACAAGTCTAGTGGTGCTTACAAAGCTTCATGCGATGCTCCCACAACATCAAGTGAGAAACAAGCCTTCAATGAAGAATTGAGCCTAATGGTCAAGAACTTTAACAAGTTCTACAAGAGTAGAAGCAAAGAGAGAAGTTCTAAGTCAAGGTCCTACAATGACAAAAGATCGTCTAGTCATGATCGCAATTGCTATAATTGTGTAAGACCCGGACATTACTCTAGTGAATGTACGGCTCCCTACAAAAGAAGAGAAGACTCACCTAAAAGGAGAAGTAAAAGAGAGGAATCACCTCCAAGAGAGAGAAGGAGTAGAGATGATTGTTATGAACGAAGACCCTCTCGCAGAAGCAAGGATTCGGAAAGGAAGGACAAGTCATCAAAGAGCTACACAAGATGAAGACATCAAGCTCATGTTGGTGAATGGGTATCCGGTTCCGACTCCGACAACCACTCTAAGAGAAGTTATCACCCCGACTCCGAATATACTCAAGATGAAGGTGTTGCCGGTCTTGCACTTGTGTCATCCAACTCCTATGACATATTTGACTCACCAAATGAAGGAATTGGAAGATGCTTCATGGCTAAAGGCCCCAAGGTTTCACACCCCGAGTATGTTGATTTCAATAGTGATGAAGATGATTTGCTAGGTGATGATGATTTACTTGTTGACAACTCTAGTGATGAAAACTATGATGAAACTGCTATTAATCATGCTAATCAAGACGAAATAAAATGACAATGATAAGAAGGAGATTGAGCATCTAACTAAAGAATTAAACACTCTTAAGTTAGATCATGAAGCTACCTTAGAGGATCATCGAGAGCTTTTAAAGACTCATGAGAAGCTACGCTTTGAAAAGCTCAATCTAGAGCAAGAGCTTGGGTTCTTAAAAGCAATCAATGATGATCTTCGTAAGAAAAGTTCTTCTTACATTGCCAAGTGTTTACTCTTGTCTACTTACATGCCACAAGTAAAATCTAGCAACAAGAACAAGAAAGATTCTTCTTCTAGTAGTAACAATAATCATGCTAAATCCAATATTGTTGCTTCTAGTAGTTCTCTTGATTCCACTAATGATTCTCTTAGCCAAGTTACACTTGAGCAAGAAAATAGCTTATTGAAGGGAATTATAGAGAAAGGTGTTTACAAGAGCCTTGCTGGAAGTAAGCAATTTGAGGAGATTGTATGCAAGCAAGGAAGGCACCGGAAGAATCAACGTGTTGGTTTGGAACGCAAGTTCAATGCCAATGGAGTTGAGTGGGAAGAAGATCAATACCCCAAGACGAAGTTTGTTCCTCAACAAGAGAAGTATGACCCCACTTCTTTTGATGGAACACAAGCTCAAGATGATCTTCCACCACAAGACCACAAGCTAAAAGGCAAGGACAAGCTTCAAGAGGAGATTGATTCATTTGAAGAAGCTCCAAAGGCCCTGGTCAAGTGGGTTCCCAAGACTACATCAAGTTCCACTTCATCAAGTATGACTACAACTCCAAGGATCCCCATTAAGTTGATGTGGGTCCCAAAGAAGAAGAACTAGAGAGTTCTTGAGGGTGACTCCGCCAACATACTTCACTCATATTCATTTTGGCAAGGACAAGTGCAATCAACTTCCATATCTTGCACTAGTTCAAGGAGTCACAAACCCTCTTGTTGGTAAGACAAGGGACAAGGTAACCTAATGCTTTCATGGACAACATCATATGTGTATTTCACTCTATGTCTATGGATATCCTTGTGTGTTCCTTGTGGGACTAACCCATGTAGGTATTGAAAGTGCAACTCACTCCAATGGATTGCTCCAAATGATCTATATCAACATTGAGCATCCACATCTTCAACATCTACAAGAAGTCATCATCGACAAAACCCAAGGTTAGTTCATCCCTCTTAGGGGGGATATCACATCTAGGGGGAGCTTTACTCTAAGAATTTAGCTAAAGCAACTCTAATGGTGTGAACACAACAATGCTTTATGTAAAAGTGGTAACCCCACTTGTGCTTAAACGATGAGTATGACCTATGATCAAATGTTCTCATTTGACTCCTAAGTCAATATACTCATATATAGATGACCTAGTCATCGCCAATTGCTTGATAGATGCTAGAGTGTTTGTGCATGCTTTGCCACATATTTCATTTGCTTTCTTATTGTGTGAGCATGTTGGTTGCATAATTTTCTCCATTCGAGGACATCCATTTGTTGTTTTGATTGATTGGTTTTTCTTTTTGCCAAATGGTTGGACAATAATGCCTAAGTACTCCCTCTAGCTATCTATGCTTTTCTCGTCTCAAACTCTATTCATGCTACATCACAAAGTTTGATCAAGTCAAATTCGGACCCTCCGGGTGAGGACCAATCGGAGCCACCGATCCGTTAAGGGCTTACACTTCCAAAAACTCTTAATGGCTTTCGGTCTGACCAATTCATCCATCTCGGTCTCACCGAAATCATTGGGTTGATCTAGGTTTTCACCTCGATGCAACCAATTAGAACAGTTCGGTCACACCGAGTTGCAGTAACCGCTTGCGATTCTGCATCTCGGTGCCACCGAGTCGTTCCACTCGGTCACACTGACAGTGACTGGGTATATATATCCGCGGGTTGAAATTTGGAAATTCCTTCAAACTCCCAACCACGCCTGCCCAGCTCTGCCGCCCCCTTGGTCTCCGAATCGTCGCCGTCATCGCCAGTGCCCTCCTGCTGCTGGTCTCCACCGCCGTCAACGGGATTCTTCGCCGCCGTTGTCGCCGTGGCGAGTCCGCCACCAAGTTAGGGTACGGACTTGATCCCTTTGTGTATTCCTTAACTCCGCTTCTTGCACAAAGGTTAATGCCATGCTTCTAGCCACGATTGAGATCATCCTATCCAACCAAAACTTCCTTTAGATTAGTTTTGATGCAAAAACTTAGGGTTAGGTTTCCGCCGAACTCATCTTGGACCGACCGATTTGAAGTATTCGGTCTCACCGATTTAGCCCAGGCCATTGCACATGTACTACTCGGTCGGACCGAAGTGTACGAATCGGTGTGACCGAGTTTACTTTCTCTGTGAAACCCTAGCATCTCGGAGTCACCGAACTGCATCTCGGTCTGACCGAAATTGCCTATTTAGACTCCAAAGTTGCTTCGGTGTCACCGAGTTAGTCATATTGGTAGCTCCGAAATGCTTTCTGCAGAAAACTAAAATTAAGTTTTTGAGTCAAACTTTTTGCCAAAATAGTTGTACTTTGTGATGCTCATCTACTCTGCCTATACCTATCTATTCACAGGGTCAGTGTCAGCCATGTCAGACAACAGTGACAGCCAGAACAGGTCAGAGGAGCAAGCAAATCTCAGTGAGGCCACTAGTCCCTCCAATAGCAGTTATGATGAGGGTAGCAGAAGCACCCCAAGCAACTTGCCTAAGGCTGCAACTAGGCAAAGGAAGAAGAGAACTCAGATTCTGAAGATGAGGACTTTGTGGTTGATGAGGAGGTCACCTCAAAGAAGAAGGTAGTCAAGAAGGAGTATGCTGCTGCTGCTGCCACCAAGCCTGGCATAAAGAAGAAAGCTCCTGCCAAGAGAGTGCCTATGTTAAAAGCCAGAGCCTCTACTCAGGAAACTATGGAGTTCACTCTTGAACAAAGAGAAGAAGAGGCTGCTGGAGGCAAGAAAAGGAAGGAAAGGGTCAAGAAGACCATGGCCAGAGTTATTGGCAGATCATCAATGATGAAAGATCCAGATGAAGATGATGAGGAAGAAGTTGTTGAGCCAGCACCAAAGTCTCAGAAGCTTATGGGAGATGCAATCAAGACTGGGGCTGATTCATCTAAGCCCAAGACAGCTCCAAAGCCATCTTCCCAAGCTCAAGTCCCAAAGCCTACAGCACCCAAGAGATCCACCAGAAACATCCCAGCTGCTGAAAAGAACAAGGCCCCAGTGCCTGAAGTTCAAGAGGATGAGGAACAGCAAGTGCTCAGGAAGCTCAAACCAAAAATTCCAGATCATGATGACAATCGTCCCATAGCTGAAAACTTGAAGTTGAGAAAGGATGCAGGTCTCAGACTGTGGAGACAGACAGACCCATATGTTGTGAGGAGAAGGACAGCTGTGGACTACAGATTTCACACCAAGGAGCAGCAAGACTTCTATGAGACAGTTCTTTAGGACAAGAAGCCCATGGTCAGTGACATGAGATGGGTTGACTGGAAGTTCATTGATGACAATGAAGATTACTTCCCTGGAGTTCATGAGATTTTCAGGATGAATGGAGTTGACAAGTTTGTTGGTCAGAAGCTGACTAAATGGAATGATGAGATGGTCATGCAATTTTATTCAACTCCACACTTCTATCCGGATGGCAAGATAGTCTGGATAACTGAAGGCACAAGATACCAATCATCTATTGCAGAATGGGCTAAGTTGATCAATGCCCCTGAAGAAGGTGAAGATGACACAGATGTCTATGCCAAGTCCAGGAAAGATCATAACTCCATGGCCCGCATGTACAAGGAAATTCCTGATCATGCCTTGGCGTCTCACAAGTTTGGCTCCATCTACTATCTGCTGTCAGGGCCGCCCACTATCAACACTATACTGAGGCACACTTTGTTGCCCAAGTTAGGATATGACAAGATGATCAGAGGACACTCAATAAACCTGTTGCATATGTTTGATGTGCCAGAGAAGTTCAAGGTGATGACTTTGATTGTTGAAACCATCAAGAGAACTGCTGCTGATCAGAAGAGGTCATGTGGATATGCCCCACACATTCAGATGCTCATCAACTCCAAGATGGGAACAGGCACATATCTACTGGACAGAGAACACCTTCCCCTGAGGCCAGACTTTGAGGACAATGTTGTTGTCATGGATGCATCACATCCTACATATGTAGAGGCTCAGGAGAAGCGAGAGCAAGCTAAGGCAGCAAAGACTTCCAAGATGCCAGATGTATCAGCTGTGAATCTCAAGACCAAGCAAGATCAGCTCACTTATCTGCTTGAGTCTACAATGAGGATTGAGAAAGGACTAGCCACCCTGACTCAAAACCAAGAAAGTCTTGAGAGGATCGTTGAAACAAAATTTTATGATCTAGAATTGAAGGTCACAGAGATCCAAACCACAGTTGAGCAACTTCAAGAAGAGGAAGAGGACAAGAGAGGAAGAGTCAACACAGATGCATTTCACAGAGTGCCAAGAGCACAGAGGTCTGCAGCAGAGCCAGTTGTCACAGATTCCAAAGCTACAGCTTCAGCACCTGCAGCAACTGCCACTGTTGCACCTTCAGTTGCAACTCCTCCAGCTCCTCAGACATCAGCAGAAGCCTTTGCAGACGGACTCCTCTCAACACCATCTATGCACACTAGAGCCACCAGCCCAAAGACCACTTCAGGAGCTCCCGGAGATCGTGCCTAGAGTGTCGAATAGCACTATGCATTTTCAAGCTTTTTGGTAACTTGTTGCCAAAGGGGGGAAAGTGTATAGATCTTAGGCTTCGAGAGAGAGAGAGAGAGTGTTTTTCTTTTGTTTGCCTCTCTTGCTACTTGATATTTGTTTGTTTGGTTGCTACATTATTTGTGCTTATGGGTGAGATACACTTATGATCATGTGGTTGATCATTATGCTTTAATGTGTGCTTGAAAGATGCTATCTATAATACTTGTGTATGATCAATCATGTTTCCCTTGGTGATGAGTGCATGTGCTTTACATTCTATCATTTTGAGCACTCCACCAAGATGTATGTGACATGGAAGAGTAACCCATGATCCTAATCGATTGTGCATTTGCATTCAAAAGCAAATTTTAAATAATGCACAAATTTAGGGGGAGCTATTGCTTATCACATACTTCTCAAAGCGATGATATATTTCATTCATATTATCATTTGTCGAAGCTTTGATCTATATGTTGTCATCCATTACCAAAAAGGGGGAGATTGAAAGAGCAACTAATCCCCGGGTGGTTTTGGTAATTCATAACAACATATAGCTCATTGAACTAATATCCTTTCAAGTTAAATATTTCAGAAAGTTCAATGATTGGCATGGCACATGGCCTAGAGATGTGGACCCCTCAAAATGCTAAGGACAAATATTGGCAAAAGCTCAAGACTCTACATTTCTATTTTAGTGATCCAAGATCACATTGAGTCCATAGGAAAAGCCAATACTATTAAAAGGGGATGAGGTGTTGCTTAATGGTCTACTTGCTCAAAATGCTTAGTGATATGCTCCAAAGCCCTCAACCACTTTCTCAAATCCAAATATATCCTGAACCTAAAGTCAAACTCGGCCCCACGTATTTGATCTATCCGGCGCCACCGAGTTCCTTTGACATAGCCACTGCCAGAAACCCTAATCAGTTTGATCTCACCGATAGGGATTTCGGTCTCACCGAGATGGGATTGCAAACTCTCTGTTTCCCTTCGTAACATTTCGGTCTCACCGAAATGAGCGATCGGTCCCACCGTGTTTGCAATGCAAACTCTCTATTTCCCTTTCGTAATGTTTTGGTCTTACCGAAAGGAGCGATCGGTCCCACCGAGTTTGCCTGACCAACTCTCTGTTTGCTCATTGCTGAAATCGGTCACACCGAGATGAGGTTTTGCCCTAACCCTAGCACATCGGTCCCACCGAGTTGATCATGTCGGTCCCACCGAAATTCCTAACGTTCACATTTTGAACTAAATCGGTCTCACCGAGTTCTTCTATTCGGTCTGACCGAGTTGGATCAAATGTGTGTAACGGTTAGATTTTGTGTGGAGGCTATATATACCCCTCCACCCCCTTCTCTATTCAAGAGAGAGCTATCAGAACGTGCCTACACTTCCACTACTCATTTTCTGAGAGAGAACCACCTACTCATGTGTTGAGACCAAGACATTCCAATCCAACCACAAGAATCTTGATCTCTAGCCTTCCCCAAGTTGCTTTCCACTCAAATAATCTTTCCACCATATCCAAATCTGTGAGAGAGAGTTGAGTGTTGGGGAGACTATCATTTGAAGCACAAGAACAAGGATTTCATCATCAACACACCATTTATTACCTTTTGGAGAGTGGTGTCTCCTAGATTGGTTAGGTGTCACTTGGGAGCCTCCGACAAGATTGTGGAGTTGAACCAATGAGTTTGTAAGGGTAAGGAGATCGCCTACTTCGTGAAGATCTACCCGAGTGAGGCAAGTCCTTCGTGGGCGATAGCCATGGTGGCATAGACAAGGTTGCTTCTTCGTGGACCCTTCATGGGTGGAGCCCTCCGTGGACTCGCGCAAGCATTACCCTTCGTGGGTTGAAGTCTCCATCAACGTGGATGTACGATAGCACCACCTATCGGAACCACGCCAAAAATCTTCGTGTCTACATTGCGTTTGCCTTCTCCAAACCCTTCCCTTTACCTTCATATGCAATGTTTTAATTTCCGCTGCTACACTCTTAGAATTGCATGTGTAGGTTGATTGCTTGACTTGTGCTAAGTTGCTAAAATCTGCCAGGACTTAAAATTGGGAAAATGCTAGATTTTTTTTTGGTCAAGTAGTCTAATCACCCCCCCCTCTAGACCTACTTTCGATCCTACACCGGGTCACACCCGGCGGATTGCTCGGTCCTGCCCTAGGCATGTTAAAAAGATTTTGTGCCTCATACTGCAAAGGCTGGCGGGTCTGATATCTCCTTCAAAGAACAGCGTTGGAAGCATCCTGATCCAAGCTTAAGTGAAAAGATTCCACCCTTACTCGTTGTGACTCTGCATCTAACTGGGCCCGCTCCGTTGCCATCCTGGTGTTCTCTGTGTTAAGCTCCTCCTGGGCTTTGGCTATCTGATCTCGCACCTTTGCAATCTCTACATTGTGCTCTGCTTGATTCGCTACAGTAACCTCTGTTGCCAACAAGGTTGTCCAAGTGCCCAAGAGATCTGACACAGTTTGAGCCGGCGGCGTGCCTGACCCGCCAGCTCCCGCCGCCACAGCGGCAGTTGATCCAGACGTCATTGTTGCAGCTGTTGATGAATTTAGAACCGTTCCTATGCCAGCCATGAAGATCGCAGCCCAGGATGGCGGCTCATAGGGTTCGAGAATACTGTTCCATCGGAATAGCCCCCAAGCCCACCGTCTTCAACCTGGTAAATTGACTCCGTCTCTCCAGTTGAGGACTCATCCCCTGAATAGATGGCAGTCTCTCCTCCGGATACAGAATCTTCTTCCAGAACCGCACCATGTACAAAACCGACGAAAGCACGCTTCCGGCCGGGCTGACCTTGGGCGGGTTACATGCACCGAGCCGAC
Source organism: Thinopyrum elongatum (assembly GCA_011799875.1). Lineage (NCBI taxonomy): Eukaryota > Viridiplantae > Streptophyta > Magnoliopsida > Poales > Poaceae > Thinopyrum > Thinopyrum elongatum. The sequence goes on along the minus strand of CM022300.1, from coordinate 569,034,231 downwards.
TCGACGAGGTTGGTGGAGACGTCCGGCTCTGGCTCAGATTCGCCAATTTTGCCGATGAAGACGTGAATCCCGCTGAAGGGGACCCGGTACCCGTACTCGATTGAGTCGGCCTTAGGGCCCTAGTCGGCGTCGTCGATGTAGAGCTTGCCGCGGTGACTCTTAGTCATCCTGCCCACGGCGTATCCCTCGATCCCTAGGAAATTGCCCTTCAAGAACTTGAAACCACCATGCTCTGGCCCCACGGTGGGTGCCAACTGTCGTGGATTTGCCACGGCAGATATCCTAGTAAAAGGACTTAAGCGTGGAGCCATCGCAATGTAGGTTAGCTTAAAGGGGTTGATTGGGACGAGAGACACGAGTTTACCCAGGTTCGGCCCCTCGCAACGAGGTAAAAGCCTACTTCCTGCTTTGTGTTGTATTGATTGAGTATTGATTACAGGGGAGCAGAATCGCTTGACCTAGTTCTCGATTGGTTGTTTCTTAAGTTAACCCGCCGCAGGGTCTCGCCTTTATATACATAGGTTGAGGCCCTGGGCTTACAAGAGTCACATTCAGATCACACAACATGACCAACTTGGGTTCTAAGTCGCCATGCCTTGCTAGGCAAGTCACCATCGGGCGGCTCATACTTCCGGGTCACAGCGCCCTCCTCCGGGTCTTGGGCCGTCAATTGATCAGTCTGGTAAACCGCCTCCAGTCTTCACATCTTATCTCCTTGGGCCTATCTGGGCTTTCACTTATGAGTCGCCAATAGTGTAACCCGGCCCCTCCTGGGCGGGTCACACCTCGGGGTTATATCCCCAACAAAGAGCGAAGCCACTTCCCGCCGACCCTCAGGTATGCTACCTCTTTTCGAACCATACCCTTCTTCTATTGCCCCATCTGCCATGTCGCTGCATGTGGATCTTTTTCCACTCCACCATCTCCCCAATTTGCTATCCTTTGCTCTGCTGGTCACGCAGACAAAAACCTTAATTTGCACTATTAAAGGAAACCCTACTTCATGCAGACTAATCCATGTCTGGGTTGAATAAGGAAAGGAAGGGAGAAAGTATTGTCGAAGAGACTAGGTATCGAACCCGCATCTAGGTTGAAAAGGGGAAAATTAGTAGCTAAGGAACGAGTCTCATGTCTCTTGGTTGAAAAAGGGTAGAAAGGCATGACAACGCAATAGAGAATTACCAGGTTGATCAGTTTGTTGTCCTCACATAGGAAAAAGGTGGCTAAAGAGAACAAAAATGGGACGTAATCCACATATGCTGCCTGGATACTTGTTGCTCTGGGCAACCATCCCTCCCTCACCACTCTATGTGTCCGTGGAGGTACATCGTACTGGTGCCCCACTGTCCGAATGGGCCTCCCATGCTCTTATTGCCACTTTTTTGCTGTTAGTATAACGCCACCGATAAAGTCAAGCAATGCTACTGGTAAAGTGATGCCACATTTAACTAATGCCGCACTCAGTCTAATGCCACTGATAAATTTAAGCAATGCCATTTAATGTCACTAGATTATTTTAGGGTTAGCTGTTGATTGTTGATGTATTAAAGATTTTTCAGCTAAGGCATTCTAATGCTGTTGCACAGCCAGTATACCAACGATGAAACTTATTACTACCTTCATATTTTTGCATTGTTAATGCTTATAGATTACATACCTCACTTTGATGAGATAAGTCAATTTTTTTGTACAGTGTCACCAAAATGCCAAGGCGCTGATGTGATTTTATTTCGGTTAAACTGCACAAGCAATTTATGAAGAGAAGAGGAAAGGTCAAGAGTGGGCACCTCCTCCTCCGGCTGTTTTCTTGATTCGTTTAATCAAGTTTTTATGTTTGATCGATTATCAAGATTGGGATAGCAATTTTTAGGTCCCCTCGAGTTCGAAATGATATTTACCTTGAAGGTACATGGTTTGCAATTTTTTTATACTATCATTAGTTAATAATGCTGGTTACTTTCAGACTTTTGTATTTGGTTTAATGTTGTTGCGCAGCTAGTATACCAATGCTAAAACTTGTTACCTTTACATTTTGTATAGTTAATGCTTATAGAAATCTTCCAGTGCTAGTTGATGGAAATCTGTTTAGTAAAACCATTGTATTGTACCCCGTAATAAAAAAACTACTCTACTATTGCACTAGCCACTGGATTAGTGTATATTTGTACTATTCGAATGGTGTTGCATTAGTGTATGGACATATATAAGTTGTGGCAAGCTTTCCCATATATGTGCTCAAGAAAACTACTACCTGTTTTTCTAAATACTAGATGTTTGGGTACTTTAAATTGAACTGCGAAAACATCTTATATTAAGGAACAGAGGGTGTAGAGTTCACTCAAATTATGCCGGTAAAGCTAGTCACACCTTTGTTAAAATTAATGTTCATTATGTTATCGGAGGAGGTCTGCATGTTTGTCTCTAATGCCTGTCGATTACATACCTGACATCATGATGTAATGGTAAGTCATTTCTTTTTGTACAGTGTCACTAAATTGTCAAGGTGGTGATGGCATTTTATTTTAGTTAAACTACACAAAATATGCTTAAAAGAAGAGGAAAGGTCAGGAATGGTTCAATCTTTCAGAAAATACTATGTATGCCTTCCTGGCATCAGCCGTTGTTGCCTTATTTATTCCTTCAAACAGGTGCTTAGAAACAGTCTTGCTACCTTTTCCCATTAAGAAATTGGAATGCTTATATTTGTGAGTCTATGCTTCAACCAGTGCCACTTTTATAGTAATCACACTTTCAATATTTGTGCAAATAGGGATGCTCGATTTTACTGGAACTGCACAAAAATTCCAAATGGTTCAACATTATGAGCATGTTTTCTTCCAAGCCGTTATATCCAATTGGTGGCACTATGAGCTGTTCATTACGAAGGTACATGGTTTGCTACTATCTTGCTACTCTTTTTGTACTGTCATTAGATAGTAATATTAGTGGTTTGCATGTGAATTTATTGGCAGGGTGGACCTACATTGGAGGTACAGGACATGATTCAATGATTGGATGCTCAATTTTGGTTGTATTGATTTCACCTCTTTCATCACTGCGAACATGGATATCCTTGGTCTGATGAAGAATAGGTGTTATATTTCTGCTCTGTACCAGCAAATCAATTCAGTACGAAATTGTCCAGGGAAAAACATGACAGTATCAAATTGTCTAGTGCAAAACACGACAGATGCTAAGCGGAAACGACTAGCAGAGACATGTTTAAACCGAAAATACAAGGTGGGGTATATGTTTACTAGTTGCTTGATATTTGTGCAAACAGATGTCTGCCCATTGCTATTTGGCAAACAAACAAAGTGACCTCAATTTTGGTGGAACTGCACAAGAGAATAGTATAGTCACTGCATGCAGTGCCATTTGAAAATAGACACAGAAAGATTGGATAGTCACTTCATGGACTGCACAAAAGTAGTAATATACTATTTATTGGCCAACACTAGGTGCTTCATTGCTTTGGTCTGATTATACAATGGGCATCATTTTGTCTAAGTTAAAGTTTGTATTCCAAAAATAGTCTCGCCGTGTGATCGAGAGAAGACCAATTCAAATTGCAGTGGATGTTCCTCCATCATGTGTGGTTCATTCTCATGGTTCCAGCTATTGGTGAAACCACTTACGTTTGCAAGAGGAAATGTAGACTTCACAAACAAATTTGTATTTCACTCTGTACTGAATGTTGGCCTAGAGAAGCATCCATGTTAGTAGCAAGAACAAATGTTTTTTCTAGATCTTTGCTTTAGGAGCTACATATTTGTATATGATCTGTGAATCATTGAGATGCATTAACATGTTGATCTTATGTATGGGAATCGTACTAGTTGGTTGTGAATTTGGGCTACTAATGTGAACATATTACAATGCCAGGCATGTGCATCTCGTGTGAACATTTCGAATGGATCGGCTCTTACTACTGTGCACAGCATGATCCTTATTTCTGTGTGCTCAGTGTTTACAAGTTACTAGCAGCTCCTTATTTCTGTTTGCTCAGTGTTTACAAGTTACCGATTGATCACTAGCTAGCCTACTAATACACTCCTGGCAGTGTTAATTGCGACGCAAGATCCGAAGGTGGCAGTTTTTTGAATAAAAATGCCTACCTCTGAAGAAACTGACATGCTGTTCTGAAGAAAATGCCATGCGAATCTGAAGAAATTGCCAGCAAAAACGTTCACAAATGCCTTATCTCCCAGGGAACGTTCACTAGCTATTGCAATTCTATACACCTACGCTATCCGACCAACTCGATGCTACGCAAATAACTAGCGGATCACGCATGTACCTCATCTGGATGAATCGAGTGCACTCGTTTGACCGTCATGCCGATGTGCGACCCAGCACGGACGGGACGCACCACTGACGGGACGGGATGGGACGGTACAGTCATAATTTCAGTTTTTCTAGTTTTCCACGGCAAGCTGGCGCGCTAAGCCATGCCTGCTTATGCATTGAATTCCGATGACCGCGATGACCATCGTGTTTCCCGTGACACGCTGGTTCACATACCTTCTGCCTATAATTACTGGTTCCCGGCGTTCTCCGGTGGCAACATCACCCAACTCATCATATCCTCATAAGCCCCCACTGGCCTGACATCGCTCGCCACTTGCCCTCGCTCTCGCCAAGTCCGTCATGCCCCCGCCCGTCCGCAATAGGCGACGCCGGAGGCGGTCACCACTGGAACTAGTGTTAGGTTTTTCACCGGAAGGCAGACGGAGGGAGGAGGCATTCTATCGGTCTTTAGATGGCAATGCGGAGTATGAGGACTTGTTGGAGCACGATCGCCTGGTGGAGGAGCAGCGTATCACCGATTTGCGCCACCAGCGGGGCATGGAGCCGCAACGCACCGACGCTCTGAGTCGCGAGCAGAGCGCCCGCAACTGGGCCGACTACGTGGAGGCCGGCGCCCGGCAAATAGCCTTGGAGGCTGTCGGGCATGCACGTGTTCGTGACACTGAATTTTACTACCAGCTCATCAAGTGGGTTTCCGCTTAGAAGCCGAAGCTTCGATGGACCACGCCGGCATGTAAAGGGCCAACGTGTGCGACCAACGCATCCTATTGCACCTCTGGCAAGTCCGAGGCGAGGAGGAGGATGTCGGTGCCGGCGTTTAGCGTGTACCGCAGATGGCGGCCAGCATTGTCTAGTTAGCTAAGAGTAAGTTAGTACTTGTACACTAGAGTATTAGTGGAAGTAGATAGTTAACTTGGATATGATGGTTGTCAACGTGGAAGTTTAGTACTCTATATCTAGATCAGACCTGTTACTTTGCTCTGATTGTTGAACTTTCCGTTTGAACGTCTGGAATGGGCTATTATTTTTTAAATGGGCTGTATTTGTCCACCACGGGTTTAGAGACTGACTTGTGGGCATTCTAGGTTGACGCGTACACAATCAGGAGATGATTGTACATGGAGAGGATGACAGCAGGGACCCACCAGGGTCATGGAAGTATGCAAGCAAGTGCCTCCTTATTTCAAGCCAAAAAAATGGTTCCTCCTAATGGATTTCTGACATCTGGGTCCGATGCCATTGTCAACGTAGTCAATAAACAGAGAATTGCACAACGAGCGGCTGACACCAGGGACCCAGCAGCTCGCCCAATTCTTTTTGTTTTTGAGACAGAGTAGGGTGTCAACTGGGCTGTGCGGGGCACTCTGGCCTATCTAGCCAGCCTTTTTTATTGTATGTTTACCACAAGACCAGCCCAGTATTTTTTTCCTTCTGAAAATGGCTAGCCCAGTTTTCTGTTCTTTTGCAGAATACCCAACAGAGGCCTACTAGCTTTTGTCAGCCCTGCTAGGCTGCAAATCTTTCAAGACGAGGAGAGTTTCATTCGGCTTGCCCATAAAATGGGCTATCAGTAATGAGAAATGGGTTGTACATTTTTAAAACACAACAAACCGGTAATTAGTTTCAAATTTCTTTTTTTTCATTGCGAGATTTTAAATTCCATTGATTTTTATGCATGGACAATTATTTGGATTTTATATTCATATAAATTTATTTTTCAAATTAGTTTGAATGTGACTCAAAATTTCAGGATTAAAAACAGTTCGGACCGCACCGAAATATGCAAAATTTCGTAGACTTTTTTAACCGTGGCCACAATATGGGCTCTGATGCTAACAAAAAGAATATGGGCACAAAAAAGTCCTTAAGAATTAGCAAATGGGCTGTAAATTATTAGAAATAATGGTAGATGCATTGTATGCTGTTTTCCATAGATTTGAGGCTGACTTGTGCGCCTACTATAGGTTGACGCATATGCTTTCCTAAAAAGAAGGTTGACATGTATGCAAGGCTGTGCCAACTTAGTCAACACAAGAGAGCAATGACTGTTGGATGTCCATCCAACGGCCGTCGTGCTTCTTCAATCTCTGATCTTCCTGCTCCAGCCGCCCAAGCCAGCGCCAGCGGGACTGCCTGCTCCCTCCTCCCGTGGCGGGCTGTGCTGCCGCGCAGGCCTCACTGGCCGACCCTACTGCCACCGCTGGCCAGGCCATCCCTCTACCCACCCGCACATCCTGTTATTTTCCGGCAACGCCAGCCTCACCCCGCAGCCGAACCAGTCACAGCCCTCGTACTCCCCTCAGCATGGGCATCCACTACTGTGGCTTTGCCGGCTCCGGATCGTTCCCTTCCTGGGCCTCGCTGTCGTGCACCGCATTGATGCTCTCGGCGCGGCATGGTCAACAAACGACAGCCATCGGAAGAGGGATGTAAGTGGAGATCCTGACAGTAGGGACCCACATGGTCCATGGTTGCACGCAAGCAAGTGCCACCTTATTACGCAAAAAAAATGAATCCCCCTTGACAGCTAGGACCCACCAGCTATATCTTCGCACGCAAGGAAGTGCCTCCTTATTAAGCAAAAAATAACGATTGCTCCCCTTGACAACTGGGGCACATCATATTTGCAGGGTGACTTGTGGCTAGGGATGTAAACGGATCGGATCGGATCGGATAATGCTTTTACCATATCCTTTACCATATTTTTTCGTCAGATTCGGAGCGGAGCGGATAATGACCGGATGCGGATTCGAATGCGGATTATATCGGACTACGGATTCGGAGTGGAGGCGGAGCGGATTCGGACCGGAAACGACCAAAAAATATCGGATGATACGTGCAAAGAGACATGATTTACCAATATCATTTTCAGACGATCCACAGAATGAACAACAATATATAGGTAACTAGTAACCTTGATCAAAGGAATTAATATCTTAGACATTGTAGCAAGTAAGATAGTAAACATCATAGATTCATACTGTTTTGTAGTTTACTAAGATGAAGCTTACTCTACTCGACTACAAATTAACTTGATATTCATACTTGTACGTGACTGCATGCAAGGAAGAAGGAACCACTACCATTGTTCATACTAGTTCATACTCAGTATTCCTAAGTGTGTATGTATGTAGACCACCGTTCAGAACGCACCGCCGGCGTATATGTATGCAGTCGCAGACCTCCGTCGGATGCGCCCGCGCCGGCGCCGGCATATATATATGTACGCAGAGCGTTATCTCGACGTCGTCGACAAATATGTACGCACTACGCAGAGCATCGTCTCAATGCCATCGGCGTATATGTGGATTACCCCTCGTCATGTATGGGTGTAGACGTGTAGTGTAGATCATGGCCACGACCAGCACCAATTTTGCTCACGGTGATCTACCAGACTACCACCATGACCCGCTGTGCATGCAGAGAAGAGAAGCTGCACCTACATGGTGTGGAGCCATGTATGCATTCATGGATACAACATACCTACCTTCGTCCTTCGACGCCCTAAACTTGCATGATTCATTGCATCTAAAAAAACATGAAAGGTTAGAGTGCTTGCTCACCTCCGTTGCTTGGATCGACGCTGGCATCTTTGCTCATTATGCCGGAAAGCCGACTTGCCGAAGAGATGCGGCCGCCACTGGCGGCGCAAGAAAAGACAACACTAAGATGAGCAAGGTCGACGGCTGCGTGTGAATTGTGATTCTGGTCATGTACTAGGCTTAGGTTAAATTCTATTTATATGTGGTGATTTTTATTAGTGGTCCGCGTGGGCATTTGGGCTTCTTAATTGGGCTAAATTTATCGGATAATCCTATTTTACAACCATGGATAATCAGCAAAAAATACCGGATAATCCATATCCGCCAGATATTACCAATACCATATCCTCTACCATATCCGCCGGATATCCCGTTGACCACTATTCGTATCCGCCGGATTTGTGTAAGTGCATTCCATATCCTTAAAAATGGATGCGGAAGCAGATTCAGAACGGAAATTATCCGTACCATTTACATCCCTACTTGTGGCCCTACTCAGTTGACGCGTACGCAGGGTTTGTTAACTTAGTCAACAAACGATTCTATCAGCAGTGACCATTGGATGTTAATCCAAACATCCAACAGTTGTTCTGCTTCTTCAACCTCTGATTTTCTTGATGCAGCAACCCAAACCAGCGCTGGCAGGACCGCGTGCTCCTGCCTCCCGTGGCCGGTTGTGCTGCCGCCCAGGCATCACCGCCCCCTCCTACTCCAACCACTGGCCAGGCCATCCCTCTACTCACCCACAACCCCTGTTATTCTGCGGCGACGGCAGCCTCACACCGCAACCGAAGCAGTCAACCCTCATACTTCCCTCCGCGTGGGCATCCACTGCTGCGTCTTCCCCGGCTCCATGTTGTTCCCTTCCTAGGACTCGCCGTTGTCCACCGCCTTGGTGCTCTCGGCGTGGCGTGGTCAATGTGGTCAACGAATGATAGCCATCGGAAGACGACTGTACGCGGTGACGCTGAGAGCTGGACCCACCAGCTACATCTTCGGACGCAAGGAAGTGCCTCCATATTACACGCAAAAAAAATGATTCCTCCCGCTGATAGCTGGGACCCACCAGCTATATCTTCGCACGCAAGGAAGTGCCTCCTTATCCTCCCTGACTGCTGGGACCCACCCGGTCGAAGCGTACGTAGCGTTGTTTGGCTGGTCACCAACGTGTACGTACATACCGGCCGATCGGTGTCTCTGCAATGATGACCCATGGCCGAGCAAGCAGCGGCACATGTGCTAGTAGAGCCCCCAACATAGTAGTTCAGCCAGTCAAGTCTAAACCATGTACACGTACGTACATCCAGATGCCAAAAATACGGCCACGTTCGTACATACGAGTGGGGTCTCGAATGGCTACTCGCGCATACGTACGGCCAGGGCTCGTGTACATTTTGAGGCAGCACACGGCAGTAACAGCGTCCTGTTCATCGGCAGCCAACCAGCTGGGTTGGAATGGAGAAACTGTGTCGTGTTCATCAGGAGGCAACGCAATGTGTCGTGTTCATCGGGAATCAATCGGCTTGGATGGAACAGCCGAAACGAGGCCTGGCATACTGCAGAACGGAGGAAACGGACTTGTGTTCAAGCTCCTATAGTCGAAACGGGGTGCTGTTGATCAGGAGGGGTGTGACGTACCGCAAAACGGAGGAAATGGACTTGTGTTGGAGCGCCTACAGTCGAAACGGGGTCCTATTCATTAGGAGGGGTGTGGCGTACCGCAAAACAGGACTCTCACGGGATACTGTTCATCCACCGTCTACTGCCTCGCTCCAGCCTCCATGAGCTACTGTTCATCCACCGTCGACTTCCCCCAGCCTCCACCTGCTACTATTCATCCACCGCGTCTTCCTCCTGCCTCCACCAGCTACTGTTCATCCATGGGCTACTATTCATCCATCCTCCACCGGCTACTGTTCAACCAGCCCTCCATGGGGTCATGTTCATCCACCCCAACCAGATCGGGTGTGGCGGCCTCCTCGGGGTCCTGTTCATCCAGCAGCAACGGCCTACTACCATGAGGTCCTGTTCATCCAACCCCCACCGGGAACTGTTCATCCACAGCCAACCAGCCGGCTCGACTCACCACGTCTCGACTAGTTCTACATACCGCGCACATGGTAGCAACTGTAACTGTTCATCGAGAAGCAACCCAACACCGGCTGGCTAAGTCTCGCACGGGGGCTCGATCGGCTTCAGTAAAGCAGCAGCAGTGATCGATCGCTCGGGTTCAGTTAGCAGCAGCAGCGAAGGAATCGCTCGGGTTCAGTCACCAACGAATGAATCGCTCGGGTTCAGTTAACAGCCAAGGGGTCGATTGATAGCTCGGGTTCAGTAACGTAGCTAGTGCGATCACTTGGGTTTAGTTAGAGCCCAACGCCTCGCACACACACGTGTACGAGAGAAACGCGCAAACCTCCGTGCATCACTCGGCCCCAACCACCCACCGTCACCGGGAACTCCCAGAAATTTTCCTCGCCCTCGCTTCTACCATGATTTTTTCCGTCATGGACAGCCCAAAGAATGTCATGCAGGTGCGTCCCCGGCCCGCCCAGGATGAAAAGCCCATTTTTTGTCATAGAAGTAGGAGCCCACCACATCTATGATGATACGTGGTTTTGTCACAATTATCGTCATAGAAGTGTCATAACCATGACAGAAAAAGTTTTCGTTCAGGCCAAAATGTCACAGATGTGTCTTTTTTTTGTAGTGTTTCAAACCTGAAAAAAATCATTTAGTACACAAACTAAATCAAAAACAGGAGTAGGTGAATAAAAGTAAAAACAAAACAAAACTAAGCTATTATTGGGCTGGACCCCTAGTGTACACGGAGGTCCAGCCCAGCTGTGGGACATCTCCCACCTCCTCCTATAGGAGGCAGGGAACCGTGGCATGCATCCACGACCATGGCCACGGCCATGGCGTGTGTGGCAGCCATCGCCGCCCCCACTGCCGCCTATATGAGCATGGCGCCCCTCCCCACGAACCCTAGCCATCCCATGTTCCCTCTTCCTTGTCCTCCCTCGCTCGAGTCGAGCTCGCCCGAGCTCGGCCGTCACAGTGCCATCGTCATTGGTGTGGCCACCGGCCTTCCCTCGCTGCCCCGCCTTGTCTGGAAGCTCCATGAGGGTCTTCTTCATTGACTACAACTCCGGATCGGAGCCGGGACACTACATTCACGGCGCCCTGCTTCCCCTTCGTCCCCGACGACTGTCATGAAGCTTCGGTCGATCCCCCTGCTTTGCCCCTCCCCGAACCCCTCGCAATCGCCTATGGCCTCCCTGGTGAGCCCTTCCTCCGACCCCCTATCCCCCCTATGATTCGGTGCCGTAGACTCGCATCTGCCCAGTGCTCACCCGCCTCTGCTCATCCCGTGGCACCCCCTGCTCGTCCCGCCCGTGCTCGCCGCACCCTGCCACATGCCTAGCCATGCGCTGCAGCGGCCCGCGCCGGTCCGGGCATGCGCATCGCCGCGCCCTGCTACTTCTTGAGCTTGCGTTGGTTTTTCCCTTGAAGAGGAAAGGGTGATGCAGCAAAGTAGAGATAAGTATTTCCCTCAGTTTGAGAACCAAGGTATCAATCTAGTAGGAGCAACACAAAAGTCACCAATGGTTGCACCTACACAAACAAACAAATACTTGCACCCAACGCAATAAAGGGGTTGTCAATCCCTTCACGGTTACTTGCAAGGATGAGATCTGATAGAGATAGGTATAAAAGATAAATAAAAGTGCAAAATAAAGTAAAGGTAAATAAATTGCAGCGAGGTATTTTTGGGTTTCTGGTTTTGTAGATCTGAAAATAATATGATGAAAGATAGACCCGGGGGCCATAGTTTTCACTAGAGGCTTCTCTCTTGAAAGAACACATACGGTGGGTAAACAAATTACTGTTGAGCAATTGATAGAAAAGCGCAAAGTTATGACGATATCTAAGGCAATGATCATGAATATAGGCATCACGTCCATGACAAGTAGACCGACTCCTGCCTGCATCTACTACTATTACACCACACATCGACCGCTATCCAGCATGCATCTAGTGTACTAAGTTAACAAGAACAGAGCAACGCCTTAAGCAAGATGACATGATGTAGAGGGATAGATCCAATCAATATGAATAAACCCCAGTTTTTTATCCTTAATGGCAACAATACAAATACGTGCCTCGCTACCCTTTCTGTCACTGGGTGAGGACACCACAAGATTGAACCCAATACAAAGCACCTCTCCCATGGCAAGAAAAATCAATCTAGTTGGCCAAACCAAATCAATAGACCAGAGAGAAATACAAAGCTATCTTAATCATGCATAAAAGAGTTCAGAGAAGACTCAAATAATATTCATAGATAATCTGATCATAAATCCAGAATTCATCGGATCTCAACAAACGCACCGCAAAAGAAGATCACATTGAATAGATATCCAAGAACTCGTGGAGAGCATTGTATTGAAGATCAAAGAGAGAGAAGAAGCCATCTAGCTACTAGCTATGGACCCGTAGGTCTATGGTAAACTACTCACACATCATCGAAAGGGCAGCAAGGTTGATGTAGAGGCCCTCCGTGATCGAATCCCCCTCCGTCGGACTACCAGAACAGGTCTCGAGATGGGATCTCACGAGGATAGAAACTTGCGGCGGCGGAAAAGTATTTTTGGTGTGCCCCCTGGTATACGGGGAATATTTGGGTATTTATAGAGCAAAGATTAGGGTTGGAGGAGCATCAGGTGGGCCACCAGCCTGGGAGGTGCCCCCCTAGGGCGCGCCTCCCGACCTTTTTGCCAACTGGTGGCCCCTTTGACCCCCTCCCGAAGGTTCCTGGGTGTCTTCTGGTCCAAGAAAAATCCTCAAAAAATTTCATTCCGTTTGGTATTGATTTTATGTAAAAGAAAAAAATAAGGAAAAAACAACAACAACTGGCACTTGGCACTAGGTTAATAGGTTAGTCACAAAAAATGATATAAAATAGCATAATAATGCATATAAAACATCCAAGATGGATAATATAATAGCAAGGAACAATCAAAAATTATAGATACGTTGGAGACGTATCAAGCATCCCCAAGGTTAATTCATGCTCATCCTCGAGTAGGTAAATGATAAAAATAGAATTTTTGATGTGGAATGCTACCTAAGATGTTTTCATTTAATCTTTCTTAATGTGGCATGAATATTCAGATCCATAAGATTCAAAACAAAAGTTTAATATTGACATAAAAACAATAATACTTCAAGCATACTAAAAAGCAATCATGTCTACTCAAAATATCATGGCTAAAGAAAGTTATCCCTACAAAATCATATAATCTAGTCATGCTCTATCTTCTTAACACAAAGTATTTATCATGCACAACCCCGATGACAAGCCAAGCAATTGGTTCATACTTTTTAATGCGCTTCAGCTTTTTCCACTCTCACGCAATACATGAGCGTGAGCCATGGATATAGCACTATGGGTGGAATAGAATATGATGATGGAGGTTGTGTGGAGAAGACAAAAAGGAGAAAGTCTCACATCAACGAGGCTAATCAATGGGCTATGGAGATGCCCATCAATTGATGTCAATGCAAGGAGTAGGGATTGCCATGCAATGGATGCACTAGAGCTATAAGTGTATGAAAGCTCAAAAGAAAACTAAGTGGGTGTGCATCCAACTTGCTTGCTCACGAAGACCTAGGGCATTTAAGGAAGCCCATCATTGGAATATACAAGCCAAGCTCTATAATGAAAAATTCCGACTAGTAATATATGAGACAAAATAGGAGACTCTCTATCATGAAGAACATGGTGCTACTTTGAAGCACAAGTGTGGAAAAGGATAGTAACATTGCCCCTTCTCTCTTTTTCTCTTGTTTTTTATATATTTTTCTCTTTTTTTTATTTTGGGCTCTTTGGCCTCTTTTTTTATTTTGGGCTCTTTGGCCTCTTTTTTATTTAAGTCCGGAGTCTCATCCCGACTTGTGGGGGAATCATAGTCTCCATCATCCTTTCCTCACACGGGACAATGCTCTAATAATGATGATCATCACACTTTTATTTACTTACAACTCAAGAATTACAACTCGATACTAGAACAAACATATGACTGTATATGAATGCCTCCGGCGGTGTACCGGGATGTGCAATGATCTAGCGTGACATGTATAAAAAATATGAATGGTGGCCAAGCCACAAATACTATGTCAACTATATGATCATGCAAATCAATATGACAATGATGGTATGTGTCATAATAAAATGGAACAGTGGAAGTTGCATGGCAATATATCTCGGAATAGCTATGGAAATGCCATAATAGGTAGGTATGGTGGCTGTTTTGAGGAGGATATAAGGTGGCTTATGTGTGGAAGAGCGTATCATATCACGGGGTTTGGATGCACCGGCGAAGTTTGCACCAACTCTCAAGGTGAGAAAGGGCAATGCACGGTACCGAAGAGACAAGCAAAATACGGAAGGGTGAGAGTGCATATAATCCATGGACTCAACATTAGTCATAAAGAACTCACATACTTATTGCAAAAGTTTATTAGCCCTCAAAGCAAAGTACTACTACGCATGCTCCTAGGGGGATAGATTGATAGGAAAATACTATCGCTAGTCCCCGACCGCCACTCATAAGGAAGACAACCAAAAATAAATCATGCTCCAACTTCATCGCATAACGAGAGACCATACGTGCATGCTTCAGGAATCACAAACCTTAACACAAATATTCTTACTAAACCACAATGGCTCACTAACATGACTCTAATATCACCATCTTTATATCTCAAAATAAATGCAAGGAATCAAACTTCTCATATATTCAATGATCTTCATGAATGTTTTTATTATATCCCTCTTGAATACCCATCATATTAGGACTAAATTCATAACCTAAGCAAATTGACATACTATTTATAAGACTCTCAAAATAATATAAGTGAAGCATGAGAGTTCATCAATTTCTTTAAAATATAACCACCGTCGTGCTCTAAAAGATATAAGTGAAGCATTAGAGCAACTACCTAGCTCAAAAACTATAAGTGAAGCACATAGAGTATTCTAATAAATTCACGATTAATGTGTGTCCCTCTCAAAAGGTGTGTATAGCAAGGATGATTGTGGCAAACTAAAATGAAAATAAAGCAAAGACTCATATAATACAAGACGCTCCAAGAAAAACACATATCATGTAGTGAATAAAAATATAGCCTCAAGTAATTTACCGATGGATCATGGACAAAAGAGGGGATGCCATCCGGGGCATCCCCAAGCTTAGATGCTTGGTTGTCCTTGAATATTACCTTGGAGTTCCTTGGTCATCCCCAAGCTTAGGCTCTTGCCACTCCTTATTCCATATTCCATCGAAACTTCACCCAAAACTTGAAAACTTCACAACACAAAACTCAACAGAAAACTCGTGAGATTCGTGAGTATAATAAAACAAATCTCCACTTTTAGGTACTATTGTAATATCATTCCAATTTTATATTTGCATTATATATAATTTATTCTAACTTCACCATGGCTCATACCCCCCGATACTACCCATAGATCCATGAAAATAAGCAATCAACACAATGAAAACAGAATCTGTCAAAAACAAAATAGTCGGTAAAGACCCGAATTAAGATCATACTTCTGTAACTCTAAAACTTCTAGAAACGTAGGCAATCTGTATATCTATCTTGTGTAAAAAATTCAGAATTTTTCCACGCTCCATAAAATTTTAACAATTCTGCTACTCGACCCAAAAGTTTCTGTTTTTTCTCAGAATCAAATCAACGATCTTCCAAATCATCCCAAAGGTCTTACTTGGCTCAAACACTAATTAAAACATTAAAACTCAATCATAATAGAAGTATAATTGCATATTTATTGAAAAACAGAAGCAAAAAACATAAAACATAAAATAAAATTGGGTTGCCTCCCAACAAGCACTATTGTTTTACACCCCTAGCTAGGCATATTGCATAGATCTAAGTATTGTCATCTTTGGTATTCAATCCATAAGTGGCCCTTATAATGGATTCACATGGCAACTTAATTTTATTTCTTGGAAAGTGTTCCATGCCCTTCCTTAACGGAAATTGAAATCTAATGTTTTCTTCTTTCATATCAATAATTGCACCAATCCTTCTAAGGAAAGGTCTACCAAGAATAATAGGGCACGTAGGATTGCAATCTATATCAAGAACAATAAAATCTACAGGCACATAATACCTATTTGCAACAATAAGAACATCATTAATCCTTCCCATAGGTTTCTTAATAGTGGAATCCGCTAAATGCAAATTTGAAGAACAATCATCAAGTTGGTGAAAACCTAGCACATCACATAAAGTTTTTGGAATAGTGGAAACGCTAGCACCCAAATCACACAAAGCATTGCACTCATAATCTTTAATCTTAATCTTAATTGTAGGTTCCCATTCATCATAAAGCTTTCTAGGGATTGAAACTTCCAACTCAAGTTTTTCTTCAAAAGATTTCATCATAGCATCAACGATATGTCTAGTAAGAGCTTTATTTTGACTATAAGCATGAGGTGAATTAAGCATAGATTGTAACAAGGAAATACAATCAATCAAAGAACAATTATAACAATTAAATTCCTTGAAATCCAAAAGAGTGGGCTCATCACTAGTTAAAGTTTTGACCTTGCCAAACCCACTTTTATCATTTTTTCATTAAGATCTTCACCCTCCAAATTATTGGGACGCCTTCTCGCTGAAGTTGACTCATCTCCAGCCCCTTCTTTATCAAGTTTTATATTAGCAAACAAAGATTCAAATGGAGTCACACCAATCACTTTAAGATCTTCATCATGATTATCGCTAAAACTAGAAGAACATATTTTTTCTAGCCATTCTCTCTTAGCTCGCATCCTAGCGGTTCTCTCCCAACTTTCATTAATAGAAATTTGAATAGATTTCAGAGACTCATTAATATCAAACTTGGGTGGCATAGATCTAATCTTAAAAGAATCAATCTCATGAGAAATTATATCAATGTTTCTAGCCAAATCATCAATCTTAAGCAATTTTTCTTCTGCCATATCATGGAAAATATTTTGGGAGTTAATAAGTTTTTTAATGTTATTCTCAAGATCAGAGGATATATTATTATAATTTCCATAAGAATTGTTGTAGGAATTACCATAAATATTAGAGGAATTACTAGGAAACGGCCTAGGATTAAAATTGCCTCTATAAGCGTTATTACCAAAATTGTTCCTACCAACAAAATTCACATCCATACATTCATTATTATTATCAATCAAAGTAGACAAAGGCATATCATTAGGATCAATAGGATCACTCTTGCTAGCAATCAATTTCATAAGTTCATCCATCTTTCCACTCAAAGTATTAATTTCTTCAATAGCATGCACTTTTTTACTAGTAGAAGATCTTTTGGTATACCATTGAGAGTAATTTGCCATAATATTATCTAGGAGTTTAGTAGCTTCTCCTAATGTGACTTCCATAAAAGTACCTCCTGTGGTGGAATCTAAAAGATTTCTAGATGCAAAATTCAATCCAGCATAAAAAAATTGTATGATCATCCATAAACTTAAACCATGAGTAGGGCAATTTCTTATCATCAATTTCATCCTCTCCCATGATTGTGCAACATGTTCATGATCAAGTTGCTTAAAATTCATTATATCGTTCCTAAGAGAGATGATAATAGCGGGAGGAAAATACTTGGAAATAAAAGCATCCTTACACTTATTCCATGAATCAATACTATTTTTAGGCAAGGACGAAAACCAAGTTTTAGCACGATCTCGTAGTGAGAACAAAAATAGCTTCAATTTAACAATATCATTATCCACATCTTTTTTCTTTTGCAATCACACAATTCAACGAAAGTATTAAGATGGGATGCAGCATCTTCATTAGGACTACCAGAAAATTGTTCTTTCATAACAAGATTCAACAAAACGGCATTAATTTCATAAGATTACGCACTAGTGGCGGCAGCAATCAGAGTACTAACAAAATCATTATTATTAGTGTTGGAAAACTCACACAACTTAGTATTTTCTTGAGACATCATGACAAAGCAAGCAATCTAGCACACAAGCAAACAAAAGGCAAACGAAAAGAGGAACGGAAAGAAGGCAAATATTTTTGTGTTTTTCTAAAAACATTTTAGAAGTGGGGGAGAGGAAAACGAGAGGCAAATGGGAAATAATGTAAATGCAAGAGATGAGAGTTAATGATGGGTACTTGGTAGGCTTGATGTAGATCCTCCTCGATAACGGCGCGAGAAATTCTTCCTGCTATTTCTTGAGCTTGCGTTGGTTTTTCCCTTGAAGAGGAAAGTGTGATGCAGCAAAGTAGAGATAAGTATTTCCCTCAGTTTGAGTACCAAGGTATCAATCCAGTAGGACGAACACACAAGTCACCAATGGTTGCACCTACACAACCAAACAAATACTTGCACCCAACGCGATAAAGGGGTTGTTAATTGATACGTCTCCAACGTATCTATAATTTTTTATTGTTCCATGCTATTATATTATCTGTTTTGGATGTTTTATATGCATTAATATGCTATTTTATATTATTTTTGGGACTAACTTATTAACCTAGAGCCCAGTGCCAGTTTTTTTTTCCTTGTTTTTGACTTATACAGAAAGGAATATCAAACGGAGTCCAAACGGAATAAAACTTTACGGTGATTTTTCTTGGACCAGAAGAAACCCACGAGACTTGGAGAGGAGGCCAGAAGCCCTACGGGGAGGCCACAAGCCGTAGGGGCGCGCCCCCAGGGCTTGTGGGCCCCCTGGAGACCTTCCAACCCTAATTCCACCACTATATATTCTCAAATATTCCCCCTATACTAGGGGGCACACCAAAAATACTTTTCCGCTGCCGCAAGCCTTTGTTCCCATGAGATCCCATCTTAGGGCCTTTTTCGGCACTCCGCCGGAGGGGGATTCGATCATGAAGGACCTCTACACCAACCCTGTTGCCCTTCCGATGATGTGTGAGTAGTTTACCACAGACCTATGGGTCCATAGCTAGTAGCTAGATGGCTTCTTCTCTCTGTTTGATCTTCAATACAATGTTCTCCTCGATGTTCTTGGAGATCTATTCGATGTAATCTTCTTTTGCAGTGAGTTTGTTGAGATCCGATGAATTATGCATTTATGATTAGATTATCTATGAATATTATTTGAGTCTTCTCTTACTCTTTTATGCATTATTAAGATATCTTTGTATTTCTCTTCGAACTATCGGTTTGGTTTGGCAAACTAGATTGGTTTTTCTTGCAATGGGAGAGGTGCTTAGTTTTGGGTTCAATCTTGTGGTGTCCTCACCCAGTGGCAGAAGGGGTAGCAACGCACGTATTGTATTGTTGCCATCAAGGATAAAAAGATGGGGTTTATATCATATTGCTTGAGTTTATCGCTCTACATCATGTCATCTTGCTTAAGGCGTTGCTCTGTTCTTATGAACTTAATACTCTAGATGCAGTCAGGAGTTGGTCGACGTGTGGAGTAATAGTAGTAGACGCAGAATCGTTGCGGTCTACTTGTCTTGGACATGATGTCTATATTCATGATCATTGCCTTAGATGTCTTCATAATTATGCGCTTTTCTATCAATTTCTCAACAGTAATTTGTTTACCCACCGTATGTTTTCTTCAAGAGAGAAGCCTCTAGTGAAACCTATGGCCCCGGGGTCTATTTTCCATCATATATTTTTAGATCTATAAACCAAGGAACCCAGAAATACCTTGCTGCAATTTATTTATATTTACTTTAGTTTGCTCTTTTATTTATCTTTTATACATGTCTCTATTAGATCTCACTCTTGTTCGTGACCGTGAAGGGATTGACAACCCCTTTTTCGCGTTGTGTGCAAGTGTTTGTTAGTTTGTGCAGGTGCATATATTCGGGACTTGCTTGTGCCTCCTACTGGATTGATACCTTGGTTCTTAACTAAGGGAAATACTTCTCTCTACTTTGCTGCATCACCCTTTCCTCTTCAAGGGAAAAATCAACGCAAGCTCAAGAAGTAGCATCAATCCCTTCACGATTAGTTGCAAGGATGAGATCTGGTAGAGATAGGTATAAAAGATAAATAAAAGTGCAAAATAAAGTAAAGGTAAATAAATTGAAACAAGGTATTTTTGGGTTTTTGGTTTTTTAGATCTGAAAATAATATGATGAAAAATAGACCCGGGGGCCATAGTTTTCACTAGAGGCTTCTCTCTTGAAAGAACACATACGATGGGTAAACAAATTACTGTTCAGCAATTGATAGAAAAGCGCAAAGTTATGATGATATCTAAGGCAATGATCATGAATATAGGCATCACATTTGTGACAAGTAGACCAACTCCTGCCTGCATCTACTACTATTACTCCACACATCGACTGCTATACAACCTGCATCTAGTGTATTAAGTTAAGAAGAATGGAGTAACGCCTTAAGCAAGATGACATGATGTAGAGGGATAGATCCAATCAATATGAATAAACCCCACCTTTTTATCCTTAATGGCACCAATACAAATATGTGCCTCGCTACCCTTTCTGTCACTGGGTGAGGACACCGCAAGATTGAACCCAATACAAAGCACCTCTCCCATGGTAATAAAAATCAATCTAGTTGGCTAAACCAAATCAATAGATCGGAGAGAAATACAAAGCTATCTTAATCATGCATAAAAGAGTTGAGAGAAGACTCAAATAATATTCATAGATAATATGATCATAAATCCACAATTCATCGGATCTCAGCAAACGCACCGCAAAAGAAGATTACATCGAATAGATCTCCAAGAACATCGAGGAGAACATTGTATTGAAGATCAAAGAGAGAGAAGAAGCCATCTAGCTACTAGCTATGGACCCGTAGGTCTATGATAAACTACTCACACATCATCGGAAGGGCAGCAAGGTTGATGTAGAGGTCTTGCGTCATTGAATCCCCCTTCGGTGGACTACCGGAACAGGTATCTAGATGGGATCTCACGAGGACAGAAACTTGCGGCGGCGGAAAAGTATTTTTGGTGTGCCCCCTGGTATACGGGGAATATTTGGGTAATTATAGAGCAAAGATTAGGGTTGGAGGAGCATCTAGGGGCCCACAAGCCTGGGGGCGCGCCTCCCGAGCTTTTCGCCAACTGGTGGCCCCTCTGACCCCCTCCCCAAGGTTCCTGGGTGTCTTCTGGTCCAAGAAAAGTCCTCAAAAAGTTTCGTTCCGTTTGGACTCTGTTTGTTATTAATTTTCTATAAAAGAAAAAAACAAGGAAAAAACAGCAACTGGCACTTGGCACTAGGTTAGTCCCAAGATGGATAATATAATAGCATGGAACAATCAAAAATTATAGATACATTGGAGACGTATCACGCCCCGGCCATAGTCACCTCTACCCACCGTGGCCACGGGCGCCCTGTACTGCTCCTGCTGCCGCACCACAGCCGCCCGCGCCGGTGCCGCCCGCCGCCGGCCATGCTTGTTGCTATCACATCCTGGCTGTGCGCCCCACCTGCGCTGGCCAGAGCTCGGCCCGGCGCTGCCGGGCTCCCTGCCTCCACTCGCCGCTACAGCCGCTACTGCTACCGCGGCTCCAGACGCTGCGGCTACCCGCCCCCCCATGGCTGGAGCCCCGCTCCCCATGCGAGCTCGCCCCTTCGCGAGCGCACCCCACCGCACCCCGCTGCGGTCTCCCCAGCGCTCATTGTCGCCGGCCGCCAGAAAAGAGCTTGATGTCTACTACGCAATCTTTCTTCTTGTAGACTCGTGTTGGGCCTCCAAGCGCAGAGTTTTGTAGGACAGTAGCAAATTTCCCTCAAGTGGATGACCTAAGGTTTATCAATTTGTGGGAGGCATAGGATGAAGATGATCTCTCTCAAACAACCCTGCAATCGAATACAAGAAATCTCTTGTGTCCCCAACAGACACAATACAATGGTAAATTATATAGGTGCACTAGTTCAGTGAAGAGATGGTGATACAAGTGTAATATGGATAGTAGATATAGGTTGTTGTAATCTGAAAATATAAAAACAGCATGGTAACTAGTAACAAAATTGAGCAAAAATGGTATTGCAATGCTTGAAAACAAGGCCTAGGGTTCATACTTTCACTAGTGCAAAATCTCTCAACAATGAAAACATAATTGGATCATATAACAATCCCTCAACGTGCAACAAAGAATCACTCCAAAGTTCCTATCACGGAGAACATAAGAAGAAATTGTTGTAGGTAGCAAACCACCTCAAAGTTATCATTTCCGAGCAATCCATTGAGCCGTCCCTATAAGTGTCACAAACAGCCCTAGAGTTCGTAGTAAAATAACACCGTATGAAAACACATCAATCAACCCTAATGTCACCTAGATACTCCAATGTCACCACAAGTATCTGTGGGTCAATTATATGATATGAATCAAACAACCTCAGATTCATAATATTCAATCCAACACAAAGAACCTCAAAGAGTGCCACAAGATTTCTACCGGAGAAACAAGGACAAAAACATGCATCAACCCCTATGCATAGATTACCCCAATGTCACCTCGGGAATCCACGAGTTGAGTGCCAAAACATACATCAAGTGAATCAATATGATACCCCATTGTCACCATGGGTATTCATACGCAAGACATACATCAAGTGTTCTCAAATCCATAAAAGTATTCAATCCGATAATAACGAAATCTCAAAGGTAAAACTCAATTCATAACAAGAAGGTAGAGAGGGAAGAACACCATAAGATCCAAATATATTAACAAAGCTCGCGGTACATCAAGATTGTGCCAAATCAAGAACACAAGAGAGAGATGTCAAACACATAGCTACTAGTACATACCCTCAGACCCGAGGGTGAACTACTCCCTCCTCATCATAGTGGCCGCCAGGATGATGAAGATCACCTCTAATGATGATTTCCCCCTCCGACAGGGTGCCAGAACGGGCTCCCGATTGAGTTTTCGTGGCTACAAAGGCTTGCGGCGGCGGAAATTCTCATCTAGGGTTCTTTCTGGGGGTTTGGGTATTTATAGGAATTTTTGGCGTCGGTCTCACATCAAGGGGATCCACGAGGCAGCGACAAGCTCGGTCGCCCCTCCCTGGGGGGTAGGGTGCGCCTAGCGAGCCTGTCGTGCCCTCGTGGGTCTTCCGGTCCTCCCATGAAGCTTCGGGGTCTCTTTTTGGTTAACAAAAAATCACCGTAAATTTTCAGCCCATTCCGAGAACTTTTATTTCTGCAGAAAAAATGACACCACTGTTAGTTCTGCTGAAAACAGCGTCAGTCCGGGTTAGTTCTAATCAAATCATACCAAAACCATATAAAATTGTTGTAAACATGGCATGAATACTTTATAAATTATAGATACGTTGGATACGTATCAGCATCCCCAAGCTTAATTCCTGCTCGTCCTCGAGTAGGTAAATGATAAAAGAAATAATTTATGAAGTGTGAATGGTAGCATAGTGCATAAGTTTGATCAATGATAATTCCAAACACTTTTTCTAGCATCAATACAAGTCATAAATAGTAGCTCATCTCATAAAACTTCTCAAGATCAAGTAGAAAGCTATTCACATGTTAAAGTATAGGCCACAAACTTTCTTGAAAACTATCAAACTACGCTCTCAATCATCAAACAATTGCAATTCACCTTATTTTCAGGAAGGGTCTATGTAAGAGCTTTGATTTAGCAAATTCCACATACTCAACTATCATATAGTCTTCCATGATTGCTAACACTCAAAGCATATTTTTGGAACAAATAGCATCCATCGAACACAGAGAAAGATAGGGGCTTAATGTTTCGCCTCCCAACTTATTTATCATATAGATAATTGTCAACATTAATAATTCATGATCAAATATATTTGAATGGCCATATATGCTAGGATCCTTCCCCGCCACATGATACTTGCCAACTAGATAAAAATTGACGTTGAAATGAGAAGGAATAATATTGACTCTTGCATAAAAGTAAATACATAAAAGTAAAAGATAGGCCCTTCGCAGAGGGAAGCAGAGGTTGTCATGCGCTTTTTATTTTTGGATGTGCAAACCCTTAATGCAAAGGAACGTCACGTTATATTGCCCTTTGTGATAGCAACCTTTATTATGCAGTCCGTCGCTTTTATTTCTTTACCATCACAAGTTCGTACAACGCTTATTTTCCCTTACAATAAAAGATCATACATATTTAGGAGCAATATTATTGATTTTTGCACCGATGACAACTTACTTCAAGGATCTTATTCAATCCATAGGTAGATATGGTGGACACTTATGGCAAGAAACTGGGTTTAAGGGTTTTTTTAACACACAAGTAGTATCTCTACTTAGTATGAATTTTTGGCTAGCAAAATATCCTAAGCAAGCACCACATGTTGGAGGATCCATAACAATATAATTTCTATACAAATATACCCAAACATAACTCAATACGTTGTCTTCCTTGTCCAACTTCAACTAATTTGCTCAAGTTTGAAAATAATTAATGGGGCTCACAATCATAGAAGATGTCCAAGATAGTATATTTATATGTGGAATCTCTCTTCCTTCAATATTCTTTCATGAATTGTTCAAGTGACCAATGATGTGTTTTCTAACTTTCAATAAATTTTACCACCTATACTTATTATATGTGAAGTCATTACTCCCCATGGGACAATCATATGAAATATATATGATTTCAGATTTATGATATTCAATTCATTCAACCATTTACTCATAGGATATAAGTGAAGCACGAGAGTAAATGACAAACTACTCCAAAAAGATATAAGTGAAGATCAATGAGTAGTCAAATAATTAAGTAGCTATGTGAAGACTCTCTCTCTCATAAGAAAAAAATTAGATCTTAAGTATTTTATTCAAACATCAAGCAAAATAAAATAAAATGACATTCCAAGGATAGCACATATCATGTGAAGAAGCAAAAACTTAGGCTCGACCAAAACTGACCGATCATTGTTGAAGAAGAATGGTGGGATGCCAACCGAGGCATCCCCAAGCTTAGATGCTTGAGACTTCTTGAAATATTAACTAGGGATGCCTTGGCCATCCCCAAGCTTAAGCTCTTGTGTCTCCTTAATTCCTCTCATATCATGGTTTCCCTAATTCTTAAAAACTTCGTCCACACAAAACTCAATAAGAACTCGTGAGATAAGTTAGTATAAATCAATGTAAAACCTTATCATTCTCTACTGTAGAAAATCACTAAAATTAGAATTTAACATTGCATACTAAATGCCTCTGCATATTTAATACTCCTATCCTCAAATAGAATCATTAAACAAGCAAACATAACAGCAATCTGTCTAAACAGGACAATCTGTAAAGAGTGCAATAATATTCATACTTCCCTAACTCCAAATTTTTTGAAAAATTACCACCCTTTAGAAAATTTGTTATAGCTCACCTCGTAAAAATTTCAAGATTTATCATGTCCTGACTATTCACAAATATTCAAAATATAACAACAAACTTTCTGTTTTCAAACAGCAACATATAGACTTGCAAAATAAGCATGGTAAAGACTATACTTGACATTTTTATTGAAATAAAAGATGTAGAACATTATTCTAAATAACATAAAGCAAACCCTAATAAAATAAAATTACGCTCCAAGAAAAACTCATATCATGTGATGAATAAAAATATAGCTCCAAGTGAGGTTACCGATAATGTTGAAGACGAAAGAGGGGATGCCTTCCGGGGCATCCCCAAGCTTAGTTGCTTAGGTATTCCTTGAATATTCCCTTGGGGTGCCTTGGTTATCCCCAAGATTAGGTGTTTGCCACTCTTCTTTCTTCTCATATCGATATCTCACCCAAAACTTAAAAACTTCAATCACACAAAACTTAATGGAACTTCGTGAGATGGGTTAGTATAGTAAAAAATCATTCACTTTGGTACTGTCAAAGACAAGATTCATAATTGTTTACACATAATTCCTGCTGTACTCTATAATTTCCACAGTTTATATTAAGCCATAGAAACCATAAAACAAGCAAACCATGCATTGCAAACAGAATCTGTCAAAAACAGAACAGTCTGTAAATATCTGAATAATGACCACACTTCTGTTACTCCAACAATTCTGAAAAATTAGGAAAACGTGGGAAATTTGTATATAAATCATGTGTAAAAACAATAGAATTTTTTGATGCTCGAGTGATTTTAAACAATTCTGTTACTGGGCGCAAAAGTTTCTGTTTTTGCACAGAATCAAGTTAACTATCATCCCCACTATCCCAAAGGCATTACTTGGCACTTTATTGAAACAAAAGCTATAAAACATGATTACTACAGTAGCTTAATCATGTAAACACACAAAAACAGTAGGTATAAGTATTGGGTTGTCTCCCAACAAGCGTTTTTCTTTAATGTGTTTTAGCTAGGCATGATGATTTCAATGATGCTCACATAAAAGATAAGAATTGAAACATAATGGGAGCATCATGAAGGATATGACTAGCACATTTAAGACTAACCCACTTCCTATGCATAGGGATTTTGTGAGCAAACAAATTATGGGAACAAGAATCAACTAGCATAGGAAGGCAAAACAAGCATGACTTCAAAACTTTCAACAAATAGAGAGGAAACTTGATATTATTGAGATATCTACAAGCATATGTTCCTCTCCCATAATAATTTTCAGTAGCATCATGAATGAATTCAACAATATAGCTATCACATAAAGCATTCTTTTCATGATCCATATGCATAGAATTTCTATTACTCTCCACATAAGCAAAATTGTTCTGATGAATAGTAGTGGGAGCAAAATCAACAAAATAACTATCATGAGATACTTGATTGGCAGGACCAAATTGAATATTAAAATCATGATGACAAGTTTCATGGTTATCATTGTTCTTTATAGCATACATGTCATCACAATAATCATCATAGATAGCAACTTTGTTGTAATAATCAATTGAAACCTCTTTCAAAATAGTGGAATCATCATTAAATAAAGTCATGACCTCTCCAAATCCACTTTCATCAATATAATCATCATAAATAGGAGGCATGCTATAATCATAATAAATTTTCTCATCAAAACTTGGGGGACTAAAAATATCATCTTCATCAAACATAGCATCCCCAAGCTTATGGCTTTGCATATCATTAACATCACAGATATTCAAAGAATTCATACTAACAACATTGCAATCATGCTCATCATTCCAAGATTTTATGCCAAACATTTTATTGAATTCTTCTTCTATCAATTGAGCACAATTTTCCGATCCATCATTTTCACGAAAGACATTATAAAGATGAATAATAGGAGGCAACCTCAAATCCATTTTTTGCAGTTTTCTTTTATAAACCAAACTAGTGATAAAACAAGAAACTAAAAGATTCAATTGCAAGATCTAAATATATACCTTCAAGCACTCACCTCCCTAGCAATGGCGCCATAAAAGAGCTTGATGTCTACTTCCCAATCTTTCTTCTTGTAGACTCGTGTTGGGCCTCCAAGCGCAGAGTTTTGTAGGACAGTAGCAAATTTCCCTCAAGTGGATGACCTAAGGTTTATCAATCTGTGGGAGGAATAGGATGAAGATGGTCTCTCTCAAACAACCCTGCAATCGAATACAAGAAATCTCTTGTGTCCCCAACACACCCAATACAATGGTAAATTGCATAGGTGCACTAGTTCGGCGAAGAGATGGTGATACAAGTGTAATATTGATAGTAGATATAGGTTTTTGTAATCTGAAAATATAAAAACAGCAAGGTAACTAGTAACAAAAGTGAGCAAAAATGGTATTGCAATGCTTGAAAACAAGGCCTATGGTTCATACTTTCACTAGTGCAAAATCTCTTAACAATGAAAACATAATTGGATCATATAACAATCCCTTAACGTGCAACAAAGAATCACTCCAAAGTTCCTATTGCGGAGAACATCAGAAGAAATTCTTGTAGGTAGCAAACCACCTCAAAGTTATCCTTTCCGATCAATCTATTGAGCCGTCCCTATAAGTGTCACAACCAGCCCTAGAGTTCATAGTAAAATAACACCATATGGAAACACATCAACCAACCCTAATGTCACCTAGATACTCCAATGTCACCACAAGTATCTGTGGGTCAATTATACGATATGCATCAAACAACCTCAAATTCATAATATTCAATCCAACACAAAGAACCTCAAAGAGTGCCCCAAAATTTCTACCAGAGAAACAAGGACAAAAACATGCATCAACCCCTATTCATACATTACCCCAATGTCACCTCGGGAATCCGCGAGTTGAGTGCCAAAACATACATCAAGTGAATCAATATGATACCCCATTGTCTCCACGGGTATTCATACGCAAGACATACATCAAGTGTTCTCAAATCCATAAAAGTATTCAATCCGATAATAACAAAATCTCAAGGTTAAAATTCAATTCATTACAAGAAGGTAGATAGGGAAGAACACCATAAGACCAAATATATTAACAAAGCTTGCGGTACATCAAGATCGTGCCAAATCAAGAACAAGAGAGAGAGATGTCAAACACATAGCTACTAGTACATAACCTCAGCCCTGAGGGTGAACTACTCCCTCCTCATCATGGTGGCCGCTGGGATGATGAAGATGGCCTCCGGGGATGATTTCCCCCTCTGACAGGGTGCCAGAACGGGCTCCCGATTGAGTTTTAGTGGCTATAGAGGCTTGAAGTGGTGGAACTTCTCACCTAGGGTTCTTTCTGGGGGTTTGGGTATTTATAGGAATTTTTGGCATCGTCTCACGTCAAGGGGGTCCACGAGGCGGCGACAAGCTCGGTCGCCCCTCCCTAGGGGATAGGGTGCGCCTAGCGAGCTTGTCGTGCCCTCGTGGGTCTTCTGGTCCTCCCACAAAGCTTCGAGGGTCTCTTTTAGTGAACAAAAAATCACCGTAAATTTTCAGCCCATTCCGAGAACTTTTATTTCTGCACAAAAAATGACACCACGGTAGTTCTGCTGAGAACAGCGTCAGTCCGAGCTAGTTCTAATCAAATCATACTAAAACCATATAAAATTGTTGTAAACATGGCATGAATACTTCATAAATTATAGATACGTTGGAGACGTATCAATCGTTTTTGTTTTTTGGTTGGTTGTTTCTCAATCTATTTGCTAGCCTTTCCTTGTACTAAATGGGAATACTACTTGTGCGTCCAAACTCCTTAAACCAAGTTGTGCCAAATGAGTCCACCATACCTACCTATATGCGGTATTTCCTTGTCGTTCCAAGTAAATTTGTATGTGCCAACTCTAATTTTCAAAAGGAATTTTCTTTTTATGTGCCTGTACCGCTCATGAAGCGGCAGGGGGTGGCCAATATTTTCCATGCTAGATATTTTATTCTCAAGATGAGTGTTTATTCACTTGTCATTGCACGATAGTGTGGCAAGGTAATGGGCATGCCCAGTCCCGAAATGAAAAAGAACTATATTTTATGTTGTCAATAATAAATTCCATGGAAAGTGTTGCTATGGAAGGCACCCATGGATACGTCTAGCCATGGATTGTGAAAGCATGGTGGAAAAAGGAATAAACTTTATTTTATGTTTGGGAACCGCCTATGATCTGTCTAGCATGGAAAGTATTGGGAATTCTCGGTCATTTTCGTTGACGGGAAAAGCATGCCTCTCAAAACAATTTTATCTCTCAATTTAAGCTTTGAGCTCTGGCACCTCTACAAATCTCTGCTTCCCGCTACGAAGGTCCTATCTATTTACTTTTATGCAATTATTTTTGAGTCTCCATCTTCTCTTATAAAGCACCAACTAGGGAACACTATTATCATACTTGTGCATTGGGCATAGTTAATATTTGAGTGCGTTTCATGAATGGATCAATGATTGAGCATAATGGGCTAGGGATAGCTTTCTTTAGTGTTGATATTTTGAAAGACATGGTTGCTTGTTGATATGCTTGAGTATTGATGTCCTCATGTCAAATATAGACTATTGCTTTGAATCATCTAAAAGTCCAAGTGTCCATGCTACAAAAGAAAAGAATATGTGATGAATATGTTAGGCAGCATTCCACATCAAAAATTTTGTTTTTATCATTTACCTACTCGAGGATGAGCAGGAATTAAGCTTTGGGATGCTGATACGTCTCCAACGTATCTATAATTTTTGATTGTTCCATGTTGTTATATTATCAATCTTGGATGTTTTATATTCATTTACTGGCAACTTTATATCATTTTTTGGGACTAACCTATTGACATAGTGCCCAGTGTCAGTTGCTATTTTTTGCTTGTTTTTTACTCCGTAGAAAATCAATACCAAACAGAGTCCAAATGCCACGAAACTTTTTGGAGAATTTTTTCTGCCCAGAAGACACCCAGGGAGCCAAAGAAGTCCACCAGAGGAGGCCCGTGGGGCCCACTAGGCACCAGGGCGCGCCAGAAGGCCCAGGGGCGCCCTGGTGGGTAGTGGGGCCCATGGGAGGCTTCTCCACCGACTATCAGCTCTATAAATACTCTAAAACCCCAAAAACCCTAGGGGAGTCGAGAGAAAACAGTTTCCGCCATCGCAAATTCCAGAACCACGAGATCCAATCTATAGGCCTTCTCCGGCACTCTGCCAGAGGGGTCAACGATCATAGAGGGGTTCTTCATCAACACCCTTGCCCCTCTGATGATGCGTGAGTAGTTTACTACATACCTACGGGTCCATAGGTAGTAGCTAGATGGCTTCTTCTCTCTTTTTGATCTTCAATACAATGTTCTCCTCGATGTTCTTAGAGATCTACTTGATGTAATGACTTTTTGCGGTGTGTTTGTTGGGACCCGATGAATTGTGAATTTATGATCAGTTCTATCTATGAATATTATTTGAGTCTTCTCTGAACTCTTTTATGCATGATCTTTATAGCATCGTATTTCTTCTCTGAAACTTTGGTTTGGTTTGGCCAATTAGATTGATTTTTCTTGCCATGGGAAGAGGTGCTTTGTGATGGGTTCGATCATGTGGTGCTCAATCTCAGTGACAGAAAGAGACATGACACACATGTATCGTTGCCATTAAGGATAAAAAGATGGGGTCTATTCCTACATGAATAGATCTTGTCTACATCATGTCATCATTCTTATTGCATTACTCCGTTTCTCCATGAACTTAATACACTAGATGCATGCTGGATAGCGATCGATGTGTGGAGTAATAGTAGTAGATGAAGGCAGCAGTCGGTCTACTAATCTTGGACGTGATGCCTATATACATGATCATTGCCTTGTATATCGTCATAATTATTCGCTTTTCTATCAATTGCCCAACAGTAATTTGTTTACCCACCGTATGCTATTTTCTCGAGAGACGCCTTTAGTGAAATCTACAGCCCCGAGGTCTATTTCCTATCATATTAAAACCAAAGATGCCTTGCTGTGTTTTTCCTTTCTTTATTTTTTGTGTGTTTTTGTTAGATCTATTTATCCAATCTCATACAGTTTAATCTATCTCAATACCGAGGAGGGATTGACAACCCCTCTAACGCGTTGGGTTGCAAGTATTTGTTATTTGTGTGCAGGTGTTGTTTACATAGTGTGGGTGGATCCTCCTACTGGATTGATAACCTTGGTTTCATAACTGAGGGGAAATACTTACCGTTGTTGTGCTGCATCATCCTCTCCTCTTCGGGGAAATACCAACACAGATACAAGCAATCAACAGTCTAAATAAATCCCTAAACAAAACTACTATCTATGACATGCGGGACCTGCTTCTACTGTTCACAGCTTGACCAGTCAAATGTTGACTGGGTCAACCCAGCACCCTGGCCCCACATGTCATTGACTGTGGCTAGCCCCTGCTGAGTATAAAAGTATATTTTGTTTTTAAATCAAATTAATAATAAATCCAGTAATTCCAGAAAATGCAATAAACTTTGATAAATCATATAAAATAAACGGTAAGTCCGATGAAAATAATTTATATATGAAAAATGATCAGAAAAATAAGTCAATCTGAATATGCCATCCACATACCTGTCACATGCCCCCAACACTGAAAACATGAAACCTGCCCCTCCAGTTCGTCTGTCCGATAACTGTCTGGAGCCAGGAAAATATTTTCGGATATTTTCCCGCTCTTTCTGTAACGCGTAGCACTGCGTTAGGTCACCCCTAGCACAGCGTATTGCCATGTCATGCTTTGTGTTACATTTGATTGCCCCATTATTTATTTGTTTTCCCCCTCCCCCTTCCTCTCCGATAGACCCTGAGATAGCGATTGATCTGGTGATTGACTACTTCATCGTCGAGGGTCTGAGTCTTTTTGCAAATCTTCCAGGCAAGCAAAACCCCCTTGATCATTCCTATATCGTCGATTCCTTCTCTCTCATGCTTACATTAGAATTTGCTATTGTATTTGATTTCTCCTATTCTGATGCATAGCCTTATTTTGTAACCTGCTAATGTTACCTACCTGCTTATCCCATATGCTTAGTATAGGTTGGCTAGTGATCCACCAGTGACCCCTCATCTTGTCCATGTTGCCCCCACTTTATGACCGATGACTCGATCAACGTGATCGATGTCCAGAGCCTGACACATCACCTCACACCCCCTTAGTTGTACGACTCTGCAGAGTTATTATCAGGTGCCGAGGGTGATACCTCGTACAACACATTTGATGAGATCTCTGTAGTGTAGCTAGTCGTTCGTGGTCTACAGAGGGTGATTCCTCTTTCACCACTCCCGATAATGACTC
Source organism: Thinopyrum elongatum (assembly GCA_011799875.1). NCBI lineage: Eukaryota > Viridiplantae > Streptophyta > Magnoliopsida > Poales > Poaceae > Thinopyrum > Thinopyrum elongatum. The sequence continues at coordinate 569,001,682 of CM022300.1, read as the reverse complement.
TGTCGTGCAACACCTCAAGTGTGAACCCTCGAGGGTGATTCCTCCAAGTTCCCCTTGATGGCTACATCAAGTGGAATCCATCGAGGGTGATTTCTCAGATTCCCCCTTGATGTTACAGACACACGGTTACTTTGACTTTACCCCAGAACCATGATGAAGTCGGGTCGGCCCTGAGGGGTACCCGCAAGATAAATATGAAGTCGGATTGACCGTGAGGGTACCCACGAGTGATGTGGAGTCGGGTTGACCTGGAGGGTACCCGCAAGATAACTACGCGGCACGGCCGGGCATTCTTAGCCCTTGCCGTAAGTCTGTGAGACGGGGCAATGGGACCACAGATCATGGATCATTGATCGTCTCCGCGTGCTCCCAAGACACTAACGGTTTGGATATGTGATCCGAGTAGGCCGCTGGCCTTTTCGCGCTAACCACCACGCGGGAATAAGTATGGAAACTCTGCGTCGTATGTTTCTTCCGAAAGCTCACTGACATCAGTGATTGAGTGGCACGCGCCCAGGTGGTCCGCGTAAGCACCTGCTTTGTATAAAGAGGTAGCCAAGACTGATTCCGGTGGTCCATGCAACGTGCAGGAGTGCACAGGGCGATGGGCCCAAGACCCCTGAGCGCTTAGGAGGTAGACCGGTGTGCTAACCTCTATGTTGAGCCTAGGTAGGACTATGGCGTGTCGATCAGCCGAGGCCGGGCATGACCCAGGAAAGTGTGTTCCGCCAGAGTTAATCGAGCGTGTTGGGTAAGTTTGTGCACCCCTATAGGGAAGTTAATATATTCAAATAGCCGTGTCCACGGTAACGGACTCTTGGAGTTGTATCCCGATCTATACAGCTAGAACTAGATACTGGAGATGTGAAATGGAGATGATGGCTCTGGGATTGCATTCTCGCAGGGAGTCGAGAAAGGATCTCTGGGCGTGGATGCTACAACATACTTATTACTTATGTTATGATACTCTACTCTCTTTTGTTGCTGCAAGATGCTAGTCTTCGATAGGCTAGGCTTTCCCTTCTGTTCTGGCATTTCTGCAGTTCAGTCCAAAGATATAGCCCCATTCCTTTGATACTCATGCATACTTAGCATAGATCTGATGTAAGTCTTTCGAGTACTTCGGATGAGTACTCACGGTTGCTTTGCTACCCATTTTTCTCCTCTACCCAATTGCTGCAATCAGATGACGGATCCCAGGAGCCAGACGCCGCCACCGACGAGTACTACTACCCCGAGGGTGCCTACTACTACTTGGAGGCCGCCGATGACCAGGAGTAGTTAGGAGGCTCCCAGGCAGGAGGCCTTGCCTTTTCCATTGATGTTTCTGTTTTTGCTAGCCTTCTTAAGGCAGACTTGTTTACATTATGTCTGTTGAGGGAGTTATGGACTAAGGGGTCCTCGAGGTGCCGGTCCCTTGTATATGGGCCGGACTGGTGAAGCCGCATAGCAACGGAAGGTCTATGAAGCCGTGGTGTGTCCTCCAAGTTAAGGATAGACGGAATCTTTTTATCCCTTATTGTAATATATCTCTGGTAACCCTAGCCCTATCGGTGTCTATATAAATCGAGGGTCGTAGTCTTTAGGGCTAGAGCTATATTCATCACCTCATCGCCTTAGGGTTTAGCTCATGCTGATCTCGAGGTAGATCAACTCTGTAAACCATTCTATACATCCAATATAATCAAGCATGACGTAGGGTATTACCTCTTCGAGAGGGCCCGAACCTGGGTAAACACTGTGCTCATCGTCCCCTATTCCCCATCGATCCTAGATCCACAACTCGGGACCCCCTACCCCAAGGTCTGCCGGTTTTGACACCGACATTGGTGCTTTCATTAAGAGTTCTGTTGTTGGATCGCCAGAAGAATCGATGGCTCAACCGGTCGTTGGAGACCACACCCGTTCCGAGGGCTTCCCCGCCCCTGGTCATCTGCTCGTCTTCGGCGGCATATTAGTGCACGCCGATCCCACTAGTCGCCTCGACCAGATCGAAGGCTTCACCCCTGTGGAAGGGTTCATTAGTTCAGGGGCATCGACCCCAGGACCAGCAAACTCAAAAAAATCCGGCATCTCTCAGAGTCCGGCCCTGAAGCCCACTCCGACAGGCCGCCCACAAGATCTCCCGCCGAGTCGCCGGAGTGTCCGGCACCCCCATGTGCCCAGCCGGCAGACCACTTGGTGAGTCTGTTCCATGCAATGTGAATCTCTATTATCAGGCCCACGGCCTATGATCGAATCGGGCTTAAACCCGACGACCGAGAAATCAACACCCCTCCGGTCACGCACCTCGTCGCCACGGTCGAAGAGGCCCAGGAGGGACTACAATCTTGCAAGCTAAGAACGGTGTACACTCGAATCTCCAGCTCGGAGTCAAACACCAGCCCGGATGTACGTCTGGACTTGATACCCAACGCGAGACCCGGCCTTGAGCCTATCGAGCCGCGCACCATTCCGGATCTGAGCCCTGTGCGATTAGAACCGGACATGACTCGGTTACCCATTAAAGATAGTCTGGGTCCGCTGCAGGAGGGAATCCTGGAATTTTTCCCACCCACCCACCATACGGAATACTCCCCGGATTCAGGAAGCCCGGACATATGGGATCTCATGTATGTTAAACAGCTGCCAAATGAGACAGTCCATCATTATTGGGATAGCCCTCTCCTGGTGAAGAGCAGGATGGTGCCTTGCTATGACAAAGAGATAATTAAAGCCTTCCAGTTCAACTGCAAGGACGAGGACCTCTTGAACGCCCTTGCTCATCGCCGAATTCAAAGCTTCACCGAACTATCAGACATGGTGCGCAAGTATTGCGCCATGAAGAACACGTGGACGGCACAACAGATGAACATGGGGCCACCACCCGCCGCGCATCACGGAAAGTCTCGCTTTAAACGAGCTTACACAAATCGGTTGCCGGAGCATGAGCCTAACGAAAAGAAAACTAGGCCCAGATCAGTGCTAGACGAGTTGCTGGATAAACCATGCCCAATACACTCGGTCTTGGTAGACGCAAACCCAACCCATAGACTTCGAGCCTATTGGGTGGTAAGACAAGTGGCCAAATATGGCGAGCCAATCTTGGGCCTTACACCCCCAGATAAGCAGTCCTCGGCTTCACCACAGGACCACAATGTCCTTACGGTATACGAGACGTTCGCCTCAAACAATAAAAGGAAAAAGGCTCTTCGACAGCTCAGCCAGATATATCAAGTGACGGCCGTACAGCCATGGGCAGCCACGCCTATCACCTTCAATGAGAAGGACGAGCCAAGCCACCGTAACAACCACGCACCGGCCGCACTGGTCCTCGACCCCATTGTCGACGGTTTCCAGCTGACTAAAGTGCTGATGGATGGAGGCAGTGGCCTCAACCTCATTTATGTGGATACCCTCGACAAGATGCAGTTCAAAAGGTCTCGCATCGAACGCAGTCATACCACATTCTGAGGTATAATACCCGGTAGGTAGGCACACTGCTCGGGACGCATAACCCTGGACGTCATGTTCGGCACACCCGATAACTACAGATCTGAACCCTTGCTATTTCACATTGTGCCCTTCCCTAGCAGATACCACACCCTTCTAGGACGTGAGGCATTCTCAAGATTTCAGGCCATACCACATTACGGGTATATGAAACTCAAGATGCCAGGGCCCAACAGGGTAATCTCACTTAAAAGCGACCCGAGCAAAGCCCTGCGAGCCGAAAACAAGACGGCATCCCTCGCCCTAGAGACACTATCTGAAGCCCTCGCGGCCGAAGAGTTGACAGCAGTACGCACTACAGTCGACAGGGATGATGTGATTCTCAGTAAAAGACAAAAACCCACATCATTGAAGCCAACAGATGAAATAGTAAAATTTCAAGTGCACCCAACAGATCCCAATAAAACGGCATCCATAGGAGCACAGCTGGACCCCGCAGTCGACGAGGTGCTAATGACATTCTTGCGTGAAAACTGGGAAATATTCGCCTGGCACCCATCAGATATGCCAGGAATCCCACGCAGGCTAGCAGAGCACAACCTCAACATTTTAAAAGGCTTCAAGCAAGTGAAACAAACCCTGCGCCAATTTTTCGAACCCAAACAGCAGGCCATGGGCGAAGAGCTTGCAAAACTGCTAGAGGCCGGATTCATCCGTGAGATCAAGCACCCCGAGTGGTTAGCAAATCTGGTTATGGTACCAAAGAAGGATAAGTCCTGGTGGATCTGTGTCGACTTTAAAGACCTTAACAAGGCCTGCCCTAAGGATCCATTCCCCTTGCCAAGGATAGACCAGATCATCGACGCCATCGCCGGACACAACTCATTATGCTTCCTTGACGCATACTCCGGATACCATCAGATTAAGATGAAGGAGTCCGATCAGGCAGCAACCGCATTCATCACCCCTTACGGGCCTTTCTGCTTCAACACCATGTCGTTCGGGATAAAAAATGCAGGAGCCACATACCAGCGCATGATTCAAACATGATTCGAAAACCAAATTGGCAGAACGGTCGAGGCATACATGGATGACGTGGTTGTCAAAACCAAACACATAGACCAACTGATAGACGACCTACGCCAAACCTTTGACAACCTGCAGGCTCATGACATACGGCTCAACCCGGAGAAATGCATCTTCAGGGTCCCTGCCAGAAAGCTACTCGGATTCATCGTTTCCCATAGAGGAATCGAAGCCAATCCGGCCAAAATTAGAGCGATGTCTCAGCTCACAATACCGACATAGCTCAAGCATGTCCAGAAGCTAGCAGGATGCGTGGCAGCCTTGAGCCGCTTCATATCTCGCCTCGGAGAAAAGTCATTGCCACTCTACAAGCTACTCAAAAAGACAAAGAACTTCCCGTGGACAGATGATGCAACTGTGGCACTCGAGGAGATTAAAACACTCCTCGCCGGCAACCCTATCCTGGCTGCACCCAGCGTCAGCGAACCCATGCTTCTATACATTTCAGCCACCAATCAGGTGGTCAGCGCGGTGCTCGTCGTGGAGCGGGAGTCTGAGGGCCACAAGTTCCAAGTCCATAAGCCGGTCTATTATGTGTCCGAGGTACTTACGCCATGCAAATCATGATATCCGCACTATCAAAAGATAGCCTACACGGTATTTATGACGTCCCTAAAGCTACGACACTACTTTAAAGAGTGTTCGGTCACAGTGGCATCAGAGATTCCCTTGAATGATGTAATCAATAATAGGGACACCACGGGCCGCATCGCCAAATGGGCCATCGAGCTCCTCCCTTCGAGATAACATACAAGCCACGTCGAGCAATTAAATCTCAGGTGCTGGCCGACTTCATAGCCGAATGGACCAAGGCCGAACTACCCTGGGAGTACACTACATATTCACACTGGACAATGTATTTCGACGTCTCAAATATGTTAGCCGGACTGGGGGCTGGGGCCATCCTAATCTCCCCTATAGGCGACACTGTTCGGTATGTCCTCCAAATAATGTACACGGACTCCAATAACACTGCCAAATATGAAGCACTACTACATGGTCTTTGTAAGGCCACGTCAATGGGCGTGCAGCGCCTCGAGGTAAGGTGAGATTCAAACCTGGCGATCTCTCAATTCAACTGCGAATTCGACACCAAGGACCCCAAGATGGCGGCATACAGAAACGCGGTCCTCCAGATATTGACCCGATTTGAGGGCCTAGAATTTCACCATGTCACTAGAGACAGCAATCAAGCAGTCGACATCCTTGCCCGCATGGGCGCCAAGCGCGACCCGGTTCCCAAAAACACCTTCCTCGAGCGGCTCTTTAAGCCCTCCATGGTGTGGCAGGACGACATCACCGGCGCACCATCCAATGAGCCCGCTCACAATGTCTTGCCCGAAAATGAACAGGACCATCACGTCATTGGCGGCTCCGCACTCGAGGAAACACCTTCCGCCCATGAAGTCATGGCCGTAATCCCACCCTGGACAGAACCCCTGCTAGCCTACCTCACACAACATCAGCTTCCGGAGGATCAAACTAAAGCACGACATATAGTTCGGCGCTCTAAATCATACAAGGTCCATGAGGGTGAACTCTATAAGAAGAGTACCACAGGAGTCATACAAAGGTGCATCTCCGAGGAAGAGGGGCAGCAGCTCTTGGCAGAGATACACGCGGGCATGGGCAGACACCATACGGCAGCTTGGGCTTTGGTTAGCAAGGCTTTCCGAGCAGGGTTTTTTTTTGCCTACCGCCCGTGAAGATGCCCGGACATTAGTCCAACATTGCGTCGGATGCCAGCTGTTCGCAAATCAAAGCCACATGCCCCCCACAGCTCCGCAACATTATGAGCCGGGAAGAGGGGCAGCAGTTCTTGGCAGAGATCCCTTTTTTCATGCCGTTGGCCTCTCCACTTCCCAATATCTCCGCAATGTTATGAGCGGGGAGGGGAATCGAGATCATTAACCATATCCCCCGAAAGACGGGACCTGATCTCCACCTTGAAGGGACGTGCCAAGCGTGGCGTCAGCCTTGAGCCGCGCTTCGAGAAATAGTAACTGCTTGGTGTTATGGCCGGAAGCGACTCTTCGTTGAAGGAGAAAAAGTTGTCAGATAAAGGCACTATTTGCGCTTGAGTGATATTTTTATTACTACCTTCAGTGTTAAGTAAAACAGCAGTTTCAGACACCGAACATCACTTGGTACCAAACAGGGGGAAGACTTGCTGAGGAACTCACCCCGCAAACCGAATACTTGTCGGAATGGACACCAGATACAAGCCTCGACGTTGGAGGCAAGTTCGGGGGCTACTGAGGGAGTCGTGGACTAAGGGGTCCTCGGGGCGACGGCCCATTGTGCATAGGCCGGACTGGTGGAGCCATGTGGTGACCGGAGACCTGTGAAGCCGTGGTGTGCCCTCCAAGTCAAGGGTGGACGAGATCTCTTTCCTTTTTGTTGTAATCTATCTTCGGTAACCCTAACCATATCGGTGTCTATATAAACCGAGGGTTGTAGTCATTAGGGGGAGAGCTATCTTCATCCCCCCATAGCCTAGGGTTTAGCTCATACTGATCTCGAGGTAGGTTTACTCTGTAAACCACGCTATACAATCAATACAATCAAGCAGGATGTAGGGTATTACCTCTTCGAGAGGGCCCGAACCTGGGTAAACACTGTGTTCGTCATCCCTTGTTACCCATCAATCCTAGATCCACAGCTCGGGACCCCCTACCCCGAGGTCTGCCGGTTTTGACACCGACATTGGTTCTTTCATTGAGAGTTCCATTGTTGGATCACCGGAAGGATCGATGGCTCGCTTAGTCCTTGGAGAGGACATCAGTTCCATGGATCTCTTCATCCCTAGACAACTCTTCGCTTTTGGCAACATCGTACTGCACGCTGATTTGACCGGCCGTCTTGACCAGTTTGACAACTTTGCTCCCAAACACCGGATTCGATTTGGCAATCTGGAGTACGTTACTGACATGCGAGGGGATTTAGTTTTCACCGGATTCACCACCCCCGCAAGCCTTTCCGCGCCTGCTCCAACGTACACCTCTGATCCGATCTGTGAATCGGCCCCAGTCCACCAAACGGCTTTGAGCCAGGAAGGACTCCCTAAGAGAGGGGACCTTACCCCACCGTCAACCGAAATCGCATCGGCGGAGGATTTATCCCCAGCCCTCGAGGCAGAACCAGAGGTCAGAAGCCAAGATTCGATCTCGGCCGAGCTCCTCCCCACAACACCTTGCCGGCCTCGAGCCCGCACCCTGAGTTGGCAAATAGCGGCCAGGGGTCACCCCCGGCCCAAAACGACCCAACCTCAAACATTGGCGTGGAAGGTGCATAGAAGGGTCAAAGCACATCCTCAGTTTCCGAGGACAACCCAGTGCCCCTCAAGGTTTCGGTCCCGAATCCTAAAGATAGGCCCGCCCGGGACCAAGGATCGATTGAGTCACAGACCGACCTCTGCTTCGTCACCACAAAGTCCGGCCTAGAGCCCTCAGGTCCGGCAACCCTCGATATTTTGAACGAGGCACTAGACCGAATTCAGAAAATGACTATCCAGGAGAACCTGCCCTCTGCCATCAATCACCGACCCTTCGAGGAGTTCGACAGGGAATTTTGCGCCCCACCCACCACCCATTTGGTAGCAACTATCGATGATTTAACTGATATGTTGGACTATAATTCGGAGAATGCTGAATACATGGACGAGGAGGACGTAACCGCGGCTAATGCTGAGGTCGGTCCCCCCGTCACGGGCCGCTGGTCGGCCACATCCACATACGACATTTACATGGTGAACACCCCAAAGGACGGCAACTGCACTCCTGAGCAGGACCGAGGCAAGCCCAGAGATGAGCCTCCCAAACGCTGAAAACATCGTCGTCGATCAAAACCATGTCGAAGCCACGCAAGCAACGTAGACTCGACGGAGAACGGCACCGTAAATAATACGGATGACCTCGCCGGAGACGCAGCCAATGAGCATCATCAGGATGACCCCGCGGGGCAGGAGGACCCGCTCAATCCGGAAAGCCACGAAGACTCCGAGGATAGCAACTAACTCCCACTCTCCGAAGAGGAGGCCAGTCTCAGGGAGGACGATTTTATCGTCCCCGAAGACCCTCTGGAGCAAGAACGGTTCAAGCGGAGGCTTTTAGTCACCGCCCGCAGCCTAAAGAAGCAAAAACGCAAAATCAAGGCTGAACAGGACACCCTCAACAACAATGGACTAAAGTCCTAGCTGCCGAAGAGGGGTACGGCCGCGATCAGCCAACCAGGAGTTATCCTAAACAAAGGCTATTGCCCCAGTTCGACAACGAGGCTATAGAGCCAACACGCCCGATGTATACAAACGCCGAACTACCAGACCGACCCCCTAGATGGAGGGACAGGGAAGCTGACAAGGCCGAACATCCAGCCGCCCCACCTCGCCATCACGGCAAGGATCAGGTGCGGCCCACTTACGAGTACGACCTCCGCCATGACCTAGATGCTCGTGGAGGCCGTACCAGGTCCATCTACGGACCCAGAGAGGATCTGCCTGCATACCGGGAAGGATACTATGATCGGTTAAACCGAAACGATAGAGTCCGGGAGCAGTAGCAGAGTAGGAGGGCCGAAGACCTCCGTCACGACGTAGCCCGAGTTCGGGGCGCCGCACACCCCCTGTGCTTCACAGAGAGGGTAATGCAGCACCAATTCCCAAAAGGCTTCAAGCCTATGAACATCGAATCATACGACGGAACCACAGATCCAGCTGTATGGACAGAGGATTTCCTCCTCCTCATCCACATGGCGTGAGGAGACGACCTCCATGCCATTAAATATTTACCGCTTAAGCTTAAAGGCCCAGCTCGACACTGGCTGAACAACCTTCTCGAAGACTCTATAGGTTGCTGGGAAGAGCTTGAGGATGCTTTTCGAGCAAACTTCCAGGGCACCTATGTCCGGCCTCCGGATGCTGAAGACTTAAATCGCATCACGCAACAACCACGAGAGTCTGCCCGACAATTTTGGAACCGATTCCTGACTAGGAAAAATCAGATCGTTGACTGTCCGGGTGCCGAAGCCTTGGCTGCCTTTAAGCATAGTGTCAAGGACGAATGGCTTGTACGGCAGCTCGGCCAGGACAAACAAAGAACTATGGCAGCCCTTACTTCCCTCATGACCCGCTTTTGCGCGGGCGAAGACAGTTGGCTTGCTCGCAAGAACACCAACCCAGACACACCCGGTACCTCCGAGGTTCGAGACAGAAATGGAAAGCCCCGCCGCAGCAAGAATAAACATCGCCACAATGACGGCGAGGGTGTGGATACGGCAGTAAATGCCGGATTCCGAAACCAGAAGTCCGGAACCCGAAAGAAAGCCCCTAAAGGCAACAGTGATGGCCCGTCTAGGTTGGACACAATTCTGGACAGGCCTTGCCAGATCCACGACACATCAGAGAAGCCTGCCAACCACTCCAACCGAAAGTGTTGGGTGATCAAATAGGCCGGCAAACTCACAGCCGAAGACTCGGGCAAAAGCCCAAGAAGCAAGGACGATGACGAGCCCCGCAGGCCAAATAGTGGAGGCCAGAAACCCTTCCCTTCCGAAGTCAAGACGGTAAACATGATCTACGCAACCCACATACCGAAGAAGGAGAGGAAGCGAGCGCTACGGAAGGTATACTCCATCGAGCCAGTAGCATCAAAGTTCAATCCATGGTCAGCCTGCCCGATCACGTTCGATCGCAGGGATCATCCCACCAGTATACGCCATGGAGGGTCCGCAGCCCTAGTGCTGGACCCCATCATCGATGGATTCCACCTCACTAGAGTCCTAATGGACGGAGGAAGCAGCCTCAATTTGATATACGAGGATACAGTGAAGAAAATGGGGATCGAGCCATCAAGGGTTAAACCGAGTAACACCACATTCAAGGGAGTCATTCTGGGAGTGGAGGCCCGCTGCAAGGGCACCGTGACACTCGAAGTGGTGTTCGGATCTCCGGATAATTTCTGAAGCGAGGACTTGATCTTCGATATTGCACCTTTTCGCAGTGGCTATCATGCACTCCTCGGCCAAACAGCGTTCGCCAAATTCAATGCCGTTCCGCACTACGCGTACCTCAAGTTGAAAATGCCTGGTCCTTCGGGCATCATAACTATCAACGGCAACACAGAATGCTCACTTCAAACCGAAGAGCACACTGCGGCCCTAGCGGCCGAAGACCACACCGGCCCATATAGGCCCGGATGCAGACCCACTGTAAGGGCCGGTGACAACAGTAAACGGGTTCGAACCCGTTCCCCATCATGGGAACCCGCATGCGTTCGCCGCAAATAGGGATACGCGCCCCACGGCACGCCCACATTCTTCACGCTCCACGTGCCTCGTCAGCACAACTTCGCACTCAAAATACCATGGGCAGCCGCGAGGCATACATTAATCCAAAGTACATGTTCGGTTAAACCAAACTTCGGAATTACCTCGTCTTCGGACGACCCGGGGACCAATTTCGGATACCCCCAAGTTTAAAGCTTCATCGGCAGGGTCCTCGCCCATCAAGGTCTCATCGAAGGTCCCAACCCCCACCTATCAGAAGCAAAGGCGCAGACGTGCAGCAGGGCACAGTGAAGGAGTCAACTCACGCATCAAGGCCCTGCGTCAACCTTTACTCTGTAAATTTTCTTTTTCTTTCTCTCTTGCAAGTACTGCCTTCGTAGTTTGAATTGTACGGTTAGACGTCCTGAGCTTACGAGAAATAATAAAAATACCCTTTATGGTGTTCGGATATCTTCATCTTGCAATTTTTCTGTCCCTTTTCGATTCTCTCCTCGCTGTTCGAACAGCCCGGCATGAAAATAGTAATCAGTTACGAGTTCGATAGATACATCAGTTCAATATCTTTAAGTCCGGCACCGCTTCCCGCTAGGTGTCCGGCGTCTCGGATATTGCACCATATGCATCTGTTCCGAACTATGTCTTGGGTCAATAGTTGGGTTGCCCGGCTCCTGTGTTTGCCCCTTATGTTCCGCTTGTTCGGCTAAGAGGGCAAAGGAAGAACCCCTGCGATCGTACTACTGGTTCGCTCGGTCAAGTACCTCAGGAGGAAAAAGCCGAAAACTGATCATCATAGTAAGCGCGAACGGGTCTACGATCCAATGACGAGGTTGGACTCTAAAAATCGTTGGCGATTTCGCCGTGTCACATGAAGGGTTCGTCTTAACACAAACCATGTGATCGGAAAAGGCAGGCTTCGACCCCCAAGTACATCACAAATACACCGGGGGCTAGTCCCTAGTCCCCACCGTCAAGCTCCTAAGGCTAAGTGAAAGTAGTAAAACCGAATAGTATGATTGCCTGGTTTCGTTCCTGCACTACCGCCTCCGGGCACCAAGACATTGGCTAAGGGTAACAGTGCGGAAACAAAACACCCTTCGTGATATTCACTTGGGGGCTGAAGCCGACGACTGGTAGCTTTCAGAACTAAACATACGGCCACACAGGAGTCAAAATTTAATCACTAAGTTCGTCGGGCGCATAATAAAGCATAAATCCCACTTGTTACAAGCTTGCTACATCTACTCAAGCATTACATTTTTCAAACACTGGCCCTCTATCGCCCGCGCTCCGGTCATCACCTGCGCAAAGTACTGCTCGGGGCGGCGATGCTCCTTCCCCTGGGGCGGAGGACCAGTGGCCATCTCCATTGGATTAATCCTTGGCCAATGAACCATGGTCTTCGAAAACGCGAGCCTCACCCCCTCAAGGCACGCCGACCGCTTCACGGCGTCAATCCGGAGCGACGCCTCCCGCAGCCTTTGCACAAGGTCAAAGTAGGTGTCCGGAATGGGCTCGGCCGGCCACAGGCTGACACAGAGGTCCTTCAAGGCCAGCTCGGACATCCGATACATCTCCATCAGCTGCTTCATTTGATCACTGAGGAGGGGAGGATGCTCGGAGTCCGGAAACTGTGACCAAAAGAGCCGCTGCATGGAATCCTCCTCGCAAGTGGCATAGTGCCTCGCCGCGGCCGCCACATTCTTCGGGAGTTCAGCAAAGACGCCTGCGGAGCGCCAGACCCTCGTCAGCAGGGCGAATCTGCTGCCTTCGAACACACTCTGCAATAAATATTTCTTACCATTGGCAATTTGTGCGGCTTACCGAAGCTCCTCCCGGACACCTCGGGCGTCACTCCTCGCCTCCTGGAGCTCTTTCTCTGCCTTGGACAGACGGGAGGATTGCTCCTCCTACCCCTTCTCAAGGGCCTCAAGCTTCTCAGCGGCATCCTGGAGCTCCCCTTGGACCTCGATTACCTGAGATTCATGCTGCTTAGCAGCACGCCTGGCCTGCTCAAGCTCGGACACCGCCCTCTCGGCGGCTGTCCTTTTCTCGGCCGCCTCAGCCTCAGCTTTCTTAAGGGCCTCCTTTAAGCCCTCGACCTCGGAGGCAGCAGCTGCAAGAGCATCAAGATAAAGGATTAGTCAATGGTCCGGCCAGTCCCTATCTGGCAAATACACATCTTTTTACATAGCTTACCTCGCGCCTCGTCAAGCCGTTTGTTGACAAGGTCCAGCTCTTGATCGGAAAGCTTGAGCTTCCGATCCATCTCCTCTAATTCCGCGGCATTAGCAGCCGTGGACACGGAAGATGCCTGCGTTAGCATCAGAAATGTCGACATTGTTAACCGACCTACCGAATTTGATCCTCTGCAGGTCTCTTCGAAGATCCTGGCAGAGTCTCGGGGGCTGCTATGTATGCGGCCTACTTAAATTAAGAACTATAACCGCATTATGAGGAAGGATCATTACTTGACTTACCTCAAATCCTGTTAGAAGGCCTTGGACAGCGTCGCTCAGTCCGGATTGGACGGACCGAACACTCTTCATAACTGCACCCATAAGGGTGCGGTGCCCTTCAACGATGACGGAGTTGCTCACCAACTCCTCTAGTGTGTCCGGCCAGCCTACCTTCGCCCGTGTGGAGGTGTTCGGCGCTGGCGTTGGCTCCCTAGCCCCCTCCCCGCTGGGAGGAATATGTGTCGTTGAGGGCCTTGGAGGCTCGGGAGCGGTCGACGGAGGAGGTCCGGACGGCCCGGACTCTTTTCCCTCGTCGGCCAGGAGGGACGCTCCCTCCTGGTCTTCGGTGACCGAGGTGTTGACCTCGGCCATTATGGCATCTACCTCCCCCTCCGTGTTCGGAGGAGGAGGAGTTCTTTGGGACCGCACCTCCTCAGCCTCTTCGGGGGCCAAAGGAGGCGCGGAGTGCGCCATAGACCCACTGTTCACCAACTCGGCGGGCGGAGACGTCCCTTCCGAGAGTTGCTCGGTGGGGCGCTCATGCGGGGGACTGCAATTCGGAGGGGTTAACCTTCAACTAAAATAAACTACTAAAAGCATAATAGCTGAAAATATAGACACCTTACCTGCTGGCAGGGGGCTTGACCCTGGATCCCTTCTTCGGGAGCTCCTCGGACGCCTCGGACTTCTCGCCATCCAAGCTGTCAGGTATAACCAGCTTACGCCAGTGTCGTCTCTTTGGGGCCAGGGAAGGTTGGACCTCCTCGGCGTCCTCGGACGCCAGCCTCTTTTTGGAGTGCGAAGAGGCGCTCTCCTCTTCGTCCTCCTCCTTGCCCCCATCCTGTACGGATGAGGCCGCAGCATCTCCGGACCGGTTGCCCGGACGGATCCTGCGGCGGAGGCCCTCCCTGGCCTCCGGTGCCTCTTGCTTCTTGCCCTTCTTAGCGGGCGCCTTGTAGGGTACCACGACCAGCATCTTCTCCAGCTGCTCTGATCGGGGCCCCTCCGGCAGTGGCGCTGGGCCCCTGATCTTCTTGGCCTTGGCGAGCCAGCCCTGCAGAATCCACATAACCAGGTTAGATTGAATCTCACGTAATGTGAACATCCGAATACTCTTCGAAGAGACATGCCACTCACCTCCCTTGGGGGATTTGCAGCGTCAAGACCAATGTCCTTCCCCTCGGCCGGCCACTCCTTCTGGGGCTGGAATAGTTGGCCCCCTATCTTGTCGGGGGTCGTGCCCAAGAGGTACCGCACAGTGGCCGGATCCTTGGGCTCATGCTCCCACATAGGCTTGGCCCTCTCTTGGCAAGGGAGGAGCCCGCAGTGGAGCATGATCTGGAACACGTCGACCAGCTTCACGTCGGTCTCTATTACGTTGTCGACGCGCTTTTGCAGCGCTTTGGTGTCGGCAACACATCCCCAGTCTGGACTCTTGGTGGTCCAGGAGGCCAATCTGGCGGGGGCCGCTCCCCATGCGGCCTTCCTCGGCTCGGTGATATAGAACCACTCCTTCTGCCACATCCGGACGGTGTCGACGAAGTGGCCGTCCGACCACTGGACCCATGTCAGCTTGCTGATCATGGCCCCTCCACAGTCCACGTGCTCGCCGCCGACCACCTTGGGCTTCACGTTGAACACCTTCTGCCATAAGCCAAAGTGCGGCTGGACTCGGAGGAGCGCTTCACAGACGACGATGAAGGTCGAAATGTGGAGGAGGGAGTTGGGGGCTAGATCATGGAAATCCATCCCATAGTAAAACATTAGCCCCCGCACAAAGGGGTGCAGTGGAAATCCAAGCCCCCTAAGGAAATGGGGGAGAAAAACTACCCTTTCGCCCGGCTCGGGCGTAGGGATGATCTGGCCCTCTTCGGGGGCTCAATGGGCGACGTTGGCCGGCAAGTAACCGACCTCCTTCAGCCTCAGTATATCCTCGTTGGTGACGGAGGAGGCCTCCCACTTCCCATTGGCGCCGGATCCGGCCATGGTCGAAGGAGGTAAAGTGGGATTGGCTATGGAAGCAGGGAGAAAGGGCGCTGGAGCTATGAAGGATTGTGAGTGCGGAAGGTAGGAGAAGGTGTGGGATGCAGACTGTAGCGCCCCCCCTTTATAGACTGTGGGCAGGCCAGAGATCCCTTTTTCACGCCGTTGGCCTCTCCACTTCCCGATATCTCCGCAACATTATGAGCAGGGAGGGGAATCAAGATCATTAACCATATCCCCCGAAAGACGGGACACGATCTCCACCTTGAATGGACGTGTCAAGCGTGGCATCAGCCTCGAGCCGCGCTTCGAGAAATAGTAACTTCTTGGCGTTATGGCCGGAAGCGACTCTTCGTTGAAGGAGAAAAAGTTGTCAGATAAAGGCACTATTTGTGCTTGAGCAATATTTTATTACTACCGTCGGTGTTAAGTAAAACAGCCATTTCAGACTCCGAACATCACTTGGTACCGAACAGGGGGAAGACTTGCTGAGGAACTCGCCCCACAAACCAAATACTGGTCGGAATGGACACCGGATACAAGCCTCGACGTTGGAGGCAAGTTCGGGGGCTACTGAGGGAGTCATGGACTAAGGGGTCCTTGGGGCGACGGCCCATTGTGTAGGGTAACGCAGCAGAAAACAAAAAATTTCCGCCCTACGCACCAGCCCAGGACCACTATGGAGACTGCATACAAGGTTTGATCATTTTCGTTACCGACTCGTAGCGCAGCGGAAGTAGAGTCGATGACGATCGGCGGTGCAGATCCCCGCAGCTAGGATTTACAACCTCCCAACCGCGAGGATGTATACCCTCGTCTTCCCTTCGGACAGCCCTCCGGGAGGCGGTCGAACAGTCCACCGGACGATGTCGCGGACAGCCCTTCGGGAGGACCTTCGAAACCCGATCGGTCACTCGGACAGCCCTTCGGGAGGACTCACAGAACTCGGACCGTCACTTGGACAGCCCTTCGGGAGGCACTCTCGAACAGCCCCTCGGGCACTAAGATCGAAACTACGACCTCTCTATAGAGTTGCACACATACGGTGTCACCTATCCGGCAGGGCTTCGCCGTCCAGAACTAGTTCCTGCCGGAACCCAGACAGCCTTTCGGCTCTACGAAACACTTTTCGTGGGAGGGAGAGAGAAGCCAGATAACATCTTGGCATGTGTACGAGAGCAAGGGATGGGGAGAATGGCATCCCCTTCTCCTCCTTTTATAGGCCAAGGCAAGGGGTGGGGTGGGATGTTGAAATACCAAAATACCCAAGCTTCATGTCACACATGAAAGGGCATAATGGTAACACAAGGGGGGCACCAAGGGGACACCACCATGGCAGCCCTTGGGCCGGCCCACACCTTGTCTCCCCATGGGGGGGGGCCCCCCAACAAGCCACCAACATGTCTCCATGAAACATGCATGCTCCCTAGACAAAAAGCCACCAAACATGCAACCCCCGATTCGTGGGATCTTGTCCCCTCGCGCTGAGACAAGATGTTTTCCGCGAAACTTTTTCTGAAAAATTCCAGAAGGTCCCAGAACATTTCCGGCACCCTCTAAAATTATTCTGGGCATGATCCGAAACATTTTCGGTGCGGTGGTTTTCATCAGCGGAAAGCATTAACAGCGGTTACGGCAGTTTCGGAACATTTCCGGTTTTTCTCTCCAAAAATTCCCAGAAGTTCCCAGACCAATTCTGGCATCCTCTGAAAATTTCCAGGCGGTGCCGAAACCCTTTTTGACCAAATAATATATTCCGAAACAACTTTTTGGTTTTACCGAAACTCTTTCGGTGTTCTCTCTCTCGGAACTCTTCCGTTGTCTCCGAAACATTTTCGGTGACTTTCTCTCAGACTCCCTGTCTAGCGTTCAACAGATAGATGACCCTTAAGCGTGTGACCCTATAGGTTCGGTGAAGTATAGACATGACCGGAACACTTTCCGATCAATGATCAGCATCGGAGCCGTGGACACCCATATTGACCCCTATACCCACACGAATGAATATTCGAGTGAACCTCCAGTTGCCGTGTGCTATTCCTGTTGCTTCGCGATATGTTACAAATACCCGAGGTGAGACATGTTGGCATTCCCGTGGATCAACAACTTGTCCACTATGCTAGTTACCTCATTACCGGTATTGTTCTCTTTTCTCGTTACCGTGTTCCGGTATCCCCGTGATCAAATCACAAAGTGTCTGGCCAGACGATGATGGATACCGTAACACCGAGAGGGCCCAGAGATATCTCTCCATCGTTGGAGGAGCAAATCCCAATCTTGAGCTATCAAGTTACTTGACATACTTTCCCATGAACCCGTAAGCCGCCGTAATAGCCATCCAGTTACGGATGACGTTTAACAAACCCCAAAGTTCATGAATCAAGCATGAAGAAACTCGATACTCTCATGGTCTGAGGAATCATGCAAACGTTAACCATCTCTGTGTTATCAACCATTAACTTGTGACGAATGAATCTCATAGCATAACATCAATCGGGTCGATTCAACACAAATGTTCTTCTAACATTGTGCCCTCAAAGCTGCTGGCATAGACATGCCCATGATTGGGAAAACATAATCATCATGCAACACTTGAGCTAGTCTTAGAGGCATGACTAGGAATACATTTTACCGTTTATTATTCCACACGTGCACATGGGTTTTCCCCAGAGCCTTTATGGATATACGGGCTCGGGAACCACAACAGTTATAGCATGGAACATAAACATAATAATGAGCATGGAGATAAATAATAACATTTATTATTGCCTCTAGGGCATATCTCCTACAGACTCCCACTTGCACTAGAGTCAATAATCTAGTTAATGCTAATGCACTTTACACCTGTGGCACACCGGTGTAAATATGCTTCACATGTGGTATAGCCTGATGTCCAACGGATCTGACGACTTCAGCTCCGTGTGTATCTTTGCGTATCCTCGCGTTTTTACGCTTTCACAAAATTCATATTTTGTGTGGACTTGGCTTTGTATGTATGTGAATCACAGGTCGAACCTGGATTCCTCAGACTGAGTTATGGAGCAACTACCTGCAGTAGTGTCCCATTGACAAAAGCCATCTTGGAACCATACCAAGTTCATGAATGAACTATATGATTCAACATTTTCTTTGTCGCTTTGAAAGCGGTAACATACTTAGCCTCTATTATAGAATTCACCACAGTAATTTGTTTGGAAACCTTTTCCAACTAACTGTGCCACCACATTGTGTGTTACACAAAACCCTTAACTTAAATCGAAAATCGCTTCGAGCATGGCTGAAGACTGTATCGATGTAACCTTTTACAACGAACTCTTCATGATCTCCGCTTGCGAGAAAACATGTCATCAGTGCTACTATAGTACTCAATGACCATTTTTCACTGTTGTCCCATGATCAGTACTTTTGATCACTTTGGTATCTATACTCGCAACAACTTTGGGAGTATTGGACATATCTGGTTGTTTTTACATACCATGGAATACATGATTAATCCAAACACAAGAGTGTATGGAATCTCCATCATGTATTTTGCTCATCAGTGTTTTGGGACACCGAGTCTTGCAAAAACTCTTTCCATGTGACTTCGGCAAGAATCACTCCTTGACATTTTTAATGCTAAAAGGTTTTAGCATCTTGTCAATATGTATCTTTGCTCAGCCCTATTAGGTAAATCTATCTCCATAGATAATCATGCCTAATATAAAGGCTATTTAGCCCAAGCACTTCATTGAAAAACTATTTCCAAATGAAGTCCTAATTCGTGTCAAGAAATTTAATTCCAATTACCAATGTGTCAAGCACACAAGGTTTTTAGAAATATTATTATGCTCCCACTTACTTTCTTGAATTATAAGCATCTTCATTATCCATTGATGAAGTCAAAACTCCTTTGACCATTTCATCAAAACATGAAGATTCCAACTCCACTTTGCTCTCTTCTGTCCATCGCTGGAACTCTGAAGTTTGCACCCTTACTAGCATCCTCTGGATTGACAAAATACCTTGGACTGTAACACATGCAAGTCCTTGGTTTCATTTCCATCAGATGGAAATCCTTTTGTCTTCCATTGTTTTATATCTCATGATATGAAATATGTATTAATTGCTAGTTCAACCCGAACCGACTTTAAGCATCGCTACGGTGAAGCAACCTCATCGTAGTCAACTCCTTGAACTTGTATATTGCAACAAGTCGAGCTTTATGGATAAAACATTTTTATTCGTATCAGTTATAGTTCCATAAATATTCGTCAGACTCTAAGTCTTCCGAAAGGTGTATCAAGGTTTTAATCTTGAATCACTTATATGGAAACTATCTCGGATTGTATTGGCATTTAGCCAATTCCGGAGTCAGGGCCCATCAACGCTTCCTTGTGTATCGTAGGTATACTGTTGTCTAACAACAATATCTCATTTGCGCACCTGAGAGGTTTGCACGAGCCTTGCCCACGTGGTTCAGCTGCAAGTTCGATCGAAGTCCATACATTTTATTGTAGAGACTTTCGTATCAGTCGCAGTAGGAAACTCTGGAATTACTTCCAAGGTCTCTTTCCTTTGACCTGATGACGAAGATACTGTTTATCTCGTCGAGTTGCACTATTCTCCCACTCACCTTTTGAAAGAACCATTTTCTTCAAAAAGCATACCGTTCTTTGTGGCAAACCTATTTGCCTCGGTATAGTGAGGGAGGAATACCCAATTACTTGGGATAACCTACAAAGTAGCACTTGTCTGATTTGGAATAGGTTTGTAACCTTTTACACAAGCCCCATATTCCAAATGTTAAGAAAAGATACAACATGGTTGGGCGTACCATACCATGGCATCATTTCAACAGACCTGATGGAGCTCTTTTCAGTGTAAAAGCCGCAGTCTCTAAATCATCACTTTAAAAGGGATAATGGCAAATTTATTTATGTCATATTTGATCTTACCATGTCATAAATGGTTCGATTACATCTTCACGGACTTTCCACTTGCAGTGGTGTTCCGGGAGGTGCAAGTTATGAAACCCCTTTCACAACTCATCAGACATTCGCTAAACTTGTAACTCAAATATTCCTTTCTGCAATCCAATTGTAGAAACATAATTTTCTTGTTACAATAACTTCTACTTCATTGTCGAAAACCTTTTGACTGAATTCAAAAGATCTAGACTTACGTCTCATCAAGTAAATATCCATATATCTACTTGAGTTATTTCTGAAGATAGATAAATCCACTACTTGCAACAACATTTATTGGACTACATACATCATGATGCATGATCACCAATACGTTCTTTGTTCGTTCCTTATGGCCTGTGAACGGTATTTTAGTCACTTCACTTTTTGGAGAAAAGTTGCAAGTGTCAGATGATTCAAAATCAAATGACTTCAAAATCCATCATAATGGAATTTTCCATGCGGGTTTCTCCAATGTGACCAAATGCAGTGCCACACTTGTGTGGTATTCTTTTAGTCTTGCGACATTTAGCGTCAGTGTTATGGATGTATCATATTACCATCAATATTCATAATTTACGTCCCATCTGGATGGAAGCATGGCCCTTCATGTTATTCATAATACTGAACAACAATTGTTCTTTTATGAACAACCCTTTTGCAACAAACATTTTGCAATGGGCTAGAGTGTATGAAACTCTAAAATGAATTATTAAAGTAAATCCAGAGGTAATATATTAATATCATTATTCATAACATACATCTCATTCTCAATGAAAGTATGGCCCTTATGTTATTCATAACTTCGAACATCAAAAGTTCTCTTATGAACAACCTTCTTGCAAGATACCTTATGCAATGGGCTAGAGTTTGTGAAACTCTAAATGAATTATGAAAATAAATACAGATGGTAATACACCGATGGAAGGTATAGTAACATTTTACTATGTTCCCTGTGTATACCAAAACCTCATTCTTGGCTAGTCTTTCAGGCCATAGTAGTTCTTACATTGAGTTGCAACAGAATGCAATCGAGCGGGTATATTTGTGATTAACTCACAATACCCAAGAATTAGTGATTAACAATTTAATCATAATTCCCAAGAACTATATCTTTGACCAGCCTTCTATACATCAAAAACTTGTATGACATTCATACTTGAGCTGGATATTCCAGTCTTCTCTCTTTTTGCCTTTATACTTCTAACAGTTTAACTTTTAGTATTTCTCCTACTCTCAGAAGCACCCAACTTAAGAGTGGCATTAGCCCTGGACTTCCTAGGCGTGAAAGTTTCACTAACACCCTTCGGACACTTCCATTATCTTTAAGTTGTTGTTTTATTCACCTTTCATCATATGACAGGCGTTCTACTGGATCCCTCTCTTATCAGTCTAATGCATAGTAAACTCCTTTACTAATAGTTTGCAAACAAACATTGCTTTGGATATCTCATATCTTTTAGCCTTTGTCTGTCTCTGAAAATGATTTTCAGATTCCATGAATATCACATAACTATCCAAACTTTCGAAGTTCGGGTCTATGGAAGCAAATGTATTGCACTTGACTGAAACGGAATTCTAGCTTTTGGATCGAAGGACGAGAGTCACATGATCCATAGCATAAGCGAGAGAATACCAAAGTATGCGATAGGACAAAGTCCTTCTCGGCACTCTTGAGGACAATCCTCACATTACGTTACCAACCGTAAAGTTTTAACCAGATATTTAACAGCTATTCAATTTTAACAGGGAAGGTGGAAACGCGAGCCATTATTCTACAACTATTATGCAAATCACACTTTAGACACTGTTCAAAATTAATTGCACCGAGAATTAAACAGGTTAATTCAACAGTGCTCTCCCACTCAAATCAATATCTCTCATAATTGATTGTGAGCGATTCAAGATCCATATTACAATTCAACGCCAAGGATGTGTCCATCTCAAGTGACGAAAATTGCAATCGGTAGGCCAACTTGCCAATCACATCTCTATGTGACTCTTGTTCATCTTTCGATGGGCGTGTTCCGAGCTCAGGACGCTCCTCCAGAACGTCAAGACAACCAAGTGATCTTGCTGCGAGGTCTCAACTCACCCGCCTCACACTTCCCTAATCGTTCGCACCCATGTGTCCATGTGATGCCCCGAAAAGTTAGGTGCCGTGACGGTGCTACACTTGGGAGAACACTAACTACTTGATATTTTTGTGAGAGATCACCCTAATAAAAGCGACTACCGCGCAATCAAAAAGGGTGCATCATAAGGGATAAACATCTCAGGCAATTCATAATAGCATGATATGGTATAGCCCTTTCTGACGGAGAAGTCTTTTATTTCTTCGTCTTCGGCATTCGCGTCGGTGTTCACCTTCGCGAAGATTGCCACCACCATGTCGATGCACCAGATAATATTGCTATCTTTATAGCTAATAAAATAATGCATTACAACAAGGTTGACACGCAGGTCATTAAAGTGCAATCATATGGCTCCAGCCATCATGCCGAATCATGACACGCAGGTCATGTTAATAAATTTACATTATATAGTCATCTCATACATAATCAAATTATTATGAGCACTGCTATACCACATCATATGCACATGCAAACCCTCCTGCAAAACCAAGTTAGACGCATCTAATTGGATCATGCAAAAACTTGTTTTACGTGGCTTCTAAGGTTTCGAAACAAACCGAAGCTACCAACGTCCATCATCAAGTATGATAATTCAAGTCGCTAGATTAACAATGCGGGGTGTATGAAACATGAGATAATAAAATCTCGAGCCCCATACTGAACTTCGTCATACGCATGACCCCCGTGCAGATCATATCTGCATTGCCCTTTCGTCTGCGAAACATCCATCTTTCTTTAACTAAAGTGGAACCCAAAGAACTGTTAGCACTTCGTTGATCTGTCAATCAGCATACTCAGGAGCAGCATGAAAGGATCGCGGATTGCCAGAACTTTGTGAGATTCCACAATGCTGTCAAGATCAGGACTACGCAAATTCAAGGGAAGCAACAAGAACATCGGGTAACAGATTTCATCTGCTACCCGCACAAATAATTTTCAGTAATAGAACTCATCTACTACCTAATTATATTGTGCAACACCCATACATCTCTATGTATTCTAGATCGCAACCTGCATCTACGCATAGCACGACTCTGATACCACTGTAGGGTAACGCAGCAGAAAACAAAAAATTTCCACCCTACGCACCAGCCCAGGACCACTATGGAGACTGCATACAAGGTTTGATCATTTTCGTTACCGACTCGTAGCGCAGCGGAAGTAGAGTCGATGACGATCGGCGGTGCAGATCCCCGCAGCTAGGATTTACAACCTCCCAACCGCGAGGATGTATACCCTCGTCTTCCCTTCGGACAGCCCTCCGGGAGGCGGTCGAACAGTCCACCGGACGATGTCGCGGACAGCCCTTCGGGAGGACCTTCGAAACCCGAACGGTCACTCGGACAGCCCTTCGGGAGGACTCACAGAACTCGGACCGTCACTTGGACAGCCCTTCGGGAGGCACTCTCGAACAGCCCCTCGGGCACTAAGATCGAAACTACGACCTCTCTACAGAGTTGCACACATACGGTGTCACCTATCTGGTAGGGCTTCGCCGTCCAGAACTAGTTCCTGCCGGAACCCAGACAGCCTTTCGGCTCTGCGAAACTCTTTTCGTGGGAGGGAGAGAGAAGCCAGATAACATCTTGGCATGTGTATGAGAGCAAGGGATGGGGAGAATGGCAGCCCCTTCTCCTCCTTTTATAGGCCAAGGCAAGGGGTGGGGTGGGATGTTGAAATACCAAAATACCCAAGCTTCATGTCACACATGAAAGGGCATAATGGTAACACAAGGGGGGCACCAAGGGGACACCACCATGGCAGCCCTTGGGCCGGCCCACACCTTGTCTCCCCATGGGGGGGGCCCCCTCAACAAGCCACCAACATGTCTCCATGAAACATGCATGCTCCCTAGACAAAAAGCCACCAAACATGCAACCCCCGATTCGCGGGATCTTGTCCCCTCGCGCTGAGACAAGATGTTTTCCGCGAAACTTTTTCTGAAAAATTCCAGAAGGTCCCAGAACATTTCCGGCACCCTCTAAAATTATTCTGGGCATGATCCGAAACATTTTCGGTGCGGTGGTTTTCATCAGCGGAAAGCATTAACAGCGGTTACGGCAGTTTCGGAACATTTCCGGTTTTTCTCTCCGAAAATTCCCAGAAGTTCCCAGACCAATTCTGGCATCCTCTGAAAATTTCCAGGTGGTGCCGAAACCCTTTTTGACCAAATAATATATTCCGAAACAACTTTTCGGTTTTACCAAAACTCTTTCGGTGTTCTCTCTCTCGGAACTCTTCCGTTGTCTCCGAAACATTTTCGGTGACTTTCTCTCAGACTCCCTGTCTAGCGTTCAACAGATAGATGACCCTTAAGCGTGTGACCCTATAGGTTCGGTGAAGTATAGACATGACCGGAACACTTTCCGATCAATGATCAGCATCGGAGCCGTGGACACCCATATTGACCCCTATACCCACACGAGTGAATATTCGAGTGAACCTCCAGTTGCCATGTGCTATTCCTGTTGCTTCGCGATATGTTACAAATACCCGAGGTGAGACATGTTGGCATTCCCGTGGATCAACAACTTGTCCACTATGCTAGTTACCTCGTTACCGGTATTGTTCTCTTTTCTCGTTACCGTGTTCCGGCATCCCCGTGATCAAATCACAAAGTGTCTGGCCAGACGATGATGGATACCATAACACCGAGAGGGCCCAGAGATATCTCTCCATCGTTGGAGGAGCAAATCCCAATCTTGAGCTATCAAGTTACTTGACATACTTTCCCATGAACCCGTAAGCCACCGTAATAGCCATCCAGTTACGGATGACGTTTAACAAACCCCAAAGTTCATGAATCAAGCATGAAGAAACTCGATACTCTCATGGTCTGAGGAATTATGCAAACGTTAACCATCTCTGTGTTATTAACCATTAACTTGTGACGAATGAATCTCATAGCATAACATCAATCGGGTCGATTCAACACAAATGTTCTTCTAACATTGTGCCCTCAAAGTTGCTGGCATAGACATGCCCATGATTGGGAAAACATAATCATCATGCAACACTTGAGCTAGTCTTAGAGGCATGACTAGGAATACATTTTACCGTTTATTATTCCACACGTGCACATGGGTTTTCCCCAGAGCCTTTATGGATATACGGGCTCGGGAACCACAACAGTTATAGCATGGAACATAAACATAATAATGAGCATGGAGATAAATAATAACATTTATTATTGCCTCTAGGGCATATCTCCTACACATTGTGCATAGGCCGGACTGGTGGAGCCATGTGGTGACCGGAGACCTGTGAAGCCGTGGTGTGCCCTACAAGTCAAGGGTGGACGAGATCTCTTTCCTTTTTGTTGTAATCTATCTTCGGTAACCCTAACCCTATCGGTGTCTATATAAACCGAGGGTTGTAGTCATTAGGGGGAGAGCTATCTTCATCCCCCCGTAGCCTAGGGTTTAGCTTATACTGATCTCGAGGTAGATTTACTCTGTAAACCACGCTATACAATCAGTACAATCAAGCAGGACGTAAGGTATTACCTCTTCGAGAGGGCCCGAACCTGTGTAAACACTATGTTCATCGTCCCTTGTTACCCATCGATCCTAGATCCACAGCTCGGGACCCCCTACCCCGAGGTCTACCGGTTTTGACACCGACACTCGGGCCGCCCAGTCAGGAGACCTAACAAGTAGGTGTTGCACATCGTCATTAACAAATCAATGATACTTGCCAACTGCACGGTAAAGATCAACGCTTACCAAATATGCCACCTTTTAGCTTCTGGTTCTCCTCCAAAGCTTGGGCCAGCTGAGTTTTCAAACTCTTAATTTCCTCGGCTTTCCGTTGATTCTCTGCCTTGAGCTCATTTTTCTCCTCCTGACTTCACGTCAGCACCTATTTACCAGCCTCCAGCTCCCTCCGCAACTCACTTACAGCTCCCGCGGCTATACGGAGAACACGGTGTTAATGCATCAAATACATACAATGTATACCTGTGAAACAGTCTTTTCTACTTACCGGACAATTCGCTGCTGGCTTTTCGAGCCGCATCCAGTTCAGCCTTGGTTTCGACCAACTGTATCCGACACACTTCAAGGTCCTTGGGCAGCTTTTTGTTCTGCTATCTTGCGGCCTACAAAACTAATATCATTAGACACCCTTAACTCAACCGTCCCGCCCAAATTAAGGCTTGGGGGCTAGGTGGTTAGGGAACATGATCTGCTTTCAAGCTATATACCTGCACCTTGGCGGCAAAAAGACCGGTGATCCCTTCAAGACCTGTCCGTGCTGCTCCAAGGTATGCATCCACCGAATTAAAAGCAATAAATTCCTGTTCGGCAAAGGCAGTATGATGTAAAGTCTCCCTCCGGCAGCGATGATTCATTACGCTCTCTACTTCAGAGTTGGTGACCGAAACATCGTCGGAGTCCGCCGGAGGCGCGCCGGCCGCCGCGTGTTCGGAGGAGACTCTAGCTTGTGCCAAAGACTTGGGACTGGAGCTGCGATTCGGCGCATCCGGGGAAGCTTTGGATTGGTGTAGAGGCAGTGCTAAAAGCAACCCTCGCTGCAATTCCGAAATACGTTACCTCTGGGCCAAGGGGGCAAGTGCTTCCGCTTCAGCAGAGGCTTTCCGCTTTGATCTCCCATTACGGGCCGAAGCTGGCGCCGTCCTCGCTCCTCCCAAGACGGTCTTACGCGTAGTGCGGCGACCCTTGGGAGCAGAAGTCAGCACGTGAGGAATAGCGAGATGAGCGCCCTGTTCGGGAGAGGGTCTTCTTTTCACTTACTGTGGAAGAGGGAAGAGCCCCGGGGTGATCGGCTGTCACAGTAACCTTGACGCCGTCAAGGCTCTCCTGATAGAACACCCCATCTTCAAAATCGATCGACGTCTCTGGGTCATCATGATACCCTGGATTGTCATCACGGGAATGATCCTCCGGTTGAGGAGGAGGACAATTAATGGACGCAACCTGATGCCTCCAACCCTGTTCAAATGCAACCAGTTAGAGTTTTGGCGTAATCCATGAGCTCAAGACAGTGGATCATGGCTTACCCAGTCCACTGGATTGTATCCGGAGCAACCTTCCCCGATACTCATCCGAGCAAAATCCGCCTCCTCTCCCTTGAAGAGCTCGGCCAATATCTTGGCTAGGGCTGCCCTATTGTCTGGCCCTTGTCGCTGGTAGCGGGTTACGTCGTTGGTCCCGTTGTAGCACCATAAGGGATGAACCCTTTGCTGCAGGGGTTGCACACATCGGGTAATAGCAATGGCCATTACTTCAACCATGGTAAACTTACTACTAGTTAGCAGCCTGATCTTGGCCGCCAGCGCACGCACCTCTTCCCTGTCCTATTGGGAAGGGCCTCTGGGCTGCCAGTTGAACCGCTTTATAGGCGGGTCATTTGAGTATTCGGGCAACCCTTGCCGAATTGGATGCGTGAGGGGAACGTCTTCAATATAAAACCACTCCGAAGTCCATCCTTCGGGATCTTTCTGTGGGGTCCCAATTGGGTACCCTGTCCCAGCTATCTGCCATACTTCGGCGCCGCCCACCTCGAATATGGATCCCTCCCGGAGGCGAGGGACAAGACATAAATACTTCCTCCACAAGTCAAAATGGGCCTCGCAACTCAAAAATATCTCGCACAAGGCTACAAAGCCAGAGGTGTGCAATATGGACCCCGGGGTGAGGTTGTGGAGCTGGATCCCGTAGAACTCCAACAAACCCCATAAAAAGTGATGAATAGGAAAGCCCAAACCTCTTAGAAGGAAGGGCATGAGACATACCCTCTCCTCCTTGCTCGGAGCGGGGGAGTTCTCTGCAAGGGCGCAGCCATCGATGGAGATGAGACCGGCACGGACGGGAACCAAATCTGCTGGGGGGAGGAAGCGTTGCATCTGCAAGCGCCTCAGATGAAGGTGTGAAATTGAACAGCTCAACCAATCGCCTGGGAGTGGGCCGTGCGGGCGCGAGGATGAACCTGGGAGGTCAACCATGGCGCTGGGGAATTTCTTCGGTGTTGTGCCTTGTGAGAGAGGGGGAGTAAATTGTCCCCCGCGTCTTTGGATGTATAAATGGGCGTCTTACCTTGAAGCTGGAAGGACGGGCTCGTGGAAAGTCGACATTGGGCCACACGCCTTCTGAAAAGGTGTGTGACGCTCTTGCCCCGAGGTATGGCATTAAAACTCTTATGGTCCCACCTTGGTCTCGAGATGTCTTCAGAGCCCGGAGTCCTAAACCTGTCCGGGCCTGAAGCACATTAGTCCGGGTTCTGGATAGGATTCGGAGAAAGTAACATGGCTCCAAACCGAACAGAGGAATAGAAGAACTCGTCTCACAAGCCGACGATCGGAAGATTCCAGAGGATAATCCCCGGTGTTGGAGGCAAGTTCGGAGGCTACTGAGGGAGTTATGGACTAAGGGGTTCTCGAGGCGCCGGCCCATTGTATATGGGTCGGACTGGTGAAGCCGCATAGCAACGGAAGGTCTATGAAGCCATGTTGTGTCCTCCAAGTTAAGGATAGACAGAATCTTTTTATCCCTTATTGTAATCTATCTCCGGTAACCCTAGCCCTATCGGTGTCTATATAAACCGAGGGTCGTAGTCTTTAGGGCTAGAGCTATATTCATCACCTCATCGTCTTAGGGTTTAGCTCATGCTGATCTTGAGGTAGATCTACTCTATAAACCATTCTATACATCCAATATAATCAAGCAGGACGTAGGGTATTACCTCTTCGAGAGGGCCCGAACCTGGGTAAACACTGTGTTCGTCGTCCCCTATTCCCCATCGATCCTAGATTCACAGCTCAGGACCCCCTACCCCGAGGTCTGCCAGTTTTGACACCGACATCTGTACTCAGATATTGTTGCTTCCATTGACTCATTTGTATTCGAGGTTATGTATTCGAGCCCTCGAGGCCCCTAGCTTGTAATATAAAGCTTGTATGACTTTAATTTGTGTCTAGAGTTGTGTTGTGATATCTTACCGTGAGTCACTGATCTTGATCATGTGCATTTGCGTGTATGATTATTGCATGACTAAGTCGGGGCGTCACAATCTCAGACCCTAGTTCATCTCTTGTATTCAATCTTTGTAACAAAACCTCAGATTAGTACCTGTGGGTTGCTAGTAGTGTTGATTACATCTTGTAGTTGATGCTTGTTGGTTTATTTGGTGGAAGATTAAATGTTCAGATCCATTATGCTATTCAATACCCCTCTGATCTTGAACATGAACATGATTTGTGAGTAGTTACTTTTGTTCTTGAGGACATGGGACAAGTCTTGTCATAAGTAATCATGTGAATTTGGTATTCGTTCAGTATTTTGATGATATGTATGTTGTTATTTCCCTTAGTGGTGTTATGTGAACGTCGACTAAATGACACTTCACCATCTTTGGGCCTAAGAGAATGCATTGTAGAGTAGTTATTATATGATGGGTTACTACAGTGACAGAAGCTTAAACCCTAGTTTATGCGCTATTCTGTAAGGGGCTGATTTGGATCCATATGTTTAATGCTATGGTTAGATTTATCTTAACTCTTCTTTCGTAGTTGCGGACGCTTGCGAGAGGGGTTAATCATAAGTGGGAGGCTTGTTCAAGTAAGAATAGCACCCAAGCACCAGTCCACCCACATATCAAATTATCAAAGTAACGGGCGTGAATCAAACAAACATGATGAAAGTGACTAGATGAAATTCCCGTGTGTCTTCAAGAACGCTTGGCTTATTATAAGAGATCGTTCCGGCACGTCCTTTGCTACAAAAAGGATTGGGCTACCTTCCTGCACTTTTGTTACCGTTAGTTTCTATTGCTCGTTACAAATTGTCTTGCTATCAAACTATCTGTTACCGACTATTTCAGTACTTGCAGAAAATATCTTGCTCAAAACCGCTTGTTATTTCCTTCTGCTCCTCGCTGGGTTCGACACTCTTACTTATCGAAAGGACTACGATTGATCCCCTATACTTTTGGGTCATCAAGACTCTTTTCTGACGCCGTTGCCGGGGAGTGAAGCGACTTTGGTAAGTGGAATTTGGTAAGGAAACAATTATATTACATGCTAAAATTTACTGTCACTTGTTACTATGGAAAACAATCCTTTGAGGGGTTTGTTCGGGGCATCTTCACCTCGACCGGAAGTACAAAGAGTTACTCCCCAACCTACTGCACCTTCTGAAAATATTTATTATGATATTCCTTCGGGTATGATAGAGAAACTGCTAGCTAATTGTCGGGGGGATGACCCCCGGGTAGGCCCAAGACGGCGAAACGACGTTTCAAGACATCGGGGCGGCCGACGCCCCTCAGTCCGGCTGCTCCGGCTGGCTTGCCACCCGGCCGCTCTAGTCGGCTCCCTGTCCGGCTGCCCCGGCCGGCTCGCCATCCGGCCGCTCCAACCCGCTCCCTGTCCGGCTGCTCCAGCCGGCCTGCTGTGTGGAGTCAACCGCAGCATCGACATGACATGGACAAGACGGTCGTACCGCGATATCATCTACAGTGTACCTTGTTCCATGGGTATTTATTTATAAAATGCCTCAGGGGACAAACATAGCCTAGCTCTCAAGATACCCATGGCTTGAGATGTAAGCTACTCACTGTAGCTTACATCTCAAGCCACTCACACCCATGCCCACTATAAAAGCCACAAGGCATCCATCCATCCACTCCCACGGGCATACATGCCCAAGCGCCCACGGCCACTCATGGCCACACTCACGGGCATGATGCCCCTGGCTCTCACGCCACACATATACATATACGAGGTCAGACGCCCACGGCACTGACCTCAGATACAGTTCTAGGAGCACTCTGTACTGCGATGTATTTCACATATATATAGACATGCAGTAGTAGGGGTATTATCTCTCCGGAAAGCCCTGAACCTGGGTAAACCATCACGTGTTGTTTACCCAATCTCGTCCCCGGATATTCCACTGCAGTCTTGCCCTCACCTCAAGCCACCCCGTGGCATCTGCCGTCAGGCGGTGCCCCTCGGCCACTCCCGTGAAAATACCACGACAGTTGGCGCCCACCGTGGGGCAAGCTGCCGCTGGAACCGCACTCCGGGCGGGACCATTTTCATCATCGTCACCGCGGCGTCGCTGTCGTCTCTCCGCCTGCGCTCGGGGGCTCGTCATCAACACGCCCCCGGAGCGACCACGCGGGGCGACGCGTCCTCGTCGTCGGCCTCGCCCTTTTCGTCATCATCACCGTGGCGTCGCGCCGTTTCTCCAGTAGCGCTCGGGGGCCGACATCAACACGCCCCCGAAGCGACCGCGCGGGGCGACGCATCCCCGTCGTCGGCCTCGCCCTTTTCGTCACCTCCGCTGCGACGCCGGCTGTCCCTCCACGCGCCGCGCCGCCTCGGTTCGGTCGGCCCCGTCCATCCACGCGCCGCCCGCCTCGCTCCCATCTCCGCGGACACACTGCGCCTCCGCGCCTGGTTGCCTCCGCTCGACGCCGTCGCCGAGCTCGCAGACACCCGCTCCCTCACTCCGTTTCGCTATTCTCTCGCAGAGCAGTGCAAACAAAAATACAGAGAGTTCGTTCTGTTTCGCTCCACAACCCCGCTGCTCCCTGCTCACACTCATCCGCAAGTGCCCCGCGCGGCAGCTGCTCCCGCCCACCTACGCACTGGCCAAACGCTGCTTGTGTGACGACCTGATGCAAGTCGGATACAACTTTTGCATGCCCCAGAAAATGGTTGTACAATGCCCGTACACTACCCAGACAATGCCCAGACGATGGCGTGATTCATTGCTAACACAGACGCTGCTGCCATGGCCACATGCGTGCGCGCACGGCCGGCTGCTTGGCGTCGGCTGCCATGACTGTGTTCGGTGGCCGCTCGACCACGTCCGGCTCCAATCTCGTCCAGCTCCGCCCAGCTCCGGCTGCTGTGTTGTCCGCCTGCACGGCCTCGGTCCCCGACAGTAGCCTCGGTCCCCGCCAGCTTCAGTTTCGTCACCCCGCCGGCTCCACTCCGTCTGCACCGGCGCCCAAGCCCCTCCTGGCCGTCTCCGCCCGCACCGGCCTGCCGCGTCTGCTCCGCGCCGTCTACGCCCGTCGTGCCGGGTCCGGCCCCGTTCGCTGGCCGGCTCGCCGCGGCGCCGCCCCTCGTCCGCCCGCGCCGGCCGACCGGCTCCTCTGCTCCCTCGCTGCGAGGCTCCGCCGGCTCGTCGGCCCCGTGCGTCCGCGCCCGCGCTGCCGGCTCTGTCCCGCATGCGCTTTTCCCGCTCGCCGTCAGCACCCTCGCCTGCCGCCAGCGCCCCTGGGCCGGGTCGCCGCTCCGGCCGACTCCCGCGCGCCCCGGCCGGCTCCTGTGTACCCCGTCGGCCGCGTCGCGTCGCTCCTCGCCGCCCGCGCGAGGCCCCGGTCGGCTCCAGCGCGCTCCGCCGGCTTCGCCTCCCGCGCTGGCTCCGGGTGGCCGCCCCGGAGCGCGGGCCGGCTTCGCCCGCGTCAATCCTCCACGGGCCGGCCTCGCGCCGCCCCGCGCCTGCGTGCGCCTGTTCTGGGATCGCGTTGTCGTCCCCGCATCCCGCCTTCTCCGCCTCCGCGCGCCGGGGCAAGCCGGCTCCGCCCGACCCCGTCACCGGCTGCTCCAATGCCTGTCGTCGGACCTCCCGCGCGCCAGCTGCTCTGCGCCCACGGCCCCAGCCGCCTTCCGCGCCTGGCCGGGTCCGGCTCCCTCCGCCTCCAGGCGCCCGCCCAAGGCTGGCTGCTTGTGGAAAAGAAAAGAGTCGGGCCGGCTGCCAGCCAAAAAAAAAGAAAGAAAGAAAGAGAGAGAATATTATATACATGCAGGCATGACCGGCTGCACGCCCACATACGCGGCTGCGTGCGTGGCCTGCTGCACAACCGCGTGCATGGACGACTGCGCGGGCAGCAGCCCCGTCGGCTGCCCTGGTGGACCGTTCGCGTCGCCGCTTGGCTGGCTTGTCCACCCGCCCCCTGCGACGCCTGGTCGGCTAGGGGCCCGGCTCGGCTGCCTCCCGCTCCGTCGCCTGGCGGCCGGATGGGCCTGACCGGCTGGGGCGTCTCCCGATCGCCCGGACGCTCGGGCCGCCTGCCGAAGGTTCCCTCTAATCCGTCTACGCGAAAAAAGTAACGTGAGCTCCTTACCCGCGTATTTTTTGCATCGTGCACACAAAACCGGGTAACCCCGAGCGACACTCGGGGACCACCTCTGCCTTTATTACAGTTACACTATTGTTCGCCTCGGCGCCAGCCAGTGTTGGCAAGGAGGCTGGCCGCTCGGCCCGATACGTCCGTTCCCGCAGACGATTTAGTAGCGTATACGGTACCGAAGGCCCACTCTCAGCCACAGACCGCCACGCGGCTGTCCGGCAAGCGGGAACAAAAGCTGGAGGTCACCCCACGCGAAAAACGTCCGGGAGAAGACGGCTCGGTCGTTTCCTTTATGAGTATCTGCTCGGTCGAATCTGCTCCCAGAGTCTGAATACTGTGCGCTTCACTCCGCGGCCCACTCTCAGCCACAGACCATCACGCGGCTGTTCGGCTAGCGAGAGCACAAGCCAAAGAGTGAAGGGAACATGAAAAAGATTGAAGGGGGCTCGGACGAAATCGAGTCGGCACCCTCAGCATAACACTTGCACTGCTAAAAGCAAACATTTGATATATCTGCGCGGACTAACTTTGTCTTTTGCATGATCATTTCCGTGGGGAACCCCTCTCCTCGCCCGGAGGCTCGGAGGCTACACCCAACGGGTGCGCCGGGTGTGCCGGCACGCCTCGCTGGGAAAGCGCCACGCCGGCTACAGGCTCGCGACCGGCTA
The DNA here is from genome assembly GCA_011799875.1 of Thinopyrum elongatum. NCBI lineage: Eukaryota > Viridiplantae > Streptophyta > Magnoliopsida > Poales > Poaceae > Thinopyrum > Thinopyrum elongatum. Next base: position 568,967,588 of record CM022300.1, on the reverse strand, counting down.
CCTCTGCTATATCCACTGCAAAAACCCTCCACCCGACTCTTCGAGTCGCCCGGAGGCTACATCCAGTGGGTGCGCTGGCGCGCCCCCACTGGAAGCAAGCCGCGCCGGCTGCCGCCCGCTGCCGGCTGTCATCGACAACACCAGTCGACGGAATCCGCGTCCGCGCTCGACGGCATCAGTCGGCGGACCCCGTGTCCGCGCCCGACAGCATCAGTCGGCGGACCCCGCGTCCGCGCCCGGCAGCTTCAGTCGGCGGACCCCGCGTCCACGCCTGACGGCTTCAGTCGGCGGACCCCGCGTCCGTGCCCGATGGCACCAGCCGGGGGACGCCACGCCCGACAGGGCGTCGCTCCCAGCTGTCGGCGGACCCCGCGTTCGCGCCCGGCAGGGCCCCGTGCCCATCAGTCGGTGGACCCCGCGGCCGTGCTGGCAGCACCACGTGCCCACCAGCAGGCATCCGCGCCTGGCGGTGCTCCACGACCGTCAGGCGGCACGGACATCACGGGACAAGACAAAGCAGCGAAAACCCTCCGCCCGACTCTGTCGCTCGGAGGCTACACCCAGCGGGTGCGCCGGTGCACCCCCGCTAGAAGCAAGCCGCTCCGGCTGCACGCCTGCAGCCGGCTCTCATCAACAACTTCTTCAACAACAAGACCCTCCGCCCAACTATTCCAAGTTGCCCGGAGGCTCGGAGGCTACACCCAGCGGGTGCGCTTGCGCGCCCCCACTCGAAACATGCCGCGCCTGTTTCACGCCCGCCGCTGGCTACAACCGGCACCCTCGACGCCATCGTCTGCACCAACAACCGCGAAAACCCTCCGCCCAACTTTTCCAAGTTGCCCGGAGGCTCGGAGGCTACACCCAGCGGGTGCGCTTGCGCGCCCCCACTCGGAACATGCCGCGCCTGTTGCACGCCCGCCGCTGGCTGCAACCGGCACCCTCAACGCCATCGTCTGCACCAACAACCGCGAAAACCCTCCGCCCAACTTTTCCAAAGTTGCCCGGAGGCTCGGAGGCTACACCCAGCGGGTGCGCTCGCGCGCCCCAGCCGGAAGCAAGCTGCGCCGGCTGCGGTCCGCAGCCGGCCGTCATCAGCATCTTCTACATCGACGTCCGCTAAAAAACCTCCGCTCAACTTTTCCAAGTTGCCCGGAGGCTCGGAGGCTACTGTCGGGGGGATGACCCCCGGGTAGGCCCAAGACGGCGAAATGACGTTTCAAGACATCGGGGCGGCCAACGCCCCTCAGTCCGGCTGCTCCGGCCGGCTCGCCACCCGGCCGCTCCAGTCGGCTCCCTGTCCGGCTGCCCCGGCCAGAGCTGCCCCGGCCGGCTCGCCATCCGGCCGCTCCAACCCGCTCCCTGTCCGGCTGCTCCAGCCGGCCTGCTGCGCGGAGTCAACTGCAGCATTGACACGACATGGACAAGACGGCCGAACCGCAACATCATCTACAGTGTACCTTGTCCCCTGGGTATTGATTTATAAAATGCCTCAGGGGACAAACATAGCCTAGCTCTCAAGCTACCCATGGCTTGAGATGTAAGCTACTCACTGTAGCTTACATCTCAAGCAACTCACACCCCATGCCCACTATAAAAACCACAAGGCATCCATCCATCCACTCCCACGGGCATACATGCCCAAGCGCCCACGGCCACTCATGGCCACACTCATGGGCATGATGCCCCTGGCTCTCACGCCACACACATACATATACGAGGTCAGACGCCCACGGCACTAACCTCAGATACAGTTCCAGGAGCACTCTGTACTGCGATGTATTCCACATATATACAGACATGCAGGAGTAGGGATATTATCTCTTCGGAGAGCCCCGAACCTGGGTAAACCATCGCGTGCTGTTTACCCAATCCCGTCCCCGGATATTCCACTGCACTCTTGCCCTCACCTCAAGCCACCCCGTGGCATCTGCCGTGACGCGGTGCCCCTCGGCCACTCCCGCGAAAATACCACGACACTAATCCTTATGCAGGAGATGGAACAATACATCCTGATATGCACCTAATCTATGTGGATGAAATTTGTGGACTATTTAAGCTTGCAGGTTTAACCGGAGATGAAGTTAAGAAAAAGATCTTCCCTTTTATGTTTGAAGTGAAAGGCATTGACATGGTATAGGCTATGTGATGATATTGGAATTTCATCAAAAGTTTTATCCTATGCATCTAGTTCATCGTGATCAGAATTATATATATAATTTTTGGCCTCGTGAAGGAGAAAGTATCGCTCAAGCTTGGGGGAGGCTTAAGTGCATGATGTACACATGCCCCAATCATGAGCTCTCAAGAGAAATTATCTTACAGAATTTTTATGCTCGGCTTTCTCATGATGATCAAACCTTGCTCGATTCTTCTTCTAGTGTTTCCTTTATGAAGAAAACTATTGAATTCAGATGGGTCTTCTGGAAAGAATTAAACGCAACTCAGAAGATTGGGAACTCGACAAAGGTAAAGAGTCAGGTATAATACTTAAGTTTGATTGTGTTAAATCTTTTATGGATACCGATGCTTTTAATAAGTTTAGCACTAAATATGGACTTGACTCTGAGATAGTAGCTTATTTTTGTGAATCGTTTGCTACTTATGTTGATCTCTGATAACCCACAAGTATAGGGGATCGCAACAGTTTTCGAGGGTAGAGTATTCAACCCAAATTTATTGATTCGGCACCAGGGGAGCCAAAGAATATTCACGAGTATTAGCAGCTGAGTTGTCAATTCAACCACACCTGAAAGACTTAATATCTGCAGCAAAGTATTTAGTAGCAAAGTAGTATGATAGTAACGGTAATGTTGGCAAAAGTAACAGTAGCAGTTTTGTAGTGATTGTAACAGTAGCAGCAACGAAAGTAACTTAGCAAAGATCAATATGTGAAAAGCTCGTAGGCATTGGATCAGCGATGGATAATTGTGTTGGATAATATCCATCATGTAGCAGTCATAACCTAGGGTGACACGGAACTAGCTCCAATTCATCAATATAATGTAGGCATGTATTCCGTATATAGTCATACGAGCTTATGGAAAAGAACTTGCATGACATCTTTTGTCCTACCCTCCCGTGGCAGCGGGGTCCATAAGAAAACTAAGGGATATTAAGGCCTCCTTTTAATAGAGAACCGGAACAAAGTATTAGCACTTAGTGAATAGATGAACTCCTCAAACTACGGTAATCATCGGAAAGAATCCCATTTATTGTCACCTTGGGGTATGCAGATCATAACTCGTAATAGGTGTCTACAGCTTGCAAGATAGGATCAAGAACACAAATATATTCATGAAAACATAATAGGTTCAGATCTGAAATCATGGCACTCGGGCCCTAGTGACAAGCATTAAGCATAGCAAAGTCATAGCAACATCAATCTCAGAACATAGTGGATACTAGGGATCAAACCCTAACAAAACTAACTCGATTACATGATAAATCTCATCCAACCCATCACCGTCCAGCAAGCCTACGAAGGAATTACTCACTCCCGGCGGTGAGCATCATGAAATTGGCGATGGAGGAAGGTTGATGATGATGATGATGATGATGATGATGATGATGATGATGATGATGGCGACGGATTCCATCCTCCGGAGCCCCGAACGGACTCCAGGTCAGCCCTCCCGATGAAGAACAGGAGGTGGCGGCGGCTCCGTATCGTAAAACATGATGAATCCTTCTCTCTGATTTTTTCCTCCACGAATAGGTATATATAGAGTTGGAATTAGGGTTGAAGACGGTCCAGGGGCCCCACAAGCCTAGGAGGCACACCCTGGGGGGTAGGCGCGCCCCCAGGGCTTGTGGCCTCTGGGTGGCCCCCCTCAGGTATCTTTTCCGCTAGTATTTTTATATATTCCAGAAATATTCTCCGTAAATTTTCAGGTCAATCCAAGAACTTTGATTTCTGCACAAAAATAACACCATGGCAATTCTGCTGAAAACAACGTCAGTCCGGGTTAGTTCCATTCAAATCATGCAAATTAGAGTCCAAAACAAGGGTAAAAGACTTTGGAAAAGTAGATACGATGGAGACGTATCAACTCCCCCCAAGCTTAACCCATTGCTTGTCCCTCCAGCAATTCAATTGGCAAACTGAAAATGACAAAGAAAAACTTTTACAAACTCTGTTTGATCTTGTTGTTGCAAATATGTCTAACCAATGTTCAGGTTTTCAGCAAAGATTATGAACTAACTGCATTCACAATAACACTTAGGTCTCATATTTACTCATATCAATGACATAATCAACTAGCGAGCAATAATAAGATATCTCGGATGACAACACTTTTTTCAAAACAATCATGATATAATATGACGTAATGGTATCTTGCTAGCCCTTTCTGAGACCGCAAAACATAAATGCAGACCACCCCTGAAGATCAAGGACTGACTGGACATTGTAATTCATGGCAAAAGAGATCCAGTCATAGTCATACTCAATATTGAATAAAAACAAGGCATATAAATGACAATAATGCTCTCTAGCTAGTGCTTTTATAAGAAGATGATGACTCAAAAATAAAAGTAAATAGATAGGCCCTTCGCAGAGGGAAGCAGGGATTTGCAGAGGTGCCAGAGATTGAAGCTTTTAAAACAGAGATGAATATAATTTTGAGCGGTATGCTTTCATTGTCAACATAACAACCAAGAGATCTCACAATCTTCTATGCTAGACACATTATAGGCGGTTCCCAAACAGAATGGTAAAGTTTTTGCTCCCCCTCCACCAACAAGCACACTCCACGGCTAGCCGAATCCGCGGGTACCGTCCATACGAACAACAGTCCTTGGGGAGTCTTGTTTCATTATTATATTTTGATTTTGATTTATATCATGGAACTGGGCATCCCAATTACCAGCCACTTTCTCGTGAATGACAAGTGAATAAACACTCATCATGAGAATAACCCACATAGCATGGAAGATACTGGCAGCCCCCAGTCACTACTTGAGCGATTCGGGCATACAAAATAGATTATTATTTGAAGGTTTAGAGTTTGGCACATGCAAATTTACTTGGAACGGCGGGTAAATACCGTATATAGGTAGGTATGGTGGGCTCATATGGAGCAACTTTGGGTTTAAGTAAGTGGATGCACAAGCAGTATTCCGGCTTAGTACAAGTGAAGGCTAGCAAAAAGATTGAGGAGCGACCAACTAGAGAGCGACAACGGTCATAAACATGCATTGAGATTAATCAACATTGAATGCAAGCATGAGTAGGATATAAGTCACCATGAACATAAATATCATGGAGGCTATGTTGTTTTTTATTTCAACTACATGCATGAACATGTGCCAAGTCAAGCCACTTGAATCATTCAAAGGAGGATACCATCCTATCATACTACATCATAACCATTTTAACTGCATGTTGGCACACAAGACAAACCATTATCCACTCCTAGCTAATTAAGCATGGCATGAGTAACTATAATCTCTAATTGTCATTGCAAACATGTTTCATTCATAATAGGCTGAATCAGGAATGATGAGCTAATCATATTTTAAAAAAACAAAATAGGTCGAGTTCATACCAGCTTTTCCTCACCTCAATCATTTCATCAAATATCGTCATTATTGCCTTTCACTTGCACGACCGAACGATGTGAATAATAATAAGAGTGCACGTGCATTGGACTAAGCTAGAATCTGCAAACATTTATTCAAAGCAGAAGACAAGGTAATATGGGATATTTATTATATCAACAATAATGCATATGACAGCCACTCAACGTTTTCATCGTGGTCTTCTCCTTAGGACCCAAAGAAAAAGAAAAGAATTTTAAAGAAACACACTGAAATATTTTTGGAGTTTTTGCCTTTCTGAAGAAAGTAAAACAAGAAAAACTATTTACACGGGAAAGCTCCCAACAAGTAAAAGAAGAAAGGGAAATCTTTTGGGTTTTCTTTTAATACTACAACTAATTAAACTAGAAAGAAAAACTAAAAAGAAGTGAGAAATATTTTTGGGTTTTATCAAAGTTTTTTAAACACACAAGAAGAAAGCAAGAAAAATAAACTAACGTGGATTATACAATGAAAAAGGATGAACACCGACAACTGGAATGAATGTGTGAACATGAATGTAATGTCAGTGAGAAATACCCACTCCCCCAATCTTAGGCTTTTGGCCTAAGTTGGTCTAGGGCCACGGCTGGCCGGGATGATGTCCAAAGTCGTAGTTGGGGTTGTACTCGATTGCAGCTGCCACCGCCTGGCGAGCTGCCTCGTGGAGGCGAGCGGTCTCCCTCCCCCTCTCATACTCGTCTGCCTCCTCTCTAAGTATGAATTATCTTCGTTTTTCCTGAAAGTCAAAGAAGGTAGGACCTGGAAGCGTAACATAGACAACTCGCTTCCTGTCAAAGATTAGTCTGTACTGAAAAGGCAACTCACTTCTCTCAAGAAACTGGAAACGTTCCATAGCACCATAATCAAGGAAAGAAGGCGGCAACTGAATATCATTTTCCTTTATTGGGACCCCAAGATGATGAGCTAAACGTGTGGCATAAATTCCACCACAGAAATCCCCAGCTAAAGCATTATTATGTAACCGCCTCGCAATGATAGCCCCCAAGTTAAATCGTTTATCATTCATTACTGCGCTCTTGAGGACAATAAGATCGGATGCGCAAAGGTGGCTATGATCATGTTTACCATTAATGCATCTACCTATAAAGAGAGCAAAATAATGTAATGTAGGAAAGTGAATGCTCCCTATAGTAGCTTGTGTTATGGTTCTGGTTCACCTACAGTAATGCTAGCAAGGAACTCAGCGCATATATGCCCCATTGCAGAATTTTGCATGCATCATTAAATTCTTCAAGGTCCATGCTAAATGATTTATCATATAGATCAAATAAAACAGAGTGTGTATTGCGATGGACAGAATACTTAAATCTCCGCACAAAGGAATCAGTGAGGTTGTAGTACTGTAAACAATTATCTGACACGAAGTCCGTCAGGTCGGCGTTATGCACGTACATATCAAATTATTCCTTGAAACATGCACGAGTCATGAAGTGATCCGACGGCCATTCACAAGGCTGCACCAGAGCTTCCCGCAGTGGTTCGAGGTCTGGCTCATGTATCGCGAGCCTCGTGGATTATTTCTTCGAGGAACCACCTTGGAACATTTTCCATAACATTTTCTCCCTCTGAAAAATTTCTGAAATTTTTAGTGACTCAAAATAAAAGTGAACCAAACTCAACAAAATTGATAGCTACTACTCCTACAAGTGTCTAGAGGCTATATCATGCAACAAAACTACCTTGAACCATATAAATTTGACATGCAAGCTCAAGAACAAGGTCACCACAGCAGCAAAAATTTCAATATATAAAGTACTAGAGCAAAAACTAATTGGATCAACAGAGGAGTCACATGCCGGAGAACAATCCCCCAAAACAGTTTCAGAAATGAAGCTCCGAGCAAGGAGATCGAAAATGGCAGCAAGATGAGCAAGAACACGGGTTTGAGCAATGGTGTGATTTTTTCTAGAGGAAGACGAAGTGGATGGGTGGCTGGAATAAGTGAGGGGGCCTACATGGGCCCCACAAGCCTTCTAGGCGCGCCCAGGGGGTGGGCGCGCCCTGTGGGCTTGTGGCTCACAGGTGCACCCCCTGGGGTGTGTTCAGTGCCAAAAATTCTTAAATATTGCATAAAAATCATACTAAATTTTCAGGGCATTTGGAGAACTTCGATTTTCTGGTCATTTTTTTATTGCATGGATAATTAAGAAAACAGTAAAATAATAGCATTTCTATTTTATTAATTCTAAATAACAGAAAGTAAAAAGTGGGTACAGAGAGTTGTGTTTACTAAATTCATCCATCTCATGCCCGTCAAAAGGAATCCATTAACAAGGTTGATCAAGTCTTATTAACAAACCTCTTCTGAATGACATGAAACCGGAGAATCTTCGTATAACACTAGGTTACCTCAACGGGGATATGCATGTCCCCAACAATAAGAATATCATATTTCTTTTTGATAGTAGGAATAAGGAATTCAAAACCTCCAATAGTAATTGTAGAAATTTTTCCAATAGAATTGATACTATTCACTTGAGGTTGTTTCTTCGAAAAGTGTACCGTATGCTCATTACCATTAACATGAAAAGTGGCATTGCCTTTATTGCAATCAATAACAGCCCCTGCAGTATTCAAGAAGGGTCTACCAAGGATGATCGACATACTGTCGTCCTCGGGTATATCAAGAATAACAAAGTCCGTTAAGATAGTAACATTTGCAACTACGAGAGGCACGTCCTCACAAATACCGATGGGTATAGCAGTTAATTTATCAGTCATTTGCAAAGAGATTTCAGTGGGTGTCAACTTATTCAAATCAAGTCTATGATATAAAGAGAAAGGCATAACACTAACACCGGCTCCCATATCACATAAAGCAGTTTTAACATAGTTCCTTTTAATGGAGCAAGGTATAGTTGGTATTCCGGGATCTCCTAATTTCTTTGGTATTCCACCTTTAAATGTATAATTAGCAAGCATGGTGGAAATTTCAGCTTCCGGTATCTTTCTTTTATTAGTAACAATATCTTTCATGTACTTAGCATAAGGAGACATTTTCAGAATATCAGTCAAACGCATGCGCAAAAAGACAGGTCTAAGCGTTTCAACAAAGTGCTCAAATTCTTCATCATCCTTATTCTTTGAAGCTTTAGGAGGGAAGGGCATGGGTTTCTAGACCCATGGCTCTCTTTCTTTACCATGTTTTCTAGCAATGAAGTCTCTCTTATCATATCTTTTATTCTTAGGTTGTGGGTTATCAAGATTAACAACAGGTTCTATCTCCACATCATTATCATTACTAGGTTGAGCATTAGCATGAAGATCATCATTATCATTATTACTAGGTTCATGTTCATCACAAGATTGTGTCTCAGCATCAGAAACAGAAATATCATTTGGATTCTCAGGTGTGTCTATAATAGGTTCACTAGAAGCATGCAAAGTCCTATCATCATTCTTTTTCTTTTTAGAAGGACTAGGTGCATCAGTATTAATTCTCTGAGAATCTTGTTCAATTCTCTTAGGATGGCCCTCAGGATACAAAGGTTCCTGAGTCATTTTACCACCCCTAGTCATAACTCTAACAGCATGATCATTCTTTTTATTGTTCATCTCATTAAGCAAATCATTTTGTGCCTTAAGAACTTGTTCTACTTGAGTTTTTACCACGGAAGCATGTTTACTAACAACCTTGAGATCATTAACAGTTCTAAACATATAGTCACTCAAGCGTTCAATCATATAAGCATTTCTTTTCAATTGTCTACTAACATATACATTGAAGTTTTCTTGTTTAACAATAAAGTTATCAAATTCATCCAAGCATTGACTAGCACATTTATTATAAGGAATATCACCTCATCAAATCTATAGAAATAATTTACCTCTACTACCTGTGTCGGGGTATTATGACCATGTATTTCTTCGATAGGTGGTAAATTCTTAACATCTTCAGCTTTAATACCTTTTTCTTTCATGGATCTCTTTGCCTCTTGCATATCCTCAGGACTGAGAAATAGAATACCTCTCTTCTTCGCAGTTGGCTTAGGTGGTGGTTCAAGAAGAGTCCAATCATTATCTTTGCTCAATATATTATTCAATAGTACTTCAGCTTGTTCAACAATTCGTTCCCTGAAAACACAACCAGCACAACTATCTAGGTGGTCCCTAGAAGCATCAGTTAGTCCATTATAAAAGATATCAAGTATTTCATTTTTCTTGAGAGCATGATCAGGCAAAGCATTAAGTAATTGGAGAAGCCTCCCCCAAGCTTGTGGGAGACTCTCTTCTTCAATTTGCACAAAGTTAAATATTTCCTGTAGAGCAGCTTGTTTCTTATGAGCAGGAAAATATTTTTCAGAGAAGTAATATATCATATCCTGGGGACTACGCGCACAACCAGGAGCAAGAGAATTAAACCATATCTTAGCATCACCCTTTAACGAGAAAGGAAACAACTTAAGAATATAGTAATAGCGAATTTTTTCCTCATGAGCAAATAGGGTGGCTATGTCATTTAATTTAGTAAGATGTGCCACAAGAATTTCATATTCATAACCATGGAAAGGATCAGATTCAACCAAAGTAATTAACTCAGGATCGACAGAGAATTCATAATCCTTATCAGTAACAAAGATAGGTGAAGCAGCAAACTTAGGATCATATTGCATTCTAGCATTCAAAGATTTTTCTTTCAACTTGACTAGTAATTTCTTAAGATCCTCTCTATCCTTACAAGCAAGAAAGTCCCTAGCTACCTCTCCATCCATAACATAACCCTCAGGTATAACAGGCAATTCATATCTAAGAGTGCTAGGTCTAATGGGTGTTTCAAAGTTTTCAGTTTCAATAATTTCATCAGTTTCAGCATTCTCAATATCTTTAGCTCTAGCAAGTTGTTCATCAAGAAATTCACCCAGTGGAACAGTCTTATCAAGCATAGTACTAGTATCATCATAAGCATCATTCATAGCAGAAGTAGCATCATCAATTACTTGCGACATATCAGAATTAATAGCATGTGGTGGTGTCACAAGCTTACTCAAAACCGAAGGTGAATCAAGTGCAGAGTGTGATGGCAGTTCCTTACCTCCCCTCGTCGTAGAGGGAACGATCTTGGTTCTAGTATCTTTCAGATTCTTCATAGTGATCAACAAATATAAATCCCAAGTGACTCAGCAAATATAGCTATGCTCCCTGGCAACGGCACCAAAAAAAGGTCTTGATAACCCACAAGTATAGGGGATCGCAACAGTTTTTGAGGGTAGAGTATTTAACCCAAATTTATTGATTCGGCACAAGGGGAGCCAAAGAATATTCACGAGTATTAGCAGCCGAGTTGTCAATTCAACCACACCTGAAAGATTTAATATCTGCAGCAAAGTATTTAGTAGCAAAGTAGTATGATAGTAACGGTAATGTTGGCAAAAGTAACAGTAGCAGTTTTGTAGTGATTGTAACAGTAGCAGCAACGAAAGTAACTTAGCAAAGATCAATATGTGAAAAGCTCGTAGGCATTGGATCAGCGATGGATAATTGTGTTGGATAATATCCATCATGTAGCAGTCATAACCTAGGGTGACACAGAACTAGCTCCAATTCATCAATATAATGTAGGCATATATTCCGTATATAGTCATACGAGCTTATGGAAAAGAACTTGCATGACATCTTTTGTCCTACCCTCCCGTGGCAGCGGGGTCCATAAGAAAACTAAGGGATATTAAGGCCTCCTTTTAATAGAGAACCGGAACAAAGCATTAGCACTTAGTGAATAGATGAACTCCTCAAACTACGGTAATCATCGGAAAGAATCCTAATTATTGTCACCTTGGGGTATGCAGATCATAACTCGTAATAGGTGTCTACAACTTGCAAGATAGGATCAAGAACACAAATATATTCATGAAAACATAATAGGTTTAGATCTGAAATCATGGCACTCGGGCCCTAGTGACAAGCATTAAGCATAGCAAAGTCATAGCAACATCAATCTCAGAACATAGTGGATACTAGGGATCAAACCCTAACAAAACTAACTCGATTACATGATAAATCTCATCCAACCCATCACCGTCCAGCAAGCCTACGAAGGAATTACTCACTCCCGGCAGTGAGCATCATGAAATTGGCGATGGAGGAAGGTTGATGATGATGATGATGGTGACGAATTACACCCTCCGGAGCCCCAAACGGACTCCAGATCAGCCCTCCCGATGAAGAACAGGAGGTGGCGACGGCTCCGTATCGCAAAACGTGATGAATCCTTCTCTCTGATTTTTTTTTCCCTCCGCGAAAAGGTATATATAGAGTTGGAATTAGGGTCGGAGATGGTCCAGGGGCCCCACAAGCCTGGGAGGCGTGCCCTGGGGGGTAGGCATGCCCCAGGGCTTGTGGCCTCTGGGTGGCCCCCTCTAGTATCTTTTCCCTCCGCCAGTATTTTTTATATATTCTAGAAATATTCTCCATAAATTTTCTGAGAACTTTGATTTCTGCACCAAAATAACACCATGGCAATTATGCTGAAAACAGTGAAAGTCCGGTTTAGTTCCATTCAAATCATGCAAATTAGAGTCCAAAAAAGGGCAAAAGAGTTTTGAAAAGTAGATACGATGGAGACGTGTTAATCTCCCTAAGGAGAAGTGGTTTAAATATCATCCACCTATTAAAGAAAATATTGAGGAACCTGTTATAGTTAAAGAGGAAACTATCATTTACAATGTTGATCTAGTTGTGCCTACTGCTTATATTGAGAAACCACATTTTCCTATTAGGATAAAGGAACATGCTAAAGTTTCAACTGTGGTTAACAAAAGTAACATCAGAACACCTAGACCCTCTGAACAAATTAAAGTTGAACCTAATGTTGCTATGGTTAAAGATCTCTTGGTCGATAATATTAATTGGCATGTTATTTACTTCTGTCATGAAGCTACTAGAACTGCTAAGCCCGGTCCTAAAGATAAGAATAAACCTATTGTTGGCATGCATGTTGTCTCTGTTAAAATAGGAGATCATTGTTATCATGGCTTATGTGACTTGGGTGCTAGTGTGAGTGTTATTCCCTTTACCTTATATCAAGACATTATGATTGAAATTGCACCTGTTGAGATAGAAGACATTGATGTTACTATTAAACTTGCGAATCGAGATACTATTTCACCGCTTGGGATTGTTAGAGATGTTAAAGTCTTGTGTGGAAAAATAAAATACCCTACTGATTTTCTAGTTCTTGGTTCTCCACAAGATGATTTTTGTCCCATTATATTTGGTAGACCTTTCTTGAACACTGCTAATGCCAAGATTGATTGCAATAGAGAAACTGATAGCGTTAACTTTGGTGATATTTCTCATGAGTTTAATTTCTCTAAGTTTCATAGACAACCTCATGATAAAGAATTGCCTAGTAAGGATGAAATTATTGGTCTTGCTTCTATTGTCGTACCTCCTACTGATCCGTTAGAACAATATTTGCTAGACCATGAGAATGATATGCACATGAATGAAAGAAATGAAATAGACAAAATGTTCTTTTATCAACCACCTATCCTGAAACACAATTTGCATGTTGAAACTCTGGGAGGTCCTCCTCCACCTAAGGGTGATCTTGTGTTTGAATTGAAACAATTGCTTGATACATATTGAAATATGCTTATCTTGATGAAAAGAAAATATATCCTGTTATTATTAGTGCCAACCTTTCAGAACATGAAGAAAAAAGATTACTTAAAACTCTAAAGAAGCACCATGCCGTTATTGGATATACTCTTGATGATCTTAAGGGCATTAGTCCCACTCTATGTCAACACAAGATTAATATGGAACCTGATGCTAAACCAGTTGTCGATGATCAACAATGATTAAATCCTAAGATGAATGATGTGGTAAGAACTAAAATAAAGCTTCTGGAAGCATGTATAATTTATCCCATAGTTGATAGTAGATGGGTAAGTCATGTTCATAGTGTTCCTAAGAAAGGAGGCATTACCATTGTTCCTAATGGTAAAAATGAACTCATTCCACAAAGAATTGTAACTGGTTATAGGATGGTAATTGATTTTAGGAAATTAAAAAAAGCAACTAGAAACGGTCATTGCCCCTTGCCTTTTTTTGAGAACTAGAGTAGGCAGGCCTACTCAAGGGGAACTAGTACATTCAGAGATCATCAGAGATCTTAAACTAGGAGGCACTTCAGCGATCAGCAATTGGTCTCCACTGCTCCTGTCCGGTGCCGCAAGTCCATGTGCCAAAGTATTTTTCCCTCACTTCACATGTCGGACCTCACATGCAGAGAAAGCAGTCATGGCTTGTTTAATATCCATGATTAGGCCATAACATGTAGACCATGAGCGCATTTGAGCACACATCTCACTCATAATGATTTGGCTGTCCATTTCGAGGACTACGTGCCCATTAAACAACCCAGCCAGTTCCTTCATACCAAACAGTGCCGCTCTGGCCTCAGCTTCCTCCACACTGTTACTGGCTCGTAGTTTTTTGCATGCTAACAGGAGCACTAGGCCACGATGATCCCGAGCAACCACACCGGCAGCACCCGCTCCCGTATCTTTCTCAAACGCAGCATCTGTGTTTAGCTTGACAGTACCTGGCACTGGAGGCGATCACTGCACGTCCATCACAGCAGGTCTCCTGGATATGGATTCAGGCAAAACTGTTGTCCCTTTCCCCTCAGTCAGTTCTGCAGAAGACACAGCGTTGTTTAAATCTTCAGTGTATTTCTTCAGAAACTTAGCCGATCCTCTGATTGTCTCCTTTCCCTCCTTGCGAATGCAATCCTCCCTCAAGTACCAACAGCGCCAAAGGAGTAACAGTATTTTGGCGTGTGTATCCTCATTTTCAAAGTCCAGTAGCACTTGAAGCCAGTCCTCACCCATGTACCAAAACTTCTTCTCTGCAGGTAATTCCCAGATTTCCATCATGGCGAATCTGAGACCTTTACTTTTGGTACAAGAGATAACCGCATCATACTCATCCTCCTTGCCATTTCCACAAATACTACATGTGGCGTCTGTCTCAAGTGTTCTTCTCTGTTTATTTTCTTTTGTCGCCAACATATTAGTTCCCACCCTCCAACCAAAAATTCTGACCTTACCTGGGACCTTAGCTTTCCAGATGAGGTCCCAAATACTACGGTCATTTGCATCCCTGGAGGAGCTGGAAGGGTTGTTGTTTGCCTGCCCTGCACCAGCCGCGGCTAACTTGTAAGCGCTCCATACAGAGAATACTCCATTATTTTCATAGTGCCAAGCAATTTGATCCTCTGCATCCGAAGTCGGAATAGTGATCTTACAAATCTCGTCAGCGTCATATGGGTAAAAAAATTGTCTAATTAGCTCTTCATTCCACTCCTTCCTGTCTGGAAGCATAAGTTAGTTAACCCATCGTAGACGAGACCTCCTAATGAATGTTACAGTCATGAGACCCTCCTTTCTTGGAAGCCATTGGTCACGTTGGATTTGAATGTTTTTTCCATCGCCCACTCGCCAAACTAGACCCTTCTTTAGAAGCTGCAACCCGAACTCAATCGCCCTCCAGACCGGAGAGGCATCCGATGCAAACACGGTGTCCAAGATATTGCCATGGGGATAATACTTTGATTTGAGCACTCTCGCACACAAGATATCGGGATTTTGGATGAGTCTCCATCCTTGTTTAGCTAGGAGGGCCTGATTAAAGAGGTGCATGTCCCTAAATCCAATACCTCCCGCCCTCTTTGGCTTCGTCATCCTTCCCCAAGACATCCAATGTACCTTCCTACATCCCTCCTCCTCTCCCCACCAGAACTCTCTAATCATTCTCTCATATTTGTCACAGAACCCTTTGGACAGCATGAAAACACTCATGGTGAAGGTTGGTAGTGCTTGTACCACAGATTTTACGTGGACCTCTTTTGTCGCATAAGACATGAATTTCTCGGACCAGTCATTAGACCTCTTCCCAAATCTATCCATGATTGGTTGGAACTGGCCATCCTTCCTTCTCCCTTCTGGGGTTGGCAGTCCTAGGTACTTACTCTCAAACGTGTCAGACTGTACACCCAGGACACTTTTAATTCCTTCTCTTATTCTAGCAGGACACTTTTCGCTAAACAGGAGAGAGCATTTGCTTGCACTTAGGAGCTGCTCCGTGCACTTTTGGAAAGTATCCAAGACTCTCTTGATGCATTTGGCTTGTTCCAAAGTGGACTTGAAGAAAAGCAAACTATCATCAGCAAATAGAAGGTTTGCAGTACCCGGACTATTTCTCACAATCTTGATAGGAGTCAAGTTGTTCTCTGCCATCTCCTTTTTTAGTAGATGCACCAAACCATACGCAACAAAAAGGAAAAGGTATGGGTTGAGGGGGTCCCCTTGTCGAAGGCCTCAAGATGGACTAAACGGCTCCAGCAAAGATCCATTGCACCTCATCGAATATTTCACCGACCGTACGCACTGTATTACCCAACCAGTCCACTTTCTACATAAACCAACTTTCAGAAGCACGCCCTCCAAGAAGTTCCAATCCACCCTGTCATATGCTTTGGCCAAATCCAACTTGTAAGAACAATAATTATCTCTCTCACTTCTACTATGTTGAATCTTGTGGAAGCATTCAAATGCGATGATAGCGTTATCTGTGATCATTCTTCCGGGTATAAAGGCGCTCTGTGTCTCGAAAATGATTTCATCCAATATTGGGCATAGGCGGTTAACCAAACACTTTGACACCACCTTATATATGACGTTGCGCAAACTGATAGGCCTATAGTCCTTTAGTGTCTGAAGATCTTTCCCTTTAGGAATAAGCATGATCACCATATCGTTGATCCCCTCTAGGAGGACACCCTTTTCAAAGAAGTCAAGGACGCCTCTCACTATATCATGTTTGATCTCAGCCCAATTTCTTTGGAAGAACCGCGCCGGGAAGCCGTCGGGTCCTGGAGCCTTAAGGGGGCCGATTTGAAACAGCGCATCGCCAATTTCCTTGGCTTTGAAGGGCCTCATCAACATGTCGTTTGTGTCATCATTCACTCTGTTCACAACCAGCTCCAGAATTTCCTTCGGATCAACATCATCCTCCTTCTCATATAGTTTTTTGAAGAAAATATTCGTCATCTTTTGTATGTTCTGAACGTTCTGATGACAGACACCATTCTCGTCCTTCAACTTACTTATGGTATTCTTCTTTCTTCTCCAAGTGGCTTTCCTTTGGAACCATTTTGTATTTTTATCTCCCTCTCTGAGATAGGTAGCTCGTGAGCGCTGCCACCACATGAGTTCCTCCCTTAGTAACAGCTCGTCCAGTTCGCTAGCCAAGTTTTCTGCTTTTCTTTGCTGTGTCACTGAGGGTGGAGAGTGCCAAATCCTACTCAGTTTCTTTCTGATCTCTGCTGTCTGTTTAACCACCGAACCAAAGTCTCGGGTAGCCCAACATTTCAGCTCTTCTTTCATGCCTTTCAGTTTTGCGCCTACCCTCTGTAATCTCTCGGCTGGGCCATCTTCCTTCCACGCAGCAGCAATCGTGGGCTGAAGTGATTCTACCCGTTCCCACATCTGTTCATACCTAAAAACGTTGCTATTCCTCTCCCCGACCGATCTCCATTCTTTTCGTCCACTAGTTCTTAACAGAATGGAAAGATGGTCTGATCTTGAAGAGCAAATATGCTCCACCGAGGCCTCTATAAAGTACTCAGACCACTCCGGGGATGCCACACATCTGTCCAAGCGAGCCCGTACATTAGCCTAACCCTCCTGTTTGTTATTGTACGTCCAACTCGGCCCCTTATATCCTATGTCGAACAGGTTGCAATCCGACAACACACTCCTGAAGTTTTCCGTGTTTCTCTCAGACCTTCTAGTGGCAGAAAAATGCTCGGATTGCCACATGGTTTCGTTAAAGTCTCCCATCATCAACCATGGGAGATTACTGGTGTCTTTTATTCTTCGGAACAAGGTCCACATATAATGGCGTTCATGTGCTTTTGGTTCTCCATATACAAAGGTACCCCTCCATTAGAGGCCATTAGGGTTGATACGGATCAACACATCGATATACCTCGCCCCCACAGCAATCTTTTTTATTTCCACACCCTCATCATAAAAGAGGGCAATGCCGGCACCTTTTCTGATGCCGGGTTGCCTAATACAATGACGGAGGCCAAGCCTCCACTTCAAGTCCTTGACGTACTTATTGTTTTGCCGGGTTTCAGAAAGGAAGACAAGCTTGGGCTTATAGGTGTGTACCAGACACACAAGTTCCTGAACTGTCCGAGGCTGCCCGAGGCCTCGACAGTTCCATCCAAGGACCATCATGGCTCCTGGTGGGCGCCATCATTAGCACCCACCAGTTTACCGGGAGCCCCTGGCCCGGTTGCTTCCTTGTCCACCTCCTTCCTTCCATCAGCCTTGCTCTCTGCCGCACCTACACTGCATGCCTTCTTGTTCTGATCTATGCGATCCCCAGCTTCACCATCCTCTGCATCAGGTTTTCCATCACCATCGTGTCCTCCTCTTTTGCCCAGCACTGAGCCAACCAGCACATTTTCCTTCCTGATGCCCCTGTTTCCCTGTAAGATCTTGCTTTTCAGGCGCCCACCAGCAGAGAAAACCTTTGCAGCCGAGAGTCTTTTTATTTCAGCGTTTTCATCCCAGAATAACACTAATCCACCATCTTTTCCTTTACCAACATATATGAAATAATGCTTAAAACTAATCCGCCATCAGGTTCTTCAGTCTCTCTTTGCACCGGCGTGTCTTTGATAAGACCACGATCTGCGAACGATATTTGCGTACATGGTACACAAGTTCTTGGAAAGTCTGGGGCTGCACAATTCCCCTACACTTCTAGCTTATGATACTTGTTCCTTGACTACTTGCTTTCAACTGTACATCATCCCAGCCTGCTGCTTTCTTCCCTTGTGAAACTGCACTCATTTTCTTTCCTCTGTCAGGTGGAATGGCTGGCTGGGATTTGCATATTCAAGCCTTCTTCCCATTATTTCCAATATCAATTTGTCTCAAATTCAGGTTAATACCAAATTGTTGCACCTTGCAGATCCAAACCTTATTCCTTTGGTTTCCCCTATCTTTTTTATTCCGGTTCAGTTCATTGACAGAGATATGTACCCATTCACATTCGCTGCACCTATACCAAGTTGAGAGGAGAGCACTGAACCAATCTGCTGCTGAGCGCTCCCTGCTGGTCTCCGCTGCTACCATGAATGACTACGAAGGATTTCTTCTGGTTCCTTCCCCGTCCATCAAACCCCCTACTGTACCACATTCAGAGTCACACAATAGAACGCACTGCTGCCTATCATCAGTCGATTGCTGCTGATTCGTACTCACTTCACGAGCACCCTTGAAAGAGTTCTCATGGCTTCCTTCCTCACATCCCGTGCCCGCGGCACTAGGATCCTCTCTAGAAGCCAGAGGATTAGCAGGTCGAACCCCTTCCTTCTGGCTGAGATCCCACTCCCTCCTAATCTGATCTAGTTTTCTTTTGATGTGATCTAGTCCTTGAGTTGTCTGGCATACCTTGCTCTCTCTGGTAATCTTCTGATTCTTGCCATCTCCGGAAGCATTCCTCACGAACACTCGGATCTTACTCCTCTCCCTGATCCATGAATCACGGAGACCCAAGGGGTCCTCATTGCCACCAGTCGTCACAGCGGAAGCTAGGGATTCTCTCTCTCTCTGTTGGGGGCCAGTTTTCGCCGCCGAGATGGTGGTGGCAGCCCCGGCCGACGATCGCCACCGAGTCGCCTCGAGGGCGGGGGCGTCAATCACGGGGTGAGTCATTTCCCCTTGCCTTTTATTGATCAAATGTTAGAAAGACTATCTAAGCACACACACTTTTGCTTTCTTGATGGATATTCTGGTTTCTCTCAAATACATGTGTCACAAGAAGATCAAGAGAAAACTACTCTCACCTGCCCTTTTGGAACTTATGCTTATAGACATATGCCTTTTGGTTTATGCAATGCACCTGCTACTTTTCAAAGATGTATGACTGCTATATTCTCAGATTTTTTGTGAAATGATTGTTGAAGTTTTCATGGATGATTTCTCTGTGTAAGGGACTTCTTTTGATGATTGCTTAAGCAACCTTGATCGAGTTTTGCATAGATGTGAACAAACTAATCTCATCTTGAATTGGGAGAAGTGCACTTTATGGTGAATGAAGGTATTGTCTTGGGGCATAAAATTTCTGAACGAGGTATTGAAGTAGATAAAGCTAAAGTTAAGGCAATTGAGAAAATGTCATGTCCTAAAGATATTAACGGTATAAGAAGTTTTCTTGGTCATGCTGTTTTCTATAGGAGATTTATTAAAGACTTCTCTAAAAATTCTAGGCCTCTTACCAATCTCTTGCAAAAGGATGTTCCATTTGTTTTTGATGATGATTGTGTAGAAGCCTTTGAAACACTTAAGAAAGCTTTAACCTCTACACCTATTGTTCAACCACCTGATTGGAACCTACCATTTGAAATTATGTGTGATGCTAGTGATTATGTTGTTGGTGCTGTTCTAGGACAAAGAGTTGATAAGAAATTAAATGTTATTCATTATTCTAGTAAAACTCTAGACAGTGCTCAAAGAAATTATGCTACTACTGAGAAAGAATTTTTAGCAGTTGTGTTTGCATGTGATAAATTCAGATCTTACATAAATGATTCTAAAGTAATTGTTCACACCGATCATGCTGCTATTAAATATCTTATGGAAAAGAAAGATGCTTAACCTAGACTTATTAGGTGGGTTCTTTTGCTACAAGAATTTGACTTGCATATTATTGATAGAAAGGGAGCTGAGAATCCCGTAGCTGATAACTTGTCTAGGTTGGAAAATATTGTTGATGACCCATTGCCTATTGATAATAATTTTCCTGATGAACAATTAGCTGTTATAAATGCTTCTCGTAATACTCCTATGGTATGCAGACTATGCTAATTACATCATTGCTAAATTTATACCACCTAATTTCACATACCAACAAAAGAAAAAGTTCTTCTTTGATTTAAGACATTACTTCTGGGATGACCCAAATCTTTATAAAGAAGGGGTAGATGGTATTATTAGACGGTGTATGCCTGAGCATGAATAGGAACAAATCCTATGGAAGTGGCATTCCGAGGCTTACGGAGGACACCACGCTGGAGATAGAACCGCACATAAGGTACTACAATCTGGTTTTTATTGGCCTACTCTCTTCAAGGATGCTCATAAGTTTGTCTTAGCTTGTGATGAATGTCAAAGAATTGGTAATATAGGTAGACGTCAGGAAATGCCTATGAATTATTCACCTGTTATTGAACCATTTGATGTTTGGGGATTTGATTATGTGGGACCTTTTCCTTCCTCTAATGGGTACATATTTTAAAATGCTTAAAGAAGTTATTTTCCTGAGGTTCGGAGTCCCTAGATATTTAATGACTAATGGTGGTTCAAGTTTTATTCATGGTGCATTCTGTAAACTGCTTGCTAAATATGATGTCAACCACAGAACTGCATCTCCCTATCATCCTCAATTTAGTGGTCAAGTTGAATTGAGAAATAGAGAAATAAAGTTAATTTTACAAAAGATCGTCAATAAATCTAGAAAGAATTGGTCTAAGAAACTTGATGATGCATTGTGGGCTTATAGAACAGCTTATAAGAACCCTATGGGTATGTCTCCATATAAAATGGTCTATGGAAAGGCATATCATTTACCTCTTGAGTTAGAACATAAGCCATATTGGGAAATCAAAGAACTTAATTATGACTTTAAACATGCTGGTGAAAAGAGGTTATTTGATATTAGCTCGTTAGATGAATGGAGAACCCAAGCTTATGAAAATGCCAAGTTGTTTAAAGAAAAGGTTAAAAGATGGCATGATAAAAGAATTCAAAAGTGGGAATTCAAAGTGGGTGAGTATGTTCTATTGTACAATTCTCATTTCAGATTTTTTTTTGCAGGAAAACTTCTCTCTAAATGGGAAGGACCATATATCATCGAAGAAGTTTATCGTTCTGGAGCTATTAAGATCAACAATTCCGAAGGCACTAGTCCGAAGGTGGTCAATGGACAAAGAATTAAGCACTATATCTCAGGTATGCCTATTAATGTTGAAAGTAACATTATTCAAACTATGACACCGGAGGAACACATAAGAGAGACCTTCCAAGACACTCCAAAATCCTGAAAAGGAATAGGTATGTGATACGATAAGTAAACCGACTGCAAAAATTCTGTAGAAATACTTTCTGTAAAATACAAAAATAAGAAACAACCGAGGGGACCCATGAGGTGCACACAAGGCACCAGGGCGCGCCCACCCACCCTGGGTGCGCCCTGGTCTCTGGTAGGCCCCTCATGATCCTTCCCAACTCCGTTTTCTTCTGGAATACTTGTTTTGCAAGATAAAAGTTCTTTATATATACTCCCGGACGTTTTGACCACCGCATCACAAAAATATCCTCTGTTCTTGTTTCATGTTGTTTCCTGTCAGATCTACCAAGCACGCACCATGTCTTCTTCCTCCTCCAACAATGTAGAAGATGATGCTTGGTTGCTGCAGATGGAACTAAGGAGAGAGGGAACTGAGGAGACCGCCATGGAAGAAGATGAAGGAGACTCGCTCGGAGTCCACCCTCCGGCCTCGGAGAGAAGCACGCTGGCTGGCATCTCCACTACTCTGAACCCCCATCAATCCATGAGGTCGATGAACGACCAAGGGAATCATGAAGTGCAGGGAGGGCTTCCCCCTAGGAGGGCCTTACACATGTTACATCGGAACAATTTTCATAATTTGGTTCACAATTATTGGGTTGAAAATACTCCTCGTATGCACATACCATCCAATTGGGACATATCTCGCCCGAGAGAAACTGATGCAGGAACAAACACTTGGGGACCGCAGAATAAACATATTATGGCTGAGGTGGAAAAGAATACTGAGTTAACTCGTCAAGCACTCCGGGAAATTCAGAGTTTGAGGGAGTCTCACATGAGCATTATGGAGAACAAGCCCACTACTTCATCACCACCATCATCACCGAACAAAGAAACTTGAGTACACGGGTATAGGCACTCCCCTTGGCTTGTGCCAAGCTTGGGGGAGGCGCCCCGGTATCGTATCACCATCACTTTTATTATCTCCACCTATTTTTAGTTCGACCCTTAGCTATTTCGTGATTTAGTTGAATAAAAGTTTAGTATGATCTATTTTTGAGTGCTAGTTTCATGATCTACCTATCTATGTAATCGATTTGAGAGTAATATAATAAAGAGTAGTTTGAGTTTTGCTTCTTTACTTTTATGTTTCAATCTTAGCAATGAAAATAATAGAAATATCATATGCTAATCTTATGGAAAGTAATGACATCACATAAAGAAGAGTGTAAGTGGTAAAATTTATTGAAAGTTAACAAACATAGCATTGGTCAATGATGCAATTCATGAAAGAATTAATAAGGCAAGTGAATATTCACATATAAATATACTATCTTGGACATCTTTTATGATTGTGAGCCCCCATTAAGTATTTTATGTCAAATTGTTGATGTTGGACAAGGAAGACAACATAATGAGTTATGTTTGCTTATATTCACATAGAAGTTATATTTTTATAGATCCTCCAACATGTGGTGCTTGCTCAGTATCCATTAATTATTTATATGTGAATGATTAGTATAATAAAGGTTGGCAATCACAATATTGGTCATACAAGCAATTCATGAATGGTTAGTATAAGGAAGAGAACTTTCACATACAAATATATTATCTTGGACATCTTTTATGATTTTGAATACCCATTAATTATTTCAAACTTGAGCAAATTAGTTGAAGTTGGACAAGGAAGACAACGTAATGAGTTATGGTTGTGTATATTTCCATAGAATTTATATTGTTATGGATCCTCCAACATGTGGTGTTTGCTTAGGATCTTTTGCTAGCCAAAAAAATCGTACTAAGTAGAGATACTACTTGTGCATCCAAAAACCCTTAAACCCAGTTTCTTGCCATGAGTGTCCACCATACCTACCTATGGATTGAATAAGATCCTTCAAGTAAGTTGTCATCGGCGCAAAAAGCAATAAAAATTGCTCCTAAATATGTATGATCTTTTATTGTAAGGGAAAATAAGCTTTGTATGATCTTGTGATGGCAAAGAAATAAAAGCCACAGACTGCATAATAAAGGTTGCTATCACAAGGGGAAATATAAAGTGAGGTTCCTTTGCATTAAGAGCTTGCACATCCAAAAATAAAAGGCGCATGACAACCTCTGCTTCCCTCTGTGAAGGGCCTATCTTTTACTTTTATGTATTTACTTTTCATGCAAGAGTCAATAGTGTTCTCCTCTATTCCTTTTTATTTTATTTTATTTTGCAAGCATCATGTGGTGGGGAAAGATCTAGGCATATATATCCAGTTGGATATGGGTGATCATGAGTTATTATTGTTGACATTACCCTCGAGGTAAATAAGTTGGGAGGCAAAATTATAAGCCCCTATCTTTCTATGTGTCTGGTTGAAACTTTTGCTCCATACATATGTCGTGAGTGTTAGCAATCATAGAAGACTAAATGATAGTTGAGTATGTGGACTTGCTAAAAAGCTCTTACATGAGACCCTTCCTGAAAAGATGATGAATTATAATTTCCTTGTTGACTGAGAACATAGTTTGTTAGTTTCAAGAAAGTTTATGCCTTATACTTTGATGTTGTGATGAATTGTTCCTTGCTCATGAGAAGTTTTATGATGACAACATATTGCTGCTATAATAATGATCATGATGCTTCCACGTCCGTATTTTGTTTTTATCGACACCTCTCCCTCTCTAAGCATGTGGTCATGATTATCGATATCGGCTTTCGCTTGAGGACAAGCGAGGTCTAAGCTTGGGGGAGTTGATACGTCCATTTTGCATCATGTTTTCCTACTGTTATTTATAATATATTTAATCAATATAACACTTTGTGGAGCAATTCTAATGCTTTTTCGCTCTTAATTTGCAAGATTTATATGAAGAGGGAGATTGCCGGCAGCTGGAATTCTAGAACTGAAAAAGCTATGTCAGAGATACCTATTCTGCACATCTCCAAATGAGCTGAAATTTCACGGAGAATTATTTTGGAATAAATAAAAAATACTAGAAGAAAGAAGACCATAGGGGGCCACCCAGGTGCCCATGAGGCACCAAGGCGCGCCCTGGTGGCTGGTGGGGCCCCTGGCCAGCCTTCGGCCCCCATCTTCTAGAATATAAGCCCATTTTCCCTAGAAAAAATAAGGAGAGGACTTTCAGGACGGAGCGCTGCCGTCTCGAGGAGGAACTTGGGCAGGAGCACTTTTGCTCTCCGATGGAGCGATTTTGCCGGGGATACTTCCCTCCGGGAGGGGGAAATCGAAGCCATCGTCATCACCAACAACCCTCTCATCGTGGGAGGATCAATCTTCATCAACATCGTCACCAGCACCATCTCATCTCAAACCCTAGTTCATCTCTTGTATCCAATCTTTGTATCAAAACCTCATATTGGTACCTGTGGGTTGCTAGTAGTGTTGATTACATCTTGTAGTTGATGCTTGTTGGTTTATTTGGTGGAAGATTAAATGTTCAGATCCATTATGATATTCAATACCCCTCTAATCTTGAACATGAACATGATTTGTGAGTAGTTACTTTTGTTCTTGAGGACATGAGAGAAGTCTTGTCATAAGTAATCATGTGATTTTGGTATTCGTTCGGTATTTTGATGATATGTACGTTGTTGTTTCCCTTAGTGGTGTTATGTGAACGTCGACTACATGACACTTCACCATCTTTGGGCCTAAGGGAATGAATTGTGGCGTAGTTATTAGATGATGGGTTGCTAGAGTGATAGAAGCTTAAACCCTAGTTTATGCACTATTCCGTAAGGGGCTGATTTGGATCCATATGTTTAATGCTATGGTTAGATTTATCTTAATTATTCTTTCATAGTTGTGGACGCTTGTAAGAGGGGTTAATCATAAGTGGGAGGCTTGTTCAAGTAAGAACAGCACCCAAACACTGGTCCACCCACATATCAAATTATGATGAAAGTGACAAGATGAAATTCCCGTGTGTCCTCAAGAACGCTTTGCTTATTATAAGAGACTGTTCTGGCCTGTCCTTTGCTACAAAAAGGATTGGGCTACCTTGCTGCACTTTTGTTACTGTTACTTTCTATTGCTCATTACAAATTGTCTTGCTATCAAACTATCTGTTACCGACTATTTTAGTGCTTGCAGAAAATACCTTGCTGAAAACAGCTTGTCATTTCCTTCTGCTCCTCGTTGGTTTTGACACTCTTACTTATCAAAAGTACTATGATTGATCCCCTATACTTGTGGATCATCATGGAGTGATTTTCTTTTTCTCTCCATAACAATCGTTTCAATTTGTGTACGTGACATTAAAGAAAAGAAACTCTATTTAACGTGCTACTACAGTGAAGATAACTGCACGGTGTCCAGGTCGCACTTGAGTCGTTCGCACTTTGCAATGTACGTACTAGTAGTATTGTTCACTTGTGGACCCCGACCCTACATTCATTGAACAACCACACGGGTGAATAAATATATATTTATATAGAATGAACAAGCTCGAACTCTTTTAGCTCTGAGATATCAATGGTACCGTTTGACCACATTGCATCAATGGACTCGGTACTTTGAAGTTGACGTAATGCGTGGCTTTTGCAGTTCACATCTAAATGGGGGAATACCATACATTTTGTTTGATAACTACCCTATACATATAAACACGCATGGTTTACATTCCGAATCCCTAGCTAGAGCTTGAACTATATTTGTTTACATGTACCACCTTTTTCTTTTGGTTTTGCTCCATGGCACAATTCATTGGTAAAAAATTATATTTAAAAGTCAAGTGTGGGGCTTTTCCCGGGCGGTACACGCGGCAGTTTTGCCTAGCCGGTTTGACAGAGAGGCGAGGAGGGTCAGGGAGTAGCGGATTCAACTTACTGCTGAAAGGTAGGGCTGTGTGATTTGACGGCTCATTACTGCTGGAAAGGTGGGGTCTTATGATATGACTGCTCATTATAGTCATTATTACTGCAATGCTACGACCGGGGTGAGGCTCCCCTTCCGTTCCCCACTCTAATTGGGTTCATGACACGTCGACTCGGATGCTGACTCTCCCACATGTCGGTGACATAAGAAGGAGCAAAGAACCATGCGGTATATATATACTAGTACGTCGTAGGAGTGCGAAACATGGCAGCCCAGTGAACCAGCAGGCGATATGGCCATAGAAAACAATGTGGTGATATGGCCATAAAATACAATCTACTACAGTCCAGTCTCTAGCATGTACAAAAACACGCCACTGCTTCCTCCTCCTCTTCTCGGTTTATCGCCATCAGCGGAGCAAGAGCGTCATCGCAGCTTAGCTAGAACTCCCTCAGTCCCATATTATAAGAGCATTTTTTACACTAGTACATAGGATCGGATTCCATAGGAATTTTTTCTATGTATATTTTGTGCTCCTCTCCAACCTATTTTTACAATTCCTTTTTTTTCCGGTGGCGTTGAACACTCTTTGCTAATCCTATCGGATTTAGCATTCCAGTCCCATACTTTCCACATTCCGGTATTTTCATTATCCTGGGAATCAAAGAGGCCCTTAGACTGGTTTAGGTCCGATCGTTTTTTTTAATGTAATATGTCCAAAATGTAATGAACGTGCTCTGGTTTCTATGAAAATAAACCGGTTTGCATGTAGTAATTCATTTATTTACTCTTTTGCAGGGGGGTTTGCATGTAATTCGTCTGGTTTCAAATGTAAATTACGCCAGCATGGTTGGATGGCCTGCTCTCGCATCACTATCTGTGAAAATCGTACCAACCGATTGGCACTCAGCGTTGGAGATGCTCCGAGTCGTGCATGCACTTCGACCAAGATGCTCTATGTCTCACATGTTGGCGAAAGGAAGCACGTAGAAATAGCTGAGGAGTACATATAGGACAAAAAATGCGTGAAAAATTATGTATTATGAAGCGTAGCTGCGGTTCGAACAGGAGATCTAAAGTGATGACAGGTATAGGTCGCACGCACCCAACTAGTGGTACTAGACGTACGAGGACAAACGAGTACAGAGTACTTTTATTCTATCAATACAAGTCCCATATGACAACGGCGTTCGTGCTACAGCTAGCTCTTCTCCCTCTTCATTTCTGTCTTCTAATTCTAACTCAGTCAACGCACGGTGGGTGGGGTGGGGATTTGCCGATAGTCGGTTTGCTCAACTGCAGCCCCATCTGACTGTCACAACCCTTGAATAATTGCTTGTAATTAGTTACATTAGAAGCATTCATGCATCAAGTTTAAATTCAAGAAACTTGAATTGAGAAAACTTGACAGCCTCAAAATTTAATCAAAAGAAGGGCAAAGAACCCTAAAAGTTGCATTCAATGTTTCCACAAATTCCTTCATTGATGTTTGATAATTTTGGCAAGGGTTTTGATCCAAACCAAAAATATTGAACATTTTTAAGGGTTTATTTTTGGGACTTCAAATTTGAATCAATAACTATTTGAATTTGAATTATATTCATATAATTAGAATATAAGTTCAAATAACTCTTAAATAATTTATGTGCCTTTGGGTAACTCCATTGTGCAATATAAAAATATTCAGGGTAATTTTGTCAGTGGTTTTGGAATTGTTTTATTTGAAAACGGTGGCAAAAGAAATAAATAAATAAAAACAAAACAGAAATAAAACAAAAGATAGAAATCTCACTTGGCTTACCTGCGGCCCAGCTAATGTGCAGCCCAACTGGCCCAGGCTGCCAGTCATCTCCCTCCTCTGCCAGGAAGACGAGGGCACGCGCTCGTCGCACACGCGCGCACGCGCACCAAGCCACCACCTTGCCTGCCTGCTTCATCGGTGCCGAGGATAGGCCCAGACAGACGTCCGGATCGGGACGACCCCTCGCCCACTCTCCCCCTCGTCTCCCTCGCCCATTTCCACCATGGTCGTAGCACCCGAGGCCGCATCAACGTGAACCACCGCAGCCCTAGTCGTCCCCTCACCATGTCGTCGTGTCTTGGAGCTCCGCTACGACCTCTTCTTCGTCCTCGTTGAGCAACACATCGCCAGAAGCCGTGAAGCCTCGCCATCCGAGCTTGCCCGAACCCGTTGAGACCCCCGTTAGACTCACCGTGAGTTCCTACACCATATCTCCCTTTCCTTCTCGTCGATTTCATCTTCTAGCCGTTGATTCCTCGACGACCGGAATGCACCACCTAAGCGCGCCGTCGGCGTAGCTCCAGTGACCAATTGATCACTCCGGCATATCTAGCAAGTTCGCATCAAACCACAGAGACCCGTTGGCGCTTTAGTTTGCACATTTGCAAGCTGCAATCGCGCGCACACCCAAGTAGTAGCTCCGACCACCGCCTAGCTCGCCGCTGCCATCACCATAGACCACCGCAGCTCCCCCTGATTACTCCATCAGATGCGCGTGAGCGTCAGCTCGCCGTAGAGACCAACCACGGCTCAAACCGCGGCTTGTAAACGAAACCCGACGCTCACCGCCGTGTTTGACCCCGCTGGCGGCTAAACGCTGGCGTGTTTGACCTGGTTGACCGGGGGTTTGACCTTCGCTGGGTCACTGACATGTGGGGCCAGCCCCTGACTAACCCTATATTAGGTTTTTAATTAGGACTAATTAACATTGTTAATTAGCCTAGACACTGACATGTGGGGCCCTCCCCTGGTTAAGTTAAATTTAGGATTTAATTAACCCTAATCCAGTGTTTAGTGAACTGTGTCACTGACCAGTGGGCCCCACTGGTCAGGTTTAACCTAGAATTGTGTCACTCTAACGTAATGCTAATGTTGTAATTCATTTGTGGAATTTGAATAAATCCTAAATGATTTATTTATTTCAGAAATTGTATCAAACTTCTAAAAATCTTAGAAAATCAACCGTAACTCCAAATGGAATAAATTATATATGAAAAATTATTAGAAAAGTAGGGAAAATCTGTTTATGCCATGTTCATGCATGTTTGAGCAACCTAACACCACTGTTTAGGTCAATTAAATTAAATGGAATTTGAAATGTCATATATGGGGTTTGAATTTGAACATTTGGTTCAAGCCAACTTCATTTAATTGTGTTTCTAGTTGCATTAGCTCAATGAACAACATACTGCCATGTCATGGTCATACATCATGTTGTTGCATTGCATTGATTGTGTTCTTTCTTATTTGTCGGTGTTTGTCCCCTCTCGGGTAGCAGACAATTCCGACGTTGTGATCATTGACACCAATGAAGAACGTTACTATCTTCAGAAGTGTCAGGCAAGCAAACCCCCTTTGAGCATTCTGATACAATCCCACTCTCTCGCTTCTGCTCTCTTTTACTGCATTAGGACAACAATGATTCAACTATTACATGTTGCGATAGTTGAACCCATTCCTCTGCATGACATGTATTTGCCATAGTAAATACTAAAAACCCACTAGTATGAGTAGGAATTTCTTGAGCCATGTTGTGACTACTCATCTATGCTTGCTGGTTATGCCTGCTATGCTTAGAGTTGTGTCGGGTCTAATCCATTTGGGCGAAGAATTGGAATGGTTGTGTTCATGTCCTACCGTGTGAGAGCTAAGTGTGTGAACATGATTTTGTAAAGGTAGCGATGAGACGCCATGTAAGAGTACATGGTGGGTTGTCTCATTGAGATCGTCCTCAGGAACTGAGTTCTGTGTTTGTGATCCAAGACAGTTACTACCACACATTGGGATACTTAATTGGCCCTCTCGACTTATTAATCATCTTGATCTCTATCCAGGAGTTGCAACTAGTTTCTAGTGTTTGTAGGATATGTGTTAGAGGTCGTGCATAGCGCTGACCTTAGGGGTGGGCTATGATGCGATAGAGACACCGAGGCACGGTGTACCAGGATGACACCCAGATGGTGCACTTGGGAACCATGTTCTCATCGTTTGGGGGCCGTGATAGAAACCTTGGCCGGACTTCCGTTGTGGATACAACCTCAAATAGGTGATAAATATGGACTATAGTCTTGTGTGGTTAGTCAGGTCGTGGTCGACACCCTCGCCAGGCTTTCGCTTGAAGGTTGCCGAGATACATGGCGTGTACATGGTGGTAAGTGGTGAGAGCGTGTGTGAAGAAGTACACCCCTGCAAGGTTAATGATCTATTCGGAGAGCCGCGTCCTCGAATATGGACTACTTGGAAAGCTTATATTGTTCATAGACAAGTTGAAATGGATACTATAAAATGGGCAAGATAAGTGTGAGTGCTATGGATGGCCTTCTCGTAGGGAGACTGGACAGAATCCATAGTGGTGTATTGATATGGTGAATATGTGGACTCGTCTGTGCTTTCTCACCTCAAAGAAGTTACTGGTAATTGTAGTACAGGATAGCCACTGAGTCAAAGCTGGCTTGTTGCAGTTAAAATCCACAATCCCCTTGCTGATACTGATGCATATGTATTTAGTTTTGACGTAAGTCTTGCTGAGTACCTTTGTACTCACGATTGCTTAATTTATATTTTTGCAGAGGAGACGTTAGTCTCACTAGTGGTTTCAGCGATGAGTTCGATGTTGACCGATTAGCTTGGGAATCCCAGACAGAGGTCTGGTTCCTATGGAGGGTCTTGTAGATAGTCAGGCTTCTCAGCCTTTTTCTTTTGTAGTTGTCTGTACTCAGACATGTTTATACTTCCGTTGCTTGTATGACTTTGTATGTCGGGTCATGAGACCCATGTTTGTAATATTATGCTATGTAAGGCTCTTCAGAGCCTCTTAAATAAATACTCTGAGTCATAGAGTTGTGTTGTGATGCCATGTTGTATTTGCACATACCGTGCATATTATGTGTATGCTTTTGAAATGCACTGGTATGTGTGGGATTCGATACCTAGTTATCTGCCTTGGTAGCCTTCCCTACAGGACAATGCCTCCTAGTGCTTCCACTGAGCCATGGTAGCTTGCTACTACTCCGAAACACATGGATTAACCAGCATGTATCCTTCTTTGCTCCTGTGTCTGTCCCTTCGAGGAAATGTCATGCGGTGTTTTAGTGGAGTCCTTGTAGGTTACTACGACTCGGTTGCACACGCTGATAACCGACACGTGCATTGCTGGGTTATGTATGCATGTCCCTGTATGTTTGTGCCACCTTGGTTTATGACTAGTCATGTTGACCCGGGTTCTCTGTCAGATGGATGCTAGCATTGCAATCATATACATGAGCCAAAAGACGCAAATGGTCCCGACCAAGGTAAAGGTTGCAGTTGTGGGTTAGCATGCGTGAAGTCACAAAGTGATATGATGTGTCTTATGCTAGATTGGTGTGACTTAGGATCAGGGTCCGGACAGCTTTGGTATCAGAGCCTAACTGCCTGTAGGATTACCAAGCCAAACTGGTCGAAGTCGAGTCTAGAAATGCTTTAGTATATAAGGGAATTGATTGTGGAAGGGAACATATGACTCTTTTTACTCCTTACCTTTGTATCCTTCTGATTCTGAGTCACCCTCTTCTTTTCTACGGGGTTTAAGAACTAGGCTTCTCATCTATCTATTAGGATGAGGAGTTATTATGCTGGAGACTTATAGGAAAGTTGTTGGCTTCTCGGATCGGTACTTCCATGATAACTCAGTAGTTATGTTATCAGATTTCTTGCAGGTTGATTCATGTTTCATGCCCGTACATCTGTTATGATGTCCGAGTTATCCAAGGTTTCTAAATAATCTGATGCATTTGCAAATCTTTCCCCCTATTTCTGATGTCTTTTTGGGCCAGATTAACCACACTAATCGCTGAGTTGAGGTACTCCGTTGCCTCGACATATTTGTTGAAGCCATTAGGAAACTGGGATATCATAGATAACCACCCGGTAACCCAACCTTGTGTTGTGTTCCCTGTAACGCCCGGATAATTAAGCTACAGTAATCCTCTGCTAATGATGCCCCATCACCATGATTACTGTTGTTAAACTCGCGTTGATTCGAAACCGGTTCAAATTCAAATATTAAAATAAAGTCAAACAATCAAAGTTTTCAAATGTCAAAACTAAAATGTTCAAAGTGTGGCCAATATTCCATAACTAATTATGGTGGTGAACCAATATTTTTATAAAGTGGTTTACTGCCCTATATTAATTAAAACTGTGGCTATAACAAATAATTAAATGCTTTTTAATTTATAAAAATACTAAGCTATTTTATTTAAACCTCAAGCTAAATGTGCCAGTATCATAATTTATAATAATAAATTAGGTGCTAGTTTTATATTTTGTAAGACTAAAGTAATTTGAAATTGAAATAAAAACTGAAACCATAAAAAAAGAAAATGCAATGGGAAAATAAAATAGAATAGAGAGAACACCCCCCTGGGCCTAGCCCAACCCAGCCAGCCCACCTTACCACCCACCGGTCGCCCCTTCCCTTCCTATTCCTCTTCTCCGTGTCGCTACAGGGGCGAGGTCGACCCCGACCACCTCGCCGGCCTCGCCGTGGGGATAAGACCAACCCCTGCGCCCCACTCTCTCCCCCATGGAACCCTAATCCCCTCTCCCTCCCTCACGTGCCCCTTGCTCTCTCTGCCAGATCTGGCGCGCCGCTCGCGCTCGAAGACGCAGCTGTCGCCGCCCGAAGCCACCGTGCCCGTCGGCCGTCGCCCACCACCGAGCCTCGCCGCCCCGTACACCTGCACCGGGGGTGAGGACCCCTCCTCGTCCGTTTCCCTCCTTTCCTCACTTGTTTCGTTCGTCGTAGCCACCGTCGTCGAAGCCCCTCCGCGGGCGCCCGCTCACCCTGCGGCCTCCCTGTCATCGTTCCCTACCTCCCACGCGCGGTTGTACCCCGCGACCCCTCCTCCCCTGCTTCTGCTGCGTACCGCGGCTGCGCCAGCCACGCCTCGCGCCACCCGCGCCTCCGGCCGCGCTGGCCTCTAGCTGCCCACGGCCGCCGCAGACCACTGCTGCTTGGTCGCGCCCTCCTGTACCCCGCACCCGCCGCGTCCTGGGCACGTCCACGCGTGCCCCGGCCCCGGCCCCTGCTCGCCGGAACCGCCCCGCACCCGCCTCTGACGCTCGGCTCGCTTCGGCCATGGCCTCGCCTCCTCCCGCGTCCAGCGGCGTGCGCCATCCGCCGCCCGCGCGCCGGCAGCACCCTCTCGCCCCTGCTGCTGCTGCTCGCCGCCCCGCTGCTCTGCTGCCTGCAACCATGCTGCTCGCCAACGCTGCCGCTGCCGCACGCGCGCACCCGCAACCGCTGCCTGCTGCTATGCTGCACTGCTACAGTAACATTCAGTTACTGTAGCCGTAACTAGCTTTACTGATATTACAATGACTAGCCCTCTAAACAGCCCCTAAACAGCGATAAGACAAGTCCTAACATGGGTAAAAATTATATGAATAGAAAGTAGACATAACAAGCTTCATTTTGTTCCGTTGGACCTGTTTCAGATAATGAGTGGATTAATTCCTACGAAAATCACAAAGTTCTATGTTCTGTTAACAGAAAAACCAAAAAACAGCTTTATTTTCATAGCTAATTTAGAGTTGTTGATGATCAAGCAAATGAACTCTAATATGGATGAAAGTGATACTAACATGTAGATCGCAGAGAAATGCTCACAATTGATATAAGGCACATAATCATAGGATGTACAGAACAATAGTTGTAGCCTTTTGAAAACAGCTAAGTGATGTTTAAAACTGGCAAATTCTCAGACTTAGCCAAATTTCAGTAAATCCTGAAAATAACTAAAACTTTGTAAATTAATATAAAATAAACCGTATCTCGGATGAAAATACTTTGTACGTGAAAGTTGCTCAGAAAGACGAGATGAATCCGAAAACACTCTCCGTTCATCTGTCATGTGCCCCTAGCATAGCCAACATGCAACCGTCCCCCTCCGTTTCATCTGTCCGAAAATACCAAACTTCGGGAAAGCATTCCCGGATGTTTTCCCCCTTTCACCTGTATCATATAGTACTGCGTTAGAACACCCCTAGCTCTGCCTGTTGACTTGTCATGCATATGTGTGCTTTGTATTTACTGTTTCTTCCCCCTCTTTTCTCCGGTAGACCCTGAGACCGCTGCTGATGTCCCTGTGATCGACAACGTCATCGACGACCCTTCTTCCTTTCGATTTTGCTACTGTTATCTATTGCTCCTATTCTGATGCATAGACTGCTTTTGTAACCTGCTGTTGTACCTTACCTACTTATCCTAAATTGCTTAGTATAGGTTGGTTGGTGATTCACCAGTGGCCTCCCACCTTGTCCCTGTTGCCCCTGCTTCATCATCGATGACTCGATCAACATGATCGACGACCAGAGACCGACACATCACTTCACCCCCCTTAGTTGTACGACTCTGCATAGTTACTATCGAGTGCCGAGGGTGATACCTCGTAACGCACTCCTGATGATAACTCTGTAGTGTAGCTATTCGGTCGTGGTCATCGAGGGTGATTCCTCCTTCACCACTCCCGATACGACTATGTCGTGCAACCCCTCAAGTATGAACCTCGAGGGTGATTCCTCCTACGTTCACCTTGATGGTTACATCGAGTGGAATACATCGCGGGTGATTCCTCGGGTGTTCCCCTTGATGTTTTGGACACACGGTTACCTTGACTTTACAGCAGTTCCTTGTGAAAGTCGGGCGGGCCCGGAGAGCACCCGCAAGATGTTACGGTGGCGGCTGGCTGTTTAGCGGTATCACCCAGGAGGGGTGGTAGCTCCGGATTTGTCCCGATAGCCGTCACTTCTTTTAATAATGCACTAACAGGTTTGGGTATTTGTTCAGAGTTGGCCACTGGCCTTTACGCACTAACCACCACGCGGGCATAGTTATGGGTGCTCGGCGTCGTAGTATCAGCCGAAGCTTTGTCACACGTCCAGTTCAGCATTGTGGCCGGGCCGGATCGCGCCATCCAGGCAGAGGTGGTGCTAGTATCCCCTTGCGCACAATGACCCAAAGTGCAACGGGCGATGGGCCCAAGACCCCGGAGTGCTTAGGATGTAGACCGGCGGGGACCTCTCTGCTGAGCCTAGGTAGGGCTGCGACGTGTTGATCTTCCGAGGCCGGGCATTGACTCAGAAAAGTGTGTCCCGCCAGAGTAATCAAGCATGTTGGGAAATGTGGTGCACCCCTGCAGGGAAGATTATCTATTAATAGTCGTGTCCTCGGTAACGGACGTTCAGACTTGTATCCTGATCTATTATAACTAGAAATGGATACTTGAGATATGAGATGGATATGTGGCTCCAGGATTGCTTTCTCGCAGGGAGTCGAGGAAGGATCTCTGGGTGTTAATACTACAACATGCTTGTTAGTTATAAAATGTTATTCTTTACTCTTCTGAATGCTGCAAGATGCTTGAAGACGCTTGAAGATGCTAGTCTTCGATAGGCTAGGCTTTTCCTCTCTATTCTGGCATTCTGAAGTTCAGCCCACAGATACAACCCTTCCATTTGATACTGATGCATACTTAGTGTAGATCTGATGCTTGCGAGTACTTTGGATGAGTACTCACGGTTGCTTTGCTACCCCTTTCCCCTTCTTTCTTCTTTCCGGTTGTTGCAACTAGTTGGTGGATCCCAGAAGCCAGATGCCACCCCCGTCAACTACTACTACTACCCGGAGGGTGCCTACTACTACGTGGAGACCATCGACGACCAGGAGTAGTTAGGAGGTCCCAGGCAGGAGGCCTTGCCTCTTCGATCATTGTTGCTTTTGTGTTTGCCTTCTTAAGGCAGTCTTGTTTAACTTATGTCTGTACTCTGATATTGTTGCTTCCGCTGACTCTCTTATGTATCGAGCTTTTGTATTCGAGCCCTCGAGGCCCCTGGCTTGTAATATGAAGCTTGTATTATTTTATTTGTGTCTAGAGTTGTGTTGTGATATCTCCCCGTGAGTCCGTGATCTTGATCATACACATTTGCGTACATGATTAGTGTACGATCGAATTGGGGGCGTCACAAGTTGGTATCAGAGCCGACTGCCTGTAGGAATCCCCTTTCCAACTCCTTGGCTGAAGTTGAGTCTAGTCCTTGAAAAATTGATTACTAACATGGTTGTGTGGCTTACGGGCCCACGTCGCCAATGGGTGGTATTAGGATCTTTTATTCCTCGTCCTTACTCTGGGACTCTGATCTCTCTCCTATTAGGGTTAAATGAATTTGCTAACTCCAACATTAGGATCTCGTAATCACATCCACCCGCAGATTTGTATTACCCTTTTCTCGAATTGAGGGCCAAGATCTGCTTCACAGTATTTACAGACCTCAGGATCCTTTTATCGAGGGCACCCTGCGTCGTCACTTGCAAATCCTTCACTCTAGTGGTTTTCTCCGACGCTGATGTAGCCTTTGCTATGTCCCGTTGTTGTAGCCCTCCATCGCGTGCATGCGTGTCGCCTAGTATGTCTAGGATGTTTCTCTTGTCCGAAATCATACGAACAACATGTAATTGGCCCCGTATATGTATCTGTATGTCTTCAACGACTAGTGCTTTGTACATACTGCGCCTTTGCTCACTCTTCAAGTTATACCATGAATGACTCCTTACACTTGCTCCACCCCTTGCTAAACTGCCCCCCGTTGCAATTAAGCAGGTTGGTTAGACCCGCTGGTCATGGCCGTGGTGGCGAAAATCCACCACCTCCCGAATACATGGCTGAAATGATACAGCAGTTTGATGTTGAATCATCTGTTCATGGTAGGAGTCATGGCTCAGCTTCCGCGTCCCAATATGAATCAACAACCAGCCCCAGTGACACTGCAATACTTTGCGTGTCTCAACCCTGTCTTCTACAGCAACTCAACTCAGCCCCTTGATGCTGATGATTGGCTCCATGACATCACTTTCGAGTTGGAGTCTGCTGATGTAGCCCCTGCCAACTATGTCACCTTTGCGGCTTACTACCTGAAAGGTCCCGCTACTCAATGGTGGGATAGCCACAGGCGTTCCTTACCTGTTGAAACCGCCATCACTTGGCCGGAATTCCAAGCTACATTCTGCGGGCCAATGTCGAACCACCATGGTTAGTCACAATGTCCCCGCTGAAATTGAAGGGTTGGAATTCCATGTTTCCCCCATTGTTTTGAAGTCATTCAATATTGACCTCATTCTGGGAATGGAATGTTTTGAAAACACATACCGCTCCTATCATTTGCACCACTAAAACCGTCCATCTACTACACCCTTCAAGTGAGATAGTAAGCTACCATGCTCATCTTGTTCGAAATGCCGAAGCACGGATTTATTCCTTGAATGCATGAAACGCTTCTCCTTTTGAGAGAATTGAAAATGCTCCAGTCGTTTGTGAATCCCAAGAAGCCTTTCTAGAAGAATTACCCAGTCCATGACCTTGAACTTGCTGCAGTTAAATTTGCACTGAAGTTGTGGCGACATTTTCTTTTTGGTAACCGTTGTGAGATCTTCACCGATCATCAAAGTCTGAAGTAATTGTTTACTCAGCTAGATCTGGATCTCTATCAGTAGCGATGTATGGAAACAATCACAGACTATGACTACGGTATTTCTTATACCCCTGGCAAGGCTAATGTCGCGGCCAATGCCCTGAGTCGCAAGTCTTATTGCAACAACCACATGGCTAATAAAGCTCAACCCTTGTAAGATGATCTCACTTACAGAGAGCATCCGATCCATGTTCTTGTTCAAGCTGAACGTTGCACCCGTCAGCGGGCTATCAAATTCTTAAATTCCGTGGTCAAATCATTCTGAAGATGAAGCCACTTGGGAACTCGAGGATCGTCTTCGAGATGAATACCCCATTTTGTTTCCTTCTACCTCCTAAAATCTCGGGACGAGATTTCTTGTAGTGGAGGAGATTTGTAATGCCTGGATAGTTAAGCTACAGTAATCCTCTGCTAATGATGCCATGTCACCATGATTACTATTGTTAAACTCGCATTGATTCAAAATCGGTTCAAATTCAAATATTAAAATAAAGTCAAACCATTAAAGTTTTCAAATGTCAAAACTAAAATGTTCAAAGTGTGGCCAATATTCCATAACTAATTATGGTGGTGAACAAATATTTTTATAAAGTGGTTTACTGCCCTATATTAATTAAAACCGTGGCTATAACAAATAATTTAATGATTTTTAATTTATAAAAATACTAAGCTATTTTATTTAAACCTCAAGCTAAATGTGGCAGTAGCATAATTTATAATAATAAATTAGGTGCTAGTTTTATATTTTGTAAGACTAAAGTAATTTGAAATTGAAATAAAAACTGAAACTATAAAAAAAATAAAAAAAAATGCAATGGGAAAATAAAATAGAATAGAGAGAACACCCCCCGGGCCTAGCCCAACCCAGCCAGCCCACCTTACCACCCACCGGTCGCCCCCTCCCTTCCTGTTCCTCTGCTCCGTGTCGCTACAGGGGCGAGGTCGACCGCGACCACCTCGCCGGCCTCGCCGTGGGGATAAGACCAACCCCTGCGCCCCTCTCTCTCCCCCATGGAACCCTAATCCCCTCTCCCTCTCTCACGCGCCCTCGCTCTCTCTGCCAGATCTGGCGCGCCGCTCGCGCCCGAAGACGCAGCTGTCACCGCCCGAAGCCACCGTGCCCGTCGGTCGTCGCCCTCCACCGAGCCTCGCCGCCCCGTACACCTGCACCGTGGGTGAGGACCCCCCCCCCCCCCTCGTCCGTTTCCCCCCTTTCCTCACTTGTTTTGTTCGCCATAGTCGCCGTCGTCGAAGCCCCTTGTAAGTGCATCTAGTGCCCCTTAGTGATTTTGGTGTATTGAAGACTTATAGGTTAAGGGACTAATGAGTTTGTGAGTGTACACAGGTCTATAAGTCTATGAGGAGTTTGATATTTACGATGAAAGTCGACCCCTAAAAATGAATGTCTTCAACTAAAGACTTTGGTTTTCTTGAAGACTTTGAAAGTGAAGAATTGGTGTGACCCTGAAGACTTGATATTCATGCGAGGATTATGAAGCGTGAAGACTTTTGTTTTCGTAGTTTCATTTCTTTCTTCTTGAGTCATAGGAAACACCGTACTGTTAAGGGGTCGAGGTAAAACAAGGAAAAGTTTCCAAGTGATGCTCACTCAAAATCCTACACCTACCCAATCCTTTCAAGTGAAGCCATTGGAAATCTCATACAGCTTAGTCAAGTTCTCAGTGACAGAGACGAAGTTCTTCTGTTTTCTGAGGAATTTGTTCTGACTGAGGAGTTAGGAATTCGCCAGTGCGGATTGCCTACAAGTAAGGAACATGATAGCCTGAGGAATTTGATACTCAAATTTCCGACCGTTGTTGTCTACGTGCCAGCTGTCCCAAAATATCTACCCACCTAACGGTCATATCATGAAGGGCATTTATGTCTTATCATGTCGGGCTGCTCCCTAGGCTATAAATAGCCGCCCCCTTCAACCACTAGCTGGTTGGCTGCTCCGAGAGATAGATTGACACTTGTCATTTAGAGCATCCCCACTCCGAGGACTTTGAGCGAAAATCATCAAGTGAGGAAAAACCCAAAACCCAAACACCTACAAACCCAAGTGATTGAGCATCACTGAAGAGATTGTTCTGTGTGGAACCGACGCTTGTTACCTTTGAGGACTGTGCATCCTCCAGACGGTTTAGGCGTCATGGTCTAGAGCATCCAGAGAAATTGTGGATTGCCGAGTGACCGAGTATGTGAAGGTTTGGAAGTCACCTGAAGACTTACCACGAGTGATTGGGCGAGGTCTGTGTGACCTTAGCTCAAGGAGAATACGGTGAGGACTGTGTGTCCGGGACTGTGTGTCCTCAGGTTTAAATACCTAGCCGCTCTAACCAGACGTACAACTGTCACAGCAGTTGGAACTGGTCTACCAAATCATTGTCTTCACCGAGCTACTGGTTCTATTTCCTCAACCCTTTCATTTCCTCGCATTCTTGCTATGTATTTGATCATTACTGTTTGAAGACTTTGACTGAAGACTTTCTCAATTTCCTCAGTTCAATTTCTTCTGTCAGTTTGTCTTCAGCCTGCTTATCCTGTGTTTACGCTACTCGTACTCTGTGCTTGTTTTCATTTCATCATGATGACTGTGCTACTGCTCTGTTATGCTTGCATCTGAGTACTTATTCCGCTGCTAAGTAGTTCGTCGCTTAGGAATTTCCTCACCTTGAAATTCCTTAGTGACGAATTTGTAAAAATCGCCTATTCACCCCCCCCCTCTAGTCGATATAACGCACTTTCAATTGGTATCAGAGCAAGGTACTCCCTTGTTCTGTGTGATTTTGGTTTAACCACCTGGAGTTTTAGTTATGTCGACTGCAGGCATGATCAAGGTCTCAGCTGGGTGTCCTACCTTTGATGGGACGGACTACCTCTACTGGAAGAACAAGATGCGCATGCATCTTGAGGCAATTGACAACGATCTCTGGTATGTTGTGGAAAAGGGTGTTCCCTCTGTCACTCCTTCCTTAAACGCTGCTGACGTGAAGAGATTCAAGCAACTCGACTCTCAAGCGAAGAATATCATATGTGGCCATCTGAGCAAAGGGCAGTATGGCAGAGTGAGTGCTTTGGAGACAGCTAAGCTTATCTGGGATAGGCTGTCCAAGGTCAACGAAGGAGTCTCAACTCAACGTGACTCTCGAGTTGACGTTCTTCGCAATCTCTTCAACCACTTCAAAAGACTCGACAACGAAAATGTTCAGCAAACCTTTGATCGCCTCACTGACATCTCAAACGAGCTTCAAGCACTGGGTGCCACTGACATCACCGACCATGAGGTGGTGAAGAAATTGCTGAGGTCACTCGATTCTTCATTCGATACACTGGCACTGATGATTCAAGAACGTGGAGACTACAAGTCACTTGATCCTGCTGATATCCTCGAGAGGCTAAATACTCATGAATTCCAACTAGCTGAGAAGAGAGATCTCTACGGACCGAGCTATGGTAGATCTCGTGCTCTGAAAGCCAAGGCAGTCTCTGAATCTGAAGATGAAGATTCTGGTAGCAGCCTGGGTGATCCTGAAGAACTGAGTCAGGAGCTAGCAATGCTCGTGAGGAAATTCCAGAAGTTCTCTAGACGTGGCCGATTTGGAAAATCCTCAAGAGGTGATGACATGAAATCAGATTCCTCATCCCGTGACTACAAGAAGAGAACTTGCCATAAATGCAAGAAACCTGGTCACTACATTACTGATTGTCCTCAGTGGGAGAAGGAATCAAAGAAGAAGAAATACAAGGATGATAGTTCAGATGACTCTAAGAAGAAGAAGAAATCTTCAAAGTCCTCATCGTCAAAATCTTCAAAGTCTTCATCTCACAAGAAGAGCAGCTCCAAGAAAGCTCGGGCATTCATTGGCAAGGAAATGGACTCTGAAGCTGAATCTGAGGAACATGAGGAAGAGGAGGCATCTGAGGAGTCAGACTCTGGTGTGGCGAGCCTAGCCCTCGCTACTGCTTATGTTAGCAAGTCCATCTTCAACACTGAGGAAAATGGCTTCCCCAACACTGCTGATGAAGGCAACAATGACTATGCTCCCACCTATTGTTTCATGGCAAAAGGTGCAAAGGTATTCAAATATCCCTCCTCTGAATCAAGTGAGGATGAATCTGATGATAACCTCAAACCCAGCTATTCCAAACTTGCTAATATTGCTGTTAAACAACAAAAGGCTTTGGAAAAGGTTCAAAATATGCTAGACAAAAGCGATGATCTGTTAGGTGAGGAAATGGATCGAACTCAAACACTGACTGATAATCTTCAGCAACTACAGTCTAAGTTTGACACCCTTCAAGGTCGTCATGAAACTCTCTTAGCCGATCATGAGAAGCTTTCTTATGAATTTCTTCAAAGAAAGAAAGATCTTGAGAAGCTAAGGGTGAGTCATGAAGATCTTCAGAAGGAAAATGATTCTTTGCTTGCTCAACAGATCAGTTCCGCTCAGGAAGAATTTATTCCACCATGCTTGAAATGCATTGAACGTGAAACTGCTAATTCTTCACCAGAATGTTCAAATGCTTCTATTGCTACAAATTCTTCAACTATCTCTGTGGTCACAAATTCCTCATCTGAGGATACCACTAGTATCACTGATGAAAATGCAGGGTTGAAGGAATTGTATGTGACAGGCATGTACAAAAGCCTCAAAGGGCATCAGACTCTTTGTGATGTGCTCAAAAAGTAGATCTTGAACAGGAACCCTAGGAAAGAGGGTATCGCCTTTGAGAGGAAACTCAATGCTGATGGAACCTACTGGAAACCTGAGCAGTATCCCAAAACCTCATGGGTTGCTGCGAAGGGATCTCCCGTAGATCCATCCACTTTATCTGGCTTTACTTGTGAATCCTCATATTCATCTGATGAGTCATTTGACTCCAACTATAAACTGTTCAAAATCAGAATGGTGAGGTATTTGCTAGATATGTTGGATCTAACTGCAGGAATGGTCCCCCTATGAAGAAAATCTGGGTTCCCAAAAGGTGCCTTGAAAGTCTTCAGGTGAATGTCCTCATGACACCACCAGTGAAGAATAATAACCCCAGATCAAATTCTTCATATGGACCAAAGTCTTCACATGGATCCAAGTCCTCACATGGACATCATCGTGCTAACACTTCTGTTTCGCAGGGAAAGCCTAAGGGCTATGAATATGTGCATTATTCTTCAAATCATTATGTTCATAAGTCCTCGAAGAATTTCTCTGCTTATTCATATGCTTACCCTAACCCCTCTTATGTG
Source organism: Thinopyrum elongatum (assembly GCA_011799875.1). Classification (NCBI taxonomy): domain Eukaryota; kingdom Viridiplantae; phylum Streptophyta; class Magnoliopsida; order Poales; family Poaceae; genus Thinopyrum; species Thinopyrum elongatum. The sequence goes on along the minus strand of CM022300.1, from coordinate 568,924,285 downwards.
AAACGAAGTGGTCTGGCGTCTATGCCACCTTTCTCTTATGGAGCTCACAGAATGATGAACTCCTTGCCACCCCTCCAGATGTGGGTGGTGAAGAAAAAGAACTAATCTCTTGTGCAGGGTCAGGTCTCCAGACGAACTAAATCGTCTGAAGAATTTGCTGGAGACCTGAAATGCTTAAAAGGACGCAAGCTAATCATGAAGAAATGATTTATTCATTTCTCACGTCCTCACATTGCTATATATATACATATGTTGCTTTAATTGATGAAATATGTCTGATGAATTTGATGTCATATTCTTCACTCTGAAGTATATGAGTTCGTAAGATGCACTAATTCATGTGCAGGATGATTTACCCAAAGCTACTGAGTGGGTCCTCGATAGTGGATGTACAAATCACATGACCGGTGACAAGAGCTTACTGATGAACACTCCTTTATCTCCATCACACTTGAAGCATATCACCTACGCTAACAAAGGAAAAAGCAAGGTATTGGGTCTAGGTAGGGTTGCAATCTCAAAGGATCGACACATGGATAAAGTCATGCTTGTCGAGTCCCTCGGATTCAACCTCATGTCTGTCTCAATGCTTTGTGATCTTGATATGGTTGTTGTCTTTGGCAAATATCGTTGCTTAGTGCTCATGGAATCTGACAATTCCAAAGTCTTCGAAGGCTTTAGGAGAGGAGACTTGTATATTGTTGATTTCTCTACAGGACCACATCCTGCCACTTGTCTACTTGCTAATGCTTCAGAAGGCTGGCTATGGCATCGACGACTGGGTCATGCTGGCATGAGGAACTTACACACGCTCGTGAAGAAAAAGCACGTCATTGGCATCGAGGGTGTCAAATTCCTCAAAGATCATCTTTGTGGGGCTTGTGAGGCTGGGAAGATGACCAGAGCCAAGCACCCCTCGAAGACTATCATGACTACTTCTCGTCCTTTTGAATTGCTTCATATGGATCTCTTTGGCCCTACTCATTATGCCACACTAACAAATGCAGCATCTCTATATGGCTTTGTCATTGTTGATGACTATTCTCGTTACACATGGGTGCATGTCATTACTTACAAAACTGAAGTGCAGGAAGTCTTCAGACGATTTTCCTCAAGGGCTTCGACGAATTTCGGCGTGAAGATCAAGCCTATACGTAGTGACAATGGGACTGAGTTCAAGAATACTGGTCTTGATGACTATCTTGATGAACTTGGTATTACTCATGAGCTATCTGCCCCATACACTCCTCAGCAAAATGGCATTGTGGAGCGCAAGAACAGGACTCTTGTTGAGATGGCTCGCACCATGCTTGATGAATACAAGACACCTCGTCACTTCTGGTCTGAGGCAATTGATACTGCATGCCACATCATCAACAGGGTATATCTTCACAAATTCTTCAAGAAGAACTCATATGAACTCCTCACTGACAAGAAACCCAATGTGAGTTATTTCAAAGTCTTCGGTGCTAAATGTTGGATTAGAGATCCACATCACAATTCTAAATTTGCACCGAAAGCACACCGAAAGCACCTACAGGGTCTTCAACATCTATCACAACAAGGTTGTTGAAACTGTAGATGTGCGGTTCGATGAAACTAATGGCTCGCAAAGAGAGCACCTACCTCCTGTGCTAGATGAAAAGACACCTAAGGAAACCATCAAGTTCAAAGCTACTGAGGATGTTATTCCTACTGAAGAATCTGCTGAAGAAATCATTCCAGAACATGAAGAACAGCATGCTTCCGCACCTGAAGAAATTGGCTCTGAAGAAAATACTGAGCCAAATCAAAGTCGTCAACCTGCTCATCCTCGCGTTGCAAATGAAGTACAGATTGAGAGAATCATCAACGACATCAACGCACCAGGTCCTCTGACTCGCTCAAAAGCTTCACATTTATCTAACTTTTGTGGGCATTTTGCTTTCGTCTCTATCACAGAGCCCACCAAAGTTGATGAGGCATTTCTGGAGCCTGAATGGATTCAAGCAATGCAAGAGGAATTACATCAATTCAAGCTGAACAATGTGTGGGAGCTTGTCAAGCGACCGGACCCATGCAAGCACAATATCATCGGTACCAAATGGATCTACCGCAACAAGCAAGATGAAAATGGCCTAGTAGTGAGGAACAAGGCTCGTCTTGTGGCTCAAGGCTACACACAGGTTGAAGGAATTGATTTCGATGAAACTTTTGCACCTGTTGCTAGACTTGAGGCTATTCGCATATTGCTTGCTTATGCTAACCATCATAATATCATCTTATATCAAATGGATGTGAAAAGTGCATTCCTCAATGGTAAGCTTGAGGAAGAAGTATATGTTGCTCAACCCCCAGGTTTTGAAGATCCTAAGCATCCTGACAAAGTCTTCAGACTCAATAAGGCCCTCTATGGCCTCAAGCAGGCCCCTCGGGCGTGGTATGACACTTTGAAGGAATTCCTCATGAAGAAAGGCTTCAAACCCGGTTCACTCGACCCAGCTCTTTTCACCAAAACATATGATGATGAATTATTCGTGTGCCAAATATATGTTGATGCTATTATCTTTGGCTGTACTAACCAATGTTATACTGACGAATTTGCTTACATGATGAGTGAGGAATATCAAATGTCCATGATGGGAGAATTGAAATTCTTCTTAGGTCTTCAAATTCGTCAACAACACAATGGCATGTTCATTTCTCAAGAGAAATACCTCAAGGACGTTCTGAGGAAATTCGGTATGCAAGAATGCAAAGGCGTCAAAATCCCTATGCCCACAAATGGCCATCTATGCACTGATGAAAATGGAATAGACTTCGATCAAAAGGTATACCGCTCCATGATTGGCTCTTTATTGTACCTATGTGCATCTAGGCCGGATATTATGCTTAGTGTTTGCATGTGTGCCCGTTTTCAAGCTACACCGAAGGAATCACACCATAAGGTTGTGAAACATATTCTTCGATATCTAGCTCACACTCCAACACTTGGATTATGGTATCCCAAGGGCTCGGCTTTTGATCTCATTGGATATTCTGACTCTGACTATGCTGGTGATCGTGTGGACCGCAAGTCAACATCAGGCACATGCCATTTCCTCGGACGATCCTTAGTATGTTGGTCCTCGAAGAAGCAGAACTGCGTATCACTCTCTACTGCTGAAGCTGAGTATATTGCTGCTGGTTCTTACTGTGCTCAATTGCTATGGATGAAGCAAACCCTCAAGGACTACGGCATAAATGTGAAGAATGTGCCACTTTACTGCGACAACGAGAGTGCCATCAAAATTGCTCATAACCCAGTTCAGCACTCGAAGACAAAGCACATCGAGATTCGTCATCATTTTCTTTGAGATCATGTGTTGAAGGGTGACATCTCTATTGATCCCGTGAAGTTTGAAGAACAGCTAGCGGATATCTTCACAAAGCCCTTGGATGAGAAGAGATTTAGCAAATTGCGGTGTGAGCTAAATATCTTAGAATCTTCGAATGTCCTTTGAAAAGGACACACATCCTAACACTTATGCAAATTGATGACTTAGATGTGCAACACACGAAGAAACGTTTTTCTTCAATCAATGAAGACTAACCCTCTAAGTGTGAAGAAATTAATGAAGAATTTGATTCTCAGAGCCCTACAACAATTGTACGTGGTGTCTGAAATCATCATTCTTACACGGTGGGTCTCGCCACCACGAAAAGTTGAAAATCTTCAAAATTTGTGTTTTTCATCATTGTGCAAATTCTTCAAATTCTTCAACTTTGCAAAATCTTCACTCTCCCCGTCTGTATTCTTTATTGACTATATATATATTTTTGAGTTTTCTGTCCTCTACAGCATTCACTTATTGCTAATTCTTCAAGTTGTTTTTCTTCTAAGTGAATGTGATCGGACCCGTTCCCCCTCTGTGCTAAACTCAATCCAGTCCGTTCACAAATTCTTCATGTGCGTTCTATTTGAAACCCATTCAAAGTCTTCACTGTGTCCTTGACAGCTGAAGAATTTGCGAACGAAACATTAAAATATTCTTATCTGAATTTTCGGCTTTTGCCGCTCAAACCGTTCCATATCCCTCGATAAGATTAATCTATTCACCCACAATCTAACACGATCTCCACTTCATAGTACGTGGGTGACACATGTCGCTAGGATGAGAAGGGTCAGGGGCACATTCGTCCATATTCTTCGGACGAGCGGTTTTTCACCTCGGCTATAAATACCCCTCACCCTCCTCAGATTTCTCCTCCCGCTCGATCTCACTTCCCTCGCTCGAGCTCTCAGACCTAGCGCCGCCGCTACACTCCATCGTCGCCGGTGAGGAAGAGCTTCACTGCCTCGACCTCGTCGCCGTCGTACTCACGCCGGCCGCGGTAATCCTCACTCCGCCGCCGCCGTAGCTATTTTCCATCGCCAAGTTAGGGCGTGGAAGATCTGAACGGACGAACATCTCCACTGCTACTCTCAGTTCGTCGTGTTCTTCATCAAGGGTAAATAAAATTTATTTTTACTGCCCTTGTTGATTCTGATGATTTCCACAAAATCTTCAAAAGGTGTTTATTCTTCAACTTTCATGTTCTTAAACACCAACTTGCTTCTGTCCTTGATCAGTTTCTCTAAGCAACGTTTTTCTTCAAGATTCCTCAATTGTGTGGATTTTCAATCTACAAAACTCTGGAACCTAAGTCAAAATGCTTAGTGAAATTCCTCAAGACACCCCTGGTCAAATTCCTCAAACTTGATACTTTTGAAAATCTTCTGAGAACGCATATGACCTCTCCAAAACTCTTCGCACCTATATTCTGTTCACAGGTACACATGTCTGCTGCTGAATCTCTAGGTTCTCATCAACTTAACTCATTTGCAGCGTACCTTGAAGAAAAATTGCATACCTCATCAGAAAATTCAATTGTTCAAAATCCTCAAGTGAAGAAAATGGCTGATGGTAAAAGACCTCAGAAGGGAGGAAAGAGGCCAGAAACAAATACTGCTTTTGAGATCCCTGATGACATCTATGATGAATATTGTACTCCTGATGAAGCAACTCATGGCAAGGAGAACAAAAATCAGCGCAAAGTGCGCATTCAGAAGATTGAGAGGAGATGGGCAAGAGAATGGAGGGAATATCGCTATGTCACTCCCAAGTACATGAAGAAATTCGCTGTTAACCCTCCATGTCCAAGACCTCCATTGGCTCCTGGCCAAGAAGCTGATCCCACTAGCATCAGAAAAGGTGAGGAATTTCCTCAGGAGTGGGCTAAGCGTCAAGCCAAGCTGGCCAAAGTGGCTAAAGAGGCAGTGAAGAAATTCAATGAAGATTCTGTTGCTGCCGCCGCTGAGGCCTCTGCTAACAAGCCTAAGAAGGCTATGCTGAAGAAATCAGCTGTCAAGACAAGCTCCTCAGCTGCAATGCCCTCACGGCCAAGCTCTTCAAAGCCCTCACGGCCTGTTCCTCAAGCAAATTCCTCTAAAGCAGCTCCAACTCCCTCAGTTGCAAAATCCTCAGCTGCTCCTGCAAAGTCCTCAGCACCTGTGCATCTTGTCACATGCCAAAGGACTACTGGAATCTCAATTGCTTCAGGAGTCTCTGCAAGTTCTTCAGCTCCACCTCAGTCTTCAACAACTCCGATCTTGCTGAAGAAAAAGGCCACTGCTGGACGAGGCACAAGACCAAGTCCTCACAAGAAGCAGGTCGCCTTTTAGGTTCCGTCAAGCGAAGACGAAGCTGATGATGAAGAATTAGCTGAGATCATCAGAGATCGACAACAAAGGGCCGCTAGAGCCAAAGGCAGTGATGTGCCCCTCATGCTGGATCCAAGGAAGATCCTTGATTTCATCGATCTATGGCACAAGGATCCAAATACACCTTTACCTGAATTAAACCTCACTCCTGGTCAAAGTCACATGTTGACGGCCTTCATAAATGAAGAGAAATGGAAATTTGAAAAGGCCAGGCAGGTGAAGAAGGCTCAGTACAAGAAGGAGCGTTTTCTGAAGAACAATGTTGTGAAAATGTCTCCTGAAGAACTTGTGACTATGCAGGCTGAGATCAAAGCACTCAGTGATGAATTTCATGCATTCCATGCAGATTGGCTAGGTGCCAAAGTCAGATTCGTCAGAATGGCAAAAGGATTTACTCCAAGTGTTGCAGCTTCATCGCAACCCAAATTTCCTCAGACTGGAATATCTGTTTAGTCTGCTGAAGAAAATGAAAGCGCCAGAGCTGCTGAAGAAATTCCAGTCTCTGAAGAAAATGCCAGGGCAACCTCCAATATTGTGCCTGAAGAGCAATCCAGGCCAGTTGAAGCATCTGCTACTGTGCCTGAGGAATCTGAACAAGCCAGGGCAACTGCATCAGTTGTGCCTGAAGAAATTCAACCAATTTCCTCTGCTCCTCCTGCACCGATGACAAGCATCAATCTTCCTTCTGCAACAGAAGCGAAGAAAACCAAGGCTGCGGAGCGTGCAGCTGTGAAGAAAAGGAAAGCATCTGCCTCCTCAGAGTCTTCTGCTCCCAAGAAAGTGAAGACTTTGACGAGTTCAACTGAAGACCCAATTGATGCTATTCCAATATCAAGCATGCCATCAAAGGAGATCATTCCCTTTGGTGAGGAATATGAAATTCCTAGTAAATCTGATGAAGAAGATCCTTCTGCTGCTTCGACAGAGCAGATGGATGAAGAAATTGAAGTGGATACTTTCTCCTCAACCCCACTGGTATCATCGCCCATGCCTCAGTTCACAGCTGAAGAGGCAGGCGTCAAAGGAACTGAAGAAGATGAGGATGTGGATATGGGGTCTACAACACCTATTCTGAATGATGACTTTTGGGAAAGTCATCACCCCAATTCACCTCTGACAACCCATCTACATCATGTTCCTCAGTCCCCTGTGCAAACTGAAGAAATTCATACGGGCTCTGATGAACGTCAAGCTTCACTTCATTCTATTCCTGAAGAAGTTCCAGTCACTAGCACTGATGTACATATGTCTGAAGAAATGGAGGCCAAGGCTGCTTCTGAAATTCCTCAGCCTGTGGCTCCAGTGGCTATACCTCAAGAGGTTGTAAATTCTTCAACTGTTAATCTTCAGCCCAAGCCACAGAACCCTCACTCCAAGAAGCAGAAGTTTAATGCTGAGGATTTCTTCAATGAGCACATATTCTTCACTGACTACAATCCCTATGACTCTGCTCGTCTTCGTCGCAAGCGCTTCTGGACTGCAAGCCAGATGAACTTCTACTCCTCATTGTTGGTTGATAAGGATAAGATCTTTGAACATGAGCAAATTCCTCATGTAGATATGGAATCGCTGCCCTGCTTCACACCAGTCCTCAGTGTTCTTCATGACGCTGGGTTACTCAATTTCTGCACCGACATCTGTGATTGGAATGAAGAACTCATTCTTCAATTCTTCGCCATGCTGCACATTACTGGAAATGTTGATGATGTCAATTCATGGGTATTGGACTGGATGACCGATAATACTCATTTCAAAGCACCGGCCTCTGAATTGCTTCATGCCGTCCCGGTCAGTCCTCCCACTGAAGGTGCAAGGCTTCTCTATGTTGAACCTGAATTGTCTGATCATCTAATGCAAGTGCTGATGAAGCCATTGAAGCCAGGCCAAGCTCCAAGGACCAAATTCCTCGTCAAGGAATTGCTCTATGTGCCAAGGACAGTTTATCGCATATTGACCAAAACCCTCAGTCCAATCAAGGGCCACAACTCTGATGATGAAGAAGTTGTTGGCATTATGAAGAATCTGCTGTTCAATATCATTCACGGTATTCCTATCAACTACCACGATTTCTTCATGAGGACTTTGGCCAATGCTGCTCTGTCACCTTTTGAGTTGAAGCCTTATGCTCCCTGGATCATGAGATTCATCAGATCAAGGTCTTCAATTCATTACAAGGCTGACTTTCAAAATCATCTCAGCTATTTGCCCCCTATCGAAGTCCTCAAACGGACTATTTCCTCAGCTGACGAGAAGGGCAAGGCTGCTGTTATTGATGAAGGTACTCGTCCATTGGATGGACAGTTTCGCAAAGCCACTTCCTATTCCACCAATGATGACTCTGCAACTGAAGATTCTGCCGCCAAAGCTTCAGAACATCATCCTCAAGCCACAGCTCCGTGTGTGATGACTGATCGTGAACTTCTCCTTAGTCTTCATCAGAAAGTTGATCGAAATCACAAGTGGGTCAAGCGTCAGTTTGGTGCAATTCTTCAGAACATGACAGTCACTCAAAATACTGTGAAGAAGAATCACTACTACTTGCATGAAGTCTTTGACCGCACTTGGGCGATTCTGTCTAATCTTCATAGTGCTGAAGAACTCAAGGAGATGGGCTTCCAACAGGACTTTGACTGGTCTCAGCCACCTTCGAAGAAATTCAAGAAAGTCAAAGTTCCTCAGCTTGTTGCCAGTTCATATTCTTCATCGCGCGAGACGGATGAAGCTGAAGACTTGAACGACACTGCGGCAGGCCCTACCTCAACGGACGACCCCAACAATGCTGGCGCTCCTCCATCGACATCATGATGATATTCTTCAGGGGCGTTAGTCCTCATTTTTCGTCCCTTTTGGTCATTCGATGACAAAGGGGGAGAAATTTGAGTTAGTCTTCAAGCGGGTCTTATATATGGGCCATATTTCTGTTAAGTTACAACTCTTGCTTTTCTGAGGTGTTTGCTCTGATGAGTTGTAAACTTAAGTCCTATGGTGGTCTGATACTTTTGAACTGCTTTCTGCATGCTTATTTCCTCAAGTACCTTAATGCACGCATGCTGAATTTCATCAGACACCATATCTCATCATGCATTTCAAATTCTTCATATCATATGTTAAATGCGTGGATAAATTTCAAGATATAGGAAGTGATCTCCATGATATTACTCAACAATGTGCTTTTGCTATTCAAAGCAAATTCCTCAATATGCACATCTTCAGGGGGAGTTCTTCTATATCTTGCAATCAAATTCCTCAATATCAGTATTTACACTTCATATGTTTATCCCCGGGCCTAGCCCAACCCAGCCAGCCCACCTTACCACCCACCGGTCGCCCCCTCCCTTCCTGTTCCTCTGCTCCGTGTCGCTACAGGGGCGAGGTCGACCGCGACCACCTCGCCGGCCTCGCCGTGGGGATAAGACCAACCCCTGCTCCCCTCTCTCTCCCCCATGGAACCCTAATCCCCTCTCCCTCTCTCACGCGCCCTCGCTCTCTCACACAGATCTGGCGCGCCACTCACGCCCGAAGACGCAGCTGTCACCGCCCGAAGCCACCGTGCCCGTCGGTCGTCGCCCTCCACCGAGCCTCGCCGCCCCGTACACCTGCACCGTGGGTGAGGACCCCCCCCCCCCTCCTCGTCCGTTTCCCCCCTTTCCTCACTTGTTTTGTTCGTCATAGTCGCCGTCGTCGAAGCCCCTTGTAAGTGCATCTAGTGCCTCTTAGTGATTTTGGTGTATTGAAGACTTATAGGTTAAGGGACTAATGAGTTTGTGAGTTTACATAGGTCTATAAGTCTATGAGGAGTTTGATATTTACGATGAAAGTCGACCCCTAAAAATGAATGTCTTCAACTGAAGACTTTGGTTTTCTTGAAGACTTTGAAAGTGAAGAAATTGGTGTGACCCTGAAGACTTGATATTCATGCGAGGATTATGAAGCGTGAAGACTTTTGTTTTTGTAGTTTCATTTTCTTCTTCTTGAGTCATAGGAAACACCGTACTGTTAAAGGGGGTCGAGGTAAAACTAAGGAAAAGTTTCCAAGTGATGCTCAACTCAAAATCCTACACCTACCCAATCCTTTCGAGTGAAGCCATTGGAAATCTCATACAGCTTAGTCAAGTTCTTCAGTGACAGAGACGAAGTTCTTCTGTTCTCTGAGGAATTTGTTCTGACTGAGGAGTTAGGAATTCGCCAGTGCGGATTGCCTACAAGTAAGGAACATGATAGCCCTGAGGAATTTGATACTCAAATTTCCGACCGTTGCTGTGCTACGTGCCAGCTGTCCCAAAATATCTACCCACCTAACGGTCATATCATTGAAGGGCATTTATGTCTTATCATGTCGGGCTGCTCCCTAGGCTATAAATAGCCGCCCCCTTCAACCACTAGCTGGTTGGCTGCTCCGAGAGATAGATTGACACTTGTCATTTAGAGCATCCCATCCTCCGAGGACTTTGAGCGAAAATCATCAAGTGAGGAAAAACCCAAAAACCCAAACACCTACAAACCCAAAGTGATTGAGCATCACTGAAGAGATTGTTCCTGTGTGGAACCGATGCTTGTTACCTTTGAGGACTGTGCATCCTCCAGACGGTTAGGCGTCATGGTCTAGAGCATCCAAGAGGAAATTGTGGATTGCCGAGTGACCGAGTATGTGAAGGTTTGGAAGTCACCTGAAGACTTACCACGAGTGATTGGGTGAGGTTTGTGTGACCTTATCTCAAGGAGAATACGGTGAGGACTGTGTGTCCTCAGGTTTAAATACCTAGCCGCTCTAACCAGACGTACAACTGTCACAGCAGTTGGAACTGGTCTACCAAATCATTGTCTTCACCGAGCTACTGGTTCTATTTCCTCAACCCTTTCATTTCCTCGCATTCTTGCTATGTATTTGATCATTACTGTTTGAAGACTTTGACTGAAGACTTTCTCAATTTCCTCAGTTCAATTTCTTCTGTCAGTTTGTCTTCAACCTGCTTATCATGTGTTTACGCTACTCGTACTCTGTGCTTGTTTTCATTTCATCATGATGACTGTGCTACTGCTCTGTTATGCTTGCATCTGAGTACTTATTCCACTGCTAAGTAGTTCGTCGCTTAGGAATTTCCTCACCTTGAAATTCCTCAGGCACGAATTTGTAAAAATCGCCTATTCACCCCCCCCTCTAGTCGATATAACGCACTTTCACCCCTCCGCGGGCGCCCACTCACCCCGCGGCCCCCCTGTCATCGCTCCCTGCCTCCCACACACGGATGTACCCCGCGACCCCTCCTCCCCTGCTTTTGCTGCGTACCACGGCTGCGCCAGCCATGCCTCACGCCGCCCGCGCCTCCGGCCGCGCCGGCCTCTAGCCACCCACGGCCGCCGCAGACCACTGTTGTTTGGCCGCACCCTCCTGTACCCCGCAACGCCGTGTCCTGGGCACGCCCACGCATGCCCCGGCCACGGCCCCTGCTCGCTAGAACCACCCCGCACCCGCCTCTGCCGCTCGCCTCGCTCCGGCCATGGCCTCGCCTCCTCCTGCGTCCAGCGGCGTGCGCCATCCGCTGCCCGCGCGCCGCCCGCGCCCTCTCGCCCCTGCTACTGCTGCTTGCTGCTGCTCGCCGCCCCGCTGCTCTGCTACCAGCAGCCGCGCTGCTCGCCAACGCTGCCGCTGTCGCACGCGCGCGCCCGCAACCGCTGCCTGCTGCTATGCTGCACTGCTACAGTAACATTCAGTTACTATAGCAGTAGCTAGCTTTACTGATATTACACTGACTAGCCCTCTAAACAGCAATAAGACAAGTCTTAACATGGGTAAAAATTATATGAACGGAAAGTAGACATAACAAGCTTCATTTTGTTCCATTGGACCTGTTTCAGATAATGCGTGGATTAATTCCTACGAAAATCACAAAGTTCTATGTTCTGTTAACAGAAAAACCGAAAAATAGCTTTATTTTCATAGCTACTTTAGAGCTGTTGATGATCAAGCAAATGAACTCTAATATGGATGAAAGTGATACTAACATGTAGATCGCAGAGAAATGCTCACAATTGATATAAGGCACAAAATCATAGGATGTACAGAACAATAGTTGTAGCCTTTTGAAAACAGCTAAGTGATGTTTAAAACTGGCGAATTCTCAGACAGCCAAATTTCAGTAAATCCTGAAAATAACTAAAACTTTGTAAATTAATATAAAATAAACCGTATCTCGGATGAAAATACGTTGTACATGAAAGTTGCTCAGAAAGACGAGACGAATCCGAATACACTCTCCGTCCATCTGTCACGTGCCCCTAGCATAGCGAACATGCAACCGTCCCCCTCCGTTTCATCTGTCCGAAAATACCAAACTTCGGGAAAACATTCCCGGATGTTTTCCCCCTTTCACCTGTATCGTATAGTACTGTGTTAGAACACCCCTAGCTCTGCATGTTGACTTGTCATGCATATGTGTGCTTTGTATTTATTGTTTCTTCCCCCTCTTTTCTCCGGTAGACCCCGAGACCGCTGCTGATGTCCCTATGATCGACAACGTCATCGACGACCCTTCTTTCTTTTCAACAGAGCTTCCAGGCAAGCCCCCCCTTGATCACTCCGATATCACCCATTCCATTCTCTCTATTGCTTGCATTAGATTTTGCTACTGTTATTGATTGCTCCTATTCTGATGCATAGCCTGCTTTTGTAACCTGCTGTTGTACCTTACCTGCTTATCCTAAATTGCTTAGTATAGGTTGGTTGGTGATTCACCAGTGGCCTCCCACCTTGTGCATGTTGCCCCTGCTTCATCATCGATGACTCGATCAACATGATCGACGACCAGAGACCGACACATCACTTCACCCCCTTAGTTGTACGACTCTGCATAGTTACTATCGAGTGCCGAGGATGATACCTCGTAACGCACTCCTGATGATAACTCTGTAGTGTAGCTATTCGGTCGTGGTCATCGAGGGTGATTCCACCTTCACCACTCCCGATACGACTATGTCGTGCAACCCCTCAAGTATGAACCTCTAGGGTGATTCCTCCTACGTTCACCTTGATGGTTACATCGAGTGGAATACATAGAGGGTGATTCCTCGGGTATTCCCCCTTGATGTTTTGGACACACGGTTACCTTGACTTTACAACAGTTCCTTGTGAAAGTTGGGCGGGCCCGGAGAGCACCCGCAAGATGTTACGGTGGCGGCTGGCTGTTTAGCGGTATCACCCAGGAGGGGTGGTAGCTCCGGACTTGTCCCGACAGCCGTCACTTCTTTTAATAATGCACTAACAGGTTTGGGTATTTGTTCTGAGTTGGCCACTGGCCTTTACGCACTAACCACCACGCGGGAACAGTTATGGGCACTCGGCGTCGTAGTATCAGCCGAAGCTTTGTCAAACGTCCAGTTCAGCATTGTGGCCGGGCCGGATCGCGCCATCCAGGCAGAGGTGGTGCTAGTATCCCCTTGTGCACAATGACCCGGAGTGCAACGGGCGATGGGCCCAAGACCCCGGAGTGCTTAGGATGTAGACCGGCGAGGACCTCTCTGCTGAGCCTAGGTAGGGCTGCGACGTGTTGATCTTCCGAGGCCGGGCATTGACTCAGAAAAGTGTGTCCCGCCAGAGTAATCAAGCGTGTTGGGAAATGTGGTGCACCCCTGCAGGGAAGATTATCTATTAATAGTTGTGTCCTCAGTAACGGACGTTCAAACTTGCATCCTGATCTATTATAACTAGAAATGGATACTTGAGATATGAGATGGATATGTGGCTCCGGGATTGCTTTCTCACAGGGAGTCGAGGAAGGATCTCTGGGCGTTAATACTACAACATGCTTGTTAATTATAAAATGTTATTCTTTACTCTTCTGAATGCTGCAAGATGTTTGAAGACGCTTGAAGATGTTAGTCTTCGATAGGCTAGGCTTTTCCCCTCTATTCGAGAATTCTACAGTTCAGCCCACAGATACAACCCTTCCATTTGATACTGATGCATACTTAGTATAGATCTGATGCTTACGAGTACTTTGGATGAGTTCTCATGGTTGCTTTGCTACCCCTTTTCCCCTTCTTTCTTCTTTCCGGTTGTTGCAACCAGTTGGTGGATCCCAGAAGCCAGATGCCACCCCCTTCGACTACTACTACTAACCAGAGGGTGCCTACTACTACGTGGAGACTGCCGATGACCAGGAGTAGTTAGGAGGTCCCAGGCAGGAGGCCTTGCCTCTTCGATCGTTGTTGCTTTTGTGTTTGCCTTCTTAATCCAGTCTTGTTTAACTTGTGTCTGTACTCAGATATTGTTGCTTCCGTTGACTCTCTTGTGTATCGAGCTTTTGTATTTGAGCCCTCGAGGCCTCTGGCTCGTAATATGAAGCTTGTATTATTTTATTTGTGTCTAGAGTTGTGTTATGATATCTCACCGTGAGTCCCTGATCTTGATCATACACATTTGCGTGCATGATTAGTGTACAGTCGAATTGGGGGCGTCACATTCCCTGTGTGATGAATCTGGCCACCATTCTCGAAAGCATCTGATGATGTCATTTAGTTATTAGGTGTTCTATTTCTGGGTTCTCGAACCCAAGATTCATTCTACTTGCTTCATGTTGTTAGTGATTGTTGCTCCTTTATGATGTTTAGGAACTTTGTTCTAGTCTTCAAGGTTCGTGGTTTATCATTCTTCCAATACCATCAACCAATATGGCAGAAGTTCTTTTGAACCAAAAGATCACAGTAAGAGTGCTCTTGATGAGTTCTCTATTCTATATTTGTGACTCTTCCAATCCTGCCTTTCTACGTGGGTTATCCGAAAGAAACATGTTGAGCCTTGTTTGACATGCTAATTTATGGATCCACAACTCAGAAAAATCATATGTTCCTTTGAGTTGTCCCTTTTCAGTTGTATTCTAACCATCGTCTATCAGTTGATAGTCAACAATATGCCGTGCATTCGTGATGTTGATGCCTATTATTCTTATGGTTCGTAAAGCCATGTTATCTCAGAATGGCTAGGAAAAACAAACTCCAGTACCTCATTCATTTCTAGGATTGTGTCAAAGCAGTTGTACTCCACGGATCAAGAATGCTAATCCAGCTCTTAATCTGTTCTACCTTGGAGTGTTACCCTCTTTCATGTCAAAAATTTCATGGGAATTACACAACCTCTTATGAGTTCTTAATGTAGTGATACTTCTCGCCATCATCATTCGTTTCTTGGTCTCCGTGTTGGTTGTAACCGGAATGCCGACAAGTGAACCATGATGTGTGAAATCAATAGTCTTAGCAACCCTGTTGCTTGGTAGTTAACAGAAGATAATTTCATTCTTGGTATGTTGGTTAATGAATCATCATTCCAAGATTGATCGTGCTACCTAGTCCATTTTTCCTGGTGCACTCTTCGATCGATGAGTTAGGATTGTGTCAATCCCTTGCTCTTTTGATCATATCGTCTTGCCCTGGAAAGCAAGATTGTTCTCGAGCTTAATAACATATCGGTGGTTCATGATTTTCAGAATGTCTTCTCGGAAGTATCACCAGGTTGTCCCCTGGTCGTTATGTTGAGTTCGTGATCAAGTTGGTTTTTCAATAATACACTCTTTCTCCAAGAATCTGTGTTGGATACCCTGAACTAGTTGGTTAAGCTAAACAACAACTTGGAGAGTTGGAAGATGAAAGTATGTCTGGCTAGTTCATTCCAAAGGGATATCTTTTGTGTATGTGTTGAACAAAGGTGATAGCTTCAACGATTGATCCTCGTGACCAAAGGCTCCTTCGTAGTCAACATGAACGTCTTCTCCCACTGAATGAACATCACAGAAAAACCTAAAATAAATCAAAGAAAGTGCGAGTCTAGGACTTGAATCTTGGTGGGCTGATCCCACCACAAGAAACATAACCATCTGAACTACGCTCATTCATTTCACCCCAGTCAACCGTCTTTGTAGCTTGTCCGATCTTAACTAGAACGGTAAGTGTCGTGGTTTTATCACGGCAGATACCCTCGTGAAAGGACTTAGGTGTGGAGCCATCGCGACGTAGGTTAGATCGAAGGGGTTGAACGGGACAAAGGACACAAGGTTTACCCAGGTTCGGCCCCTCTCAATGAGGTAAAAGCCTACTCCTGCTTTTGTTGACTATAACTTGAATATAGATTACAAGGGAGCAGAATCACTTGACCTAGCTCTCGATCAATTGTTTCTTAATCTAACTAGCCGCAGGGTCTCGCCTTTATATACACAGGCCGAGGCCCTGGGCTTACAAGAGTCCAAGCCGGATCACACAACGTGACCAACTCGGTTTCTAAGTCGCCCTGCCTTGTTAGGCAAGTCGCCATCGTGGAGGCTCAAACTTTCCGGGTCATGATTCTACCGCCAGGTCTTGAGCCTTCAACAGGCCCACCTTGTAAGCCGCCACCAGTCTTCATGTTTCATCTTCTTGGACCTACTTGGGCCTTCTTCATATTGAGTCGCCAACAGTGTAACCCGGCCCCTCCTGGGAGGGTCACACCTCGGGGTTATATCCCCAACATTAGGCCCCAGATTGATTTGAACTTGTTCATATCAATCTTCACTGCTTCAGGTTGGCGAGTCGTCTTTCCAATGCTTAACCTTGAATAAATCACTGTAACCCACCATGACGTCATGCGAAGTAAATCTAGAAAAAAACCATGACATCACAATGGATCTTTTTGTATTAATTGGTCGTCTGAGAATCGAGGCGCCTCCAGTGTTGAGATAATCATGACGTCTCCTTGATTTCCGCACCTGCCATTTTACGGTTTCACTTTTTCCCTTATAAATAGACATGAGGGGGTTCCTTTTTCACTTTTACCCCCTTCGCCTCCACTTCTTCTTCTTCTTCTTCCTCGCGACCTCCGCCGCACAAGAGCTCCGCCGCTCCGACTGTTCTCCACCAGCGACTCCGACGACGGCCGCTGCATCAACCTGACCGGACCAGAAAACCGCGGCGCACTCCCGCTCTTCATCAACACCATCAGGTATCACCTTCCCCTCTTCTCAGGTCCGCGTTAGGATGCCCTAGTTTACAGAGTTCACTGTTGTTCATCGTAGTTCATCCAAGTTCGTCCATGTATCACTTAAAAAGCATATATCGATCCAAGACTAAGCAGAAGTAGCACGGTGGCAGTTTGTGGCCCATTACTCATATCTTGGATAGATCCCATCTTCCCACGAATCAATACCCAGTTCCTCAATTCCTCCACTGCCATGTTTTAGGTTTAGCAATTATTCTTCATTTTTTGAATCACCATAGATCCAAAATTATAGGCATAAACTGCGAAACTTGTTTGCCCCATACTTAGCAAAATTTTCATCAATCCCAGATCTGTAGATAACTGCCCTGCCAATGCTATCTGGGCGGTTTAAATAATGAATTTATAACCCGCCAGCCTCTAACCAGCTTAATCATGAATTTATAACCTGCCAAAAGCTTCGAACATGCTTCTGCAACTTGACCCGCCAATATGCTGCTCATACCTTGATAGTTACTTCATTCCATGATTAAGATAGCTCTTAACTGCAGCTGACCTGCCCTTCACCGTACAGGTGGCTTATGATTTACTCCTAACAATGATTAATTGTATATCCATAGTTGGTTTGCAGCTACTGAACTGTCATTTGTAACCATTAATCAACTTATCACCGTAGTATTAACTCATTACATTATATCTCCAGGACGTAGCTTTTAAACCGCCGAAAATGACTATCGTCAACTGGGAACGTTCTCTGGTTACCAAGGGAACTCTCAATGATTACGTAGGCCAAGGCCTATTGGCGAGTCAGTAAGAAATTGGATGGCGAGTTAGCAATGGGGAAGTAATCCCTACTCCTGTCGAGGATGAAATTGTGGCCTTTACTGATCACATACTCAGAGGGTTTACCCCACTCGGGTCTAAATTCTTTCGGGACCTCCTCCACTACTTCAACTTGCACCCTCAAGATATAGGTCCAAA
This sequence comes from Thinopyrum elongatum, assembly GCA_011799875.1. NCBI lineage: Eukaryota > Viridiplantae > Streptophyta > Magnoliopsida > Poales > Poaceae > Thinopyrum > Thinopyrum elongatum. Next base: position 568,906,625 of record CM022300.1, on the reverse strand, counting down.
CTCAGTATCCAACATCTGCCACTTTCAAATCTTTTGTGAGGTTTATCTGCAAACAGCACCCACTGTTCCCCTGTTCAAGGAATTCTTTTATATAAACCGCCAGACTGAATGTCAAAATGGCCCAAGTCAAGAGTTAGGTGGAATCTCTATTCAGAGACGGAGAGACAACAGTTTTCCCTCCACCGTTTTACCAAGTCACCCCAAGGGATGGGTGACCACCTGGTTTTACTGTAAGAATACTGCTCCAGCAATGGAAAATCCTTTGCCCGGGTTTAGGGCTGGTCGTCTTCCAACAAATTTTGACCCGCCAAGCAAAATTATTCCAGAAGAGCATGCCGAGGCCTTCCCATTCCTTTCCAGGGCTAAAGCTCTATTGGCTCATGGGTTACTTGGAGTTGACTTGACCCGGTGTTGGGTCTCTTGGAAGATACTCCCTTTAAGCCGCCGTCCCGACCTAATGTATGAATACTCTGGCCAGCCCAATGACCCTCAACGGTACACTGAAGACAACTTTACCGCCAAAGAAGTCTTTAAAGCTATGAGGACTCTACTTGGCGAGTCTCAGGAGAACTGCAATAAAGTTGGTCTGCCGCCCTTCTTTAAACAAAATCCAGCTCCACCTGTAAGTGTTTATGTTTATCTGGTTCAATACAGATCAACTCTGCCTTATGCCTTGTTTTAATCTTTTTGTACTTATCCAGGCTGACTCCGCCTTCTGGACCAAGAAACCACAAGACGCCGCCCTGGTCAAGAAGCCTAAGACCAAAACCCGTGCTCTAGGCCGCCGTAAGAAAGAAGCTGCAGAAGATCTTCTCAAGCTGGATTACTCGGAGGTAGAACTCGACTCCCTTGGTCGTCTTTTTATGCAACTTATTGATGCCGACTCTTCTCACGATGACGCAGAGACAAGCCAGGCTGATGCAGCAGAGGTAATACATGTCTCCTCCGACTCAAACCCTTTGCCAAGAAAGAAAACCCGGCGGGTCATCCGGAAAGTAAGATTTTCTCATCCTCTTGCTCATTTGGACCCCAATTTTCTTTTGAAGAAGCAGCAGCATGACTCAGGACATATGACCCGGAGTGACGGTACTCAAGACCTCAACTCCGGCTTACCCAACACTCCTGCTCCTCGCAAGCGTCGAAATGAGGTGCCTCATAGCCCAATTCTTTCTCTTCCGAAGGCTGGTCTTTTTCGTCAACCTCTTAATCCTTCCGACTCAAATTATTAGGGAACACCTCCATCATCCGGCGACTCTACCGGAACTCAAATGCCTGTCTTCAAGGTTGCCCATGGGTAAGTATTTCTACTTGTTCATAAATGATTTGCAATGACATGTTCTCATGAGCTCTTGTATCTTTGTTATAGAGGCGTAACCAAGGCGGGTAAAAAACAAAAGCTGGGCGGGTCTTCAAAGGATCCCAAAGCTGCTGAACCAGAGAAGCAAACAACAGAAATGTCTGAGGCCCTTATTCAAGATCCTGAAGATCCTGTCAATGACCCACCACCGTCAACTGATGCCACTGTTAGTGAGCCAATTCATACTGAAATTAACCCGGCTACTCATCCAGACCTGCCAAGCCCCAAGTCGCCAACTCCTCTGAAGCCAACTGAAGAGATCCCTCTTGAGAAGACCACTGCAGATGTTATCATTACTGGCACAGGTTATACAGAGCCAGGAAATCCTACTGTCTTGGCTAAACATAGTGCCAAAGAAGAGCCGCCAGCCGCAGACAAGGGCAAGCTAAAACTAGATCTGCAGCACTATGCAGATTTTAGCGCAGGCAAGTTGCACGCAGGCTACCTAAGTTGTCTGCACACAAGCCACGATATGGAGGCTGGCCTGGTTAACCTGATGAGGCAGAAGTTTGAGGTACAAACTAAACCTCTTTCCACTGGTTCATATGCATATAGTCATGTAGCCCCCAAGGGCCGGCCTATCCTACCAAGGATGAGCCGGGTCTTCAAAGCATTAATTTTGAACAAGACCATATGTAGCCCTCAAGGGCCGGCTTATCCTAACAAGGATGAGCCGGGTCTTCAATGATCTTAATAGAATCAAACATGTAGCCCCCAAGGACCGGCTTAATCTGACAAGATAAGCTGGGTCTTCAATGACCTTAATAAAATCAAACATGTAGCCCCCAAGGGTCGGCTTAATCTGACAAAATAAGCCGGGTCTTCAATGACCTTAGTAAAATCAAACATGTAGCCCCCAAGGGTCGGCTTAATCAGACAAGATAAGCCGGGTCTTCAATGACCTTAGTAAAATCAAACATGTAGCCCCCAAGGGCCGGCTTAATCTGACAAGATAAGCTGGGTCTTAAATGACCTTAGTAAAATCAAACATGTAGCCCCCAAGGGCCGGCTTAATCTGACAAGATAAGCCGGGTCTTCAATGACCTTAGTAAAATCAAACATGTAACCCCCAAGGGTCGGCTTAATTTGACAAGATAAGCCGGGTCTTCAATGACCTTAGTAAAATCAAACATGTAGCCCCCAAGGGCCGGCTTAATCTGACAAGATAAGCCGGGTCATAATAAGAATTGAAATGACCTACATTAGCCCCCAAGTGCCAAGTATATTGCTTGCAATGTGCTCTGGGACTTAAATATTTGTATAATATTGACATTGTTCATTGTGTAATAATCATTGCTTCAACATTGTATTTCAGGAAGAGTTGAACATGAAAGAGTCACAACTGGGTGACTTGAAGAAAAATATTGAGCTACAACAGGCTGAAACTTCGAAGGCCGAGTCAAGGCTAAAAACTTCATTGGAAGAATTTAAAAAGGTCAAGGCGGGTTTCGATGCTAAGAGAAACGCCTCGAAATCTGACAAAGTTGCACTGCTGAAGAGAGCCGAAGAGGCTGAAAATCAACTTAAGCCGGTGACTGAGGAACTTGCCGGTTTAAAGCAACACATAATCCACATGACAACCGCCATCTTCGGTAAGCTAAACACTTGCACTTCATCCTTTGTTTTAATACTTCTTTGACCCGCCTGGTGATTCATAATAGAGAATATTTAACTCGCCTGGCGACTTTTGAACAGGCCCCAGAAGCGCCAATCTTGGCCAGAACATGTTGCTCAAACTGAAGGCGGTGTATTCATTGGCCGAACAGTACGCTGGGATGCAACGCAGCCTTGCAGCTTTATCAGGTGGAAAGAAGCCTCCAACGCTGATCAAGACGGCTTTAGAGTATCTGTCAACCGCACCGGCTCAAATTGAAGAGATCAAATTATCAGCCGCCCGAGCCGGAGCCATTGTTGCTCTAGGCCGGGCAAAAGCATGGCAATCAGAGCTTGACCTGGAGGAGATAGCCACCGGATGCCCATAGTTCAAGGATGACGGGTCCGTCTTTGAAGAACAAGACTTCAACAAATGTGTTAGGGAGATGCGGCCCGTGGCATGTAAGCTGATTGAAGAGTCGAACTTAAACCATTACACGCTGGCTTATGATGAGAATAACAACAAGATCAAGCTGCCCACGCATGAAGTGATGGATCTTGTTCCTCCCAGGCGTAAGCACATCTTCGCCCCTGATCTTGACTCTTCAATTATACTTAACGATGAGGCCACATTCGAAGCTTTAACGGCATCGACTGGACATCGGCTGACCTCCAGATGGTCGAAGAACAAGAGCCGGCGCGGGATGACCCACAATCTTAAAGGCGTCAGGAAGACAACTGATCATAACAAGGATGATCCAGGCGGCTCTCGGGCCGGGTTATGGGAGTGCAACTCCAAAAACTCTTGATCGAAAAACTTTTTTGGGCTCAACTGAAGCCGTGTAATAGGGTAGTTAAAACATTGATCCGCCTTGTCATGCCTTCGTGCATGTTTATCTCCACTTTTGATCCAGTAGTTAAACTTCGTGTCATGCTCAATCTGACCATATATATAAGCCTTTGCAAATCACTATGCTCTTCACCTTTGGTTTTGTATACTTTGCAGAAGACTTCATCAACATATATGCTGGCGACTTAAAGTCAGAAACCAGGGCGGGTTAACAAACCCGAAGACTCGCAGTCTCATATAATAGTTGAAAACATGATTAACATGGTTGTAAAGCCAAATCATGCCGGCGGCTTAAAAACCAAAAAGCCCGGGCGGGTGACAACCCAAAGACTGTAGTCTCATAACTACAGCTATTCAAACCAAAACATATTGGCGACTTAAAGTCCAAAGCCAAGGTGGGTCATAACCCAAGAATACTCAAACATGAGCAATCGTAACCCGGAGCCTCATGACCCGGGTAGTCAAAAATTACACAAAAACAAAAACTTAGCATAAAGACATCCAAAGAAAACCAAAAGAAAAAATACAAAGATCCCAAATTTTTGTTAGGCCGGCTTTCAAGACACGATCGAACAAGTTGGCTCACATGCCTTTTGCTTTCAAGGCCGCATAGCCGTTGAGTTTATCCTAGCTCACTGTAAGCCGGCCCTCACGTGACACAAGCCACCGTTTTAACCTTAACAAGTTCAGGGTCTTAAAAAAGATTGACCGTTAAGAGTTTGGCGGGTCACCTGGTGGAGTGGCAAGTTGCAAACAGGCAGGATAACCCGTAATTTGGCGTCTCATGCCTAGTCAAAAGGGTATGAAAGCTAAACCCGGTGGGTTGAAAGCCCCCAAGTGACCTTATGATCAATTAATAAATACTCAAATACACAGAAATGAAACGACAGAGGCCCCGAATTTTTCAGGGATGCCGGCTTTATTATATTTGATCATAAAAAGATATATACACATCATCAAAAGTATGTACAACGATAAGAGCTGATGGCTCAGGTGTAATATGGCCGAAGATGAGCAATGTTCCAAGGCCTGTTGGTCTCCTGCTCAGAGGTGCGTGACTTCTTGCGCTCACGTATATCAATAAGATAATACGAACCATTGTTGAGATTTTGCTAACCACAAAAGGTCCTTCCCAAGGTGGAGACAGCTTATGCATATCTGTCTGATCCTGAATGAGTCGGAGCACTAAGTCGCCTTCTTGAAACGCCCGAGTCTTTACTCTGCGGCTATGATAGCGATGCATGTCTTACTGGTATATTGCTGAATGAGCCGCCGCAAGGTCACGTTCTTCATCCAACGCATCAAGTGTGTTCTATCGTGCCATCTCATTATCAGTTTCAACATAAGCCGCCACTCTGGGCGAGTCATGACGGATATCACTTGGGAGAACCGCCTCTGCACCATAGACCATGAAGAAGGGTGTATAGCCTGTTGACCTGTTGGGGGTGGTATTGATACTCCAAAGTACTAAAGGCACCTCCTCAGCTCAACAACCCGGTGTTCGTTCCAAAGGAACCATAAGCCGGGGCTTGATGCCTCTCAAAATTTCCTGGTTAGCCCTTTCTGCCTGACCATTAGACTGTGGATGGGCCACAGAAGAAACATCCAGACGAATATGCTCTCTTTGACAGAACTCCTTCATAGCACCCTTAGACAAATTAGTGCCATTATCAGTGATGATACTACGAGGATAACCAAAGCGATAGATCAGTTTTTTAACAAACAGAACTACAGTTGCTGCATCGCACTTGCTAACTAGCTCTGCCTCCACCCATTTGGTAAATTTGTCAAACGCCACCAAAAGGTGGGTCTTCCTATCCTTAGACCTCTTGAAAGGTCCAACCATATCAAGTCTCCAGACTGCAAATGGCCAAGTTATTGGAATCATCCGCAACTCTTGAGCCGGCACATGAGCTCACCGAGAAAATTTCTGACATCCATCACACTTACTGACGATATCTTCTGCATCAGCATGAGCCGTCAACCAATAAAACTCGTGACGAAAAGCTTTAGCCACTAAAGACTTAGAGCCAGCATGATGACCACAATCACCTTCATGAATCTCTCATAAGATCTCACAACCCTCTTCAGGAGAAACACAACATTGAAACATGCCTGTCACACTGCATCGGTGTAACTCGCCGTTGACAATAGTCGTAGCCTTAGACCTTCTGGTTATTTGTCTTGCCAAAGTTTTATCCTCAGGTAACTCGCCCCGGGTCATATAAGCCAAGTAGGGAAGCATCCAATCAGTAATAGCATGGAGAGCCGCCACCAACTGTGCCTCCGGGTCAGGAACAGCAAGGTCCTCTTCCGATGGTAACTTGACCGAAGGATTATGCAATACATCAATAAACACATTAGGAGGCACCGGCTTACGTTAAGACCCAAGACGGCTCAAGGCATCAGCCGCCTCGTTCTTCCGTCGATCAAGGTGATCCACCTGATAACCCTTGAAGTGACCAGCAATATTGTCAACCGCCCAGCGATAAGCCGCCATAAGCGGGTCTTTGGAATCCCACGTGCCTGAGACTTGCTGAGCCATAAGGTCTGAGTCGCCCAGGCACCTGACCTGGCTCAAATTCATCTCTTTGGCCATACGAAGGCCGTGGAGTAAAGCCTCATACTCAGCTGCAGTATTAGTACAAGGAAACATTAGCCTTAAAACATAACAGAATTTGTCACCTCGTGGGGAAGACAAAATAACTCCAGCCCCCGAGCCTTCCAACTGCCTGGACCCATCAAAGTGAATCGTCCAATATGTGTTATCAGGCTTCTCCTCAGGCGTCTGCAACTCTGTCCAGTCATTGATGAATTCCACCAGAGCCTGAGATTTAATGGCTGTTCTTGGCACATATTTCAAACCATGAGGTCCAAGTTCAATTGCCCACTTAGCCACCCGGCATGTGGCCTCTCTGTTTTGAATAATGTCTCCTAAGGGAGCAGAGCTGACCACGGTAATAGGATGACCAAGAAAATAATGCTTCAGTTTGCGACTCACCATGAACACCCCATACACCAGTTTCTGCCAATGCGGGTATCGTTGCTTGGACTCAATCAACACATCACTGACATAATAAGCCGGCCGCTGAACCGGGTACTCCTTACCCGCCTCCATGCATTCCACAACAACTGCCACGCTAACAGCCTTGCTATTAGCCGCCACATACAGGAGCAAAGGCTCTTTCTCAATAGGAGCAGCGAGGACAGGCGGCTCAGCTAACTGTTTCTTGAGCGCTTCAAACGCCTTATCAGCAGCATCACTCCAAACAAAGTGATATGTCTTCTTCATCATCTGGTATAAAGGAATCGCCTTCTCGCCCAGGTGGCTTATAAATTGGCTCAGAGCCGCGATACGACCCGCTAGACGCTGAACGTCATTGACACATGCCGGCTTAGCTAATGAAGTGATGGCCTTAATCTTCTCCGGGTTAGCTTCAGTACCCCTCTCTGAGACCAGAAACCCCAATAGCTTGCCTGCAGGCACACCAAAAACACACTTGGCCGGGTTAAGCATCATTTTATAGACCCGGAGATTGTCAAATGTCTCCCTTAGATCTAGGAGAGTCTTTTTCTTTCTGGACTTAACCACAATATCATCCACATAAGCATGCACATTGCGTCCAATCTGACTGTGAAAGCAATTCTGAATACAGCGTTGATAAGTCGCCTGAGCACTCTTAAGCCCAAAAGGCATAGAAACATAGCAGAAAGCTCCAAAAGGGGTGATAAAAGTCGTCTTCTCTTGGTCTTTAACTGCCATCTTGATCTGATGATAACCTGAATAAGCATCCAAGAAACATAAACTCTCACAACCCGTTGTGGCATCAATAATCTGGTCAATACGAGGGAGAGCAAACGGATCAGCTGGACAAGCCTTATTGAGATCTGTGTAATCAACACACATACGCCATGTGCCATTCTTCTTGAGTACAGGCACAGGGTTAGCCAACCATTCAGGATGAAAGACTTCCACAATAAACCTAGCTGCTAAGAGTCGGGCTACCTCTTCTCTGATGGCCTTACGTCGTTCTTCATTGAAACGACGAAGAAATTGTTTGACCGGCTTAAACTTAGGATCCACATTAAGGGTGTGCTCAGCGAACTCTCTCAGTACACCTGGCATGTCAGAAGGTTTCCATGCGAAGATATCCCGATTCTCATGGATGAATTCGATGAGCGCGCTTTCCTATTTAGGATCCATATTAGCCCCCACTGTGAACTGCTGAGATGAGTCGCCAGGGACAAACTCAACCTGCTTAGTGTCATCAGCCGATTTAAACTTCAACAAAGGGTCTTGCTCAGTGGTGGGCTTCTTTAAAGGGGTCATATCAGCCAGGTCAACATTATCCTTATAAAACTTAAGCTCCTCCGTGGCGCAAGCCGACTCAGCATAAGCAGCATCTCCTTCCTCACATTCCCAGGCAATTTTCCGATCACCATGGACCGTAATAGTACCCTTACGCCCTGGCATCTTAAGGTGTAAATAAACATAACAAGGTCGAGCCATAAACTTGGCATAAGCCGGCCGTCCAAACAAGGCATGATAAGGGCTCTTGATCTTGACCACTTCAAACCATAATGTCTATGTTCTGTAGTCATAGTCATCGCCAAAAGCCACTTCCAGGGCAATCTTTCCAACAGGATATGCCGACTTACCAGGTACCACGCCATGAAAAACTGTAGAAGACATCTTAAGATCTTTATCAGTTAAGTTCATCTGGCAAAAGGTGTCATAATAAAGGATATTGATACTGCTGCCACCATCCATGGGCACTTTAGTGAATTTATAACCCCCGACCTGAGGGGCTACCACCAACGCTAGCTGACCCGGATTGTCAACCCGGGGCGGGTGATCCTCTCGACTCCATGTGATTGGATACTCTGACCACCGCAAATATTGAGGCACCACCGGCTCAATTGCACTGACCGCGTGTTTATGAACCTTCTGATCTCGCTTGCAAAGACTTGTGGTGAAAACATGATATCGGCCACTGTTGAGATGCTTTGGATTACTCTGGTATCCTGACTGATGCTGTTGGTTACCCTGACCAGACTGTTGGTTATAACCACCCTGGTTGCCCTGTCCTTGATACCCAGAACTTGACCCGCCACCACCAAAGCCGGGCCCCTGTGAGCCAGATCCTGACCCGCCAGGCGGGCCATTATTGTTGCCATCATTCTGATTGAAGTTGGAATTCCTGTACTCTCACATGATGAAACAATCCTTCCAAGCATGAGTCGTCGGTTTATTGGGCAGGCTGTGTTTTGGGCAAGGCTCATTCATCATCGCCTCAATATTAAAGTTCTTCCCTCCAAAGGATTGCTTACCATTACCATTACGGCGCTGGTTTTTACATCCAGTGTTGGTGTTAGTTACAAGATCTGACCCACCATCGGGTTGTCTGCGCTTACCACCGTTACCCTGGTTGTTGTCGTTATGCCCTGTCATGTTCTGCTGCTGACCCTTACCATTGCCACTCTTCTTTCCCTTGTTGGATTTTTCATCATCAGATCCAGGATCTTTGGTGGTATCAGAGTCGGCATATTTGATGAGAGCCGCCATGAGCTCTCCCATGTCATTACAATGACGCTTAAGCCGCCCAAGCTTCTGCTTAAGGGGGGTAAAATGACAGTTCTTCTCCAAGACCAGAACCGCTTGACCCACCGCAATACTGTCTGAAGAATGCATAATAGCTGAGACCCGCCGGACCCAATGATGAGCCGACTCATCCTCACGCTGCACACAGTTATCAAGATCAATAATCATCAAAGGCTGCTTGCATGTTTCTTTAAAATTCTGAATGAACCGTGCTTTCAACTCTGCCCATGAATTGATGGAGTTGGCGGGTAATCCTTTTAACCAGGTTCGAGCTGGCCCATCCAACATCATAGTAAAATATTTAGCACACACAGCATCATTGACATCCAGCATCTCCATGGCTAACTCATAACTCTCAATCCAGGCCTCAGGGGGGAGATCAGCTGTATAGTTAGCCACCTTGCGAGGACCCTTAAAATCCTTAGGCAAACGTTCATTACGTAATGCTGGTACCAAACAAGGCACTCCAACAGATCTGGAAGTTATACCAGCCCCTACTGATACCGAAGGGGTCACCGGAGGCTGCTGATAAGCCCCCAGCTGAGCCGCCGCTGCCGCCTCCGCCTCTCAGCGGGCTCTGGCATCATCCACGATCGCCTGAGCATGAGTAAAGGGCAGGTTGTTCCCACGGGGCGGGTCATCTTGATTTGGTCGACATCGTCGCTCACTACTGGAAACCGCCGGTGACTCAACGCGTCAGCTGTAACTGCAGCTTGGGAGGGGGGTCGAGTGCACCCTCTCACTACTATGCGTATATTTCTCCTGCTGTGCGACCGCAGTTTGTAAGAGCTCAATTGCGTTCCGCGCCTCAGCTACAAAAGGCGTCTCATCTGTGATAGGGATTGCATTGAGCCGGGTAGCCACTGCTATCATGTTATCCACCGGGTTGGAATAATGACCAGATGGTGTGGAAAAACGCCGGGGCGGGGTTCGATCCCTATGGGGCAGGTCTGGTAATCGGGGCTGAGCCACCGCCCCACTCCCTGGGACTTCAGCCGCCCGGGTTGTGCCTGGCGGGTTACTTGGCCCGCACCAGGCGTGTTAAAAAGGTTCCGCGCCTCATATTGTGAAGGCAAACGGGTTTGATACCTCCTTCGAAGAACATCATTAGAGGCGTTTTGATCCAAACTTAAGCGAAAAGCCTCCGCCCTGATACGCTGTGACTCAGCATCCATCTGGGCTCGTTCCTCTGCCATCCTGATGTTCTCTGCATTAAGATCCTCCTGGGCCTTGGCCACCTCATCACGTACCTTCGCAACTTCTGCGTTATGTTGTGCTTGATTTGCCGTAGTGACCTCTGTTGCCAACAGGGCCGTCAAAGTGCCCAAGAGTTCAGATAAGACTTGAGCCGGCGGACGAACTGAGCCGCCAGCCCCAGCTGTCGCAGCAGCAGTCGATCCAGACGTCATAGCTGCCGCTGTTGATGAGTTGAGAGCCGGCCCAGTGCCAGCCATGAAGATTGCAGCCCTGGAAGGCGGCTCATAGGGGTCCAGAATGTTGTTGCCATCGGAGTAGCCCCCAAGCCCGCCGTCTTGAAGCTGATAGATGGATTCCGTCTCCCCGGTTGAGGACTCATCGCCTGAGTACATGGCCGTCTCTCCTCCAGATTCGGAACCTTCCGCAAGCTCCATGCCTTGCGTGCAACCAACGAAAACGTGCTTCCGGCCGGGTTGAACCCTGGCGGGTCGCGCACGCCGAGCCGTCTCGACGATATCGATGCAGATGTCTGGCTCAGGCTCTGACTCGCCGATCATGCCGATGAAGACGTGAATTCCGCCAAAGGGGACCCGGTACCCGTACTCGATTGAGTCGGCCTCGCCCCAGTTAGCATCGTCGATGTAGAGTTTGCCGCGGCGACTCTTAGTCATCCGGCCCACGGCGTATCCTTCGATCCCTGGAAAATTGCCCTTCAAGAACTCGAAAACACCGTGCTCTGGCCCCACGGTGGGCGCCAACTGTCGTGGTTTTATCACGGCAGATGCCCTCGTGAAAGGACTTAGGTGTGGAGCCATCGCGACGTAGGTTAACTCGAAGGGGTTGAACGGGACAAAGGACACAAGGTTTACCCAGGTTCAGCCCCTCTCAATGAGGTAAAAGTCTACTCCTGTTTTTGTTGACTATAACTTGAATATCGATTACAAGGGAGCGGAATCACTTGACCTAACTCTCGATCAATTGTTTCTTAATCTAACTCGCCGCAGGGTCTCGCCTTTATATACACAGGTCGATGCCCTGGGCTTACAAGAGTCCAAGCCGGATCACACAATGTGACCAACTCGGTTTCTAAGTCGCCCTGCCTTGTTAGCCAAGTCGCCATCGTGGCGGCTCACACTTTCCGGGTCATGATTCTACCGCCAGGTCTTGAGCCTTCAACAGTCCCACCTTCAACAGTCCCACCTTGTAAGCCGCCACCAGTCTTCATGTTTCATCTTCTTGGACCTACTTGGGCCTTCTTCATATTGAGTCGTCAACGATGTAACCCGGCCCCTTCTGGGCGGGTCACACCTCGGGGTTATATCCCAAACAGTGAGCATGGTATCTACGCGACAGAAAATAATCGCACCCAACATTTCCTTATTTTGTGTATGCAACATCTTCACAAATGTTTGTCGCCGTGATCCATCAACAATCACCCAAAATCGTTGCAACATCAGAAATGTAGACGCAACAACAAAAAATCTGAGCATTCAACAATCCCTGTTGGATGTGACAAAAAAAACCATTTAAAATGAGCGGGGACGCACGCAGCCTCTGCGTACAGAAAGTGCTTGGGGTTTATTGTTTTTCGACAATTCACAAACAAGTTGTCATCTTCACGAAACTTGGAATCTTGAACCAAACTCGAGTCATTTGCATGTGAGATCCTTTTCAGATTTCTTGGGTGAGTGGAAAATAATATTTTATTTCTTGGATGAGTGGAAAATAATATTTTGGAACAACCTACCGAGTTTGTACAAGTTTCATCCCATAGCCGGAAATTCAATTTGGCTCCCGGGAGCACGTGCTCCCGGGCCAAAAAAATATTATTTTTGAAATGCCAACAAAATCAAGACAATTTTTTTATGTTTTCTTAGTCATATCCAAATGCTACCTGTAAATTTTGAGGCAAAAAGGTTAAGCATTTTGGCCTGTGCAAAAAAAAAACGAACACCAAATGTCATCCTAAATTTATTTATTTTTCACCGACGAAACACCGTTGCTCCGTTTCGCATGAAAATTGTCAAGCATGCTTGCGATACTAACACGACCATCCACAAAAAAAGTCAGAACTTTTTGAATATTTAATATATATTTTTCACATTACTGTTCACCCGAGCATGTGCCCCCCCCCTTGCTCTTCTTTTTAATGGCTTCTCTGTCCCCTCGGTTTCCTGCCTCCGCTCGCTCACCTGGTCTGGTTAGTAGCAGTAGGCTGGGGGTTGGGTGGGCCTCGGAAGAGAGTCAGAGAAGAGAGGAGACACTGCCTCTTGAGCTGTTCCTTCCACTCCATCGAGTGTTCACTCAAAGATGTAGCTAGCTATCCACCCGGAGAAAAGTACACAGTAGGGCCTGCGCGAGGAGTCCGGGGAGGGAATTTCTCTTTTGTCCAAGCCCTTGCTGCTTCCTTGGTTGATTCGATTCCTCTTTGATCCCGGAGCGCGGGCCGCCGGTCCATTCCAGTCCAACCATCTCGCTGTTCGTGCGCCCAAGCTCGTGGCCGCCCGCGCTCGATCTGGGTAGATTCCAAGAATCCCAGCACGAACCGGCGGGGAGGTCTGGACGTGGCGGAGAGAGAGGGGGAAACGGTGAGAGGGCTTGTGTCTTTCTTTCTCTCGATCTTATTCAGCGCTCTGCGCCGGGCGATTCTGGATGGCGGGCCTCACTGATTATGGTAGCTCGGTTTTCTTTTGGTTTGTTGTTGATCTGGCCGCGATCCGGTGCCGAGAGAGAAATTTTGATCTGACCCGCATACTGACGATTCTGTTTGGGTTTGCAGCGCGGACGGGCGTTGGGTATACGGAGTCCCGTGATGCCGTCGAAGGAGCTGCGGGAGAGGGCGTGATGGCGGCGGTTGATGGACTACTTCAGGTCGTGCTGGGTCGCGCTTCCCGGGACGGCGGCGGGCCAAGAGGCTCGGACGCGCCGGCGCGGCAGGACTGGCTGCTGTGGTAAAGGACGCCGGGCAGCGCCCACCGGCGAGTTCTCCATGGCGGTGTGTGCAGGCCAACAACCTGCTGGGGGACATAGCAGGTGGGTCCGCTCGCTCGCCATGGCCGACCCCGTCCGCAGGGCACCTTCGTCGCGTCTATGACGGGCAATGGCGGCCCGGAGACCTCCCGCTTCATCAATGACCACTGTTCCACCATCTCAGAAGTAAGCTCCATCTTAAGATAATCCCATCTGCTCATTTCTGCACAAAAAAAAGATAGCAAGAATCTGTGCGTGCTGTAATTAATCCCCTTCTTTCTTTTAAGTTTGGGAATGGCCACGGATGATGAAATCATCAATGCCAACTATGATGTTTCATGCTATTGCAATTTTTAGTGAGTGCATTATTGTGATAATCATGCTGGTTTTCTTCTATAACAAAAGGAAGGGCTGTCATAGTTTGTACTCGTTTGCGGTAACATCAGAACAAGAAGAAGTGCCGCAAAATAATTGCCGGTTCAGTAGACTTATTCTAAGCTTGCATCAACATGTCGTGTCCCCCAGGCATCGAGCTAGTATCATATTCAGAAAGGATAATTCATCTCATCTAGTTGCTTCTGCTTTCTGTTGATGGTGACATTGTTGTCTGTCTACCATTGTTTTTCTTTTCTCTGGTGGCTGTTTCTTACTCATTGTTAGCCTTGTTAGTCATCAATTGTATGATAACACAATCTCCTTTTTCAGTATTTGCAAACTGAGCACAACGTGCACTGTCTGCGATGTATCCGGAAAGCTTCAAGCACCCGAGGACGCTTCCTTTCTGTGGGGTCAGTCAAGGTCCTCATAACGCCCTCAGAATCGCACAGTAGGCTCTTGTTGCCATCGTCGGCGTAATTGCCCGGGACTCTCACATCCAAACCGCCGGCGACTCGCTGTGCCGTTCTCGGAAGCCTTGTCAAGGCCGACCGGTCAGATTGTGCCATGCAGTTATCGGCAGATCACACACGCGTGTCTAACGAGGAAGTTAGGCATGAGCACGTCATCACCCCTCATGATCCCAAATTGGTGGTTGCTGAAACACAAACGTTTGGCGTGTTGAAGGGCCTCATCCAGGTAACGCGAAATTCTGTACTGGCGAGACACATAAAGACCACTGCGAGGATTTAGACCTTCCTAGATATTATTTATTTGTTTGTTAGAAGATCTTTGCGGGCAAGTGACATCATCTGTCAGCATCTATCACAATTCCACTGATTTCCGTTCCGGAGTCATGGGTAATGTGCTTTTGGCGTTTGCTTATTAGTATTTTAATTAGGTTAGTAAGTCATCGTATTCTCACAGCTAAAGGGCTGCACTGCACTAAATATGGTTGCAACATCATAATGTAAACATGCTTTTCGTATATCTAAAAAATACAAGTTGTGGTACGATTTGGTGCTGTATAACTTGCCGTCTTTATTGACCTGGGGCTCTTTCCTCCCATATGACTGCTAGATTGGATGTCATGCTTTCCTTGTATACCGGAGCTTCCAGCAGAGGCAGAGGAATGGTGAATGCATTCTACAGCTCCCCTGGTTATCGTCCATGTTTCACCCGCTTACTTTGATAATCAACCCATCATTACTGCAATCGGGATTTTCGTCATGACTATTAAACTTGACTTTGGTGTACACAACAGTCTAATAGGCTCCTGTAAAAATTTTTTTATTCTGGATTATATATACTGGTATACATACAGTTGGGGTTGCTCTAACTACTGTTTTTCTTCAATTGTAAGTTTGTACTTATTAGTGAGATAATATTCCTGCAGATCTCAAGATCTATCGAGATGCATATCTGAAAAGACCAGAGTATAACGATCACCTCTACATAGCAAGTTTCCGGCTCCGGAAACCTTCAGAAGCCAATGTCTTAGGTTCTGAACCTGCAATTGCTGTACACCAATACAACCGAGTGATCAGTTTGTTATATTTGCTTCTGACGGGCTATGGAGCACCTCAGCAACCAGAAGCATTGACCTTGTCCAAAGTAACCTCGTATGTATGTTGTTCTTCCTCCTACACTCCGATTTTCTTAGGATTCATCCCTAAAGAAAAGTTTCCATTATTCAATCCAAAATTCCTTTCGAGCTCCGTACTCATCCAATTCATTTAGACTATATGACCAGCATGTAGGCAATATATGCTATTCTTAATGCCTTTATGTTTTTTGCTTGGGCGGGACTAAAAGTTGTTTTGCTATTTCAACAAGTGTAGCCTAAATTCTGCACTTTATCTGGATGCGTGTGTTTTATATCACTTACTAATAGAGTTATTTTACCCCTTCTCTACTCAAAGTTGTTTTGCTTTTTAAACTCTCAGTTGGTATTTCAAGCAAGTATAATCGGAGTTATGCACTTTATGTGGATGCTTGTGTTTTCAATTGGCGGGAGCATTTACCACTTCTCCACTTAAAGTTGTTTTTCCTATTTTAAGCTGTAGTATTTCAAGCAACATACCGTTAAAAAAACTCCGAGCTGCATTGTCATCCCTAGGCTGCTGTATTGTCAAGATCAAGCCTACTTCTATGCATGAGGTCATTTCCATCATTCCTGAAAATTATGCAATTTCTTTTTCGCCAGGGGATCTCTCGAAAGCTAGTGAAACCGCGATGCAAGAGGCGGCCAAAGAGGGAGATGAGATACTCGGACCTGAGAAGATCGAGCGCGGGGTGGCGGCGTCATTTCCACTAAACATAACGGTGGTCGTGGTTTCCTGGACTCAGGGCGCCGTGAGCAGGGCGGGTG
The DNA here is from genome assembly GCA_011799875.1 of Thinopyrum elongatum. Classification (NCBI taxonomy): domain Eukaryota; kingdom Viridiplantae; phylum Streptophyta; class Magnoliopsida; order Poales; family Poaceae; genus Thinopyrum; species Thinopyrum elongatum. Next base: position 568,890,310 of record CM022300.1, on the reverse strand, counting down.
GAGCAAGAGCCCGTCGGTTGTCGGTCCGACGGGGCGGCGTGAGCGTCCCCGTCCACTCCCTCGCGCCTTTCTCGGCCCCGCCATGGTCAGCAGCACCTACTGAAGGAGAAGAAGGAGAAAGCCGCCGCGCTGAGAAGAGAAACTCTATGATGAGAGCATCCGCAGAGAGAGTGCTTCCTGTGCTGTGAACTGCTCAGCGCCCCGGGTAATTAATTAGCGGACTGATAGCAAGGTTACAGGTTAGATCACCGCATTCCGTAGCGACGCAACCCTCCTCCCCTTTGTTCTTTTATCTATCCCTTTTCTTCTTCTCCATAAGGAGAGGACAAGGTGGCTGTAAATTTGTCCGGAACATCGCCGTCTCTTTTCGCATATCATCTTCTTCCATCTCTTGTTTTCGCCGTCGAAAACCGGGCGCCTGGCTGACTGGCTCTGTTAGTGTCAGACAGGGTGCCTCCAATATTTGAAGCAAGATTCATTATGAAATCGGATGAACTTGGACTCTGTGTGTGTATCTTGGTGAGCAAGCTAGGCCAATGGTTTTTGGTGCCGACATGATCACATGAGAAGGATATCAACGCGGATTCTGGCCCTGGGACTGAGGAGCACGTGTGGTGGCGGTGCGTTGAACTTGATCAGGTTGCCAGTTGGGACACTTCCCAACAGACTTAGGTCTACTAGATAGCTTGGATCACACCCATGGCCTGGCATCAAAGGGCCCAATTGTCTCTCTCATGGGCTTTGATTTTAACTGGGTGGTATGTAGATAGATAAGACTGACAAGCGGCACATTTACGCTTGCCATCTCAGATTGAAAACAAAACCCCCAAGTAGCTAGGTAATTTTGGTGCCATCCAATTCGCCTGAAATTCGACACTCGAAATCTTTGCAGTTTACTTCTCTTTTTGCAAAGGAAATTCAATTTTTTTGCGATTGACTTTTCTTTTTGCAAAGGCAATCAATTTTCGCGATTAAAGCATAAATCTTACTGAGACCAACACAACTGAAACTTCAGCTGCATGCCAGGCTCAGTGGAGCTTTGTTGGGAGGGCAATTTTCGCCCGAAATCCACGATGTATCACAGTTCTGTTTTCGAGTCGCGACTCATGGCAGGTCGCTCTGGGGTAGCGATTCGGAAAAAGTCGAGCCTGCAGTTGACTCGCGACTTGAGTCGACACTTAATGAGTCGACATTTTTTGTTGCGACTCATCGACTAGTCGCGACTAGTCCGACGACTCGAAAACCATGAGTCACAGTCCATGCCAACAATTTCCAAACAAGCGCAAAGGGACCGGACCGAACCGACGAACGAAACGGGCAGAGAAGGCTAGATACAGTGATGATCGAAGAAGTACAAGGGTGTAGATCCCGCTGTGGTACTTTTTTTGCTTTGCTATCACAGCTGCTTTTTTGCATCTCATCGGAAAAAGATGCCCCATTTTCAGTCGTTACAGGCCAGCTGACAGCTTGCTTGCCCACAGACCTACCTAACGAACACGATCCACAATTGCGAGAAGAATGAATTCGGTGACGACGACCGCGGGGGAGTGGATGCCCAAGAAGGGCACAATGGTCAACCTGCAGCCACTCTCCACGCCGGATCGACCTCCGCACCGACTGCCAACCCCCGACGGTGATCAATGCCGCCTTACCTGCATGAACAAGGACCACAGAGGCATTCTTCGTTCCAAATCGAAGCATGAGGTTGGCACAAGAGCAGCAGTGATCAAGGTACAGGACACTTGGGCAAGGTTTCCTCCCACAATTAAGCATGTCATAACAAACAAAAAGCAGGTTGGAGGTTTGTGACTTATGTCAGCCAGATAATCCCAGACGTTTAATTTACTAGAACTTAAAGACAGGATATCCAAGACTGAAGGTAGTAAAGAGATAAATAGCTCCTTGGCAAGTCAAATTAAATACAACTAAGACGTGGATATCTAAGGACGCTCGTCCCATGATCAAACGAGAGATTTAACCCTACAACAGTGTATGATTGTGAATCCCTGGGCTTTCTTATTTTTGATGTCAGTATCTCAAGTACAAATCCTGTTTTGCTGTTATGTTTTCACTCAAAAAGGTGGTACAGGATACAGTCGTTTGTTCTACCAACAGCTGAATAACTGAATTTTGCTTCAGTAGTTCACACAAAACTTTTCAAGCACCAGACGCATTATCTCTTCGACCCAAGTTTTTTTTTCTGCACCTAAATCCTAAAACTAGTTCCATGCAACACTATCGAAGGAACGCACTACACGACAACATGCAATCTTGGGGAACCGCTGCCAAACTAAAAAGGCGAGGTTGCATGAGACATACACGCATCGATCTCATGACACAATCCCATAATCACACGTGACGAGAGAATAATAACCACATCATATAGGATTGTGGATCTCTAACGTTCTTACTTCAGATCTACCCTGAAGGAACAAATCGCTGTTTGTGACATGTTTTATCTTCTCACTCAAGAAGCGTGTAAGATAAATTTGTTTGTTGCTACAATAGCTAATTTGATTGACAATGTAGCTCTTTGAAGTTCGCACAGAACTTTCAGCACCTCTGGTATTTGTTTCTTTGAACCAGCTTAATTTCACCTAAAGACTACAAATATAATACATATGCAATACAAACACAAAACCGGTTGGAGGCTTGTGGACTTATGCCAGCAGCCAGATCCAGACATGTTTATTATCACTAGCAACTTTGTAGACACGACATCCAAGGTAAATTGCTGCACGGTATGTTTTGACGTGTTATGTTTTCACTCAAAAAGTGTGCATAGGACACAATTTGTTTCTTGCTACAATAGCTGATAACTGTAATTGTCTTCACAATGTATCCTTTGAAGTTCGCACAGACTTTCAGACTGCACGGTATTGATCTCTTTGAACGATTTAATTTTTCACGTAAAGACTGTAAAATAAGTCCATATGCAATACAATGGCAAGGCGCACACTATACGCAAGATGCAATCTTGGGAAACTGCTGACCTAGTCTAAAGGCATGCAATGCATGCCAAGGCGCGCACTACACGACAACAATGCAATCTTGGAAACTGCTGTCCTAGTCTAAAAGCTCGGTGCAGAGACGTACAAGCATCAAACTAGTCATCCTTACAGCCACATGGATTAAGTGGGACTGGATCAAGGGCCTTTCTTAGCATACAAGTACCTCTCATCTATTCAGTTCTTAAAAGATCTGCTATATAGTGCTTCTTATGTTGTTTTTAAGTAACTGAGCAATATATAAGGATGGAAAAATAGCTACTAAGAAACTACCATGGCAATACTGCTTCTAAAACAGAGAACAATAAAGGCTACAATACAACGACACTAATGCGTCATGTTAATGATTAATGCACCTAAGTGGAGCAGGACTAGCCTACTAAAATGGTGTTACTGTTAATCACTGGTGATATAGCTATATTGCAACTTCGAAACTAGTTTGTAGCAGTGTTTCCATGTTTTTATGCAAAAACCAGAGGCAGGGTGTGTTGTAACAGAGCTAAGAACATGTTCGGGCCATACTAAATGTAGAGCATCAGAGTAGATATTATAAAAATAGCGATAACAAAGTGGTGGAAGAATTTCCTAAGTTTCATGTTTTTCTTGGACAGAAAATACAACGAAGCACACCGAATCCTGTTGCTAGGATAAATCCAGGCACATCAGGGCTAGTGTACGCTGATGTAGATGTTAGAGGTTCCACTACATATGTGAAAACCATCAGTGCACCATAATTGATGACGGATGCCCAGCTGCTCGAAGCTGGGCCTCTAATGTGAGAGGCACGTTCTTCATGCTGACTGCATCCACTGCGGGCTGTTCCTGCAGTCTTGACAGGTTTCACATCAGCGTACGGACGCTGTTATCGACAACCTGCCAGCCCTCCGCCTGATCAGCTCTGCATTAGCAGCATATCATAGGCGACCTCGACCTGAAATGAGACATGAAACGGAGTCAAACACGCACCCGGGACGCCTTTGATACTGGGTGCAACAAAATCTGTTAGAACATCAATGATTGATGCTGCCAGCAACTTAGGATCCTGTTGTTTCTTTTAAGAGTCCCAGTTCTGTCTTGAACGGACAGTTTGAAAGATTGGTCATGGGCGCAAGCAAGAGTATACTTATCAGAAGACAAGTTGCAACACCAAACAAGACAATTACAGCTAGTTCGCTGGAACAAGAAAGGTTATTACAAAGGACAAAAGATGCCACACGAAATTGCGTAGAAAAATTGGGCAGTGGTAACTTGTCGAAAGGAAGAAACAGAAATTTACACTCCTTCCCTTCCTACGGGCCAAGCCAATCACCGGTCCAAAGTTGACAGCACATGATATGATATGAATATGATCACCTCCACCATGGCCCATCCTATGGATATACAAATAGTGCTACCACTATAAGCTCACGCACTTAATGCCAAAGGTAGCATATTTTAACAGCCTCGATTCATCACATGGGAACAACTGTGCACCAAATTGCCCAAATTGATGATGATCAGGTCTTCACTTTTTCTTCGCTATGTACGGAAGTAGATTTGTAACCTGATTTTGCTTCAGGATATTGAAAAGTGAACATACATCGCCGTTCTGCATTACCAATTTGATCGAGGCGTCTTCCCCTCCCAATTAGCAACTTGTGGGGTATGATCATCGAAGCATCATTTAAAGATGGATTCACTTGAAGAATAAGCGAGCGCGGAAAGGGGGCGGCATGGATGGAGGAGAGCTTGGAGGGAGGAAGGGAGGGAGGGGGGCGGACCTGGCGACGGCGTCCGGGTCGTCCTTGCAGGAGGCGACGACGGCCTTCTTGGCGCGAGGATCTCGTCGAGGAGGCGCCCTCGGCGACGCCGAGCAGCTTGAGCGCGCCCTCCACCGTCATCTCGAAGGCGCCGGCGACGAGTCGTCCGCCGCGCGACGGCCGGGCGCCGCGTCGGGGCCCGGCGGCGCGAGGGGAGCGGCGGGGCGCGGCGCAGCACCTGGCCACGGAGGAGCGGAGGCGGGGCGCCTGCGGAGGAGGTGCCCGCCGGCGCCGGCGCCGGCGCCGCCGAGGGAGGGCCGTGGCCATTTTCTTCTTTCCTTGGCTCGCTCGCCGGTGTAGCGCTGTGCGCGTCGGCTTCTGCTGTCCGCGGATGGAATGGATGCCACCGTTGAGATTTTTTTAATGGGTGATGATTTCGGCCGCCGCCGCCAATTTCTACGGCTTCGGGTCGGGGGCTTTCGGACACCATCTGCGGCTTCTTTTTGGAGGAGGCGGATAAGCTTCGAAAGGCAGCTTTATTTGGATAAAGATTGATTTTGTTGGTATCATTTCAAGTCACTAAATCTGTGATAATTAATTTGTCTGACATTTTTTCTTTTGTAACACTAGTTTCCTTTTTTTGGGTTTTTTATAGTATACTCGCTCCGTCTCATAATATAAATCGTTTTGCTGAGACGGCAAATTGGAGCCTGAAGTGGGGCGGATTTATGGACTACTCCCTCCGTTCGTTGAAGAGTATAGTTTTTGGGTTTAAAATTTGTCCACAAAAGAGTGTACTTCTATCTTCCCAATGCACTTTAAAATATTTTCTCTCATCACACGGTAATCAAACCAATAGTTAGTCTTCTTAATTTCTACATGCACTTAGCTCATTGGGGTTAGGTAATTAAAGATGAGAGAGATTGTGGCTTGCATCTTCCCAATGCATTTTTTACTCCACTTCATAATTTGTCCTAAAATTTTTAGATGTACCACTTTTCACCGACGGAGGGAGTAAGGCTAGTTTTGAATTGCATCCACGGTGTTGTGCATGAGAAAAAGTGCTGCCTGGCGTGGTTTGAAATGTGAAGAAATTTTTTTCCTGGTCAGGCAGCCTGCGGTGAAAAGCATTTGGTTTGCCTTCCTCGCCTACGATTGTATAGCTTAAAAACTTAGCCCATCAGCTTGTACATTGAGAAGTAATACCTTTATTTAGCGTCACAGGCAGCCGATGTGGTCGCCAGGCGTGGGATCCCTTGCGCCTGAACCAGGCTAACCACCTGCCTGGATTCTCCTGCCAGGCTAATCACTGCCTCACCCAAGTTACCTCAGCATTTCCAGGACAGTACCCAAACGAGTCCCTCAAAACAACAGGCAAGCTTCAGGCAGCCGATGGCACGGGACACAAACCAAAGTTACCCTAAATAAAAGGTCATCATGAGTAGTATATATAAGAGGATGGTTACAAACTTCCTCCTTACCCTAGTAGGGGTTTTATTTATAAAATATTTGCCAAACGATTTGTTGAAACCAAAGACCACCAAAAAGTACCGTGGAAAGGCGGTTGAATGTTGCGGAATGCGACAAGGAGGTCTGCAATCGTGCGTGTGGTGGGGCTCCAACATGTCAAATATAAGCCGATTGGATGGGTTTTGTGGTAAACGACTCAGTTGCTGACCTGTGTGGTTCATGGTTGTTCTGTGCTCTTTTTGGTGATTTTTTAGCACTATGCTGGAAGAAACACATGTGCATCAATGGGAATGAGGGTCCACTGTATCGATATCATATCGAGATAGGGAGAGAGGAGAAGAAGAGACCGTTGAACTGAGTGAATTGCTCGCTCACATGATATAGTGGTCACCCAAGAAGTTTGGTCTTTTTTTTGTTTTGCTTGACACTGTCATACTATCTTTGTATCAAAATATATGACGTTTTTGCATTTCATTTTGAATTATAAAATGTCATATTTTTCGTTAGGGGAGTATATCTTATGCAATTTTTGTTTGTCACCTAATATAACATGTGTACTATTATCAACCGAATATGCTTAATTGAGTATCAAGATATCCATAGTGTCTTGCCCTTTTTATTTTCCTTTTTACGATGGCACGTATTTAGTTTTATAGATGATTTATATGTATGATCCTTTGTCGTGTTCATTTTTGGTGTCTCAAGTAACAACATGCTCTTTGACGCAAAATGTGTGATGGTGGGAGTTGTGTAATAAATATTTTCTCATTTCACAATTTTTGGCCAAGAAAAAATTATAAGAAAACTAATGTGTGGTACTACCTCTAATACACAATGTAAGCATGTACACTTTCTAGGTCATCTTGACTTTGGAGCCCTTTGAGGCAACATTCATGTGGCTATCTCCTTTTGGGTCTAACATAACTTTCATGAAAAAATATATGTCTCGAAAGAACTATGGGCTAGAGAATGAGTAACACAACCTTGCAAAACCAATACTAAAATTAAAAAGTGTCAAAGTACATTGTTTTTTTCCTTCGAAGGGCATGTAACTTATGAGTTCTAATGTCTCTTTCCGTTATTATTAGGTTACCTAACACACCCACAAAGGCGCACGAGTTCTTTGCCCAAGAACCATTCGCTACGTTTGTGTAGCAAAAGGTGACTTGGCATGTATACACCGTTTATGAGACAACATCTATTGCAACAGTGAAAGCCTTTGTAGACACACGACAACAACCAAAAATTTGTTGCTACTTTGATAAAAATACCTATTGTCCATATTATTCGTTGAGAAAGTTGGGTAAACATATACCTAAAGTGCACAACATGCAAGGGGACACCCTCGGAATCACATTCTATGACACCAAACCAGGCATCCGTGTCACCTCAGAGCCAACATTGTAACGTCCACACTCGTTGGTTTTGTTGACATAATTTTGCATGTTACCTTCTCTTGTAATATCTGTTATTAATTAACAGGTACTTCCCTCCTCCGAAAAAGCTTGTCCATACAAATGGATGTAAGTGCTAGATACATCCATTTGATGGACAAGCTTTTTCGGACGAGGGAGTACTGATGTAATACATACATCCATGTCTTACCTGATATGCTTAATTGTGGAGCCAAACCCATATGTAGCTATGCCGATGGTATAACTTTTAGTATTTTTGTTACCATTCACTGTGATAGTCTCTTTCTTCTATATATAGAAAAAATAAGCATCCGTGAAACTAGACAAAATTTAAGAACCTCTTTTGGAAACAAACCTACTACTCCCTCCGTAAAAAAATATAAGACATATAGCACTATTTTAGTGTTCTAAACGCCCTATATTTGTTTACAGAGGGAGTAGTTTTTATTGGGAACAAACCTTGATTATAGCAAGTAGCAGTAGTACAACAACAAACCAATAGCATCACCATTAAATAAAGCTAAACTCACTAACTAACATGAGTCCTAGTCACCTTAGCCTCGAAGTTTTTTTTTAACATGGCCACGGTTTCCCGAAACACAAGAAGGAAAACCACACGTTTCGCCGCCGTCCCCACCCGGCAGCGACTCAAACCACGGACAGGTAGTGGTCGGCACGGTAAGCAAGCAAACCCGTCGTCCCCTCCCCGTCGGGAATCTCGCCCAGCCCCACCCACCCCCGTCCACGAACCAACGGAGGCGCAAGGCATCCCCACCGCCGGCGTGATCCGCGCGAGAATCCAGCTAGGGTTTCCCGCCCCCCCCGACGAGCCGACCCGATGGGCCCGGGCGCGCCGTCGCCCGAGGACGCCGCGGCGGGGAGCCGGAGGCGTGGTACGGCAGCATCCAGTACCTCGTCACATCTCGGCTGTGGGCGCCGCCTCCTGCGTGCTCCTCTTCCTCCTCGTCAAGCTCGCTTCGACCACGCGCCGATCCGGCGACCCTGGCCGCGGGAAAAAGAAAAAAAGGGGGGGGGTTTTAAGGGAACTCATCCCGGGCCCTCCGCGCTCGCCGCCAAGCTGCTCGCCGTCTACCACGCCACGGCCCCGCAGCATCGCGCTCCACGCGGCGCCGCCCGCCCATTTCCTCCTCTTCGAGCGCGCCTCCTTCCTCGTCTCGCCGCCTCTCCCCGCCGCCTTCGCGGCGGCCCTGCCGCTCAACCTGCTCGCCGGGGACGCCGCCATCGCCGACCAGTTCGCCGCCACCACCATCTCCCACATCCCCAGGCCTCCCCGCTGCTCTGGCTCCACCTCCTCCTCACCGCCGCCGTCCGTCGCCATCGCGCACCTCGGCATCTCCCGCATGGAGGACGCCCTCCGCATCACCCGCTTTCCGCGACGGCAACGGCAACCCCACGACCCCAACTCCAGCTCCGTCGCCGTCTTCACTATCATGATCCAGGGCATCCCCAGGGCGCTCGCCGCCGACAAGGCCCCCCTCAAGGAGTACTTCGAGCACAAGTACCCCGGCAAGGTGTACCGTCATGTCCCTTCGACCTCTGCACGCTGGAGTACCTCGCCGACGATGGGGGAAGGTCCGGAACAAGATCTCCTGGCTGGAGGCAAAGATGGACGCCCGCAGCCTGTTTGACGATTTTTGTGCAGGATGAATCAGGGCATTTGGAAGCACACTGGCTGTCAGGAGATGCAAAGAGCTGTGGGCAATGGCCGCGCAGAGGTTCGGGTTTACTGATGACGAGGCTAAGGAAGCTGCAGACAAGGAAACTCGTGATGGGAGCAGGCTGTCGGATTACAAGGAAGGCCGTGCACCTGGTGCTGGCATGCTTTCGTTGTGTTTAAGGATGTGTACACGGCAAACAAGGCTGTGAGGGATTTCCGAATGGAAAGGAAGAAGACACCCATGGGCAGGTTCTTCCCAGTGATGGAGCTCCAGCTTGAGAGGAGCCGATGGAGAGTGGAGAGGGCGCCACCGCATCAGATATCTACTGGAATCATCTTGGGATGAACAAGACCTCACTAGCCCTGCGGCGGATTGCGGTCAACACCTGCCTCATTGTGATGCTCCTGTTCTTTAGTTCACCCTTGTCAATACTCAGTGGAATGCAAAACGCAGCACGGATCATCAATGTGGAGGCTATGATAATGCCAAATCATGGATTGTTTGGCTTCAAGGCTCAGTTGGTTCTGGACAATAATCTTTCAGTTTCTACCCAATGTCCTCATCTTCGTGAGCATGTATATTATCATCCCATCAGTACTGTCATACTCTCTCAAGTTTGAGTTCCATCTGACAGTGTCGGGCGAGCAGAAGCTGCATTGCTGAAGATGGTTTGCTTCTCCTTGTTATCTCATCTTGTTGCGTGCGCTGGTGGAATCGTCGCTTGAAAGTTGGTTCTTACATGGACGGTGCTACTTAGATAGTGCTGATTGCAAGCAAATTGAACATTACCTGAGCCCATCATTCTTGTCGAGATCTTCACTTTCTTCCCTGCGTTCTTAATCACATGCACCTTTCTGGGAATATCTTTGATCTGCTGGCTCCAATCCCTTGGATAAGCAATACTGAAGAAATTCAGAAAGAATGATATGTCCAGTTGGTCCCTGAAGAAAATGAGGATTACAGATCATGAACAATGGCGAGGAAGCAAATGGTCTGATATCGCCTCTAATGTCTGAGAGAAAGACAGTGACATTCTGAATGGTTTCGAGGGGCATGATCTTTCCATGTACCCCAATAAACCGGAGCTTCCACATCCCAAAGCAGAAATTCGACTTTGCACAGTACTACGCGTTTGACATCACAATATTCGCGCTCACGATGATCTACTCACTGTTCGCTCCGCTTGTGGTTCCTGTCGGTGCAGTATACTTTGGCTACCGTTACCTTTGTGGACAAGTACAATTTCCTGTTCGTGTACAGAGTCAGAGGATTTCCTGCAGGCAATGATGGGAAGCTGATGGATAGGGTGCTGTGCATCATGCAATTCTGTGTCATCTTCTTTCTTGCTGCTATGTTGCTCTTCTTCGCAGTCCAGGGCGATTCCATGAAGCTACAGGCTATATGTACTCTTGGGCTGTTATTGTTCTATAAGTTGCTGCCGTCTGGAAGTATCGCTTCCACCGTCCTTGTTAGAGGGATGCAGACAGTTATGCTTCGTAGATGGTCCAACGGATTATGAAGTTTTTTCACAACCTGACCTGGATTGGAATCTGTATCAATCCTGAAGAAAACTCAAGGTCAATCACCACTTGTTTCATTTCAAAGTCATCTACTATCACCAGAGCTTCACATTGTACTTCTCTTGTTCTTTTGTATAGTTGATGTAGATTAACTCCTTTTTTTCTACAGCTGGATCTGTTCGTTTTGGAAATGACAAACACTTTAGATCATGTAGGCATGAGCTGTCATCTAAATTCCATGAAAAAAACACCAGGCATTATCATACATGATCAGTTCATCATCATGAAGTTCTTTTTCTTGTATTGCCTCAACGCAAAAAGCCCCACCCGCAGCAGCTATATCAGTGCATCCACATTTTTCTTTCCATCTTTTCTGGGTTATGTTCCAACTGTAAGAATTATTGTTATGTTTGGTTTTTAAGAGATTTTCAACACTGGAATCTACCTTATGTACTGTGAGTTGTGACAGTCAAACTAACTGTAAACTTGAAGTTTTGATGTAGCTTCACAAACATTAGTAGTTTAGTACCTGATGTGCTGTGTACTGATATATCAGTTTTTTTGGACATCCCTGTTCCTCATCTTTTCTCATTCATATGTTAGGCCATTAATTTAATTTGCGTGTTTGTATCTTTATTAACCAGTTTTCATATATTTGTTAGTTTGCTGTGTTTGTATCTTTATTAACAGTTTTCATATATTTGTTAATTTGCTGTGTTTGTATCTTTATTAACCAGTGTTCATATATTTGTTAATTTGCTGTGTTTGTATCGGTAATTCTGTATTACCCATTGTGTTTATATCGATTGCTTCCAGCCACCCTTGTTAATAGAGACACAGACAGTTAAATAGCTTTGTAATGGTCCAACGGATTATGGAGTTTTTTCACAACCTGACCTGGATTGGAATCTGTATCAATCCTGAAGGAAAAACTCAGGTCAATATATACTAGTTTCATTTCAAAGTCACCTAGTACCACTGGAGCTTCACATTGTACAGCTCTCATTCTTTTGTACAGTTTATGTAGATTAACTCTCTTTTTTTTTCTAGCTGGAACTGTTTGTTTTGGAAATGACAAACACTTAATTTAGATCATGTAGCATGAGCTGTCTATCTTAATTCCATGCCAAAGCATCAGGCATTATCCTACATGATCAATTCATCATCTTCAGAATTTTTTTCTTGGAATTGCCTGCATCTAGTGCAAAAAGCCCCAACCATAGCAGATGTATCAATGCATGCTGCGTTGAATCTTCTATAAGAGTATTATTGTTATGTTTGGGATTTAAGTGATTTTTAACACTACCTTATCTGTAGAATTGCAAGTCAAACTACACAGTATTTCTGAAGTTTTTATATATCTTCACAAACATTAGTAGTTTAGTACCAAAGTACCATGATGTGCCACAAGTGTACTGATATATCATTGGTTTTTTTGACATCCCTGTTCCATGTTTATCCCCTTCTCATCTTTTCTCATCGTAGTTAGGCCATTAATTAACTTGCTGTGTTTGTATCTTTATTAACCGTGTTCATATTTTGTTAATTTGCTGTGTTTGTATCTTTATTAACCAGTGTTCGTATATTGATTGCTTCCAGCCAGCTTGTTAACGCGATGCAGACAGTTAAATAGCTTTGTAGATGGTCCAACGGATTATGAATTTATTCACAACCTGACCTGGATTGGAACCGGTGTCAACCCCGAAGAAAAACTCAAGGTCAATACACACTTGTTTCATGACATAGACATCTAGTATCACCGGAGCTTCTCATTGTACGACTCTCAGTTGTTTCTGTACAGTAATCTAGGATAACTCATTTTTTTCTAGCTGGAACTGTTTGTGTTGGAACTTGGAAATGACCCACTTCGATTTGGACCATGAAAGCATGAGCTGCCATTGGGAAATTCCATGAGAGAATATCTGGTGTTATCCTACTCCTACATGATTAGCTCACCATCGTAGAGATTTTTTTTCCTTTAATTGCGTCCATCTGACGCAAGGGCCCAACCTCAGCAGATTTATCAGTGCATGCCACATTTATTCTTCCCATCTTTTCTGTGTTAGTATGTCCCACTCCCACTACGTATAAAGAAAAAAATTTGTTACGTTCAGGATTTAAGAAAATTTTGATGCTGAGAGCTACCTTATGCACTGTGAGTCGTTACAGTCTTAACTATGCAGTACCCCCTGAAGTTTTGATGTAGCTTCACAAACATCAGTACCATGAGCATATATGTCATATTTATATCTTGACACCCTGGTTCCAGTTTCTTCCCTTTTCATCTTTTCTCTTCTGTATCTTGGCCATTTGGCAGTTTGCTTTCTCTGTACCTTTCTTTACCAGTGTTCTATATTGATGCTTTTGTATGCATGTAATCAGAGACATATGGTGATGGCCTTATCTGACTCTTTTGGTTATATGATCAAGGTTCAATAAAGTGCTAGGCGTAGGCCTTCGCCTAGCGCGGAAGGCCTAGGCAGCCATATAGTTTTGACTTGATAGGCATGTATTTAGGCTATTATATGCATATAAACCTTAATTTCGAGCATACAAATGAGTACATTATTGGCCTGTCAGTACTTATTGGCATGATTTCTCGGTGGTGTGAATAAAATCTTACATACACCACCGAAGCTTTGGCTTATGTCCTAGGCAGTATTTGGCCTTCGCCTAGCGCATAAACGCCGCTTAGGCACCGCCATTTCCAACAGAGGTTATGATTGAAGGTAGGGAGTCTGATGTTGTGCACCTTGACCAGATTTAGCTGATCATGCACTTTTTTTTTCTTCTCTTTCTTGTATTCCGCTCTTGCTGTTTTGTGCTGAAAGTAGCTGTTCTTTTGCCAGTAGTTGCAAGGCAAACCCTTGGTCGTGTGCTTTTATCTAAATGTAAAAATCCACTCGGCGAATCTTACAGCTAGGGGGCTGTTGGGGGGGGGGGGGGGGGGGGGGGGGGGGGGTTTGGCTCCGGAGTGCACAGCTCGGTGGAACAGTAATGTGAAAAATATATATTAAATATTCAAAAAGTTCTGACTTTTTTTGTGGATGGTCTGTTGTTAGTATCGCAAGCATGCTTGACAATTTTTATGCGAAACGGAGAACGGTGTTTCGCGGTGTGAAAAATAAATAAATTTAGGATGACATTTGTGTTCGTTTTTTTTTTGCACAGGCCAAAATGCTTAACCTTTTTGCCTCAAAATTTACAGGGCATTTGGATATGACTAAGAAAACATAAAAAAAATTGGCTGATTTGTTGGCATTTCAAAAATAATATTTTTTTGGCCCGGGAGCACGTGCTCCCGGGAGCCAAATTGAATTCCGGCTATGGGATGAAACTTGTACAACTGGTAGGTTGTTCCAAAATATTATTTTCCACTCATCCAAGAAATAAAATATTTATTTTCACTCACCCAAGAAATCTGAAAAGGATCTCACATGCAATGACTCGAGTTTGGTTCAAGATTCCAAGTTTGTGAAGATGAAACTTGTTTGTGAATTGTCGAAAAACAATAAACCCCAAGCACTTCTGTACGCAGAGGCTGCGTGCGTCCCGCTCATTTTAAATGGTTTTTTTTTGTCACATCCAACAGGGATTGTTGAATGCTCAGATTTTTTGTTGTTTGCGTCTACATTTCTGATGTTGCAAAGATTTTGGGTGATTGTTGATGGATCACGGCGACAAACATTGTTGAAGATGTTGCCTACACAAAATAAGGAAATGTTGGGTGCGATATTTCTGTCGCGTAGATACCATGCTCACTGTTTGGGATATAACCCGAGGTGTGACCCGCCCAGAAGGGGCCGGGTTACATCGTGACGACTCAATATGAAGAAGGCCCAGTAGGGCCAGAAGATGAAACATGAAGACTGGTGGCGGCTTACAAGTGGGACTGGTGAAGGTGGGATGTTGAGGCTCAAGACTGGCGGTAGATCATGACCCGGAAAGTGTGAGCCGCCACGATGGCGGATTGGCTAACAAGGAGGGCGACTTAGAAACCGAGTAGTGGTCACTTGTGTGATCCGGCTTGGACTCTTGTAAGCCCAGGGCATCGACCTGTGTATATAAAGGCGAGACCCTGCGGCGAGTAGATTAAGAAACAATTGATCGAGATTAGGTCAAGTGATTCCGCTCATTGTAATCGATATTCAGTTATAGTCAACAAAAACAGGAGTAGACTTTTACCTCATTGAGAGGGGCTGGAACCTGGGTAAACCTTGTGTCCTTTGTCCCGTTCAACCCCTTCGAGTTAACCTACGTCGCGATGGCTACACACTAAGTCCTTCGAGGGCATCTGCCGTGATAAAACCACGACAGTTGGCGCCCACCGTGGGCCAGAGCACGGTGTTTTCGAGTTCTTGAAGGGCAATTTCAGGGATCGGAAGGATACGCGTGGGCCGGATGACTAAGAGTCGCCGCGGCAAACTCTACATCGACGATGCTAACTGGGGCGAGGCCGACTCAATCGAGTACGGGTACGGTCCCCTTGGCGGAATTCACGTCTTCACGGCATGATCGGCGAGTCAGAGCCTGAGCCAGACATCTGCATCGATATCGTCGAGACGGCTCGGCTGCGCGACCCGCCAGGGGTCAACCCGGCGGAAGCACGTTTTCGTTGGTTGCACGCAAGGCATGGAGCTTGCGGAAGGTTCCGATACTGGAGGAGAGACGGCCATGTACTCAGGCATGAGTCCTCAACCGGGGAGACGGAATCCATCTATAGCTTCAAGACGGGGGCTTGGGGGCTACTCCGATGGCAACAACATTCTGGACCCCTATGAGCCGCCTTCCAGGGCTGCAATCTTCATGGCTGGCACTGGGCCGGCTCTCAACTCATAACAGCGGCAGCTATGACGTCTGGTCGACTGCTGCTGCGACAGCTGGGGCTGGCGGCTCAGTTCGTTCGCGCGGCTCAAGTCTTATCTGAATCTTTGGGCACTTTGACGGCCCTGTTGGCAACAGAGGTCACATACGGCAAATCAAGCACAACATAACGCAGAAGTTGCGAAGGTACGTGATGAGGGTGGCCAAGGCCCAGGAGGATCTTAATGCAGAGAACATAGGATGGAGAGGAACGAGCCCAGATGGATGCTGAGTCACAGCGTATCAGGGCGGAGGCTTTTCGCTTAAGTTTGGATCAAAACGCCTCTATGATGTTCTTCGAAGGAGGTATCAAACCCGTTTGCCTTCACAATATGAGGCGCGGAACTTTTTAACACGCCTGGTGCGGGCCAAGTAACCCGCCAGGCACAACCCGGGCGGCTGAAGTCCCCAGGGAGTGGGGCGGTGGCTCAGCCCCGATTACCAGAACCTGCCCCATAGGGATCGAACCCCGCCCGGCGTTTTTCCACACATCTGGGCATTATTCCAACCCGGTGGAAACATGATAGCAGTGGCTACCCGGCTCAATGCAATCCCTATCACAGATGAGACGCCTTTTGTAGCTGAGGCGCGGAACGCAATGAGCTCTTACAAACTGCGGTCGCACAGCAGGTGAAAATTACGCATAGTAGTGAGAGGGTGCACTCGACCCCCCTCCCAAGCTGCAGTTAAGGACGAGTTGAGAGCGCGGTTTCCAGTAGTGAGCGACGATGTCGACCAAATCAAGATGACCCGCCACTGGGAACAACCTGCCCTTTACTCATGCTCAGGCGATCGTGGATGATGCCAGAGCCGCTGAGAGCGGAGGGCGGCAGCGGCGGCTCAGCTGGGGGCTTATAGAGCCTCGGTGACCCCTTCGGTATCCTAGTAGGGCTGCTGTATAACTTCCAGATCTGTTGGAGTGCCTTGTTGGTACAGCATTACGTAATGAACGTTTGCCTAAGGATTTTAAGGGTCTCGCAAGGTGGCTAACATACAGCTGATCTCCCCCCTGAGGCCTGGATTGAGAGTTATGAGTAGCCATGGAGATGTGGATGTCAATGATGCTGTGTGTGCTAAATATTTACTATGATGTTGGATGGGCCAGCTCGAAACCTGGTTTAAAAGGATTACCCGCCAACTCCATCAATTCATGGGCAGAGTTGAAAGCACGTTCATTCAGAATTTTAAAGAAACATGCAGCAGCCTTTGATGATTATTGATCTTGATAACTGTGTGCAGCGTGGGAGGAGTACGGCTCATCATTGGGTCCGGCGGGTCTCAGCATTAGCATTCTTCAGACAGTATTGCGTGGGTCAAGCGGTTCTGGTTGGAGAAGAACTGGCATTTTACCCCCTTAAGCAGAAGCTTGGGCGGCTTAAGCGTCATTGTAATGACATGGGAGAGCTCATGGCGGCTCTCATCAAATATGCCGACTCTGATACCACCAAAGATCTGGATCTGATATGAAAATCAACAAGGGAAAGAAGAGTGGCAATGGTAAGGGTCAGCAGCAGAACATGACAGGGCATAACGACAACAACCAGGGGTAACGGTGGTAAGCGCGAGACAACCCGATGGTGGGTCAGATCTTGTAACTAACACCAACACTGGATGTAAAAACCAGCGCCCGTAATAGGATTAATGGTAAGCAATCCTTTGGAGGGAAGAACTTTAATATTGAGGCGATGATGATGATGAGCCTTGCCAAAACACCCCCTGCCCATAAACCGAGACTCATGCTTGGAAGGATTGTTTCATCATGTGAGAGTACAGGAATTCCAACTTCAATCAGAATGATGGACAACAATAATGGCCCGCCTGGCGGGTCAGGATCTGGCTCAAGGGGCCCGGCTTGTTGGTGGCGGCGGCAAGTTTGGGTATCAAGGGACAGGGCAACCAGGGTGGTTAAACCAACAGTCTGGTCAGGTAACCAACAGATCAGTCAGGATACAGAGTAATCCAAAGCATCTCAACAGTGCCGATATCATGTTTTACCACAAGTCTTTGCAGCGAGATCAGAAGTTCATAAACACGCGGTCATTGCATTGAGCCGTGGTGCCTCAATTTGGGTGGTCAGGTATCAATCACATGAGTCGAGAGGATCACCCGCCCCGGGTTGACAATCCGGGTCAGCTAGCGTTGGTGGTAGCCCCTCAGGTCGGGGGTATAAATTCATAAAGTGCCATGGATGGTGGCAGCAGTATCAATATCCTTTATTATGACACCTTTTGCCAGATGAACTTAACTGATAAAGATCTTAAGATGTCGTCTACAGTTTTTTCATGGCGTGGTACCTGGTAAGTCGGCATATCCTGTTGGAAAGATTGCCTGGAAGTGGCTTTTGGCGATGACTATGACTACAGAACATAGACATTATGGTTTGAAGTGGTCAAGATCAAAGCCCTTATCATGCCTTGTTTGGACGGGGCTTATGCCAAGTTTATGGCTCGACCTTGTTATGTTTATTTACACCTTAAATGCCAGGGCGTAAGGGTACTATTACGGTTCCATGGTGATCGGAAAATTGCCTGGGAAATGTGAGGAAGGAGATGCTGCTTATGCTTAGTCGGCTTGGCCACAGGAGGAGCTTAAGTTTTATAAGGATAGGTTGACCTGGCGTATGACCCCTTAAAGAAGCCCACCACTGAGCAAGACCCTTTGTTGAAGTTTAAATCGGATGATGACACTAAGCAGGTTGAGTTGTCCCTGGCGACTATCTCAGCAGTTCACAGTGGGGGCTAATATGGATCCTAAATAGAAAGCGCGCTCATCGAATTAATCCATGAGAATCGGGAATCTTCGCATGGAAAACTTCTGACATGCCAGGTGTACTGAGAGAGTTCGCTGAGCACACCATAATGTGGATCCTAAGTTTAAGCCGGTCACACAATTTCTTCGTCGTTTCAATGAAGAACGACGTAAGGCCATCCGAGGAGGTAGCCCACTCCGTAGCAGCTAGGTTTATTGTGGAAGTCTTTCATCCTGAATGGGTGCTACCCTGTGCTGTACTCAAGAGAAATGGCACATGGCGTATGTGTGTTGATTACACAGATCTCAATAAGGCTTGTCACTGATCCGTTTGCTCTCCTCGTATTGACCAGATTATTGATGCCACAACGGTTGTGAGAGTTTATGTTTCTTGGATGCTTATTCAGGTTATCATCAGCATCAGATGGCAGTTAAAGACCAGAGAAAGAGACTTTACACCCTTTGGAGCTTTCTGCTATGTTTCTATGCCTTTTGGGCTTAAGAGTGCTCAGGCGACTTTCACGCTGTATTCAGAATGTTTCACAGTCAGATTGGACGCAATGTGCATGCTATGTGGATGAATTGTGGTTAAGTCCAGAAAGAAAAGAACTCTCCTAGATCTAAGGGAGAATTGACAATCTCCGGGTCTCTAAAATGATGCTTAAACCCGGCCAAGTGTGTTTGGGTGTGCCTGCAGGCAGCATTGGGGTTCTGGTCTCAGAGAGGGGTACTGAAAGCTAACCCGGAGAAGATAAGGCCATCACTTTCATTAGCTAAGCCGGATGTGTCAAGACGTTAGCGTCTAGCGGGTCGTATCGCGGCTCTGAGCCCAATTTATAAGCCACCTGGGCGAGGAAGGCCGATTCCTTATACCAGATGATGAAAGAAGACATATCACTTGTTTGGGAGTGATGCTGCTGATAGGCGTTTGAACGGCTCAAGAAACAGTTAGCGAGCCGCCTGTCCTCGCTGCTCCTATTGAGAAGAGCCTTTGCTCCTGTATGTGGCGGCTAATAGCAAGGCTGTTAGCGTGGAGTTGTTGTGGAATGCATGGAGGCGGGTAAGGAGTACCCGGTTCAGCGGCCGGCTTATTATGTCAGTGATGTGTTGATTGAGTCCAAGCAACGATACCCGCATTGGCAGAAAAACTGGTGTATGGGGTGTTCATGGTGAGTCGCAAACGTGAGCATTATTTTTGGTCATCCTATTACCGTGGTCAGCTCTGCTCCCTTAGGAGACATTATTCAAAACAGAGAGGCCACATGCCGGGTGGCTAAGTGGGCAATTGAACTTGGACCTAGGTTTGAAATATGTGCCAAGAACAGCCATTAAATCTCAGGCTCTGGTGGATTCATCAATGACTGGACAGAGAGTTGCAGACGCCTGAGTGAGAAGCCTGATAACACATATTGGACGATTCACTTTGATGGGCCAGGCAGTTGGAAGGCTCGGGGGCTGGAGTATTTTGTCTTCCCACGAGGTGACAAAATTCTGTTATGTTTTAAGGCTATGTTTCCTTGTACTAATACTGCGCTGAGTATGAGGCTACTCACGGCCTTCGATGGCCAAAGAGATGAATTTGAGCCAGGTCAGGTGCCTGGGCGACGCAGACTTATGGCTCAGCAGTCTCTAGGCACGTGGATTCCAAAGCACCGCTTATGGCGGCTTATCGCTGGGCGGTGACAATATTGCTGGTCATTCAAGGGTTATCAGGTGGATCAACTGATCGACGGAAAAAAGAACGAGGCGGGCTGATGCTGAGCCGTCTTGGGTCTAACGTAAGCCGGTGCTCTCTAATGTGTGTTATTGATTGATGGAATCTTCGGGCAAGTTACCATCGAAGAGGACCTTGATGTTCCGACCCGGAGGCACAGTTGGTGGCGGCTCTCCATGCTATTACTGATTGGATGCTTCCCTACTGGCTTATATGACCCGGGCGAGGTACTGAGGATAAAAATTTGGCAAGACAAATAACCAGAAAGTCTAAGGCTACGACTATTGTCAACGGCGAGTTACACCGATTGCAGTGTGACAGGCATTTCAATGTTGTGTTTCTCCTGAAGAGGGTTGTGAGATCTTATGAGAGATTCATGAAGGTGATTGTTGGTCATCATGCGGCTCTAAGTCTTAGTGGCTAAAGTTTTCGTCACGAGTTTTATTGGTTGAGGCTCATGCTGATGCAGAAGGATATCGTCAGAAGTGTGATGGAGTCAAAATTTTCCGGTGAGCTCATGTGCCGGCTCAAGAGTTGCGGATGATTCCAATAACTGGCCATGCAGTCTGGATGAGACTTGATATGGTTGGACCTTTCAGAGGTCTAAGGATGGAAGACCCACCTTTTGGTGGCGTTTGACCAATTTACCAAATGGGTGGAGGCAGAGCTAGTTAGCAAGTGCGATGCAGCAACTGTAGTTTGTTTGTTAAAAAACTGATCTATCGTTGGTTACACTCGTAGTCATCATGATAATGGCACTAATTGTCTAAGGGTGCTATGAAGGAGTTTGTCAAGAGAGCATATCGTCTGGATGTTTCTTCTGGTGGCCCATCCACAGTATAATGGTCAGGCAGAAAGGGCTAACCAGGAAATTTTTGAGAGGCATCAAGCCCGGCTTATGGGTCCTTTGGAACGAACACCGGGTTGTGAGCTGAGGGGTGCCTTTAGTACTTGGAGTATCAATACCACCCCCAACAGGTCAACAGGCTATACACCTTCTTCATGGTCTATGGTGCAGAGGCGGTTGGTTCTCCCCAAGTGATATCCGTCATGACTCGCCCAGAGTGGCGGCTTATGTTGAACTGATAATGAGATGGCACGATTAGAACACACTTGATGCGTTGGATGAAGAACGGCGACTTGCGGCGGCTCATTCAGCAATATACCAGTAAGACATGCATCGCTATATAGCCGCAGAGTAAAAGACTCGGGCGTTTTAAGAAGGCGACTTAGTGCTCCGAACTCATTCAGGATCAGACAGATATGCATAAGCCTGTCTCCACCTTGGGAAGGACCGTTTGTGGTTAGCAAAATCCAACATGGTTGTATTATTCTATTGTATACGTGAGCGCAAGAAGTCACGACTCTGAGCAGGGAGACCAACAGGCCTTGGAACATTGCTCATCTTCGGCCATATACACCTGAGCCATCAGCTCCTATCGTGTGTACATACTTTTGATGATGTGTATATATCTTTTTATGATCAAATATAATAAAGCCGGCATCCCTGAAAAATTCGGGGCCTCTGTCGTTTCATTTCTTTTGTGTATTTGAGTATTTATTAATGATCATAAGGTCACTTGGGGGCTTTCAACCCACGGGTTTAGCTTTCATACCCTTTTGAATAGGCATGAGACGCCAAATTACGGGTTATCCTGCCTGTTGCAACTTGCCCACTCCACCAGGTGACCCGCCAAACTCTTAACTGTCAATCTTTTTTTAAGACCCTGAACTTGTTAAGGTTTTAAAACGTGTGGCTTGTGTCAGTGAGGGCCGGCTTACAGTGAGCTAGGATAACTCAACGGCTATGCGGCCTTGAAAGCAAAAAGGCATGTGAGCCAACTGTTCGATCGTGTCTTGAAAGCCGGCCTAACAAAAATTTGGGATCTTTGTATTTTTCTTTTGGTTTTCTTGGATGTCTTTATGCTAAGTTTTTGTTTTTGGTGTAAAAAATTTTTGACTCACGGGGCATGAGGCTCGGGTTACGATTTTGCTCATGTTGAGATTTTGGGTTATGACCCACCTTGCTTTGGACTTTAAGTCGCCAATATGTTTTTGGTTTGAATGCTGTAGTTATGAGACTACAGTTTTTGGGTTGTCACCCGCCCGGCTTTTTTGGTTTTTAAGCGCGGCATGATTTGGCTTTTACAACCCTGTTAATCATGTTTTCAACTATTATATGAGACTGCGAGTCTTCGGTGTTTGTTAACCCGCCGGTTTCTGACTTTAAGTCGCCAGCATATATGTTGTGAAGTCTTCTGCAAAGTATACAAAACCAAAGGTGAAGAGCATAGTGAGCAAAGGCTTATATATATGGTCAGATTGAGCATGACACGAAGTTTAAACTATGGATCAAAAGTGGAGATAAACATGCACGAAGGCATGACAAGGCGGATCAAAGTGTTTAACTACCCTATTACACGGCTTCAGTTGAGCCCAAAAAAGTTTTTTCGATCAAGAGTTTTTGGAGTTGCACTCCATAACCCGGCAGAGAGCCGCCTGATCATCCTTGTTATGATCAGTTGTCTTTGACGCCTTTAAGATTGTGGGTCATCCCGCGCCGGCTCTTGTTCTTCGACATCTGGAGGGGAGCCGATGTCCAGTCATGCCGTTTAAAGCTTCGAATGTGGCCTCATCGTTAAGTATAATTGAAGAGTCAAAGATCAGGGCGAAGATGTGCTTAAGCCTGGGGAACAGATCCATCACTTCATGCCGTGGGCCGCTTGATCTTGTTGTTATTTTTTCTCATAACCAGCGTGTAATGGTTAAGTTCGACTCTTCAATCAGCTTAATGCCACGGGCCGCATCTCCTAACACATTTGTTGAAGTCTTGTTCTTCAAAGACGGACCCGTCATCCTTGAACTATGGGAGCCGGTGGCTATCTCTCAGGTCAAGCTCTGATTGCCCATGCTTTTGCCGGCCTAGAGAGCAACAATGGGGCTCCGGCTGGGCGGCTGATAATTTGATCTTTCAATTTGAGCGGTGCGGTTGACAGATACTCTAAAGCGTCTTGATCAGGTTGGAGGCTTCTTCACCTGATAAAGCTGCAAGGCTGCGTTGCATCCAGCGTACTGTTCGGCCAATGAATACACAGCCTTCAGTTTGAGCAACATGTTCTGGCCAAGTTGGCGCTTCTGGGGCCTGTTAAAAGTCGCCAGGCGAGTTAATATTCTCTATTAGAATCACCCGGCGGGGGCAAAGAAGTATTAAACAAAGGATGAAGTGCAAGTGTTTGCTTACCGAAGATGGCGGTTGTCATGTGGATTATGTGTTGTTTAAACCGGCAAGTTCCTCAGTCACCGGCTAAGTTGATTTTCAGCATCTTCGGCTCTCTTCAGCAGTGCAACTTGTCAGATTTCGAGGCGTTCTCTTAGCATCGAAACCCGCCCTTGACCTTTTTAAATTCTTCCAATGAAGTTTTTGCCTTGGACTCGGCCTTCGAAGTTTCAGCCCTGTTGTTAGCTCAATATGTTCTTCTCAGTCACCCAGTTGTGACTCTTTCATGTTCAAATCTTCCTGAAATACAAGTTGAAGCAATGATTATTACACAATGAACAATGTCAATATTTACAAATATTTAAGTCCAGAGCACATTGCAAGCAAATAACTTGGCACTTGGGGGCTAATGTAGGTATTTCAATTCTTATTATGACCCGGCTTATCTTGTCAGATTAAGCCGGCCCTTGGGGGCTACATGTTTGATTTACTAAGGTCATTGAAGGCCCGGCTTATCGGTCAAATTAAGCCGACCTTGGGGTTCCAGTTGATTTTACTAAGGTCATGGAAGACCCGGCTTATCTTGTCAGATTAAGCCGGCCTTGGGGGCTACATGTTTGATTTTACTAAGGTCATTTAAGACCCAGCTATCTTGTCGATTAAGCCGGCCCTGGGGCAACATGTTTGATGTTACTAAGGTCATTGAAGACCCGGCTTATCTTGTCTGATTAAGCCGACCTTGGGGGCTACATGTTGATTTTACTAGGTCATTGAAGACCGGGCTTATTTTGTCAGATTAAGCGACCCTTGGGGGCTACATGTTTGATTTTATTAAGGTCTATTGAAGACCCAGCTTATCTTGTCAGATTAAGCGGTCCTTGGGGGCTACATGTTTGATTCTATTAAGATCATTGAAGACCCGGCTCATCCTTGTTAGGAGAAGCCGCCCTTGAGGGCTACATATGGTCTGTTAAATTAATGCTTTGAAGACCCGGCTCATCTTGGTAGGATAGGCCGGCCCTTGGGGGCTACATGACTATATGCATATGAACCAGTGGAAAGAGGTTTAGTTTGGTACCTCAAACTTATGCCTCATCAGGTTAACCAGGCCAGCCTCCATATCGTGGCTTGTGTGAGGAACAACTTAGGTAGCCTGCGTGCAACTTGCCGCGCTAAAATCTGCAAGTGATGCAGATCTAGTTTAGCTGCCCTTGTCTGCGGCTGGCGGCTCTTCTTTGGCACTATGTTTAGCCAAGACAGTAGGATTTCTGGCTCTGTATAACCTGTGCCAGTAATGATAACATCTGCAGTGGTCTTCTCAGAGGGATCTCTTCAGTTGGCTTCAGAGGAGTTGGCGACTTGGGGCTTGGCAGGTCTGGATGAGTAGCCGGGTTAATTTCAGTATGAATTGGCTCACTAACAGTGGCATCAGGTGACGGGGTGGGTCATTGACAGGATTCTCAGGATCTGAATAAGGGCCTCAGACATTTCTGTTGTTTGCTTCTCTGGTTCAGCAGTTTGGGATCCTTTGAGACCCGCCCAGCTTGGTTTTTACCGCCTTGGTTACGCCTCTATAACAAAGATACACAGAGCTCATGAGAACATGTCATTGCCAAAATCATTTATGAAACAGTAGAAATACTTCCCTGGGCACACCTGAAGACAGCATTTGCGTTCGGTAGAGTCGCCGGATGATGGAGGTGTTACCATCAATTAAGTTGAGTCGGAAGGATTAAGAGTGTTGACGAAAAAGACCAGCCTTCGGAAGAGAAAGAATTGGGGCTAGACACCTCATTTCGACGCTTGCGAGGAGCAGGGAGTGTTGGCGTAAGCCGGGAGTTGAGGTCTTGAGTACCGTCACTTCCGGGTCATTATGTCCTGAAGTCATGCTGCTGCTTTCTTCAAAAGAAATTGGGGTCCAAAGAGCAAGAGGATGAGGAAAATCTTACTTCCTCTCTCCGGATATACCCCGCCGGGTTTTCTTGAGGGGAAAGGGGGGGCCAGTGAGGACGGCACCTCGCTAATGCTCCGACGGAAGAAAGAGCAAGAACTGCAGGGGAGAAGGCAGCAAATGCGTCCGAGGAAAGCGAGGACGGAGAAAGCCTTCCCTGACGCAGCGAGAAGGGAGCGGCGAGTTGGAGACCCCAGATGCGAGACCAAGCCGACTCCGCAGCGGTGACCGGGACGAGATGTACCATACCACAGAAGCTGGAGAGCGAGGAAAGGCAGTACGACAGACAGGAAAAGGACGAGAACGGACGCACACCAGAGGAAGAGATGGCAGGAAACATGAGAGGAAGAGAAAAGGTACTAGCAGAAAGCTTATCGAGTAGACCAGAGCAATCCCGACCCCGAAGAATGCACCAAGACATCGATTAGAGAATCCCCGCAGAACTGAAGAATACAGAGAACTGAGCAGGGCTGTAGAAAGCTGAGAAGAAGAGGCGAGTCCGAGAAGACGAGAGAAAAAACGCCACCTATGAGCGGGAGACGAGAGAAGGAGGGAGAGCAGAAAGAGAAGAACGAGAGAGGAGGAGAGGAGACACACTCGAGAGAAGCCGCGAGCGAGGAAAGCAAGAAGCCAATCCACCCCAATTGCAGATGCAGAGCCTCGCAGGCAGGGAGAAGAGAATGGAGGACCTGAGAAAACGACTAGAGAGAGGGAGAAGAGGAGCAAGAAGAGCGAGAGAGATCGAGAAGGCAGAGGGAAAGGAGAAGAGGGAGAAGGGAGGAATCGATGAGGAGACGAGGAGAGGAGACGAGAGACAGAGAGACGGGGGGGACATGAGAGGGAGACATGTATTACCTCTGCTGCATCAGCTGGCTTGTCTCTGCGTCATCGTGAGAAGAGTCGGCATCAATAGTTGCATAAAAAGAGACCAAGGGAGTCGAGTTCCTCACCGAGTAATCCAGCTTGAGAAGATCTTCTGCAGCTTCTTTCTACGGCGGCCTAGAGCACGGGTTTTGGTCTTAGGCTTCTTGACCAGGGCGGCGTCTTGTGGTTTCTTGGTCCAGAAGGCGGAGTCAGCCTGGATAAGTACAAAAAGATTAAAACAAGGCATAAGGCAGAGTTGATTTGTATTGAACACAGATTAAACATAAACACTTACAGGTGGAGCTGGATTTTGTTTAAAGAAGGGCGGCAGACCAACTTATTGCAGTCTCGACTGAGACTCGCCAAGTAGAGTCCTCATAGCTTTAAAGACTTCTTTGGCGGTAAAGTGTCTTCAGTGTACCGTTGAGGGTCATTGGGCTGGCAGAGTATCTATACATTAGGTCGGGACGGCGGCCTTAAAGGGAGTATTTCCAAGAGACCCACACCGGGTCAAGTCAACTCCAAGTAACCCATGAGCCAATAGAGCTTTAGCCCTGGAAAGGAATGGGAAGGCCATCGGCATGCTTCTCTGGAATAATTTTGCTTGGCGGGTCAAAATTTGTTGGAAGACGACCAGCCCTAAACCGGGCAAAGGATTTTCCATTGCTGGAGCAGTATTTTACAGTAAAAACCAGGTGGTCACCCATCCTTGGGGTGACTGTGTAAAACGGTGGAGGGAAAACTGTTGTCTCTCCGTCTCTGAATAGAGATTCCACCTAACTCTGACTTGGGCCATTTTGACATTCAGTCTGGCGGGTTATATAAAAGAATTCCTTGAACAGGGGGAACAGTGGGTGCTGTTGCAGATAAACCCACAAAAGATTTGAAAGTGGCAGATGTTGGATACTGAGTTGGACCTATATTTGAGGGTGCAAGTGAGTAGTAGTGAGGAGGAGAGGTCCCGAAAGAATTTAGACCCGAGTGGGGTAAACCCTCTGAGTATGTGATCAGTAAAGGCCACAATTTCATCCTCGACAGGGAGTAGGGATTACTTCCCCATTGCTAACTCGCCATCCAATTTCTTACTGACTCGCCAATAGGCCTTGGCCTACGTAATCATTGAGAGTTCCCTTGGTAACCAGAGAACGTTCCCAGTGACGATAGTCATTTCGGCGGTTTAAAAGCTACGTCCTGGAGATATAATGTAATGAGTTAATACTACGGTGATAAGTTGATTAATGGTTACAAATGACAGTTCAGTAGCTGCAAACAAACTATGGATATACAATTAATCATGTTAGGAGTAAATCATAAGCCACCTGTACGGTGAAGGGCAGGTCAGCTGCAGTTAAGAGCTATCTTAATCATGGAATGAAGGAACTATCAAGGTATGAGACAGCATATTGGCGGGTCAAGTTGCAGAAGCATGTTCGAAGCTTTTGGCAGGTTATAAATTCATGATTAAAAGCTGGTTAGAGGCTGGCGGGTTATAAATTCATATTTAACCGCCCAGATAGCATGGCAGGGCAAGTTATCTACAGATCTGGGATTGATGAAAAATTTTGCTAAGTAGGGGCAAACAAGTTTCGCAGTTTATGCCTATAATTTTGGATCTATGGTGATTCAAAAAATGAAGAATAATGCTAAACCTAAAACATGGCAGTGGGGAGGAATTGAGGGAACTGGGTATTGATTCGTGGGAAGATGGGATCTATCCAAGATATGAGTAATGGGCCACAAACTGCCACCGTGCTACTTCTGCTTAGTCTTGGATCGATATATGCTTTTTAGTGAGACATGGACGAACTTGGATGAACTACGATGAACAACAGTGAAACTCTGTAAACTAGGGCATCCTAACGCGGACCTGAGAAGAGGGGGAAGGTGATACCTGATGGTTTGTTGATGAAGAGCGGGGAGTGCGCCGCGGTTTTCTGGTCCGGTCAGGTTGATGCGAGCGGCACGTCGTCGGAGTCGCTGGTGGAGAACAGTCGGAGCGGCGGGAGCTCTTGTGCGGCGGAGGTCGCGAGGAAGAAGAAGAAGAAGAAGTGGAGGCGAAGGGGGTTAAAAGTGAAAAAGGAACCCCCTCATGTCTATTTAATAAGGGAAAAAGTGAAACCGTTAAAATGCAGGGCGGGAAATCAAGGAGACGTCATGATTATCTCAACATGGAGGCGCCTCGATTCTCAGACGACCAATTAATACAAAAAGATCCATTGTGATGTCATGGTTTTTTCTAGATTACTTCGCATGACGTCATGTGGGTTACAGTGATTTATTCAAGGTTAAGCATGGAAAGACGACTCGCCAACATGAAGCAGTGAAGATTGATATGAACAAGTTCAAATCAATCTGGGGCCTAATGTTGGGGATATAACCCCGAGGTGTGACCCTCCAGGAGGGGCCGGGTTACACTGTTGGCGACTCAATATGAAGAAGGCCAAGTAGGTCCAAGAAGATGAAAACATGAAGACTGGTGGCGGCTTACAAGGTGGGCCTGTTGAAGGCTCAAGACCTGGCGTGGGTTGTAGAATCATGACCGCGAAAGTTTGAGCCTCCACGATGGCGACTTGCCTAACAAGGCAGGGCGACTTTTAGAAACGAGTTGGTTCACGTTGTGTGATCCGGCTTGGACTCTGTAAGCCCAGGGCCTCGGCCTGTGTATAAAGGCGAGAGCCCTGCGGTAGTTAGATTAAGAAAACAATGGATCGAGAGCTAGGTCAAGTGATTCTGCTCCCTTGTTAATCTATATTCAAGTTATAGTCAACAAAGCAGGGAAAGGAGTAGGCTTTTACCTCATTGAGAGGGGCCGAACCTGGGTAAACCTTGTGTCCTTTGTCCGTTCAACCCCTTCGATCTAACCTACGTCGCGATGGCTCACACACCTAAGTCCTTTACGAGGGTATCTGCCGTGATAAAACACGACACTTACCGTTCTAGTTAAGATCGGACAAGCTACAAAGACGGTTGACTGGGGTGAAATGAATGAGCGTTAGTTCAGATGGTTATGTTTCTTTGTGGTGGGATCAGCCCACCAAGATTCAAGTCCTAGACTCGCACTTTTTTGATTTATTTTAGGTTTTTCGTGATGTTCATTCAGTGGGGAAGACGTTCATGTTGACTACGAAGGAGCCTTTGGTCACGAGGATCAATCGTTGAGCTATCACCTTTGTTCAACACATACACAAAAGATATCCCTTTGGAAATGAACTAGCCAGACATATTTCATCTTCCAACTCTCCAAGTGTTGTTTAGCTTAACCAACTAGTTCAGGGTTATCCAACACAGATTCTTGGAGGAAAGAGTTGTATTATTGAAAAACCAACTTGATCACGAACTCAACATAACGACCAGGGGACAACCTGGTGATACTTCGAGAAGACATTCTGAAAATCATGAACCACCGATATGTTATTAAGCTCGAGAACAATCTTGCTTTCCAGGCAAGACGATATGATCAAAAGAGCAAGGGATTGACACAATCCTAACTCATCGATCGAAGAGGGCCCAGGAAAAATGGACTAGGTAGCACGATCAATCTTGGAATGATGATTCATAACCAAATACCAAGAATGAAATTATCTTCTGTTACTACCAAGCAACAGGGTTGCTAAGACTATGATTTCACACATCATGGTTCACTGTCGGCATTCCGGTTACAACCAACACGGAGACACAGAAACGAATGATGATGGCGCGAAAGTATCACTACATTAAGAACTCATAAGAGGTTGTGTAATTCCCATGAAATTTTGACATGAAAGAGGGTAACACTCCAAGGTAGAACAGATTAAGAGCTGGATTAGCATTCTTGATCCGTGGAGTACAACTGCTTGACACAATCCTAGAAAATGAATGAGGTACTGGAGTTGTTTTTCCTAGCCATTCTGAGATAACATGGCTTTACGAACCATAAGAATAATAGGCATAACATCACGAATGCACGGCATATTGTTGACTATCAAAACTGAAGACGATGGTTAGAATACAACTGAAAAGGGACAACTCAAAGGAACATATGATTTTTCTGAGTTGTGGATCCATAAATTAGCATGTCAAACAAGGCTCAACATGTTTCTTCGGATAACCCACGTAGAAAGGCAGGATTGGAAGAGTCACAAATATAGAATAGAGAACATCATCAAGAGCACTCTTACTGTGATCTTTTGGTTCAAAAGACTTCTGCCAATTGTTGATGGTATTGGAAGAATGATAAAACCACGAACTTGAAGACTAGAACAAAGTCTCTAAACATCATAAAAGGAGCAACAATACACTAACAACAGAATGAAGCAAGTAGAATGAATCTTGGGTTCGAGAACCCAGAAATAGAACACCTAATAATAAATGACATCATCAGATGCTTCGAGAATGGTGGCCAGATTCATCCACAGGGAATGTGACGCCCCCAATTCGACTGTACACTAATCATGCACGCAAATGTGTATGATCAAGATCAGGGACTCACGGTGAGAAATCATAACACAACTCTAGACACAAAATAAAATAATACAAGCTTCATATTACGAGCCAGAGGCCTCGAGGGCTCAAATACAAAAGCTCGATACACAAGAGAGTCAACGGAAGCAACAATATCTGAGTACAGACAACAAGTTAAACAAGACTGGATTAAGAAGGCAAACACAAAAGCAACAACGATCGAAGAGGCAAGGCCTCCTGCCTGGGACCCTCCAACTACTCCTGGTCATCGGCAGTCTCCACGTAGTAGTAGGCACCCTCTGGTTAGTAGTAGTAGTCGAAGGGGGGTGGCATCTGGCTTCTGGGATCCACCAACTGGTTGCAACAACCGGAAAAGAAGAAGAAGGGGAAAAGGGGGGGGAGCAAAGCAACATGAGAACTCTCCAAAGTATCGTAAGCATCAGATCTATACTAAGTATGCATCAGTATCAAATGGAAGGGTTGTATCTGGGGCTGAACTGTAGAATTTCGAATAGAGGGGAAAAGCCTAGCCTATCGAAGACTAACATCTTCAAGCGTCTTCAAAACATCTTGCAGCATTCAGAAGAGTAAAGAATAACATTTTATAATTAACAAGCATGTTGTAGTATTAACGCCCAGAGATCCTTCCTGACTCCCTGTGAGAAAGCAATCCCGGAGCCACATATCCATCTCATATCTCAAGTATCCATTTCTAGTTATAATAGATCAGGATGCAAGTGTTGAACGTCCGTTACTGAGGACACAACTATTAATAGATAATCTTCCCTGCAGGGGTGCACCACATTTCCCAACACGCTTGATTACTTGGCGGGGACACACTTTTCTGAGTCAATGCCCGGCCTCGGAAGATCAACACGTCGGCAGCCCTACCTAGGCTCAGCAGAGAGAGGTCCTCGCCGGTCTACATCCTAAGCACTCCGGGGTCTTGGGCCCATCGCCGTTGCACTCCGGGGTCATTGTGCACAAGGGGATACTGCACCACCTCTGCCTGGATGGCGCGATCCGGCCGGCCACAATGCTGAACTGGACGTTTGACAAAGCTTCGGCTGATACTACGACGCCGAGTGCCCATAATGTTCCCGCGTGGTGGTTAGTGCGTAAAGGCCAGTGGCCAACTCAGAACAAATACCCAAACCTGTTAGCTGCATTATTAAAAAGAAGTGACGGCTGTCGGGACAAGTCCGGAGCTACCACCCCCCTCGGGTGATACCGCTAAACAGCCCAGCCGCCACCGTAACATCTTGCGGGTGCTCTCCGGGCCCGCCAACTTTCACAGGAACTGTGTAAAGTCAAGGTAACCGTGTGTCCAAAACATCAAGGGGGAATACCCGAGGAATCACCCTCTATGTATTCCACTCGATGTAACCACAAGGTGGAACGTAGGAGGAATCCCCTAGAGGTTCATACTTGAGGGGTTGCCACGACATAGTCGTATCGGGAGTGGTGAAGGTGGAATCACCCTCGATGACCACGACCGAATAGCTACACTACAGAGTTATCATCAGGAGTGCGTTACGAGGTATCATCCTCGGCACTCGATAGTAACTATGCAGAGTCGTACAACTAAGGGGGTGAAGTGATGGCTGTCTCTGGTCGTCGATCATGTTGATCGAGTCATCGATGATGGAAGCAGGGGCAACATGCACAAGGTGGGAGGCCACTGGTGGAATCACCAACCAACCTATACTAAGCAATTTAGGATAAGCAGGTGTAGGTACAACAGCAGGTTACAAAAGCAGGCTATGCATCAGAATAGGAGCAATCAATAACAGTAGCAAAATCTAATGCAAGCAATAGAGAGAATGGAATGGGTGATATCGGGAGAGTGATCAAGGGGGGGCTTGCCTGGAAGCTCTGTTGAAAAGAAAGAAGGGTCGTCGATGACGTTGTCGATCATAGGGACATCAGCAGCGGTTCTCGGGGTCTACCGGAGAAAAGAGGGGAAGAAAAATAAATACAAAGCACACTATGCATGACAAGTCAACATGCAGAGCTAGGGGTGTTCTAACACAGTACTATACGATACAGGTGAAGGGGGAAAACATCCGGGAAGTTTTCCCGAAGTTTGGTGATTTTCGGACAGATGAAACGGAGGGGGACGGTTGCATGTTCGCTATGCTAGGGGCACGTGACAGATGGACGGAGAGTGTATTCGGATTGTCTCGTCTTTCTGAGCAACTTTCATGTACAACGTATTTTCATCCGAGATACGGTATTTTTTATTAATTTACAAAGTTTTAGTTATTTTCAGGATTTACTGAAATGTGGCTGTTGAGAATCGCCAGTTTTAAACATCACTTAGCTGTTTTCAAAAGGCTACAACTATTGTTCTGTACATCCTATGATTTTGTGCCTTATATCAATTGTGAGCATTTCTCTGCGATCTACATGTTAGTATCACTTTATCCATATTAGAGTCATTTGCTTGATCATCAACAGCTCTAAAGTAGCTATGAAAATAAGCTTTATTTTTCTGTTTTTTTGTTAACAGAACATAGAACTTTGTGATTTCGTAGGAATAATCCACGCATATCTGAAAAAAGGTCCAATGGAACAAATGAAGCTGTTATGTCTACATTTCCGTTCATATAATTTTTACCCATGTTAAGACTTGTCTTATTGCTGGTTAGAGGCTAGTCAGTGTAATATCAGTAAAGCTAGCTAATGCTATAGTAACTGAATGTTACTGTAGCAGTGCAGCATAGCAGCAGGCAGCGGTTGCGGGGAGCGCGCGTGGGACAGCGGCAGCGTTGGCGAGCAGCGCGGGATGCTGGTAGCAGAGCAGCCGGTGGCGGCGAGAGCAGACAGCAAGCAGCAGTAGAGTAGAGGGGGCGAGAGGGCGCGGAGGCGCGGGGCAGCGGATGGCGCACGCCGATGGACGCAGGAGGGAGGCGGGCCATGGCCGGAGCGAGGAGAGCGGCAGAGGCGGGTGCGGGGTGGGTGTGGTTTAGGCGAGCAGGAGGCCGTGGCCGGGGCATGCGTGGGCGTGCCCAGGACACGGCGTTGCGGGGGGGTACAGGAGGGTGCGGCCAAACAACAGTGGTCTGCGGCGGCCGTGGGTGGCTAGAGGCCGGCGCGGCCGGAGGCGGCGGGCGGCGTGAGGCATGGTGGCGCAGCGTGGTACGCAGCAAAAGCGAGGGGAGGAGGGGTCTCGCGGGGTATCCGTGTGTGGGAGGCAGGGGAGCGATGACAGGGGGGCCGCGGGGTGAGTGGGCGCCCGCGGAGGGGTGAAAGTGGTTATATCGACTGGAGGGGGGGGGTGGAATAGGCGATTTTACAAATTCGTGCCTGAGGAATTTCAAGGTGAGGAAATTCCTAAGCGGACGAACTACTTAGCAGTGGAATTAATTACTCAGATGCAAGCACTAACAGGCAGTAGCACAGGTCATCGATGATGAAATGAAAACAAGCACAGAGTACGAGTAGCGTAAACACATGATAAGCAGGTTGAAGACAAACTGACAGAAGAAAATTGGAACTGAGGAAATTGAGAAAGTCTTCAGTCAAAGTCTTCAAACAGTAATGATCAAATACATAGCAAGAATGCGAGGAAATGAAAGGGTTTGAGAGAAATAGAAACCAGTAGCCGGTGAAGACAATGATTTGGTTAGACAGTTCCAAATGCTGTGACAGTTGTACGTTGGTTAGAGCGGCTAGGTATTAAACTGAGGACACACAGTCCTCACCGTATTCTCTGAGATAAGGTCACACAAACCTCACCCAATCACTCGTGGTAAGTCTTCAGGTGACTTCCAAACTTCACATACTCGGTCACTCGGCAATCCACAATTTCCTTGGATGCTCTAGACCATGACGCCTAACCGTCTGGAGGATGCACAGTCCTCAAAGGTAACAAGCATCGGTTCCACACAGGAACAATCTCTTCAGTGATGCTCAATCACTTTGGGTTTGTAGGTGTTTGGGTTTTGGGTTTTTCCTCACTTGATGATTTTCGCTCCAAAGTCCTCGGAGGATGGGATGCTCTAAATGACAAGTGTCAATCTATCTCGGAGCAGCCAACCAGCTAGTGGTTGAAGGGGCGGCGGCATTTATAGCCTCAGGAGCAGCCCGACATGATAAGACATAAATGCCCTTCAATGAATGAACGTTAGTGGTAGATATTTGGGAAGCTGGCACGTAGCACAGCAACGGTCGGAAATTTGAGTATCAAATTCCTCAGGGCTATCATGTTCCGTACTGTAGGCAATCCGCACTGGCGAATTCCTAACTCCTCAGTCAGAACAAATTCCTAGAGAACAGAAGAACTTCGTCTCTGTCACTGAAGAACTTGACTAAGCTGTATGAGATTTCCAATGGCTTCACTCGAAAGGATGGGTAGGTGTAGGATTTTGAGGTGAGCATCACTTGGAAACTTTTCCTAGTTTTACCTCGACCCCCTTTTAACAGTCGTGTGTTCCTATGACTCAAGAAGAAGAAGAAAATGAAAACTACAAAAACAAAAGTCTTCACGCTTCATAATCCTCGATGAATATCAAGTCTTCAGGGTCACACCAATTTCTTCAATTTCAAAGTCTTCAAGAAAACCCAAAGTCTAGTTGAGACATTCATTTTTAGGGGTCGACTTTCATCGAATAAATATCAAACTCCTCATAGACTTAGACCTATGTAAATCAACAAACTCATTAGTCCCTA
Organism: Thinopyrum elongatum; assembly: GCA_011799875.1. NCBI lineage: Eukaryota > Viridiplantae > Streptophyta > Magnoliopsida > Poales > Poaceae > Thinopyrum > Thinopyrum elongatum. The sequence continues at coordinate 568,855,008 of CM022300.1, read as the reverse complement.
TAACCTTAAGTCTTCAATACACCAAAAAATCACTAAGAGGCACTAGATGCACTTACAAGGGGCTTCGACGACGGCGACTATGACGAACAAAACAGTGAGGAAGGGGGGGGAAAAGGACGAGGAGGGGGGGGGGGGGGGGGGGGGTCTCACCACGGTGCAGGTGTACGGGGCGGCGAGGCTCGGTGGGAGGGCGACGACGACGGGCACGGTGGGCTTCGGGCGGTGACAGCTGCAGTTTCGGGCGTGAGTGGCGGCGCCAGATCTGTGTGAGAGAGAGGGAGCGGTGAGAGAGGGAGAGTGGGGATTAGGGTTCCATGGGGGGGGAGAGAGAGGGGAGCAGGGGTGGTCTTATCCCCACGGCGAGGCGGCGAGGTGGTCGCAGTCGACCTCGCCCCTGTAGCGACACGGAGCAGAGGAACAGGAAGGGAGGGGGGCGACCGGTGGGTGGTAAGGTGGGCTGGCTGGGTTGGGCTAGGCCCGGGATGAACCTCTGAGAGGTAAATACTGATATTGAGGAATTTGATTGCAAGATATAGAAGAACTCCCCTGAAGATGTGCATATTGAGGAATTTGCTTTGAATAGCAAAAGCACATTGTTGAGTAATATCATGGAGTCACTTCCTATATCTTGAAATACCACGCATTTAACATATGATATGAAGAATTGAAATGCATGATGAGATATGGTGTCTGAGTGAAATTCAGCATGCGTGTGCATTAAGGTACTTGAGGAAATAGCATGCAGAAAGCAGTCAAAAGTATAGACCACATAGGACTTAAGTTTACAACTCATCAGAGCAAACACCTCAGAAAAGCAAGAGTTGTAACTTAACAGAAATATGGCCCATATATAAGAACCGCTTGAAGACTAACTCAAATTTCTCACCCCTTTGGCATCGAATGACCAAAAGGGACGAAAAAGAGGACTAACGCCCCTGAAGAATATCATCATGATGTCGATGGAGGAGCGCCAGCATTGTTGGGTCGTCGTTGAGGAGGGCCTGCCGCAGTGCGTTCAAGTCTTAGCTTCATCCGTCTCGCGCGATGAAGAATATGAACTGGCAACAAGCTGAGGAACTTTGACTTCTTGAATTTCTTCGAAGGTGGTGAGACCAGTCAAAAGTCCTGTTGGAAGCCCATCTCCTGAGTTCTTCAGCATATGAAGATTAGACAGAATCGCCCAAGTGCGGTCAAAGACTTCATGCAAGTAGTAGTGATTCTTCTTCACAGTTTTGAGTGACTGTCATGTTCTGAAGAATTGCCACCAAACTGACGCTTGACCCACTTGTGATTCGATCAACTTTCTGATGAAGACTAAAGGGAGAGTTCACGATCAGTCATCACACACGGAGCTGTGGCTTGAGGATGATGTCTGAAGCTTTGGCGGCAGAATCTTCAGTTGCAGAGTCATCATTGTGGAATAGGAAGTGGTTTGCGAAACTGTCCATCCAATGGACGAGTACCTTCATCAATACAGCAGCCTTGCCCTCTCGTCAGCTGAGGAAATAGTCCGTTGAGGACTTCGATTAGGGGGCAAATAGCTGAGATGATTTTGAAGTCAGCCTTTGTAATGAATTGAAGACCTTGATCTGAGAATATCTCAGATACAGGGAGCATAAGGCTTCAACTCAAAAAGGTGACAGAGCAGCATTGGCCAAGTCCTCATGAAGAAATCGTGGTAGTTGATAGGAATACCGTGAATGATATTGAACAGCAGATTCTTCATAATGCCAACAACTTCGTATCATCAGAGTTGTGGCCCTTGATTGGACTGAGGGTGTTTGGTCAAATATGCGATAAACTGTCCTTGGCACATAGAGCAATTCCTTGACGAGGAATTTGGAGTCCTTGGAGCTTGGCCATGGCTCATGGCTTCATCAGCACTTGCATTAGATGATCAGACAATTCAGGTTCAACATAGAGAAGCCTTGCACTCAGGGGAGGACTGACCGGGACGGCATGAAGCAATTCAGAGGACGGTGCTTTGAAATGAGTATATCGGTCTTCCAGTCCAATACCATGGATTGACATCATCAACATTTCCAGTAATGTGCAGCATGGCGAAGAATTGAAGAATGAGTTCTTCATTCCAATCACAGATGTCGGAGTGCAGAAATTGAGTAACCCCAGCGTCATGAAGAACACTGAGGATGGTGTGAAGCAGGGCAGCGATTCCATATCTACATGAGGAATTTGCTCATGTTCAAAGATCTTTTATCCTTATCAACCAACAATGAGGAGTAGAAGTTCACTGGCTTGCAGTCCAGAAGCGCTTGCGACGAAGACGAGAGAGTCATAGGGATTGTAGTCAGTGAAAGAATGAGTGCTCAGTGAAGAATCCTCAGCATTAAACTTCTGCTTTTGGAGTGAGGGTTCTGTGGCTTGGGCTGAAGATAACAGTTGAAGAATTTACAACCTCTTGAGGTATAGCCACTGGAGCCACAGGCTGAGGAATTTCAGAAGAAGCCTTGGCCTCCATTTCTTCAGACATATGTACATCAGTGCTAGTGACTGGAAACTTCTTCAGGAATAGAAGAAGTGAAGCTTGACGTTCATCAGAGCCCGTTATGAATTTCTTCAGTTTGCACAGGGGGACTGAGGAACATGATGTAGATGGGTTGTCAGAGGTGAATTGGGGTGATGACTTTCCCAAAAGTCATCATTCAGAATAGGTGTTGTAGAACCCATATCCACATCCTCATCTTCTTCAGTTCCTTTGACGCCTGCCTCTTCAGCGTGAACTGAGGCATGGGCGATGAACACAGGGGGTTGAGGAGAAAGTATCCACTTCAATTTTTCATCCATCTGCTCTGTCGAAGCACAGCAGCAGAAGGATCTTCTCATCAGATTTATAGGAATTTCATATTCCTCACCAAAGGAATGATCTCCTTGATTGGAATGCTTGATATTGGAATAGCATCAATTGGAGTCTTCAGTTGAACTCGTCAAAGTCTCACTTTCTTGGGAGCAGAAGACTCTGAGGAGGCAGATGCTTTCCTTTTCTTCACAGCTGCACGCTCCGCAGCCTTGGTTTTCTTAGCTTCTGTTGCAGAAGGAAGATTGATGCTTGTCATCGGTTGCAGGAGGAGCAGAGAGGAAATTGTTGAATTTCTTCAGGCAAAACTGATGCAGTTGCCCGGCTTGTTCGATTCTCAGGCACAGTAAGCAGATGCTTCAACTGGCCTGGATTGCTCTTCAGGCACAATATGGAGGTTGCCCTGGCATTTTCTTCAGAGACTGGAATTTCTTCAGCAGCTCTGGCGCTTTCATTTTCTTCAAGCAGATAAACAGATATTTCCAGTCTAGAGGAAATTTGGGTTGCGATGAAGCTGCAACACTTGGAGTAAATCCTTTTGCCTTCTGACGAATCTGACTTTGGCACCTAGCCAATCTGCATGGAATGCAGAAATTCATCACTGAGTGCTTTGATCTCAGCTGCATGTCACAAGTTTCTTCAGGAGAAATTTCACAACATTGTTCTTCAGAAAACGCTCCTTCTTGTACTGAGCCTTCTTCACCTGCCTGGCCTTTTTCAAATTCCATTTTCTTTCAGTTTCATTGCATAAGAGCCCGTCAACATGTGACTTTGACCAGGAGTGAGGTTTTTAATTCAGGTAAAGGTGTATTTGGATCCTTGTGCCACTAGATCGATGAAATCAAGGATCTTTTGGATCCAGCATGAGGGGACATCACTGCCTTTGGCTTAGCGGCCCTTTGTTGTGATCTCTGATGATCTCAGCTAATTCTTCATCATCAGCTTCGTCTTCGCTTGACGGAACCTAAAAGGCGACCTGCTTCTTGTGAGGACTTGGTCTTGTGCCTGTCCAGCAGTGGCCTTTTTTCAGCAAGATCGGAGTTGTTGAAGACTGAGGTGGAGCTGAAAACTGCAGAGGACTCATGAAGCAATGAGATTCCAGTAGTCCTTTGGCATTGTGACAAGTTGCACAGGTGCTGAGGCACTTGCAGGAGCAGCTGAGGATTTTGCAACTGAGGGAGTTGGAGTGCTTAGAGGAATTTGCTTGAGGAACAGGCGTGAGGGCTTTGAAGAGCTTGGCAGTGAGGGCATTGCGCTGGAGGAGCTTGTCTTGACAGTGATTTCTTCAGCATAGCCTTCTTAGGCTTGTTAGCAGAGGCCTCAGCGGCGCCAGCGCAACAGAATCTTCATTGAATTTCTTCACTGCCTCTTTAGCCACTTTGCCAGCTTGGCTTGACGCTTAGCCCACTCCTTGAGGAAATTCCTCACCTTTTTGATGCTAGTGGGATAGCTTCTGGCCAGGAGCCAATGGAGGTCTTGGACATGGAGGGTTAACAGCGAATTTCTCATTGTACTTGGGAAGTGACATAGCGATATTCCTTCATTCTCTTGCCCATCTCCTCTCAATCTTCTGAATGCGCACTTTGCGCTGATTTTGTTCCCTTGCCATGAGTTGCTTCATCAGGGAGTACAATATTCATCATAGATGTCATCAGGGGGGATCTCAAAAGCAGTATTTGTTTCTGGCCTCTTCCTCCCTTTGAGGTCTTTTACATCAGCATTTCTCACTTGAGGATTTTGAACCAATTGAATTTTCTGATGAGGTATGCAATTTTTCTTCAAGGTACGCTGCAATGAGTTAGTGATGAGAACCTAGAGATTCAGCAGCAGACATGTGTACCTGTGAACAGAATATAGGTGCGAAGAGTTTTGGAGAGGGTCATATGCGTTCTCAGAAGATTTCAAAGTATCAAGTTTGAGGAATTTGACCAGGGTGTCTGAGGAATTTCACTAAGCTTTTGACTTAGGTTCCAGAGTTTGTAGATTGGAAAATCCACACCATGAGGAATCTTGAAGAAAAAGTTTGCTAGGAAACTGATCAAGGACAGAAGCAAGTTGGTGTTTAAGAACATGAAAGTTGAAGAATAAACACCTTTGAAGATTTGTGGAAATCATCAGAATCAAACAAGGGCAGTTAAAAATAAATTTTATTTACCCGTGATGAAGAACACGACGAACTGAGAGTAGCAGTGGAGATGTTCGTCCGTTCAGATCTCCACGCCCTAACTTGCGATGGAAAAATAGCTACGGCGGCGGCGGAGTGAGGATTACCGCAGGCCGGCGAGGGAGTACGACGGCGACGAGGTCAGAGGCAGTTGAAGCTCTTCCTCACCGGGACGATGGAGTGTAGCGCGGGCGGCGCTAGGTCTGAGAGCTCGAGCGAGGGAAGTGAGATCGAGCGGGAGGAGAAATCTGAGGAGGGTGAGGGGTATTTATAGCCGAGGTGAAAAAACACCGCTCGTCCGAAGAATATGGCGAATGTGCCCCTGACCCTTCTATCCTAGCGACATGTGTCACCAACGTACTATGAAGTGGAGATCGTTGTTAGATTGTGGGTGAATAGATTAATCTTATCGAGGGATATGGAACGGTTTTTGAGCGGCAAAAGCCGAAATCAGATAAGAATATTTTAATGTTTCGTTCGCAAATTCTTAGCTGTCAAGGACACAGTGAAGACTTGAATGGGTTCAAATAGAACGCACATGAAGAATTTGTGAACGGACTGGATTGAGTTTAGCACAGAGGGGGAACGGGTCCGATCACATTCACTTAGAAGAAAAACAACTTGAAGAATTAGCAATAAGTGAATGCTGTAGTAGAGGACAGAAAAACTCAAAAATATTATATATAGTCAATAAAGAATACAGACGGGAGAGAGTGAAGATTTTGCCAAAGTGAAGAATTTGAAGAAATTGCACAATGATGAAAAACACAAATTTTGAAAGATTTTCAACTTTTGTGGTGGCGAGACCCACCGTTGTAAGAATGATGATTTCAGACACACGTACAATTGTTGTAGGGCTCTGAGAATCAAAATTCTTCATTAATTTCTTCACACTTAGAGGGTTAGTCTTCATTGATTGAAGAAAAAACGTTTCTTCGTGTGTTGCACATCTAAGTCATCAATTTGCATAAGTGTTAGGTTGTGTCCTTTTCAAAGGACATTCGAAGATCTAAGATATTTAGCTCACACCGCAATTTGCTAAATCTCTTTCATCCAAGGCTTTGTGAAGTATCCGCTAGCTGTTCTTCAAACTTCACGGGATCAATAGAGATGTCACTTCAACAAAAAACATGATCTCAAAGAAAATGATGACGAATCTCGATGTGCTTGTCTTCGAGTGCGAACTGGGTTATGAGCAATTTTGATGGCACTCTCGTTGTGCAGTAAGTGGCACATTCTTCACATTTATGACGTAGTCCCTTGAGGGTTTGCTTCAATCCATAGCAATTGAGCACAGTAAGAACCAGCAGCATATACTCAGCTCAGCAGTAGAAGAGTGATACGCAGTTCTTGCTTCTTCGAGGACCAACATACTAAGGATCGTCCGAGGAAATGGCATGTGCCTGATGTTGACTTGCGGTCCACACGATCACCAGCATAGTCAGAGTCAGAATATCCAATGAGATCAAAAGCCGAGCCCTTGGGATACCATAATCCAAGGTTGGAGTGTGGCTGAGCTAGATATCGAAGAATATGTTTCACAACCTTATGGGTGTGATTCTTCGGTGTAGCTTGAAAAACGGGCACACATGCAAACACTAAGCATAATATCGGCCTAGATGCACATAGGTACAATAAAGAGCCAATCATGGAGCGGTATACCTTTTGATCGAAGTCTATTCCATTTCATCAGTGCATAGATGGCCATTTGTGGGCATAGGGATTTTGACGCCTTTGCATTCTTGCATACCGAATTCCTCAGAACGTCCTGTGAGGTATTTCTCTTGAGAAATGAACATGCCATTGTGTTGTTGACGAAATTTGAAGACCTAAGAAGAATTTCAATTCTCCACATATGGACATTTGATATTCCTCACTCTCATGTAAGCAAATTGTCAGTATAACATGGTTAGTACAGCCAAAGATATATCATCAACATATATTGGCACACGAATAATTCATCATCTATTGTTTTGGTGAGAAAAGAGCTGGGTTCGAGTGAACCGGGTTTGAAGCCTTTCTTCATGAGGAATTCTCAAAGTGTCATACCCACGCCCGAGGGGCCTGCTTGAGGCCATAGAGGGCCTTATTGAGTCGAAGACTTTGTCAGGATGCTTAGGATCTTCAAAAACCTGGGGGTGAGCAACATATACTTCTTCCTCAAGCTTACCATTGAGGAATGCACTTTTCACATCCATTGATATAAGTGATATATGATGGTTAAGCATAAGCAAGCAATATGCGAATAGCCTCAAGTCTAGCAACAGGGGCAAAAGTTTCACGAAATCAATTCCTTCAACTGTGTGTAGCCTTGAGCCACAAGACGAGCCTTGTTCCTCAACACTAGGCCATTTTCATATTGCTTGTGCGGTAGATCCATTTGGTACCGATGATATTGTGCTTGCATGGGTCCGGTCGCTTGACAAGCTCCCCACACATTGTTCAGCTTGAATTGATGTAATTCCTCTTGCATTGCTTGAATCCATTCAGGCTCCAGAAATGCCTCATCAACTTTGGTGGGCTCTGTGATAGAGACGAAAGCAAAATGCCCACAAAAGTTAGATAATGTGAAGCTTTTGAGCGAGTCAGAGGACCTGGTGCGTTGATGTCGTTGATGATTCGTCTCAATCTGTACTTCATTTGCAACGCGAGGATGAGCAGGTTGACGACTTGATTGGCTCAGTATTTCTTCAGAGCCAATTTCTTCAGGTGCGGAAAGCAGCTGTTCTTCATGTTGTGGAATGATTTCTTCAGCAGATTCTTCAGTAGGAATAACATCCTCAGAGCTTTGAACTTGATGGTTTCCTTTAGGGTCTTTTCATCTAGCACAGGAGGTAGGTGCTCCTTTGCGAGCCATTAGTTTCATCGAACCGCACATCTACAGTTTCAACAACCTTGTTGTGATAGATGTTGAAGACCCTAGGTGCTTCGGTGTGCTTTCGGTGCAATTTAGAATTGTGATGTGGATCTCAATCCAACATTTAGCACCGAAGACTTTGAAAAACCACATGGGTTTCTTGTCAGTGAGGAGTCATATGAGTTCTGTGAAGAATTTGTGAAGATATACCCGTTGATGATGTGGCAGAAGTATCAATTGCCTCAGACCAGAAGTGACGAGGGGGTGTCTTGTATTCATCAAGCATGTGCGAGCCATCTCAACAAGAGTCCTGTTCTTGCGCTCCACAATGCCATTTTGCTGAGGAGTGTATGGGGCAGATAGCTCATGAGTAATACCAAGTTCATCAAGATAGTCATCAAGACCAGTATTCTTGAAACTCAGTCCATTGTCACTACGGTATAGGCTTGATCTTCACGCCGAAAATTCGTTCGAAGCCCTTGAGGAAAATCGTACTGAAGACTTCCTGCAACTTCAGTTGTTAAGTAATGACATGCACCCTGTGTAACGAGAATAGTCATCAAACAATGCAAAAGCCATATAGAGATGGCATTTGTTAGTGTGGCATAATGAGTAGGCCAAAGAGATCCATATGAAGCAATTCAAAAGACGAGAAGTAGTATCATGATAGTTTCGAGGGGTGCTTGGCTCTGGTCATCTTCCCAGGCCTCACAAGCCCACAAAGATGATCTTTGAGGAATTTGACACCCTCGATGCCAATGAGTGCTTTTCTCACGAGCGTGTGTAAGTTCCTCATGCCAGCATGACCCAGTCGTCAGATGCCATAGCCAGCTCTCTGAAGCATTAGCAAGTAGACAAGTGGCAGGATGTGGTCCGTAGAGAAATCAACAATATACAAGTTCTCCTCTCCTAAGCCTTCGAAGACTTTGGAATGTCAGTTCCATGAGCACTAAGCAACGATATTTGCCAAAGACAACACCATATCAAGATCACAAAGCATTGAGACAGACATGAGGTTGAATCGAGGGACGACAGCATGGACTTTATCCATGTGTCGATCCTTTGAGATTGCAACCCACCTAGACCCAATACCTTGCTTTTTCCTTTGGTTAGCGTAGGTGATATGCTTCAAGTGTGATGGAGATAAAGGAGTGTTCAAGTAAGCTCTTGTCACCGTCTGTGATTGTACATCCACTATCGAGGACCCATCAGTAGATTTGGGTAAATCATCCTGCACATGAATTAGTGCATCTTACGACCTCATATACTTCAGAGTGAAGAATATGACATCAAATCATCAGACATATTTCATCAATTAAAGCAAATATGTATATATATAGCAATGTGAGGACGTGAGAAATGAATAAATCATTTCTTCATGATTAGCTTGCGTCCTTTTAAGCATTTCAGGTCGCCAGCAAATCTTCAGACGATTTAGTTCGTCTGGGACCTGACCTGCACAGAGATTAGTTCTTTTCTTCACCCCACCCACATTGGAGGGGTGGCAAGGAGTTCATCATCTGTGCGCTCCATAAGAGAAAGGTGGAATAGACGACCAGACCACTTCGTTTCACATAAGAGGGGTTAGGTAGCCATATGAATAAGCAGAGAGAAATTCTCGAGGATTTATGAAACATAATGATTTGAAGAATAATGCAAATATTCATAGCCCTTAGGCTTTTCCCTGCGAAACAGAAGTGTTAGCACGGATGATGTCCATGTGAGGACTTGGATCATGTGAAGACTTTGGTCCATATGAAGAATTTGATCTGGGGTTATTATTCTCATGGTGGTTCATGAGGACATTCACCTGAAGACTTTCAAGGCACCTTTGGGAACCCAGATTTTCTTCATAGGGGGACCATTCCTGCAGTTAGATCCAACATATCTAGCAAATACCTCACCATCTGATTTTGAACAGTTTATAGTTGGAGTCAAATGACTCATCAGATGAATATGAGGATTCACAAGTAAGCCAGATAAAGTGGATGGATCTAAGGGAGATCCCTTCGCAGCAACCCATGAGGTTTTGGGATACTGCTCAGGTTTCCAGTAGGTTCCATCAGCATTGAGTTTCTCTCAAACGCGATACCCCTTTCCTAGGGTTCCTGTTCACGATCTATACTTTTTGAGCACATCACAAAGAGTATGATGCCCTTTGAGGCTTTTGTACATGCTTGTCACAATACATTCCTTCAACCCTGCATTGTCATAAGTGATACTAGTGGGTATCCAGATGAGGAATTTGTGACCACAGCGATAGTGAAAAATTGTAGCAATAGAAGCATTTGAACATTCTGGTGAAGAATTAGCAGTTTCAGTTCAATGCATTTCAAGCATGGTGGAATAAATTCTTCCTGAGCGGAACTGATCTGTTGAGCAAGCAAAGAATCATTTTCCTTTGAAGAGCTCTTCATGACTCACCCTTAGCTTCTCAAGATCTTTCTTTCTTTGAAGAAATCATAAGAAAGCTTCATCATGATGCTAACTAGAGAGTTTCATGACGACCTTGAAGGGTGTCAAACTTAGACTGTAGTTGCTGAAGATTATAGTCAGTGTTTGAGTTTGATCCATTCCTCACCTCACCGATCATCGCTTTTGTTCGAGCATATTTTGAACCTTTTCCAAAGCCTTTTGTTGTTAACAGCAATATTAGCAAGTTTGGAATAGCTGGTGTTTTTGAGGTTATCATCAGATTCATCCTCACTTGATTCAGAGGAGGGATATTGAATACCTTTGCACCTTTTGCCATGATGAAAACAATAGGTGGGAGCATAGTAATTGTTGCCTTCATCAGCAGTGTTTGGGGGAAGCCAATTCCTCAGGTTGAAGATGGACTTGCTAACATAAGCAGTAGCGAGGGCTAGGCTCGCCACACCAGAGTCTGACTCCTCAGATGCCTCCTCTTCCTCATGTTCCTCAGATTCAGCTTAGAGTCCATTTCCATTGCCAATGAATGCCCGAGCTTTCTTGGAGCTGCTCTTCTTGTGAGATGAGACTAGACTTTGAAGATTTTGACGATGAGGACTTTGCAAGATTTCTTCTTCATTTTAGAGTCATCTGAACTATATCCTGATATTTCTTCTTTTTGATTCCTTCTCCACTGAGGACAATCAGTAATGTGTGACCAGGTTTCTTGCATTTAGGCAAGTTCTCTTCTTGTGGTCAGGGATGAGGAATCTGATTTCATGTCAGTCACCTCTTGAGGATTTTCCAATCGGCCACGTCTAGAGAACTTCTGGAATTTCCTCACGAGCATTGCTAGCTCCTGAATCAGTTCTTCAGGATCACCCAGGCTGCTACCAGAATCTTATCTTCAGATCAGAGACTGCTTGGCTTTCAGAGCACGAGATCTACCATAGGCTCGGTCCGTAGAGATCTCTCTTCTCAGCTAGTTGGAATTCATGAGTATTTAGCCTCTCGAGGATATCAGAAGGATCAAGTGGACTTGTAGTCTCCACGTTCTGAATCATCAGTGCCAGTGTATCGAATGAAGAATCGAGTGACTCAGCAATTTCTCACACCTCATGGTCGGTTGATCGTGGGACCCAGTGCTTGAAGCCGTTTGAGATGTCAGTGAGGCGATCAAAGGTTTGCGAACATTTTCGTGTGTCGAGTCTTTTGAAGGGTTGAAGAGATTGCGAGAACGTCAACTCGAGAGTCACGTTGAGGTTGAGACTTTCGTTGACCTTGGACAGCTCATCCAAGATAAGCTTAGCTGTCTCCAAAGCAATCACATCGACATTACTGCCCTTTGCTCAGATGGCCACATATGTATTCTTCGCTTGAGAGTCGAGTGTGCTTGAATATCTTCACGTCCCAAGAGCGTTTAAGGAAGGAGTGACAGAGGGAACACCCTTTTCCACAAACACCAGAGACGGTGTCAATGACTCAAGATGCATGCGCATCTTGTTATTCCAGTAGAGGTAGCGTCCCATCAAAGGTATGAGACACCCAGCTGAGGACCTTTATCATGCCGCAGTCGACACAACAAAACTCAGTGGGTAAACCAAAAACACAGAACAAGGGAGGAAGTACCTGGCTCTGATATACCAATTTGACAGTTGCGTTATATGACTAAAGAGGGGGGGAGTGAATAAGGCGATTTTTACAAATCGTCATAAGGAATTTCAAGGGGAGGAAAATTCCTAAGCGACGGAACTACTTAGAGCGGAATAAGTCTCAGATGCAAGCAGAACGGGCAGTAGCACAGGAATCAGGATGAAAGGAAAAACAGCACAGAGTACGAGTAGCCGTAAACAAAGGATCTAAGCAGGATGAAGACAAAATGACAGAAGCAATTGAAACTGAGGAAATTGAGAAAGTCTCAGTCAAGTCTTCAACCAGTAATGATCAAATACATAGAAGAATGCGAAGGAAATGAAAGGTGAGGAAATAGAACAGTAGATCGGTTGAAGACCAAGATTTGGTAGACAAGTCAACTGCGGGTGAATTTTAGTCGGTTAGAGCGGGGACTAGGTATTTTAAAACTGAGGACACACAGTTAACGGGACCACAAGTCTCACGTATTCTCCTTGAGTAAGGTAACACAGGACTTCGCCAATCAATCGTGTAAGTTTCAGGTGACTTCCAAACCTTCACATACTCGGTCAACTCGGCAATCCACAATTTCATCTTGGACTTAGGACCATTGAAGCCTAACCGTATGGAGGGTGCACAGTCCTCAAAGGTAACAAGGTCGGTTTCACAAAGGAACAATTCTTCATTCGCCGAGTGGATTTTACATTTAGATGAAAAGCCAACACGACCAAGGGTTTGCCTTGCAACTACTGGCAAAAGAACAGCTACTTTCAGCCACAAAACAGCAAGAGCGGAATACAAGAAAGAGAAGAAAAAAAAAGTGCATGATCAGCTAAATCTGGTCAAGGTGCACAACATCAGACTCCCTCATACCTCTCAATCATAACCTCTGTTGGAAATGGCGGTGCCTAAGCGGCGTTTATGCGCTAGGCGACGGCCAAATACCTCGCCTAGGACATAAGCCAAAGCTTCGGTGGTGTATGTAAGATTTTATTCACACCACCGAGAAATCATGCCAATAATGTACTGACAGGCCAATAATGTACTCATTTGTATGCTCGAAATTAAGGTTTATATGCATATAATAGCCTAAATACATGCCTATCAAGTCAAAACTATATGGCTGCCTAGGCACTTCCGCGCTAGGCGAAGGCCTACGCCTAGCACTTTATTGAACCTTGATCATATAACCAAAAGAGTCAGATAAGGCCATCACCATATTGTCTCTGATTACATGCATACAAAAGCATCAATATAAGAACACTGGTAAAGAAAGGTACAGAGACAGCAAACTGCCAAATGGCCAAAGATACAGAAGAGAAAAGATGAAAAGGGAAGAAACCTGGAACCAGGGTGTCAAGATATAAATATGACATATATGCTCATGGTACTGATGTTTGTGAAGCTACATCAAAACTTCAGGGGTTACTGCATAGTTAAGACTGTAACGACTCACAGTGCATAAGGTAGCTCTCAGCATCAAAATTTTCTTAAATCCTGAACGTAACAAATTTTTTTCTCTTATACGTAGTTGGGAGTGGGACATACTAACACAGAAAAGATGGGAAGAATAAATGTGGCATGCACTGATACATCTGCTGAGGTTGGGCCCTTGCGTCAGATGGACGCAATTAAAGGAAAAAAAATCTCTACGATGGTGAGCTAATCATGTAGGAGTAGGATAACACCAGATATTCTCTCATGGAATTTCCCAATGGCAGCTCATGCTTTCATGGTCCAAATCGAAGTGTGTCATTTCCAAGTTCCAACACAACAGTTCCAGCTAGAAAAAAATGAGTTATCCTAGATTACTGTACAGAAACAACTGAGAGTCGTACAATGAGAAGCTCCGGTGATACTAGATGTCTATGTCATGAAACAAGTGTGTATTGACCTTGAGTTTTTCTTCGGGGTTGACACCGGTTCCAATCCAGGTCAGGTTGTGAATAACTTCATAATCCGTTGGACCATCTACAAAGCTATTTAACTGTCTGCATCGCTGTTAACAAGCATGGCTGGAAGCAATCAATATACGAACACTGGTTAATAAAGATACAAACACAGCAAATTAACAAAATATGAACACTGGTTAATAAAGATACAAACACAGCAAGTTAATTAATGGCCTAACATACGAATGAGAAAAGATGAGAAGGGGATAAACATGGAACAGGGATGTCAAAAAAACCAATGATATATCAGTACACTTGTGGCACATCATGGTACTTTGGTACTAAACTACTAATGTTTGTGAAGATATATAAAAACTTCAGAAATTACTGTGTAGTTTGACTTTGCAATTCTCACAGTACATAAGGTAGTGTTAAAAATCACTTAAATCCCAAACATAACAATAATACTCTTATAGAAGATTCTAACGCAGCATGCATTGATACATCTGCTATGGTTGGGGCTTTTTGCACTAGATGCAGGCAATTCCAAGAAAAAAATTCTGAAGATGATGAATTGATCATGTAGGATAATGCCTGATGCTTTGGCATGGAATTTAAGATAGACAGCTCATGCCTACATGATCTAAATTTAAGTGTTTGTCATTTCCAAAACAAACAGTTCCAGCTAGAAAAAAAAAAGAGAGTTAATCTACATAACTGTACAAAAGAATGAGAGCTGTACAATGTGAAGCTCCAGTGGTACTAGGTGACTTTGAAATGAAACTAGTATATATTGACCTTGAGTTTTTCCTTCAGGATTGATACAGATTCCAATCCAGGTCAGGTTGTGAAAAAACTCCATAATCCGTTGGACCATCTACAAAGCTATTTAACTGTCTGTGTCTCTATTAACAAGGATGGCTGGAAGCAATCGATATAAACACAATGGTTAATACAGAATTACAGATACAAACACAGCAAATTAACAAATATATGAACACTGGTTAATAAAGATACAAACACAGCAAATTAACAAATATATGAAAACTGTTAATAAAGATACAAACACAGCAAACTAACAAATATATGAAAACTGGTTAATAAAGATACAAACACGCAAATTAAATTAATGGCCTAACATATGAATGAGAAAAGATGAGGAACAGGGATGTCAAAAAAACGATGATATATCAGTACACAGCACATCAGGTACTAAACTACTAATGTTTGTGAAGCTACATCAAAACTTCAGAAGTTTACAGTATAGTTTGACTGTCACAACTCACAGTACATAAGGTAGATTCCAGTGTTAGAAAATCTCTTAAATCCCAAACATAACAATAATTCTCTTACAGTTGGAACACTAACCCAGAAAAGATGGAAAGAATAAATGTGGCATGCACTGATATAGCTGCTGCGGGTGGGGCTTTTTGCGTTAGAGGCAATTACAAGAAAAAGAATCTCATGATGATGAACTGATCATGTATGATAATGCCTGGTGTTTTTTTCATGGAATTTAGATAGACAGCTCATGCCTACATGATCTAAAAGTGTTTGTCATTTCCAAAACGAACAGATCCAGCTAGTAGAAAAAAAGGAGTTAATCTACATCAACTATACAAAAGAACAAGAGAAGTACAATGTGAAGCTCTGGTGATAGTAGATGACTTTGAAATGAAACAAGTGTGTATTGACCTTGAGTTTTCTTCAGGATTGATACAGATTCCAATCCAGGTCAGGTTGTGAAAAAACTTCATAATCCGTTGGACCATCTACGAAGCTATTAACTGTCTGCATCCCTTCTAACAAGGACGGCTGGAAGCGATCACTTCCAGACGGCAGCAACTTATAGAACACTAACAGCCCAAGAGTACATATAGCCTGTAGCTTCATGGAATCGCCCTGGACTGCGAAGAAGAGCAACATAGCAGCAAGAAAGAAGATGACACAGAATTGCATGATGCACAGCACCCTATCCATCAGCTTCCCATCATTGCCTGCAGGAAATCCTCTGACTCTGTACACGAACAGGAAATTGTACTTGTCCACAAGGTAACGGTAGCCAAAGTATACTGCACCGACAGGAACCACAAGCGGAGCGAACAGTGAGTAGATCATCGTGAGCGCGAATATTGTGATGTCAAACGCGTAGTACTGTGCAAAGTCGAATTTCTGCTTTGGCATGTGGAAGCTCCGGTTTATTGGGTACATGGAAAGATCATGCCCCTCGAAACCATTCAGAATGTCACTGTCTTCTCTCTCAGACATTAGAGGCGATATCAGACCATTTGCTTCCTCGCCATTGTTCATAGATCTGTACTCCTCATTTTCTTCAGGGACCAACTGGACCATATCATTCTTTCTGAATTTCTTCAGTATATGCTTTATCCAAGGGATTGGAGCCAGCAGATCAAAAGATATTCCCAGAAAGGTGCATGTGATTAAGAACGCCAGGGAAGAAAGTGAAGATCTCGACAAGAATGATGGGCTCAGGTAATGTTCAATCTGCTTGCAATCAGCACTATCTAAGTAGCACCGTCCCATGCTAAGAATCCAACTTTCAAGCGACGATTCCACCAGCGCACGCAACAAGATGAGATTAACAAGGAAGAAGCAAACCATCTTCAGCAATGCAGCTCTCTGCTCGCCCGACACTGTCAGATGGAACTCAAACTTGGAGAAGTATGACAGTACTGATGGGATGATAATATACATGCTCACGAAGATGAGGACATTGGGTAGAAACTGAAAGATTATTGTCCAGAACCAACTTGAGCCTTGAAGCCAAACAATCCATGATTTGGCATTATCCATAGCCTCCACATTGATGATCCGTGCTGCGTTTTGCATTCCACTGAGTATTGACAAGGGTGAACTAAAGAACAGGAGCATCACAATGAGGCAGGTGTTGACCGCAATCCGCCGCAGGGCTAGTGAGGTCTTGTTCATCCCAAGATGATTCCAGTAGATATCTGATGCCGGTGGCGCCCTCTCCACTCTCCATCGGCTCCTCTCAAGCTGGAGCTCCATCACTGGGAAGAACCTGCCAATGGGTGTCTTCTTCCTTTCCATTCGGAAATCCCTCACAGCCTTGTTTGCCGTGTACACATCCTTAAACACAACGAAAGCTATGCCAGCACCAGGTGCACGGCCTTCCTTGTAATCCGACAGCCTGCTCCCAATCACGAGTTTCCTTGTCTGCAGCTTCCTTAGCCTCTCGTCATCAGTAAACCCGAACCTCTGCGCGGCCATTGCCCACAGCTCTTTGCATCTCCTGACAAGCCAGTGTGCTTCCAACTGCCCTGATTCATCCTGCACAAACTCGTCAAACAGGCTGCGGGCGTCCATCTTTGCCTCCAGCCAGGAGATCTTGTTCCGGACCTTCCCCCACTCGTCGGCGAGGTACTCCAGCGTGCAGAGGTCGAAGGGCACAATGACGCGGTACACCTTGCCGGGGTACTTGTGCTCGAAGTACTCCTTGAGGGGGGCCTTGTCGGCGGCGAGCGCCCTGGGGATGCCCTGGATCATGATAGTGAAGACGGCGACGGAGCTGGAGTTGGGGTCGCTGGGGTTGCCGTTGCCGTCGCGGAAGCGGGTGATGCGGAGGGCGTCCTCCATGCGGGAGATGCCGAGGTGCGCGATGGCGACGACGGCGGCGGTGAGGAGGAGGTGGAGCCAGAGCAGCGGGGAGGCCCTGGGGATGTGGGAGATGGTGGTGGCGGCGAACTGGTCGGCGATGGCGGCGTCCCCGGCGAGCAGGTTGAGCGGCAGGGCCGCCGCGAAGGCGGCGGCGGAGACGGCGGCGAGGACGAGGAAGGAGGCGCGCTCGAAGAGGAGGAACTGGGCGGCGTCGGCGCCGCAGTGGAGCGCGATCTGCGGGGCCGTGGCGTGGTAGACGGCGAGCAGCTTGGCGGCGAGCGCGGAGGGCCCCGGGATGCGGCGGTGGTCGAAGCGGAGCTTGACGAGGAGGAAGAGGAGCACGCAGGAGGCGGCGCCCACCGCCGAGATGTTGACGAGGTACTGGATGCTGCCGTACCACGCCTCCGGCTCCCCGCCCGCGGCGTCCTCGGGCGACGGCGCGCCCGGGCCCATCGGGTCGGCTCGGTCGACGGGGGGGCGGGAAACCCTAGCTGGATTTCTCGCCGCGGATCACGCCGGCGGTGGGGATGCCTTGCCGCCTCCGTTGGTTCGTGGACGGGGGTGGGGTGGGGCTGGGCGAGATCCCGACGGGGAGGGGACGACGGGTTTGCTTGCTTACCCGTGCCGACCCTACCTGCTCCGTGGTTTGAGTCGCTGCCGGGTGGGGACGGCGGCGAAACGTGTGGTTTTCCTTCTTGTGTTTTCCGGGAAACCGTGGCCATGTTAAAAAAAACTTCGAGGCTAAGGTGACTAGGACTCATGTTAGTTAGTGAGTTTAGCTTTATTTAATGGTGATGCTATTTGGTTTGTTGTTGTACTACTGCTACTTGCTATAATCAAGGTTTGTTCCCAATAAAAACTACTCCCTCTGTAAACAAATATAGGAGCGTTTAGAACACTAAAATAGTGCTCTATATGCTCTTATATTTTTTTTACGGAGGGAGTAGTAGGGTTTGCTTTCCAAAAGAGGTTCTTAAATTTTGTCTAGTTTCACGGATGCTTATTTTTTCTAATATATAGAAGAAAGACTATCACATGTAATGGTAACAAAAATACTAAAACGTTATACCATCGGCATAAGCTACATATGTGGTTTGGCTCCACAATTAAGCATATCAGGTAAGACATGGATGTATGTATTACATCAGTACTCCCTCCGTCCGAAAAAGCTTGTCCATCAAATGGATGTATCTAGCACTTACATCCATTTGATGGACAAGCTTTTTCGGACGGAGGGAGTACCTGTTAATTAATAACAGATATTACAAGAGAAGGTAACATGCAAAATTATGTCAAAAAACCTAACGAGTGTGGACGTTACAATGTTTGGCTCTGGAGGTGACACGGATGCCTGGTGCTTGGTGTCCATAGAATGTGATTCCGAGGGTGTCCCCTTGCATGTTGTGCACTTTAGGTATATGTTCTACCCAACTTTCTCAACGAATAATATGGACAACTAGGTATCTTTTTATCAAGTAGCACAAATTTTTGGTTGTTGTCGTGTTGTCCTTTACAAAGGCTTTCACTGTTGCAATAGATGTTGTCTCATAAACGGGTATACATGCCAAGTCACCTTTTGCTACAAACGTAGCGATATGGTTCTTGGGCAAAGAACTCGTGCGCCTTATGTGGGTGTGTTAGGTAACCTAATAATAACGGAAAGAGACATTAGAACTCATAAGTTACATGCCTTCGAAGGGAAAAAAACATGTACTTTGACACTTTTTAATTTTAGTTATTTGTTTTGCAAGGTTGTGTTACTCATTCTCTAGCCCATAGTTCTTTCGAGACATATATTTTTTCATGAAAGTTATGTTAGACCCAAAAAGGAGATAGCCACATGAATGTTGCCTCAAAGGGCTCCAAAGTCAAGATGACCTAGAAAGTGTACATGCTTACATTGTGTATTAGAGGTAGTACCACATTTAGTTTTCTTATTAATTTTTTCTTGGCCAAAAATTGTGTAAAATGAGAAAATATTTTCATACACAACTCCCACCATCACACATTTTGCGTCAAAGAGCATGTTGTTACTTGAGACACCAAAAATGAACACGACAAAGGATCATACATATAAATCATCTATAAAACTAAATACGTGCCATCGTAAAAAGGAAAATAAAAGGGGCAAGACACTATGTTATATCTTGATACTCAATTAAGCATATTCGTTGATAAATATGTACACATGTTATATTAGGTGACAAACAAAAATTGCATAAGATATACTCCCCTAACGAAAAATATGACATTTTTATAATTCAAATTGAACTGCAAAAACGTCATATATTTTGATACAAAGATAGTATGACAGTGTCAAGCAAAACAAAAAAAGACCAAACTTCTTGGGTGACCACTATATCATGTGAGCGAGCAATTCACTCAGTTCAACGGTCTCTCTCTCTCTCTCTCTCTCCCTATCTCGATATTGATATCGATACAGTGGACTCCTCCATTCCCATTGATGCACATGTGTTTCTTCCAGCATAGTGCTAAAAAATCACCAAAAAAGAGCACAGAACAACCATGAACCACACAGGTCAGCACACTGAGTCGTTTACCACAAAACCCATCCAATCGGCTTATATTTGACATGTTGGAGCCCACCCACACGCACGATTGCAGACCTCCTTGTCGCATTCCGCAACATTTCAACCGCCTTTCCACGGTACTTTTTGTGGTCTTTGGTTTCAACAAATCGTTTGGCAAATATTTTTATAAATAACCCCCTACTAGGGTAAGGAGGAAGTTTGTAACCATCCTCTCTAGTATTACTACTCATGATGACCTTTTATTTAGGGTAACTTTGGTTTGTGTCCTCGTGCCATCCGGCCTGGCCTGAAGCTTGCCTGTTGTTTTGAGGGACTCGTTTGGTTACTGTCCTGGAAATGCCTGAGGTAACTTGGGTGAGCAGTGATTAGCCTGGCAGGAGAATCCAGGCAGGTGGTTAGCCTGGTTCAGGCGCAAGGGATCCCACGCCTGGCGACCACCATCGGCTGCCTGTGACGCTAAATAAAGGTATTACTTCTCAATGTACAAGCTGATGGGCTAAGTTTTTAAGCTATACAACTCGTTAGGCGAGGAAGGCAACCAAATGCTTTTCACCGCAGGCTGCCTGACCAGGAAAAAATTTCTTCACATTTCAAACCACGCCAGGCAGCACTTTTTCTCATGCACAACACCGTGGATGCAATTCAAACTAGCCCTTACTCCCTCCGTCCGGTGAAAAGTGTACATCTAAAAATTTTAGGACAAATTATGAAGTGGAGTAAAAAATGCATTGGGAAGATGCAAGCCACAATCTCTCTCATCTTTAATTACCTAACCCCCAATGAGCTAAGTGCATGTAGAAATTAAGAAGACTACTATTGGTCTTGATTACCGTGTGATGAGAGAAAATATTTTAAAGTGCATTGGGAAGATAGAAGTACACTCTTTTGTGGACAAATTTTAAACCCAAACATATACTCTTCACCGAACGGAGGGAGTAGTCCATAAATCCGCCCCACTTCAGGCCTCCAATTTTGCCGTCTCAGCAAAACGATCTTATATTATGAGACGGAGCGAGTATACTATAAAAAACCCCAAAAAAAGGAAATATAGTGTACAAAAGAAAAAAATGTCAGACAAATTAATTATCACAGATTTAGTGACCTTGAAATGATACCAACAAAATCAATCTTTATCCAAATAAAGCTGCCTTTCGAAGCTTATCCGCCTCCTCCAAAAAGAAGCCGCAGATGGTGTCCGAAAGCCCCCGACCCGAAGCCGTAGAAATTGGCGGCCGGACGGCCGAAATCATCACCCATTAAAAAAAATCTCAACGGTGGCATCCATTCCATCCGCGGACAGCAGAAGCCGACGCGCACAGCGCTACACCGGGCGAGCGCAGCCAAAGGAAGAAAAATGGCCACGGCCCTCTCCCTCGGCGGCGCCGGCGCCGGCGCCGGCGGGCACCTCCTCCGCAGGCGCCCCGCCTCCGCCTCCTCCGTGGCCAGGTGCTGCGCCGCGCCCCGCCGCTCCCCCTCGCGCCGCCGGGCCCCGACGCGGCGCCTGGCCGCCTCGCGCGCGGACGACTCGTCGCCGGCGCCCTTCGAGATGACGGTGGAGGGCGCGCTCAAGCTGCTCGGCGTCGCCGAGGGCGCCTCCTTCGACGAGATCCTCCGCGCCAAGAAGGCCGTCGTCGCCTCCTGCAAGGACGACCCGGACGCCGTCGCCCAGGTCCGCCCCCCCTCCCTCCCTTCCTCCCTCCAAGCTTCTCCTCCACTCCATGCCGCCCCCTTTCCGCGCTCGCTTATTCTTCAAGTGAATCCATCTTTAAATGATGCTTCGATTATCCCCACAAGTTGCTAATTTGGGAGGGGAAGACGCCTCGATCAAATTGGTAATGCAAGAACGGCGATGTATGTTCACTTTTCAATATCCTGAAGCAAAATCAGGTTACAATCTACTTCCGTACATAGCGAAGAAAAGTGAAGACCTGATCATCATCAATTTGGGCAATTTGGTGCACAGTTGTTCCCATGTGATGAATCGAGGCTGTTAAAATATGCTACTTTTGGCATTAAGTGCGTTAGCTTATAGTGGTAGCACTATTTGTATATCCATGGATGGGCCATGGTGGAGGTGATCATATTCATATCATATCATGTGCTGTCAACTTTGGACCGGTGACTTGGCTTGGCCCGTAGGAAGGGAAGGAGTGTAAATTTCTGTTTCTTCCTTTCGACAAGTTACCACTGCCCAATTTTTCTACGCAATTTCGTGTGGATCTTTTGTCCTTTGTAATAACCTTTCTTGTTCCAGCGAACTAGCTGTAATTTGTTCTTGTTTGCTTGTGCAACTTGTCTTCCTGATAAGTACTCTTGCTTGCGCCCATGACCAATCTTTCAACTGTCCGTTTCAAGACAGAACTGGGACTCTTAAAAGAAACAACAGGATCCTAAGTTGCTGGCAGCATCAATCATTGATGTTCTAACAGATTTTGTTGCACCCAGTATCAAAGGCGTCCCGGGTGCGTTGTTTGACTCCGTTTCATGTCTCATTTCAGGTCGAGGTCGCCTATGATATGCTGCTAATGCAGAGCTTATCACGGCGGAGGGCTGGCAAGGTTGTCGATAACAGCGTCCGCTACGCTGATGTGAAACCTGTCAAGACTGCAGGAACAGCCCCGCAGTGGATGCAGTCAGCCATGAAGAACGTGCCTCTCACATTAGAGGCCCCAGCTTCGAGCAGCTTGGGCATCCAGTCATCCATTTATGGTGCACTGATGGTTTTCACATATGCTAGTGGAACCTCTACATCTTTACCATCAGCGTACACTAGCCCTGATGTGCCTGGATTTATCCTAGCAACAGGATTCGGTGCTTCGTTGTATTTTCTGTCCAAGAAAAACATGAACTTAGGTAAATTCTTCCACCACTTTGTTATCGCTATTTTTATAATATCTACTCTGATGCTCTACATTTAGTATGGCCCGAACATGTTCTTAGCTTCTGTACAACACACCCTGCCTCTGGTTTTTGCATAAAAACATGGAAACACTGCTACAAACTAGTTTCGAAGTTGCAATATAGCCTATATCACCAGTGATTTTAACAGTAACACCATTATTAGTAGGCTAGTCCTGCTCACTTAGGTGCATTAATCATTTAACATGACGCATCTAGTGTCGTTGTATTTGTAGCCTTTATTGTTCTCTTGCTTTCTAGAAGCAGTATTGCCATGGTAGTTTTCTTAGTAGCTATTTTTCCATCCTTATATATTTGCTCAGTTACTTAAAAACAACATAAGAAGCACTATATAGCAGATCTTTTAAGAACTGAATAGATGAGAGGTACTTGTATGCTAAGAAAGGCCCTTGATCCAGTCCCACTTAATCCATGTTGGCTGTAAGGATGACTAGTCTGATGCTTGTACGTCTCTTGCACAGCAGCTTTTTAGACTAGGACAGCAGTTTCCCAAGATTGCATTGTTGTCGTGTAGTGCGCGCCTTGGCATTGCATTGCATGCCTTTTAGACTAGGTCAGCAGTTTCCCAAGATTGCATTCTTGTCGTATAGTGTGCGCCTTGCCATTGTATTGCATATGGACTATTTTACAGTCTTTACGTGAAAATTAAACTTGGTTCAAAGAGATCAATACCGTGCAGTCTGAAAGTCTGTGCGAACTTCAAAGGGATACATTGTGAAGCAAATTCAGTTATTCAGCTATTGTAGCAAGAAACAAATTGTGTCCTATGCACACTTTTTGAGTGAAAACATAACACGTCAAAACATACCGTGCAGCAATTTTACTCTTGGATGTCGTGTCTACAAAGTTGCTAGTGAATAAACATGTCTGGATCTGGCTGGCTGGCATAAGTCCACAAGCCTCCAACCGGTTTTTGTGTTTGTATTGCATATGTATTATATTTTGTAGTCTTTAGGTGAAATTAAGCTTGGTTCAAAGAAACAAATACTCAGAGGTGCTGAAAGTTCTGTGCGAACTTCAAAGAGATACATTGTCAATCAAATTCAGCTATTGTAGCAACAAACAAATTTTATCTGTACACGCTTCTTGAGTGAGAAGATAACATGTCAAAACAGCGATTTGTTCCTTCAGGGTAGATCTGAAGATAAGAACGTTAGAGATCCACAATCCTATATGATTGTAGGTTATATTCTCTCGTAGTCACGTGTGATTATGGGATTGTTGTCATAGATCGATGCGTGTATGTCTCATGCAACATCGCCTTTTTAGTTTAGGCCAGCGGTTCCCCAAGATTGCATTGTTGTCGTGTAGTGCGTTCCTTCGCATAGTGTTGCATGTGAACTAGTTTTAGGATTTAGGTGAAAAGAAAAAACTTGGTTCGAAGAGATAAATGCAGTCTGGTGCTGAAAGTTTTGTGTGAACTACTGCAAGCAAATTCAGTTATTCAGCTGTTGTAGTAACAAACGAACTGTATCCTGTACACCCTTTTTGAGTGAAAACATAACATGTCAAAACAGTGATTTGTTACTTGAGAGTACTACATCTAAAAATAAGAAAGCCCAGGGATTCACAATCATACACTGTTGTAGGGTTATAATCTCTCGTTTGATCATGGGACGAGCGTCCTTAGATATCCACCGTCCTTAGTTTGTATTTAATTTGACTTGCCAAGGAGCTATTTTATCTCTTTACTACCTTCAGTCTTGGATATCCTGTCTTTAAAGTTGCTAGTAAATTAACACGTCTGGATCTATCTGGCTGACATAAGTCCACAAACCTCCAACCTGCTTTTGTGTTTGTTATGACACTGCTTAATTGTGGGAGGAAACCTTGCCCAATGTCCTGTACCTTGATCACTGCTGCTCTTGTGCCAACCTTCCTGCTTCGATTTGGAACGAAATGAATGCCTCTGTGGTCCTTGTTCATGCAGGTAAGGCGGCATTGATCACCGTCGGGGGGTTGGCAGTCGGTGCGACGGTCGGATCCGGCGTGGAGAGCTGGCTGCAGGTTGACATTGTGCCCTTCTTGGGCATCCACTCCCCCGCGGTCGTCGTCACCGAATTCATTCTCTTCTCGCAATTGTTGGTATCGCTGTTCGTTAGGTAGGGTCTGTGGGCAAGCTAAGCTGTCAGCTGGCCTGTAACTGACTGAAAAATGGGGCATCTTTTTCCGCTGAAGATGCAAAAAAGCAGCTGTGTATAGCAAAGCAAAAAACAGTACCACAGCGGGATCTACATCCCTTGTACTTCTTCGATCATCACTTGTATCTAGCCTTTTCTCTGCCCGGTTTCGTTCGTCGGTTCGGTCCGGTCCCTTTGCGCTTGTTTGGAAATTGTTGGGCATGGACTGTGATCATGGTTTTCGAGTCGCTCGACTAGTCGCGACTAGTCGATGAGTCGCAAAAAAATGTCGACTCAACTTAGTGTCGACTCAAGTCGCGAGTCAACTGCAGGCTCGACTTTTTCCGAATCGCTACCCCAGAGCGACTCGCATGAGTCGCGACTCGAAAACCATGACTGTGATACATCGTGGATTTCGGGCGAAAACTTGCCCTCCCAACAAAGCCTTGCACTGAGCCTTGCATGCAGCTGAAGATTTTCAGTGTGTTGGTCATCAGTAAGATTTATGCTTTAACTCGCGAAAATTTGATTGCCTTTGCAAAAAGAAAAGTCAACTCGCAAAAAATTGATTTCCTTTGCAAAAAGAGAAGTAAACTTGCAAAGATTTCGATTGTCGAATTTCAGGCGAAGTTGGATGGCACCCAAAATTACCTAGCTCTACTTGGGTTGTTTTGTTTTCAATCTGATGATGGCAAGCTGTAAATGTGCCTGCTTGTCAGCTTATCTATTCTACCATACCACTCCAGTTAAAATCAAAGCCCCATGAGAGAGACAATTGGGCCCTTTGATGCCCAGGCCATGGGTGTGATCCAAGCTATCTAGTCTAGACCTAAGTCTGTTGGATGAGTGTCCCAACTGGCAACCTGATCAAGTTCAACGCACCGCACCACACGTGCTCCTCAGTCCCCAGGGCCAGAATCCGCGTTGATATCCTTCTCATGTGATCATGTCGGCACCAAAACCATTGGCCTAGCTTGCTCACCAAGATACACACACAGAGTCCAAGTTCATCCGATTTCATAATGAATCTTGCTTCAAATAATTGGAGGCACCCCTTGTCTTGACCTAACAGAGCCAGTCAAGCCAGGCGCCCGGTTTTCGACGGCGAAAACAAGAGATGGAAGAAGATGGACTATGCGAAAAGAGACGGCGATGTTCCGGACAAATTTACAGCCACCTTGTCCTCCTCCCTCATTGGAGAAGAAGAAAAGGGATAGATAAAAGAACAAAGGGGAGGAGGGTTGCGTCGCTACGGAATGGCGGTGATCTAACCTTATACCTTGCTATCAGTCCGCTAATTTAATTACCCGGGTGGAGCCTGAGCAGTTTCACAGCAGCAGGAAGCACTCTCTCTGCGGATGCTCTCATCATAGAGTTTCTCTTCTCAGCGCGGCGGCTTTCTCCTTCTTCTCCTTCAGTAGGTGCTGCTGACCATGGCGGGGGCCGAGAAAGGCGCGAGGGAGTTGGCGGGGACGCTCACGCCGCCCCCTCGGACCGACACCGACGGGCTCTTGCTCCACCCCGCCCTGCTCACGGCGCCTGCGTCCAGGAACACCACGACCACCGTTATGTCGTCGTGGAAATGCCGCCGCACCCCGCGCTCGATCTTCTTCAGGTCCGAGTATCTCATCTCCCTCTTCTTGGCCGCCTCTTGCATCGCGGCTTTCACTAGCTTTCGAGCGATCCCCTGGCGAAAAAGAAATTGCATAATTTTCAGGAATGATGGAAAATGACCTCATGCTAGAAGTAGGCTTGATCTTGACAATACAGCAGCCTAGGGATGACATGCAGCTCGAGTTTTTTTAACGGTATGTTGCTTGAAATACTACAGCTTAAAATAGGAAAACAACTTTAAGTGGAGAAGTGGTAAATGCTCCCTGCCAATTGAAAACACAAGCATCCACATAAAGTGCATAACTCCGATTATACTTGCTTGAAATACCACCTAGAGTTTAAAATAGCAAAACAACTTTGAGTAGAGAAGGGGTAACATACTCTCTACTAGTAAGTGATTGAAAACACACGCATCCAGATAAAGTGCAGAATTTAGGCTACACTTGCTTGAAATAGCAAAACAACTTTTAGTCCCGCCCAAGCAAACAAATAAAGGCATTAAGAATATGCATATATTTCCTACATGCTGGTCATATATCTAAATGAATTGGATGAGTACTGAGCCTCGAAAGGAATTTTGGATTTGAATAATGGAAACTTTTTCTTTAGGGATGAATCCATAGAAATCGGAGTGTAGGAGAAGAACACATACATTACGAGGGTTACTTTGGACAAGGTCAACTGCTTCCTGGTTGCTGAGGTGCTCCCATAGCCCGTCAGAAGCAAATATAACAAACTGATCACTCGGTTGTATTTGGTGTACAGCAATTGCAGGTTCAGAACTAAGAATTGGCTTCTTGAAGGTTTCCCGGAGCCGAAACTTGCTATGTAGAGGTGATCTGTTATACTCTGGTCTTTTCAGATATGCATCTCCGATAGATCTTGAGATCTGCAGAATATTATCTCACCTAATAAGTTACAAACTTACAATTGAAGAAAAACAGTAGTAGAGCACCCCAACTGTATGTATACCAGTATATATAATCCAGAATAAAAAATTTACAGGAGCCTATAGACTGTTGTGTACACAAAGTAATAATATGTCATGACGAAAATCCCGAGTTGCAGTAACTGATGGTGTTGATTAGCTCAAAAGTTAAGCGTGAAAATGACGATAACCATGGGTGACTGTAGAATGCATCACTTCCTCCTGCCTCTTGCTGGCACGCTTCCGTTATACAGAAAGCATGAACATCAATCTAGCAGTCATATGGGAGGACAAGAGGCCCCAGTCATAAAGACGGCAATTATACAGCACCAAATCTTACCACACATTTATTTTTAGATATACGAAAAGCATGTTACATTATGATGTTGCAACCATATTTAGTGCAGGCACTTTAGCTGTGAGAACGATTGACTTACCTAATACCTAACTTAAAATAAATAACGCAAACGCAAAAGCAATTACCCATACTCCGGAACGGAAATAAGTGGAATTGTGATGAGATGGACAGATGATGTCACTGCCGCAAAGACTTCTAACAACAAATTAATAATTATCTAGGCAGGTCTAAATCTCGCAGTGGTCTTATGTGTCTCGCAGTACAGAATTTCGGTTACCTGGATGAGGCCCTTCACACGCCAAACGTTGTGTTTCAGAACCACAATTTGTGGATCATGAGGGTGTGATGACTGTAGCTCATGCCTAACTTCCTCGTAGCACGCGTTGTGCTCTGCCGATAACTGCATGGCCACAATCTGACCGGTCGCCTTGACAAGCCTTCCGAGAACGGCACGCGAGTCGCCGGCGTTTGCGATGTAGAGAGTCCCGGAGCAAATTACGCCGACGAGGCAACAAGAGCCTACTGCTGCGATCTGAGGCTTCATAGACCATTCCTTGCTGACCACAGAAAGGAAGCCGTCCTCGGTTGCTTGGAAGGCTTTCCGGATCACATCGGCAGACATGCACTTGTGCTCAGTTGCAAATCCTGAAAAAGGAGATTGTTTATCATACACTGATGCTAACAAGGCTAACAATGAGTAAGAAACAGCCCCCAGAGAAAGAAAAACAATGAGTAACAGAACAATGTCACCATCAACAGAAGACAGAAGCAACTAGATGAGATGAATATATCCTTTCTGAAATATTATACTAGCTCGCTGCCGGTGACCACGCCATGTGTGATGCAAGCTTAGAAATAAGTCTACTGAACCGGCAATATTTTGCTCATCTTCTTCTTGTTCTGATGTTACAGCAACGAGTACCAAAACTATGACAGCCCTTCCTTTTTTTATGAGAAAAACCAGCATGATTATCACAATCATGCTCACAAAAATTGCAAAGCATGAACATCATAAGTTGGCATTTGATGATTTCATCATCAGTGGCGCCTCCCAAACTTAAAAAGAAAGAAGGGGATAATTAGCAGCAGATTTTCTTGCTTCTTTTTTTTGTGCAGAAATGAGCAGATGGGGATTTATCTTCAGATGGAGCTTACTTCTGAGATGGTGGAACATGTTGTCATTGATGAAGCGGGAGGTCTCCGGGCCGCCATGCCCGTCATAGACGCCGACGAAGGTGCCCTGCGGGCCGGGGTCGGCCATGGAGAGCGAGCCGGACTCCACCTGGCTCTGGTCCTCCAGCAGGTTGTTGGCCTGCACCACCGCCATGGAGAACTCGCCGGTGGCCGCCTGCCCGGCGTCCTTGTACCACAGCAGCCCGTCCTGCCGGCCGGCGGCGTCCGAGCCCTTCTTGGCCCGCCGCCCGTCCCGGGACCGCGCGCCCCAGCACGACCTGAAGTAGTCCATCACCGCCGCCATCACGCCCTCTCCCCGCAGCTCCTCGACGGCATCCACGCCGGACTCCGTATCCCCACCGCCGTCCGCGCCTGCAACCAAACAGAATCGTCAGTACTGCGGGTCAGATCAAAATTTCTCTCTCGGCAACCGGATCGCGGCCAAGGATCAACCAACCAACCAAAGAAACCGCGTCAATCCCCGCCATCCAGAATCGCCCGGCGCAGAGCGCTGAATCAGATCGAGAGAAAGAAAGACACAAGCCCTCTCACCTTTTTCCCCCTCTCTCTCCGTCCAAGTCCAAGAACTCCCCGCCGGGTTCGTGCTGGGATTCTTGGAATCTACCCAGATCTGGCGCGGGCGGCCACGAGCTTGGGCGCACGAACAGCGAGGATTGGTTGGACTGGACTGGACCGGCGGCCGCGCTCCGGGATCAAAGAGAATCAATCAACCAAGGAAGCAAGCAAGGAGCTTGACAAAAAGAGAAATTCCCTCCCCGGACTCCTCGCCGCAGGCCTACTGCTTTACTTTTCTCCCGGTGGCTAGCTAGCTACATCTTTGATTGAACACTCGCTGGAAGTGGAAGGAACAGCTCAGAGGCAGTGGTCTCTCTCTCTCTCTCTCGACTCTCTTCCGAGGCCACACCCAACCCCAGCCTACTGCTACTACCCAGACCCAGGTGAGCGAGCGGAGGCAGGAAACCGAGGGGACAGAGAAGCCATTAAAAGAAGAGCAAGAGGGGGGGAGAGAGGGGGGAGGTCAGGGGCCAGCAAGGCAGGGAAGGAAGGGGGGGCTCAGCTCAGAGATGGGCTCCTACCAATCCTGATTGTTGCGACTGGTTTGTGGTGGTGTGGACTGTGGACTGCTGCTGCTGGCTGCTGCAGGTGCAGGGCTATGTGTGCTCGAGTCGAGTCAGTTCAGTTCCCCTTCTTCCTCACTCTCACCTCACCTCACCTGCCATGGGTGAGTGAAAACTGAAAAGAAAGGTAGCATCTTTTTATAGCAGTGGTGGTCGTCGCTGTTTGCAGAAAATGCTGGCCATCTAATTTAATCCTCCTCATCACCTAGTAGTACCAGTAATTAATTTGCATTGAATTGGCACCACTGTTTTGAAATCCCCCTTCCCACAGCTGTTTGTTGATGGTGGTTTGCCGCTAGTCCAATCTTCTCCTGAATTGAGTTGATAAGCTTTTGATTTCCCAACACTCTCTCCGGCCCATCGGTATCAAAAAAACGTCTTGCGTTACGGGACGGAGGGCGTATTCTACTACTCTCTCTGTAAACTAATATAAGAGCATTTAGATCATGGACGTGACTAGCGGGCGCGCGCGCCCGCCCGTTGGTGGGATTGAGCGCTTTTCCAGATATAGAATGAGCAGCCGACGCGTTTGATGTGGTCCACCAAAAAAGGAATCTCATCCTCATATGTATTTGTTTGGGGGTTCAAAAACTGTAACTTTTGATGTAAGTATCGAAATTCAATTTCGTTTTCACAGCTGGGTTTCTCGTGAGGAGTTCTTCAAAACTAGATCTCATATTGATAGGTTTCGTCGAACTTTTTTTTTTTTAGGCAACTTTGGATACGACGGAGACAACTTTAGTGCTATAGGAAAGCAACTTCACTTTTTTGCCTTGTATGACAGCCTATTAGGTTGGTTTGTGTAAAAGTGAAAAAATCACACAAAACATGAGGCACCTTTAGTGCTACCTATAGGCAACTTCATTGCACTATGTGTATCAATGAATTTTGCTAATATTATCACAACTTGCTTACCATGGTTGCTCAGTTGCCTACCATAGATGTTTAGTTGCCCATCATTGATGCCCAGTTGCCTACAATACTATGAAATTGGCCAACCATTGATGTCTAGTTACCTGTTAGTGGTAATTAGTTGCCTACCATTGCTGCTCATTGTCTAACTTTGCAAATTAGTTGCCTACAATATTATGAAGTTGCTTATCATTGTTTTTTTTCTAGGTTGCCTAAAAACACTATGAAGTTTCCAATTAATGATGCTCAGTTGACTGCCATTACTATTGCAGTTGCCTACAATACATTAAAAAGTTGTCCGTCAATGTTGCTAACTTGCCTATATATGAAACTAAGTTGCTTACCACACCGTGAAAGCATTGTATGAAACTTAGGATAATTTAGGCTACTCACTAGTCATGGCAAGCAACTTAGGATAATGTTAGGCTACCTCGGAAAGTAATTTTTCTATAACACTATCAACTTAGAGATGAAGCTAGTTATGGTAGAATACTTGCTGGTTGCGGTATAAAACTTTGAGATTGTTATGCACTCACGTGGCACACAACAAAGGTTAGCAATTTTTGGGGTGTATTTATACAACTCTAGTACACTCACCAGACAACTCATGTGTACTCTCATTTGGTATCTGGAAAAAAACAACCATCTATGGAAAAGTCTAAGTTCACCATTGATGGGGCTATTGGAGGCAAAACAAGGACAATAACTTTAAGATCGTTATGCACTTGAGTATCACACAAAAAAAGTTAGCAACTTTTGGGATGTTTTTCTGCAACTCCAATGCACTCAACAAGCAACTCATGTGTGTTTTCCATTATTATATCTAGAGATTTCAATGATTTTTCGCGGGCAACTCGTGCTAACATTATGAACAACTTGTGTAGGTTTGTGAGCAACTGTCTAATCCGCCCCCCTATGAAACTTCTCATCTGTCCCCACTTATTCAACTAGTCACCACCTGCAACCTGACTAGCCAACACCCGCGCTCAGCAGCATTGGTGGGAAGACCCGTAGAAAAGAAAGAACAAGGCTCTCATACCATCCATCCCACATAGTTTTGAAATTTGGAATCATGATAGACAACTTAAATCCCACAAATATTTTTCGACATTGTAGGCACGTAGGCCCCTTGATGGATAACTTCCATAGTGTTTTAGGCAATTGGGGATGTAGGCAACTTAGAAGTCATAGTGAACACGTTTTGAGAATATTAGACAAAATTAAACTAGGGCACAAAATGCGGTGAAGTTGCCTATTTCTAGCACTAAAGTTGCCTCTCGTGGAAGAAAAGTTGCTTATGAAAAGTGATGTGATGTTTCCTACCTATGTTTCAAAGTTGTTCATCGTTGCTAATTAGTTGCCTATCATTGCTAATTAGTTGCTCTTAATGGAGTAAAATTGCCTACCTTATTTGTTTTCTAACATTAATCATAATTTAGTCCACACCTTGTGCTATGGACAACCATAACCAAGGTACTGCTTTTGCAAATCATGGATATGAGGTAATGTGACCGTGCATGTGTAATATATGTTGTATGCGTCTTGATAACGGGAATTGCCTTCATTAGTGTTGAAAGATGACTCCATGTAATGCCAAATTTTCTCACCGATGATGCTCAGTTGCCTATATACGATGAAAAGTTGTCTACCAAAGTTCCTAAATTATCTACGAAGTACTTGCTAGGTAAATTCACTAGTACACATGGTGCAAGACAAAGTTGCTTCTATTTAACACTGAAGTTACCTCATCTAGCATCAAAATTGCTTTTTTTAAAATTCATCGAAATATATCCATATGAGATCTAATTTTGAAGATCATGCCGTAAGAAACCTAATCATGAAAACGGATTGCAATTCCGAGTATCCGTTTAAAAGTTATAGCTTTTTAAATTTTGTGAAACGACATTTAATGCAAAAGAACACACGGATTAGCACGTACATACATCCGTTGCCTAGTGTGAACGCATTAATTATTGTTTTCTATGTGTGTCAGACGCATGTCCCTGTCATGTGAACACGAATCATTGTCGGCACGCACGTCGTTAATCATGAAAGAACAGTGGATTGTGGGTGCGCTCGCTTCGCCCGAATAGGGCAGCTGCGTTATTAAGTTTTTGGGTTAGATCATTACTTTAGTATACTCCACAAAGTTCATACACATGAGAGGGAATGAGAACGTGAGGATCTTGGATATCAGTTCAAAAGAAAAGATAAGAAATAAAGGGGATGGATGGATGCATGTTTCCATGAGGAGAAGGTCAAAGGGGTGCATATGTGCTGCTAACTCATCAAATCTAGTCTAGCCTGGAAAAAGCCCACCCCTCACTCACATGCATGCACCCATTCAAAAGGTCAACCCAACACTTTTTTTCCCCTCCTCCTCCTCCTCCTCCTTGTTCTTATTTTTCTTCATTATTACTCACAGTTGAACTGCTATTTGAGAGAGGATTTATGGCCAAGGCTTGGTTAATTAACAACCATGGGGCACCAGGCTGCAAGTTTGCAGAGGACATAGCAGGCCAGGATGTGCTGGCGGTGATGGGTCGCACCAGGTTGTGCGGTCCTTGTTTCCTTCACTCGTTTTTTGGTGCGATGCGATTCCCAGCTGCAGGAAAAGACGGTCGGAATAATTTCCAAATGAATTGTCGTCGCCTCAAAATTAACCGAGCGCTCTATGGTCACGCCAACCGCGTGATTATTACTTATTCCATTCGGTTTTGTTTTTCTTTCTTTTTACGGAATTTGCCGAGGCTCGAGAGCCGACCAGCCTACTTAAACGCCGCCGCTTGTTTGAGACACGCGCTGTTTTTCTTTAAGATGGTTGTTCCTGGCGCCACCGTTACACGTATTTTGGCTGATCATAAACTACTTGATCGGCCGTCGCTTGTTCGAGACACGTGTTTTTTTTTTCTTTCAAAATGGTTGTTTATATCGTCGCTATGAAATGTGTCTTTGCCGATCACAACCTTCTTGATCGGTCGCCGCTTGTTTAAGGCACATATTTTCTCTTTCTTTCAAATGGTCGTTTTTGCGGTCGCCATGATACGTATTGACGCGATCCCAACCTAGCTACTTGATCGGTCACCGCTTGTTCAAGGCACAAATCTTTTCTTTCCTTAAAATGGTCATTTCTACGATCGCTATGACACGTATTGTCGCAATCCCAACCTACATGATCGGTCGCCCCTTGTCCAATGTGCATATTTTTCCTTTTCTCAAAATGGTCGTTTCTGTCGTCGCCATGACACGTATTGTTGCGATCTCAATCTAGTTGGTCGGTTGCGTACTATTTTTCTTTAAAATGGTCGTTTTTTACGCCCGCCATGACACGTATTTTGTCGATCACAACCTACTTCATCGGTCGCCGCTTGTTTAAGACACATATTTTCCTTTTCTCAAAATGGTCGTTTCTGTCGTTGCCATGACACGTATTGTCGCGATCTCAACCTACTTGATCGGTTGCCATTTGTTTGGAACACGTACTATTTTTCTTTAAAATGTTCGTTTCTGACGCCGCCATGACACGTATTTTTGTCGATCACAACCTACTTGATCGATCACCGCTTGTTTAAGGCACACATTTTCCTTTTCTCAAAATGGTTGTTTCTATCGTCGCCATGACACGTATTGTCGCGATCTCAACCTACTTAATCGGTTGCCATTTGTTTGGGGCACGTACTATTTTTCTTTAAAATGTCCGTATCTGACGCCGCCATGACACGTATTTTTGTCGATCACAACCTACTTGATCGGTCGCCGCTTGTTTAAGGCACACATTTTCCTTTTCTCAAAATGGTCGTTCCTGTCGTCGCCATGACACGTATTGTCACGATCTCAACCTACTTGATCGGTTGCCAGACACGTACTATTTTTCTTTAAAATGGCCGTTTCTGCCGTCGCCATGACACGTATTTTTGTCGATCACAACCTACTTCATCGGTCGCTGCTTGTTCAAGGCACACATTTTCCTTTTCTCAAAACGGTCGTTTCTGTCGTTGCCATGACACGTATTGTCGCGATCTCAACCTACTTGATCGGTTGCCATTTGTTTGAGACATGTACTGGTTTTCTTTAAAATGGTCGTTTCTGACGCCGTCATGACACGTATTTTTGCCGATCACAACCTACTTGATCGGTAGCCGCTTGTTTAAGGCACACATTTTTTTCCTTTCCTCAAAATGATCGTTTTGTCATCGCCATGCCATGTATTGTCGTGATCCCAACCTACTTGATCGGTTCCCATTTGTTTAATACATGTATTTTTTTGGGTCTGTCTAGGGCACATTTAGATGTGCCCTAAGTATTGCACACTTGAGTGACTCAAACGGGTTTGCTAAGGCACATCTAGATATGCGCTAAGTATTGCACATCTGAGTGACTCAAACGGGTTTGCTAAGGCACATCTAGATGTGCCATAAGTATTGCACATCTAAGAGCATCTCCAGCCGTTGGCCCCCCAGGGGGCTTAAAAATCGCCGCTTGGGGGCGAACCGGCGCTAAAAATCGGCTTGGGGGCGATTGGGTTCCCAGCCGCCGCCCCCAGGCGCTGATATAGGCCCACTTTTGGCGCAAATTTGCCCGCTTTTCAGCTCACTTTCGGCGCAAAATCGGCTCGCTATCGGCCCATATTCGCCGTGCTTCGGCGCAAATGTAACAGAAGTTATTTTTTAACACATAGTTCATCACAGAAAATCAATAGAAATCAAATAGTTCAATACAAATTATATAGTTCAACAAATAAAAACTCATATTTCATCACACGTCGAGCTAGGCGTTGCCCTTGAGCCTTAATAGGTGTTCCACCAGATCCTGTTGCAGTTGTTGATGCACCTGTGGGTCTCGGATCTCCTGACGCATATTGAGGAAGGCAGTCCAGGTTGCCGGTAGCTGGTGATCAACTTGGGCAAGAGGACCCTGCCTGTAATATGGTTCAGTGTCAAACACTGGCTCTTTCTGCTCGCTCTCAATGATCATGTTGTGCAAGATGACACAACAAGTCATGATCTCCCATATTTGATCTTTCGACCAGGTCTGAGCAGGGTATCGGACAACAGCAAATCGAGATTGGAGCACACCAAATGCCCGCTCGACATCCTTCCTGCAAGCCTCCTGAACCTTCGCAAAGTGGGAGTTCTTGCCTCCTGGCACAGGGCTTGAGAGAGTCTTCACAAATGTGGACCATCTCAGATAGATGCCATCTGCTAGGTAGTATCCCTTGTTGTAGTGCCACCCATTGACCTAGAAGTTCACCAGAGGAGAATGACCTTCAACAAGCTTGGCAAAGACAGGGGAGCACTGCAGTACGTTGATGTCATTGTGAGTTCCTAGCATACCAAAGAAGGAGTGCCAAATCCAGAGGTCCTGTGTGGCCACTGCCTCAAGTACCACACTGCAACCACCTTTGGCGCCTTTGTACATCCCCTGCCAAGCAAATGGACAGTTTTTCCATTTCCAATGCATGCAGTCGATGCTTCCAAGCATCCCAGGAAATCCTCTTGCTGCATTCTGTGCTAGGATCCGAGCAGTGTCTTCATCATTGGGTGATCGCAAGTATTGCGGTCCAAACACCGCCACCACTGCCCTGCAGAACTTGTAGAAATAATCAATGGTCGTGGACTCGGCCATGCGCCCATAGTCATTGAGTGAATCATCGGGAGCTCCATATGCAAGCATCCTCATAGCTGTCGTGCACTTCTGGATTGAGGTGAATCCAAGTGTGCCGGTGCAATCCTTCTTGCACTTGAAGTAGCTGTCGAACTCCCGGATGGAATTCACAATCCTGAGGAAAAGCTTTCGGCTCATCCGATAACGGCGCCGAAATACTTTGTCACCGTGCAGTGGAGCGTCGGCGAAGTAGTCGGAGTAGAGCATGAATTAGCCTTCCAGTCGATGCCGGTTCTTTGCTTTCAACCGCCCCGGCGCCGAGCCACCTCGCCGCGGCTTTGCATTGCTCGCGAGTAGGCCGGCCAGGGCGGCAAGGACCATGAGATGCTCTTCGTCCTGGACGTCGGCATCGGCTTCCTCCTGCAGCAGCGCCGCGAGCGCCTCCTCGTCGTCCGAGTCCATCGCCGAGCAGACAAATCGCCGAACACCTGGCGGGCGTGGTGGGCGCACAGCCACCGGTATCCCACCCTGCGCGGCCGGAGCTTCGGAAAACTCGCCCAGGAAGGTGGTGGAGAGGTTGCCGCGGTGAAACCCTCTCTCTTTTCCGGCGGGGAATGGCCTAGATAGCGGTGGGCGGCGTCGGGATCGACAAGGTGGCGGGAGGGCGGGTGGGGGGGGGGGGGGGGGAAGACGAATCTGGACGTTTGTCTTGACTTTTCGCCTGGGAGTGTGGGCCAGACATGGTTTTCCCTTCCGCCGGAGCCCCCGAGCGCCCCCAGTGCGCTGGGTTCGGCCTGGGATCGCCGGACCCAAAAACGGGTCGAGTCGGCGAATTTCGGCGTCTTAGGGACGCGACTGGGGGGTTTTTTCGCTGCCGGCGCGAAAAAAGTCGCCCTGGGGGGCTGTTGGGGGCGCGGCTGGAGATGCTCTAAGTCCTATACCATTGATTTTTTTAAATGGTTGTATTTTGCAAATCCCAAACTACTTGATTGGTCGCCACTTGTTTGAGACACGTTTTTTCCCCTTCAAAATGATCGTTTCTGTCGTCGTTCTGACTCGTGTTTTGCCGATCACAGCCTACTTGATCGGTTGTTGCTTGTTTAAGGTACATATTTTCCCTTTCCTCAAAATTCTCGTGTCTGTCGACGCCATGACACGTATTTTTGCCGATCACAACCTACTTGTTCAGTCGCTGTTTGTTTAAGGCACATATTTTCCCTTTCGTCAAAATGGTCGTTTCTGTCATCGCCATGACACGTATTGTCGGGATCTCAACCTACTTGATCGGTTGCCATTTGTTTGAGACACGTACTATTTTTCTTAAAAATGCTCGTTTCTACCGCCGCCATGACACGTACTTGATCGGCTGCCGCTAGGGCTGCAAGAAAAGCTCGAGGCTCGTGAGCCACTCAAGATCGACTCGTTTTTTAGCTCGACTCGAGATCGACTCAAAAAGAAATAAGCTGAGTATGAACACTTTCTGTAGCTCGGTTGAGAAACGAGCTGATCTTGAGTCAATACTGGCTCGCTCGATTTTAGCTCGATGGATCGGCATAATATAATTATGTTAAATGATCATGTCATATATTAAATGACAATAGGATAATTTATTACCATATATGTCGCCCAGGATTTTTCTCCATTTTATTTACAAGCAAACATGGAAGCTTAATTAATTGTAGGGAAAATTTAGGCCATATTATGGTACATGGTTGGCCATGTGTTAAATAGTCTGTTGTTTTTGGCATCTCCGGCATGCACTAAGCTGCAAGTTTTTATGATTGTTGGCCTATATTTTGTTTTCTCATATATATATATATAGGGTCGCGCTATTTGTCACCCTGGATGAGGAATAGTTATTCTTCACCCCCTCTTTATTTTGAGGTCAATGCACCGTATTTTTAGGTTTTGTAAATTTTGTCTTATTTCATACGTAAAAAAAGAACGTAAGAAAATATATACTTGCCGTAAAAAATATTTTATGTTACGTAAAATTACGAACGTAAAAACATAGTGTAAAACATACATAAAATGCGATATTTCTGGTCTTGTAACCTACTTTTTTGTTTTCTTATACCAAATTTTACATAGTGAATCCATATGAATGTAACTATTTGTATTCCAAACGTAATTTATTTATGAACGATCGTAAGATTACCTCGGATGAAGAATAACTTATTCTGCACCCTGTGTGATGAATAGAATTACATATATTATATATATAATAATATATATATATATATATTAATATAATAATTTATATTTATGAAGCGATCGTATTGATTCACTATATATATATATATATAATATATATATATATATATATATATATATATATATATATATATATATATAATGTCATGAATCGTTCTCTTATGTCGATACTACACTTTAGTTGTGAGAGAATAAGTCATTCTAAGAAATTTATATCATCGTTTTGAGGGGTAAATATTTTAATGTTTTCTATGTCAAGTTGTGCCTTATCTAGTGGGAATAATAGTCATAGACTTTAAAAATATTATCGTCTCATTTAGCTCAAAACTAGCTCGAGATCGACTCGAGATCGTTACAAGCTGAGCACGAGTCATGTTCTACAACTCGATCTTGAGCTTCACGCAGTTTGAGCTCGCTCGAATTTTAATATGAGTTGAGCTGAGCCAAGTCCAACTCGCTCGAACTCGACTCATTTGCAGCCCTAGCTGCCACTTGTTTAAGGCACATATTTTTCCTTTCCTCAAAAACACATTAAAGCGTGTCTATATATATTTTGATTCAAAAAAAATTAGAACATCTCATATTTGTAAACGGATAGAATATCTATCTCAAAAAAAAGTAACCGGATAGAATATATCCGTAACGAGCCCAAGTAGTATAAAGAAAGTGATGGAGATAACCATTTGATCCATGTTGATGCTGGGTTCTAAAGAAACACGAAGGGCAGCTGATTCTAAAAAAAAAAAACGAGACTGGAGGGGAATTAGAAGCCACCCCGCATCGCTTTATAGGAGAAAACTCCGAGAGTGGGACGGCCGGAGACCTCAACCATAGTGCTGTCTACCGTTGAGCCAGGGCTTACATCCCAAGGGCAGCTGATTCTGGTAGCATTCCCTTGCTTTTTCTGCCTGTTTCCTACTACTCGTACAACGTCGTTTTAAGATGGGGGAAATGGTGATGATGTTCGGTCAGGATGATTCTAGAATAATGAGCGGCCGCTACAAAGTTTAGCGCGCGTGAGCCGCTCCAGTAGACGCGCTAAACTGCAGCGCGCGCGAGCAGTCGGCGCTTGTCATATGTTGAGTTTTGAAGATGATGATGATATTTGAAACATGAAAACAAAAACATGAAAACAAAGACATAAAATCCAAACAAGTTCATGACATAAAAGTTCAAATTCATGCCCACAACATCATCCAATCAAGTTCAAAATCCGAACGAATTTCATGACAAAGTTCACACAAACGAATGGCACATCTCAACAATCATGCCTCATCCTCGTCTTCGTCCTCCTCTTCCTCCGATTCATCTTCCTCATCCGAAGACAATTCTTCCTCCTTCTCTTCATTGTCGCACGCCGCATCATCATGTGGAGCTCGGAAGGTGTTGGCAAGATCTTCAACGGAAGATGTGTGATGAGGCACACCGGAAAACATTCCGCCCATGCCGCCCGGAGGTGCTCCCATGCCTCCCATGAGAGACGCAAAGCTCATGCCTCCCATGGTAGCTCTGAAGCCACCCATGCCTCCCATGGTAGGTTCGAAGCCACCCATGCCACTCATGCCGCCCATGGCAGCTCCGAAGCCACCAATGCCTCCCATGCAAGATGTCTTCATCCACGGTGTAGTTGCTTCCTCTTCCTTTCGGTGCGTCGACGATGTCCTCACCATCCTCGTCCACCTCAAACTCATGATCATCGAAATGCATGTCATTGGTTTGAGACCAATGAGAATTGTTGGAGCCAACACCCATAGTTGACATATATGCCTCATCGTTGAAACTACAAAGTATATACAACGAAGCAAATAAGCTATCCATATGTATGCATTCAAAAAACAACAACAACAAAAAGTTGGCGAAATTTTATACCTTGGGGGCATTTCATCGAACACCTTGTGCGCGTCGGCCGCTGGCTCAACAAGTGAGCTCGCCGGCGCTTCGGTAGCCGCCGCGTCCGTCGCACTTCCTGCAA
Organism: Thinopyrum elongatum; assembly: GCA_011799875.1. Classification (NCBI taxonomy): domain Eukaryota; kingdom Viridiplantae; phylum Streptophyta; class Magnoliopsida; order Poales; family Poaceae; genus Thinopyrum; species Thinopyrum elongatum. The sequence goes on along the minus strand of CM022300.1, from coordinate 568,814,095 downwards.
GCTTCTTCCTCGATGGCTTAGAGGAGCCGTCCGCCGCCTTGTTCTTCTTTGCGGATACCTTGCCCTTCTTCGCCTGCGCCGCATTTGGGAGCTTCGAGAGGGGGGCACGTAGCTTCACGGTGGGCACCGGCGTGACGCCACCCGCCGCCGAGGTCGTCCGTGGCGGCATGAAAAGGCCGCGCGCGGTACCGGTGCTTGGAGGAGCACCGACGGAGGCGAAGCCAAAGCTCCCCGCGCTAGCGTTTGCGACGGCGGCGGCGGAGGGGTCGCGGGTGTAGGAAGGGGTGAGGGGGGTGCCGGCACGGCCATCCATCGGGTCAATTCGCCGGCGGCGGCGCGGGCGGGGCGAAAGTGGCGCGGCGGAGAGAGTGCGGTGCGAGCGCTCGAGTGTGCGGCGCGCGGAAGCGGGCACACCAAATAAATGGCGCGCGATGGCGTTTCGGACCGCGCGCTGAACTCTTTATGCCGCGCGCGCGGTTATTGCGTCTCCGTTGGAGCTCGGTTAGCGATTGCGTGCGCGCTAAAAACCACAAATTTGCGGTGCGGCGCTTATATAGCGCGGCTGTTGGAGATACTCTTAGCCATGCTGGAAAGCTCTGCTCGCTCAAAAGTGCTGACTAGCGATTGACTAGTTTCCTTGACATTTTTTTTACTAGTTTTCTACTAATAAAAAAGGCACACTTAGAGCATCTCTAGCAGACCCCGCATAACATCGACCCGCAAAAGGCGTTTACAGTTCGCGGAAAAATATCTTTGCGGGCCGGTGCGGGTGGCCGCAGAGTCAGACCCCGCAAACGGACCCGTATAAAAGGATATTCGCCGAAGATGCTCTTTTACGGGTCGGCTAGCCGGGGTCTGCTCGGGCACCGCCGCGATGACCCGCAAACCGAAAACCCTCAATAAGCGAATTTGATAGTGATTCCGACAAATAAGTTCAAATTCAAACGATAAAAAATAGTTCGCGTGCAAATAAAAGCATAGTTTTGTAGGACAAACGCAAAAGGACTTGCAAAAGCGACGACCACGTCTTGATCATCTTGTCGCTCTTCACTCCGCACCACCTCCATCGAGGTCATCGCCGCCCTCGAATCCATCGCTGGCACTTGTTCCAACTCCGGCGCCGAAATCACCGGCAGGCGCACTGAACGCTTTGGCGATATTGGTTCCAAAGCCCGATGAGAAAACATCTCTCGAACTGTAACACGCACTGGCCGACGCAAGCATCCTCCTCTTCAAGATGTCCCTCCTTGCCATGTCATGCCACTCTTTGGTGATGTCGTCCATGTCATTGCGGTTCATTGTCATGATCCTATTCTCTTCGGCAAGAAGCTTGGACATGGCTTTGTTCTCAGCGATACGTGCCCTTCTCTCCTCAATGGCCGCCTTGCGCAACCCCTCGTCCTTGAGCAATTGCCACTTCTCTTGCTTCTCCCGTGCCCTTCTCTCGGCCAACTCTTTTTTTGTATCCAATGTCTTCGCTAACATCAACTCATTTGAATGGACCATGGCATCTATCTTGTCCCGCAAGCTCGATGCTTTGTGTTCCCTCTTGATCTTCTCCTTGGTCTTCTTGTCACCATCGGGCTTGTTCAAGTTTCTTGGGCCATCATCATCCTCATCTTCATCCATGTTCGTAAGTGCACCTCTCTTCGGTGGGGATTCCTTGTCAATCAACTTCCACTTCTCGCACTCTTTGAGCATATCCCAACAATGCTCTAGCTTAATTTTTTTGCCTTCGGAAGCCTCCATGTCTTTGTATCTTTGTTGGGCAATTTTGTCCTACACAATTTAAACAAAGTCAAATGATGCAATCATTTCATATGATGCAAAAATGATGTGCACAACTTGGGACGGGAAAGTGAACTCACATAGTCGGATTCCACGGTTCCACTTGGAGGTGCATTGCGTACTTGTTCCAAGCAAGCTGCCCAATGGCTGCAAATCGGCTTGATTACTTCCCAACGCCCTTGGAGCGACCGAAATGTACGTGGTGTCCTATTGGGATGCTTGGCCATCATGCGGAAGTATTGATCTTCGATTCTTTGCCAATATCTCTTAGAGGTTTGAGATGTACCCGTGCAAGCATCAAGAGAGACCACACTCCAAGCCTTGATCAAGATTTGATCTTCCAAGATCGTGTAGTTCTTTGACCTCACGCTTTTTTTTGCTTGCGCTTCCTCATACACCCCCTTATCTACCTCCTCCACTTCATCATCACCACCGTGATCATCCACGCCACCCCCCGTTTCATTGTAATCGAAATCAACGAACGGGGCCCTATCGATGTCGACGGCGTTGGTGTCCAACAAGTTCACGAACTCGGCCGTGGCATTGTTCGAACCACCGCTACATTGAGCGGCATCAAGTCAAGAACAACCACAATGCCGAAAAACCGAAGCAAGAAGAAGAGATCGAAGATGCAAACCTTCCGGCCATTTCATCGAACACCTCGTTTGCGGTGGAAGAAGCGCTGTTGAACGGTATCGTCGGGGAACATCTCGCCGGGGCGGGGGGAGTGGACGAAGGCGCCGACCTTTTCGTAGGAATCTTCTTCTGCTTCACGCCCGAAATCTTGCCCACCTTCTCCGCCGGCGGTCGGGCAGATCGTGCAGCAGCTGCGGCGCCTGGCGCGCGTGCCTTTCCAGCGGGGCCAACCGGATTGGTGCCCTGCACGACAACGTTGCCCTGCCGCTTGCGGGCAGGTGCGTTGGGGCCTTGGGCGACGGCGGGGGCGACATGGCCGGCGACGAGATCCGCCGGAGGGGGATTGCGCCTGCGCGACCTCCACGGGGACGGGGGACTGCTGGGAGGCTTCCATGACGGCCAAGTATGGCGGGGAAGATGGGCCGGAGCTCGCGTTGGCGGGGCAACGGCGGCCGAGGGGGAGGGGAGCGGGAACGACCGTGCGGAAAGTTCCCTCCCGCCAAATCTCGCTGCGGATAGGGGGTGAGCTCGGGTCGGCCTCCCACCCCGTGAATCTAAAGGTTGAGGGCGAACTTTTGCCGCGCCCCGCAAAAATTTTTACAGGTCGGACGCGTTTGCGTGGTCTGCTCGGGCAGATTTTTCCGCGCCGACCTGTATATCAGCGGTTATTTTGCGGGTCGGGGCCTTTTACGGGGTCTGCTAGAGATGCTCTTATATCGCTACATGGATACCAAAAATGTTAGCCCCCTAATGTAATGATGTGCCAAAAAGTTAGTGGCAATTCTGTTATTGTTTGAAATGCTTCGGGTTACTCATTACGCTTTCGAGTAGCTAAGGTGAACGCATGTTTTGGAGTTTGGAGTATATTGAGGGCGTTTTGAGACGGTCTCGGTGGACTCGTGAAAACAGGCGAAAAGTAGGCTAAGCTGATTCACCGGGTTACCCGCAAAAAAATTGAATTCCGGCTTTCACTTAATGAACTGAACTCTCCATTCACGCAAAAAAGAAAAACTGAACTCTTCATTAATCGAAGGTAATATTGTTAAAAATAATTCTTTTGTGAAAGATGTCAAAAAATGATTTTCGTGGATCCATCCAACACGGCGGAAAAAGTTGGCTAGTTACCAGCCTTGGTTGATTCCCAAAATCGAACCATGGTTTCAACGGTTGAATCTGAAGCGTGTTTCAAGAGGGAATCCCCATCGGAGGCCCATGATGACAGGCGATACATTCCCTACAAAAATCAATTTATGAAGGAAAGCCGTCGGCTCTAACGGCGGGTCAACAAACACATTGTTAAAGAGGTCAAACCAACACTTTCTCCTTCTTATTTTTCTTCTTTTTCTTATTATTATGGGCGCAATATTTCGTCCACACTGAAACTATTTTGCCAGTGGACCAGTTGAACTGAGAGTGAAATTATGACCAGCCTTGGTTAATTAACCATGGGGCACTAGCTATACTGCAAGTTTACAGAGGACATAGCTGGCCATGGCGTTGTGGGGTCGCACCAGGGTGTGTGGTCCTTGTTTCCTTCACTCTTTTTTTTTTGGGTGCCGTGCGATTTCCTAGGTGAAGGAGAAAAAATAGTCAGAATCATTTGTGAACGAATCATTTATTTGTATGTCGTCTGAAAATTTATGAGCGCTCCACAGTAACACCAACTACGTGATTACTAATTCCATTTAGTTATCTTTCCTTTTTCTTTGTCGGCATTCGCCGAGGTTCGAGAGTCGATCCCAACTTACTTGACCGGTCCCGGCTTGCCGCTTGTTTGAGACACGCATTTTCTTTTTCTTCAAAATGGAGATTTCTGTCGCCATTGTGACACGTATGTTTTTTCTCCATACGGAAAATCGGCAAAAGCTGTAGGGTTCCACTCAAGACAATGAATAGCCTATGTTTGGATAGAGTGAATTGTCTTGATCGGGAAATAGCGGAGCACTTTACGGTCACACGAACTACTTGATTAAGTTTCCATTTAGTTTATATATTTTTTGTTGGGATTCGCCGAGGTCTGAGAGCTGGTACCAACCTACTTGGTCGGTCGCCGCTTGTTTGAGACACGAAATTTTCTTCTTCGAAATGACCGGTTATGCCCCTATCGTGACACACACCCTCTCCCCCGCCCGCCCTACGACGGCAGAAACAGCCGGGTTCCACTATATTTAAGATGGAACAACTTGTGCTTGGATAGGGTATATTGCCTCAAGCGGGGATTGAGGAACAATGTCATTGGACATATGCATTCACCACTTGAATAACGAGCCCAATTATCTAAAGAAAACGATGGAGATAACCATTTGATCCATGCTGATAGTACTACCATATCCAAAGAAATGCAAATGGCATCTGATTCTAGTAGCATCGGTGCCCACAGTGAGATGAGATCTGATCTGCGGCGACTTGTTTCTGTTTGTTTCCAACCACACAACGTCGTTTTTAGATGGGAAATGGTGATGATGTTCGGTCAGGATGATTCTAGAATAATGAGTTATGTCCGAAAACAACAAGCGCATGGCATCGTGTGGGCAGGGCAATCAATGTGCCCGTCTGATGACGTTTAGGCCATGAAAGCTATGCTGGCTCAAAGGCGCTGACTGATGGCTGGTAGTATTCCACTAGTGGTACCGATTGAGTGATCACCTTGACATTTTTTACCAGTTTTGTACCACTACAGCAATGCTTTTTTTTTTTTTTTGAACAAGAGAAGGCATCAACCGGTGCCTAAATTCATTCAGCTCATTAGCAAAGTACATATAGAATTACATAGACCTGCGAGAGGACGGAAAAGAAAACCTGACAGCATCTAAAAGGTAGAGCTGAAGAAAACTCCTAAAAGACAGAGAGGGAAACCCTCTGCTGATGATCCACATGAGCAACAGAACAGACTAGAGAAGATCAGCCTCCAGGATGCTTGTCCGCAGCAAAGAGATTAAAGAAAAGATTCTTTCAGTCCTGCTTGAGCTTCATGGACACCTCAGCATCGGCTCATTCAATAGTAGCAGTGCACCAAAAATAATCCTGCTAGAAGCAATACACCATATGCAGTTGAACACCTGTAACCTTAAAATCTAAAAGAGATGCAGCCACAGGACAGGAATCAGCCACATGAGAGTGAGAAGAGCAATTGAAAACAGATCCTGGAACCCTTTGAAAGACCTGCTGGGCCAAATTGTGAGCCACTCCATTCAAACTCCTGGAAATATGAAAAACTTGCGGATTGAGATTAGAAGTAGAATTAATAAAAGAAGCCAAATCTTTTCTTATGTTCCAAGGAGTAGTAGAGTGAGAAATATTTCTGCAAGCAGCAGCTGTCGCAAGAGAAAGAGAATCAGTCAAAAAAGTAGGCTGCTGAATATTAAGACATGCCACCAAATGAGCTGCACAAGCAAGGGCAACTGCTTCTGCTTGAAGAGGAGTTTCCGTTGGAGAGGCCGAAGCTTGAACCTGTATATTAATTACTCCATTAGAAGAAGGAAGACAGAAGTAGACCCCCACTCCTGTGCGGACTTGTCCTTGATCAAATCCTGGGACTTTTGAAGATCGAAAAGCTGCATCAGAAAATACTTTAGCACCATTAATAAGGAGATCAGATCTGATAGTATGGCCCTGTTTAGGAAGATGAAAATTATCAGGTTTAGAAATCTGCAAGGATTGAATGTTAGCAGAAGGCAGAGTCTCATCATGAAGAGTGTAATCCAAATTAGCAGCAGCAATTTGGACTTGATAGGGAAGATGCTTTTTCCTATCAAATAGAAAATCATTACGAGCTTTCCAAATGCACCACAAAAAATTGAAAATATTTTGCAAAGATGCATGAGGATGACCCATAGAAGCAAGGTGAATAAGAACAACATGCATAGAAGAGTGTCCTTGAACAAGAATATCAGATCGAAGAAACCAAGGAGAAGAGAACCAAGCTGCCCTAGCAAAGTCACAAAGAAAGAAGAGATGAAAATCATCCTCTTGCTGAGCACATCTACAACAATTTTGAGAGATATGAATAGAAAAACGGCCCGCTCTCATTCCTGAAGGCAAAGCTTTATTAAGAAGCCTCCAAGCAAAAGTTTGTACCTTAGGCAACAAGTTTTTCTGCTTCCAAACAGATTTTAGAAAAACTTTCAAATCCAAAGGAACATCCAATGGAGCAGTTTTAGGATGAGCCTGAATGTCATGTAAACAAAGTTTGTAAGCTGATTTTGAAGAACAAATACCATTAGGAGCCAAAGCCCAACAAAGTAAATCTGCATTATCATCCTCAAGAATCTGAATATTAACAATCTGAGACGCTAGAGGTTGGTGGAAAAGAGAGAAAATAAGCTGATAGTTCCACTGTTTTTGACCAGGCAACCAAAGATCTCTAACCAAAGAGGGATAAATAAAACCTGATGGTTGTGGAATGAGAAAGTCATGAATAGAATTCCAAAGATTACACCAAGACATGCTCCAAAGAGAAATATTCCCTTGCGTGAGTTGATAGAAAGCATGCTCTTTAAGTTTTGGAAGCATTTTGAGAATGGAAGACCAAAAAGCAGATTTAGGTGGAGAACTAGTAGCTTTCCAAATTGTAATAACAGGAAAATATTTGGCTTGAAGAACACAATATAAATGGGAAGAGGGATTGCTAGCTAACCTCCAGGCTGCAGCAAGAATAAGACTTTCATTAATTGCTTTTAAATTTCTGATTCCTAGACCTCCTTCCGCTTTGGAATTGGTAATGTCCTTCCAAGCTCTAAGACAAAGACTCCTCTTTGAGTCTATTTCTCTAATCCCTGTCCACCAAAAGTTCCTAATGATAGCCGTGAGTTTGGCAATAAATTTTTTTGTAAACAAAATATTTGCCATGTAGTAAACTGGGATAGCAGAGAAAACAGAGCAAATAAGTTCAAGACGAGCAGCATGAGAGAGCATGTTTGCTTTATAAGAGGGGAGCTTATTTAAAAATTTATCCAAAACAAAGTTATAAGCAGCACCTCTATTTTTTGCTGGCAATATCAGAGGGTGACCAAGATGAGTAAAATTAGCATCAAGACTAGCAACAGGAAAGACTTGCTTAACCTCATTAATAATGTCCTGAGTGCACAGAGGGGCAGTTTGGACCAAGAGAAATACCCTGTAAGTGATTGGCCTGCAAAGCTTCATTAAGCATGATGGAAAGCTCATTAATGGCAAGAACAAACAAATAAGGAGACATAGGACAACCTTGTCGTATACCTCTGAGACTCTTAAATTTTTGAGAAGGTTGTCCATTAATAAGAACAGAGAATGAGGGTGAAGAAATGCACGCATGAACCAAATTTACAAAATGACCATGCAACCCTTTACGAGCCAAAGCAGAAACAATGAAATTCCACTCTAAACGATCAAAAGCTTTAGCAAGATCAATTTTAAGCATAAAGGCATCATGTTTCCAGGATTTGAGAGAAAAGGAATGAGCAATTTCCTGAGCAATGATAATGTTATCACTAATACGCCTACCCTCGATAAAAGCTTGTTGAGATGGATCAATGTAGTCAGGAAGATGAGGCTTTAATCTATTAGCAAGAGACTTGGCAATGATTTTATAAAGCACATTACAGAGACTAATAGGACGGTAATCCATGGGCACAAGCGGAACCAGCTTCTTTGGAATTAGGGCAATGTTAGTATCATTAATATGAGGGGGAAGGGTAGCAGTAGTATAAAAGTGAGTCACCAGCTGAGTTACCTCCTCCCCAATCCAATCCCACGTAGCTAGATAGAATTCTACATTAAAACCATCCGGCCCTGGAGATGCATTAAGTTTCATGTCCTTAAGGATCTGCAAAAGTTCAACCTTATCAGGTAAGGAATAAGTAGGATCAGAACTGTCATTAGTCCATAGAGAGGAAGGAAAATGCCTGCCTGCATTGGTATTGGGAGAGGAAAATATGTATCGGAAATAATTAACAAAAGTTTGCATAATGGCAGCAGGTTTGAAATGAATAATATCATGCTCATCTTTGATGGAACAAATAGTATTCCTTTTCCTACGTTTGAGAACAGCTTGATGGAAAAATTTGGTATTGCGATCACCTTTAACAACCCAAGACTTTTTGCTTCTCTGCTTATAGAATTGATTAAGTTTGGAGAGAGTATGTTCATACCTGCTAGTGAGGGAACTTTCCAAAACATGATCCTGTTGGTGGAGAGGCAGCTGTTGCAGATCATTAATTCTGGATTCTAGATCCGCAAGATCTTGTTGAAGAGGTTTTTTCTTTTTGCACCAGACTTTTAAGGATCCTGCCAGGGAAGAAGACTTTGCAGCAAAAGAAGTGAGAGAACTAGAATTCCAGCTATTCTTAGCAAAAGAGTGAAAATCTTTTTCCATAAGCCACCAGTTTTCAAATTTAAAAGTTTGTCTAGGCTTAACAAATTTACCTTCCATAGAAATTAAAATAGGGGCATGATCACCGAGAATGATAGGAAGATTCAGCACTTTAGTATTAGGATAAAAAGAACACCAATCAGAATTAACCAAGCAACGATCAAGACGTCTATGAATGGGTTTGGAAGTGTTTTGTCTACCACGCCAAGTATAAGCCGGACCACTATAACCAATATCAAACAAACCAAAATTTTTAACAAGCGCCCGGAAAGCATGCATACGATAGTAGTTGATATTACCATTACAACCATCCACATCATACAGGATATCATTAAGGTCCCCCATACAAACCATGGGCTTTCCTAAATTATCATACACAAAATCAGCAACTTGGTCCCAGATGGCATTAGTCTGCCTATGGTAAGGGTCTCCATATATACAAATCAAGCAAAATTGGACCCCAGAACCTTGATGAACTACATTAGCTAATATATAGTGGAAGGTAGCACTATGAACAGAAATTTTAAAATCCTCAGTCCACAAAAGCCAAAGACCTCCCGAAGCACCTCTAGATGGAACAACAAAAGCATTAGTAACATCAAACCTATTAACAAGATCACCAGAGCGGATTTTGGAAGACTTGATCTCAGAAACAAAGGTTACCTGAGCTTTAGTAGAGCGGATTAGGTTGGCCAAGAAGAGCATCCGATCATTGCCGAGGCCCCGGCCCATACCACGGCAATTCCAAGCAATTGCCCTCATGGCGCCCGAGGCGCGTTAGGGCCATGCGCCGCTGCCCAAGAAGAGGACTGAGCCATGTTGGCATCATCCTGACTACCAAGAACCTGCTCATCTGTTGACTGACCTTCCCTGAGTTTCACTGTATCACCTCGAAATCTCCCATCTGGAGGGATGTCCCATTTGTTTGCTCCAGATCTACAGCAGCTCCCCGGAGCGCCACGGGATTTAGAAAACACGGGCCTTGAGCTGGAACTGGAGCCAGCAGCTTCAGCGCTTGGCTGCGCCTGTGGATTGATGAGAGCACCAGCAGCGGCTCCCATACCACCAGCTGCAGCTGCTCCGCCGGGGAAAAGCGGCCAGGCAGTCGCAACTCCGAGCAGGCCCTGTCGACCGCCTGCCTGTAGGAGAGGATCAGAGACGGCTCGGATCGGACCCGCATCAGCCTCGCCATCATCCTGTCCTCCTTGCTTGATAATTAGCACGAAAGGGAGCAGATCCACCCTTGTACTAACTAAATCCATGGATATATCACAGAAAAACAAAGATTCAATCTGGATCTGGACTACCCGATTGAAGAATGGCACCGGCAGAATAAGGATTTGAGGCGGAGAGCGGAGGATTGGGAACAGCAAAAGGGAGTCAGGATGGAGAAACAGGGAGAGAGGATCAGAGGATTAAGAACTGGAGAGAAAGGGGAAAGGAAATGGAAGAAGGAGGATCAGAAGGAGAGGGGAATCGGAAGAGAAGTCAAGAACGGCAACACGCCAGTCCGCTAGACGTACAAGCAACCTCACTACTCTAGTCGGGAGACATCTATGTCACTACAGCAATGCTACTTCTTCTGTTGCATACTTGCATTGTGCATAGTATATGCTACATGGATATCGAAAATGTTTGTCTGCTTATGTAATTAAGTGTCAAATAAGTAGTGATGCTCTTATTATTGTCTCAAATGTTTTTTTGAGTAATATCTCAAATGCTTTGGATTACACATTAAGCTTTCGAGTAGCTAAGGCGCGTGCATACTTCGGAGTTTGGATTGTAGTTGAGGGTATGCAGAGACGGTTCGGTGGATCCATGAAAATTGGCAAAGAAGTAGGTAGGCGGAATCGAACCACTGGATTACCGCGGAACTGAACCGCGGTTTTCACGGGTTGAACTCAAGCGTCCATAAACGTAGTTAACGATATTAAAATGTTTTTGTGGGTCCATCAAATATGGCAGAGAAAAGTGGGCTAGTTACCGACCTTTGTTGATTTCCATATTTCAATGTGGTTTTAACAATTAGAAGTGTTTTATAAAATTAACTAAGGGTTCTAGAAAATAGCTCCATAGAAAGGACAGAAAGTAGGCGAGTTGTCGTCATTTTTTATCATAATTGAGCGAGTAACTTCCTAAAATAAGGATGGCTGTTTGAACGTTGATAACTTTACATATAGCAAATCGTCGGAAATCTATTACCCATAAAACACAAACATCACCATCCCCCAAAACAGCCGAGAAACATGGAGAAGAAGTTGGCTTTGCCATTTAGGGGTTGCTCGGTTCCTAGCTTAAACTTGTCGCACAACTTACATGACACATGTATCCTCGATGATTATTATTATTATTATTATTATTATTATTATTATGTGGTGGAGGACCAAAGAGGCCTTTTAAATTTCTACTTCCTCTGTTCCGCCTGGGTCTATAAACTCTCTTCATATATTAGCTTAAACTTTATCGGGATTCATCGAAAAAGTTTATCTGCTTATAGGTAATTAAGTGTTAAATAAGTTTATTTGCTTATAGATAAAGCTCTCTTCGTATATGCTACAAGGACATAGAAAATTGTTTATCTGCTTATAGGTGATTAAGTGTCAAATAAGTAGTGGCCATCCTATTATTGTCTCAAATGCTTTGGATTACACATTAAGATTTCAAGTAGCTATGGGGCGAGCATACTTCGGAGTTTGGATTATAGTTGAGGGCATGTAAAGACGGTTTCGGTGGACCCGTGAAAACTGACAAAAAGTAGGGTAGAACCGAACCCCTGGATTACCGCTAGAATTGGACCGTGGTTTTTACGGGTTGAACTGAAGAGTCCATTAAACTTAGTTAACGATCTTAAAATGGTTTTTGTGTGTCCATCAAACACGACAGAAAGAAGTGGGCTAGTTACCAGCCTTTGTTGATTTCCATATTTGAACCACAGTTTTAATAATTGAACTAAAGTGTTTTATAGAATTAACTAAGGGTTCTTGAAAAATGACTCCATAGAAAAGGCAGGAAGTAGGCTAGTTGTCATCATAATTGAGCGAGCAACTTCCTAAAATAAGGATGACCATTTAACGTTTCGAACACAGGTAACTTCATATATAGCAAATCGTCAGAAATCTATTACTTATAAAACACAAGCATCATCGCCTCCCAAAGACAGCCGAGAAACCTGGAGAATACCATTTAGGGGGGTTGCTCGGTTCCTAGCTTAAACTTGTTGTACTACTTTTTTTTGCGAATAAACTTGTTGTACTACTTACATGACACATGCACCACTGAACATCATCATCATCATCATTATTATTATTATTATTATTATTATTATTATTATTACTACTATTACTATTACTATTTAGAGTTTGTTTATCTGTGAAAACAGGGGACCATCGAGTTACCATGAGAACTAAACCGCGGTTTTCATGGCTTGGCATGAACCGTACTTAGCGGTGTTCAAAAATGGCTTTAGTGGATCCGTCAAACACGATGAAAGAAATGTAGGGTAGTTACCATCCTTTGCTGATTTTCAAGACTGAACCAGTTAAACTGAAGTGTTCTCTAACGTTAACAGGGTTCTAGAAGAACTGCACCATAGAAAAGGTAGAAAGTAGGCTAGTTACCGCCGTTTATTCAGGGGTATTGCAGGGGTTGTTTAGCTCCTAGCTTAAACTTATCATACAGCATATACATGATGCATGCACGTTTAAACAAGTTATCATTATTATTATTGCCAACAGACACGGGTGCGGTGCCAATGTTAGCGTTGAACCAAAGAGGCATTTTAAGTTTTATTTAGTTCCTCTGTCCAAGTTTATAGCTCCGATTGTATATAGGGTCTAATTTTACTTATAGTATAACTTTGACTAATAAAATGTGATTATGTGTAAATGAAATAAGTATCATCTGAGGGAGACGTGTGTTATCTTGGACCGGCCGATTCAAGCAGGAATCCATGCATGCATCTTGAGTGTTGACTGTTGACTGGTGCACCTCAGGCCTCAGCCAACCTGTTTGACGACATCCATCCATCCATCCATCCATATGGCGGCTGATGGCTTGGTGGTAGTCGGACCAAGACCGGCAGGATGACTTGTTCACGTTGGAGAAGGCCCACGCCACCCGGCGCATGGCCGATCGATCCGTTTGGCCGGGCGAGGTGCCATCTACTCTAGCTATCTGGGGTAGGTTGGTTAAGCTACGCTGGGTGCCCGTGCCTAGGCTAGGCTAGGCTCGTTTCCTCCCTCGCACACAGCGTGAGTGGGTGCGGTCCGGTGGTCGCAAGGGGGTCAATGCTCGGCGGCGGAGTGCGGTCTCTGACCGGACGGCCAGCGCCATCGGATTTCTCACTCAGGTCGACGGCGTGGTGATAGGCCAGGCCAAGCGTGGCGGGCGTGCGCGGTCCACCTGCCCCGGACCCCCACCCCGTCCACCACTGGCGTCGCCTACGCCGACCGCCGTGTGATCGTGTCTCGCTCATCTACGCCAACGCAGCTCGCATCGCGAGGACGGATACCCCCATCCATCCATCAATGGTTCAATGGTTGGATCCATGGAATCGACCGACCTCTCGTACGCAATGCCCGCGACGCTAGCTACCTAGCTTAGCCAGCCGCTCGCTACTGTCAGTCGTCGGCCCGGCCATCCGCCACCCCGGGCGGCCACACCATCGATGCGATGATCGATCCATGGAATCGACCGACCTCTCGTGGCCACATGCCCGATCGATCAATGGTTAGAAGGGAAGTCACTCCTGTGCACCAACAGCGATCGATCTCATCTCCATGCCCGGCACCGGCAGTCGCTGCGCGTTGGTTACTGCTCGTACTACTATAGCTACCCATCTCGGATTTCGCTGGCGTGCCCCTGTAAACGCGCCGACGCGTCGTTGTCCTGGGTAAACCGGCGGTAACTACGGGATTGTTTGGTTTGTAACTAATTTTGTCAAAGGTTGCCACATCTAAGGTTAGGCAAGTTTAATCAACATAGATGAGTGTTTGGTTCAAGCCACACCTTAGGCAAGCCATACTAGGGTCCCACATGAAATACACACACAAAATGTGACAAGATTTCCTTAGGCTTGCCAATTTATGGCTCTCATTTTGATGAACTAATCTTAGGCAAGTTTGGCAAAAATGTGTGGCAAAGTGTGGCAATGCAAGGCCTAGAACCAAACAGCCCCTGCGTATCGTGCCTGGACTCGTTCACGCCGTACATCACTTCACTTCAGCCAAAAAGGAACAAGATGTGGATCACGACTGACAAACCATACCCATCCGTACGTTCGTTCCATCAATTCTTCTTTCACTCTGCCTGCGAGCTTCACTTCTCAGTTCTCAGGATCACCACCAGCTCTACGATTTTGGATAGTTGGCCGCGCCCAAGGTATGCCGTCATTTTTACCGCTTGGCTCATACTGCAAAGTAGGGTGTGGATAACTTTTCCTTTTTCCTTTTTTTCTATAGGAAATGTCATCATAGCTAGCTTTATTAATTTAAACCACAATCACATCGTTCACGATCTTATCAACTAGGCAATCGGGAGGTTCATTCACCCCGTTACAAGAACTCTTATTTTGAAAAGAATCAAATTAGCTAGCTCATCAGCCATTTAGCTCCACGATGACATGACAGTGGTAAGAACTTAACCTTTCCGATCATTGCCGCCAAGTCGGCACACTCCACAGAGATGGCCGCCGCTGCATCCCGTCATTGTGAATTCCCAGTGCAAAACTTGATAACTCCCAGAGAATCTCATTCAACCCCAATCGAGTGGAATCCCGTTGAATTTGCAAAGACGAGACCTTCTTGCATAGCCATGGCTTCCATTGCTATTATATCCACAACGTGTTGGTCCGCGGGCATACTTTCATTGTTACTATATGCGGAGAATGCTGGTCGGCGACCATACTTCGCCTTTCCTGCCCATTAAAGGTCCCTGCCACCATCACCATGCTTGCCACCCAAATGATTTGGAATGAAAGATACACTGGAATTTCCCACCATAGATTGGCGATGCCACCCATCATGCAGCGGACTTAAAGAACGTATTTGATAATTATCAGCTGTTTGACAATTCATGTAGCGGAGCTAAAAAATGGATTTGCTAATTCTCAAGTATCCGATAATTAGTTAAATCTCAGTCAACACACAGAATCATCAATGTAACATTGAGATCCACAATACAAGACTTGATATATTTTTGAACTATGGGAACAAACACCATAACTTCTTGCACTAGGTACACAAAATAATACGTCACACTAAACTAATTTTTTAAACATATTTGTAAAGTCCACTGAATAGATTGGGAGAACCCAACTTATCAATCAATTTTGACTACTCACTCCAGTAAAATAAGATGTGGATCACGATGCACACTCTGTTGGTCTTCACCTCTGCCTAACAGCTTCAATTCATGGGAAGATGACAAGCTCAATGATTTGGGAAAGTTTAGCGGCCGACGTACAAATTTTATCGCTTAGTTGTTGTTGTGTTAAACTGGTATTAACTATTAAGTAATTGGTAACCATGTACCGTGTCTGGATTCGTTCGTGCCTTAGAAGTAATTGACGGGGTGACATAAGAAATGTCACCTCAGTAAAAGAAAATGTGGGTGATAACGAAACTGATTCATACAATCAATCAATTCTATGTGTGTGTGGGGCGGAGGGGGCGGGGGACATGACTAATAACTTGGGATAGGTGGGCACCGCTGAAGTACAAGTTTTATCCCTTGGCTAATAGTGCAAGTAGATCGTGGATCGCTTATCGCCTCCAGCACCGAGGAAGGCCAAATTGTGGAAATTGTGATGTCGGTGAACTCTATAATTTAGAATACTTGGGCACTTCAAGGACATGTTTTATCTCTTGGATAATAGTGCAAAAAGTGTGTAGACCGTTGATCATCTACAACTGGGATAGCCGAATTGTGGTAATCCCCAATTTCCAAGCAAATTTCCGGAGTCGACGACTTCATATCCTCTTCCACTACGCCTATTCCAATAAGACATGGAATGATATAATTGATTATAATGGGCGGCAAAAAGACCAACCAAATATGTCATCGAACATCAAAGCTTGCTGGTCAGTGGCCATCCTTGGCCCTCTCTAGTCTTTACTCATGTAAAGTCCTCGTTTCCATCACTGTTTGCCCATGTTCTGTAACATTTGAAATGAAAGATATGCAAAAAGTTTTCTGCAACTAATCGACGATGTTAATACTGTCACAATAAATGTAAAGAATTGTTGGGAAACGTTGCATGGAAAACAAAAAAATTTCTACACACACGCAAGATCTATCCATGGAGATGCATAGCAACGAGAGGGGAGAGTGTGTCTACGTACCCTCGTAGACCGTAAGCGGAAGCGTTTAGTAACGCGGTTGATTTAGTCGAACTTCTTCGCGCTCCAACCGATCGAGTACCTAACGTACAACACCTCCGCGTTCAGCACACGTTCAGCTCGGTGACGTCCTCCGCCTTCTTGATCCAGTAAGATGGCGAGGTAGTGGATGAGTTCCGGCAGCACGACGACATGGTGACGGTGATGGTGAAGCTATCTCCGCAGGGCTTCGCCTAAGCACTACGAAAATATGACCGGGGGTGTAAACGGTGGAGGGGGGCGCCACACACGGCTAAGCAATTGTCGTGGTTGTGCTAGGCGCCCCCTTCCCACATATATATAGGTGGGGGGGGGGGGGGGGAGCAGCCAGGAGGCGCCCCCAAGTAGGCTGAATCCTACTTGGGGTCCTCCCCAAGTGGCGCCCCCTTTCCTTATTGGAGTGCGGGAGGAAGGAAGGAGGAGGTGGCGCCCCCCTTTCCTTTCTCTCCTGAGGAGGGAAAGGCGGGAGGGGCCACCCCTCCCCTTTCCTTCCCCTAGGGCCGGCCGACCATGTAGAGGGGCGCACCAGCCCCTTAGTGGGCTGGTCTGTCCCCCCTTTGGCCCATTAGGCCCATACACTTACCTGGGGTGTCCCGAACCCCTTCCGGTGATCCGATGACTACCCGGTGCACTCCGAAACTCTTCCGGTGTCCGAACATCATCGTCCTATATATCAATCTTTACCTCTCGACCATTTCGAGACTCCTCGTCATGTCCGTGATCTTATCCGGGACTCCGAACAACATTCAGTCACCAAATAATATAACTCATATAACACTATATCATCAACGAACGTTAAGTGTGCGGACCCTAAGGGTTCGAGAACTATGTAGACATGACCGAGACAATTCTCCGGTCAATAACCAATAGCGGAACCTGGATGCCCATATTGACTCCTACATATTCTACGAAGATCTTTATCGGTCGAACCTCATGACAACATACGTAATTCCCTTTGTCCATCGGTATATTACTTGCCCGAGATTCGATCGTTGGTATCTTCATACCTAGTTCAATCTCGTTACCAGCAAGTCTCTTTACTCGTTCCGTAATACATCATCTTGCAACTAACACCTTAGTCACTTTGTTTGCAAGGCTTCTTATGATGTGTATTACCGAGAAGGCCCAGAGATACCTCTCCGATACTCGGAGTGACAAATCCTAATCTCGATCTATGCCAACTCAACAAACACCTTCGGAGATACCTGTAGAGCATCTTTATGATCACCCAGTTACGTTGTGATGTTTGATAGCACACAAGGTATTCCTCCGGTATCCAGGAGTTGCATAATCTCATAGTCGAAGGAATATGTATTTGTCATCAAGAAAGCAAAAACAATAAACTGAGCGATCAATATGCTAAGCTAGCAGATGGGTCTTGTCCATCACATTATTCTCCTAATGATGTGATCCCGTTATCAAATGACAACACATGTCTATGGTTAGGTGATGTCTACTACGCAACCTTTCTCCTTGTAGACGTTGTTGGGCCTCCATGTGTAGAGTTTTGTAGGACAGTAGCAAATTTCCCTCAAGTGGATGACCTAAGGTTTATCAATCCGTGGGAGGCGTAGGATGAAGGTGGTCTCTCTCAAACAACCCTGCAACCAAATAACAAAGAGTCTCTTGTGTCCCCAACACACCCAATACAATGGTAAATTGTATAGGTGCACTAGTTCGGTGAAGAGATGGTGATACAAGTGTAATATGGATGGTAGATATAGGTTTTTGTAATCTGAAAATATAAAAACAGCAAGGTAGCAAGTAGCAAAAGTGAGCAAAAAACGGTATTGCAATGCT
Source organism: Thinopyrum elongatum (assembly GCA_011799875.1). Taxonomy (NCBI): domain Eukaryota; kingdom Viridiplantae; phylum Streptophyta; class Magnoliopsida; order Poales; family Poaceae; genus Thinopyrum; species Thinopyrum elongatum. Next base: position 568,796,146 of record CM022300.1, on the reverse strand, counting down.
TGGAAACAAGGCCTAGGGTTCATACTTTCACTAGTGCAAGTTCTCTCAACAATGATAACATAATTGGATCACATAACAATCCCTTAACATGCAAAGAAGAATCACTCCAAAGTTTCTATCGGAGAACGTAGGACGAAAACGTGCATTAACCCCGATGCATAGATTACCCCAATGTCACCTCGGGAATCCGCGAGTTGAGTGCCAAAACATACATCAAGTGAATCAATAGAACATCCCATTGTCACCACAGGTATCCCATCGCAAGACATACATCAAGTGTTCTCAAATCCAATACTCAATCCAACATAACAAAACCTCAAAGAGCAAGACTCAATTCATCACAAGAAGAGATAGAGAGGGGAGAAACACCATATGATCCAACTATAATAACAAAGCTAGCGGTACATCAAGATCGTGCCAAATCAAGAACACGAGAGAGAGAGAGATCAAACACATAGCTACTGGTACATACCCTCAGCCCCGAGGGTGAACTACTCCCTCCTCATCATGGAGACCGCCGGGATGATGAAGATGGCCTCCGGTGATGGTTTCCCCCTCCGGCAAGGTGCCGGAATGGGCTCCCGATTTGTTTTTCGTGGCTACAGAGGCTTGCGGTGGCGGAACTCCCGATCTAGGTTTCTTTTCGGGGGTTTCTGGATTTATAGGAGTTTTTGGCATCGGTCTCACGTCAGGGGGGTCCACGAGGCGGCGGCAAGGCAGGGGGCGCGCCCTCCACCCTTGTCATTGCCTCAGGACTCTTCTGGCCCAACTCTTGTCCTTCGGGGGTCTCTTTTGGTCCATAAAAAATCACCGTAAATTTTCAGCCCATTCCGAGAACTTTTATTTCTGAACAAAAAACGACACTACGGTAGTTCTGCTGAAAACAGCGTCAGTCCGGGTTAGTTCTAACCAAATCATACCAAAATCATATAACATTGTTGTAAATATGGCATGAATACTTCATAAATTATAGATACGTTGGAGACGTATCATTAGGAAACCTTAACCATCTTTGATCAACGAGCTAGTCTAGTAGAGGCTTACTAGGGACACGGTATTTTTTTATGTATTCACACATGTATTTAAGTTTCCGATCAATACAATTCTAGCATGAATAATAAACCTTTATCATGAATAAGGGAATATAAAATAACAGCTTTATTATTGCCTCTAGGGCATATTTCCTTTAGTCTCCCACTTGCAGTAGAGTCAATAATCTAGATTACATTGTAATGAATCTAACACCCATGGAGTCTTGGTGCTGATCATGTTTTGCTCGCGGGAGAGACTTAGTCAACGGGTCTGCCACATTCAGATCTGTATGTATTTTGCAAATCTATATGTCTCCATCCTTGACCTTTTCACGAATGGAGTTGAAGCGTCTCTTGATGTGTTTGCTTCTCTTGTGAAACCTGGATTCCTTCGCCAAGGCAATTGCTCCAGTGTTGTCACAAAAGATTTTCATTGGACCCGATGCACTGGGTATTACACCCAGATCGGATATGAACCCCTTCATCCAGACTCCTTCATGTGCTGCTTCCGAAGCAGCTATGTACTCCGCTTCACACGTAGATCCCGCCACGACGCTTTGCTTGGAACTGCACCAATTGACAGCTCCACCATTCAATATAAATACATATCCGGGTTGTGACTAGAGTCATCCGGATCAGTGTCGAAGCTAGCATCGATGTAACCATTTACGATGAGCTCTTCGTCACCTCCATAAACGAGAAACATATCCTTTGTCCTTTTCAGGTACTTCAGGATGTTCTTGACCGCTGTCCAGTGATCCACTCCTGGATTACTTTGGTACCTCCCTGCCAGACTTATGGCAAGGCACACATCTGGTCTGGCACACAACATAGCATCCATGATAAAACCTATGGCTGAGGCATAGGGAATGACTTTCATTTTCTCTCAATCTTCTGCAGTGGTCGGGCTTTGAGTCTGACTAAATTTCACACCTTGTAACACATGCAAGAACCATTTCTCTGACTGATCCATTTTGAACTTCTTCAAAACTTTATCAAGGTATGTGCTTTGTGAAAGTCCTATTAAGCGTCTCGATCTATCTCTATAGATCTTGATGCCCAATATATAAGCAACTTCACCAAGGTCTTTCATTGATTTTTTTTATTCAAGTATCCTTTTATGCTATTTGATACGTCTCCGTCGTATCTACTTTTTCTAATGCTTTTCCTCTTGTTTTGGACTCTAATTTGCATGATTTGAATGAAACTAACCCGGACTGACGCTGTTTTCAGCAGAACTACCATGGTGTTGTTTTTGTGCAGAAATAAAAGTTCTCGGAATGGAACGAAACTTTACGAGGAATTTTTATACAATAAAAGAAAAATACTGGAGCCAAGAACCACCGGAGGGGGGCACCTGGGTGGGAACAACCCACCAGGGCGCTCCCCTCCAGGCGCGCCCAGGTGGGTTGTCCCCACCTGGTGGCCCCGCAGACCCTGAAACCGACGCTATAAAATCACATTTTTTCCAGAAAAAAATGAGGGAGAAAGAATTATCGCGTTCCGCGAGACGGAGCCGCCGCCACCTCCTGTTCTTCATCGGGAGGCCAGATCTGGAGTCCGTTTGGGGCTTCGGAGAGGGGGATCTTCGATCTTCGTCATCACCAACCCTTCTCCATCGCCAATTCCATGATGCTCCCCACCGGGAGTGAGTAATTCCTTCATAGGCTCGCTGGTCGGTGAGGAGTTGGATGAGATTCATCATGTAATCGAGTTAGTTTTGTTAGGGCTTGATCCCTAGTATCCATTATGTTCTGAGATTGATGTTGCTATGACTTTGCCATGCTTAATGCTTGTCACTTTGGGCCTGGGTGCCATGATTTCATATCTGAACCATTTATGTTATCACCATTATATCCATGTTTTAGATCCGATCTTGCAAGTTATAGTCACCTACTACGTGTTATGATCTGGCAACCCCGGAGTGACAATAGTCGGGACCACTCCCGGTGATGACCGTAGTTTGAAGAGTTCATGTATTTATCCTGTGTTAATGCTTTGTTCCGGTTCTCTATTAAAAGGAGGCCTTAATATCCCTTAGTTTCCAATATGGACCCCGCTGCCACGGGAGGGTAGGACAAAAGATGTCATGCAAGTTCTTTCCATAAGTACGTATGACTATTTACAGAATACATGCCTATATTATATTTATGAACTGGAGCTAGTGCCGTATCGCCCTAGGTTATAACTGTCTCATGATGAATATCATCCAACAAATTACCGATCCAATGCCTACGATTTTCCTACATATTGATCTTGCTAAGTTACTACTGCTGCTGTTACTATTGCACTTGCTACGAAACTACTGCTATCACTGTTACCGTTACTGTTGCTGCTGCTACTATTATCAAAACTAGCATACTACTTTGCTACTGATCACTTTGCTGCAGATAATTAATCTCCAGGTGTGATTGAATTGACAACTCAGTAGCTAATAGTCTCAAATATTCTTTGGCTCCCCTTGTGTCGAATCAATAAATTTGGGTTGAATACTCTACCCTCGAAACCTGTTGCGATCCCCTATACCTGTGGGTTATCAAGATCTTTTTCTGGCGCCGTTGCCGGGGACCATAGCTATATTTGTTGAGTCACTTGGGATTATTATCAAATTATCACTATGAAGAATCTGAAGGATGCTAAGACTAAGATTTTTTCCTTCTAAGACAAGGGGAGGTAAGGAACTGCCATCCAGCTCCGCTTTAGATTCACCTTCTGTTATAAGTAAACTTGCAACACCACCACATGCTATTAATCCTGATATGTCGCAAGTTATTGATGATGCTACTTCTGCTATGAATGATGCTTATGATGATGCTAGTACCTTGCTTGATGATGATGTGCCACTAGGTGAATTTCTTGATGAACAAATTGCTAGAGTAAGACAACATGATATTGTTGAAACTGATGATGAGCTTGAAACTAAAAATCTTGAAACACCTACTAGAACTAGCCCTCCTAGATATGAATTGCCTAAGGTACCGGAAGGTTATGTTATGGGTGAGGAGGCAACTAGAGATATTCTTGCTTGCAAAGATAGAGATGATCTAGAAAAATTATTAAGCAAGTATAAAGAAAGATCTTTGAATGCTAGAATGAAATGTGATCCTAAGTTTGCTACTTCAACTATCTTTGTTGATGATAAGGATTATGAATTCTCTGTCGACCCAGAGTTAATTACTTTGGTTGAATCTGATCCTTTCCATGGTTATGAAACTGAAACTGTAGTGGCACATCTTACTAAGTTGAATGACATAGCCACCCTTCTTGCTCATGATGAGAAAATTCGCTATTACTATATTCTCAAATTATTTCCGTTCTCATTAAAGGGTGATGCTAAAGCCTGGTACAATACTCTTGCTCCTGGTTGTGTGCGTAGTCCCCAGGACATGATTTATTACTTCTCTCAAAAATATTTCCCTGCTCATAAGAAACAAGCTGCCTTGCAGGAAATATTTAACTTTGTGAAAATTGAAGAAGAGAGTCTCCCACAAGCTTGGGGGAGGCTCCTCCGTTTGCTTAATGCTTTGCCTGATCATCCTCTTAAGAAAAATGAAATACTTGATATCTTCTATAATGGAATAACCGATGCTTCTAGGGATTTCCTAGATAGTTGTGCTGGTTGTGTTTTCAGGGAACGAACTATTGGGCAAGCTAAAGAACTATTGAATAACATATTGAAAAACTATGATGATTGGACTCTTCCTGAACCACCGCTTAAACCCACTCTGAAGAAGAGGGGTATTTTATATCTCAGTCCTGAAGATATGCAAGAGGCAAAGAAATCTATGAAGGAAAAAGGTATTAAGGCCGAGGATGTAAAAAATTTACCTCCTATTGAAGAAATACATGGGCTTGATACACCACCACCACCTAAGGTGGTAGAGGTAAATTCTTTAATGAAATTCAATGATAATGATAATCCTCACAATATGCACCCTAGCCAATGCCTTTATGATTTTGAAAACTACATTAGAAAGCAAGATCACTTCAATGCAAATGTTATGAAACAGTTGAAATATAATTCTGATATGATTGTTCGCTTGAGTGACTTGTTATTTAGAATCTCAAATGATGTTAGAGGTGTAGGGAAGCATGCTTCTATGGTTCAAACTCAGTTAGAACAAGTTGCTAAATCTCAAAGAGGATTGTTAGATGAAATGAACAATAATATCAATGATCATGCTGTTAGAGTAATGACTAGAGGAGGTAGAATGACTCAGGAACCACTTTATCCTGAGGGACACCCAAAAAGAATTGAACAAGACTCTCAAAGAGTTGACACCGATGCATGTAGTCCTTCTAAAAAGAAAAAGAAGAAGAAAAATGATAGGACTTTGCATGCCTCTAGTGAACCTGAAGTAGAAAAACCTCCTGATAATGATAATGAAGTTTCTATCTCTGATGCTGAAACTCAATCTGGTAGTGAACACTCACCTTCTGATAATGAAAAAGATAATGATGAGGTTCATGAAGACACTCAAACAAATAATAAAGAACCAGACAATGATGTTGAGATAGAACCAGCAGTTGATCTTGATAACCCACAACCTAAGAATAAAAGATATGATAAAAGAGACTTTGTTGCTAGAAAACATGGAAAGGAAAGAGAACCATGGGTTCAAAAACCTATGCCCTTTCCACCTAAGTCAACTAAAAAGAAAGATGATGAATAATTTGAACGCTTTGCTGAAATGCTGAGGCCAGTCTTTCTGTGTACTCGCTTGACTGATATCCTTAAAATGCCTCCTTATGCAAAGTACATGAAAGACATCATCACCAATAAGAGAAAAATACCGAAAGTTGAAATCTCCACTATGCTTGCTAATTATACCTTTAAAGATGGAGTACCTAAAAAACTTGGAGATCCGAGAATACCAACTATACCTTGCTCCATCAAAAGAAATTATGTGAAAGTAGCTTTGTGTGATTTAGGAGCTGGTGTTAGTGTTATGCCTTTCTCTTTATATAAAAGACTTGACTTGAATAAACTCACACCTACTGAAATATCTTTGCAAATGGCTGACAAATCAACTGCCATACCTATCAGTATTTGTGAGGATGTGCCCGTTGTTGTTGCTAATGTTACTATTTTGACTGACTTTGTTATACTTGAGATGCCCGAGGACGACAACATGTCGATTATCCTTTGTAGACCCTTTTTGAATATTACAGGGGCTGTTATTGATTGCAATAAAAGCAAGGTCACTTTTCATATCAATGGTAATGAGCATATGGTGCACTTTCCGAAGAAACAATTTCAAGTGAATGGTATTAATGTTATTGAAAAATCTCCGACAATCACTATTGGAAGTTTTCAACTACCTCTATCTACTGTTAAAAAGAAATATGAAATGCTTATTGTTGGGGAAATTCATATCCCCGTTGAGGTAACTTAGTGATTTACGAAAGTTCTTTGGTTTCATGCTAATCGAAAGTGGTTGTTAATAAGACTTGATCAACCTTATTAATGGATCATTTTTGAGAGGTATGAAGTTGATGAATTTAGTGAGCACTACCTTCTGTCCCTACCTTTAGTTTTCTGTTTTTATTAGTTAAATAAAATAAAATGCCATGTTTTGTCTGTTTTCTGAGTTTTCCGTGCAATAAAAACATGACCCAAAAATAAAAGTTCTCAGAATGCTCTGAAAATTTAATATGATTTTTTTTCTGAATATTTAAGAATTTTTGGTGCAAATAATATCAGAGGGAGGTGCACCAGGTGGGCACAACCCACCTAGGCGCGCCAGGACCCCCAGGCGAGCCCTAGTGGGTTGTGGTCCCCGCATGGGCCCCCTCACTTATCTCTTCATCCCACATCATCACCTACCTCTAGAAAAAATTCACCATTGCTCTTGCTCTCGTGTTCTTGCTCTCAAACCCGCGGATTTCGATCTCTTTGCTCGAAGCTCCGTTTCCGAAACTGTTTCAGGGGATTGTTGCTTGGTATGTGACTTCTCCGTTAGTCCAATTAGTTTTTGCTTTAGTGGTTTATATTTTGAATAATTAGCTACTCTTGGTGCTGCTGTAGATGAGCTTGTATGTTGAATTCTTAGAATTTTAAGTAGTTTGAATGCTTGATATGGCCTCTATGCTTCCCTATGAGTAGTTGTTACCAATCTTGTAAAGTTTTGTTAAGAAAATTTTATGGACTAAAAATTTCAGAATTTTTGTTCATAGGAAAAACATGAGTATATTTAGGAAATTTGCTTCCAAGAAGAACTCCAAGGGGGTGATTGGAGAGTCATCTGACAGTGATCTCCGCACCCGGAGGTTGGCAGAGCTACGGCCGTGCGAATGGCCGCATACCCCGTTCATGGAAGGGGCCGGAATCCTCCAAGAGTTTGCACAATATGCTGCTAATGCCGGCCTCACCGACTTCATCACAGCTGAGTGTGAACAGTATCATCTCCTCATAAATTCCTTTGTGCAAAGTTTTAATTTCCTTCCTAGGAATAATCCCCCTGAAGTGCAGTTTAATTTATACGTTGAACCCCATCAAATACCGCTTACCGAATTCTGTGAAATATGCTTGCTTCCTTCCGATGGTGGGTTAGTAGAGCCTAGGCCTGCAGAGTTTGAAGGTTTTTATCGTACTCTGTCTGTGGGGGATGAGAGAGGAGTGTCGAGTGTCACCGCCACTAGCTTGCAATTTCCTGTTGTTCATTATTTTGATCTTTTCATTACAAAGTGCTTGCTTGCTAGAGAGAAGGTGGGTGCACTCAGTGCCCCAGACCTTGCCGTTTAACGTCGTGCACTGGAAGGCGACAACACTTATAGCTTGGGAGCTATTATGATACGCCGCCTCCACATTAATAAATCCAAGGGTAAAATACATGGTGGTATCTACGCTACTCGCCTGGCAGCTCGCTTTAATATTCAGATACGCCAGCATGATTATCCTTTGCCCAAAGTCTACTTAGATCGCGCGGCCATGGAACACCACCAGTTTATTGCTGCTGACTACCCTAATATTCCTATTGCTTATAACTTAGTTTTTAGTGAGAAAACTCGTGATATTATTCCGCTGCCTGCACCTGCTTTGTTTGATCCTTTTGCCAGGCATGGATACATGATTATGCCTGAGGACATCATCGCTTAGCGGAACAACCAGGCTGCAGCACAGGAGGAGCCTCAGCAGTGGGATCCACAGGTGCCCGCACCTCAACACTTCAACATAGGACCTCATGGCTTCTACGACTGGTGATTACCAAGCTAGGCCAAAAGCCTAAGCTTGGGGGAGTACGTATTTCCACCGACATTACATTCATGTTCACACATTTCATTCGTCGGTGTCCTCACTTTTTCATTGTATTATCCATGTTAGATTTATTTTCTTGCTTTCTTCTTGTGTGTTTGAAAAACTTTGAGAAAATCCAAAAATATTTCTTGCTTCTTTTTGATTTTTCTTCCTAGTTTAAATTCTTGTAGCACTAAAAAGAAAAACCCAAAAAGATTTTCTTTTGCTTGTTGGGTGCTTTCCCGTGTAAATAGTTTTCTCGTTTTTGTTTTCCCCCTTTTATTTGCTTTCCTTCAGAAAACCAAAAACTCCAAATATATTTCAGAGTGTTTCTCTGAACTTCTTTTCTTTTATTGAGTCATACCAAGGAGAAGACCACGATGAAAATGTTGAGTGGCTCTCATATGCATTATTGTTAATCTAACAAAGAGCCCAATTTACCTTGTCTTCTCCTTTTGAATAAAATGTTTGCAGGTTCCAGCTTAGTCCACGGCACTCTTGCACTATTATTATTTTCACATCGTTCGGTCGTGCAAGTGAAAGGCAATAATGACGATATTCGATGAACTGGCCGTGGCAGAGAGAAACGGGTATGAACTCGACTTGTTCTATTTTTGTAAATATGTTTAACCTAGTATCCATGATTCAGCCTATTATGATCAAACATGTTTGCAATGACAATTAGAGATTATAGTTTCTCATGCCATGCATAAGTAGCTAGGAGTGGATAATGATTTATCTTGGATGTCAACATTGCGTTAAAATGATTATGATGTAGTATGATGATATGGTATCCTCCTCTGAATGTTCGAGTGGCTTGACTTGGCACATGTTCATGCATGTAGTTGAATCAAAACCAACATAGCCTCTATGATATTTATGTTCATGGTGTTCATATCCTACTCATGCTAGTGTCCAATGTTACTTATGCATAATGCATGTTCATGACCGTTGTTGCTCTCTAGCTGGCCGCTTCTCAACCTATTTGCTAGCCTTCGCCTGTACTAAGTGAGAATTCTGCTTGTACATCAAAAACCTTGAACCCAAGTTATTCCAGATGAGTCCACCATACCTACCTATATGCGGTATTACCCTGCCGTCCTAAGTAAATTTGCATGTGTCACCTCTAAAAAAACTTCAAATAAATATCCTTTTTGTGTGCCTGGATTGTTCATACAACGACAAGAGGTAGTTGGTATCTTCCATGCTAAGCGGGTTATTCTCATGATGAGTGTTTATTCGCTCGTCCTTGCACGAGAGGGACGGTAATAGGGATTCCCAGTCCCGAACTCAGAATGCAAATAATTAAACAAAACTCCCCCGGGACTGTTGTTGGTATGGAAGGCACCCGTTGTTTCGGATAAGCCATGGAGTGTGAATGTTGGTGGAGGGGGAGTAAACCTTTACTTTTACCGCTTGGGAACTGCCACTAATGTGTTTAGCATGGAAGATATTGATAACTGATGGTCGCGAAGTAAACAAGAAGGGTACATCTCTCAAAATTTCATTTACCTCTGTTTTTAAAACTTGAGCTCTGGCACCTCTGCAAATCACTGCTTCCCTTTGCGAAGGGACTATCTATTTACTTTTATGTTGTGTCATCACCTTCTCAAATAAGCGCCAGAACCTGAGAGCACTACTGTCATGCTTATGCATTGTGTGTAACTAATGTTGGGTGCATCATGACTGGACCTTTTCTACCATGAATTACAATGTTTAGTCGCTGCTCGGACTTTGGAGGTGCTCTGCATTTATGTTTTGCGGTCTCAGATAGATACCACTATTGTCATATTATATCATGTTTGTTTTAATAACGTGTTGTTGTTCGAGATATCTTATTATTGCTCGCTAGCTGATTATGTCATTGTTATGAGTTAATATAATTTTTAAGAGTTATTGTCGACATGGTTGGTTATAATCTTTGCTGAAAACCTGGGTGCTACTTAAGCTTATTTATGCAAACAAGAGCAAAAGAGTTCGTAAAAGTTTTTCTTTTTCACTTTCAGTTTATCAACTGAATTGCTTGAGGACAAGCAAAGGTTTAAGCTTGGGGGAGTTGATTCGTCTCCGTCGTATCTACTTTTCCTAATGCTTTTCCTCTTGTTTTGGACTCTAATTTGCATGATTTAAATGAAACTAACCCGGACTGACGCTGTTTTCAGCAGAACTACCATGGTGTTGTTTTTGTGTAGAAATAAAAGTTCTCGGAATGGAACGAAACTTTGCGAGGAATTTTTATACAATAAAAGAAAAATACTGGAGCCAAGAACCACCGGAGGGGGGCACCTGGGTGGGCACAACCCACCAGGGCGCGCGCCCCCTCCAGGCGCGCCCAGGTGGGTTGTCCCCACCTGGTGGCCCCGCAGACCCTGAAACCGACGCTATAAAATCACATTTTTCCAGAAAAAAATGAGGAAGAAAGAATTATCGCGTTCCGCAAGACGGAGCCGCCGCCACCTCCTGTTCTTCATCGGGAGGCCAGATCTGGAGTCCGTTTGGGGCTCCGGAGAGGGGGATCTTCGATCTTCGTCATCACCAACCCTTCTCCATTGCCAATTCCATGATGCTCCCCACTGGGAGTGAGTAATTCCTTCGTAGGCTCGCTGGTCGGTGAGGAGTTGGATGAGATTCATCATGTAATCGAGTTAGTTTTGTTAGGGCTTGATCCCTAGTATCCATTATGTTCTGAGATTGATGTTGCTATGACTTTGCCATGCTTAATGCTTGTCACTTTGGGCCCGGGTGCCATGATTTCATATCTGAACCGTTTATGTTATCACCATTATATCCATGTTCTAGATCCGATCTTGCAAGTTATAGTCACCTACTACGTGTTATGATCCGGCAACCCCGGAGTGACAATAGTCGGGACCACTCCCGGTGATGACCGTAGTTTGAGGAGTTCATGTATTCACCGTGTGTTAATGCTTTGTTCCGGTTCTTTATTAAAAGGAGGCCTTAATATCTCTTAGTTTCCAATATGGACCCCGCTGCCAGGGAGGGTAGGACAAAAGATGTCATGCAAGTTCTTTCCATAAGCACGTATGACTATTTACGGAATACATGCCTACATTATATTTATGAACTGGAGCTAGTGTCGTACCGCCCTAGGTTATAACTGTCTCATGATGAATATCATCCAACAAATTACTGATCAAATGCCTACGATTTTCCTACATATTGATCTTGCTAAGTTACTACTGCTGCTGTTACTATTGCACTTGCTACGAAACTACTGCTATCACTGTTACCGTTACTGTTGCTGCTGCTACTATTATCAAAACTATCATACTACTTTGCTACTGATCACTTTGCTGCAGATAATTAATCTCCAGGTGTGATTGATTTGACAACTCAGTTGCTAATACTCTCAAATATTCTTTGGCTACCCTTGTGTCGAATCAATAAATTTGGGTTGAATACTCTACCCTCGAAAACTGTTGCGATCCCCTATACTTGTGGGTTATCACTATTCAGAAATTCTATATCATTTCCAATCAACAATATGTCATCCACATATAATATCAGAAATGCTACAGAGCTCCCACTCACTTTCTTGTAAATACAGGCTTCACCATAAGTCTGTATAAAACCATATGCTTTGATCACCTCATCAAAATGTATATTCCAACTCCGAGATGCTTGCACCAGTCCATACATGGATCGCTGGAGCTTGCACACTTTGTTAGCACCTTTAGGATCGACAAAACCTTCTGGTTGCATCATATACAACTCTTCTTTTAGAAATCCATTAAGGAATGCAGTTTTGACATCCATTTGCCAAATTTCATAAAATGCGGCAATTGCTAACATGATTCGGACAGACTTAAGCATCGCTACGGGTGAGAAAGTCTCATCGTAGTCAACCCCTTGAACTTGTCAAAAACCTTTTGCGACAAGTCGAGCTTTGTAGACAGTAACATTACCATCAGCGTCCGTCTTCTTCTTGAAGATCCATTTATTCTCTATGGCTTGCCGATCATCGGGCAAGTCCACCAAAGTCCACACTTTGTTCTCATACATGGATCCTATCTCAGATTTCATGGCTTCAAGCCATCTGTCGGAATCTGGGCTCATCATAGCTTCTTCATAGTTCATAGGTTTGCCATGGTCTAATAACATAACTTCCAGGACAGGATAACCATACCACTCTGGTGCGGATCGTGCTCTGGTCGACCTACGAGGTCCAGTAGTAACTTGATCCGAAGTTTTATGATCATCATCATTAGTTTCCTCCCTAGTTGGTGTAGGCATCACGGGAACAATTTTCTATGATGTGCTACTTTCCAATTTGAAAGAAGGTACAATTACCTCATCAAGTTTTACTTAACTCCCACTCACTTCTTTCGAGAGAAACTCCTTCTCTAGAAAGGACCCATTCTTAGCAACAAAGATCTTGCCTTCGGATCTATGGTAGAAGGTGTACCCAATAGTTTCTTTAGGGTATCCTATGAAGACACACTTCTCTGCTTTGGGTTCGAGCTTATCAGGCTGAAGCCTTTTGACATAAGCGTCGCATCCCCAAACTTTTAAGAAATGACAGCTTAGGTTTCTTGCCAAACCACAGTTCATACGGTGTCATCTCAACGGATTTAGATAGTGCCCTATTTAACGTGAATGCGGCTGTCTCTAATGCATAACCCCAAAACGATAATGGTAAATTGGTAAGAGACATCATAGAACGCACCATATCCCATAAAGTATGGTTACGACGTTCGGACACACCATTACGATGTGGTGTTCCAGGTGGCGTTAGTTGTGAAACAATTCCACATTGTTTTAAATCAAGGCCAAACTCGTAACTCAAATATTCGCCTCCGTGATCAGATCGTAGAAACTTTATTTTCTTGTTACGATGATTCTCCACTTCACTCTGAAATTCTTCGAACTTTTCAAATGTTTCAGACTTGTGTTTCATCAAGTAGATATACCCATACCTACTCAAATCATCTGTGAAGGTCTGAAAATAACAATACCCGCCGCGTGCTTCAACACTCATCGGACCGCATACATCGGTATGTATTATTTCCAATAAGTCATTAGCTCGCTCCATTGTTTCGGAGAACGGAGTTTTAGTCATCTTGCCCATGAGGCATGGTTCGCAAGTATCAAATGATTCATAATCAAGTGACTCCAAAAGTCCATCTGCTTGGAGTTTCTTCATGCGCTTTACACCAATATGACCTAAACGGCAGTGCCACAAGTATGTTGCACTATCCTTATCAACTTTGCATCTTTTGGCATCAATATTATGCATATGTGTATCACTACGATCGAGATTCAATAAACCATTTGCATTGAGTGCATGACCATAGAAGGTTTTATTCATGTAAACAGAACAACAATTATTCTCTGACTTAAATGAATAACCGTATTGCAATAAACATGATCCCATCATATTCATGCTCAACGCAAATACCAAATAACATTTATTTAGGTTCAACACTAATCCCGAAGGTAGAGGGAGTATGCGATGGTCATCTTTTCAACCTTGGAATCACTTCCAACACACATCGTCACCTCGCCCTTAACTAGTCTCTGTTCATTTTGCTACTCCTGTTTCGAGTTACTAATCTTAGCAACTGAACCGGTATCAAATACCCAGGGACTACTATGAACACTAGTAAAGTACACATCAATAACATGTATATCAAATATACCTTTGTTCAATTTGCCATCCTTCTTATCTGCCAAGTATTCGGGGCAGTTCCGCTTCCAGTGACCATTTCCTTTGCAGTAGAAGCACTCAGTTTCAGGCTTGGGTCTAGCTTTGGGCTTCTTCATGGGGGCGGCAACTTGTTTGTTGTTCTTCTTGAAGTTCCCTTTCTGTCCCTTGCCCTTTTTCTTGAAACTAGTGGTTTTATTAACCATCAACACTTGATGCTCTTTCTTGATTTCTACCTTCGTCGATTTCAGCATCGCGAAGAGCTTGGGAATTATTTTAGTCATCCCTTGCACATTATAGTTCATCATGAAGTTCTAGTAGCTTGCTGATAGTGACTAGAGAACTCTTGTCAATCACTATCATATTTGGAAGATTAACTCCCACTTGATTCAAGCGATTGTAATACCCAGACATTCTGAGCACATGCTCACTAGCTGAGCTATTCTCCTCCATCTTGTAGGCAAAGTACTTTTCAGAGGTCTCATACCTCTCGACATGGGCATGAGTCTGAAATACCAATTTTAGCTCTTGGAACATCTCATATGCTTTGTGGTGTTCAAAACGTTTTTGAAGTCCCGGTTCTAAGCCGTAAAGCATGGCGCACTAAACTATCAAGTAGTCATCATACCGAGCTTGTGAAACATTCATAATGTCTGCATCTGCTCCTGCAATAGGTCTGTCACCTAGCGGTGCATCAAGGACATAATTCTTCTGTGCAGCAATGAGGATAATCCTCAGATCATGGACCCAGTCCGCATCATTGCTACTATCATCTTTCAACTTATTTTTCTCTAGGAACATAAAAAATAGGGGAGCTATATCGCGAGCTATTGATCTACAACATAGATTTGCAAATACTATCAGGACTAAGTTCATGATAAATTTAGTTCAATTAATCAAATTACTAATGAACTCCCACTTAAATAAACATCCCTCAAGTTATCTAAGTGATACATGATCCAAATCAACTAACCCATGTCCGATCATCACGTGAGATGGGGTAGTCATCAATGGTGAACATCTCTATGTTGATCATATCTACTATATGACTCATGTTCGAACTTTCAGTCTCCAGTGTTCCGAGACCATGTCTGTACATGCTAGGCTCGTCAAGTTTAACCCAAGTATTATGCATGTGCAAAACTGTCTTACACCCGTTGTATGTGAACGTAGAGTCTATCACACCCGATCATCATGTGGTGTCTCGAAACGACGAACTTTCGAAATAGTGCATACTCGGGGAGAACACTCATATCTTGAAATTTAGTGAAGGGATCATCTTATAATGCGACCGTCGTTCCAAGAAAAATAAGATTCATAAAAGATAAACATCACATGCAATGAAAATATGTGACATGATATGGCCATCATCATCTCATGCTTTTGATCTCCATCTCCAAAGCATCATCATGATCTCCATCGTCACCAGCTCGATACCTTGATCTCCATCATTGCGTCGTGGTCGTCTCGCCAACTATTGCTTCTACAACTATTGCTAACGCATAGCGATAAAGTAAAGCAATTACATGGCGTTTGCATTTCATACAATAAAGAGACAACCATAAGGCTCCTGCCGGTTGTCGATAACTTACAAAACATGATCATCTCATACAATAACATATATCACATCATGTCTTGACCATATCACATCACAACATACCCTGCAAAAACAAGTTAGACGTCCTCTACTTTGTTGTTGCAAGTTTTACGTGGCTCCTACGGGTTTCTAGCAAGAACCGTTCTTACCTACGGCAAAAACCACAACGGTGAATTATCAAGTTTGCTGTTTTAACCTTCTTTAAGGACCGTCCGCAGTCAAATTCGATTCAACTAAAGTAGGAGAAACAAACACCCGCCAGCCACCTTTATGCAAAACTAGTTGCATGTCAGTCGGTGGAACCGGTCTCATGTACGTGGACATGTAAGGTTGGTCCGGACCGCTTCATCCCACAATGCCGCCGAATCAAAATAAGACGTTGGTGGTAAGCAGTATGAACATCACCGCCCACAACTTCTTTGTGTTCCACTCGTGCATATCATCTATGCATAGACCTGGCTCATGATGCCACTGTTAGGGAACGTTGCATGGACACAAAAAAATTTCCTACGCCCACGCAAGATCTATCAAGGAGATGTATAGCAACGAGAGGGGAGAGTGTGTCTACGTACCATCGTAGACTGTAAGTAGAAGCGTTTCACAACGCGGTTGATGTAGTCGAACTTTCTTCGCGATCCAACCGATCGAGTGCGAACGTACGACACCTCCGCGTTCAGCACACGTTCAGCTCAGTAACGTCCTCCGCCTTCTTGATCCAGCAAGATGGCGAGGTAGTGAATGAGTTCCGGCAGCACGACGGCGTGGTGACGGTGATGGTGAAGCTATCTCCGCAGGGCTTCGCCTAAGCACTACGAAAATATGACCGGGGGTGTAAACGGTGGAGGGGGGCGCCGCACACGGCTAAGCAATTGTCGTGGTTGTGCTAGGCACCCCCTTCCCACATATATATAGGTGGGGGGGGGGTGAGGAGGGAGCAGCCAGGAGGCGCCCCCAAGTAGGCCGAATCCTACTTGGGGTCCTCCCCAAGTGGCGCCCCTTTCCTTATTGGAGTGCGGGAGGAAGGAAGGAGGAGGTGGCGCCCCGCTTTCCATTCTCTCCTGAGGAGGGAAAGGCAGAAGGGGTGATACGTCTCCAACGTATCTATAATTTTTTATTGTTCCATGCTATTATATTATTTGTTTTGGATGTTTTATATGCATTAATATGCTATTTTATATTATTTTTGGGACTAACCTATTAACCTAGAGCCCAGTACCAGTTTCTGTTTTTTCCTTGTTTTTGAGCCTCGCAGAAAAGGAATACCAAACGGAATAAAACTTCACGATGATTTTTCTTGGACCAAAAGACACCGAGGGGACTTGGAGTCCAAGTCAGAAGAGCCATGAGGCGGCGACAAGGGTGGAAGCCACGCCCTAGGGGGGGCGCCCCCTGCCTTGTGGGCCCCTCGGTGACCCCCTGACCTAGCTCTTCCTCCTATATATTCACAAATATTCCAGAACCACTAGAGGCATCCACGAAAATACTTTTCCACCGCCGCAACCTTCTGTTCCCGTGAGATCCCATCTTGGGGCCTTTTCCGGCATCCCGCCAGAGGGAGAATCGATCATGGAGGGCTTCTACATCAACTCCATTGCCCTTCCGATGATGCGTGAGTAGTTTACCTCGGACCTACGGGTCCATAGCTAGTAGCTAGATGGCTTCTTCTCTCTCTTTGATTCTCAATACAACGTTCTCCTTGATGTTCTTGGAGATCTATCCGATGTAATCTTCTTTTGCGGTTTGTTTGTCGAGATCCAATGAATTGTGGATTTATGATCAGCTTATCTATGAATATTATTTGAATCTTCTCTGAATTCTTTTATGCATGATTTAATATCTTTGCATTTCTCTTCGAATTATCGGTTTGGTTTGGCCAACTAGATTGGTTTTTCTTGCAATGGTAGAGGTGCTTAGCTTTGGGTTCAATCTTGCGTGATTTCACCCAGTGACAAAGTAGGGGTAGTGAGACACGTAATGCATTGTTGCCATCAAGGATAAAAAGATGGGGTTTTCATCATATTGTTTGAGTTAATTCCTCTACATCATGGCATCTTACTTAAGGCGTTACTCCATTCTTTATGAACTTAATACTTTAGATGCATGCTGGATAGCGGTCGATGTGTGGAGTAATAGTAGTAGATGCAGGCAGGAATCGGTCTACTTGACATGGACGTGATGCCTATATGCATAATCATTGCCTTCGATATCATCATAACTTTGCGCTTTTCTATCAATTGCTCGACAGTAATTTGTTCACCCACCGTATTATTTTCCTTCATGAGAGAAGCCACTAGTGAAACCTATGGCTCCCGGGTCTATTTTCCATCATAATACTTTCCGATCTACTATTTTCCATCATATTACTTTCCGATCTACTATTTTGTAATCTTTTATTTTCAGATATATATACCAAAAAACCCAAAAATATTTTATCTTTTGTTTATCTATCTCTATCAGATCTCACTTTTGCAATTGACCGTGAAGGGATTGACAACCCCTTTATCGCGTTGGGTGCAAGTGTTTGATTGTTTGTGCAGGTGTTGGTGATTTGTGCGTTCTTCTCCTACTGGATTGATACCTTGGTTCTTAACTGAGGGAAATACTTACCTCTACTGTGCTGCATCACCCTTTTCTCTTCAAGGGAAAAACCAACGCAAGCTCAAGAAGTAGCAGGAAGAATTTTTGACGCCGTTGCCGGGGAGATCTACGCCAAGTCAAGACATACCAAGTACCCATCATAAACTCTCATCTCTTGCATTACATTAGTCATCATTTGCCTCTCATTTTCCTCTCCCCCACTTCTAAAATGATTTTCGAAAAGATTTGCCTTTTTATTTGCCTTCTTTCCGTTTGCCTCTATGTCTTACTTGGCTTGTTTGCTTGTCCGCTTGATATAATTGTGTGTTTATTGAAATTCAGAAACAAAAGTTTATGGATCCTCATCCACTTGCTAATCTTTTTAAGAGATCCAATTATGATGAACCAATTGCTAGTGAGTTTTGTGCACTAGATTATCTTTATGAAGTTTTGCTTGAAATTCGTGAATCTGAAAATTGTGATGAAGAAATTTATGAAGTGATTCACGATAGCTCCTTGAATAAAAAGCATGATTGCAATGGTTTTACTATAAATTCTATTGTTGTCAATTGTGCTAATAATATGCAAAACCCTAAGCTTGGGGATGCTAGTTTTGCTATGTCCACTACTTATTGCAATGATCACGATTGGGGTGATTCTTCTTATGATCTTGAAAATTTATTTAAGCCTCATGATAATAGTGTTTGCAATAATATTGAAAGTGGGTTTGGAAGAGTGTCAACTCTAGGTAATAATGATCCCACTACTTTGGAGAATGATCAATCTCATGAAATTTATGATAAAAGTGGGTTTGGAGAAGTCATGACTTTATTTGATGATAATCCCATTATTTTGGAAGAGTGTCAACTTTGCATGCATGTCGATCATGAAGAGAATATTTTATGTGATTGTTATATTGAATTTGAGTATGATCCCACATGTAATTATTATGATAGAGGAAAATATTGTGGTAGAAACTTTCATGTTACTAAATTACCTCTCGTTATGTTGAGGTTGCTATTGTTTCTTTCTTTTTTCCTTGCATCTGCTAGTTTTTGCTTGTCTTGATAATTTTTTTGATTATAAAATGCCTATGCATAGGAAGTATGTTAGAATTAAACTTGTTTTTCACATGCTACATGATGCTCTTTTCGTGTTTCAATTGCTATCTTTCATGTGAGCATCATCAAAATTATCAACGCCTAGCTAAAAGGCTTTAAAGAAAAGCGTTTGTTGGGAGACAACCCAATATTTTTCCTTGCTGTTTTTGAATAAGTTTTTCATCTAGCCTCTGGTTAGATGTGTTTTGGTGTTTTAATTAGTGTTTGTGCCAAGTAAGACCTTTAGGATGGCTTACGGTGATAGTTGATTTGATCTTGCTGAAAAACAGAAACTTTTGCGTCCAGTCACAGAATTTTCATAATTCACTGGAGTGTTAAAAAACCCTGAATTTTTTACACGAGATTTATATACAAATTTCCTATGTTTTGCTTATGTTTCAGAAGTTTTGGAATTAAATAAGTGTTAGAACAATTTGGATCCTCGCAGACTGTTCTGTTTTTGACAGATTCTGTTTTCTTTGTGTTGTTTGCTTATTTTGATGAATCTATGGGTAATATCGGGGGGTATGAACCATGGAGAAGTTGGAATACAGTAGATATTACACCAATATAAATAAATAATGAGTTCACAACAGTACCAAAAGTGGTGACAACGGATCTCACGAGTTTTCTGTTGAGTTTTGTGTTGTGAAGTTTTCAAGTTTTGGGTAAAGATTTGATGGACTATGGAATAAGGAGTGGCAAGAGCCTAAGCTTTGGGATGCCCAAGGCACCCCAAGGTACTATTCAAGGACAACCAAGAGCCTAAGCTTGGGGATGCCCCGGAAGGCATCCCCTCTTTCGTCTTCGTCTATCAGTAAATTTACTTGAGGCTATATTTTTATTCACCACATGATATGTGTTTTGATTGGAGCGTCTTGTATCATATGAGTCTTTGCTTTATAGTTTGCCACAATCATCCTTGCTGTACACACCTTTTGAGAGGGATACGCATGAATTGTGATTTATTAGAATACTCTATGTGCTTCACTTATATCTTGTGAGCTAGGCAATTTTGCTCTAGTGCTTTACTTATATCTTTTTAGAGCATGACGGTGGTTTTATTTCATAGAAATTATTGAACTCTCATGCTTCACTTATATTATTTTGCGAGTCTTTCTAAACAGCATGGTAATTTTCTTTGGTTATAAATTTAGTCCTAATATGACAGGCATCCAAAAGGGATATAATAAAAACTTTCATATAAAGTGCATTGAATACTATGTGAAGTTTGATTCCTTATGATTGTTTTGAGATATAAAGATGGTGATATTAGAGTCATGCTAGTGAGTAATTGTGGATTGTAGAAATACATGTGTTAAAGTTTGTGATTCCCGTAGCATGCACGTATGGTGAACCGTTATGTAAGCAAGTTGGAGCATGAGGTATTTATTGATTGTCTTCCTTATGAGTGGCGGTCGGGGACGAGCGATGGTCTTTTCCTACCAATCTATGCCCCTAGGAGCATGCGCGTAGTACTTCGTTTCGATGAATAATAGATTTTTGTAATAAGTATGTGAGTTCTTTATGACTAATGTTGAGTCCATTGATTATACGGACTCTCACCCTTCCACTTTTGCTAGCCTCTCTAGTACCGCGCTATTTTCGCCGGTGCCATACACCTACCTTTACCTTCCTCAAAACAGCCACCATACCTACCTATTATGGCATTTCCATAGCCATTCCGAGATATATTGCCATGCAACTTTCCATCGTTCCGTTTTATTATGACACGCTCCATCATTGTCATATTGCTTTGCATGATCATGTAGTTGACATAGTATTTGTGGCAAAGCCACCATTCATAATTTTTATACATGTCACTCTTGAGTCCTTGCACATCCCGGTACACCGCCGGAGGCATTCATATAGAGTCATATTTTGTTCTAAGTATCAAGTTGTAATTCTTGAGTTGTAAGTAAATAAAAGTGTGATGATCTTCATTATTAGAGCATTGTCCCATGTGAGGAAAAAAAGAGGCCAACGAAACCCACAAATAAAATAAAAGAGGCCAAAGAAGCCCACCAAAAAAAAGAGAAAAGAGAGAAGGGGCAATGTTACTATCCTTTTTCCACACTTGTGCTTCAAAGTAGCACCATGATCTTCATGATAGAGAGTCTCCTATGTTGTCACTTCCATATACTAGTGGGAATTTTTCATTATAGAACTTGGCTTGTATATTCCAATGATGGGCTTCCTCAAATTGCCCTAGGTCTTTGTGAGCAAGCAAGTTGGATGCACACCCACTTAGTTTCTTTTTGAACTTTCATAAACTTATAGCTCTAGTGCATCCGTTGCATGGCAATCCCTACTCACTCACATTGATATCTATTGATGGGCAACTCCATAGCCCGTTGATATGCCTAGTTGATGTGAGACTATCTCCTTCTTTTTGTCTTCTCCACAACCACCATATTCTATTCCACCTATAGTGCTATGTCCATGGCTCGCGCTCATGTATTGCGTGAAAGTTGAAAAGGTTTGAGAACATCAAAAGTATGAAAAAATTGCTTGGCTTGTCATCGGGGTTGTGCATGATTTGAATACTTTATGTGATGAAGATGGAGCATAGCCAGACTATATGATTTTGTAGGGATAACTTTCTTTGGCCATGTTATTTTGAGAAGACATAATTGCTTTATTAGTATGCTTGAAGTATTATTGTTTTTATGTCAATATTAAACTTTTGTTTTGAATCTTATGGATCTGAACATTCATGCCACAATAAAGAAAATTACATGGATAAGTATGTTAGGTAGCATTCAACATCAAAAATTCTGTTTTTATCATTTACCTACTCGAGGACGAGCAGGAATTAAGCTTGGGGATGCTTGATACGTCTCCAACGTATATATAATTTTTGATTGTTCCATGCTATTATATTATCAGTTTTGAATGTTTTATATGCATTAATATGCTATTTTATATTATTTTTGGGACTAACCTATTAACCTAGAGCCCAGTGCCAGTTTCTGTTTTTTCCTTGTTTTTGAGCCTCGCAGAAAAGGAATACCAAACGGAGTCCAAACGGAACAAAACTTCACAATGATTTTTCTTGGACCAAAAGACACCCAGGGGACTTGGAGTCCAAGTCAGAAGAGCCACGAGAAGGCGACAAGGGTGGAGAGCGCGCCCTGGTGGGGGGGGGGGGGGGGGCGCCCCCTGCCTTGTGGGCCCCTCGGTGACCCCCTGACCTAGCTCTTCCTCTTATATATTCACAAATATTCCAGAACCACCAGAGGCATCCACGAAAACACTTTTCCACCGCTGTAACCTTCTGTTCCCGTGAGGTCCCATCTTAGGGCCTTTTCCGGCATCCCGTCGAAGGGGGAATCGATCACGGAGTGCTTCTACATCAACTCCATTGCCCTTCCGATGATGCGTGAGTAGTTTACCTCAGACCTACGGGTCCATAGCTAGTAGCTAGATGGCTTCTTCTCTCTCTTTGATTCTCAATACAGCGTTCTCCTTGATGTTCTTGGAGATCTATCCGATGTAATCTTCTTTTGCGGTGTGTTTGTCGAGATCCGATGAATTGTGGATTTATGATCAGCTTATCTATGAATATTATTTGAATCTTATCCGAATTCTTTTATGCATGATTTAATATCTTTGTATTTCTCTTCGAATTATCAGTTTGGTTTGGCCAACTAGATTGGTTTTTCTTGCAATGGGAGAGGTGCTTAGCTTTGTGTTCAATCTTGCGTGATTTCACCCAGTGACAAAGTAGGGGTAGCGAGACACGTATTGCATTGTTGCCATCGAGGATAAAAAGATGGGGTTTTCATCATATTGTTTGAGTTAATTCCTCTACATCATGCCATCTTACTTAAGGTGTTACTCCGTTCTTTATGAACTTAATACTCTAGATGCATGCTGGATAGCGGTCGATGTGTGGAGTAATAGTAGTAGATGCAGGCAGGAGTCGGTCTACTTGACACGGACGTGATGCCTATATGCATAATCATTGCCTTGGATATCATCATAACTTTGCGCTTTTCTATCAATTGCTCGACAGTAATTTGTTCACCCACCGTATTATTTGCCTTCATGAGAGAAGCCACTAGTGAAACCTATGGCCCCCAGGTCTATTTTCCATCATAATACTTTCCGATCTACTATTTTCCATTATATTACTTTCCGATCTACTATTTTGCAATCTTTTATTTTCAGATCTATATACCAAAAAACCCAAAAACATTTTATCTTTTGTTTATCTATCTCTATCAGATCTCACTTTTGCAATTGACCGTGAAGGGATTGACAACCCCTTTATCGTGTTGGGTGCAAGTGTTTGATTGTTTGTGCATGTGTTGGTGATTTGTGCGTTCTTCTCCTACTGGATTGATACCTTGGTTCTTAACTGAGGGAAATACTTACCTCTACTGTGATGCATCACCCTTTCCTCTTCAAGGGAAAAACCAATGCAAGCTCAAGAAGTAGCAAGGGGCCACCCCTCCCCTTTCCTTCCCCTTGGGCCGGCCGGCCATGTAGAGGGGCGCACCAGCCCCTTAGTGGGCTGGTCTGTCCCCCACTTTGGCCCATTAGGCCCATACACTTACCGGGGGTGTCCGGAACCCCTTCCGGTGACCCGATGACTACCCGGTGCACTCCAAAACTCTTCCAGTGTCCGAATATCATCGTCCTATATATCAATCTTTACCTATCAACCATTTTGAGACTCCTGGTCATGTCCGCGATCTCATCCAAGACTTCGAACAACATTCGGTCACCAAATCATATAACTCATATATCACTATATCGTCAACGGACGTTAAGCGTGCGGACACTATGGGTTCGAGAACTATGTAGACATGACCGAGACAATTCTCCGGTCAATAAACAATAGCGGAACTTGGATGCCCATATTGGCTCCTACATATTCTACGAAGATCCTTATCGGTCGAACCTCATGACAACATACGTAGTTCCCTTTGTCCATCGGTATGTTACTTGCCCGAGATTCGATCGTCGGTATCTTCATACCTAGTTCAATCTCGTTACCGGCAAGTCTCTTTACTTGTTCCGTAATACATCATCTTGCAACTAACACCTTAGTCACTTTGTTTTCAAGGCTTCTTATGATGTGTATTACCGAGAAGGCCCAGAGATACCTCTCCGATACTCGGAGTGACAAATCCTAATCTCGATCTATGCCAACTCAACAAACACCTTCGGAGATACCTGTAGAGCATCTTTATGATCACCCAGTTATGTTGCGACGTTTGATAGCACACAAGGTATTCCTCCGGTATCCGAGAGATGCATAATCTCATAGTCGAAGGAATATGTATGTGTCATCAAGAAAGCAATAGCAATAAACTGAATGATCAATATGCTAAGGTAACGGATGGGTCTTGTCCATCACATCATTTTCCTAATGATGTGATCCCGTTATCAAATGACAACACATGTCTATGGTTAGGAAACCTTAACCATCTTTGATCAACGAGCTAGTCTAGTAGAGGCTTACTAGGGACACGGTATTTGTTTATGTATTCACACATGTATTTAAGTTTCCGACAATACAATTCTAGCATGAATAATAAACCTTTATCATGAATAAGGAAATATAAAATAACAACTTTATTATTGCCTCTAGGGCATATTTCCTTCAAGAATGAGGTGAAAACATGGATAATTGCTGGTGCAAAATGTTTGATGTGTTTTTATATATGGACAATAGACGCCATTTGGAGCATTTGATAGTTTTGTGGAGTACGTTTTGTTGCCTAGCCTTTGGATAAGTCGTTACCGTATTAACCTTTCTATCGATCACCTGATTATCATCTCTACCTCGTTGTGAAATTCTTCCTTTCCTAGATTTTCATTGCGTGCTTTGCATGGTGCCGTCGGAATTTCTTGGTCATTGTCAACATTAGTTGGTCTTCGCTAGCCTAGCCAGTGCGCGAATGTCGACATCGGCAATGTCGACCTAGCCTAGCTTAAGTGCTTGTGCTTTCCCGGCAAAGGATGGCCAGCACTTAAGCTAGGCTAAGCCGATGACCGCCCCGCCCTCCCCTCAACCTGGCTCCACCGCCATTGCTGGCCACCGCCCCGGCCATCCCCTACCCCTCCCCATCTGCAGGCCCCTCGACGACCTCCCGCCCCCTCCTTCTGTGAAGTTTCTTCCTCGCATCCACCTAAGATGTCGCAGATCTTTGCCGCTCGCGGCGTCGTCCTTGGCTCTGGGGAGGTCCTCGCTCGGCCTCTATGTGGCCGACGCTTATCACTGCGCTCCTCATGCCGTCCCCGCCTTCGGCCTCGTGCTGCGCAGAATTGGCTGGCACCTGACATTTAGCAAAACTGTACACTTATACCGTGCGTGCATGCATGTGAATAGTACGTACTACACTCAGACGCTAACCTTTTATGTACTCCCTCCATCCCGAAATATCTGTTGTGGTTTTAGCTCAAATTTAAAGACTGTATACTACTTCATCTTTATCTTCTTTGCCTACCAGGGCGGTATTTTATTTTCCTTTTTCGCAGGAGGTGCGGTATTTTTTGCACCGTACAGTACGTGCGTTGACCTTTGACATTTTGCACACGATCGATCGAGCATTTGAGCTGGTCCTATATCAAACATCATAGAACCAGAGTGTCGTGCGCAATGCAGCAATGTCCTACTAGTGCACTACTGCTGGTGCTAGTAGTAATACGTGCATGCTACTCAAAGAGGCAAGAGGAGCATGCACATGCACCGACCTTTAGGTCAACTCCAAGCACGACCCCAAATGGTCCGGCCGCGTCTGTTTGGGGGTAAACGGACAGAACAGGCCGCCCAATGCGCGGGAGCAAACTAACCGTCGTCCATTTTTGGTTCGCTTTTGATCCATTCTTGGCCCAAATTTGGGCCGCGTTTGCGGCCGAAAGGACACGCGCGGACGGTGCATGGCGCGTGCCCATGTCCTCCCCTGGCCCACCCGTCCGGGACACATGCGCCCCTTTTCCTATTCCCCTTCCCCCTCTCTCGAGCCGCACCCTCCCCCCCCCCGCCGCACCCTAGCCGCCGCCATTTTTCTCGGCCATGCGCTGTCCAGCACGGTCGCAAAGCCCGGCCCCTCCTCTCGACCCCCAGAGCTGTCCAACCCCGGCCACCTGATTTCAGCACATCCGGTGGCCGGAGTTGGAGCGAATCCAGCCGGATTTGAGCTCACCTCAGCTGCCGGAGGCCACGCCGTGCCATGGACTAGCCGGGTACCAGACCGCAAAGCCTCGGTAACGCCCCCAGGCCGCATGTAGGTACTGACTCCGCCTCTAGCCGCTCGGTTCGACCCCGTCGCCGGTTCGCCGACAAATACACCAACAGCCGTCATCCGGGCTCGGTGATGGCCCAAAGGCTCGTCGGCGCACCCTGGCCGCTCATAAAGTGTGGCGATTGTCCACGGAAGGTCTTGCGCCGCGTGTCTATAACGCTGGAACATCTCGGATGGGTGTTCGTCAAGTGCACAATGTTAGACCCTTTGGATCGGGGTAGGCTAGATATCCCGGTAGATTACCTTCTCCTTGTCCTGTTGAGGTCGAGCCGGAGGCCATGGTGATGCAGGTGGCGATGGTGGTGATTGTGCGGGTGTGTGCGAAGTGGCGGCGGTGATGGAGCTTCCCGTCGGCCTAGCGCTAACCCTAGATCGGTAGGGGGTGTTTGGTGGTGTTGGGTGCACGGTCAACTTGGTGATCCGTGCCCCGGCACCCCACCTCTTTATATATGGCGCTGGCAACAGGGGCCCACCAACCAGATGCGGTTGGGCGCCCCCGATCAGGGCGCGAGTCAAGTTCCAGATTGAGCCGTTGGACTCGATCCGGGAGGAGATCAACCTAACACTCTCCCCCTTGATCTCAACTTTTACTTTTAACTTTATACTTTCTAGTTTATTTGTTCCATCACATATTGGTACATAGAGCATGTTTCATCGTCACAGCTTAATTGCCGATAGAATCATACAGCTACAACATACATTATGTTCAGAAACAAATTCTGTTCCTTTTGGTCCTCTCATGATCCAGGAATCATAAGGCTTTCCCTTAAACCCATGCCGGCTAAGTGTTCCTTGAACACATTGGGTGGTAAGCCTTTCGTTAGCGGATCCGCAAGCATATCCTTTGTCCTTATATGCTCGAGACTTATAGTTTGATCCTGGATTTTATCTTTCACAACATAATACCTTATCTCTATTGTTTTGGCAGCATTACTCGACTTGTTGTTGTGAGCATAGAATACCGCGGGCTGGTTGTCACAGTACATCTTTAGTGGTCTGTGAATATAATCTACCACTTTCAAGTCGGGTATAAATTTCTTTAGCCATATCGCCTGCCCCGTGGCCTCGAAGCATGCTATGAATTCTGCATACATCGTGGATGATGCAACTATCGACTGCTTGGAGCTTTTCCATGAAATAGCTCCCCCAGCGAGAGTGAATACGTATCCTGACGTGAATTTTCTATCATCTCTGTCCCCCGCAAAATCTGCGTCTGAATACCCTTTTATCTCTAAGGAATCACTTCTCCTGTATGTTAGCATGTAGTCCTTCGTGCCTTGCGCATAACGCAATGCTTTCTTTACCATCTTCCAGTGCTCTATGCCTGGATTGTTTTGATATCTACCGAGTACCCCGGTGATAAAAGCTAAGTCAGGGCGAGTGCACACTTGTGCATACTGTAAGCTTCCAACAACCGAAGCATATGGTACTGCTTTCATTTGATCGATCTCGTACTGGTTCTTGGGACATTGGAATTTCCCAAAACTATCGCCCTTGACTATAGGAGCAGGTGTGGCTTTGCTCGCATGCATATTGTACTTTTGAAGAACCTTTTCTAAATATGCTTTCTGCGATAGTCCTAAGACTCCATTGTTCCTATCTCGGTGAATTTCTATGCCCAAAACATATGATGCTTCACCAAGATCTGTTATATCAAAATTTGAGGACAAGAACTTCTTTGTTTCTTGCAGCAGACTAACATCACTACTAGCAAGCAAGATATCATCCACATACAAGATTAGGAAAATATATTTCCCACTTTTAAACTTTGCATAAATGCAGTTGTCCTCAATATTTTCTTTAAATCCAAAACTTTTAATTGTCTCATTAAACTTTAGATACCACTGTCTAGAGGCTTGCTTTAATCCATACATGGATTTTTTCAGGCGGCATCCCATATCTTCCTTGCCTTCCATGATAAAACCCTTGGGTTGTTTCATGTAGACATTTTCTTTTAAATCCCCATTGAGAAATGCCGTCTTTACATCCATTTGATGTAACTCTAAATCAAAATGAGCAACTAATGCCATTATAATTCTGAAGGAATCCTTACATGAGACTGGAGAAAATGTCTCATTGTAATCTATCCCTTCTCTTTGTGTAAATCCATTTGCCACAAGTCTTGCTTTATACTTTTCTACATTCCCTTTAGAGTCATACTTAGTTTTGTAGACCCATTTACAGCCTACTGTTTTGGCTCCTTTAGGAATATTCTCTAAGTCCCAAACATCTTTGGAACTCGTCGATTTCATCTCGTCTTCCATTGCCTTCATCCACTTCGACGAATGTGGGCTTCTCATGGCTTCTTCATATGAGGTGGGATCTTTTTCCATATGAATCATTTCTGTGTTATAAACTTTATAATCAGTAGAAATAGCTGATCTTCTTGTTCTATTAGACCTTCTGAGGGCCTCAGTTTCTGGCACATTCTGTGCCTCAACTTCCGGCACATCATCTAAAATTGGCTGCTGCACCTCCCTTTCATGCTCAACAACTGGTTCAGTCGGCTCCTGACAGACAGGTTCCGGGTCTACCCCCATAGTTGTCATGGGTGGAGTTGCAACTGGTAGTGAGAAAAATGGCTCCTGAATCATCGGATTAGGTGCATGCACCCTCTTCTCCTCAAGATCAATTTTCCGAGCTACCATGCTCCCCCTCATCATTTCATCCTCTAAGAAGACTGCATGTCTTGTTTCTACAAACTTTGTATATCTGTCTGGACAATAGAAACGAAAACCCTTTGATCTGTCTGGATAGCCAATGAAGTGGCAACTCACTGTTTTGGGATCTAACTTTGCAATGTTTGGATTAAACATTTTGGCCTCAGCAGGGCACCCCCACACCCTGAAGTGTTGTAGAGAGGGCACTTTTCCTGTCCATAGCTCGTACGGTGTTTTGGGCACCGACTTGCTTGGTACTCTATTGAGAATGTGAATGGCGGTTTTAAGCGCCTCCATCCATAATACCAATGGCAAGGTGGAATAACTCATCATACTGCGCACCATATCCATAAGTATACGGTTACGCCTTTCAGCTACTCCATTTTGCTGAGGCTCGCCCAGCATTGAATACTGGGCTACTATGCCAGTCTCCTGCAAGAACTTTGCAAAAGGTCCAGGGACTTGGCCATATGGAGTGTGCCGACCGTAGTACTCTCCCCCACGGTCGGATCTTACTATCTTTATTCTTTTATCATGCTGATTTTCAACTTCAGCTTTGAATATCTTAAATTTATCCAACGCTTCAGATCTTTCTTTGATTGGATAAATATAACCATAGCGAGAGTAATCATCTGTGAATGTTATGAACGAGTCATATCCATCCACACTTTTCACCGGAAATGGTCCACAAATGTCAGTGTGAATGATTTCCAGTGTGCTTGTGCTATGAATTGCACCCTTTTTGATTTGTTTTACATACTTTCCTTTAATGCAATCTACGCATTGTTCTAAGTCTGAGAACTCTAACGGAGGAAGAATTTCACTTTTGACTAATCTTTCTATTCTCCCCTTGGAAATATGGCCCAAGCGACAGTGCCATAATTTTGATGAGTTGCGAGTTCTCTTTCTTTTCTTTTGTTCTTTATTCGACGCGGAAACATATTCTTTCACATTACATAGTGAATAAACTTTTTCACGTAGTGCCCAGTCTTCTTGTAGTGCCCAGTCTTCTTACAGTGGAGACATGTGTCTTTGTCCACTGGGAAAGGCTTTTGCTGACGCTGATGCTGATAGGGAGCTTTTCCATGTGGCTTTGAGGGGGAACTGTTGCTATTTAGATTGTAATTCTTTTTCTTATCCTTCACATAGTTGATAGAACCACCATGTGAGGCTTTAAGTCTTTCCTCCTCTTGGACACACATTGCTATTGTCTTTTCAATGTCCCATGTTCCAGGTGACATATTGTAGTTTACAACAAAAGTTTCAAACTCCTTTGGCAATGAAGCCATGACCAGGTGGACCAGGAGCTTTGGTTTGATCTCCAGATCCGCATCCATGGGCTTGAGCTTTGCTACCATATTGCTCATCCTGAGGATGTGCCCTCTTATTCCATGACTACCACCTGTGTAGTGTTCTGTCACCAGTTGCTTTAACACCTGGGTGGCATATATCTTTGAAGAGCCAGTGAACTGGCTCTTTATCTTTGTAAGCAACTCCCCTGGGGAAGTGCATTCTGCAATGGAGCCCACAATGGTGCTCTCAATTGTATTCTTTATAAATGTCATGCACTTTTTGTTTGCATTGACCCACTTTTGGTTTTCTATGGAGTATAACATCTCCACAGGAGCATAATCCCCCCTCTTTTTATCCCACGCAGCATCATCATCAGTGGCCTCTCTTACTGTCTCTGTAGGTCTGACTGGCTGTGGAGTGTCTACAACCCAGTCCAGCTCAGCACAGACAAATGCCAGTTCTACTTTCTTCCTCCACTCAGTGTAGTTGTCACCTCTGAGTGTCGGAACATCTTTTAGGCAACTCATCAAGTGGAAGCCTCCTGAAATCACAATTTAAGTGAGATCATTATAACAATCATATGCATTAATCTAACGTTGGTCAAATTAAACATACAATTATCTATGCAATTAAATCGATATTACCGTTGGGCAAAAAATAGAAATAAATGCACCTTTAATTTCAATAATAAAACATGATCATGTTATTAACAACGTTGGTCATAAAAATAACATAATCATATTAATTTTATTAATCACTTTAATATGCTCTTTAAATTTAATTCTCTTTAAACTTTTATTTTCTTTACAAAAGAGCACTATAATATATTTTGCAGCGGAAAAAAAACATGAATGTAAAATTCATTAACTTTTTATACTTTACAGAAACTTTTCTTTTACCAAATAAAAATTCATGAACTTTATTATTTGTTTATAAAATTCATGAACTTTTCTTTTTCTGAAAATTTTATATTTTCCTTTTTCAGAAACTTTTCTGTTACTTTTCTATTTTCTTAAACACATTTTTTCGTTGGAAAAATATGCATAGAAAAAACTATTTGAAATCTGCCCAAAACTGGACAGAAAAACAAAAAAAAAATGCGGCCTGTGGCTCGGTTTTGTCCGGCCCACGGCCTGTGCGCACCGTGCCTGCCTGTTCTGGCCGAAGCTGGCCCAGCCCAGCGCACAGCCTCCACTTTCGGCCCAAAGGCCTGTCAGGCGCTGGGTGAGCTAGGGTTTAAATTCTGGCCGTCCATCAAGATCGGTCGGTCCACCTCTACTCTCGCTGGAGCAAAAACGGGGCAGCGCCCCCCCGACCGAAACCCTCTGTCCTTTTCCTCCCCCCTCCCCCCCCCCCGCGCCGCTCGAACTCTCTCCCGCTAGGGACGGCTACTACGGCCACCGGCGGCGGTCAGTCCGACCGCCGGCGACGGGGTCGAAAGACCACCGCGCCGCGCGTGCCTTGCGTGCGCCTCTCCTTCCCCCCGTTCCTCTCTCTCGCCCACTCGCTCCCTTTCAGACCTGCTCGAGCCATGCCGGCGCGGCGAGCCAGGGCGGCGCCCAACGAGGCAGCCCCTTCCCATTCCCCACTCCGTTTCCACGAGGGAGAGGAAGACAGAGAGGCTCCCCCTTTTCCTTTTCAGCGAGAGGTAGAGGAGCGCGGCCAGATCGTGCCGTGGCCATCCTCCTCGTCGGTCGCGCGTCCTCCCTAGCGGTGGGCGCGCCGCCGTCGAGGGATTTGACTGCGGTGCTAACCCCCTTCTCCCCCTTCTTTTTTTTCTTGCTTTCTTTTCCGGCGAGCCAGCGCCCTTTGCCGGCGACCGCGTGGCCGTCCGGTGCACTTTGCCCCTCTCGGGGTGGTTCTTCTTCCCGAATCCTCGGCATGCCAATGCGATTCAGGATCGAGAGGAACGGCGCGGCCAGTGCGGCGGCGCGATTGCTTTGCCCTTTTGCCCCTCTTTTGTGTTAGGGTTAGGGTTCTTGGGGGGGGGGAGAGAGGGATCTTTCTTTTCTGTATATCCTTTGTACCAAAAAATCTTAGCCTAGCATTGGCCTGATACCATTGTTAGACCCTTTGGATCGGGGTAGGCTAGAGATCCCGGTAGATTACCTTCTCCTTGTCCTGTTGAGCTCGAGCCGGAGGCCATGGTGATGCAGGTGGTGATGGTGGTGAGTGTGCGGGTGTGTGCGAAGTGGCGGCGGTGATGGAGCTTCCCGTCGGCCTAGCGCTAACCCTAGATCGGTAGGAGGTGTTCGGTGGTGTTGGGTGCATGGTCAACTTGGTGATCCGTGCCCCGGCACCCCACCTCTTTATATATGGCGCTGGCAACAGGGGCCCACCAACCAGAAGCGGTTGGGCGCCCCCGCTCAGGGCGCGAGTCAAGTTCCAGATCGAGCCGTTGGACTCGATCCGGGAGGAGATCAACCTAACACGCAAACGATGAGGTATGTGCTAGTTTAGTTTCGGTTGTGCTTTCAGATTTGGCTCGTTTTCCTTACACTCAAATTTTTATTGTGTAGGATGGATGCAACTTTTGGTATTGCACTACTGGAATCAGCTTCTTTGCCGTCCGCCACGGCGGACGGCAAAGGCATAGATCACGGACGGCAAACCTCTTTGCCGTCCGCCAGCAGACGGCAAAATGTCCGGATGAACACGTGCCAGCAAAGGCCTTCTTTGTCGTCCGCTTCCTGGAAACGGACGGCAAAGGATTGTGCCGTCCGCCTCTGGTGGCCAGCAGACGGCAAAGATCGTGGACGGCAGTGAGGTGGGGTGAGGGCCATTAGGGGTTAACGGCGTGCTTTGCCGTCAGCCAGCGGACGGCAAAGAGGCTAACGTCTTTGCCGTCCGCTGGCAGACGGCAAAGTGCTCAAACATGCCAGTCCCAGGAATCACAGGTAGCTGCCACATGGCATGTTTGCCGTCAGCTAGCTGACGGCAAAGAGCCTGTACAACCCTGTTTTTAATTTAATTCATTCAATTTGACAGCAATTCGCAGATATACATATATACACAACAAGCATATCCAACACACTAGTTTCATCATATATACATACATAACCAACACATATATAGTTCCATCCTTACATATTACAAAAGTTTCACATTGTTCATCCAACACCGTTATCCATCCATCCATATAACAAGTTCCAACCATGCAAGTTCATTGATACAAAATAAAAGCACAAATGGAAAAGAAGCACTCCATCCATGCAAGCTTCCGTGAATTAAATCAAATCTGCAAAATGATAAACAAGATGTTAGAAGAAGAAGAATAAAATGAAGAAGAAGAACAAGACTATAAGAAGTAAGCATACTTAAGTAAAATGGAGCTAACCTAGAAGAAAATGAAGAAGAAGAAGAAGAAGAAGAAGAAGAAGACTAGAAGAATACTAGAAGAAGACTAGAAGAATAAGAAGAAGAAGAAGAAGAAGAAGAAGACTATAAGCTTATTATGTAAACTTGGTCATTTTGTGCTAACATAAGTAATTTTGGAGTTAACCTATAGGAAAGTAAGCATAGTAGAGATAACTTAGCATATTAGAGCTAACATAGGTAACTAAGCATATTAGAGCTAACATAGGTAACTAAGCATATTAGAGCTAACTTATGTCATTTCGGAGGAAACAAAGCTAAGTATATATAGATCATTTTGCAGATCAAACATACCTGACATAGTTCAGTTCTCATTGTTCTTCTCCTCCTTCCTCAGCCTGATGCGCCAAGAGCGGCGAGGCGGTGGAGGCAGTGGGATGTAGTCTTCTACCACAATTGGCGTGGTCATGTCGCCCAGCTGCGGGATCACCGGCGCCACCACCGGCGCGAGGTCATTGTCAGGCACCACCACCATCGCGAGGCCATCTTCAGGCAGGACAGGCACGACCATCGCTAGGTTATCCTCAGCCACCACCATCGCTAGGTCATCCTCAGCCTGATGCCCACTCTGCTCCTCTTCTTCCCCACTCCAGTCCGGATCATCCTCCTTGCTGTTGCTTTTGCTACAGCCAGAATCGCTGCTGCTTTGGCTGTAGCCAGTGTCGCTGCTGCTGCTCCCATTGCATGTCCAAATGCAATAATGACCGTTAACAATCGATGCAAGACAAAGCCAAATGTAGAGGAATAAGAAGAGGCAGAACGTACTGGCATCATCGTCATCAGCGTAGCGCATGCGACACATAGTCGCGTTGAACACCTTCACGATGAGCATGGTGGCGTCGTCGTCGTACCTGAAGAGAAGGAAGTACCCCTGCCGCAGGTCGTAGGCACGGTAGAACTTCTCCCAGCCATGACACAGGTACATGTGGCCCTCCTTGATCACCAACTCCACGTCCCACAGGCTGCGAAACCCGCTGCCGGCCTGTCGCAGCTTCACATTATTTGGCGGATCTTCTCGCAGCATGTTCATAAAAGTGTCAGGCAGCCTCTGCAGTTTGGGACAATGAGTGATGTAGCAAACAACAGAGTTATCATAATGAGATGGGTGAAGGGGAGATCTCTCCTTTTATATACCTGCCTCGTGAATGATACTGAAGTCCCAAGTATGATACTGAAGAACTCGAAAGCATCCAACTCGTACTCCGGTGTGGCAGAGCGGAGTCTGCGGTGGCGGCTTCCCCCCATCTCTGATAAGCAGCAGAAGATAATCAACTACACTAAGTTATCATTTCTCATTCAAAAAACAATGCACTTGTGGACATATGATGGCTCTAGTTGAATTTATTAGTAGCACTAGTCGTAAAAAATGTTGACTTTAGTTGAATTTCATATAATAACTATTTTAACTTCTTTGGGTCAGCAAACTAGGCAACTAGCTAGCAGTATAAAAACATTCAACTAAAGAAAAGAAAGAAACTGCAAAACGTGGCGGAACCCTAAATAAGAAAGTATAAAAACGTGTCTTTTTCTTCTTCTTCCCCTCTTCTTCTTTTTTCCTCTTTTTCCTTTTCTTCTTCTTCCTTTTCTTCTTCTTCTTCTTCTTCTTCTTCTTCTTCTTCTTCTTCTTCTTCTTCTTCTTCTTCTTTTTCTCCTCCTCTTCCTCTTCTTCCTTTCCCTTTCCCTCTTCTTCTTTTCCTTCTTTTCCTTTTTCCTTTTTCCTTTTTTTCCTTCTTCTTTTCTAATATGTAAACTATCTAAAACTATTTATTATCTAAAACTATATCTAAAGAATTGGCGGGGGGAGGTTTTATGGTGATATGTTCTTTCTATGGTGACATGTTCTATGGTGCCCTTGAAGCCTGACAATGCTATCTGGAAGTTTCACAAAACTTTCACAAACATTCAACCAGTGCAGCAATATTTGCAGATTCAATATCTTCTTCTTCTTCTTCTTCCTCTTCTCCTTTTTCCTCTTCTTCTTCTTTTCTTCTTCTTCTTCTTCTTCTCCTCCTATTCCTCCCTCCTCCTCATGTAATGTCCAGACCGTGTAACCAGGCGTAAAACCAAACTTCTGCAGGTCTTTACTCATTTCAAGCTCGTCCCTCTTGTTATAGTTGTCGCAACGGGCACAGGGGCACCAGCTAAATTCCTGGCCATTTGCAAATGCGGCTCTAACAAACCCCTTGGTTTTTGTTAACCATTCCTTGGTCCAAACTTTCTGACAAGTGTAACCGGTGTACATCCATGCACGATCACTCATATTGACTTCCTACTGGACACACATCGGCACGCAGACCGGAACAGAGCGGGTTAGGGGGTCCTTGGCGTCGATGGAACCCTAAATAGCAAGTATCATCGGTGCGAGATACATGTGGCGCTCGGCGTTGAACACTAGATCCACATTCCACAAGTGAAGCCGGCGCCCGGCGTCCTGCAACAATAGTTCTGGTGGCCGATGACGGTCGAACACCATCGCGAATTTGTCTGGCAGCCTCTGCGATGAGGATTAAAGCCCAGTTTTGAAATTTCAAACAACCAAACCGACTTGAGTCAGTTTGGGTGTTTCAAGTTTCAACACTTGCCAGGCAAATTCGCGATGGTGTTTGACCGCCATCGACGCCGAGAACAGTTGCTTTGGGACGCCGGACGTCGGCGTCACTTGTGGGACATGGATGTAGTGTTCGACACCGACGGCCACATGTATCTCGCACCGACGATACTTGCTATTTAGGGTTCCATCGACACCGAGGAACCCCTAACCCACTCGTCCCCGGGCGCCCTCTTTTTTCCTTTCCTTCTTCTCTTCTTTTTCTTTTTCTTCTTCTTCTTCTTCTTCTTCTGTTCTCTTCTTTCTTCTTCTTCTTTTCTTTCTTCTTCTTCTTCTTCTCTCTTCTTCTTTTCTTCTTCTTCTTCTTCTTCTTTCTCTCTTCTTCTTCTTCTTCTTTCTTCTTCTTCTTCTTTCTTCTTCTTCTTTCTTCTTCTTCTTCTTCTTCTTCTTCTTCTCTCTTTCTTTCTTCTTCTTCTTCTTCCTCCCTCCTCCCTCCTCCTCCTCCTCCTCCTTCTACTACCTCTTCTTCTTCTAAACTAAAACTAAAACTAATCTAAAATAAACTAAACTAAAGAAAACTAAAACTAAAACTAAACTAAACTGAAAATAAAACTAAACTAAAACTAAAAAACAAAACTAAACTAGAAGAAACTAAAAAAACAAAACTAAAAAAAGGGGGGGAAGAACAAACCTGCAGGGGATCGCCGGTGGAGGGCGAGGTCGGCCGGTGGGGCGGGCAGGCGCAGGGGCCGCGGGGGAGGAGGGCGGCAGCGGGGCGGGGTGGCGTAGGGCCGCGTGGGGGATCCGGCACCGGGGCGGCCGGCGGGCAGGCCTCTACGGCGACGGGGCGCGGCGGGGCGACGGTTTCGCCGGGGGGGGGTGGGGTTTGCTGTAACGTCGTTTGTTTTTGGGTCCCGTGGTAGTGCGTGTTCTTTGCTTCTCTTTCTTCATATCTATCTTTTTATTGATATATTCTTTCTCTCTAATATTTTAAACGTAGTAAGATATATAATATGGGAGCGGCTTCCGGGGCCCGTTAGTGGCCTTCTTTGCGTCTCTATCACGGCAAAGAGCTGCGCCGTTTAGGGCTAGCCCACGTCTCCTCTTTGCCGTCCGCTGACGGACGGCAAAGAGCCTGACCTAGCCACGCCGTGCCCCGTGGGGCCCACCTGGCCCTTTGCCGTCTGCCTTCTAGCTCTTTGCCGTCAGCTGGCTGACGGCAAAGAAACAGCGGAAGGCAAATAGACTTTTTGCCATCTGCACTTTCTTTGCCGTCCGCTTTGTGGAAGCGGACAGCTAAGAGGCTCTTTGCCGTCAGCTGGCGGACGGCAAAGAGGTGGCAGACGGCAAATTACCAGATTCCAGTAGTGTTGGGAAAAATTCAATATATTGATAGAGCGCAATTTAATGGATGTTCGTGCACTTGTTGCTAGAATAGAGGCTAGAGATGAGACTAGATGCGAAGAAACAACGTCTACTTCTTTAGACTCGAAGAAGAAAGAAGCATGCAAGATCGAGACTCCGCAGTTCAACAATGAATGCATCAAGAAGGCACTAATCCAACTTACGGTAGCAGTTATGAAAGTTGGATATCTTCTAAAATGTCTTCTTGTGGTACTTGTTTTTTTTTGGTCTTTTTATTCTAGTTAAGATTTGGTGATGTGCTCCAATATATTAAAAATCAATGATGAAACTAATAAGATTTTTGTTGCAAAAAATGTATGCGGCCGAAATACGGCCATGCGTTGGGTGCATGGCCGGCGCATCCACAAATCTGGACACACACGACCCTATTGTCATCTCAAACGGACGAAAATAGATAAAACGGACGTCCGTTTGAGATCGTGCATTAGAGTTGCCTTACCTTGTCTTCTTCCCAGTCCACCCAGTTGCTCCGGTGTGAAAACCCTACAAAGTTGTCCTGCCGGGCGGACGAACAGGATGGCAAACGCGACGCGCGCGCCACCCTACAAAGTTGTCCTGCTGCTGCCTGCCCTACCGGCCAGGCGACACGGAGCCAGCGGTGGATCGACTGATTTGCGCATGCTTTCCATGAGGCCATGCGCGCGCCGAGAAGTAATATTCGAACGGTATCCCCGTGGGTCTGGGGCCATGCATGTGCATGTGATCATGCATGTGATTTAACCCTGTGGTTTGCTATGACAGCGGGTGGATGGGTCCATCATGCACCAGACGATACCGCTCCCCGCCAAATAGAGAAACATCCTTCATTAGCGAGATGCAGATGAGTCTTGAATCCGTTGGCTTCAAGGGCATGGCTCATGACACTGATGAGAAAGCACTAGCACTAGTACCACTACACACTAGACGACGCTCTCGGAGGTACAGCGGCCAAAACCCTGCTGGGTTACCCTACGCTCCCTATATAGTACATACCCTACACTCGCTCTATACTTCTCCTAGTGGAGTATACTGTATACTGACCTGTCACATGCAGCGCCAGCTCATTTTTTTTCACAGCCAGCGCTTGGAGCGTACGGGACACTGTGAGCGTCCTTGTCCACGTATCCATCACGCACGCACGCCTGTCTGCATGTACGATACACATACACGCCTAAGTTGACGGGCCGCTGTTCGAGCGTTACGTTATGTTCGTAGGCGACACGAGCCGACCTGGCATGGCACGGCGAAATCAATGGCGCGCTAGACCGGTGCAGCCCATTGTTCCGGTTTCCGAGGGCAGCCGAGCTAGGAGTATGGGTGCTAGCACTACTGCCAAACAGGAGAGGCCCGAAAAAGTGGTACGTAACTTCTGCTACAGTGCACTGCCACACACACACGCAGCGAGGCATCTTCTCTTCTCCCTTGGCCTTGGCCTGATCTCTTGGCCGCAGAGTGTACAGTCACCGTCACCGTCGATGTGGGTGCACGTAGACGTAGCTAGCAGCCTTCCAGCCTGGACATGATGCCGAGATAGAAATCCTGCGCCCCCCGCACCCAGCTGCCGCCTCGCTCACACGTCGGCCGGCACCAACACTCCGCCCCGGGTTGCAATTCCGGTCCGGACAATGACAACACGACCCTGCTGGTGCTTGCACTCGTACGTACGTCCACCACCTGCTGATAGATAGCGGCGAGACGACGCTACGTAAATGGTTTACGGGTTTGGCCACTGGCAGTGGCAGGGGAATCGATCGGTACACCCAGCCGCTGGAGCGACGACAGGCAGCGTCCGCGTGCAGTGTGCATGAGCGCGCGCTCCGGCCGTGGTCCTGGATCATGACTCCTGAGCGAGTAAAGTCTGATTTAATCCTTAAGGTTGTAGAGCTAGTCGTAAATGAACCCTAACCTCTAAATCTCTGAAGTTTGTACCCTGTTCTATCTAATCCCGGTCGTTTTTAACCTTGTGGTCATATCCAAACAAGGATTTCCTACGTGGCATCGGGAAAGACCGGTATGGGTGGGTTAGGCCATGTGTGGGGTTCACTTGTCAGCTGGGACGGAGGCTGCACAAGCAGCGACAGCGACTCCGACCATCTCGTCGACCTTCTTGTTTCCGTCATCATGGCACTATCTGCAGATGTAAACCGGCGGCGTCCATGTCCATGCGGTTGCTTCGGTTCGGAGCTGTTGCGGCACGAAGAGGCAGAAGAAGACGAGGTGCGGAGCAGCTGTGCCGGGGGGCAGAGAGGGAGGAAGAAGGCGTCTGGTGCGGCGCCGATGGCTGCAGCACTGTGGCCTCTTCGCGTGCTCACACATGTGCCAGGGGTGCATGGGTGTGCCGCTGTATGGAGACCCAGCCAGCGACGAGCACTGCATACATGATGCAGAAGAGGAAGCCCCGGCGGAGCTGTATGCTCACTCGCAGGTGCAGTGGTAACCTGGCCGGCTTTAGTGCGTGCGGACGTACGCGTACACGCGTATCTTTTTTCTTTGCGTAGCACGCACACACATACCTCGGTGCTGAGCTAGCTAGCGTACATACACTGCCTACAATTTTTTTTTTGAATGTTGGCAAGGAAAGTGCCAAATTCATTGATCAGAAGAAGGTGTTA
Source organism: Thinopyrum elongatum (assembly GCA_011799875.1). NCBI lineage: Eukaryota > Viridiplantae > Streptophyta > Magnoliopsida > Poales > Poaceae > Thinopyrum > Thinopyrum elongatum. Next base: position 568,755,788 of record CM022300.1, on the reverse strand, counting down.
CAGGAATCCTCGGAGAAGGAAAGCACCGAAAAAACAGTGCAAAAAGAAAAGAAATTAAAAGGACCCGTCGGCAGCACCACAAACCCAAGCTCTACCATCAATCGTGAACACCATCGGATCCATCGTCGGGATTCTCCCAGGTGACGCCCCCAAGAAAGAAAACGAAGTTGAGGACACCGCCGTCACCTGATCTAGCACTGCCCGATCTTAGGTTTTCATCCGGAGATCTCACGCCGTTGGGTAGGAAGGGCAAGCGGCTCCACAACGATACCTCCAAGGAGGACGATGACATCCATGGATGCCGCTACCGCTGGCAACGACAAGGTGGATGCATGATTTTCATCCGGAGCCGAGCCTTCCACCAACAATCCCAGGATCCGAGGCCACCAGTGCCACAGAGCATCACAACCCCATGCGAACACTACCAACAACGAGTACATCGAAGCCGCACGCAGGAACTCGGCGGGCACACACCAACCTGGCCGGCCCGCACAGCCGCTCGCAGACCCTGGGCGAGCCAAGCCGGATCTGGCCATCCTCTACCTCCGTGCGCAGAACTGGGCGACCCTCCGCACCGCAGCGCACAAGAAAGGCCGAGGGAAAGCCGGACATAGCCGGTCCGCACCGCAGCGCGCAGAACTGGGCGGGATCCTAGCCAAATTGCGTCGTCCGCACCGCCGCGCGCAAGAGCAAGAGTACCCGTGCTGGATCTGGTTAGCGGGAGCCTCGTGAAGCCCCAGGCAAGCTGGACGGCGCCACCGCTCAAGGGAGCAGGGCGTGTACGCGCTTGAAGGAGAATCACCACCAGCAACCCCAACTCCACCGCTACTGCCTCCACACGACGAAACGCAGCCGACCTAGGCGCGAAATGCAGCCATCTGATGAGCTGGCCCGCGGCGCCAAACCATCCCGCCGCGAGCGAGCTGACGACCAGATCTGGCCGGCCGACCCCGTTCCTATGGCGCCAGAGGCCTCCTCGCGCCAACGACGCGCGCGCCGGCACCCCCGCCTCGCCCCTCAGCCACAGGCCGGCAGAGGCCAGATCTGCCCCGGCCGACCGCAGCGACCCCGCGCCTGTGGGACTCGCGACCTCCTAGCGCCGGCGGCACGCGCGCGCCGCCACTCGCCGCCATGGCGCTCCGGGCAGCGCCAGCCCGCGCCCAGTCACACACCGCAGCGCCCCTCGCCTTCGCTTAGCGCAGCAGCCCCGCGCAGCCCGCCTCGCTTGCAGGGGAGGAAAACCCGCCGCCGCCGCCGCCGCGCGGGCTTTGCCTGGCGGCGCTCGCCGGCGGCGGCGGGGAGAGGAAGGCTGGAGGTGCGGCGGTGCCCGGCGGCTAGGGTTAGCGCCTGAGCCGCTCGCGGGGAGCGACACGGGGCTCTGGAGAGATAGTGTAGCCGGGGATTGGAGTGGAGTTGAGGAAAGGAAGCGGCGCACTGATCCGGCGCCCACGCAAGAAAAACGACCGACAGGCGCGCGGTACTGTATGTACGCTGCCACGCACCATGTCATGCATGCATGCATTCGTCTTTTCCTAGAAAAAAAGTTAGCAAACCCGGTCTTCCCTGCCACGTCATCAAATTCACTCCTAAAAGAGCATTATGGTTAAAAATGACCGGGATTAAAGAAGTCAGGGTATGAATTTGAGGGATTTAAATGTGAGGGTTTATCTCTGATCAACACTACAACCATAATGTTTAAATCAGACTTCACTCCTCCTCAGCGCTCGGTGACCGGCTGTTGTCACCAGGAGAGCGGGCACCAGAACGTGACGCACCGGCTGTATTGCACAGTGTAGTTACTATCGTACGTGCGTATATACAATGTATTCTGGCACTCACCTGACAGATTTTGCCGGTGACGAGGCGAAACACCGCAGCGCCACGTACGTACACGACGGGCCGGTTTGAGTTGGCGGATGGGGCGGGGTACGTGCGCACCAACTGACATGCCATGGCCATTGGCCTACCTGTACGTGCAGGCTCCTTGTACAATCATTCAGCGCATTAAGACCACTTCATGTAGACGTGTTTGTACCCTGGATTAATTCTCATCTTCATGCATGCATCATCGGCAAACCATAATCATCAAGGTTTTGTACGTACCTTCTCACTATAGTAGCCAACAAAAATCGAACTCTGCTCATGAAAAAAACGAAGGACCAAACCCACACGCCTGGACGGTACATTTGCCGGCGCGGATATATATATGCACCCACTCGCCTCCCAAGTGCACGTACCTGCCCGGTTCGACGATCCACCACGTACGGCACGCGGGAAAACGATACGATTCGTACCGTGTCCGCGCGTCACACCCGGCCGGCAACGTTCACATCGGCCCGTTCGTACCGGCCATCAGTTCGAAGATCGTTGTATGTTGCTGTCAGCGATCGAGCAAGTGGCCGTGGCCGTGGCGGCAGTAGGAAAATAACGACCCATCGATGTGCCCATGCAGCTGCGTGCTTATCAGCCGGCGCATGTACGTGTCGGCGACGACACGATCCATCGGAAAGAGAAGGGTGGCATATAGTAGCGGGCTTCGATTTGATCCTGCAACATGTTAACAACAGCATTAGTCTAGAGTCTTGTAAGAGCATCTACCGTCGGATACAGCAAATCCGACCCTTCGAACGTTCACGAACGTGCCCATGTCCGACCGGCGGCTGCGCCCGCCTAAATGTTGCGTCGGTCGCCGGCAAGGTAGAGTAGGACATGTTACATGGACCGGCACACGGGATCGAGGCAATGCCGTCACCCATACCCTACTATTCTTCGTCGGAGTCCAGAACCTTCACGGTGCCTGTGGACGTGAGATCGTTGATGAATCCGTCCTGGGAGGAGCCGGCGGCGTCCACCACGACGTGGTTGCGGTGCCCGGACTGGCGCACCGTACGGGGCGCCGGGGAATGCGACTCCGCCTCGCCAACGTCTACCACCGCGAGGGTTCCCGTCGTCTCCCGCACCCGCACCTTGCACCGCGGGCACACCATGACATAACTGCGTCAGACGACGCCCATGCGTTTACCTCTGCCTCGGTGTGCCAACGAAGTGGTTGCGCATCCGCCTCCGCCTTCATACGCCAAACGAACTGCACCACCTCCCGTGAGGCAGTGACAACACACCTCGTAGCAGATCCATGCACCATTTGGACGAACGCAAAGGAACCCGGCCCGACGGAAGAGTCCGAGCACTGCTGTCGGACGGCCTCCTTCCGGGGGCGGCAGAGCACAAGGCGGACGGTTATCTCCTCCTCAGGGCACCGTGGGATGAGCTCCGGAACAATGGATTTGAATTTGTGGGACTCGGATCCGCTGCCCGCCATGCCGGAGAAGGTTGGGGATAGTCGTATGGGAGCTTGACTGGCGGAGTGGAGTGGAGAGAAGTGGAGTGTAGTGGCTAGGGTATGGTCAGCTAAGGATTTGAGGCGTCCGATTGTAGATGCTCTTAAACTAGAAGACTACCCCGCGCGCGGTAATACCATTTTTTTTACAACACTTTGGACTTTGCTGCAAGGCTGCTAAGAAATAACTTGCTAGTAAATAACCATGCTTTTCTTATAACCATGAACTAAAGTACAAAAGAAATGCTATGTACATGACCCAAGAAAATAAACGCACCTAATTTTAGAAATAGCAAAATAAATACTGAAGCATAAATTGCAAACAGAAGAGATTGCTGTCGTGAACAAAGGAGGCATAAAATGAATGTGGCATTTGATTTACTGCTAGTAATTAAATGCATGTGTTCGTTTTTTTTTTCAATCGGTGCATGTATTGAGCTAGGTAGGCTAAGAGCAAGTATAATAGGAGGCTTATAGCTCGCTTACACGGCTATTTTGTATATGTAGAGGAGAGAGACATTAAAAAATTAAGGAGAGTGGACTCTCATGCAGGAGTCTAGCTATGTACGTATTACTCGGCAAATGCACCTATACCAAGCAAATTTTTTATATCCCCTTTGATAGTGCAAACACGATAAGATTCAATCAACCTATACAAAGCATCTTTCAGAATTTTCCCTTGTTTTTGTTTAAAGTAAAGAACTTTAAAGTCCGGAGACAAAGGAGGGATAGTAATACTAGTCATAGTGGTAAAACAAGTAAGCAAACGAACAAAAAAGCAAACAAAAAATATTTTTATGTTTTTAAAAAATTATTTTACAAGTGGGGGAGATGAAAACGAGACACAGATGCCAAATTAAAGTAAATGTAAGTAGATGATAGTTTATGCAAACATACTTGATAGGTTTTGCTAATGTCTCCCCGTCAACGGTGCCAGAAATTGGCAAGCTGATGGGAGACTATCTTGACGTGAATACTCCCCGGCAATGGCGCCAGAAATTCTTCCTACTACTTGTGAGTTGCGTTGGGATTTTCTCGAAAAAGAGAGGATGAATCAGTACAAAAGAAAGGATGAATCAGTACAGTAGAGATAAGTATTTCCCTCAGTTAAGAACCAGCATTATCAATCTAGTAGGAGAACCACGCTAACCCTCTTTAGCAGTACCTACACACAAAAAAGTAAATACTTGTACCCAACGCAAACAAGGGGTTTGTCAATCCCCAAGGCGGTTAATTGCAAGGATCAAATATCGTAGTGGTAGATAGATAAAATAAAACACAAAATAAAAGAACGATAAATAAATTGCAGCAAGGTATTTTTGGATTTTATATATGATAAAAATAGACCCGGGGCCATAATTTTCACTAGAGGCTTGTCTCTTGAACAAAAGCATACGTTGAGTAAACAAACTACTATTGGGCAATTGATAGAAAAACGCATAGTTATGACGATATTCAAGGCAATGATCATGTATATAGGCATCACATCTCAGACAAGTAGACCGACTCCTGCCTGCATCTATTACTATTACTCCACCCATCGACCGCTATCCAGCATGCATCTAAGGTATTAAGTCAATAAAAACAGAGTAACGCCTTAAGCAAGATGACATGATGTAGACAAAGTAACCCAATCAATATGAATAAATCCCATCTTTTTATCCTTAATGACCATGATACAAATACGTGTCATATCTTTTTCTGTCACTGGGATTGAGCACCGCAAGATCAAACCCATCACAAAGCACCTCTCCCATTGCAAGATAAATGAATCTAGTTGGCCAAATCAAACGGATAGATCGGAGAGAAATACAAAGCTATAACAATCATGCATAAAAGAGTTCAGAGAAGGCTCAAATAATATTAATGAATAAACTGATCATGGACCCACAATTCATTGGATCCCAATAAACACACCGCAAAAGAAGATTACATCGAATAGATCTCCAAGAACATTAAGGAGAACATTGTATTGAAAATCAAAGAGAGAGAAAAGCCATCTAGCTACTAGCTATGGACCCGTAGGTCTATGGTAAACTACTCACGCATCATTATAAGGACAGCAAAATTGATGTACAAGTCCCCCGTGATCGATTCCCCCACCGGCAGAATACTGGAGAAGGCCTTCAGATGGGATCGCAGAATAACAGAAACTTGCGGCTGTGGAAAAAGTATGTTGGGTGTCTCTTTGATGTACTGGGAATATTTAGGAATTTATAGAAGTGGAATTAGGTCAAGAAGTGCCACGAAGGGCCCACAAGCCTGGGGTGCGCTTGGCAGGCTTGTTGCTCCCTCATGACTCTTCAGGTCTTCTTCCGAAGCTTCTAGGGCCCCTTCTGGTCCAGAAAAAATCATCAAAAAATTTCGTAGCGTTTTGACTCCGTTTAGTACTGATTTTCTGAAAAGCCAAAAAAGAAGAAAAAATAGCAACTGGCACTGGGCACTAGGTTAACAGGTTAGTCACAAAAAATGATATATAACTGCATATAAAACAACCAAGATTGATACTATAATAGCATGAAACAATAAAAAATTATAGATACATTGGAGACGTATTAGCTCCCGGAGTGGTGCACCATACGGGGCGCCAGAGAATGCGACTCCACCTCACCGCCGTCCACCACCGCGAGCACTGCCGCCGCCTCCGCGCCCGCTGCCGCGCACGGCGGGCACGCCGCGCCATGTTTGCGTCCGACGACGCCCACGGTGCGTCCATGGCCTCGACGCGCCAACATAGGGGTTACGCGTCCTGTTGGGGAACGTTGTGTGCAAAACAAAAAATTTCTACGCACACGCAAGATCTATCCATGGTGATGCATAGCTACGAGAGGGGGGAGAGCATCTACATACCCTTGTAGATCACTAAGCGGAAGCGTTTATCAACGCGATTGATGTAGTCGTACACCTTCACGATCCGTCCCGATCAAGTACCGAACGTACGGCACCTCGGCGTTCAGCACCGCGAGTCCACACGTTCAGCTCGCAGTACTGAACGCGGAGGTGCTGTACGTTCGGTACTTGATCGGGACGGATCGTGAAGGTGTACGACTACATCAGCTGCGTTGATAAATGCTTCCGCTTAGCGATCTTCAAGGGTATGAAGATGCTCTCCCCCTCTCGTAGCTATGCATCTCCATGGATAGATATTCCGTGTGCGTAGAATTTTTGTTTTGTTTTCCATGCAACGTTCCCCAACAGTGGCATCATGAGCCAGGTCTATGCGTAGATGATATGCGTGAGTAGAACACAAAGGAGTTGTGGGCGGTGAGGTTCATACTGCTTACCACCAACGTCTTATTTTGATTCGGCGGCATTGTGGGATGAAGCGGCCCGGACCAACCTTACATGTCCATGTACATGAGGCCGGTTCCACCGACTAACTTGCAACTTATTTTGCATAAAGGTGGCTGGCAGGTGTCTGTTTCTTCTACTTTAGTTGAATCGAATTTGACTACGGGCGGTCCTTAAAGAAGGTTAAAACAGCAAACTTGATAATCACCGTTATGGTTTTACGTAGTTAAGAACGGTTCTTGCTAGTTGCCTGTAGCAGCCACGTAAAACTTATAACAACAAAGTAGAGGACGTCTAACTTGTTTTACCAGGGCATGTTGTGATGTGATATGGTCAAGACGTGATGTAATATACGTTGTTGTATGAGATGATCATGTTTTGTAATATCGACAACCGGCAGGAGCCTTAGGGTTGTCTTTTAATTATAGTATGACCTGAGTGTCAATCATTAAGCGCTATATAATTGCTTTACTTTATTGCTAAGCATTAGCAATAGTTGTAGAAGCAATAGTTGGCGAGACGACCCCGACGCAACGATGGAGATCAAGGTGTCGCGCCGGTGACGATGGAGATCATGCCGATGCTTTGGAGATGGAGATCAAAAGCACAAGATGATGATGGCCATATCATGTCAAATATTTTGATTGCATGTGATGTTTATCCTTTTATGCATCTTATTTTGCTTAGAACGACGGTAGCATTATAAGATGATCCCTTCACTTAATTTCAAGATAAAAGTGTTCTCCCTGAGTATGAACCATTGCTAAAGTTCATCATTTCGAAGCACCTCGTGATGTTCAGGTGTGATAGACTCTACGTTCACATACAACGGGTGTAAGCCAGTTTTACACAAGTAGAATACTTGGGTTAAACTTGAGGAGCCTAGCATGTACAGACATGGTCTCGGAACACTGGAGACCGAAAGGTCGAACGTGAGTCATATAGTAGATATGATCATCATAGAGATGTTCACCATTGATGACTACCCCATCTCACGTGATGATCGGACATGGGTTAGTTGATTTGGATCATGTATCACTTAGATAACTTGAGGGATGCTAATTTAAGTGGGAGTTCATTAGTAATTTGATTAATTGAACTTAATTTACCATGAACTTAGTCCTGATAGTATTTGCATATCTATGTTGTAGATCAATGGCCCGTGCTACCGTTCCCTTGAATTTTAATGCGTTCCTAGAGAAAGCTAAGTTGAAAGATGATGGTAGCAACTACACGGACTGGGTCCGTAACTTGAGGATTATCCTCATTGCTGCATAGAAGAATTATGTCCTTGATGCACCGCTAGGTGACAGCCCTGCTGCAGGAGCTACTGCAGATGTTATGAACGTCTGGCTGGCTCGATCTGATAACTACTCGATAGTTCAGTGTGCCATGCTTTACGACTTAGAACCGGGACTTCAAAGACGTTTTGAACGTTACGGAGCATATGAGATGTTCCAAGAGCTGAAGTTGATATTTCAAGCTAATGCCCGGGTTGAGAGATATAAAATCTCCAACAAGTTCTATAGCTGCAAGATGGAGGAGAACAGTTCTGTCAGTGAACACATACTCAAAATGTCTGGGTATCATAACCACTTGACTCAGCTGGGAATTGATCTTCCAGTTGAGAGTGTTATTGACAGAGTTTTTCAGTCACTGCCACCAAGCTACAAAGGCTTCATGATGAACTATAGTATGCAAGGGATGACGAAAACGATTCCTGAGCTCTTCGCGATGCTGAAATCGGCAGAGGTAGAAATCAAGAAGGAGAATCAAGTGTTGATGGTTAACAAGACCACTAGTTTCAAGAAAAATGGCAAGGAAGAGAAAGGGAACTTCAAGAAGAATGGAAAGCAAGTTGCCACTCCTGTGAAGAAACCCAAAGCTGGACCCAAGCCTGAAACTAAGTGCTTCTACTGCAAGGGAAATGGTCACTGGAAGCGGAACTGCCCCAAATACTTGGTAGATAAGAAGGATGGCAAATTGAACAAAGGTATATCTGATATACATGTTATTAATGTGTACCTTACTAATGCTCGTAGTAGTGCCTGGGTATTTGATACTGGTTCCGTTGCTCATATTTGCAACTCGAAATAGGAGCTACGGAATAAATGAAGATTAGCTAAGGACGAGGTGACGATGCGCGTCGGCAATGGTTCTAAGGTTGATGTGATCGCCGTCGGCACGCTACCTCTGCATCTATCTTCGGGATTAGTTTTAGACCTCAATAATTGTTATTTGGTGCCAGCGTTGAACATGAACATTATATCTGGATCTTGTTTATTGCGAGACGGTTATTCATTTAAATCAAAGAATAATGGTTGTTCTATTTATATGAGTAATATCTTTTATGGTCATGCACCTTTGATGAATGGTCTATTCTTGTTGAATCTCGATCGTAGTGATACACATATTCATAATATTGATGCCAAAATATGCAAAGTTGATAATGATAGTGCAACATACTTGTGGCACTGCTGTTTAGGTCATATTGGTGTAAAGCGCATGAAGAAACTCCATGCAGATGGACTTTTGGAATTTCTTGATTATGAATCATTTGATACTTGCGAACCATGCCTCATGGGTAAGATGACTAAAACTCCGTTCTCCGGAACAATGGAGTGAACTAATGACTTATTGGAAATAATACATACCGATGTATGCGGTCCGATGAGTGTTGAGGCATGCGGCGGGTATCGTTATTTTCTAACCTTCACAGACGATTTGAGTAGGTATGGATATATCTACTTAATGAAACACAAGTCTGAAACATTTTAAAAGTTCAAAGAATTGCAGAGTGAAGTGGAGAATCATCGTAACAAGAAAATAAAGTTTATATGATCTGATCGTGGAGGCGAATATTTGAGTTATGAGTTTGGCCTTCATTTAAGACAATGCGGAATTGTTTCGCAACTCACACGACCTGGCACACCACAGCGTAATGGTGTGTCCAAACGTCGTAACTGTACTTTATTAGATATGGTGCGTTCTATGATGTCTCTTATCGATTTGCCTTTATCATATTGGGGTTATGCATTAGAGACTGCCGCATTCACGTTAAATAAGGCACCGTCTAAATCCGTTGAGATGACACCGTATGAACTATGGTTTGGCAAGAAACCTAAGCTGTCATTTCTTAAAGTTTGGGGATGCAACACTTACGTCAAAAGGCTTCAGCCTGATAAGCTCGAACCCAAATCGGAGAAGTGTGTCTTCATAGGATACCCTAAAGAAACTATTGGGTACACCTTCTACCACAGATCCGAAGGCAAGAACTTTGTTGCTAAGAATGGGTCATTTCTAGAGAAGGAGTTTCTCTCGAAACAAGTGAGTGAGAGGAAAATAGAACTTGTTGAGGTAATTGCACCTTGTCATGAATTGGAAAGTAGCACATCAGTGAAAACCGTTCCCATGATGCCTACACCAACCAGAGAGGAAGCTAATGATAATGATTATGAAACTTCGATCAAGTTACTATTGAAGCTTGTAGGTCGACCAGAACATGTATCGCACCAGAGTGGTACAGTAATCCTGTCCTGGAAGTCATGTTGTTAGACAATGGCGAACCTACGAACTATGAAGGAGCTATGATGAGCCTAGATTCCGATAAATGGCTTGAGGCCCTGAAATCTGAGATATGATCCATGTATGAGAACAGAGTATGGACTTTGGTGGACTTTCCCGATGATCGGCAAGCCATTGAGAATAAATGGATCTTCAAGAAGAAGACGGACTCTGATGGTAATATCACTGTCTACAAAGCTCGACTTGTCGCAAAAGGTTTTCGACAAGTTCAAGGAGTTGACTACGATGAGACTTTCTCACCCGTAGCGATGCTTAAGTCTGTCCGAATCATGTTAGCAATTGCCATATTTTATGATTATGAAATCTGGCAAATGGACATCAAAACTGCATTCCTTAACGGGTTTCTTAAAGAAGAGTTGTATATGATGCAACCAGAAGGTTTTGTCGATCCTAAAGGTGCTAACAAAGTGTGCAAGATCCAACGATCCATCTATGGAATGGTGCAAGCATCTCGGAGTTGGAATATACGCTTTGATGAGGTGATCAAAGCATATGGTTTTATACAGACTTACGGTGAAGCCTGTATTTACAAGAAATTGAGTGGGAGCTCTGTAGCATTTCTGATATTATATGTGGATGACATATTGCTGATTGGAAATGATATAGAATTTCTGGTTAGCATAAAAGGATACTTGAATAAGAGTTTTTCAACGAAAGACGTCGGTGAAGCTGCTCATATATTGGGCATCAGGATCTATAGGGATAGATCAAGACACTTAATAGGACTTTCACAAAGCACATACCTTGACAAAGTTCTGAAGAAGTTCAAAATGGACCAGTCAAAGAAAGGGTTCTTGCCTGTGTTGCAAGGTGTGAAATTGAGTCAGACTCAAAGTCCGACCACGGCAGAAGATAGAGAGAAAATGAAAGTCATTCCCTATGCCTCAGCCATAGGTTCTATTATGTATGCCATGTTGTGTACCAGACCTGATGTGTCCCTTGCCATAAGTTTGGCAGGGAGGTACCAAAGTAATCCGGGAGTGGATCACTGGACAGCGGTCAAGAACATACTGAAGTACCTGAAAAGGACCAAGGATATGTTTCTCGTTCATGGAGGTGACGCAGAGCTCGTCGTAAAAGGTTACGTTGATGCTAGCTTCGATACAGATCCGGATGACTCTAAGTCACAAACCGGATACGTATTTATATTGAATGATGGAGCTGTCAGTTGGTGCAGTTCCAAGCAGAGCATCATGGTGGGATCTACGTGTGAAGCAGAGTACATAGCTGCTTCGGAAGCACCGCATGAAGGAGTCTGGATGAAGGAGTTCATATCCGATTTGGGTGTAATACCCAGTGCATCGGGTCCAATGACAATCTTTTGTGACAACACTGGAGCAATTGCCTTAGCGAAGGAATCCAGGTTTCACAAGAGAACCAAACACATCAAGAGACGCTTCAACTCCATTCGTGAAAAGTTCAAGGATGGAGACATAGAAATTTGCAAAATACATATGGATCTGAATGTGGCAGACCCGTTGACTAAACCTCTTCCGCGGGCAAAACATGATCAACACCAAGACTCCATGGGTGTTAGATTCATTACTATGTAATATAGATTATTGACTCTAGTGCAAGTGGGAGACTGTTGGAAATATGCCCTAGAGGCAATAATAAAGTGGTTATTATTATATTTCCTTAATCATGATAAAGGTTTATTATTCATGCTAGAATTGTATTGACTGAAAACTTAAATACATGTGTGGATACATAAACAAATACCGTGTCCCTAGTGAGCCTCTACTAGACTAGCTCGTTGATCAAAAGATGGTTAAGGTTTCCTGACCATAGACATGTGTTGTCACTTGATAACGGGATCACATCATTAGGAGAATGATGTGATGGACAAGACCCATCCATTAGCTTAGCATATGATCATTGAGTTTATTGCTACTGCTTTCTTAATGTCAAATACATATTCCTTCGATCATGAGAACATGCAACTCCCGGATACCGGAGGAATACCTTGTGTGCTATCAAATGTCACAACATAACTGGGTGATCATAAAGATGCTCTACAGGTATCTCCGAAGGTGTCTGTTGAGTTGGCATGGATCGAGATTGGCATTTGTCACTCCGTGTATCGGAGAGGTATCTCTGGGCCCTCTCAGTAATACAACATCACAAGAAGCTTGTAAGCAAAGTGACTAAGGAGTTAGTTACAAGATTATGTATTACGGAACGAGTAAAGAGACTTGCCGGTAACGAGATTTAACTAGGTATGAAGATACCGGCGATCGAATCTCTGGCAAGTAACATACCGACAGACAAAGGGAACTACGTATGTTGTCATAAAGGTTCGACCGATAAAGATCTTTGTAGAATATGTAGGAACCAATATGGGCATCTAGGTCCCGCTATTGGTTATTGATCGGAGAAGCATCTCGGTCGTGTCTACATCATTCTCGAACCCGTAGGGTCCGCACGCTTATTGTTCGTTGACGATATAGTATTATATGAGTTATGTATGTTGGTGACCGAATGTTGTTCGGAGTCCTGGATGAGATCACGGACATGATGAGGAGCTTCGGAATGGTTCGGAGGTAAAGATTGATATATAGGATGATATGGTTTGGCCAAGGGGTAAGGCCCACGGGGTTTTAAGTCGGTGCAAAAGGAAGTTTTGCGGAGGTCAGGGACCAGACGCCAGGGACCCTGGCGTCTGGCCCTGGGCCAGACGCCAAGGCCCATGGCGTCTGGGCCAAATGCCGAGGACCGTGGCATCTGGTCCTAGAGTCTAAGAAGGACTCTTGCCTTGCGGGCTAAACCGACTTTGAGGAGGCTCTTTCTCCAAGCACTACTAGGAAAATGCTTATACATAGAAGTTTACCAGTAGTGTTTGTTTGGGCCCCCACGCTACTGGTAATTACCAGTAGCGCTGGGTACAAAGCACGCTACTGGTATGGCTTAGCAGCAGCGTTGGATTCTCTTGGGCACGCTACTGGTAAGTGTGCCACACCACACCACCAGGTCAATAAATATTAGCAGCGTCGGTCATCTACCCAGTGCTACTGTTAAATCCAGATCTGTAGCGCCTGTTCTCAGAAACGCGCTACTGTTATTTCTTCTATGTGTAAACTTGTGGGCCCTTTTACCAGTAGCGTGTTTTTCCTCCCGGCGCTATAGTTAGTAAAACTTTACCAGTAGATATTTTGGCTGGCGATCATAGCTGTAGCGCGCATTGGTAGCCAGCGCTACTACTATGGTCGCCAGCCAAAATACCTACCACCTTCCCCCCTCTTCTTCCTTCCCCTTCCTTTCTCCCCCTCCTCTTGCACTTGCTGGTTCCTTTCAATGGTCCCCCTCCTCCCCCTCTTCTTTGCCCCTCCACCACCCCCTCCATTAATGCCCTCCCTCCTCCCTCTTTCTTTCTTTGCCCCTCCACCCACCTCCATTAATTAATGGCCTCCCTCCTCCATCTCTCTTTCTTTGCCATCCACCCATCTCCACTAGCTCTCTCTCTCTCCCTAGTTAGTTAGAGCTATATGTAGGTACCTCACTATCTAGAGCTACTAGCTAATTAAGAAGGTGCTCGATATCCCTCTCGACACATAGGTGAGCAAAAAAAAAGTGTGTGTGTGTGTGATAGGACCGAAACTATATATGCGAGATATGAGAATATACCAAATTGTGTGTGGCATGTGAGTTTCCTATATTGTGTATTTGTTGAAATGTGGGTGACATGAGTTGCCTATGTTTTGCCGAAATGTCGATTCAATTCCGTTTCGGTGAATTTCGGGCAAACTCAATATGTCCTATGTTTAGGGAAGGTCATACCGAATTTTTGTATGAATTTGATCCATGCATGCATATGTGGTTATAATATTTTGCTCCACGCAGGTGATCATGAATGTCAATGGAAGGATGGTGGAAAGATACTGGCAATCCACGGTGGACGACATGTATGAAAAAAGACTGAAGGATGTTTTATGTCTGTGTCGAAAATGCAAAGGAGGAGTCAGGCTCGACCCCTTTAAGGGTGGTAAATTCAAGGCGCACCTGCTCATGCATGGTTTCATGGATGGCCATACTCGGTGGATAAGTGAAGAAGATGATGATGAGGATGTCGACGGGGCAGGAAATAACGACATGGGGCCAAACAAAGAGATGACCGATTATGGGCCCGAAGAAGAAGACGACCTCGAAAATGGCGATGGCGAAGAGGCAGTACAAGGTGGAGAAGACGCGGACAAGCCGCCGTCTTTGTCGCTACTAAGTTCAGCCATGCGGGACCTGCATGTTCGAGACCTGCTTCGCAAGAAGACGACTAGCGACAGAGCTGCTTCTAGAGAGGAGGCCAAATTGGCGCAACTGGAGGTAGACTCGATGACTCCTTTGTATGATGGTTGCGATCCCAAGGTGACCCGCTTGAGTTTCACGCTAGAACTTCTAAAGACGAAGGCACAAAACAAATGGATGGATGCAAGCCTGGATGAGCTTCTGAAGTATCTAAAGAAGGTTCTTCCCACGGGAAGTCTGTGTCCTACTAGTGTCGAGGAGGCAAAGAAAATCGTGTGCCCTCTTGATCTGCCACACATTAGATATCACACATGCATCAACATTGCATCATATATCGGAACGAGCATGCGGAAAAAACCATTTGTCCAAAGTGCAATGCTTCACGATATAAGAAGGCTGGAAAGAAAGCTCCACAGAAAGTTGTATGGTACTTTCCGGTCACTCCGCGTGTGCAGAAGTATTTCGTAGATCCTAAGGAAGCAAAGCTTATGCGCTGGCACACGGAGAGGGTGAAGCCAAATGACGGAGATGATCCGAAGTTGAGACACCTTGCAGATGCTAGCTAATGGAGAGCATTAAACGCTGAATTTGAATTTTTCGCAAATGATGCAAGGAACATCGTGCTTGGCGCTAGTAGTGATGGCATGGATCTGTTTGGCAACCAGAACACCAATCATAGCACATGGCCCGTGTTTGTATGGATGTACAACCTCCCCCCTGGAAGTGCATGAAGGAAAAATACATACACATGACTATCCTTATTCAAGGGCCGAGACAACCGGGAAATGATATAAATCTATATCTCGGGTTACTGAAAGAGGAGCTACAGACCTTATGGACAACGCCGGCCAAGACATGGGACGCAAGCAAAGGAGAGTATTTCTACATGAGAGCCGCGCTGATCATGATAGTGCAGGACTATCTCGGTTACGGCTATCTCTCCGGCCAGATGTGCCACGGATATTGCGGATGCACTAGGTGCATGGATGATACAACTTCTCCGCAGCTATCGAAAGATGGTGGGTCTTCGAAAATCATGTACATGCGGCATCGAAGATGGCTCGAGAAGGGTGACCCATGGAGAAAGCGTGGAGATCTATTCAATGGTAAGGCTGAGCATCGAGGTCCTCCACGTAAGCGTAGTGGTGCAGAAATATATGAGCTATTGAAGAACTGGGAAGAGCGCCCCTCGCCGGGAAAGATGAAGAAAAAGGAGCTAGAGCCGCTGCTGAAGGTATGGAAGATGAGATCTATTTTCTGGGACTTGGTGTACTGGCCCAAACTCGACACGCCTCATAACCTTGATCAAATGCATATCACAAAAAATATCCTCGAGAGTTTGCTTGGAACATTGATGAACATGCCGGAGAAGACCAAGGATGGGCCGAAGGCAAGAAAAGACTTGGAATTTTTGAATATCAGGAAAGATCTCCAAATGCCCAGTAAAAAGTCGTTAGAGGAGACAGAGACGGAAGATAGGGGCGAAAAAGTAAACAAGAAGGAAGAACAATATTGCCCCCCCTCTTGCTTCACCTTAGATCCGAAGGAGGTCGATCAATTGTTCAAGTGCCTTTCCGGAATCAAAGTTAGTTCCAGATACTGTGGGAAGATAAGCAGATATCTGGACACTAAGAAAAAAAAGGTTCAGCGGGATGAAGTCTCATGACTGTCACGTGATGATGACGTAGTTACTCCCGGTTGCACTTAGAGGGATTATGGACACACACGTCCGTGAGACGCTTACTGACCTATGCCACTTTTTTGATGCTATCTCTCGAAAGTCGATCAGTGTGAAGCAACTCCATAGGCTACAGGAAGTGATCGTTGTCATACTAAATGAGCTAGAGATGTACTTCCCGCCCACGTTCTTTGATGTCATGGTGCATCTATGTGTCCACATCGTGGACGACATCATCGACCTAGGGCCGACATTCCTGCACAGCATGATGTCGTTCGAGAGGATGAATGGGGTCATCAAAGGATTCGTTCGTAACATGTCCCGTCCGGATGGAAGCATAGCCCAGGGATATCTGACCAAAGAGTGCATCTCTTTCTGCGAGAGTTATCTAGGCACCGGAGACCCTGTTGTTGGTTTGCCCGTCAACAAGCACTGTGGAAGGCTCGAAGGCGAAGGTCACACCAACAGTCAGAGGGATGTGAATGTGGTCCGCTCGGGCCGACAGAACGACTTTGACAGGGCAAACTTAGTAGTGCTACAACACCTAGATGTGCTAGAAGATTTCGTGACACTGCACAAAGAGACCATCGCAAAGAACTACCGTGACCGTGGGGTGCACAGGACGGACGCTGAAGTTATTAGAGAGCACAACTCCACTTTCTTGCGTTGGTTCAAAGAGCGAGTTCTGGCTAATCCCCCGGAAGAGGGCTGTCCGGACGGAACGCTCATATACGCCTTAGCACATGGCCCGTCGACCAACCTCGCGACTTATCAAGCATATGATATCAATGGATACATGTTCTACACGGATGACAAAGATATAAACAGTGATAACCAGAACTCAGGGGTGACGATGGAAGCCATGACCGGGAACATAATTGATAGATATTACGGAAGGGTCGAACAGATCTGGGAGCTTGACTACTCTGGATTGCATAGCGCGACGATGTTCCGTGTCAGATGGGCTAAGAACGTACAAAGAGAAACAGACATTTCACTACCATGTGTATACCCGACTCCGATAGCGGTACCGTCAACGCCACCGCCAAAAATGAGCCATGGGTACATGCTAAACATGTGACACAATGTTTCTTCATAACTGACCTGAGCAATCCCAGCCGTGTTGTCGTGAGGAGAGGCAAAAGGAGCATCGTCGGAATGGATGGAGTCTCCAACAAGGAAGACTACGACCAGTACGGTGACCCGATGAGGGAAGATGATGCTGATGACGATGAAACATACGTCAAAAGAAGAATGAAGACTACATTACCTACGAAAGATCGTAATCCCTGGAAAAGGAAAAGTCACTACCATGGGCTCAATTATTCGAAAACGAAGAAAAGAGGGAAGAAGAAGATCAGTCTGAAGCGTCGTCGTCGCCCAAGCTGACAAACTAACATAATTTGTGTGTATCTATCTTGTATACCGCCGTTAGCGGTCAAATGATGTAATATATATTATACACTATTTATTATCCGGAGGGTATACGGTGTTATTGCTCCAACAGACCAAATTAAACCCTAGCTAGAGCTATACCCCTGCTATACAACTTGTACAAATGCAAATGAAAGATAAGAAAAAAATGCAAATGAAAGATAAAAAAAAAATCTATACGGGGCATAAGAAAAAGAAAAATGCAAATGAAATGAAAGAAAAAGAAAAAGAAAAAGAAAAAGAATAATGATCAGTAGTGCTTTTCGGGAGAACAAGCGCTACAGCTAACTGGCCACATAATTTTAAAACAAAAAAAATATGTTAGCAGTAGCGCGGTTTGTACTGGGCAGTGCCATAGCTAACTTAGCTATAGCGCGTTTTGCCCAGCCGCCGCGCTATAGCTAAGTTGCCTACAGCACCGGTCGAGACACACCCTATCTCTTTCCTCTCTCTCACTCTCGCTCTGTCGATCCCCTTCTTTGAGCTCCCACGCCACTGCCGACGCCGCACCCTCCCACGCCGCTGTCGACGCCAAACCCGACCCCGACACCTGCCACTGGCCGCCCCAACACTCCCCCCCGTGCCGCCCCTGCCCTTGGTCCACCCCCCGGCCCGGCCCCTCCCCCCATGCGGCCCCACCCTCGAGCAGTCACCTCCACCGGCCGGTGCCATCTTCTCTTCGCCGGCAGGTCTCTTTCTCTCTCTCTCTCTCTGACCAAATTTGGTCTCTCTGCAGATCGAAGCTAGGCACAGATCGACAAGGAGGAGAAGGATGCCCTCAGCCCCCTCAGCCCCGGCGACCCCGACCCCGATCCCAACCCCGAGGTGCGCCACCCCCTTTTCCCTCCCTCTTCATATGCTTGTTGTCCAAATATTTCCATATGTTAGAGTGTTTATATTGCTGTTAGAGTGTTCAAATGCTTGTTAGAGTGTTCATATTGCTGTTAAAATGCTTGTTAGAGTGTTCAAATGCTTGCTGTTAAAATGAAATGCAGTGACATTGGAGTCAATTTGGAGTTGCTAGAGTATTTGGAGTCAATTTCTACTCTACTTATCATGCTGTCCATTTTCATTTTGTTGCTAGAGTAAATGAAAATGAGTGTTCAGTTTGTTGGTAGAGTAAATAAATTGAAAACGAGCATTTTATTAGGCAGATTGTAGGTCTACAATTGATCTTGTGTGTCTACAATAATTGATCTTGTGAATGCTTGATGCACAGGTAGATCACCGACGTGTCGCTCAACGACGCCGCGAGAAGATCATTGACACCACACCCGCATCCTCGACAGGCAGATAGTGAGCATCCCACAACCCACACTATATATAGCTCTGTCCATGCAGATGCTAGAGGAGAGTGATGAGATGTGCATGTGGTTGTTGTGCTGCTATAGAATGTTTGGACAGATGCTGTAGAATGATAGTGAGCATCCTATATTGTTGTGCTGCTGTAGTTGTGCTGGACTTTGGTTGTTTGCAGGGAAACCGATTGCAAGTGACCTATGTTTTGCCGGAAATGTTGATTCATTTCCATTCCGGCAAATTTTAGGGGCTCTATATGTGCACTTTATAGCATAGGTCATGCCGAAATTTTTCATGAATTTTGGCATGACTAGTGCTAGAAAGTTGGACATATCGAGTGCTCGAGATTTGCTGCGACGGGAATGAAACGACATTCAGGCAAAACAAAGGTCACTTTTTTTGTCATTATTCACTTTATTATATAAAGCTCGATAATTAAACGACTACGACATTGAACCCTTGGAAACATGACCGACAATGATGAGGCCGGAGGTTCTCAGACCCAAGAAGTTCAAGCACACGCCTACCTCGACTTTCTGGCGGATCAGGAGAGACAAGCTGGGTGTCAGGACCCCCTTGTCATGACGGACAACGACGGTGGTGGCGCCGGCGCCGACACTGATGCCACCAACACCGGCAGTGAGACGGGCCCTGATGATGTTGCTAACGATAGCACGGAAGGTGGGACCTCCCAAGCCAGTGAAGGAAAGAAGGCAAAGAGGGTACGACGCCCAAATGAGCTCGGCACCGGAAGACTGGTGGTCACGGCGGTGCACCCCGGCGAGTTCGAGCCAACAGAGCTGCGGGAAGTGGCAGCATGTTACGGCAACCAACTAGCATGCATCCTATGGGATACCACTAACATCAACACCACAAAAATACGGAAGAATGAACATTTGAAGCATCTGCTCATAACTAGGTTGCATGCAAGATTCCTGTTCCCCGGTCAGAATGACGATGTCGACCCATGGAAAGATGATGCCATGAAAAAAATCAACAACAAAGCCCTAGGGAAGTTCAGCAACGCATTGAGCGCTTGGAAAACTAGGGTGAAAAAGGAGATTGAAATAGACTATGAAACCTACCCTGAGATTGTTGCAGACAATCCAAAAATTATGCTAGAGGACTTTGAAAAGTTCAAGGAGACTTGCAATGAAGAAGCTACCAAGGCCATGTCGGAGAGAGGCAAGCAGCTGCAGGCAAAGAACATGGGGAACCACCGGCTTGGAAGTCTTGGTTACACGGGAAAGAGGCCCGTGTGGGCTAAGGAGGACGCAGAACGTGAAAGTCTGGGAATTCTAGACCCATTGGCTGAGTTCACCGACCAGCAGGAGCACGACTTCATCAAGGCCCGATTCTCGTGGGACCCCAAAAAAAGATTTTTTTCACCGAGGGACCGACTACGAAATTCATGAGATTACTGGTAATTATCCTTTTACCACCTTATATTTTAGCTTCTGATCAATGAAGTCTACTACATTCTAGTCACATTCGTAAACGATTCATGCTCCATTTTGTAGAGAGAGCAACACAAGCTTGCGGCCGAAAGCGACTCGTCGACTCAGTCGTCGGCGAAGTACAAGTGGGACACTCATTTCAACCGGGCCATGAACATAATGATGGGACACCCGGCGGGCCAACGGCCGCAATATGGACGTGTGCACGGCGCCGGAGATGGCGCCACATGGAAGTACTATTATAATGAGGACCCCGAGGCCAAAAGACAGAGAAATAAGTTCAGTCAAGTGACTATCGACGAGAAGGTGGCGCGGGCGATCGAGAAAACAAGAGCTGATACCAAAGCTGAGGCAATCGGAGAAGCGGTAGCTGCCTGTAGAAATGACATGGCAGCTGCCTTTACAATCTTGATTCCAATTGTGGTCAGTTGGGTGCAACAAAATCCAAACGCAGCACCAACTGATTTTTCCATGCCCAGCTTCACCGGGAGCAACTCAATGAACACCGCACCCACACCCGTACCTACTATGGCAACCGCAACCGCACCCGCACCTACTCCCGCACCTGCTCCCGCACCCAGCTCTCACAGTAGCCCTAGCTCCGTCTCTCTCTTGAATGTCGGGCCGTCAACATTGGCTGAGCTCGATGCCCTCACGGTAAATACGCGTCGCACCCTCATCAACACAACTCGATGCCCTCTGACGCCGCACACGTACATGTCTTCGCAGGCCGACTCCACTCCGTGCACCCTCCTTTACCACATGAAGAGTGGGTTGGTGGATGTGGGGAAGGGTACTATAGTGAAGCCCAAGGATCGATTGTTCCACCGCCGGCAGATGCCTGATAACGCTTTAAGGGTGTCCGTGGCGAGTGTGAAAGCGGGCTACGAGGGTTTCCCTCGTCCCATACAAACCGATGGAGAGGATGACGAGACCCCCACGCAGCTTGTCCAATGCAAAAATTGGCCGATCCTGTGGCCGAAAAATCTTCTTCGTGTCGAGGTGGCCGGGAGAACACCAACGGGGCCTCAGGAAGGTATGACCACAACCCCACCTACACAACTACAACCATCGTCTGTGCTGCTGGGTGAGATCGAGAGACACGAGGATGGAGGGACAACCGTTCCGGCGGATGATGCCATTTGCCCCATGGAAGAGGATATGGATCATGACATGGAGGAGGATGAGTGAACCATATGAATATGATATGCATGTACCAGAGTCGGAACATCCTCGGGAGTACAAGAAGTCTTTGTTTATGCACTCTTCACAGGACACACCTCCAGATGCCGGTTCCACCCAAGCTCAACTAATAATTAGCCAGAGTCGTTCAATGCTGAGCCCGTCAACACTAGGGGCGGTACTCAGGGAGGGTCTGACAGGCCCACCAGCACCTGAGACCACCAAGAAGTAGCAGAGGAAGAGACCGAAGAGAAAATCCAATAAAGCTGCCAATGTTGGTTCTAGCAGCCAGCCGTCTTCGCAGACCAGGGTTGACAGTGCACCGATGAAACATGTGCCATTAATCCATGTCCCGGGAAAGCGAATGGTACCGGCGAATGCGCTAGCTGCCATAACAGGGGATCTCAGGAGACTCCATGACCATGTGCTTTCGACAAAGAGAAGCTTCCTCGCCTCGGATGATCCAGGATACCCACTTTATACGGTTCATGTGCCGAGCAGTGGCAAGATGTACGTCCACACATGCCCCACGGACCTCTTCTTCCTGCGATTTGATTACATCTTCCAGATGTTTCAAATGAGGACACTCGATTTTACGTTCGTCCGCCTGTATGCGCTGCACATGAACTACATCATCAGGAGAGAGCAAGTCACTGGTCTTGCGGTCGTGGATCCATACTACATGCATGAGGGCTTCTTGTCAATCAACGAAGCCAACCGTCAATATGCGAGGGAGTACATCGAAGAATTCTTGGTCATCAATAAGGACAAAGAAACGATTCTCCTACCTTATCATCCTGGGTAAGTCATCCGCGGATAGCCACTATAACAAATACATCCTTTTGTGCATTTCAATAATTACTTTGCACGCATGGAGGCTAACTTAATCGTGTATTTTGTGCAGCGGGGGGTGCCGTGCCATTCTCATCGTTCTTTACCCGTGTTACTCCCGCGCTCTATATTTGGACCCGTCAAAGAACATAGAGAAGAAAGATTACACACACATAAAGTATGTTCTGGACAGAGCTCTCCTTGGCTTCAGCATGCGGGGTGGCTACATCCAAGGAAAAAAACAAATAAGGTCGGGCTGTGTTTCGGCCACAAGATTGACTTTTGTTGCATCCAGCAACCGGCAAGAAGTGATAATGATGGATTCTACGTCATCCATCTAATGATGGAGTACAGAAGGGATGTGCAATCACTTTGCATGAAATCTTCATCCGATACCCATATCCAAAGATGGGCCGGAGCCTTTGGAGCCGTGATACGTCTCCAACGTAACTATAATTTTTGATTGTTCCATGCTATTATATTATCTGTTTTGGATGTTTTATATGCATTAATATGCTATTTTATATTATTTTTGGGACTAACTTATTAACCTAGAGCCCAGTTTCAGTTTCTGTTTTTTCCTTGTTTTTGAGTTTTACAGAAAAGGAATATCAAACGGAGTCCAAACGGAATAAAACTTTACGATGATTTTTCTTGGACCAGAAGACACACGTAGGACTTGGAGAGGAAGTCAGAAGAGTCCCGAGGGCTCCACAAGCCCTCAGGGCGCGCCCTAGGTGGGCGCCCCTGGCTTGTGGGCCCCACGGGAGTCCTCCAACCCTAATCTTTGGCCTATAAATTCAGAAATATTCCCAAACGACCAGAAGCGTCCACCAAAATACTTTTCCGCCGCCGTAACCTTCTGTACCCGTGAGATCCCATCTTGGGGCCTTTTCCGGCATCCTGCCGGAGGGGGATTCGATCACGGAGGGCTTCTACATCAACTCTATTGCCCTTCCGATGAAGCGTGAGCAGTTTACCACAGACCTACGGGTCCATATATAGCTAGTAGCTAGATGGCTTCTCTCTCCTTGATCCTCAATACCATATTCTCCTTGATGTTCTTGGAGATCTATCCGATGTAATATTCTTTTGCGGTGTGTTTGTCGAGATCCGATGAATTGCGGATTTATGATCATATTATCTATGAATATTATTTGAATCTTCTCTGAATTCTTATATGCATGATTTGATATCTTTGTATTTCTCTTCAAATTATCGGTTTGGTTTGGCCAACTAGATTGGTTCTTCTTGCAATGGGAGAGGTGCTTAGTTTTGGGTTCAATCTTGTGGTGTCCTCACCCAGTGACAAAGTAGAGGTAGCGAGGCACGTATTTGTGTTGTTGCCATCAACGGTAAAAAGATGGGGTTTTCATCATATTGCTTGAGTTTATCCCTCTACATCATGTCATCTTACTTAAGGCGTTACTCCGTTCTTTATGAACTTAATACTCTAGATGCATGCTGGATAGCGGTCGATGTGTGGAGTAATAGTAGTAGATGCAGATCATTTCGGTCTACTTGCACGGACGTGATGCCTATATGCATAATCATTGCCTTGGATATCGTCATAACTTTGCGCGTTTCTATCAATTGCTCGACAGTAATTTGTTCACCTGCTGTATTATTTGCCATCAAGAGAGAAGCCTCTAGTGAAACCTATGGGCCCCAGGTCTATTTTCCATCATATATTTTCAGATCTATAAACCAAAAAACACAAAAATACCTTGCTGCAATTTATTTACTTTTATTTTGTTTTATGTTTAAGTAATCTTTTATATCTATCTCTATCAGATCTCATCCTTCCAAGTGACCGTGAAGGGATTGACAACCCCTTTATCACGTTGGGTGCAAATGTTTGATTGTTTGTGCAGGTGCATAGATTGGGGACTTGCTTGTATCTCCTACTGGATTTGATACCTTGGTTCTTAACTGAGGGAAATACTTATCTCTACTTTACTGCATCACCCTTTCCTCTTCAAGGGAAAAACCAATGCAAGCTCAAGAAGTAGCAGGAAGAATTTCTGGCGCCATTGCCAGGGAGATCTACATCAAGCCTACCAAGTACCCACCATAAACTCTCATCTCTTGCATTACATTATTTGCCATTTGCCTCTCATTTTCCTCTCCCCACTTGTAAAATGATTTTCAGAAAAATACAAAAACATTTGCCTTTTTATTCGCCCTTCTTCTGTTCGTCTTATCGTTTGCTTGTTGGTTGCACGTGTGTTAGATTGCTTGCTTTGGCACGATGTCTCAAGAAAATACTAATTTGTGTGATTTTTCCAATACTAATAATAATGATTTTATTAGTACTCCGATTGCTCCCGCCACTAATGCGGAATCTTATGAAATTAATGCCGCTTTTCTGAATCTTGTTATGAAAGATCAATTTTCTGCCCTTCCTAGTGAAGATGTCGCATCCCATCTAAATACTTTCGTTGAATTGTGTGATATGCAAAATAAGAAAGATGTGGATAATGATATTGTTAAATTGAAGCTATTTCCGTTCTCACTACGAGATCGTGGTAAAACTTGGTTTTCACCTTTGCCTAAAAATAGTATTAATTCATGGAATAAGTGTAAAGATGCTTTTATTTCCAAGTATTTTCCTCCCGCTAAGATCATCTCCCTTAGGAATGACATAATGAATTTTAAGCAACTTGATCATGAACATGTTCCACAATCTTGGGAGAGGATGAAATTGATGATAAGAAATTGCCCTACTCATGGTTTAAGTTTATGGATGATCATACAAATTTTTTATGCCGGATTGAATTTTGCATCTAGAAATCTTTTAGAGTAGGCCGCGGGAGGTACTTTTATGGAAATCACATTAGGAGAAGCTACTAAACTCCTAGATAATATGATGGCTAATTACTCTCAATGGCATACCGAAAGATCTTCTACTAGTAAAAAAGTGCATGCGATTGAAGAAATTAATACTTTGAGTGGGAAGATGGATGAACTTATGAAATTGTTTGCTAGTAAAAGTGCTCTTAGTGATCCTAATGATATGCCTTTGTCTACTTTGATTGAGAACAATAATGAATCTATGGATGTGAATTTTGTGGTAGGAACAATTTTGGTAATAACGCGTATAGAGGTAATTTCAACCCTAGGCCGTTTCCTAGTAATTCCTCTAATAATTATGGTAATTCCTACAACAATTCTTGTGGAAATTATAATAAGATGCCCTCTGATCTTGAGAACAATATTAAAGAATTTATTAATTTGCAAAAAGTTTTCAATGCTATGGTTGAAGAAAAATTGCTCAAGATTGATGATTTGGCTAGGAACGTTGATATAATTTCTCTTGAGATTGATTCTTTGAAAATTAGATCTATGCCACCCAAGCATGATATTAATGAATCTCTAAAAGCTATTAAAATTTCTATTAATGAGTGCAAGGAAAGAACCATTAGGATGCGTGCTAAGCGAGATTGGTCTGTTAAAGCGTGTTCTTCGATTTCTTGCGATAATAATGATGAAGATCTTAAAGTTATTGGTGTGACTCCTATTGAATCTTTGTTTTCTAATATAAATCTTGATAAATATGGGACTGGAGATGAGTCAACTTTAGCTAGATGGCGTCCCAATGATTCGGAGTTTTTAGATCTTAATGAAAAAATTGATAAAAGTGGGATTGGAGAGGTCAAAAATTTAAGTAGCAATGAACCCACTCTTTTGGATTTCAAGGATTTTAATTATGATAATTGTTCTTTTATAGATTGTATTTCCTTGTTGCAATCCATGTTGAATTCTCCTCATGCTTATAATCAAAAATAAAGCTTTTACTAAACATATCGTTGATGCTATGATGAAATCTTTTGAAGAAAAACTTGAGTTGGAAGTTTCTATCCCTAGAAAGCTTTATGATGAGTGGGAACCTACTATTAAGATTAAAATTAAAGATTATGAGTGCTATGCTTTGTGTGATTTGGGTGCTAGCGTTTCCACGATTTCAAAAACTTTATGTGATGTGCTAGGTTTTCGTGAATTTGATGATTGTTCTTTAAATTTGCATCTCACGGATTCCACTATTAAGAAACCTATGGGAAGAATTAATGATGTTATTATTGTTGCAAATAGGAATTATGTGCCCGTAGATTTCATTGTGCTTGATATAGATTACAATCCTACATGTCCTATTATTCTTGGTAGACCTTTTCTTAGAACGATTGGTGCAATTATTGATATGAAAGAAGGAAACATTAGATTTCAATTTCTGTTAAGGAAGGGCATGAAACACTTTCCAAGAAAGAAAATTAAGTTGCCATATGAATCTATTATGAGGGCTACTTATGGATTGCATACCAAATATGACAATACCTAAATCTATGTTTTATGCCTAGCTAGGGGCGTTAAACAATAGCGCTTGTTGGGAGGCAACCCAATTTTATTTTTATGTTTTTTGTTTTTGGTTCTATTTTTAAAAAAATACACATTATTAACTCTGTAGTAATTGTATTTTGGTGTTTGAATTAGTGTTTGAGCCAAGTAAGACCTTTGGGATGGCTTACGGTGATAATTGATTTGATCTTGCTGAAAAACAGAAACTTTTGCGTCCAGTAACAGAATTGGATCAATTCACTGGGACATTAAAAAAACCCTTAATTTTTTACACAAGATTGATATACAAATTTACTATGTTTTCCTAGTTCTTCGGAATTTTTGGAGTGACAGAAGTATTAGAACAATTCATAGCTTCCCAGACTGTTCTGTTTTTGACAGATTCTGTTTTCTATGTGTTTTTTGCTTATTTTAATGAATCTATGGGTAGTATCGGGGGGTATGAACCATGGATAAGTTGGAATAAAGTAGATATTAGACCAATATAAATAAAGAATGAGTTCACAACAGTACCAAAAAGTGGTGATTTATTTTCTTATACTAACGGATCTCATGAGTTTGTGTTGAGTTTTGTGTTGGGGAACGTTGCATGGGAAACAAAAAATTTCCTACGCTCACCAAGATCCATTCTAGGAGATGACCATCTACAAGAGGATAGATTGCATCTACATACCCTTGTAGATCGCTAGGCGGAAGCGTTAAGAAACGCGGTTGATGTAGTCGAACGTCTTCGCGATCCAATCATGATCCGTCCCGCGAACTCCGATCTAGTGCCGAATATATGGCACCTCCGCGTTCAACACACGTACGGCTTGATGATGATTTTACCCCCTCGATCCAGCAAGTGATGGTCAAGTTGAAGCTCGAGTCCTCCGGCAGCACGACGGCGTGGTAGCGGTGGTGGTGGCGGAATCTCAGCAGAGCTTCGCTAAGCGCTACGGAGAAGAAGATAGAGGCGAGGGAGAGGAGAGGCAGCACCGTGGCGTAGAGATGTGTTCTCGGGGTGCGGCTGCCCTCTCTCTACCTCTCTATATATAGGGGAAGGGAGGAGGGGGTGGCGCCCCTAGGGTTTCCCCTAGGGGGGGGGCGGCGGCCAGAGCAGATGGGATCTCCCCTAGGGTGACTTGCCCCCCAAGCCGGGAGGTGGGAAACCCTAGGGGGGCGCCCCCAACCCTCCTGGTTACGTGAGATGGGGTGAGGGGGGTGCTCAACCCCTGAGTGGGCTGGTTTGCCCCCTCCCCTTGGCCCATAGGGCCCCCCAACACTTGCCGGGGCCCCCCGTAACCCCTTTTGGTGACACTGGTCATCACCCGGTACCCCCGGAACAATTCCGGACTCCAATACCCTTCGTCCAATATATCGATCTTCACCTCCGGAACATTCCGGAGTTCCTCGTCACGTCCGGGATCTCATCCGGGACTCCGAACAACCTTCGGTAACCACCGTAATGACTCAACTATACTTATATCGTCACCAAACGTTAAGTGTGTAGACCCTGCGGGTTCGAGAACTATGCAGACATGACCGAGACACCTCTACGGTCAATAACCAATAGCGGGACCTGGATGCTCATATTGGTTCCTACATATTCTAAGAAGATCTTATCGGCCGAACCTCGATGTCAACGATTCAGCTAATCCTATATGTAGTTCCCTTTGTCTATCGGTATGTTACTTGCCCGAGATTCAATCGTCGGTATCTCCATACCTATTTCAATCTCGTTACCGGCAAGTCTCTTTACTCATTCCGTAATACAAGATCTCGTGGCTAACTCATTAGTCACATTGCTTGCAAGCTTCTTGTGATGTTGTATTACCGAGTGGGCCCTGAGATACCTCTCCGTCATACGGAGTGACAAATCCCAGTCTTGATCCATGCCAACTCAACAAACACCCTTGGAGATACCTGTAGAGTACCTTTATGGTCACCCAGTTACGTTGCGACGTTTGGTACACACAAGGCACTCCTCCGGTGTCAGTGGTTGCATGATCTCATGGTCATAGGAACATATACTTGACATGCAGAAAAACGATAGCAATTAGCTTGATACGATCATATGCTACGTTCATAGTTTGGGTCTTGTTCATCACATCATTCTCCTAATGATGTGATCCCATTATCAAATGACAACTCATGTCCATGGCTAGGAAACCATAGCCATCTTTGATCAACGAGCTAGTTCGGTAGAGGCTTACTAGGGACAAGTTGTTGTCTATGTATCCACACATGTATTTGAGTTTCCGGTCAATACAATTATAGCATGGATAATAAACGATTATCTTGAACAGGGAAATATGATAATAACCAATTTATTATTGCCTCTAGGGCATATTTCCAACAGTCTCCCACTTGCACTAGAGTCAATAATCTAGTTCACATCACCATGTGAGTAACACTCATAGTTCACATTGCCATGTGACTAACACTCAAAGAGTTTACTAGAGTCAATAATATAGTTCACATCACCATGTGATTAACACTCAATGAGTTCTGGGGTTTGATCATGTTATGCTTGTGAGAGAGGTTTTAGTCAACGGGTCTGCAACATTCAGATCGACATGTACTTCGCAAATCTCTATGTCATATTGTAGATGCTGCTACCACGCTCCACTTGGAGCTATTCCAAATGGTTGCTCCACTATACGTATCCGGTTTGCTACTCAGAGTCATCTGGATTGGTGTTAAAGCTTGCATTGACGTAACCCTTTACGGCGAACTCTTTATCACCTCCATAACCGAGAAACTTTTCCTTATTTTTCTAAGGATATTTTTGACCGCTGTCCAGTGATCCACTCCTGGATCAATCTTGTACCCCCTTGCCAGACATGTGGCAAGGCACACATCAGGTGCGGTACACAGCATGGCATATCGTATAGAGTCTATGGCTAAGGTATATGGGACGACCTTCGTCCTTTCTCTTTCTTCTGCCGTGGTCGAGCTTTGAGTCTTACTCAACTTCACACCTTACAACTTAGGCAAGAACCCCTTCTTGGACTAATCCATTTTGAACTTCTTCAAAATCATGTCAAGGTATGTGCTCTGTGAAAGTCTTATCAGGCGTCTTGATCTATCTCTATAGATCTTGATGCCCAACATGTAAGCAGCTTTACCCAGGTCTTCCTTTGAAAAACTCCTTTCAAACAACCCTTTATGCTTTCTAGAATTTCTACATCATTCCCGATCAACAATATGTCATCCACATATACTTATCAGAAATGTTGTAGTGCTCCCACTCACTTTCTTGCAAACACAAGTTTCTTGCAAACTTTGTATAAACCCAAAAGCTTTGATCACCACATCAAAGCGTATATTCCAACTCCGAGATGCTTGCTCCAGTCCATAGAAGGATTGCTGGAGCTTGCATACCTTTTAGCATCCTTAGGATCGACAAAACCTTCTGGTTGTATCACATACAACCTTACCTCACGGAAACCATCAAGGAAACTTTGTTTTGACATCCATCTGCCAGATTTCGTAATCTGAAAATGCAGCAACTGCTAACATAATCCCAACAGACTTTAGCGTCGCCACGAGTGAGAAAGTCTCATCATAGTCAACTCCTTGAACTTGTCGGAAACCCTTTGCGACAAGTCGAGCTCTATAAATGGTGACATTACCATCAACGTCTGTCTTCTTCTTAAAGATCCATTTATTCTCAATGGCTTGCCAATCATCGGGCAAGTCCACCAAAGTCCATACTTTGTTCTCATACATGGATCCTATCTCGGATTTCATGGCTCCTAGACATTTGTTGGAATACGGGCTCACCATCGCTTCTCCATAGCTCGCAGGTTCATCGTTGTCCAACAACATGACCTCTAAGACAGGGTTACTGTACCACTCAGGAGTAGTGCGTATCCTTATCGAACAACGAGGTTCGATAGTAACTTGATCCGAAACTTCATGATCACTATCATTAGCTTCCTCTTCAACTGACGTAGGTGTCACAGAAACATCTTTTTGTGCTTCACTACTCACTGGTTGAAGTAAAGGTTCAACAACCTCATAAAGTTCTATCTTCCTCCCACTCAATTCTTTCGAGAGAAACTCTTTCTCGAGAAAGGACCCGTTCTTAGCGACAAACACTTTGCCCTCAGATCTGAGATAGAAGGTATGCCAAATCGTCTCCTTTGGGTATCCTATGAAGATCCATTTGTCCGCTTTGGGTTCGAGCTTTATCAGGCTGAAGCCTTTTCACATAAGCGTCGCAGCACCAAACCTTAAGAAACGACAACTTAGGTTTCTTGCCAAACCATAATTCATACGGTGTCGTCTCAACGGATTTAGATGGTGCCCTATTTAAAGTGAATGTAGTTGTCTCTAATGCATAACCCCAAAACGATAGTGATATATCGGTAAGAGACATCATAGAACGCACCATATCCAATAAGGTACGATTACGATGTTCGGACACACCATTACGCTTTGGTGTTCCAGGCGGCGTGAGTTGTGAAACAATTCCACATTGTCTTAAGTGATTGCCAAACTCATAACTCAGATACTCTCCGCTTCGATCATATCGTAGGAATTTGATCTTCTTGTTACGATGATTCTCAACTTCACTCTGAAATTGCTTGAACTTTTCAGACGTTTCAGACTTATGCTTCATCAAGTAAATATACCCATATCTACTCAAATCATCGGTGAAGGTGAGAAAATAATGATATCCACCGCGCGCCTCAATGCTCATCGGACCGCACACATCAGTATGTATGATTTCCAACAAGTCACTTGCCCGTTCCATTGTTCCTGAAAACGGGGTCTTAGTCATCTTGCCCATGAGGCATGGTTCGCATGTGTCAAGTGATTCAAAATCAAGAGACTCCAGAAGTCCATCGGCATGGTGTTTCTTCATGCGTTTTACACCAATATGACCTAAGCGGCAGTGCCACAAGAATGTGGTACTATCATTATCAACTCTATATCTTTTGGCATCAATGTTATGAACATGTGTATCATCACTATCGAGATTCAATAAGAATAAACCCCTCACAATGGGTGCATGACCATAAAAGATATTTCACATATAAATAGAACAACCATTATTCTCTGATTTAAATGAGTAACCGTCTCGCATTAAACAAGATCCAGATATAATGTTCATGCTCAACGCAGGCACTAAATAACAATTATTCAGGTTCATCACTAATCCCGATGGTAATCGAAGAGCGAGCGTGCCAACGGCAATCACATCAACCTTGGAACCATTTCCCACGCGCATCGTCACTTCGTCCTTCGCCAGCCTCCGTCTATTCCGTAGTCCCTGCTTTGAGTTGCAAATGTGAGCAACCGCACCGGTATCAAATACCCAGGCACTACAACGAGAGTTGGTAAGGTACACATCAATAACATGTATATCATATATACCTTGTTTGGCATTGGCCCCCTTCTTGTCGGCCAGATACTTGGGGCAATTCCACTTCCAGTGGCCAGTCCCCTTGCAATAGAAGCACTCAGTTTCTGGCTTGGGTCCAGCCTTGGGTTTCTTCACGGGAGGGGCAACTGCTTTGCCACTCTTCTTGGAGTTACCCTTCTTGCCCTTGCCATTCTTCTTGAAACTAGAGGTTTTATTGACCATCAACACTTGATGCTCCTTCTGGATGTCTGACTCAGTGACTTTTAGCATCGCGACCAGCTCGGCGACTGACTTATTCATCCCTTGCATGTTATAGTTCAACACAAAGCTCTTGTAGCTAGGTGGTAGCGATTGAAGAACTCTGTCAGTCACCACCTCTGGCGGGAGCTCAACTCCCAACTCAGCCAGACGGTTGTAGTACCCAGACATTCTGAGTATGTGCTCACTGACAGACCCGTTCTCCTCCATCTTGCAGGCATAGAACTTATCGGAGGTCTCATACCTCTCGATCCGGGCATTCTTCTCAAAGATAAACTTCAACTCCTGGAACATCACATATGCTCCATGACGTTCAAAATGCCTTTGAAGTCCCGGCTCTAAGCCATACAACATGGCGCACTGAACTATTGAGTAGTCATCAACACGCGACTGCCAGGCGTTCACAGCGTCCACAGTTGCTGGAGGGGGTGGCGCACCAAGCGGTGCATCAAGGACATAAGACTTATGGGAAGCCGTGAGGATAATCCTCAGATTATGGGCCCAGTCTAAAAAGTTGCTTCCATCATCTTTCAACTTAGCTTTCTCTAGGAACGCATTGAAATTCAGGGGAGCTACTGCTCGAGCCATTGAGCTACAACATAAATTTGCAAAGGCAACTTAGACTATTGTTCATGATAAAAGAGTTCAAATAATCATATTACTTAAAACTCCCACTCAAATTGACATCCCTCCGGTCATCCGAGTGTAACATGATCCAAATTCACCAACCCAAGTCCGATCATCATGTGAGATGAGGTGGTTTCAATGGTGAACATCTCCATGTTGATCATATCTACTATATGACTCATGTTTGACCTTTCGGACTCTTGTGTTCCGAGGCCATGTCTGTACATGCTAGGCTCGTCAAGTTTAACCCGAGTGTTCCACATGTGCAAAACTGGCTTGCACCCGTTGTATGTGAACGTAGAGTCTATCACACCCGATCATCACATGGTGCTTCGAAACGACGAACTTTCGCAACGGTGCACACTTGGGGAGAACACAATTTTATCTTGAAATTTTAGTGAGGGATCACCTTATAATGCTACCGTCGTCCTAAGCAAAATAAGATGCATAAAAGGATTAACATCACATGCAAATCATAAGTGACATGATATGGCCATCAACTCGTGCTTTTGATCTCCATCTCCAAAGCACCGGCATGATCTCCATCGTCACCGGCATGACACCATGAACTCCATCATCATGATCTCCATCATCGTGTCGCCATCGGGGTTGTCACGCCAACCATGCTTCTACTACTATTGCTACCGCTTAGCGATAAAGTAAAGCATTACATAGCGCTTAATGATTGAGACGAAGGTCATACAATAATTAAAGACAACCCTATGGCTCCTGCCGGTTGCCGTATGCATCGACATGCAAGTCGATATAAACTATTACAAACATGATCATCTCATACATCAAATATATTTCATCATGCCATTGGCCATATCATATCAGAACATACCCTGCAAAAACAAGTTAGACGTCCTCTAATTGTTGTTGCATGTTTTACGTGGCTGCTATGGGTACCTAGCAAGAACGATTCTTACCTACGCAAAGCCACAACGGTGATATGCAAGTTGCTATTTAACCTTCTACAAGGACTGCCTTTGTCGAATCCGATTCAACTAAGGTGGGAGAGACAGTCACCCGCCAGCCATCTTTATACAACAAAGTCACATGTCAGTCGATGGAACTGGTCTCATGTACGTGGACACGTAAGGTTGGTCCGGGCCGCTTCATCCCACAATACCACCGAATCAAGAAAATACCAAGGAAGGAAGCAATCTGAATATCAACGCCCACAAACTCCTTTGTGTTCTACTCGTGATGTCATCTACGCATAGACCTAGCTCATGATGCCACTGTTAAGGAACGTTGCATGGGAAACAAAAAATTTCCTACGCTCACCAAGATCCAATCTAGGAGATGACCATCTACGAGAGGTGAGATTGCATCTACATACCCTTGTAGATCGCTAAGCGGAAGCGTAAAGAAACGTGGTTGATGTAGTCGAACGTTTTTGCGATCCAATCATGATCCGTCCCGCGAACTCCGATCTAGTGCCGAACGAACGGCACCTCCGCGTTCAACACACGTATGGCTTGATGACGCCTTCACCTCCTCGATCCAGTGAGCGATGGTGAAGTAGTAGCTCGAGTCCTCCGGCAGCACGACGGCGTGGTGGCGGTGGTGGTGGCGGAATCTCAGCAGAGCTTCGCTAAGCGCTACGGAGAAGAAGATAGAGGCGAGGGAGAGGAGAGGCAGCACCGTGGCGTAGAGATGTGTTCTCGGGGTGCGGCTGCCCTCTCTCTACCTCTCTATATATAGGGGAAGGGAGGAGGGGGTGGCGCCCCTAGGGTTTCCCCTAGGGGGGCAGCGGCCAGGGCAGATGGGATCTCCCCTAGGGTGACTTGCCCCCCAAGCCGGGAGGTGGGAAACCCTAGGGGGGCGCCCCCAACCCTCCTAGTTACGTGAGATGGGGTGAGGGGGGCACTCAGCCCCTTAGTGGGCTGGTTTCCCCCCTCCCCTTGGCCCATAGGGCCCCCCAACACTTGCCGGGGCCCCCCGAAACCCCTTTCGGCGACGCTGGTCATCACCCGGTACCCCCGGAACAGTTCCGGACTCCAATACCCTTCGTCTAATATATCGATCTTCACCTTCAGACCATTCCGGAGTTCCTCGTCATGTCCGGGATCTCATCCGGGACTCCGAACAACCTTCGGTAACCACCATAATGACTCAACTATACTTATATCGTCACCAAACGTTAAGTGTGTAGACCCTGCGGGTTCGAGAACTATGCAGACATGACCGAGACACCTCTATCGTCAATAACCAATAGCGGGACCTGGACGCTCATATTGGTTCCTACTTATTCTACGAAGATCTTTTCGGTCAAACCTCGATGTCAAGGATTCAGCTAATCCCGTATGCAGTTCCCTTTGTCTATCGGTATGTTACTTGCCCGAGATTCAATCGTCAGTATCTCCATACCTAGTTATATCTCATTACCAGCAAGTCTCTTTACTCATTCCGTAATACAAGATCTCATGGCTAACTCATTAGTCACATTGCTTGCAAGCTTCTTGTGATGTTGTATTACCGAGTGGGCCCTAAGATACCTCTCCGTCATACGGAGTGACAAATCCCAGTCTTGATCCATGCCAACTCAACAAACACCCTCGGAGATACCTGTAGAGCACCTTTATAGTCACCCAGTTATATTGCGACGTTTGGTACACACAAGGCACTCCTCCGGTGTCAGTGAGTTGCATGATCTCATGGTCATAGGAACATATACTTGACATGCAGAAAAACGATAGCAATAAACTTGATACGATCATATGCTACGTTCATAGTTTGGGTCTTGTCCATCACATCATTCTCCTAATGATGTGATCCCGTTATCAAATGACAACTCATGTCCATGGATAGGAAACCATAGCCATCTTTGATCAACGAGCTAGTCCGGTAGAGGCTTACTAGGGACATGTTGTTGTCTATGTATCCACACATGTATTTGAGTTTCCGGTCAATACAATTATAGCATGGATAATAAACGATTATCATGAACAGGGAAATATGATAATAACCAATTTATTATTGCCTCTAGGGCATATTTCCAACATTTTGTGTTGTGAAGTTTTCAAGTTTTGGGTAAAGATTTGATGGACTATGGAATAAGGAGTGGCAAGAGCCTAAGATTGGGGATGCCCAAGGCACCCCAAGGTAATATTCAAGGATAACCAAGCATTTAAGCTTGGGGACGCCCCGGATGGCATCCCCTCTTTCGTCTTCGTCTATCGGTAAATTTACTTGAGGCTATATTTTTATTCACCACATGATATGTGTTTTGCTTGGAGCGTCTTGTATGATTTGAGTCTTTGTTTTTTTAGTTTGCCACCATCATCCTTGCTGTACACACCTTTTGAGAGGGACACGCATGAATCATGAATTTATTAGAATACTCTATGTGCTTCACTTATATCTTTTGAGCTAGGCAATTTTGCTCTAGTGTTTCACTTATATCTTTTTAGAGCACGACGGTGGCTTTATTTTATAGAAATTGTTGAACTCTCTTGCTTCACTTATATTATTTTGAGAGTCTCTCTAAACAGCATGGTAATTTGCATAGGTTATGAATTTAGTCCTAATATTTTGGGCATCCAAGAGGGATATAATAAAAACTTTCATATAAAGAGCATTGAGTACTATGAGAAGTTTGATTCCTTATGATTGTTTTGAGATATAAAGATGGTGATATTAGAGTCATGCTAGTGAGTAATTGTGGATTGGTAGAAATACTTGTGTTAAAGTTTGTGATTTCCGTAGCATGCACGTATGGTGAACCGTTATGTGATGAAGTCGGAGCATGATTTATTTATTGATTGTCTTCCTTATGAGTGGCGGTCGGGGACGAGTGATGGTCTTTTCCTACCAATCTATCCCCCTAGGAGCATGCGTGTAGTACTTCGTTTTGATAGCTAATAGACTTTTGTAATAAGTATGTGAGTTCTTTATGACTAATGTTGAGTCCATGGATTATACGCACTCTCACCCTTCCACCATTGCTAGCCTCTCTAGTACCGCGCAACATTCGCCGGTGCACTACACCCACCATATACACTTCCTCAAAACAGCCACCATACCTACCAATTATGGCATTTCCATAGCCATTCCGAGATATATTGCCATGCAACTTCCACCGTTCCGTTTTATTATGACACGCTCCATCATTGTCATATTGCTTTGCATGATCGTAAGATAGCTAGCATGATGTTTTCATGGCTTGTCCGTTTTTTTATGTCATTGCTATGCTAGATCGTTGCACATCCCGGTACACCACCGGAGGCATTCATAAAGAGTCATATTTTTGTTCTAAGTATCGAGTTGTAATTCTTGAGTTGTAAGTAAATAAAAGTGTGATGATCATCATTATTAGAGCATTGTCCCATGTGAGGAAAGGATGATGGAAGCTATGATTCCCTCACAAGTGGTGATGAGTCTCCGGACTTTACAAAAAAATAAAATAGGCCAAAGAAGCCCAAATAAAAAAATAGAGAAAAAATGAGAGAAAAGAGAGAAGGGGCAATGCTACTATCCTTTTACCACACTTGTGCTTCAAAGTAGCACCATGATCTTCATGATAGAGAGTCTCCTATGTTGTCACTTTCATATACTAGTGGGAATTTTTCATTATAGAACTTGGCTTGTATATTCCAATGATGGGCTTCCTCAAATTGCCCTAGGTCTTCGTGAGCCAGCGAGTTGGATGCACACCCACTTAGTTTCTTTTTGAGCTTTCATAAACTTATAGCTCTAGTGCATCCGTTGCATGGCAATCCCTACTCACTCACATTGATATCTATTGATGGGCATCTCCATTGCACGTTGATACACCTAGTTGATGTGAGACTATCTCCTTCTCTTTGTCTTCTCCACAACCACCATATTCTATTCCACCTATAGTGCTATATCCATGGCTCACGCTCATGTATTGCGTGAAAGTTGAAAAAGTTTGAGAACATCAAAAGTATGAAACAATTGCTTGACTTGTCATTGGGGTTGTGCATGATTTAATACTTTGTGTGATGAAGATGGAGCACAGCCAGACTATATAATTTTTTAGGGATAACTTTCTTTGGCCATGTTATTTTGAGAAGACATGATTGCTTTATTAGTATGCTTGAAGTATTATTGTTTTTATGTAAATATTAAACTTTTGTTTTGAATCTTATGGATCTGAATATTCATGCCACAATAAAGAAAATTACATGGATAAATATGTTAGGTAGCATTCCACATCAAAAATTCTATTTTTATCATTTACCTACTCGAGGACGAGCAGGAATTAAGCTTGGGGATGCTTGATACGTCTCCAACGTATCTATAATTTTTTATTGTTCCATGCTATTATATTATCTGTTTTGGATGTTTTATATGCATTAATATGCTATTTTATATTATTTTTGGGACTAACTTATTAACCTAGAGCCCAGTGCCAGTTTCTGTTTTTTCCTTGTTTTTGAGTTTTACAGAAAAGGAATATCAAACGGAGTCCAAACGGAATAAAACTTTACGATGATTTTTCTTGGACCAGA
This sequence comes from Thinopyrum elongatum, assembly GCA_011799875.1. Classification (NCBI taxonomy): domain Eukaryota; kingdom Viridiplantae; phylum Streptophyta; class Magnoliopsida; order Poales; family Poaceae; genus Thinopyrum; species Thinopyrum elongatum. The sequence continues at coordinate 568,717,378 of CM022300.1, read as the reverse complement.
AGACACACGTAGGACTTGGAGAGGAAGTCAGAAGAGTCCCGAGGGCTCCACAAGCCCTCAGGGCGCGCCCTAGGGGGGGCTGGCTTGTGGGCCCCACGGGAGTCCTCCAACCCTAATCTTTGGCCTATAAATTCAGAAATATTCCCAAACGACCCGAAGCGTCCACCAAAATACTTTTCCGCCGCCGTAAGCTTATGTACCCATGAGATCCCATCTTGGGGCCTTTTCCGGCATCCTGCCGGAGGGGGATTCGATCACGGAGGGCTTCTACATCAACTCTATTGCCCTTCCGATGAAGCGTGAGTAGTTTACCACAGACCTACGGGTCCATAGCTAGTAGCTAGATGGCTTCTTCTCTCTCTTTGATCCTCAATACCATGTTCTCCACGATGTTCTTGGAGATCTATCCGATGTAATATTCTTTTGCGGTGTGTTTGTCGAGATCCGATGAATTGTGGATTTATGATCAGATTATCTATGAATATTATTTGAATCTTCTCTGAATTGTTATATGCATGATTTGATATCTTTGTATTTCTCCTTGAATTATCGGTTTGGTTTGGCCAACTAGATTGGTTCTTCTTGCAATGGGAGAGGTGCTTAGATTTGGGTTCAATCTTGTTGTGTCCTCACCCAGTGACAAAGTAGGGGTAGCGAAGCACGTATTTGTATTGTTGCCATCAAGGGTAGAAAGATGGGGGTTTTCATCATATTGCTTGAGTTTATCCCTCTACATCATGTCATCTTACTTAAGGCGTTACTCCGTTCTTTATGAACTTAATACTCTAGATGCATGCTGGATAGCGGTCGATGTGTGGAGTAATAGTAGTAGATGCAGAATCGTTTCGGTCTACTTGACACGGACATGATTCTATATGCATAATCATTGCCTTGGATATCGTCATAACTTTGCGCTTTTCTATCAATTGCTCGACAGTAATTTGTTCACCAACCGTATTATTTGCCTTCAAGAGAGAAGTCACTAGTGAAACCTATGGCCCCCGGACATGACGCCTTTCACTAAGCTTGGGTGCACCCTCCCGGATATGGACAGATGGGAAGAGTGCACTGCTTGAAGACAATGTGTCTGTTTAGTTAGTTGTTACTTTCTGTACGACGAAACTTCAAATGTCTCAGTACGACAAAACTATTAGATGTAAATGGTGCCGCGCTCTTGTTAATTAGTTTCGGTACGATGAAATTTGTTAACTATGTTTACTATGTGTTGCTTCTATTTCATAATTGTTTCTCCCCACAAGCCGACGTATCTTATGCTGCATATTATCATTGAATTCGCTTGATGATATATGTGCATCTCTGACAGGTATATAGATCAACGATGGTGAGGAAATGGTATGCCGTGTATGTAGGGCATGTCCCGAGTGTGTACGATGAGTGGCCAGAGTGTCAGGCCCAAGTGTACCGCGCCCGTGGCGGAAGCCAGAAAGGGTTTGATAGCAGAATGGAAGCCGAAGCTAGTTACTTGAGATTCATAGCGCAACAGAGGATACAGAATCAGCGCCGCAAAAACTACTACATAATCTCGCTTTTGCTCATCGTGATCGCTCTTCTCTCGTATGTCATAGTTTAGGTAGATGATGAAACATGTGTGTGCGGTGACAATGTAAGAGACAAGTGATCATTAACTTGTATCGCTATTTCGAGATGATGATGAGATCGACATCATTTGTGTTCGATAATGATAATAGGATGAGACTATGTTGTACCACTTCGATGATGATGATGAGACATTCCTTTTTCATATAGTTTCAATGTATGTGTATGTTCTAATTGTATAAAACCTGTAAAAATACAAATACAAAAAAAAATACTAGCAGCAGCGAGGGGTTTTGGAGTAGCAGCAGCACTGCCTTACCAGTAGCATTGCACCTAGAGGCGCGCTACAGAGTATTAGCAGCAGCGATGGCCAGAAGCGCGCTACTGCTAGGTATAGGTAGCAATAGCGCTGGGTAAGAACCGCGCTACTGCTAAAATTTAGCTGTAGTGCCGTAGCAGTAGCGCGGGCATCCGCGCTACTGCTAGCCAATAAACCCGCGCCACTACTAGGGTTTTTCCTAGTAGTGAAGAAACGACCCCAGGGCTCAACATATAAATAGAGGGGCAGGGCTAGCACCCGGAAGACATCAAGATTCACCAAGCCGTGTGCCGGCAACCCCGCCCCCTCTAGTTTATCCTCCGTCGTAGTTTCCATTGTGCTTGGCGAAGCCCTGCGGAGATTGTTCTTCACCACCACCGTCACCACGCCGTTGTGCTGCCGGAACTCATCTGCTACTTTGCCTCTCTTGCTGGATCGAGAAGGCGAGGACGTCATCGAGCTGAACATGTGCTGAACGCGGAGGTGCCGTACGTTCGGTACTTGATCAGGACGGATCGTGAAGGTGTACGACTACATCAACCGCGTTGATAAACGCTCCCACTTAGCGATCTTCAAGGGTATGAAGATGCTCTCCCCCTCTCGTAGCTATGCATCTCCATGGATAGATCTTGCGTGTGCGTAGAATTTTTTTTGATTTCCATGCAACGTTCCCAACAACAAGTCTCTTTACTCGTTCTGTAATACATCATCTCGTAACTAACTCCTTAGTCACTTTGTTTGCAAGCTTCTTGTGATGTTGTATTACCGAGAGGTCCCAGAGATACCTCTTCGATACATGGAGTGACAAATCCCAATCTCGATCCATGCCAACTAAACAGACACCTTCGGAGATACCTATAGAGCATCTTTATGATCACCCAGTTACGTTGTGATGTTTGATAGCACACAAGGTATTCCTCCGATATCCGGAAGTTGCATGATCTCATCGTCGAAGGAATATGTATTTGACATTGAGAAAGCAGTAGCAATAAACTGAACAATCATATGCCAAGCTAACTGATGGGTCTTGTCCATCACATCATTCTCCTAATGATGTGATCCCGTTATCAAATGACAACTCATGTCCATGGTCAGGAAACCTTAACCATCTTTTGATCAAAGAGCTAGTCTAGTAGAGGCATACTAGGGACTTGGTGTTTGCTTATGTATTCACACATGTATTTAAGTTTCCAATCAATACAATTCTAGCATGAATAATAAACCTTTATCAAGATTAAGGAAATATAATAATAACAACTTTACCATTGCGAAGGGCCTTTCTATTTACTTTATGCAATTTTTATTTTTATTTGAGTCTCCATCTTCTCTTATAAAGCACCAACTAAGGGGCACTATGATTGTACTTGAGCATTGGATGTAGCTAATATGCGAGTGTGTTTCATGAATGGATCAATGATTGAGCATGATGGGCTAGGGATAACTTGCTTTAGTGTTGATATTTTGAAAGACATGGTTGCTTGTTGATATGCTTGAGTATTGAAATCTTCAGGTCAAAACTAGACTATTGCTTTGAATCATATAAAAGTCCAAATATCCATGCTACAAAAGAAAAGAATATTTGATGAAAATGTTAGGCAGCATTCCACATAAAAAATTCTATTTTTATCATTTACCTACTCGAAGACGAGTAGGAATTAAGCTTGGGGATGCTGATACGTCTCCAACGTATCTATAATTTTTGCTTGTTCCATGCACTACAAGAAATCTGTTAATACAAGACGGTTATAGTCTGTCACAGACCAGGAAAAAACTGTCATGGGTGCCCACCCATGACGGATCTGAAATCCATCATGTGTATCGCGTCATAATTTGACATCGTGCCGACCTTGATGGTTCTTGACCGTCATGGGTCTGCCCCAGGCCCGCCCAAGGCCCAAACATTGGTGACAGAACAAACCGTCATGTAACGACGCCACATAGGATTTTCAATTGACCAACTTGAATGACGTGGCTGCCTACGTGGACACTATTTTTCAAGATGGGGCAGCAAGACACGTATTGATCGTTGCTATTAAGGATAACAAGATGGGGTCTATTCCTACATGAATGGATCTTGTCTACATCATGTCATCATTCTTATCGCATTACTCCGTTTCTCCATGAACTTAATACACTAGATGCATGCTAGATAGCGGTCGATGTGTGGAGTAATAGTAGTAGATGCAGGCAGGAGTCGGTCTACTAATCTTGGACGTGATGCCTATATAATGATCATTGCCTGGATATTGTCATAATTATTTGAAGTTCTATCAATTGCCCAACAGTAATTTGTTTACCCGCCGTATACTATTTTCTCGAGAGAAGCCACTAGTGAAATCTACGGCCCCCGGGTCTATGCTTTATCATATTTGCTTTGAGATCTATTTTTATTTGCTATTGTTTTCAGATCTATTATTCTAAAAACCCAAAAATACCTTGCTGCACTTTTTCTTAATTTATTTTATTTTATTCTATCGCGAGATCTATTTATCCAAAATCATACAAACCAATCTATCTTTTACCCGAGAGGGATTGACAACCACTCTTACGCGTCGGGTTGCAAGTATTTGTTCTTTGTGTGCAGGTACCATTTACATAGTGTTGCTTGGTTCTCCTACTTGTTCGATAACCTTGGTTTCATAACTGAGGGAAATACCTACCGTAGTTCTGCTGCATCATCCTTCCTCTTCGGGGAAATACTGACGCGGACACGAGCCATCAAGAAAGGATTTCTGGCGCCGTTGCCGGGGAGACATCATCAACATCTATCAGGTTCCTAATCACAAATCTCATCTCCTTGCAATTTACATTATTTGCCATTTGCCTCTCGTTTTCATCTCCCCCACATCACAAAAATTTGCCGTTTTATTTGCCCTCTTTTTCGTTTGTCGTTTTCTCGTCAGACCTATCTTTTTGTGTGTGATCTTGCTTGCTGTACTTTGTCACTATGGCTAGAATGACTACCCCTCCTTTGTCACCAGATTTTAAAGTTTTATACTTCAAGCAGAGACAAGGAGAAAATTTGAAAGATGCTTGGTATAGGCTAATGGACTCCTATCGCATTTGCAATCTCAAAGGGGATGCAAAGATTTTGCTTCGAAACTTCTATATAGGATTAGCTTTGCATTATAGACAACTCTTGGATTTTGCCGCTAAAGGGAACTTTATTGAGCTTGATGCTAATACTGCTTATGAGATCCTAGAAGGAATTTTGGGAATTCCACCAACCAAAAAGGGGGCTTCCCTTCACTCCAGAAGGAGCTCAAATTTTAGACAAGTTAAGTGATTTGCATAAACATCTGGTTGAGTTGCAAAAATATAACGAACCTCTTAAGCATATCAGTGGAAATCTCAATCGCATGAATACTTTGATTACTCTTTGCAATAAGTGTTTGGATATTTTAGATCTCAAGATGGTCTCTTTTCTGGAAAATCTTGGGAAGCGCAAAGAGCCTCCCGGATTTGAACAGGCCCTTTCAAAAGTTGCAAAAACTAAAGATGACAATACTTGAATCTATGCTTTATGCCTAGCTAGGGGCGTAAAACGATAGCACTTGTTGGGAGGCAACCCAATGAATAATTTTTTTTTGCCTTTTTCTTTCTGTTCTTGAGTGTTTGCACAATTATGCCTCTGTTATGATTGTTTTTTTATGTTTTAATTAGTGTTTGTGCCAAGTAAAGCCTTTGGGATAGCTTTGGTAATAGTTGATTTGATCCTGTTGAAAAACAGAAACTTTTGTGTCCAGTAATATAATTGTATAAATTCACAGATGCGACAAAAAATTCTGAATTTTTTACACAAGATTTATATACAAATTTCATCTGTTTTCCTAATTTTTCAAAAAAATTGGATTATAGAATTATGAGTAAAATTCGAGTCTTTACAGACTGTTCTGTTTTTGACAGATTCTGTTTTCTTTGCATTGTGTGCTTATTTTGATGATTCTATGGATTGTATCGGGGGGTATAAGCCATGGCAAAGTTAGAGTACAGTAGATATAATGCAATAACAAAATTTGAATGGGTTTTCTACAGTACTTAAAGTAAAGATTGGTTTTCTTATACTAACGGATCTCACGAAGGTTTTGTTAAGTTTTGTGTGATTGAAGTTTTCAAGTTTTGGGTGAGATCACGATGGATGAAGGAATAAGGAGTGAGAAGAGCCTAAGCTTGGGGATGCCCCATGAAACCCCAAGGCAATATTCAAGGAGAAGCAAGCAACTAAGCTTGGGGATGCCCCGAGTGGCATCCCCTCTTTCTTCTAATGACCATCGGTATTTTACTTGGAGCTATATTTTTATTCGTCACATATCATGAGTTTTGCTTGGAGCGTCTTGTATTATATGAGTCTTTGCTTGTTTTGCTTTTTAGTTTTTCACAAGTATCCTTGCTGGACACACCTATTTGAGAGAGCCAAAATTATACTATTATTTGTTAGAATTGCTCTTTATGCTTCACTTAATTTTTTTGAGCTATGGAATTGCTCTAGTGCTTCACTTATATCTTTTTGAGCACGGTGTGCTTTAATATTTTTGAAGAAATACTCTCCTGCTTCACTTAGATTTATTTGAGAGTTAGTAATTTTGAAGAAATTCTCTCATGTTTCACTTATATTATTTTGAGAGATGAAAACTTTTATGCTCATGTTCTTCACTTAAATTTGTTTGAGCTTGCCAAAAGAAATTGTAATATATGAAACTAGTCCCAAAGTGATAGATATTCAAGAGGGATATAATAAAAACTTTCATGAAGATCATTGGACAAATTAAACTTGATTCTTTGTAATAGTTTTGAGATATGATGATAGTGATATGTGAGTCATGTTGGTGAGTAATTATGCTTTAGTAAGAATATTGGTGTTAAGGTTTGTGATTCCCTATGCAAGCACGAAAGTCAATAGTTATGCAATGAAATTACATCCTACTTGTGGTGCATTATTCGGTGTTAGTTATGCTCAATGCTCGCTTATGTAATTTTTCGTTTCTTGGTTGGATGCTTCTCAATCTTTTTGCTAGCCTTCACTTGTAGTAAGTAGGAATACTACTTGTGCATCCAAAATCCTTAAACCCAGTTTTGCCATATGAGTCCATCATATCTACCTATATGCGGTATTCCCGTGCCGTTCTAAGCAAATTTGTATGTGCCATCTCTAATTTTCAAAATAATTTCCTTTTTGTGTGCTCGTACCGCTCATGAAACGTTAGGGGGCGGCTGATATTTTTCCATGCTAGATGTGTTATTCTCAAGATGAGTGTTTATTCACTTGTCATTGCATGAGAGTACGGCAATGGTATTAGGGATGCCCAGTACCGAAATGAAAAATGAATTTACTTTATGTTATCAAATAATAAATTCCTTGGAAAGTGTTGGTATGGACGGCACCCGTGAATACGGCTAGCCATTGAATGTGAAAGTATGGTGAGGAATAAACTTTATTTTTTTGTTTGGGAACCGCCTATGATATATCTAGCATGGAAAGTATTGGGAATTACTCGATCGTTTTTGTTGTCACGAAAAGCATGCCACCCAAAATGTTTTATCTCTATTTTTTCGCTTTGAGCTCTGGCACCTCTACAAATCCCTACTTCCCTCTGCGAAGGGCCTTTCTATTTACTTTATGCAATTTTTATTTTTATTTGAGTCTCCATATTCTCTTATAAAGCACCAACTAAGGGGCACTATGATCGTACTTGAGCATTGGATGTAGCTAATATGCGAGTGTGTTTCATGAATGGATCAATGATTGAGCATGATGGGCTAGGGATAACTTGCTTTAGTGTTGATATTTTGAAAGACATGGTTGCTTGTTGATATGCTTGAGTATTGAAATCTTCATGTCAAAACTAGACTATTGCTTTGAATCATATAAAAGTCCAAATGTCCATGCTACAAAAGAAAAGAATATGTGATGAACATGTTAGGCAGCATTCCACATCAAAAATTCTGTTTTTATCATTTACCTACTCGAGGACGAGTAGGAATTAAGCTTGGGGATGTTGATACGTCTTCAACGTATCTATAATTTTTGCTTGTTCCATGCTGTTGATACGTCTCCAGTTGTTGTTTTTTGCTTGTTTTTTACTTTGCAGAATATCAGTACCAAACGGAGTCGAAACGCAGTGAAACTTTTTGGAGATTTTTTCTGGACCAGAAGACACCTGTTGGGCAAAATAAGTACCGGAGGGGGGCTCCGAGGGGAGCACAACCCACCTGGGCGCCCCTGGGGGCCCAGGCGCGCCCTGGTGGGTTGTGCCCACCTCGGCCGCCTCCCGCACCGCCTCTTTGCTCTATAAATACCCCAAAAATCCAAAAACCCTAGGGGAGTCGACAAAACACAATTCCAGCCGCCGCAAGTTCCAGAACCACTAGATCCAATCTAGACACCATCACGGAGGGGTTCATCATCCTCATTGGTGCCTCTCCGATGATGTTCGAGTAGTTCATTGTAGACCCACGGGTCCGTAGTTAGTAGCTAGATGGCTTCCTCTCTCTTTTGATTCTCAATACAATAGTCTCTTGGAGATCTATTTGATGTAACTCTTTTTGCGGTGTGTTTGTTGGGATCCGATGAACTTTGAGTTTATGATCAGATCTATTTATCCATGAAAGTTATTTGAGTTTCTTTGATCTCTTATATGCATGATTACTTATAGCCTCATATTTCTTCTTCGAATCTTTGGTTTAGTTAGGCCAACTAGATCGATTTTTCTTGCCATGGGAAGAGGTGCTTTGTGATGGGTTCGGTCGTGCTGTGTTCTTTCCCAGTGACAAAAGGGACAGCAAGACACGTATTGATCGTTGCTATTATGGATAATAAGACGGGGTCTATTCCTACATGAATAGATCTTGTCTACATCAGGTCATCGTTCTTATTAAATTACTCCGTTTCTCCATGAACTTAACACACTAGATGCATGCTGGATAGCGGTCGATGTGTGGAGTAATAGTAGTAGATGCAGGCAGGAGCCGGTCTACCAATCTTGGACGTGATGCCTATATAATGATCATTGCCTGGATATCGTCATAATTATTTGAAGTTCTATCAATTGCCCAACAGTAATTTGCTTACCCGTCGTATGCTTTATCATATTTACGCCCCCCCTGTCTATTCTTTATCATATTTGCTTTGAGATCTATTTTTATTTGCTATTGTATTAAGATCTATTATTCTCAAAACCCAAAAATACCTTGCCGCACTTTTTCTTTATTTATTTTATTTTGTTCTATCGCGAGATCTATTTATCCAAAATCATACAAACCAATCTATCTTTTACCCGAGAGGGATTGACAACCCCTCTTACGCGTCGGGTTGCAAGTATTTGTTCTTTGTGTGCAGGTACCGTTTATATAGTGTTGCTTGGTTCTCCTATTGGTTCGATAACCTTGGTTTCATAACTGAGGGAAATACCTACCGTAGCTGTGCTGCATCATCCCTTCCTCTTCAGGGAAACAAAGATACGGACACGAGCCATCATGATCCACTCCTGGATTACTTTGGTACCTCCCTGCCAAACTTATGGCAAGGCACACATCTGGTCTGGTACACAGCATGGCATACATAATAGAACCTTTGGCTGAGGCATAGGGAATGACTTTCATTTTCTCTCTATCTTCTGTCGTGGTCGGACTTTGAGTCTGACTCAATTTCACACCTTGCAACACAGGCAAGAACCCTTTCTTTGACTGGTCCATTTTGAACTTCTTCAGAACTTTGTCAAGGTATGTGCTTTGTGAAAGTCCTATTAAGCGTCTCGATCTATCCCTATAGATCTTGATGCCCAATATATAAGCAGCTTCACCGAGGTCTTTCATTGAAAAATTCTTATTCAAGTATCCTTTTATGCTATCCAGAAATTCTATATCATTTCCAATCAGCAATATGTCATTCATATATAATATCAGAAATGCTATAGAGCTCCCACTCACTTTCTTGTAAATACAGGCTTCACCATAAGTCTGTATAAAACCATATGCTTTGATCACCTCATGGAAGCGTATATTCCTACTCCGAGATGCTTGCACCAGTCCATAGATGGATCGCTGGAGCTTGCACACTTTGTTAGCACCTATAGGATCGAAAAAACCTTCTGGTTGCATCATATACAACTCTTCTTTAAGAAATCCATTAAGGAATACAATTTTGACGTCCATTTGCCAGATTTCATAATCATAAAATGCGGCAATTGCTAACATGATTCGGACAGAATTAAGCACCGCTACAGGTGAGAAAGCCTCATCGTAGTCAACCCCTTGAACTTTTCGAAAACCTTTCACCACAAGTCGAGTTTTGTAGACAGTGATATTATCATCAGCGTCCATCTTCCTCTTGAAGATCCATTTATTTTTAATGGCCTGCCGATCATCGGGCAAGTCCACACTTTGTTCTCATACATGGATCTTATCTCAGATTTCATGGCCTCAAGCCATTTGGCGGAATCTGTGCTTGATACGTCTCCAACGTATCTATAATTTATGAAGTATTCATGCCATGTTTACAACAATTTTATATGGCTTTGGTATGACTTGGATGGAACTAACCCGGACTAACGTTGTTTTCAGCAGAACTACCGTGGTGTTGTTTTTTATGCAGAAAGAAAAGTTCTCCGAATGCAACAAAACTTTTTGAAGATTTTTTTGGAACAAAAGAGGCACTAGAAGCTTCGTGGGAGGGCCAGAAGAGCCACGAGGAGGGCACAACCCACCAGGGCGCGCCAGAGGGGCCTGGCTTGCCCCGGTGTGTTGTGCTCACCTCGAGGCCCATCTTCGCGTGATTCCAACGCTGAAAATCCTATAAATAGAGAAACCATCAGAAATAACCCTATATCAGAAGTTCCGCCGCCGCAAGCCTCTGTAGCCACGAAAAACCAATCTAGAACCCGTTCCGGCACCCTGCCGGAGGGTGACGGAAATCATCACCGGTGGCCATCTTCATCATCCCGGCGGCCACGATGATGAGGAGGGAGTAGTCCACCCTCGGGGCTGAGGGTTTGTACCAGTAGCTATATGTTTAACCTCTCTCTCTTTCTCTCTCGTGTTCTTGAGATGTCACGATCTTGATGTATCGCGGGCTTTGTTAATATAGTTGGATCATATGGTGTTTTCCCCTCTCTATCTTGTTGTGATGAATTGAGTTTTTCCTTTGAGATTTCATTTTTTTATCGCATTGAATACTTTGTTGGATTTGAGAGCACTTGATCTATGTCTTGGCACTCAACTTTCGGATTCCCGAGGTGACATTGGGGTAATCTATGCATAGGGTTTGATGCACGTTCTCGTCTTTGTTTCTCCGGTAGAAATCTTGGGGCACTCTTTGAGGTTCTTTGTGTTGGATTGGGTATTATGAATCTAAAATTGTTTGATATCGTATAATCAACTCACGGATACTCGTGGTGACATTGGAGTATCTAGGTGACATTAGAGTTGGTTGATGTGTATCATATGGTGTTATTTTAGTACGAACTCTTGGTTAGATCGATCGGAAAGAATAGCTTGGTGTTATTTTAGTACGAACTCTAGGATAGATTGATCGGAAAGAATAGCTTTGAGGTGGTTTCGTACCCTACAAACAATTTCTTCTTATGTTCTCCGCTAGATAGGAACTTTGGAGTGATTCTTCATCGCACGTTGAGGGAAGGTTATATGATCCATTTATATTAGCATTGTTGAGAGATTGCACTAGTGAAAGTACGGACCCTAGGCCTCATTTTCAAGCATTTCAATACCGTTTGTGCTCCGTTTTATCAATTTCTACCTTGCTGTTTTTTATTGTTCTTATTACAAAAATTAATATCTACTATCCGTATTACACTTGTATCACCATCTCTTCGCCGAACTAGTGCACCTATACAAATTACCATTGTATTTGGTGTGTTGGGGACACAAGAGACTTTTTATTATTTGGTTGCAGGTTTGTTTGAGAGAGACCATCTTCATCCTACGCCTCCCACGGATTGATAAACCTTAGGTCATCCACTTGAGGGAAATTTGCTACTGTCCTACAAAACTCTGCGCTTGGAGGCCCAACACGAGTCTACAAGAACAAGTTGTGTAGTAGACATCAAGCTCTTTTCTGGCGCCATTGCCGGGGAGGTGAGTGCTTGAAGGTATATCTTTAGATGTTGCAATTGAATCTTTTAGTTTCTTGTTTATCACTAGTTTGGTTTATAAAACAAAACTATAAAAAATGGAATTGAGGTGGCCTCATATTATTCGTCTTTATCTTGTCTTTCTTGAAAATGATGGATCGGAAAATTGTGCTCAATTGATAGAAGAATATTCAATAAAATGTTTGGCAAAAATGATGAGCATGATTGCAATGTTGTTAGTATGAATTCTTTGAATATCCATGATGCTAGTGGTATGCAAAGCCATAAGCTTGGAGATGCTATGTTTGATGAAGATGATATTTTTAGTACCCCAAGTTTTGATGAGAAAATTTATTATGATGATAGCATGTCTCATATTTATGATGATTATATTGATAAAAGTGGATTTGGTGAGGTCATGACTTTATTTAATGATGATTCCACTATTTTGGAAGAGGTTTCAATTGATTTTGACAATCAAGTTCCTATCTATGATGATTATGGTGATGACATGTATGCTATAAAGAATAATTATAACCATGAAACTTGTCACCATAATTTTAATGTTCAATTTGATTATGTCAAACAAGTATCTCATGATAGTTATTTTGTTCAGTTTGCTCCCACCACTATGAATGAGAATAAATTTGCTTATGTGGAGAGTAATAATTTTTTTATGTATGTGGATCATGAAAAGAATGCTTTATGTGATAGCTATATTGTTGAATTCATTCATGATGCTACTGAAAATTATTATGAGAGGGTAACATATGCTTTTACATATTGCAATAATATCAAGCTTCCTCTTTATATGTTGAAAATCTTGAAGTTTTGCTTGTTTTGCCTTCCTATGCTAGTTGATTCTTGTTCCCACAATTTGTTTGCTCGCAAAATCCCTATGCATAGGAAGTGGGTTAGACTTAAATATGCTAGTCATATGCTTCATGATGCTCTGTTTATGTTTCAATTCTTATCTTTTATGTGAGCATCATTGAAATCATCATGCCTAGCTAAAAAGGCATTAAAGAAAAAGCGCTTGTTGGGAGACAACCCAATATTTACCCCTACTTTTTTTGTGTGTTAACATGATTAAGCTACTATAGTAATCATTTTTTTATAGCTTTTGTTTAAATAAAGTGCCAAGTAAAGCCTTTGGGATAGTATGGATGATAGTTGACTTGATTCTGTGCAAAAACATAAACTTTTGCTTCCAGTAACATAATTGTTTAAATTCACTGGAGCGTCGAAAAACTCTGAATTGTTTTACAGATGATTGATCTACAAATTTCCTATGTTGTCCTAAATTTTCAGAATTGTTGGAGTTTCAGAAGTATGACTAACTTTCAGATCTTTACGTACTGTCCTGTTTTTCACAGATTCTATTTTCAATACATAGTTTGCTTGTTTCATAGTTTCTATGGCTTATATTGCTTAATATAAATTGTGGAAATTGTAGGGTACAGTAGGCATTGTGTGAGAATAATTATGAATCTTATCTTGATAGTACCAAAGTGAATGATTTGTCTTTATCATACTAACCCATCTCACAAAGTTCTGTTAAGTTTTGTGTGATTGAAGTTTTCAAGTTTTGGGTGAGATATCGACATGAGGAGAATAAGGAGTGACAAGACCCTAAGCTTGGGGATGCCCAAGTCACCCCAAGGTAATATTCAAGGAATATCTAAGCAACTAAGCTTGGGGATGGCCCGGAAGGCATCCCCTCTTTCGTCTTCAACATTATCGGTAACCTCACTTGGAGCTATATTTTTATTCGTCACATTATATGTGTTCTGCTTGGAGCATAATTTTCCTTTTATTAGGATTTGCTTGCTGTTATTTATAATAATGTTTTGTATCTTTTACTTCAAAAAAAAAATGTCATGTATAGCCTTTGCCATGCTTATTTTGCAAGTCTATATGTTGTTGTTTGAAAACAGAAAGTTGCTCGCTAGTGCGTAAATTCTTGAGAAAAGTCAGAATGTGATAAAATATTGAATTTTTTGCTAAATAAGCTATGATAAATTTTCTACTGTGTAGTCAATTTTCATAATTTTTGGAGTTAGGGAAGTGTGAGTAAAATTGCACTCTTTACAGACTGTACTGTTTAGACAGATTGCTGTCATGTTTGCATTGTTTGCATATGTTTGCTTGTTTAATGATTCTATTTGAGGATAAGACTATTAAATATGCAGAGGCATTTAGTATGCAATGTTAAATAATAATTTTAGTGATTTGCTACAGTAGAGAATGATAAGGTTTTTGCATTGATTTATACTAAATTATCTCACGAGTTCTTGTTGGGTTTTGCGTGGATGAAGTTTTTAAGATTTAGGGGAACCGTGATATAAAAGGAATTAAGGAGACACAAAAGCTCAAGCTTGGGGATGCCCAAGGCATCCCAAGATAATATTCCAAGAAGTCTCAAGCATCTATGCTTGGGGATGCCCCGGTAGGCATCCCACCTTTCTTCATCAACAATTATCGGTTAGTCTCGGTTGAGCCTAAGTTTTTGCTTCTTCACATGAGTTGTGCTATTCTAGGAATGTCATTTTATTTTGTTTTTCTTGCTGTTTTAATAAAATACTTAGATCTGAAAGTTTTTAAATAAGAGAGAGTCCTCAATTAGCTACCCCTTTACTTAACTACTCGCTTGATCTTCACTTATATCTTTTTAGAGTAGTTTGTCATTTACTCTTGTGCTTCACTTATACCCTATGAGTAAATTGTTGAATGAATTGAATATCATAAAGTTGAAATTATATGTGCTTCACATGCCTGTATTATGCCTAGTAGTAGCTTCACATTGGGTTTAGAAAGTGAAATCTTTTGAAGCTTGACAATCACAATATTGGTCATACAAGCAATTCATGAATGATTAGTATAAGGAAGAGAACTTTCACATACAAATATATTATCTTGGTCATCTTCTATGATTGTGAATACCCATTAATTATTTTCAAACTAGAGAAAATTAGTTGAAGTTGGACAAGGAAGACAACGTAATGAGTTATGGTTGTGTATATTTGCATAGAAATTATTGTTATGGATCCTCCAACATGTGGTGTTTGCCTAGGATCTTTTGCTAGCCAAAAATTCGTACTAAGTAGAGATATACTTGTGCATCCAAAAACCCTTAAACCCAGTTACTTGCCATGAGTGTCCACCATACCTACCTATGGATTGAATAAGATCCTTCAAGTAAGTTGTCATCGGTGAATAAAGCAATAAAAATTGCTCCTAAATATGTTTGATCTTTTATTGTAAGGGAAAATTGAGCGTTGTACGAACTTGTGATGGCAAAGTAATAAATGCGACGTACTGCATAATAAAGGTTGCTATCATAAGGGGCAATATAACGTGACGTTCCTTTGCATTAAGAGTTTGGGCATCCAAAAAATAAAAAGTGCATGACAACCTCTGCTTCCCTCTGCGAAGGGCCTATCTTTTACTTTTCAGTATTTACTTTTATGCAAAGAGTCAATAGTATGAATTCTCATTTCAACCTCAACTATTCTCTAGTTGGCAAGCATCATGTGGTGGGGAAAGATCTAGGCACATATGACCAGTCAAATATATTTGATCATGATTTATTATTGTTGACAATTATCTCTATGATAAATGAGTTGGGAGGCGAAATATTAAGCCCCTATCTTTCTCTGTGTTCGATGGATGCCATTTGTTCTAAAAATATGCTTTGAGTACTAGCAATCATAGAAGACTATATGATGATTGAGTATGTGGAGCTCTTACTTAGACTCTGTTGAATAAGTTGAATTGCCAATGTTTGGTGACTAAGAATATAGATTGTTGAGTTTCAAGAGAATTCATTGTTTGAACCTTAACATGTGAATTGATTGCTAGTTTATCATGATGAGTTTTATGAGAAAGAGTTGCTGTTATGATGCTAGGAAAAGTGACTGAAATTATCATTGATCAAACTTATGCACTTTGCTAGCATTCACACTTCGTAAATTATTTCTTTTATCATTTACCTACTCGAGGACGAGTAGGAATTAAGCTTGGGGATGCTGATACGTCTTCAACGTATCTATAATTTATGAAGTATTCATGCCATGTTTACAACAATTTTATATGGTTTTAGCATGATTTGGATGGAACTAACCCGGACTAACGCTGATTTCAGCAGAACTAACGTGGTGTTGTTTTTTGTGCATAAATAAAAAGTTTCCAAATGCAACGAAACTTTTTGACGATTTTTTTTGGAACAAAAGGTGAGAGGTCCAGAAGAGCCACGAGGAGGGCACAACCCACCAGGGAACGACAGAGGGGCCTGGCTTGCCCGGTGGGTCGTGCTTACCTCGAGGCCCATCTTCGCGTGATTCCAACGCTGAAAATCCTACAAATAGAGAAACCATCAGAAATAACCCTAGATCAGAAGTTTCGCCGCCGCAAGCCTTTGTAGCCACGAAAAACCAATCTAGACCCCGTTCCGGCACCCTGCAGGAGTGGGAAATCATCACCGGTGGCCATCTTCATCATCCTGGAGGCCACCATGATGAGGAGGGAGTAGTCCGCCCTCGGGGCTGAGTGTTTGTACCGGTTGCTATGTGTTTAACCTCTCTCTCTTGTGTTCTTGAGATGTCACGATCTTGATGTATCGCGGGCTTTGTTAATATAGTTGGATTATATGGTGTTTTCCCCTCTCTAACTTGTTGTGATGAATTGAGTTTTCCCTTTGAGATTTCGTTTTTTATCGGATTGAATAGTTTGTCGGATTTGAGAGCACTTGATCTATGTCTTGGCACTCAACTTGAGGATTCCCAAGGTGACATTGGGGTAATCTATGCATAGGGGTTGATGCACGTTCTCGTATTTGTTTCTCCGGTAGAAATCTTGGGGCACTCTTTGAGGTTCTTTGTGTTGGATTGAGTATTATGAATCAGAAATTGTTTGATGCATATCGTATAATCAACTCACGGATACTCGCGGTGACATTGGAGTATCTAGGTGACATTAGAGTTGGTTGATGTGTATCATATGGTGTTATTTTAGTACGAACTCTTGGTTAGATCGATCGGAAAGATTAGCTTGGTGTTATTTTAGTACGAACTCTAGGATAGATTGATCGGAAAGAATAGCTTTGAGGTGGTTTAGTACCCTACAAACAATTTCTTCTTAAGTTCTCCACTAGATAGGAACTTTGGAGTTATTCTTCATCGCACGTTGAGGGAAGGTTATATGATCCATTTATATTAGCATTGTTGAGAGATTGCACTAGTGAAAGTACGGACCCTAGGCCTCATTTTCAAGCATTGCAATACCGTTTGTGCTCCATTTTATCAATTGCTACCTTGCTGTTTTTTATTGTTCTTATTACAAAAATCAATATCTACTATCTGTATTACACTTGTATCACCATCTCTTCGCCGAACTAGTGCACCTATACAAATTACCATTGTTTTTGGTGTGTTGGGGACACAAGAGACTTTTTATTATTTGGTTGCAGCGTTGTTTGAGAGAGACCATCTTCATCCTACGCCTCCCACGGATTGATAAACCTTAGGTCATCCACTTGAGGGAAATTTGCTACTGTCCTACAAAACTCTGCGCTTGGAGGCCCAACACGAGTCTACAAGAACAAGTTGTGTAGTAGACATCAAGCTCTTTTCTGGCGCCATTGCCGGGGAGGTGAGTGCTTGAAGGTATATCTTTAGATGTTGCAATTGAATCTTTTAGTTTCTTGTTTATCACTAGTTTGGTTTATAAAACAAAACTACAAAAAATGGAATTGAGGTGGCCTATTTAATGTGTAGTAGACATCAGGGCACATCATAGCTTCTTCATAGTTCGTAGGTTCGCCGTTATCTAACAACATGAATTTCAGGACAGGATTACCATACCACTCTGGTGTAGAACATGTTCTAGTCGACCTGCGAGGTTTAGTAGTAACTTGATCCGAAGTTTCATGATCATCATCATTAGCTTCCTCTCTAGTTGGTGTAGGCATCACGGAAACGGTTTTCTCTGATGTGCTTCTTTTCCAATCCGATTTGGGTTCGAGCTTATCAGGCTGAAGCCTTTTGACATAAGTGTCACAACCCCAAACTTTAAGAAACGACAGCTTAGGTTTCTTGCCAAACCACAGTTCATACGGTATCGTCTCAACGGATTTTGACGGTGCCCTATTTAATGTGAATGCGGCTGTCTCTACTGCATAACCCCAAAACGATAGTGGTAAATCGGTAAGAGATATCATAGAACGCACCATATCTAATAAAGTACGGTTACGACGTTCGGACACACCATTACGCTGTGGTGTTCTAGGTGGCGTGAGTTGTGAAACAATTCCACATTGTTTTAAATGAAGGCCAAACTCATAACTCAAATATTCGCCTCCGCGATCAGATCGTAGAAACTTTATTTTCTTGTTACGATGATTCTCCACTTCACTCTGAAATTCTTTGAACTTTTCAAATGTTTCAGACTTGTGTTTTATCAAGTAGATATACCCATACCAACTCAAATCATCTGTGAAGGTCAGAAAATAACAATACCCGCCGCGTGCCTCAACACAAATCGGACCGCATACATCGGTATGTATTATTTCCAATAAGTCATTAGCTCGCTCCATTGTTCCGGAGAACGGAGTTTTAGTCATCTTCCCCATGAGGCATGGTTTGCAAGTATCAAATGATTCATAATCAAGTCATTCCAAAAGTCCATCCGCATGGAGTTTCTTCATGCGCTTTACACCAATATGACCTAAACGACAGTGCCATAAGTATGTTGCACTATCATTATCAACTTTGCATCTTTTGGCGTCAATATTATGAATATGTGTATCACTACGATCGAGATTCAACAAGAATAGACCATTCATCAAAGGTGCATGATCATAAAAGATATTACTCATATAAATAGAACAACCATTATTCTCTGACTTAAATGAATGAACAACTCGCAATAAAAAGATCCAGATATAATGTTCATGCTCAACGCTGGCACCAAATAACAATTATTGAGGTCTAAAACTAATCCCCAAGGTAGATGTAGAGGTAGCGTGCCGACGGCGATCACATCGACCTTGGAACCATTCCCGAAGCGCATCGTCACCTCGTCCTTAGCCAATCTTCGTTTATTTCGCAGCTCCTGTTTCGAGTTATAAATATGAGCAACCGAACCAGTATCAAATACCCAGGCGCTACTACGAGCATTAGTAAGGAACACATCAATAACATGTATCAAATATACCTTTGTTCACTTTGCCATCCTTCTTACCCGCCAAGTATTTGGGGCAGTTCCGTTTCCAGTGACCATTTTCCTTGCAGTAGAAACGCTCAGTTTCAGGCTTGGGTCCAGCTTTGGGTTTCTTCACAGGAGTGGCAACTTGCTTGCCTTTCTTCTTGAAGTTCCCTTTCTTTCCCTTGCCCTTTTTCTTGAAACTAGTGGTCTTGTTAACCATCAACACTTGATGCTCCATCTTGATTTCTACCTCCGCCGATTTCAGCATCGCGAAGAGCTCGGGAATCATTTTCAGCATCCCTTGCATATTATAGTTCATCACGAAGCCTTTGTAGCTTGGTGGCGGTGACTGAAGAACTCTGGCAATAACACTCTCAACTGGAAGATCAATTCCTAGCTGAGTCAAGTGGTTATGATACCCAGACATTTTGAGTATGTGTTCACTGACAGAACTGTTCTCCTCCATCTTACAGCTATAGAACTTGTTGGAGACTTCATATCTCTCAACCCGGGTATTTGCTTGAAATATCAACTTCAGCTCTTGGAACATCTCATATGCTCCGTGGTTCTCAAAACGCTTTTGGAGCCCGGGTTCTAAGCCGTAAAGCATGGCACACTGAACTATCGAGTAGTCATCAGTCCGCGTTTGCCAGGCATTCACAACGTCTAGATTAGCGGGAACGGGTTGGCTGCCTAGTGGTGCATCAAGGACATAATTTTTCTGTGCAGCGATGAGGATAATCCTCAAGTTACGAACCCAGTCCATGTAGTTGCTACCATCATCTTTCAACTTAGCTTTCTCTAGTAACGCATTAAAATTCAAGGGAACGGTAGCACGGGCCATTGATCTACAACATAGATGTGCAAAAACTATTAAGACTATGTTCATGATAATTTTTAGTTCAAATAATCAAATTACTAATGAACTCCCACTTAAATCAACATCCCTCAATTTCTAAGTGATACATGATCCAAATCAACTAACCCATGTCCGATCATCACGTGAGAGGGGGTAGTCTTCAATGGTGAACACATCTATGTTGATCATATCTACTATATGACTCATGTTCGACCTTTCGGTCTCCAGTGTTCCGAGACCATGTCTGTACATGCTAGGATCGTCAACGTAAACCCAAATACTCTGCATGTGCAAAACTGGCTTAGACCCGTTGTATGTGAACGCAGAGTCTATCACACCCGATCATCCCGAGGTGCTTCGAAACGACGAACTTTAGCAACGGTGCATACTCGGGGAGAACACTTTTATCTTGAAATTAAGTGAAGGGATCATCTTATAATGCTACTGTCGTTCTAAGAAAAATAAGATGCATAAAGGATAAACATCACATGCAATCAAAAATATGTGACATGATATGGCCATCATCATCTTGTGCTTTTGATCTCCATCTCCAAAGCATTGGCATGATCTCCATCGTCACCGGCATGACACCTTGATCTCCATTGTTGCGTCGGGGTCGTCTCGCCAACTATTGCTTCTACAACTATTGCTAACGCATAGCGATAAAGTAAAGCAATTACATGGCGCTTAGTGATTGACATGTAGGTCATACAATAATTAAAGACAACCCTAAGGCTCCTGCCGGTTATCGTACTCATCGACATGCAAGTCGTGAACTTATTACAAAACATGATCATCTCATACATCAACATATATTACATCATATCTTGACCATATCACATCACAACATGCCCTGCAAAAACAAGTTAGACGTCCTCTACTTTGTTATTGCAAGTTTTACGTGGCTGCTACGGGCAACTAGCAAGAACCGTTCTTACCTACTAAAAACACAACGGTGATTATCAAGTTGCTATTTAACCTTCTGCAATGACCGCCGTAGTCAAATCCGATTCAACTAAAGTAGGAGAAACAGACACCCGACAGCCACCTTTCTGCAAAACAAGTTGCATGTTAGTCGGTGGAACCGGTCTCATGTGCGTGGACATGTAAGGTTGGTCCGGGCAGCTTCATCCCCCAATGCCGCCGAATCAAAATAAGACATTGGTGGGAAGCAATATGAACCTCACCGCCGACAACTCTTTTGTGTTCTACTCATGCATATCATCTACGCATAGTCCTGGCTCATGATGCCACTGTTGGGGAACGTTGCGTGGAAAACAAAACTTTTCAACGCACACGCAAGATCTATCCATGGAGATGCATAGCTACAAGAGGGGGGAGAGCATCTACATACCCTTGTAGATCGCTAAGCGGAAGCATTTATCAACGCGGTTGATGTAGTCGTACACCTTCACGATCTGTCCCGATCAAGTACCGAACGTACGGCACCTCCGCATTCAGCACACGTTCAACTCGATGACGTCCTCGTCTTCTCGATCCAGCAAGAGAGGCGAATTAGTAGGTGAGTTCTGGCAGCACGACGGCGTGGTGACGGTGGTGGTGAAACTATCCGTAGGGCTTCGCCAAGCACAACAGACGTGGACGAAGGAGGAACTAGAACTAGAGGGAGACGGGGCGCCGCACACGGCTTGGGGATCATGGTGTGTGTTGTCCCTCTCCCTCCTCTCATATATATAGGTGGGGGGAGGAGGAGAGGCAGCGTAGGGCGCCCCAAGGGGGCCGGCGGCCAGCCCTAGGCGCCCCCCTTCCCTTCCTAGGGGGGTGGAGCAGAAGGCAGGAGGGGGCCCGGCGGCTCCTTTGCCTTAGGCGCCCCCTATCCTTCGCAAGGGGGCCGGCGGCCAGGGAGAGGGCGCGCCAGCCCCTTGTGGGCTGGTGTGTTCCTCCCCTCGGCCCAATAGGCCCAAAAACTCCCCGTAGGTCTGCCGAAACCCCTTCCGGTGATCCGATGAATATCTGGTGCATTCCAAAACCTTTCCGGAGACCAAATAGTATCGTCCTATATATCGATCTTTACCTCCAGACCATTCCGGAGCTCCTCGGCATGTCTGTGATCTCATCCGGAACCCCGAACAACATTCGGTCACTATTTCACATAACTCATATAATACTATATCGTCAACGAACGTTAAGCGTGCGGACCCTACGGGTTCAAGAATGATGTAGACATGACCGAGACGCTTCTCCAGTAAATAACCAATAGCGGGACCTGGATTCCCATATTGGTTCCTACATATTCTACGAAGATCTTCATCAGTCGAACCTTTATGACAACATACGTAGATCCCTTTGTCCGTCGGTATGTTACTTGCCCGAGATTCGATCGTCGGTATCTCCATACCTAGTTCAATCTCGTTACCGGAACGTCTCTTTACTCGTTCCATAATACATCATCTCATAACTAACTCCGTAGTCACTTTGCTTGCAAGCTTCTTGTGATGTTGTATTACCGAGAGGGCCCAGAGATACCTCTCCGATACACGGAATGACAAATCCCAATCTCGATCCATGCCAACTCAACAGACACCTTCAGAGATACCTGTACAGCATCTTTATGATCACCCAGTTACGTTGTGATGTTTGATAGCACGCAAGGTATTCCTCCGGTATCCGAGACTTGCATGATCTCATGGTCGAAGGAATATGTATTTGACATTGAGAAAGCAGTAGCAATAAACTGAACGATCATATGCTAAGCTAATGGATGGGTCTTGTCCATCACATCATTCTCCTAATGATGTGATCCCATTATCAAATGACAACTCATGTCTAAGGTCAGGAAACTTTAACCATCTTTTGATCAACGAGCTAGTCTAGTAGAGACATACTAGGGACTTGGTATTTGCTTATGTATTCACACATGTATTTAAGTTTCAAATCAATACAATTCTAGCATGAATAATAAACCTTTATCATGATTAAGAAAATATAATAATAACAACTTTATTATTACCTCTAGGGCATATTTCCAACACGTCCGCCACCGTGTTCGGACGCCAGACGAACCGCACCGCCTCAGGTGAGGAAGCGACGGCTGCCCTAGCGCCGGATCCATGCGCCATTTGGGCGGACGCAATGGATTCTCGACGGAAGTAGTCCGAGCGCTGCCGTGCACGGGCCTCCTCCCGTGAGTGGCGGAGCGCAAGCCAGACGACCATCTCCTCCTTGGGGCCGCATGGGATGAGCTCGGGATTGACGGATTTGCAGGTGAAGGATTCGGATCCGTTGCCCGTCATGCTGGAGACGGCCGGACGCCGTCCGAGACGATCTTGGTTGGCGAAGGGGAGTTGATGTGAGTGGAGTGAAGTGGCTAGGGTCTGGTCCGGCAAGCGGGTGGGGAGGAATGTATGTGGTGTCGGATGAGCCCGGGCGCCTTCATATCCACACCATATTTGGGCTGGATATAATCGGTGCTGGTCAGCCCGGGCGTTTGAGGCCCGGTTAAGGCGCCCGACTGGTTCGAAATTTCGTGACCGGTCAGTGACCGGGCGGCCCGCCCTGATGTTTGAGGAGGGTTTAATGTGCCCGACTGTAGATGCTCTAAGCATGCTATAAGGAGTACATGACATCCCAATTCCCATGCCAAGAAGGCCATCCCTAAAAAAAAGAAAAAAGAAAAACAAGAAGGCCAGAGACATCGTGGGATGTGTACTCTCTCAAAAAAATGTGGGCTGTGTACCGCGGATGAAGAAACAGACACATCTGTGCACACTTTCGTATGGAATGGATGCATCGTAGGAATTACGGTCCGACATATGTTGCATTCAGATTTCCTATCATATTTTCTAATATTATATTCATATAGGGATGTGTGGCATCCGAGAGCCACAAATCCTCATCCGTCCACTAGATCTCTACTGTAGTGAGTACTGATCAAAATTGGATCGACAAAACCAAATCATGTTATTAAATACAGTGGTGATAAGCGATTAAGGAAAGCAAACTGAGATCAACTACGAGCCCATGCTTTCATAGTTACTGTTTTTTTACAAAGAAAATATATTAATATCGCGGAGAGCTTCCATAGTTAGTTAGTATAGCCAGACCATCCCCGCAAAAAAAAAGAATATAGCCAGACCACCATATTTTAGTTAGTAATATATCATAGGTGGACACTTTCACAAACAGGAGCTAGTTATATTCTGCCGGTAGCATGACATATTTGACCAAAGGAATTAACTAGCCAAACAATTTCAATCGCTGCAGGTCGTCGCGCAACGCTCACGAATTTTCTCCGAGGTGACCGTTAGTATGATACAGCAGTTTAGGGAAGTGCTATCTGGGGAGAAAACCATTACCGGGGCCAACATCGCTTCCCTTGGTTCGACCTGCCTTAGAGCATCTACAGCTGTAATGGGCTAATTCAGACCCTCAAAGACGCGTCCGCGGGCACTGACCTGATACATGTTTTGCTGATCACTACCTACTTGATCAGTCACTGCTTGTTGAAGACACACATTTTTCCTTTCCTCAAAATGGTCATTTCTACCAAGCGCCGAGAAACATGGAGAAGAAGTTTGCTTTACCATTTAAGGGTTGCACAGTTCCTAGCTTAAACTTGTCGTACTACTTACATGACACATGTATCATCAATTATTATTATTATTATCATTATTATTTAGAGTTGGTTGATCCGTGAAAACTAGGGACCATAGAGTTACGACAAGAACTAAACCCGTTGTTTTCAATCAAATACGATAAAAGAAATGTAGGCTAGTTGCCATCCTTTGCTGATTTTCATGATTGAACTGGTTGAACTGAAGTGTTCTCTAACGTTAACTCGGTTCTTGAAAAAAAAACGCCCCATAGAAAAGGCATAAAGTAGGCTAGTTCCCGTCATTTGTTCAGGGGTATTGCAAGGGTCGTCTAGTTCCTAGCTTAAACTTATCATACTGCATATACATGATGCATGAATGTTAAACAACAACAACAACAACAACAATAATAATAATAATAATAATAATTTAGAGTTGGTTTATCCGTGAAAACTGGGTCCGAACGCGATTTCTCCCGCAAACCGGAGACAAAAGTGGGAGGTTTGCGGGAGTCCGAACAACCGAAACGTCGCTTTCTGACACCCCCGGCCCACCCAAAACCCTTCTCAGACCCCGCAATCCCATCCTCCTCATTTTCTCTCTTTCCTTCTTTCTCTCTTGCTTCCGTCGCCGCTCCACTACCCCGGCCACCACACACACCCCTGCCGAAACTCTATGTCTCCGTCACCTCCGGCGCTCCAGCAGGGCTCCCCGACGCTTCTCCTCCATGTCCGTTCCTCCGACCGTCCCGCCAGGTACCATCTGCTACCGCTATTCTCATCATGCCCGACAACTGTTCGATGAATCGCCGGAGCTGAAAACAGTTGCCCCTTCTTCTTCTTCTTCTTCTTCTTCTTCTTTGTAACAATGGATTCTGATTTGGAGTACGTAAACAAGCAGTATGTTGAGTCGTCCAATGGCTCGTCAGACGAGGAGGAGTACTCCGATGAGACGGCGATGATGCAGGCGGTCCTTGAAGACGCGGAGCGTGCGGAGGATCATGTTCTCAATTTCAAGGGCTCGATCAAGGGTCATCTAGTGCTCAACCGCAACAGGGCGTGCGGGCATTTGACAATGATGGCCAACTACTTGGCCCCCGATGCACTATTCGCTGGCCATTTTCGCCGGCGTTTTCGGATGCGCAAGACTGTCTTCGATCATTTGTACCATGGCGTCCGGTCCTACGATGACTACTTCATCCCGAAGAAGGACGTCGTGGGAACGATTGGTTTCTCTGGTTACCAGAAGTGCACGGCCGCACTCCGGATGCTTGCATATGGCACGACCGCTGATTCATGGGATGAGTACCTATGGATGTCTGAGAGCACATGCAGAGATGCCACAGTCAGGTTTGCAACTGCGGTGGTCGAGATGTTCGGACCTCGGTACCTGAGAGAACCAACTATGGCAGACACCGAGAGACTCTTGGCAATCTCAGAAGCAAGAGGGTGGCCAGGTTTGCTTGGATCGCTTGACTGCATGCATTAAAAATGGAAGACCTGTCCGAAGGCTTTACAAGGGCAATATCAGGGTCATGTTAAGAAGCCCACTATCATTCTTGAAGCAGCTGCATTACAGGATCTTTGGATTTGGCCCGCTTTCTTTTGCATGCCCGGGTCTCACAATGAAATTAATGTGATGCAACGATCACCGTTGTTTGCGAGGATGACTGAAGGAAAAGCTCCTTCTTGCCACTATACTGTCAATGGACATGAGTACAACATGTGGTACTATCTGGTTGACGGTATCTATCCTCCATGGACTACCTTTGTCAGCACCATCTCTAACCCGTCTGGCAAAAAAAGGACCACTTAGCCCAAAGACAAGAAGCAGTTAGAAAGGATATGGAGAGAGCATTTGGAGTTTTGCAGGCTCGTTTTGCATTTGTTCGTGGACCTGCTAAACAATGGGAGGTGATGACATGTTGTGTGGTCATGCACAACATGATCGTCGAGGATGAGGGTGACGATGCTGCCGCAGCTCTGGAATTTAAGAACATGGGTGATCCTATACAACTTCCGGACCAAAATCCGGCCACACTTGTAGAGTTTATTTAAATGCAACAACAAATTCGACATCGACCAACTCACGAGCAGCCAAAGGAAGATCTGATTGAGCATCAGTGGGCGGTGAAAGGGGACAACAATGTTGGGATGTAATATTTGAACCTTTTAAAATTTGAACTAGTGCTGCATGCGGCTATTTAAACGTCTGTCTCATTTGCATGTGGCTATTTGATCATGCGGACTTGAAAAATAAATGAGGAAGGCCGGATGTATGTGGCTAGCGTTGGATGACGTCCTCCCGCTTTCGTGTCCGCGGACGGATGCGGGAGGAAATTTTGCGGGTTGCCGTTGAAGATGTCTTATTTCCTTTGTCTAAGTTTATGGATCCAATTGTATACAGGGTCCAGTTATCCTTATAAATTTGACGAATAAAATTTGAGTTATTATGTGCACATCGGATGCGTGTGTTGTGGTGCACCGGCGTAAGAACCCATGCATGCATCTTGAGTGTTGACGGTTGACTGCTGCACCGCACGCCTCAGCCGACCTGCTTGGCTGATGGCATGCTGGTCGTCGGACCAAGACCGGCAAGATGGCTTATTCAAAAACATTCGAGAAGGCCCACCCCGGCGCGTGACCGACCGATCCGTTTGGCCGGGCGAGGTGCCATCTAGCTATCTGGGGTAGGTTGGTTACGCTACGCTGGTCCGGTGGTCAATGCTTGCTTGGTGGCGGAGTGCGGTCTGACCGGACGGCCAGCGCCATCGGATTTCTCACTCAGGTCGACCGCGTGGTGATAGGCCAGACCAAGCGCGGCGGGCGTGCGCGGTCCACCGGTGAGGGCGTGCCCCGTGAGACGAGGCTGTTGCCCCGTGAGGGCGTGCGGTGGTGCCGTGCCACGGGGACGGAAAGGGGCACTAGCAATGGCGCCCAACGACGCGGTGGGTCTGACGGGCGCCGTCGTGTCTAGGTGAGATCTCGGACGACGCAACGCAGCTAGCATCGCGTGGATATACCGCGTCCATCCATCCATCCATCCATGGTTGCATGCATGCATGGCCTGGCTACGCCCGCGACGCTAGCCGCTTGCTGTTGTCAGTCGTCGGCCCCGGCCGGCCACACCATCCATGATGGATCGATCGATCCGTCGAATCGACCGACCTCTCGTGGTCGATCGTGGCCACATGCCCGATCCATGCAAAACGAGCATACTGGCTCGCTGGTACAGTGGTACACGTACGAACCCACGCACGCGCACGCACCATCTGGGGCGGCAAAATTTCGTGTTTTGACCCTTTTTGCTAATAAATTTAGGATCTGACCCCTGTTTGAAAATATTTTGGGATCTGACCCTTTTCCTACCGCCAGACCCCTTGGCGGTAGGGTATAACCGCCAGACCCCGGTCTGGCGATAGGCTGTTATACCCTACCGCCAAGGGGTCTGGCGGTAGGCCCTGGGCACGCTCTGTGTTGGAAACTTAGAACATTTTGGCGGTAGGATGTCCAACCCTACCGTCAAGGGGCATGGCGGTAGGCTACTATACCCTACCGTCAAAGTGCCTGGCGGTAAGAAAAGGGTCAGATCCCGAATTTTTTTTTAATGAGGGTCAAATCCCGAAATAGTATACGAAAAGGGTCAAAACACGAAATTTAGCCACCTGGGGCAGGGGCTGGGAGTTGGTGTGACCGTGCGTGCGTGCGTGCGTATCACCAATGCCACAGCGTGCAGGTGCTCGCCTCGCGGTGCTTTCCCAGTTTGGCGTAGCTAATACTAGTACACACCACGGAGTCCAACAGACGGCCGGACGTTGCAGGCAAGGGAAAGATCACGCAGCTATGGCTGCATCGATCTCATCTGCATGCCCGGCAGTCGCTACCTGTTAACTACTACTACTCGTACTATGGCTACCCATCTCTGTCAACGGTCGTGGATCTCCCATTTCGCTCGTGTGCCCCTATAAACGCGCCGACGCGTCGCTGTCGTGGGTAAAGCGGCGGTAAAACTACGTATCCTGCCTGGACTCGATCACGCCGTACAGGTAATTGACGGGGTCATACGTGCTAGGTACATCACCCACTGCAGCTGCAGGAGGATGTGGATCACGACTCACAAACCATTCCCACCCATCCGTACGCTTTATTCGATCAATTCTTCTTTCACTCTGCCCACGAGCTTCACTTCTCAGGATGACGCCCGCCGGCTCTATGATTTGGGCTCGTTTGGCCGCCGCCCAAGTTTGCAGTAATTTTTACCGCTTGGCTCATACCGCAAAGTAGTGTGTGGATAACTTTTTCTTTTCTGTTTTCTATCTATAGAAAATATCATCATCGCTAGCTTTATTAATTTAAACCGCAGTCACATCGTTAATGATCTTATCAACTAGGCAATCGGGAGGTTCATTCACCCAGTTACAAGAATTCTTATTTCTAAAAGACAAACTAGCTAGCTCATCAGCCACATAGATTCACGATGAGGGTGCAAGAACTTAACCTTTGCGAACATTGTCGCCAAAATCGGCACACTCCACAAAGATGGCCGCCGCTGCATCCCATAATTGTGAATTCCCAGTTCAAAACAATGCCACCCTTACCACTCACTGTTACTATATTCGCCGCCGATGTGGGAAGACGAGACCTTCCCACATAGCCATGGCTTCCATTGTTACTATATCCGCAACATGCTGGTCGCCAGCCATACTTTGCCCTTACTACCCATTTGAGGTCCGTGCCTCCATCACCATGCTCGCGTCCAAATGATTTGGAATGAAAGATACGCTGGAATCTTCCACCATAGATCAGAGATGCCTCCACCACCACCCACCATTATTAATTTAAACCACAACCACATTTTTCATGATCTTATCAACTAGGCAATCGGGAGGTTCATTCACCCAGTTACAAGAATTCTTATTTCGAAAAGACAAACTAGCTAGCTCATCAGCCACATAGATTCACGATGACGGTGCAAGAACTTAACCTTTGCGAACATTGTCGCCAAATCGGCACACTCCACAAAGATGGCCGCCGCTGCATCCCATAATTGTGAATTCCCAGTTCAAAACAATGCCACCCTTACCACTCATTGTTACTATATTCGCCGCCGATGTGGGAAGACGAGACCTTCCCACATAGCCATGGCTTCCATTGTTACTATATCCGCAACATGCTGGTCGGCGGCCATACTTCCCCCTTACTACCCATTTGAGGTCCGTGCCTCCATCACCATGCTCGCCTCCAAATGATTTGGAATGAAAGATACGCTGGAATCTTCCACCATATATCAGTGATGCCTCCATCACCACCCACCATTATTAATTTAAACCACAATTACATCTTTCATGATCTTATCAACTAGCCAATCGGGAGGTTCATTCGCTCAGTTACAAGAATTCTTTTGAAAAGAATCAAATTAGCTAGCTCATCCGCCATTTAGCTTCACGATGACATGACAATGATAAGAACTTAACCTTCCCGATCATTGCCGCCAAGTCGGCACACTCCACAGAGATGGCCGCCGCTGCATCCCGTCATTGTGAATTCCCAGTGCAAAACTTGATAACTCCCAGAGAATCTCATTCAACCCCAATCTAGTGGAATCCCATTGAATTTGCAAAGACGAGACCATACTTTCATTGTTACTATATCCGCAGCATGCTGGTCGATGACCATACTTCGCCTTTCCTGCCCATTAAAGGCCCCTGCCACCTGCCACCATCTCCATGCTTGTGTCCCAAATAATTTGGAATGAAAGATACGCTAGAATTTTTCACCATAGATCGACGATGCCACCCATCATGTACCTGAATTAGAGAACATATTTGCTAATTATCAGGTGTCTGATAATTCATGTTGCGGAGTCAAACGATGGATTTGCTAATTCTCAAGTGTACGGTAATTAGTTAAATCTCAATCAGCACCAAGAGTCATCAATCTAACATTGAGATCCATACAAGACTTCATATATTTTTTAACTATGAGAACAAACACCATAACTTCTTGCACTAGGTACACAAAAGTACTACTCACACTAAACTTCTTGCACCAGTCACACTAAACTTATCTTTTAAACATACTTGTAAAGTCGACTGACTCGATTGGGACAACCCAACATATCAATCAATTTTGTTGTCGTGGTAAAGTGGTCTTAAGTAGAAGGTAACTACGTATCGTGCTTGGACTAGTTCATATCATACAAGTAATTGACCCAGTGATATGGGCTACATCACTCCAACAAAAGAAGATGTGGATCGCGATGCACACAATGATCTGTTCGACAAGCCAATCGCATGTCAGCCACTCTAATGGTCTTCACCTCTGCCTACCAGCTTCAATTCATGGGAAGATGACAAGCTCAATGATTTGGGAAAGTTGAGCGGCCGACGTACAAATTTTATCGCTTAGTTGTCGTGTTAAACTGGTATTAATTAATTGGTAACCATGTATCGTGTCTAGATTCATTCGTGTCGTAGAAGTAATTGACAGGGTGACATAAGAAATGTCACCTTAGTAAAAGAAAATGTGGGTGATAACAAAACGAATTCATACAATCAATCAATTCTATGTGTGTGGGGGCAGAGGAGGCGGGGGACATGACTAATAATTTGGGATAGGTGGGCACCGCCGAAGTACAAGTTTTATCCCTTGGCTAATAGCGCAAGTAGATCGTGGACCGCTTATCGCCTCCAACACCGAGGATGGCCAAATTGTGGATATTGTGATATTGGTGAACTCTATAATTTAGAATACTTGGGCACCGTCAAGGACATGTTTTATCTCTTGGATAATAGTGCAAAAAAGTGTGTAGACAGTTGATCACCTACAACTGGGATAGCCGAATTGTGGGAATCCCCAATTTCCAAGAAATTTTTCGGAATCCACGGACTTCATACCCTCTTCAACTATGCCTATTCCATTCAGACATGGAATGATATAATTGATTATAATGGGCGGTAGAAAGACCAACCAAATATGTTGCCGAAGCTTAAGAAACGTCAAAGCTTGCTGGTCGTGGCCATCTTGGCCCTCTCTAGTCTTTACTCATGTAAAGTCCTCGTTTCCATCACTGTTTGCCCATGGTTTGTAACATTTGAAATGAAAGATATGCAAAATGTCTTCTGCAATAGATATAAAGAATGAGGTGCAAACATGGATAATTGCCGGTGAAAATGTTTGATGTGTTTTTATATAGGGACAATAGATGCCTTTTGGACCATTTGATATTTTTGTGGAGTACGTTTTGTTGCCTAGCCTTTGGATAAATCGTTACCATACTAACCTTCCTATCGATCACCTGATTATCATCTCTACCTCGTTATGAAATTCTTCCTTTCGTAGAGTTTTTCATTGTGTGCTTTGCATGGTGCCATTGGAATTTCTTGGTCATTATCAACACTAGTTGGTCTTCGCTAGCCTAGCCAGTGGGCAAATGTCGACACCGGCAATGTCGACCTAGCCTATCTTAAGTGCTTGTGGTTTCCCTCGAAAGCACAAACACTTAAGCTAGGCTAGGCCGACGACGGCCCCGCCCTCCCCTCAACCTGGCTCCACTACCACGGTCATCCCCTACCCTCCCCCCATCTGCATGCAGGCCCCCGATGACCTCCCGCCCCCTCCTCCCGTGAAGTTTCTTCCTCGCATCCACCTGGGATGTCGTCCTTGGTTCTGGCGAGGTCCTGGCTCGGCCTCTACATGGCCGACGTTCATCGTTGTGCTCCTCACGCCGTCCCCGCCTTCGGCCTCGCGCTGCGCAGAATTTACTGACGCCTGAAAAAATTCCAGGCACCCGACATTTAGCAAAAACGTACCACTAGTTGTATGCACACGTGCATGTATGTGAATAGTCTGTAATACACTCAGGCTAACCTTTTATGTACTCCCTCTATTCCGAAATATTTGTTGTGGTTTTAGTTCAAATTTAAAGACCGTATACTACTTCATCTTTATCTTGTTTGCCTACCAGGGCGGTATTTTATTTTCTTTCGGGAGGTGCGGTATTTTCAGCACCAGTACAATACGTGCGTTGACCTTTGGCATTTGACATGGCGATCGATCGAGCATTCGAGCTGGTCCTATATCGAACATCATAGAACCTGAGAGTTGTGTGCAATGCAGCAGTGTCCTGCTAGTACACTACTGCTAGCGCTAGCAGGAAGGATATCCAGTGACGCCTGCCCTAACCTTACCTTGTCGAGAAAATTCCTTATATAACATTGTTTTAAATTTTGTTTTCCTATTTGAAACTAGAAAACATTTTCTTCCCTATCTAACACAGTGTTTAAATTTTCTACTCTTAATAACATTTCTGTTCGTTCTAAGCTGTAACGGTGTCAAATGTCACCTGAAAAGATCTATTTGCTCCTATGTGGTATGGTATGCGACACAAATTTAAGACAGTGTTAAATATGAAATTCTCTCTACCTTGTCTTCTTCCCAATCCACCCAGTTGCTCCGGCGAGGAACCCATGGGCTGGCGGATGAGCAGGATGGCAAACGCGACGCGCACGCCACCCTACGAAGCTGTCTACCTACCGTCCAGGCGACACGGAGCCAGCGGTGGATCGACTGATTTGCGCATGCTTTCCATGAGGCCATGCGCGCGCCAAGTAATATTTGACGCGTATCCCCGTGTGTCTGGGGCCATGCATGTGCATGTGATTTAACCCTATCGTTTGCTAAGACAGCGGGTCGATGGGTCCATCATGCACCAGACGATACCGCTCCGCGCCAAATAGAGGAACATCGTGTTCATTAGCGAGATGCAGATGAGTCTTGAATCCGTTGGATTCAAGGGCATGACACTTGACACCGATGAGAATTGAGAAAGCACTGGCACCAGTACTAGTACACACTAGACGACGTTCTCGGCGGTATAGCGGCCAGATGGTGCGAGTTGTCCCGGTGTCGTCGAGCAAGCCAAAACCCTGCTCTGCTGGGTTACCCTACGCAGCTACGCTCCCTATATACTAGAGGAGTATACTGACCTGTCGCATGCAGCGCCAGATCATTGTTTTTTTCACAGCCAGCGCTTGGAGCTTGTCGTATTACGGGACAGTGTGAGCAGCTGTGAGTGTCTTTGTCCACGTATCCATCAGGCACGCACGCATGTCTGCGTGTACGATACACGCCTAAGTTGACAGCCCGCTGTTCGAGCGTTACGTTATGTTCGTAGGCCGACCTGGCATGGCATTGGCACGGCCAAATGAATGGCGCGATAGACCGGTGCAGCCCATTGTTCCGGTTTCCGAGGGCAGCCGAGATAGGAGTATGGCTGCTGGCACTGCTGCCAATCAGGAGAGCCTCGATCGAAAAAGATAGGGCAAATTGTGGTACGTACCTTCTGCTACAGTGCACGGTCACACACAGGGAGGAATCTTCTCTTGTCCCTTGGCCTCATCTCTTGGCCGCAGAGTGTACAGTCACCGTCACCATCACCATCACCATCGTTTGTGGGAGCACGTAGACGTAGCTAGCAGCCTTCCAGGCTGGACATGATGCCGAGATAGAAATCCTCCGCCTCGCTCACCCGTCGGCCGGCACCAACACTCCTCTCCGGCCAGCTTGCGTTGCAATTCCGGTCCGGACAATGACAATACGGCCCTGCTGGTGCTTGCACGGGTACGCACGTCCACCACCTGCTGATGGATAGCGGCAAGACGACGCTACGTAAATGGTCTACGGCTTTTTTTTGTTTTGAAAACAGTAACCTGGCTTTATTAACAATACAGAAGCAGAAGCAGCTACTCCCTCCATTCCAAAGTTTGTAGATCGCTAACCACCACAGAAGATGTCAGGAACAGCGTCATGCCAATACATGGTACCTCCCTGGGACATATGGGCACCATGGGTAGCCAGAACATGTGCCACTGAGTTACAGACACACTTACACACATGCACTTTAAACTCAATAAAGGTAGTAAAAAGAAGAAATTTTGCCTCCCGAAAGAGAACTCCGATACGAGCAGCATCCAATTCATTGGAAAGAAGAGCTGAGGCTAGCACTGTGGAGTCTGTTTCAACGATGATACGCCCAAACCCAACTACAGTCGCGAACTCAATCGCCTTCAGACAAGCTATCGTCTCTGCATGCAAAGCATCCGACATGAAGTGGATTTGGCCCATGCCAGCACCGACGACATCTCCAGAAACATCCCTAACACAAAAACCCCAACCTCCTGTACTGTTATCTTTTAGGAACGAACCATCAAAGTTTATCATATCTCTCGACCCGGACATGAGCTTGAAAAACCAATTTCAGCTCTTTAAACATCTCACATGCTCCGTGTTGCTCAAAACGCTTTTGGAGCCCCGTTTCTAAGCTGTAAAGCATGCCGCACTGAACCTGAAAGTAATCATCACAACGCGACTGCCAGGCGTTCATAACGTCTTGAGTTGCTGGGAAAATGGGTGCGTCACCTAGCGGTGCTTCAAGAACATATGCTTTCTTGGCAGCTATGAGGATGATACTCAAGTTACGGACCCAGTCCGTATAGTTGCTACCATCATCTTTCAGTTTGGTTTTCTCTAGGAACGCATTGAAATTGAGGACAACATTAGCGTGTGCCATTGGATCTACAAGATAGGTTGTAAAGACAATTTTAGACTAAGTTCATGGTAATTAAGTTCATCTGATCAAATTATTTAATGAACTCCCACTCAGATATACATCCCTCTAGTCATCTAAGTGATACATGATCCGAATCGACTAGGCCGTGTCCGATCATCACGTGAGACGGACTAGTCATCAACGGTGAACATCTCCATGTTGATCACATCTACTATACGACTCATGTTCGACCTTTCGGTCTCTCGTGTTCCGAGGCCATGTCTGTACATGTTAGGCTCGTCAAGTCAACCTAAGTGTTTCGCATGTGTAAATCTGGCCTACACCCGTTGTATGCGAATGTTAGAATCTATCACACCCGATCATCACGTGGTGCTTCGAAACAACGAACCTTCGCAACGGTGCACACTTAGGGGGAACACATTTCTTGAAAAAATTTAGTGAGGGATCATCTTATTTATGCTACCGTCGTTCTAAGCAAATAAGATGTAAACATGATAAACATCACATGCAAATCATAAAGTGACATGATATGGCCAATTTCATCTTGCGATTTTGATCTCCATCTTTGAGGCGCGGCATGATCACCATCGTCACCGGCATGACACCATGATCTTCATCATCGTGTCTTCATGAAGTTGTCTCGCCAACTATTACTTCTACTACTATGGCTAACGGTTAGCAATAAAGTAAAATAATTACGTGGCGTTTTCATTGACACGCAGGTCATACAATAAATTAAGACAACTCTTATGGCTCCTGCCGGTTGTCATACTCAGCGACATGCAAGTCGTGATTCCTATTACAAGAACATGATCAATCTCATACATCACATATATAATTCATCACATCCTTTTGGCCATATCACATCACATAGCATACCCTGCAAAAACAAGTTAGACGTCCTCTAATTGTTGTTGCATGTTTTACGTGGCTGCTATGGGTTTCTAGCAAGAACGTTTCTTACCTACGCAAAAGCCACAACGGTGATATGCCAATTGCTATTTACCCTTCATAAGGATCCTCTTCATCGAATCCGATCCGACTAAAGTGGGAGAGACAGACACCCGCTAGCCACCTTATGCAACAAGTGCATGTCAGTCGGTGGAACCTGTCTCACGTAAACGTACGTATAAGGTCGGTCCGGGCCACTTCATCCCACAATGCCGCCGAATCAAGATAGGACTAGTAACGGTAAGCAAATTGAATAAATCATCGCCCACAACTACTTGTGTTCTACTCGTGCATAGAATCTACGCATAGACCTAGCTCATGATGCCACTGTTGGGGAACGTAGTAATAATTCAAAAATTTCCTACGTGTCACCAAGATCAATCTAGGAGATGCTAGCAACAAGTGAGAGGGAGTGCATCTTCATACCCTTGAAGATCGCTAAGCGGAAGCGTTACAAGAACGCGGTTGATGAAGTCGTACTCGCAGCGATTCAAATCGCGGAAGATCCGATTCAAGCGCCGAACGGACGTCGCCTCTGCGTTCAACACACGTACAGCCCGGGGACATCTCATCCTTCTTGATCCAGCAAGGGGAGAGGAGAAGTTGAGGGAGAGCTCCGGCAGCACGACGGCGTGGTAGTGGAGCTTGCGGTTCTCCGACAGGGCTTTGCCAAGCACTACGGAGGAGGAGGAGGTGTTGGAGGGGGGAAGGGCTGCGCCAGGGGAAGGGTTGCAGCTCCCATGCACCTCCCCACTATATATAGGGGTGGAGGGGGCTGGTTTCTTGCCCTCCAAGTCCATTGGGGCGTTGGCAAAGGTGGGAGGAAAGAAATCCCATCCTTTCCCTTCCCCACCGATTGTTATCCCCCCTTTTTTTGGATCTTGATCATATCCCTTCGGGATATGATCTTATTCCTTCTAAGGGGGGATCTTGGTGCGCCTTGACCAGGGGTGTGGGGCCTTGCCCCCACTACCCACGTTCATTTGGGTCCCCCATGTAGGTGGGCCCCACTCCGGAACCTTCTAGAACCATCTCGGTACAATACCGAAAAATCCCGAACATTTTTCGGTGGCCAAAATAGGACTTCCCATATATAAATCTTTACCTCCGGACCATTCCGAAACTCCTCGTGACGTTCGGGATCTCATCCGAGACTTCGAACAACTTTCGGTAACCACATACAATTTCCCATAACAACTCTAGCATCACGGAACCTTAAGTGTGTAGACCCTACGGGTTCGGGAACCATGCAGACATGACCGAGACACCTCTCCGGCCAATAACCAATAGCGGGATCTGGATACCCATATTGGCTCCCACATGTTCCACGATGATCTCATCGGATGAACCACGATGTCGGGGATTCAATCAATCCCGTATACAATTCCCTTTGTCCATCGGTATGTTACTTGCCCGAGATTCGATCATCGGCATCCCTATACCTTGTTCAATCTCGTTACCGGCAAGTCTCTTTACTCGTTCCGTAACGCATGATCCCGTGGCTAACTCCTTAGTCACATTGAGCTCATTATGATGATGCATTACCGAGTGGGCCCAGAGATACCTCTCCGTCATACGGAGTGACAAATCCCAGTCTCGATTCGTGCCAACCCAACAGACACTTTCGGAGATACCTATAGTGCACCTTTATGGTCACCCAGTTACGTTGTGACGTTTGATACACCCAAAGCATTCCTACGGTATCCGGGAGTTGCACAATCTCATGGTCGAAGGAAATGATACGTGACATTAGAAAAGCTCTAGCAAACGAACTACACGATCTTGTGCTATGCTTAGGATTGGGTCTTGTCCATCACATCATTCTCCTAATGATGTGATTCCGTTATCAACGACATCCAATGTCCATGGCCAGGAAACCACAACCATCTATTGATCAACGAGCTAGTCAACTAGAGGCTCACTAGGGACATGCTGTGGTCTATGTATTCACACATGTATTACGGTTTCCGGTTAATACAATTATAGCATGAACAATAGACAATTATCATGAACAAGGAAATTTAATAATAACCATTTTATTATTGCCTCTAGGGCATATTTCCAACAGTCTCCCACTTGCACTAGAGTCAATAATCTAGTTACATTGTGATGAATGGAACACCCATAGAGTTCTGGTGCTGATCATGTTTTGCTCGTGGAAGAGGTTTAGTCAATGGATCTGCGAAATTCAGATCTGTATGTACTTTACAAATATCTATGTCTCCATCTTGAATATATTCATGAATGGAGTTGAAGCGGCGCTTGATGTGCTTGGTCTTCCTGTGAAACCTGGGCTCCTTGGCAAAGGCAATAGCTCCAGTGTTGTCACAGAAGAGAGTCATCGGGCCCGACGCATTGGGAATCACTCCTAGGTCGGTGATAAACTCCTTCATCTAGACTCCTTCCTGAGCTGCTTCCGAAGCAGCTATGTACTCCGCTTCACATGTAGATCCTGCCACGACGCTTTGCTTGCAACTGCACCAGCTGACTGCCCCACCATTCAAAATGTACATGTATCCGGTTTGTGACTTGGAGTCATCCAGATCTATGTCAAAGTTAGCATCGACGTAACCCTTTACGACGAGCTCTTCGGCACCTCCATAAACGAGAAACATATCCTTAGTCCTTTTCAGGTACTTCAGGATATTCTTGACCGCTGTCTAGTGTTCCATTCCGGGATCACTTTGATACCTCCCTACCAAACTTATGGCAAGGTTCACATCAGGTCTGGTACACAGCATGGCATACATAATAGAGCCTATGGCTGAGGCATAGGGGATGACACTCATCTTTTCTCTTTCTTCTGCCGAGGTCGGGCGTTGAGCTGCGCTCAATCTCACACCTTGCAATACAGGCAAGAACCCCTTCTTGGACTGATCCATATTGAACTTCTTCAATATCTTGTCAAGGTATGTGCTTTGTGAAAGACCAATGAGGCGTCTCGATCTATCTCTATAGATCTTGATGCCTAACATGTAAGCAGCTTCTCGAAGGTCCTTCATTGAAAAACACTTATTCAAGTAGGCCTTTATGCTTTCCAAAAGTTCTATATCATTTCCCATCAACAGTATGTCATCCACATATAATATGATAAATGCTACAGAGCTCCCACTCACTTTCTTGTAAATACAGGCTTCTCCATAAGTCTGTATAAACCCAAACGCTTTGATCATTTCATCAAAGAGAATGTTCCAACTCCGAGATGCTTGCACCAGCCCATAGATGGAGCGCTGGAGCTTGCATACTTTGTCAGCATTCTTAGGATCGACAAAACCTTTTGGCTGCATCATATACAATTCTTCCTTAAGGAAACCATTAAGGAATGCCGTTTTGACGTCCATTTGCCAGATCTCATAATCATAGAATGCGGCAATTGCTAACATGATTCGGACGGACTTCAGCTTCGCTACGGGTGAGAAGGTCTCATCGTAGTCAACCCCTTGAACTTGTCGATAACCCTTAGCGACAAGCCGAACCTTATAGACGGTCACATTACCATCCGCGTCAGTCTTCTTCTTAAAGATCCACTTATTCTCTATGGCTTGCCGATCATCGGGCAAGTCCGTTAAAGTCCATACTTTGTTTTCATACATGGATCCTATCTCGGATTTCATGGCTTCAAGCCATTTGTTGGAATCCGGGCCCGCCATCGCTTCTTCATAGTTCGAAGGTTCACCGTTGTCTAACAACATGATTTCTAGGACAGGGTTGCCGAATCAAGATAGGACTAGTAACGGTAAGCAAATTGAATAAATCATCACCCATAACTACTTGTGTTCTACTCGTGCATAGAATCTACGCATAGACCTAGCTCATGATGCCACTGTTGGGGAACGTAGTAATAATTCAGAAATTTCCTACGTGTCACCAAGATCAATCTAGGAGATGCTAGCAACAAGTGAGAGGGAGTGCATCTTCATACCCTTGAAGATTGCTAAGCGGAAGTGTTACAAGAACGCGGTTGATGGAGTCGTACTCACGGCAATTCAAATCGCGGAAGATCCGATTCAAGCACCGAACGGACGGCACCTCTGCGTTCAACACACGTACAGCCCGGGGACGTCTCCTCCTTCTTGATCCAGCAAGGGGAGAGGAGAAGTTGAGGGAGAGCTCCGGCAGCACGATGGCGTGATGGTGGAGCTTGCGGTTCTCCGGCAGGGCTTCGCCAAGCACTACGGAGGAGGAGGAGGAGTTGGAGGGGGGAAGGGCTGCGCCAGGGGAAGGGTTGCAGCTCCCATGCACCTCCCCACTATATATAGGGGTGGAGGGGGCTGGTTTCTTGCCCTCCAAGTCCATTGGGGCGTTGGCAAAGGTGGGAGGAAAGAAATCCCATCCTTTTCCTTCCCCACCGATTGTTATCCCCCCTTTTTAAGGATCTTGATCATATCCCTTCGGGATATGATCTTATTCCTTCTAAGGGGGGATTTTGGTGCGCCTTGACCAGGGGTGTGGGGCCTTTCCCCCACTACCCACGTTCATGTGGGTCCCCCATGCAGGTGGGCCCCATTCCGGAACATTCTAGAACCCTCCCGGTACAATACCGAAAAATCCTGAACATTTTCCGGTGGCCAAAATAGGACTTCCCATATATAAATCTTTACCTCCGGACCATTCCGGAACTCCTCGTGACGTCCGGGACCTCATCCGAGACTCCAAACAACTTTAGGTAACCACATACAATTTCCCATAACAACTCTAGCGTCACGGAACCTTAAGTGTGTAGACCCTACGGGTTCGGGAACCATGCAGACATGACCGAGACACCTCTCCGGCCAATAACCAATAGCGGGATATGGATACCCATATTGGCTCCCACATGTTCCACGATGATCTCATCGAATGAACCACGATGTCGAGGATTCAATCAATCCCGTATACAATTCCCTTTGTCCATCGGTATGTTACTTGCCCGAGATTCGATCGTCGGTATCCCTATACCTTGTTCAATCTCGTTACCGGCAAGTCTCTTTACTCGTTCCGTAACGCATGATCCCGTGGCTAACTCCTTAGTCACATTGAGCTCATTATGATGATGCATTACCGAGTGGGTCTAGAGATACCTCTCCGTCATACGGAGTGACAAATCCCAGTCTCGATTCGTGCCAACCCAACAGA
Source organism: Thinopyrum elongatum (assembly GCA_011799875.1). Taxonomy (NCBI): domain Eukaryota; kingdom Viridiplantae; phylum Streptophyta; class Magnoliopsida; order Poales; family Poaceae; genus Thinopyrum; species Thinopyrum elongatum. The sequence goes on along the minus strand of CM022300.1, from coordinate 568,676,167 downwards.
CACTTTCGGAGATACCTGTAGTGCACCTTTATGGTCACCCAGTTACGTTGTGACATTTGATACACCCAAAGCATTCCTACGGTATCCGGGAGTTGCACAATCTCATGGTCTAAGGAAATGATACTTGACATTAGAAAAGCTCTAGCAAACGAACTACACGATCTTGTGCTATTCTTAGGATTGGGTCTTGTCCATCACATCATTCTCCTAATGATGTGATCCCGTTATCAACGACATCCAATGTCCATGGTCAGGAAACCACAACCATCTATTGATCAACGAGCTAGTCAACTAGAGGCTCACTAGGGACATGCTGTGGTCTATGTATTCACACATGTATTACGGTTTCCGGTTAATACAATTATAGCATGAACAATAGACAATTATCATGAACAAGGAAATATAATAATAACCATTTTATTATTGCCTCTAGGGCATATTTCCAACACGGTCACCCTTTTTCAACCAATCTATGTGAGCTCTTTGTTTCCAATAGGTGTCCCTCTGTTCTTCCAGTCTTTCAAGTTTGAACCGAAGCACATGCTCACGATGTACAGATTGTTCAGTAGTTGGACCACGTAGGCAACATCTAAGATCTTTTTTTTAGTTTTTTGATCCTCTTGTCTAGATCTACCAAGACATTTGTGCTCCAGTTTCGAAGTGAATCTGCAACCTGTCTAACACCATCCGATGCACATAAGGCGCCGTTCATAAAGGCATTATTCCAAGACTCTTGTACCACTTGAGCGCAACCTTCTTCTTGCAACCACATAGCTTCAAATCGAAAAGTTGGGTCACTTGGTGGCTCGAACACAGGTTCACAACTAGAGTCAAGAATCACCGGGCGGTGGTCTGAATGGCGAGGTTCGCCATTGATTACTTTGAAAGCCGGATACATGGTACGCCATTCACGATTGCCAATAGCCCTATCCAGCCTTTCCTTGATGTATCGGTCATACCTGTGACTATGGTTTCGCCAAGTAAAAACATCTCCCATGAAACTAAGATCTTCAAGCTCACAGAATTCTAGCACTTCCCTGAACCAATCCATTTGTACACTAGGATTAAGTTGACCACCAAACTTCTCATGCTGAAATAGAATTTCATTGAAATCACCTATGCAAAGCCAGGGTCCAGAACCTTGATGTTTCAAATTCCATAGAGCACGCCAGATCATATCCTTTTTCTTTGGATGGCCATAGATTCCTGTAAAGCTCCATACCTTCCCATCATCTCGTATATAAGCATCAATATATAAGTGCTTAACATCACGGACCGAGACATCCACATCGCGCTTCTAGAATAGAGCTAGGCCACCACTGTTTCCGTTGCTGCTGTGAATCACCATGTTGGGCATATCCAGTAACCAACGAATTTTTTTCATTCTTTTCTCATCCAACTTGGTTTTAGACAGAAATAAAACATCAGGATTCTCACGCCTTTGGACGTCCAAAATCCCTCGAACTGCTTTGTGATTGCCCAAACCATGACAATTCCAGGACACTATCTTCATTGTTGTTTAAATATTGATTCAGTTGTCCGACTCTCTTCCCTCCGAAGTAGATACAGAGGACCTGCTACAACACACGACTTACTGAAATTGAAACAACTGACTGATAACTGGGCCTACAGGAACTACTCTGTTCCCTCTGAAGCTGACAGAACAGAGGACAAAAGGAAATCCCTAATCCAAGATAGATTAGATTCGCCCAAAAGATTGGCCGGATGGATTGAAGGCTCTGGACAAAAGACCACGAGAAAGGCACCAGGGTTAGAAATCGGCACGAAGCCAGAAGGGAGCAAGGGCGGATAAAGGAATTGAAACAAAAGGAGAATTGGGGACAGAGGCGGGGAGCAGGGGAGCCCGGGGAAGAGGATGGGAAGCTAAAGCAGGTTGGGGAGAAAGAGAAGAAGCGGATATGGAGGGAAAAATCCAGAGAAGAGATGGAGTAAAGGAAGGAAGAAGGACTAGGAATTAAGGAGGAAAAATCTCGGCTTGATGGCAGTCACGGCCGGACTCCATGGATGGAGAGATGAAACTGGAAAGGGAAGCTAGGGGAAGGAGCAGACCAGGATTGAGGAAACTACGGAAAGGAGCAGATCAGGAGGGAAATTACCAGGAAAAGGAGTCAGGGAGATGGGAAAACGGCGTAGCACCAGTCGCCGGCATTTCGCCCAAATCGCCACTCCTGGGCACTGTAGCAAGAGCTATCCTGAAAGTTCCCATTATCTGGTCTCCTGGCTAAATGGTCTACGGCTTTGGCCACGGGGGAAGCGATCGGCACATCCAGCCGCTGGAGCGACGACAGCCAGCCGTGGCCGTGCCGCGTCCGCGTGCAGTGTGTGCGCGCGCTCCCCCGCGTCCAACTGACAGGCCATGGCCTACCTGTACGTGCAGTGTGTTGGAAAATTAGGCAAGTTCATGATTAATTCCAGTAAATAATTCATGACTAGAACAGATACTAGCATGCAACAATCTAGCAAACTAGAAGAACAATAAGACATGCATAACAGCAGCAAACACGAAACAATAGCTGTAGAGACAGACATGAACAAATGATGTTGGACGTACTGTTCGTTAGCTATTGTGGGTGCGACAGTGTTGATGACAATGTTGGCGACGATCTCCTGCTGACGGCGATGAAGACGACGATGAGTAGCACCGCCCGACTTGGACAGAAGACGACCCGTGATGACGAATTTGAGCAGTCGCGCAGAGCGCTTCCCAAAAACCTAATTCGTCCTCTCTCTGTGCAGGATCGCAAGGACGAACGGTTCCGGAGACCTGCTCTCCCACGCGCCGATGCACGCTGGTGTTTGGGATGAAGTAGACTACGACGGCGGCGCAAGTTGCGAGATGAGGCAAAACCCTAGGTGTTTTTCGGTGTTTCTTTGGCCGCAGCCGGTATCTGTATATATATTAGGACCAGAGGCGGTATTGTGTCGCGATCACAATCCCAAACCGACTCGGTTTCTAATTCGTATACTTACCGGACAAGAAATCAAAAACTTGTCTGCCAAGACATAAAAAATAAAACGGCAAAAGGAAGCTGCGCCCCTGCAAGGAGACGGATCGGATTTCGGCGGACCATTCATGCGCATGTCGCATGTACGTGCCGCCTCGCCTCGCCACGCCACGCCACGGCCCAGCCCAGCAGGCGAGGCGAGGCGAGCGAGCGCGCGCGTGTGGCCTTTCCTTTCTCTTCTCACACACCACTTAGAGTGGTGGAGAGAACCCACTATATAAAGAGGTCCAATTCTTCTTCAACTTTCGGGGTGGGACTAAACTTTAGCACCACCACTTGCCATTTTACGCATGGGCTTTGAGATTTCAGAAATTGCTATGGGCCTAGCCCATTAATTCTAACAATCCCCCACCAGATCTCAAATACCCATTTAGAGATTTGCCTTCTCTCACCACTTGTTTAATATACCAGTGTTTCAGCAGAGACTGTTAAGTTGAACTTCTGCCTAGAACTTTAAGCTACATCCATTCACAACTTGACAATGGACTATGCCTTGAATTGCTAGTTATGTGTGAACAGGTTTCACTCAAAGTCTTAACCAGTACCTGACCGCCAGTAGGCTACCCCGCGGTTTGGAGCTTATACATCATACTCCCTAGTCTCTTCATGAGCTTACTAGAGATCACCCAAATCTCATAGACTATGATGTTTATAGTCAGAACTCATATAGGTGTGTTCTTTCAAGACTGCTCTGTAGGACAGCATCTTTGCTAATTATAGCCAATAGAACCACATTAAGGCATGTTGCCAACCTGCCTTACAGCTCTGAGCCTTACAGCTCTGAGAGTTTTGCATCTTCACTTAGAGACGGTCATTAGTTATTACTCTCCTCAGTTAACCAATAGCTTGTTCTTCCCAGATTCTAATTCACGGGATCGCCGATCACAAAGGCTGGGTTACTACTATGGTGTAACATCTATGGGTCTCATACCCATCTCCCTCAATGCAATATCTATCACATTTCGTGATAGTCCCTTTGTAAAGGGATCTGCCTGGTTTTTGTCTGTTTGAATATACGTAACAGTTATTACTCCGGAGTTTCTCAATTTCCTGAGAGACTTCAAACGTCTCTTCACGTGTCCTGATGACTTCGCATTATCTTTAGAATTGTTTACTTTAGCGATAACCGTTTGGTTGTCACAATTCATAAGAATAGCCGGTACAGGTTTTTCAACCACAGGCAAGTCCATCAAGAGCTCACGCAGCCATTCTGCCTCAACAGTAGTTGTGTCTAAAGCAGTTAATTCTGCTTCCATAGTTGACATCGTCAATATGGTTTGCTTGCAAGACCTCCATGACACTGCGCCACCTCCATGAGTAAATACATACCCACTTGTTGCGTAGAGTACATCAACATCGGAGATCCAGTTTGAATCACTATATCCTTCTAGCACAGCAGGATGCCCTGAATAAGTAATTCTGAAACTCATAGTACCTCTCAGATAGCGCAAGACCCTTTCTAGTGCATGCCAATGATCATCACCCGGGTTGGACATGAACCTACTAAGTTTGCTCACAGCAAAAGAGATATCTGGTCTTGTAGCGCTAGCTAAGTACATGAGTGAACCGACAATTTGAGAGTATCTTAATTGATCTCTTGTTTCTTTCTTATTCTTTCTGAGTGTCACACTGGGATCATAAAGTGTTGGAGAAGGCTTGCTATCCATAAATCCGAACCGGCTCAAGACCTTCTCAACATAGTGAGATTGCGTTAGAGTAATCCCACTCTCATCCTTAATAAGTTTGATGTTTAGAATTACATCGGCTTCTCCCAGATCTTTCATGTCAAAACTTTTTGATAGAAAAGACTTGACCTCATTGATCGCATTAATGTTTGTACCAAAGATCAGTATGGCATCCACATACAAACATAATATGACACTATTGCCCCCACCATGGCGATAGTAAACACACCTATCAGCCTCGTTAATGACAAATCCTGCAGAAGTCAGAGTTCTTTCAAACTTCTCATGCCATTGCTTAGGTGCCTGTTTCAGGCCATACAAAGATTTTAACAACTTGCACACTTTTCTCTCTTCACCCTTTACCACAAACCCGTCAGGCTGATCCATATAGATTTCCTCTTCTAACTCTCCATTGAGGAAAGCTGTCTTTACATCCATTTGATGAATGATAAGACCATAAGAGGCAGCCAAGGAAAGTAACACTCGAATGGTGGTCATTCTAGCAACGGTTGAATAGGTGTCAAAGTAATCTTCGCCTTCTTTCTGAGTGTAGCCCTTGGCCACTAGCCGCGCCTTGTACTTATCAATAGTACCATCAGGCTTTAGCTTCTTTTTGAACACCCACTTAAATCCCACAGGTTTACAACTATATGGTCTATCAGTTAGTTCCCAAGTTCCATTAGAAAGAATTGAGTCCATCTCATTATGAACAGCTTCTTTCCAATCATCTACATCCGGAGATGCATATGCCTCTGCAATCGTCTTGGGTGTGTCGTCCACAAGGTATACAATGAAATCATCACCAAAGGATTTTGCAATCCTTTGTCTCTTGTTCCTTATAGGAACTTCATTGTTATCCTTCTCACGGACTTCCTCATGTGATTGTTCGAAATATTCATCAGTTGTACTAGATTCAGGAATTATCTCAGAAGAAAATCTAGCAATGCTATGCATATCTTTCATAGGAAATATGTTCTCAAAAAATGTTGCATCACGAGATTACATTATAGTATCAACATGCATATCAGGTACTTCAGATTTTACCACTAAAAATCTATAAGCAATGCTCCGTTGAGCATACCCTAGAAAGACACAATCCACTGTCTTTGGTCCAAGTTTGTGTTTCTTAGGAATAGGAATAGTGACCTTTGCCAAACATCCCCAAGTGCGCAAATAAGAAAGTGATGGTTTTCTCCCAACCCACTCCTCATAAGGGGTTTTCTCCTTATTATTGTTAGGAACTCTATTCAGGACATGACATGAAGTCAATAGAGCCTCCCCCCACCATGCCTTAGATAAACCAGCAGTGCCTAACATGGCATTCACCAAGTCAGTCAATGTGCGGTTTTTCCTCTCGGCAACTCCATTTGATTGAGGTGAATAGGGAGGCGTCCTCTCATGAATAATACCATGTTCCTCACAGAATTCATCAAATACTTTGGGAAAATACTCTCCACCACGATCGGACCTAAGACGCTTGATCTTTCTCTCTAGTTGATTTTCAACTTCATCTTTATAGATTTTAAAGTAGTCTAATGCTTCATCTTTAGTTTGCAACAAATAAACATAGCAAAATCTAGTCGCATCATCAATCAAAGTCATGAAATATCTCTTTCCACCTTTTGTCAATACACCATTCATCTCACAAAGATCAGAATGTATGAGTTCTAGAGGTGCCAAGTTTCTCTCCTCGGCAGCCTTATGAGGCTTTCGAGGTTGCTTCGATTGCACACAACTATGGCACTTAGAACCTTTGGCAATAGTGAAATTCAGAATTAAACTCATACTGGATAGCCGAGACATTAAACCAAAATTAATATGACATAAACGAGAGTGCCAAATACTTGCATCATCATTAACACTAGCACAAATTTGGTTTACTGACTTATTGCAAAAATCTGAAAGGGAAAAGCGGAACAAGCCTCCCCACTCATAGCCTTTGCCTATAAATTGTCCAAATCTTGACACGGTTACTTTATTCGACTCTAAAACTACCTTAAACCCATCTCGACATAGAAGGGAGCCGCTAACTAGATTCTTGTTCATAGTAGGGACATGCTGCATGTTCCTTAATTGCATGATCTTTCCCGAAGTAAACTTCAGATCCACCGTGCCAATGCCACGAACAAAAGCATGTGACCCATTCCCCATTAGGACGGAAGAATCCCTTGCGACCTGATAAGAAGTAAACAGGGAGACGTCAGCACACACATGAACGTTAGCACCCGAATCAATCCACCATGAAGATGATTGAAATACTGAAAGCACAATAGGTAAATTACCATACCCATCAGTATTGCTAGCGGTCACCATGTTGACAGTCTTGGAGCTCATTTTCCCTCTGCGGCCTGCACGTTCAAGGCATTCCTTGGAAAAGTGTCCGGGCTTCCCACAGGCGTAGCACTCTAGCTCAGCCTTGTTGAACTTCTTCTTCTTGAAGGTAGTAGTCTTGGTAGGCTTGTTGAAAACAGGTTTGTTTTTCCCTTTGTTCTTGTTCTGTGGGTACCTCTGCACCATATTGGCGGTAGGCTGAACCTCACCTCCTTTCTTAGTAGTGTCTTTAGCCCGAGCTTTTTCTTCAACATCAAGAGATGCAATCAGATTTTCAACTGATATCTCCTATCTCTTATGTTTCAGAGTTGTGGCAAAATTCCTCCATGAAGGAGGCAACTTTGCAATCATGCACCCAGCCACGAATTTGTCGGGTAGAACACACTTAAGGAGTTCAAGTTCTTTCACAATGCACTGTATCTCATGAGCTTGTTCAACCACAGAACGGTTATTCACCATCTTGTAGTCATGAAAACTCTCCATGATGTACAGTTCACTGCCTGCATCTGTTGCACCGAATTTTGCATTCAGTGCATCCCACAGAGTCTTTCCGTCATCTATGTGCATATACACATCACACAGACGGTCAGCAAGAACACTCAGAATGCATCCCACAAACATAGTATTGGCTTCCTGGAATTTTCTCTGATCTTCGTCAGACATTCCCTCTGGAGCACCAACACTAACATGGAAAACTTTCAGAGCAGTAAGCCAGAGCGTGGTCTTCACCTGCCATCTCTTAAAGTGCACACCGGTAAATTTACCCGGCCTCAGTGCATCAGCGAATCCAGCCATAGTTAACTCAGGAAATTGCCTACAATTAGGTTTTTGGATTGTTGGAAAATTAGGCAAGTTCATGATTAATTCCAGTAAATAATTCATGACTAGAACAGATACTAGCATGCAACAATCTAGCAAACTAGAAGAACAACAAGACATGCATAACAGCAGCGAACACGAAACAATAGCTGTAGAGACAGACATGAACAGATGATGTTGGACGTACTGTTCGTTAGCTATTGTGGGTGCGACGGTGTTGATGACGATGTTGGCGACGATCTGCTGCTGACGGCAATGAAGACAACGATGAGTAGCACCGCCCGACTTGGAAGGAAGATGACCCGTGATGAAGAATTTGAGCAATCGCGCAGAGCGCTTCCCAAAAACCTAATTCGTCCCCTCCCGGTGCAGGATCGCAAGGACGAACGGTTCCGGAGACCTGCTCTCCCACGCGCCGATGCACGCCGGCGTTTGGGATGAAGTAGACTACGACGGCGGCGCAAGTTGCAAGATGAGGCAAAACCCTAGGTGTTTTTCGGTGTGTCTTTGGCCGCAGCCGGTAGCTGTATATATATTAGGACCAGAGGCGGTATTGTGTCGCGATCACAATCCCAAACCGACTCGGTTTCTAATTCGTATACTTACCGGACAAGAAATCAAAAACTTGTCTGCCAAGACATAAAAAATAAAACGGCAAAAGGAAGCTGCGCCCCTGCAAGGAGACAGATCGGATTTCGGCGGACCATTCACGCGCATGTCGCATATACGCGCCGCCTCGCCTCGCCTCGCCACGCCACGGCCTGGCCAGGCGAGGCGAGGCGAGCGCGCGCGTGTGGTCTTTCCTTTCTCTTCTCACACACCACTTAGAGTGGTGGAGAGAACCCACTATATAAAGAGGTCCAACTCTTCTTCAACTTCCGGGGTGGGACTAAACTTTAGCACCACCACTTGCCATTTTACACATGGGCTTTGAGATTTCAGAAATTGCTATGGGCCTAGCCCATTAATTCTAACAATCCCCCACCAGATCTCAAATACCCATTTAGAGATTTGCCTTCTCTCACCACTTGTTTAATATACCAGTGTTTCAGCAGAGACTGTTAAGTTGAACTTCTGCCTGGAACTTTACGCTACATAGAAGGGAGCCGCTACCTTATACTAGTGTCATCTCTTCTGTGGGGCCGCGTGGGACAAGATCCGGATCACTGGATCTGGAACTGGAAGTGTAGGACTCGGATCCGCTGCCCGCCATGTCGGAGAAGGCTAGAGATCGCCGTACGGGAGCTTGGCCGATGAAGTGGAGTGGAGTATAGTGGCTAGGGTTTGGTTCGAGGAGTGGACGGGGGTGAATATCTGTGGGGTCAGGTGGGCTAGCACGGGTCGGGTCCGACATGGCGGACGCGTCTGGTCATGCCCCGACCACCTATATCTGCCTCATATTTGGGCTGGATATGAAGGGTGCCGGCCTGTCCGAGCGTTTGAGGCCGGTATGAGACGCCCGTCTGGGTCAATTTTTTTACCGATCAATGACCGGGCTATCTGCACAGGCGTTTGAGAGGGGTTTGACATGCCTGACTGTAGATGCTCTTAATACCACCAGCTGTCTGCCGGTTAGGTTTCTAGCTTTGCGGCGTACGTATATAATACTAATAAGCTACCTACGTGAGTGGCTGCTTAAGGTGTGTTTGGTTCCTGTCACCAACCGAAATGTCATGGGTTGGACCCATTCCTGACCCTCTTTCCAGCGTTTAGTTCATAACCGGGATAAAGCCCACTCGTTCCCTATGACCGAATATTCGGCTGAGACCCGGAACCGAACGATAACTCCAAATCGAAGGAATTACAAGGAACTGGTCGTTCTCTCCCTTTCCTCTCCCGTAATCCTATCCCTTCCCTCTCTGTGCGTCGCTGCTCTCTCGTCTCGCCCCTCTCGCTCAAGTGCGCCGCCGCTCCGTCGTCGCCCCTCCCTCTCCAGTGCGCCGCCGCTCCCTCTCCGGTGCGCTGCCTGTCACTCATCTCTCTTCCTCCCTTGATCTGCGCGGCCGTCGACTCACTCGTCTATCTCTCGATTTGCAGCTCACAAAGGGAAGAAAATAGGGTGCTAGGAAGAAGAGGAGAACGTGCGGCCGGCGAGTAGCTGCGTGGCTGCTATTGCAGCTGGGCTATAGCACCGGTAGAGCTACAACAGTGGCTGCGATCTCCCTCCTTGAATATGCTTTGGCTGTACAGATTGTACTGCCTGTAGCTATGAGAGAGATGGAGAGGATATTGAGATGACACTCATGGTTGCTTTTTGATTAAAGTTTGGTGTTCTATGTTGTACAAACTAGTGAGATATTCTTTGCAAGGATTGCTAGTTTCTCTGAAGAAAAATGGGCGCACTCAGATTGTTGTTGTCTGCTACTCCTACATCTTTGTAATAATTAGGCGAGCCATTGTTTTTAAAATGATGTTTTTTTTGTAAATACAAATAAAATGCTGCTGATTTTTTGTGTTTTTGTTATTCCATTCTTCATTCCATGCTTCCGAACCAAACACATGAACGGAAACATTCTATTCTACATTTTGCTCATATCGAACACAGGAACGGAACCGACCCGTTCCTCTGAAATGGAACTATTCCATTCCATGATAGTTGGTTCCTGAACCAAACACACCCTTAGTCAGAGCATCTACAATCACATATGGCAAATCCGGCCCCTCAAACGCCCGCGGACGCGCCCGGACGCGTCCGCTGACAGTGGCCGGGCACGTCTCAAATTTCACTTGTTGCATAATCTCATACTCGATTATTATATTCATACAAAGACATGCAAAAGGAAATAGAACCTACATACTACGTCGATCCTAGCTACTCCTCGTCGGAGATCACGACGATCTCCGTGCCAGGCTCCGGCAGCATGGGCAGCAACTGCAGCTCTGGCTTCCTCCACCTCTATCTCCGCGTCGAGCTCGGCGAAGAGCACGTCGGACTCCGCCTGCTCCCGCCGGAGGGACACACGGTTGGCCTCCACATAGGCCTCATCTTTGATGGACTCCAGGATGGCCTGCTGCTCGGCCATCTCGTCGGACTGGACGATGGCGAACTCCACCTCCGCCTGCTCCATGTTGAAGGGCGGTGTCGTGGGAACGGATCTGACAGGAGCAGAGGGGCGGCTTATATAGAGTTCGCTAGCCCCTCATGAATGCCCCGTTACCCAAGGGTTCAATGGAGAAGTAAATATGCGTACGTTACTGGTAACGCCTACACTTAATAGTCTTTATAGCAACGAACTGATCGCCTGACCGTTGTTATCCCAGGGTGACTCTAGGTCTTCTGCCTCCGAGTGAAACCAGGTACTCCGAGTGAATAGGGATGGTCGAGTGGTGGAGGAGTAACCGAGTGGATCTTGTTGTCGAGTGACTTGTACGCTGCGGTCATTCCAGTCGACACCTCCTTTTTAACTTTGTAGGTCCTGGATTCCTGTATGTAGTGTCCTTGGGTAGGGTATGTAGGTCAGGACTAGGACCCTATCCTAGGTACATGTCATCGTCATTAGCCCCCAAATGGATCGGGGTTCGAGTGAAACGATCGGTGCGGGTTCTGGCTAGACCCAGTGCTTCGGAGGTGCTTCTGGGTCCTGCAAACACCTGCGCTGCTTTAATTCTTTATCAGCTGCCTCGATCTTTTCTGGTTTGACATGCGGCCGAGTGCTCTCAGGCGTCGGGTCGGACCCGAGTAGACGTGGATATCTTCGATGTGATCAACTGTCCTGCTAGACCCCGGATTTCGCGGGATTCGAAAATTTGGATAAGCGCGCGGTCCGGCTGCAGCGCGGTAAGTGGGGCAAGTGGGGAGGGACTCCTCGATTTTCACTCCCCCTTTATCGCCACGTATCGTGCAGACGCCGGTTGCGGGATGTGCTGGGATCTTGCTGGCCCACGGGTCAGTGACTCGGGCGCACAGGTATAAAGAGCGACGCGGCCGAGGGGTGAAACGGTGCTCTCCTCTTTTTTCCCTCCACCTTGTCTCTCCGCCTCTTCCGCCCATGTGTTGCGCCGCGCCGCTCGACTCCGACGACCACCGTGGAGATGGCGAAGGACAAGGCGGCAAAGCTGGAGCATGCCAAGAAGGCGGCCAAGGGGAAGAAAGCGTCGAGCTCGCGGGCCCCGCTGCCGCCAGGCTGGATCCAGGGCGATTGGCTGCCCTCGACGGTCACGACGGAGGACCTCGATGCACTCGCCGCTGACGGACTGCTGGTCCCTGGATCTTGGAGGCTGCCGGAGGGGGAGGTCAAGCCTGCGCCGCGCCCTGGAGAGCGGGTCCTCCTCCTCACCCACGTGGAGAGAGGTTTTTCCTTGCCCCCTCATCCATTTTTTCGTGGTTTCCTGAATTTCTTTGGTGCACAAATCCACCACCTTCCCCCGAATGCCATATCATACCTTGCTGCCTTCGTCTCGATGTGCGAAAATTTCTTAGGTTGTCACCCCCACTGGGGGTTGTTCAAACACATCTTCACATGCCGCTCCCAGTCGGTTAAGAAAGCGAATCCGAGTGATGCGAGGACCCACGTGATCCAGCTGTGTGGGGGTTTAGGTGTCCAGATGAGAGGCAGGAGTGCATTCCCTGCAATGACCTTTCCAGAGTCCGTTCGATGTTGGCAGTCGACTTGGTTTTACTGCACTGATGTTCCATCTCCCGGTTTGTCGACTGGACTTCCCCCTTTCTCGTTGGCAAGACTCAGTGCTCCTCGCTCGCTGACTGTGGACGAGGAGGAGAAAGCTGAGGTGGGAATCTTGGTAGAAGCTGTAGTCGAGCTAATCCGAGGTGGAGTGACGGGCTTGGATCTGTTGGAGGTGTTCCTCAGTCAACGGTTCCAGCCCCTGCAGGCACGAAGTCATCCCATGTGGCAGTATATGGGACCGGACGATTCCACTCGGACACATCCAGAGGAAGTCAAGGAAGAGACTGTGATGCAATGGCTTAGGAGCATCACCGGAGCTCGTGACAATCCACGTGGATCCAAGCAGGTTCTGCCTTTCCATGCCGAGCACCTTCCAGGAGAGGTGAGACATGACTTGTCGAGTGTTTTACTTTTTGTTTCCAATATGCCACCGTATTGAGAACCGACTGACTTTGATATTTGTGTTCTGCAGGCATTCATGAAGATGTTTTCGGCCGTACCGAACAGAGAACAGCCTACTGAAGGAGTAGAGAGCGAGGGCGGGAGTGCTGATATCAATTACGCTGACGACAGTGAGGACGACAGTGATGGCTCTGATGACAGCGAAGAAGTCAAGTCGCCTCCTTGCACCGAGCGTCATACCAAGGCAAACCAAGATCCGATTGCCAGCCAGAGCAAGGCCTTGGCGTCGAATGTCAGGAACCCAAAGCGCACTCGGACGGCAACTCCAGATCCGATTGAGAAGATTGCGAAGCAACCCAAGATTGTCCCACCGAAGCCTCGGAAGGCCCTACCCAGAATAAAGGTTGCCGTGCCCATTGCTTCAACGTGAGTGTTCTTTTCATCTCTTCTTACTGTTGCGGAACTTCATGCTTTTGCTGACCGAGTGAGAATTTTGCCAGAGCTGCTACTTCGGTAACGTCACCCGTGCAAGTTGATGATGATCATGTGGAGATGGACACTGCAGACGCGGCCACTTCTCGACGAGGTATGGCAGGTTTTCACTCTGTTCAGTTTCATTGGTTGATTCGACAGTTGACTGAGTTGTTGTTGTTGAGTGACTGCAGAGCCCACAGATATCATCCAGCTTGCTGACGACGACGAAGACGTGCCTCAAAAGAACGTGGGTGGCGAAGGTATGACCTCGACCACTCCCCGTAGCTTCACTCAGAGAGTGCCATCGGGCCAAATGTCTCGTGCGCCACCTGAAGTTGTGCCTCGAGAACAAGGTGGTTCGTCTCGAACTGGTGCTATCTTCACTGCTCCTCTGTCGACTGCCTCACCTTTGGTGTCGACTGTCCCCGCTTCGTGTCCGACTGGTCAACCTCAAGTGATGATCCCTCCAGCTACGTCGCCGACTCCTGCGTCAAATGTATTCATTCTGCATCATGTCCCTGAAGACCAGACTGGGGCCAGCAAGGAAGCCATGATTCAAGCCGATCTGATGATGCAGCATCAGAAGGAGGTGTATGAAGGCAGCAAGTTGGCTTATGAAACTAGTACAGCTCTCCAGGCGATTGTCCGAGTAAGTGTGATTGTAAGTTGGTTTCTGGTTGAATTACTTCTTGTCCATCTTGACTCTGTACACCCACTGGGTGTTTTCTTTTGACTTAGAATCTCAGTATTCACTCTGTAGTTTTACACTCAGGCCAGTCAGGCTGAAGCCGAGTGGAAATGGATCCAGTGGGGGCACGCTGAGTGCACCCACTGGGTGTAGTCCCCGACACCGCCGTCGAATGTCTGATTCGGCAGGGGTCTTAGAACGCTTTTGCCTGCAACTCTTCACTCGGGCCAGTCAGGCTAAAGCCGAGTGGAAATGGATCCAGTGGGGGCACGCTGAGTGCGCCCACCGGGTGTAGTCCCCGAGACCGTTGTCGAATGTTCGATTCGGCGGGGGTCTTAGAATTGTTTGTTTGTAGCAACTGGATTTGCTCTTCTCCACTCGGAAGTAGAGGAATATTTTATCATCGTCGACTAAATCGTTTCTTTGCTGATCTCAGAAAAATTGTGAGCTCGGGACCCAGTATGCTGCCTTGGAGAAGGAGAAGATCCAACTTCAACTGGACTTGGAGCTGGCAAAAAGGAACTTGGATCATGCTCAGACGAAGGTGAAGACCTTAGGAGGTAAACCTTGTCGACTGAGTGCACTGTTGTTCTTTCTTTATGTCCTTTGAGCCGAGTAGTTTCACTCGAACAGATGTGCGTAATGAAACCGTCAACTTCAAGCGCGACTCAGGAATGTTATTTCTTTAGACACCATGAAGCAGGCTCTGGAAGATAAGGACAATGCACTTGCGGGGGCGCAGAAGGTGGCTAGAGAGAAGACACAGGCTGCTGAGTTGAAGTTAGCCTCAGTTGGAAAGTTGGAAGAGGAAAACGCATCTCTGAAGACTGCAGTTGAAGAGCTCAAAAAAGAATAGGCCGAGTGGGCCAAGAAGATGGAAGATCAAGCGAGTGCTTTTGAGTCGAAGAAGACGGCTCTGAATGACACGGTGGGCCAGGTTACCCAGAAGAGGGACGCGCTGGAGAAATATCCAGGGGGGTTGCAAAGAAGATGTATGGCATGCCTGAAGGTACCTCTCTTTGCCCTAGTGAATTTCTCTGAATCTTGAACGCAAGGGCGTAACCAATCTTTTCTTTCTTCTCTGTACAGAATTCTACCAGAACTTTGGGGAGGAGACTGATCGGATCGAGACGGATCTAGACCCCACCAAGTCACTTGTCAAGGACGCAGTGGCCCTGAACATGCTGCGACTCGAAGCTCGCCTCAATGGTGTCCGGGAATACATCACTCGTCTGAGGGCCGCGCTAGCGAAGATAGACAAAGAACTATGGCCGGAGGATATGCTTCAGAGTGACCTCGAGTCAATGATGACTCGACTTGATGAGATCCCTGGTCGAGTGCAAGTATGGAAGAAGTTTGCCGCCCGCTGTGGAGCCGATGTGGCATTCTCACTTGTTCGTTTCATTGCAAGGATGCCAAGGAAGACAAGCTGAAGGCTCTCCAAGTGGCAAACACGAAGAAACTCAAGTTTGAAGATTTCATGGAGACTTTCATTGAGGCATCCACTCGGATTGTGGATGGCATAGACTTGGACACCTTTGTCGAGCCCGCGAGCCCCACCGGTGCTTGAAAGAAAACTTTATCTTCCAGTCGGAACCCATTTGCCCCGGTACGCCGAGTGATTTTGTAATCGTTAAAACTCGTTCGGGCTTGACTTTTTGCCCGAGTACTTTTATCTGCGCTTGAGAACTTGAGGTTATGGATTTATCCGAATGTTGCTTTCCAGCTTCTTCCATAGTTTATATCGGTTGGTTTGCAGCTAAGCCTCCGAGTGAGAGTGATGCTCCACTCGAAGTAATTTTTAACTTAGGTGAGGACTAGCTCGCAGCTAAGCGCCCGAGTGGGAGGGATGCTCTCACTCGGAGTAGTTTTTAACTTAGGCGAGGACTGGCTCGCGGCTAAGCCACCGAGTGGGAGGGATGCTCTCACTCGGAGTAGTTTTAAACTTAGACGAGGACTGGCTCGGGGCTAAGCCCCCGAGTGGGAGGGATGCTCTCACTTAGAGTAGTTTTAAACTTAGGCGAGGACTGGCTCGCGGCTAAGCCCCCGAGTGGGACGGATGCTCTCACCCGGAGTAGTTTTAAACTCAGGCGAGGACTGGCTCGCGGCTAAGCCTCCGAGTGAGAGGGATGCTCTGACTCGGAGTAGTTTTAAACTTAGGCCAGGACTGGCTCGCGGCTAAGCCCCCGAGTGGGAGGGATGCACTCACTCGGAGTAGTTTTAAACTTAGGCGAGGACTAGCTCGCGGCTAAGCCTCTGAGTGGGAGGGATGCTCTCACTCGGAGTACTTTTAAACTTAGGCGAGGACTGGCTCACGGCTAAGCCCCCGAGTAGGAGCGATGCTCTCACTCAGAGTAGAGTTAAACTTAGGCGAGGACTGGCTCGCGGCTAAGCCCTCGAGTGGGAGGGATGCTCTCACTCGGAGTAGTTTTAAACTTAGGCGAGGATTGGCTTGCGGCTAAGCCCCCGAGTGGGAGGGATGCTCTCACTCGGAGTAGTTTTAAACTTAGGCGTGGACTGGCTCGCGGCTAAGCCCCCGAGTGGGAGGGATGCTCTCACTCGGAGTAGTTTTAAACTTAGGCGAGGACTGGCTCGCGGCTAAGTCCCCAAGTGGGAGGGATGCTCTCACTCGGAGTAGTTTTTAACTTAGGCGAGGACTGGCTCGCGGCTTAGCCCCCGAGTGGGAGGGATGCTCTTACTCGGAGTAGTTTTAAACTTAGGCGAGGACTGGCTCACGGCTAAGCCCCCGAGTGGGAGGGATGCTCTCACTCGAAGTAGTTTTTAACTTACGCGAGAACTGGCTCGCGGCTAAGCCCCAGAGTGGGAGGGATGCTCTCACTCGGAGTAGTTTTAAACTTAGGCGAAACTGGTTCGCGGCTAAGCCACCCACTGGGGGTTTGGAACATGCGCTTGTGCGAGTGAAACCATCGTAGGACTGCAGGAGTCATGTCTTTGATAAACAATCTAAAAGTACTCTTACTACATCTTGACAATTCGATCGTCAAGTATAGAACCGACAAAGGAGATCTGCGTTCTAGGCGCGCGGCTCGTCGATCTTTTTCGCGAGGTTGTAGAGGTGGTAGGCCCCGTTATGCAGCACCTTGGTGACGATGAAGGGGCCTTCCCATGCGGGGGCGAGTTTGTGTGGTCGTTGCTGATCCACTCGGAGCACAAGATCTCCCTCTTGGAACGCCCGACCCTTAACGTGGCTTGCGTGAAAGCGACAAAGGTCTTGCTGATAAACGGTTGACCGTATCAGGGCCATTGCTCGTTCTTCCTCCAAGAGATCCACAGCGTATTGCCGTGCCTGCTCCGCTTCGGCTTCTGAATAGAGTTCCACATGGGGCGAGTTGTGAAGGAGATCACTCGGCAGCATGGCTTCGGCTCCATACACCATGAAGAAAGGGGTGCGGTCAGTGGACCGGTTAGGAGTCGTCCTTAAACCCCATAGGACAGATGGTAGTTCAGTCACCCAAGCCCCGGTCGCATGCTCGAGATCGCGCATGAGACATGGCGTCAACCCTTGAAGGATAAGGCCATTCGCTCTCTCAGCCTGACCGTTCGACTGCGGGTGCGCAACGGATGCGTCGTCCACCCGAGTGCCTTGGGTGGCACAGAACCTTCTGAATTCGTCCGAATCGAAGTTCGAGCCGTTGCCTGTGATGATGCAATGTGGGACTCCATATTTGAATATCAACTCTCTCATGAACTTGATGGTTGTGTGTGAATCTAGATTTTTAATAGGCTTAGCCTCAATCCACTTGGTGAATTTGTCGACTGCTACGAGCAGATGAGTGAAACCGCTCCTGCTAGTCCTGAGTGGCCCAACCATGTCCAATCCCCACACGGCAAACGGCCAGACGAGTGGTATGGTCTTCAAAGCAGATGCAGGTTTGTGGGACAAGTTTGCATAGAACTGGCACCCCTGGCAGTGTTGAACAATCTCTTTGGCAGCTTCATTGGCACGTGGCCAGTAAAATCCAGCTTGGTATGCTTTGGCCACAATTGTCCGAGAGGACGCGTGATAACCACAGGTCCCCGAGTGGATCTCTTCTAAGATCAGTCGACCTTCCTCTGGAGAAATACATCGTTGGGCTACGCCAGTGACACTCTCTCTGTAAAGCTGTCCATTCATCACAGTGAAAGCTTTGGATCTGCGGACAATCTGACGTGCCTCAACTTCATCCTCTGGGAGTTCTTTCCTGGCAAATATGCAATGTATGGCACTGTCCAGTCGGGGGTAATTACCAGAATCTCCATAACCAAGTCAATGACTGCAGGGACCTCGATTTCAGTCGGGTCAGAGGGACTTATCGCCTGAGGAGGCTCTTCAGTGAAAGGATCTTCCTGCACTGACGGGGAATGGAGATGCTCAAGGAACACGTTGCTGGGGATAGGCTTCCGAGTGGAACCGATTTTTGCCAAATCATCAGCCGCTTGATTTTTGATTCGGGGAATGTGATGAAGCTCCAGACACTCGAATTTCTTCTCCAACTTCCTCACCGCATTGCAGTATCCTGTCATAGCAGGGTTTCTGACGTCCCATTCCTTCATTACTTGATTGACCACCAGATCCGAGTCGCCGTAAACCATCAGGTGACGGACGCCGAGTGAGATGGCCATACGCAACCCGTAGAGGAGCGCCTCGTATTCGGCCTCGTTGTTGGAGGAATTGAAGTGAATCTGCAGGACGTAACTGAGCCGATCACCCTTTGGGGATACCAAAACAACTCCAGCGCCAGAACCATTCAGCATCTTAGAGCCGTCGAAGAACATAGTCCAGTGCTCCGAGTGGATCTGAGTCGGCTGTTGCTGTTCTATCCATTCGGCCAAGAAATCTGTGAGTGCCTGTGACTTAATTGCTTTTTTTTGCTTCAAACTTGATATCAAAGGGGAGAAGTTCAATAGCCCATTTGGCCACTCGACCAGTTGCATCCTGATTGTTCATGACTTCAGACAGCGGAGCATCACTGACTACTGAGACTGAGTGTTCTTGAAAATAGTGTGCAACTTTCTTCGTTGTCTAGTAAATACCGTAGACAAGCTTCTGGTAATGAGGATACCTCTGCTTAGATGGAGTCAGGACTTCAGATATGTAATACACTGGTCGTTGAACTTTGTAGGCCTTGCCTTCTTCATCACGCTCCACTGTGAGGACTGTGCTGACGACTTGGCCAGTGGCTGCGATGTATAAGAGCAGAGGTTCTTTGCTGTTCGGGGCAGTGAGCACCGGCTGGGTGGAGAGCAGGGCTTTGAGCTCAACAAACGCTGCTTCTGCTTCAGGGGTCCACTCGAATGTATCGGACTTCTTCATCAGTCGGTATAAAGGCAATGCCTTTTCTCCAAGACGAGAAATGAACCGACTCAAAGCCGCAAGCCAGCCTGTGAGCTTCCGGACATCGTGCACGCGCACAGGGCGCTTCATTCGGAAAATTGGCATCTATTCCTCGTTCGGAAACGAGAAAACCGAGTAACTTGCCACCAGGCACTCCAAAGGTGCACTTGGACGGATTCAACTTTATGTCGTGCCTCCTTAAGTTGGCAAAGGTTTCAGCGAGGGCAGTCAGCAGGTCGAAACCTTTACGTAACTTGACCACGATATCATCCATGTAAGCCTCAACGTTCCGACTGATCTGAGTGAGCAGGCACTTCTGGATCATGCGCATAAAAGTAGTGCCAGCATTTTTGAGACCGAATGGCATGGTGACATAGCAAAATGTAACACCCCATGTCATTAGCCACAGTAATCACTTTTGATAATGACAAGTCAACATGATTAACAGTGCCTAATCATCATTTGCATCATATTGCATTTCAACTCCTAAGTCAAAATTCAAATTAAACTAAAGTGGGAAATAAAAGTTGTTCAAACACAGGAACTAAAATGTTCAATAACTAACAAATATTCCAGGAGCAATTCTAAAATTGAAACCAACATCATTGGAGTTGGGTAAGTGACTCAAACATCCTCTATCAATGGCTGAAAACAATATTTAATAGCCTTTTATTTAATCTAAATTAAATATGAAATTATATTTTGCCCAAACTAGTTTTTGGTGTTAGGATACAATGCACTGTGATTTGTGGACTAGGTCACACTTTTTACAAAATTCATTTAGTGCCCAAACAATTTACAGAGCAGAAAAGAAAAGAAATCAGAAAAGAGAAAAAGAGAAAAGGCCTAATACGCTACTGTGCACTTAAGCCTACCGCTACAGCACCGGCCCAGCCCACCCCGCACCTCCTCCCACCTCGCGATGTTCACGCGCGCCGCTGTCACCGCGCGCGCGCTCGCCGCGCATCGGCTCCCCCCCTCCCTCGCTCGACAGCGCGTCGCCCGCGCCCGCGCCATGGATAAGGGCGAGGCCCCGCGACCCCCTGGCGTCCCCCTCGCCCACTTTCCCCTCGCTCCCGCTCTGTTTCCCCAAATCCCGAACGCGCCCGTCGCCATGGCCCCGTCCTAGCCGCGGCCACCGTCATTCCCTCGACGCCTCTCCGTGTCCGTCTGCTCCGCCGCTGATCGCTGCGTCGACCAGTGCCACTTGGCAGAGCTCGGAGCCCCTGCAGCGACCGCGGCGACCTCATCTTTTTCCTCGGCTCCGTCGTCTTCATCGCCGGATTCCGCTGCCCTCCGACCACCACCGGCTTCACCGGGCCTTCCCAGCAACGTCAGTGAGCCCCTCCCTCTTTCCCCTCATTCCCCGCGCTCGATTTCGGACTCTGGCGCCCGCTACACCATCGCCCGATACCCACCGCCGTGGACCTCGTCGCCGGCGACCGTCCGGCGACCATTTGGTCCCCTGCTGCTGTCCATCCTACTCGCCGTGCCTCGTAGAACCTCCCTAGCACTTCGCCTCGTCCATTTGCACGCCGATGCGAGTAACACGAGCACCACCCGAATGGTTCGCCGCCGTCGTCGTCGTAGCGCTCAGCTCCGACCACCGCAGCCCCTCGCACCACCGCCATTCGACGCGGCGTCGTCCCACCGTTCGAACGCACCAAGCCACGCCCTCGGAAACCCCCTGTGCGTGAAACCCGAACCCATCCCGACGCGCGCCGCCGCGTTTTGGCTCGCCGGAGCCAGCTCCGGCGCTTCGCTGGCCACCGCTGACGTGGCCTGACGCGTGGGGCCCCCTGTGTCACTGACGGGTGGGTCCCGTTGACCCGTTGACCCCAGTCAACTACTGACTGGGCGCCCATGTCCCATTGACATGTGGGTCCCGCCTGTAATAACAAATTAAAATAAAACAATAATTAGTTAATTAAGTCACTAAGCACCCACTGACTGCTGGGCACCACCTGCTAATTAGGTTAATTAAATTAAACTAACTCTGTTAATTAGCTAAGTCACTGACATGTGGGTCCCACTGGACCCACAGGTCAGGTTTGACCCTGGTCAGCCGGGTTTGACCTGCTGACGTCATGGTGATGTCATGCTGATGTCATCGGGCACTGTTTTGGATAATGTTGGATTAAATAGATAATTAAATTCAGAAAATATATTAAACCGTAACTCCGATGAAAATAATTTATATATGAAAGTCGCTCAGAATTTCGATACGAATCTGAATACGCCCTCCGTATTCCTGTCAGATGCCCTTAGCTAGATGAACATGAAACTTTTAGACCAATTTCGATAAATGAATAGTGCCCAACTTTAATTAAATAAATCCGAATAAATTCCTAAATTAACTAAATCATTTTGTTAGGCAGTAGAACACCCCGGCATATCATTTAGATATGTCATGCATATTGTTTGCATTTTTGCCATGAATTTATTGTTTCTCTCCCCCTCCTTCTCTCTCGATAGACACCGAGACTGACGACGTTGCAGCCGGGTACGACTACGCTACAGACGAGCAGCCCGTTGACGATCCCTCTTTCTTGCCAGAGCAACCAGGCAAGCCCCCCCCCCCTTGAGCATCCAGATATCGTACATTCCATTTCTCCTACTTGCATTAGATTTTGCTACAATTAATGTTTGTTCCTATTCTGATGCATAGCCTGCTTTTGTAACCTGTTTATTGCTACCTTACCTGCCTATGTTAAACTGCCTAGTATAGGTTGGTAGTGAACCATCAGTGACCCCACCACCTTATCCTTGTTGCACCTGCTTGATCATCGACGACTCGATCAATGTGATCGTCGACCAGAGACCGACACATCACTTCACCCCCTTAGTTGTATGACTCTGCATAGTTACTATCGAGTGCCGAGGGTGATACCTCGTAACGCACTCCTGATGAATACTCTGCAGTGTAGCTGTTCGGTCCTGGTCATCGAGGGTGATTCCTCCTTCTCCACTTCCGATACGACTTTGTCGTGCAACCCCTCAGTGTGAACCTCGAGGGTGATGCCTCATACGTTCACCCTGATGATTTCATCGAGTGAAATTCACCAAGGGTGATTCCTCGGGGTTTCCCCTTTGATGTTATGACCACACGGTTACTTTGACCTTGTTACCGGCGGGTTGACCCTGATGGGTACCCGCAGGGGATCTATGTTGTCGGGTGTGCCGGAAGGGCACTCGAGTGTGATATTGCGGCGGAGCTTCAGAAACTCTGATTGTCTCCGCGTGTTACTAAATGAGCCTATTGGATTTGGGTGTTTGATCTGAGTGGGTCGACGTGCCCTATACGCACTACCACCACGCGGGATTATGGTTTATGGGGCCCTCTACGTCGTACGTTTCTCTCGAAAGCTCATCAGACGTCACGATTCACCGTGCGGGCTGATTGTCGGGATTGGGCTGGATACTTCACTGATGAGTTCAGTGTCGCGCCTGCACCCCGGCCAGTCTCACAACGCGCAGGGTGCCCAGGGTGATGGCCCAAGACCTCTGGGTGCATAGGTTAGTCCGGTGTGCTGACCTCTCTGCTGAGCCTAGGTAGGACGTTGCTTCGTGTTGATCTTCCGAGGCCGGGCATTACCCAGCAAGTGTGTCCGACCAGAGTTGATCGAGCGTGTTGGGTAACAGTAGTGCACCCCTGCAGGGATGAACAATATATCGATAGCCGGTCCTACGGTAAAGGACGCTCAATTTGTATATCCCGATCTACTACTTGAACTGGATACTTGATTATTTAATTGAAGCTTCGGGATCGCTTTCTCGCAGGGAGTCGAGGAAGGATTTCTAAGCTGTACTTCAACATGTTTGCTTAATAAAATGCTATTCTACTCTCTTCTATTGCTGTAAGATGGTGGCTCGTGAAGACGTTTGAAAATGCTAGTCTTCGATAGGACTAGGCCTTCTCTCTATTCTGGCTTTTCTGCAGCCCAGTCCACATATACAGCCTTTCCCCTTTGATAATGTTGCATATGTAGTGTAGATCCTTGCTTGCTGAGTACTTCGGATGAGTACTCACGGTTGCTTTGTTACTTCTTTTTCCCCATATTCCCCTACTTGATACATCAGACGATGGAGCCCAGGAGCCAGATGCCACCTCAGGAGCTTACTATCAGGAGGGTCCAGACGGCACTTACTACTGGATCGAGCCAGCCGACCAGGAGTAGGATCGGAGGCTCCCAGGCAGGAGGCCTACGCCTTTCGATCGAGAGTCGTTGTTTGTGCTAGCCTTCTTCAGGCAAAACTTGTCTAACTATGTCTGTACTCAGATATTATTTGTATGACTAACTTATGTATTCGGATCTTCGGATCCCTGGTCTGTAATATTGTGGATCTCCGTTTAATTGTGTTTAGAGTTGTGTTGTGATATCTTCCTGTGAGTCCCTGTGCTTGATCGTGCATGTTTGCGTGTATGATTAGTGCACGATTGAGTCGGGGCGTCACAAGTTGGTATCAGAGCCAACTGCCTGTAGGAAGCCCCCTTCTAATTCCTTGGTCGAAGTTGAGTCTAGACATCGAAAAACTATTTTACTAACTTGGCTGTGTGCCTTACTGGCCCACGTCGCCAACTGGGTGCTATTAGGATCTTTTATTTCTCGTCTATACTCTGGGACTCTGATCTCTCTTCTATTCGGGTTAAATAAATTTTACTAACGCCGACACTTAGGATCTCGTAAATCCCGTCTACCCGACGAGCTGGATATCTGTGCGATTTCCCTGTCATTGATCTGATTAGTCTGATAATCACATTCCTTTCCATTGTTTTGTTTAACCTTTCTCTCCGAGTTGTATTAAACTTCTCCTTGTCGTTTGACAAACCTGAATTTCCTCTATTTCAGATGGATCGTTTGTTTCCACCACGTCCTACGACGCGGCTTGTGCTTCGCACTTGGGCTCGTGACGCCCCTGGGTTTCCAGTTGTTCTGATCGCCCTCCTGACCAGACTTGGCTACCACTGGTACCCCGAGTACATGGTCTACGAGGATTACCGCGAGTTCAACCAGGAGCAGTACCATGTTGATGTTCGTATCTATGATCAGCAAGATGACTCAGACACTGAGCTATACCTTTTCCACGGTATCGGCGTGACGATTGAGATGGCAGTCCATGATGCCGTCTACTTTGCTGTCGCACGTCTCCGAGGACAGTTCAGCGATGTCTTGGATGACTCTGAGTTCCTATACATTCTGTATGCCCCTGCTGGAGATGCTACTGGATACTACACAGCTATCTGTGCCCCGTACGAGCCTCGTCGCTACGACCCGCGCGTTCTGATTCAGTGCACTCAGGCTCTGGATCACACTGTTCGGGCTCTTTCCGTCGAGTTGGTTGCCACTCGAGCACGTCTCTACGATGCTATGACACAGTTGCTACCCGTTGTTCGTGCAGGGATACACCCGGAGCACATCCTTTACCCGCGCATGACTCAGATGTATGCTGGTATTGATTGGCCTGCTGTTGGAGGCCACACACCTACACGTGGACCTCTTCTTACAGCTCGAGACCGGGTTCTGCATCAGAGTGCACATGGAGCACAGGATCCTGCCGCGACGAACATTCGTCGTCCGCACTCGCAGTTACCCCGTTTCAGTGGTTTTCTCCGATGTTGATGTAGCCTTTGCTATGTCTCGTTGTGTACTTCCTTACCGCGTGCCTGCGCGCCGCCTAGTATGTCTAGCTTTTGAATTTGCGCCGTTATGCTATCCACATGTACCCGACTCTGTGTATTGATCTGTATGTCTTAATTGACTATTGTTATGTATCTGTTACACTACTAAATTGTTGAGTTACATCATGCTTGTCGCTAAACACTCACAATTTCTTTTACTAAACTTCCCCCTGTTGATACTTAGCAGGATGGTTAGACCAGGTGGTCGTGGTCGTGGTCGTGCCCCTGAACGCCCACCACCGCCAGACTATATGGCAACTTTGATGCAACAATTCGAGCTCAACCGTCAGTTCATGACTGGAATCATGGCTCAGTTTCCGCATCAGAACAACCAGAACCAGAACCCTGCTTCAATAACTTTGACAGAGTTTATGCGACTCATCCCCACTCAATTCCGCAACTCTGACAAGCCCACTGGATGCTGATGACTGGCTCCATGACATCACTCACGAGATGGAGTCTGCTAATGTCGCCCCTGCCAACTTCGTCATCTTCGCAGCCTTTTTCTTAAAGGGCCCCGCTGCTCAATGGTGGGACACACACAAGCGTACACTGCCTGTTGGAATAGTGGTTACCTGGTATGAGTTCCAGGCTGCTTTCCGTGCCCGTTATATTCCTCAAGGAATTATGGACCGGATGAAAACCCAGTTTCACAACCTCACCCAGGACAACAAGACTGTCGAAGCTTATCAGCGGGAATTTCTTGACCTCTCCCGCTATACTGAAGAAGACATCGCCATGGATGCCCGTAGACAAGAGAAGTTCCCTAATGGACTCCACCCAGACCTCGAGCTTGCCCTTGCTGCTCAAGACTTCAACGACTTTTCTACTCTTGTGAACAAGGCTATTCTGGTTGAGACCGCTCAGATGAAGCATAAGGACTCGCAGAAGCGCTATCGTGATGCTGGCTCATCTTCGGGCTCAGCACAGAAGTGTCGAGTCTGGATTCCCAACAACATGTTCCGTCCAAATGCCCCTGCGCTAAAGAACAACTATGCTGCACCACGTCTGCCTCCTCCTCCACCGAGGCAGCCAAGAGCTCAAGCTATTCAAAACAATGCTCCTCTTCGTCCTGAAGATGGTATGTGCTTCAAGTGCCGCAAACCAGGTCACCAGGCTAAAGACTGCCGCCAGACTCAGAATTAGTTGGCTTTTCCTCGTACTGGCCATGGCAATGGTCGTGGCAATAACCAGGCCCGCAACTATAATACTTGGTCTGCTGCACATGGTCGTGGATACGCTTACAACATTGATATTGAAGAAGTCCAGGATCAACCTGCTACTGTGATGGGTACCATTCTCGTTAGCTCAGTACCTGCTTCTGTTTTATTTGATTCAGGAGCATCACATTCGTTCCTCTCTGGGAAATTTGCATTCATGCATGGCATTCGATATGAGAAGATGCATACTCCGTTAGTCGTTAAAACTCCCGGAGGTCATTGTCATGCTGACGTAATAGCACCTGACGTTACCGTCGAAATTAAAGGGTTGGAATTCCTTACCTCACCCATCGTCCTGAAGTCTTCCACCATAGACCTTGTACTCGGAATGGATTGGTTAAAAGCTCACATTGCTTCGATCAATTGTGCCACTAAAGTCGTCCAGCTTCTACACCCCTCCGATGAGATAGTGAACTACACCGCCCGAATTACTCGGAACGCCGAAGCTCAGATATATGTCCTGAGTGTTTGAATGCCTCACCTCTGGAAGGGATCAAGAACATTCCTGTCATTTGAGATTTTCCAGACGTCTTTCCAGAAGAACTTCCAGGAATACCCCCGGCTAGAGCTGTCGAGTTTGTCATTGACTTGAAGCCTGGCACTGTCCCTATTGCGAAGTGTCCTTATAAGATGCCTCTGCACCACCTTCTCGAGCTTAAGGAAGAAATTGACAAGTCACTTAAGAAAGGTTTCATCCGCCCCAGTTCCTCTGCTTGGGGAGCACCTTCACTCTTGGTTAAGAAGAAGGATGGAACTAACCGATTGGTTCAGGATTACCGGCCCATTAACCAAGCTACAATCCAGAATAAATACCCACTGCCCCAGATCAATGATCTGTATGATCAGCTTGCTGGATCCTCTGTCTTCTCGAAACTCGACTTGAGGTTGGGTTACCATCAGATCCGTGTCCGCGAAGAGGATATCCCGAAGACTACCTTTGTTACTCGATATGGCTCTTATGAGTACACCGTTGTGACGACCCCGGCTTAATCGTGCACTAATCATACACGCAAATGCACACGATCAAGCCTAAGGACTCACTTGAAGATATCACAACACAACTCTAAAACATAAATAAACTCATACAAGCTTAATATTACAAGCCAGGGCCTCGAGGGCTCGAATACATAGCTCGATGGCATACAAGTGTCAGCGGAAGCGTCAGATATCTGGGTACAAATATATTACAGAACATAGAGATAAGCCTTCATAGAGGCGGGGCAAAATAAAAAAACTACGATCGAAAAGGCGTGGGCCTCCTGCCCTGGACCCTCCGATCCTACTCCTGGTCGTCAGACGGCTCCTCGTAGTAGTAGTACTCTCTGGACTGGTAGTAGTAGTGGTCGTCGACGGGGACATCTGGCTCAGGGGCTACGTCGTCTGGATGCGACAAATGGATAAAGGGGGGAAAAGGAAAATAAAGCAAACGTGAGTACTCATCCGAAGTACTCAGCAAGCAAGGATCTACACTACTTATGCAACATTTTCAAAGGGGGCTGTATATGTGGACTGGGCTGCAGAAATGCCAGAATAGAGGGGGAAAGCCTAGTCCTATCAATGACTAGCATCTTCAGCATCTTCAACGGTCTCGCAGCATTAGAAGAGAGCAGATTAACATAATGTAAATTATAGCAGTAACATCAACCTCAGCCTGAGATCCTTTCTCGACTCCCTGCGAGAAAGCAATCCCAGAGCCGTACTATCCAGTTCTCATCTCATGTCATGTTCTAGTTGTACCGATCGGGATACAACTCCGAGTGTCCGTTACCGTAGGACAGGCTATCGATAGAAGTTTCTTCCCTGCAGGGGTGCACCAACTTACCCACCACGCTCGCTTAACTCCGGTCGGACACACTTTTCTGGGTCATGCCCGGCCTCGGCTAAGCAACACGCCGCAACCCGACCAAATACTTAACAGAGAGGTCAGCACGCCGGACTAACCTATGCCCCCAGGGGTCTTGGGCCATCGCCCCGGACGCTCCTGCACGTTGCCTACACCGCTGGTGAGCAGACCTAGCAACCCCTTATACAAGCGAGGTTGCGTTCCCAGTCCAACCCAGCGTGTGCCGCTCAGTTGCTGACGTCTATTAAGCTTCGGCTGAAGTATACGACGCAGAACGCCCATACTATGCCCACGTGATGGTTAGTGCTATCAGGCCAGAGGCCCCTCGGATCAAATATCCAAACCGTAGTGGATTAGGAGCGCGCGGAAACGAGCAGAGACTCACGATCGATGTGACCCCGTCGCCCCGTCTCGAGGACTTGCGGCAAGGGCTAAGAATGCTCGGCCACGCCTCGTAGTTATCTCGCGGGCACCTCTCAGGTCAACCCAACTCCACATCACTTCGCATTCATGCTCGCGATGGCACCCCTCAGGGCCGACCCGTCTTTAGTATCATGGTTCATAGTCAAGTCATAATATCCAAGGTAGCTGTGTGTCTGACACCGAAGGGAATCCTGAGGAATCACCCTCGATGGAATTCCCGCTCGATGTTATCATCAAGGTGAACGAAGGAGGAATCACCCTCGAGGTCCACACTTGAGAGATTGCGCGACGGCGTCGGTATCGGGGGTGGTGTAGGAGGAATCACCCTCGCTTACCACGATCGATTAACTAACCTACAAGGTTATCATCAGAAGTGCTGACGAGGTATCACCCTCGGCACTCGATAGTAACCCAGTAGTGTCGAGCATCTTAGGGGAAGTGACGTGCGGTGCCAGGTTCTAATCTTCAATCCCGTTGCTCGGGTCTTCTGAGAGTCCAGCGGGGCAGTCGGGATCAAGTGGGGGTCTCTGTCGGGTCTCTACCCAGCCTATTCTAAACAGTCTAGGATAACCAGTAAGGTAGCAAGGCAGGTTACAATAATCAGGCTATGCAGCAGATATAGGAAAATAGTAGTAGTAGCAGTACTAATGCAAGCATCAGAGAGAAGAGAATAGGCGAAATAGTCATGTTCAAAATGGGGGTGCTTGCCTGTCTGCTCGACGGCAAGGGCAGGGTCGTCGGGGACGTAGTCGTACTCCGGAGTGGCGTCTGCCTCAGGAGCTACGGCAACGTCGGGGTCTACCGAAAGAGAAGAGGGGGGAAGAAATAGGTAAACATAATGCAAACAGATGCAATACGGTGCGTGCTATGCTATGATGCAGTGCAGGGTTGCCTAAATATGCCTCTAAGTCATTTTAGTTATTTTTAGAACTAATCTGAGATTTATTAACCGGTGTGTGTGCACTATTCATCTACTAAAATCGGGCTCGGTGTTACGAGTTCTCCTACGTAAGAGGTTCCGACAAGGAAACAGACGGCACGATCAGACTCGTCTCGTCGTTCTGAGCAACTTTCATGTTTTAACTTTTTCGATCTAAGCTACGGTTTAAAAGTTATTAATTTTCGAAGTCTAAATGATTTTCTAGAAATTTTTTTATTAACAGAATTGCCTAAATTGATTATGACATCAGCGTGACATCACACTGACGTCAGCAGTCAACTGTGACCGTTGACTGGTCAATTCTGATGTCTGGGACCCACCTGTCATAGACAGTGGGCTAACTAACTAATTAACAGAGTTAACTAACTAGGTGGGGCCCTATGTCAGTGACTTATTAGTCTAGTTAAATTTCATTTAGGCCTAATCCGAATTAATTAGCTGCGGGACCCACACGTCAGTGGCCCACGGGTGCCCAGTCAGCAGTTGACTGGGTCAACCCAGTCAACTGGGACCCGTGGGGCCCTCTGTCAGTCCCACAGGGGGCTGCCACATCGGCGCCTGGTCAGCGTCGCCGGAGATTCACCGCCGGCGACCAATTCAGCGGCGGCGCGGCTCAGGAGGGGGTCGGAATTCGACTGGGGTGGTCCGTTAGGACCACCGCGAGCATCTACGAGACCGGGGCGACATCGCGGAGCAGCTAGGGGGTAGCAGCGTCGATGGGGACCGCTGAAACTTCGCCGGAGATGAGCATGGCGGTGGTGGCGTTCGGTGGCGCGAAGGGGAAGTGGTTTGCGAGGTTCAGTCGGTGCGGGAGTGGGCGCATTCGAACGCGGGCATCACACCGCGTCGAACGGTGGCATCGGCGGCCGTTGCAACGGGCCACAACGTCGGCTGCGACGCCGACCGACAACGGCCGGAGCTCGAGCTCGTGGGGAAGCTAGCTATGGAGAGCTACGTGGCTCGAGGACAGGAACGAGGAAGGGGAGAAGCTCCCCGAGCGGTCACGTAAGACCCTTGGGAGCTCAGTAGCAGCAGTGGTGGACAGGGACAACGGCGAGCGCGTCGGGGCAGAGGAAGAAGACGACGTCGATGTGGGCGATGCGGTTGATGCAGGGGGTCCCAGCTCCTCCAAGCAACACCTCTCGACGCGGCAGTCGACGGCGGAGCTGTTGGACTCGAGGAGGCGACGTGGAAGTAGCGATGGCCGCGGCTAGGAACGTCGCGCGGCGGCGACTGCGCTCGGCCGGCAGAACTGAGAGAGAAAGGAGGAGTGGGGCGAGCGAGATAGAGAGAGGGAGAGTGACAGGGGGAGCCAGGGGGAACGGCCCAGCTCCTCCTTATCCTCTCCAGCTCCTGTTTCGTCGGTGGGCGTCGAGGTGTCGCCGCGCCGACGGCGCGCGCGGGCTCGGCCAGCGGGAGGACGACAACGCGAGGGAGAGAGATGAGGTGGGCCTGCTGGGCCGGGGTTCGGGGCACTGTGCACTAAGGCCCAGTGCACAGTGCCTCATTTTTATTTTTCTGTTTCTGTTTCTCTTTTTCTTTTATTCTTTTCTGTTTTGATTTAATTAGGGCACCTTTGCACTTTTGTAAAATGTAGGACTTGGCCCAAATAATGTAATGCAATATTACCCTTCACCAAAAACTGGTTTGGACAGATTTGGATTCCATTTTAAATTGAAATGATTTTAATTGGATTTAATATTACTGTTTTGGTGTTGTTTCAATTTGTTTAAGTCACTTAATTAATCCAAGTATTACTGGTGATATTTTTATGTGTGCTCTTGGAATATTTGCTAATTAGTGAACATTTTTCCAAAGGTGTTTGAGCAAACTTATTTTGCACTTTTGAATTTTGAGTTGATTTTCAGATTGGAGTTGATTTGCTTTGGATAACCACTATGTTTAGGAACTGCAAATGATATGACTTGGCAATATTAGCAGCTGATCACAGCGGTAGTTACACAGGGGTGTTACAACCGTCATGTCTTTCGGCTTAACCAATGGTCCAGCAACTTTCTCCCGGTTGATGAACTATATCTTCATGGATTACCTCGACAAATTCGTCGTAGTTTATCTGGATGATATCCTTATATATTCCAAGAATGAAGAAGAACATGCTGAACATCTTCGGCTTGTATTGGAGAAGCTATGAGAACATCAGTTGTATGCTAAATTCTCCAAGTGTGAATTCTGGTTATCTGAAGTGACCTATCTTGGTCATGTGATTTCCAAGAATGGAATTGCTGTTAACCCCGAACGAGTTCAGGCTATTCTTGATTGGACTCCCCCGAAGAATGTCAAGCAAGTTAGGAGTTTTCTCGGACTCGCTAGTTATTGTCGTCGATTTGTTGAGAACTTTTCCAAGATTGCAAAGCCATTGACGAATCTGCTCCACAAAGGTGTTAAATTTGAGTGGACAGAAAAATGTCAAGAAAGCTTTCAGACACTAAAAGATAAGTTAACATCTGCCCCAGTCCTAGCACCCCCGGATTCCCAAAATGATTCCGTGATATACTGTGATGCATCTCATCAAGGATTAGGCTGTGTCCTAATGCAAGAGCGTAAAGTGATTGCTTATGCCTCTCGACAATTGCGTCCTCATGAATAAAATTATCCAGTGCATGACCTTGAACTTTCTGCGGTTATTTATGCTCTGAAACTATGGCGACATTACCTTCTCGGTAATCGTTGCGAGATATACACGGATCATCAAAATTTGAAGTATCTATATACTCAACCAGATCTGAACCTTCGTCAACAAAGATGGCTCGAAAGAATTACCGATTATGATATGAATATCTCATATACCCCTGGCAAGGCTAATGTAATGGCCGATGCTTTGAGTCGCCAGGCTTATTGCAACAATCTTATGGTTCAGGAAGCACAACCTCTTCTTTATGAAGAGCTTCGCAAATTGAACCTCCACATTGTTCCACAGGGTTATCTCAATGCCCTGGTTGTTGAACCAGATTTAGAACACATCATTAAGATTATGCAACGGTATGACTCTGAAGTTGAAAAAATCAAGCGATACCTCAAAAAAGGAAAGCCGTCGGAATTCCATCTTGATAATGATGGGATCCTATTCTTCCAACACCGTCTCTTCGTACCCAAGTTCAAGGATGAGAGGGAACACGTTATGAAAGAAGCTCATGACACTCCTCTGTCAATTCATCCTGGTAGCACAAAGATGTACCGTGACATTTGTCAGAGATACTGGTGGCCTAATATGAAGCGAGACATTGCTTGTTATGTTTCTAAGTGTGACGTTTGCCGCCGCATTAAAGCAGAACATCAAAGGCCTGCTGGAACTCTGCAACCACTTGATATTCCCGAATGGAAATGGGACAAAGTCCAAATGGATTTCATTACTGGTTTTCCCAGATCTCAGAAGGGTCATGATGCTATTTTTGTCGTCATTGACCGATTCTCAAAGGTGGCTCACTTTCTGCCAGTTAAGGAGACAATAACTGCTAGTCGGCTAGCAGACTTGTATGTTTCCCGAATTGAGTCACTCCACGGTGTTCCGTTGGAGATCAGTTCTTATCGTGGCAGCCTCTTCACCTCCAGATTCTGGAATAGTTTCCAAGAAGCTATGGGAACTCACCTGTCGTTCAGTACCGCTTTTCACCCTCAGTCTCAGGGTCAAGTCGAACGAGTTAATCAAGTGCTCGAAGATATGCTTCGAGCTTGCGTCATCTCCTTCGGTAAGAAATGGGAGGAATCTCTCCCGTATGCCGAATTCTCTTACAACAATAGCTATCAAGCTAGTCTGAAGATGGCACCGTTTGAAGTTCTATACGGACGTAAGTGTCGAACCCCTCTGAATTGATCAGAAACTGGGGAACGCTCACTCGTCGGACCGGACATTATCAAACAAGCTGAAGAAAAAGTCCGCATTGTCCGTGAACATCTGAAAACTGCTCAGTCTCGTCAGAAGAGCAACTATGACCGAAAGCACCAGGAAATGGTCTATCAGCCTGGCGAGCAAGCTTACCTTCGCGTCACTCCGTTGAAAGGCACTCATCGGTTCGGAATCAAAGGCAAGTTAGCTCCTCGCTACATTGCCCCGTTCCATATTCTTGCCCGTCGAGGAGAAGTGGCATATCAATTGCAATTGCCGCCAAATCTTTCTCAAGTGCATGATGTCTTTCATGTATCCTGTGACGACCCCGGCTTAATCGTGCACTAATCATACACGCAAATGCGCACGATCAAGCCTAAGGACTCACTTGAAGCTATCACAACACAACTCTAAAACATAAAATAAAGTCATACAAGCTTAATATTACAAGCCAGGGCCTCGAGGGCTCGAATACAAGCTCGATGGCATACAAGCGTCAGCGGAAGCATTAGATATCTGAGTACAGATATATTACAGAGAGAGAGATAAGCCTTCACAGAGGCGGGGTAAAAATAAAAACTACGATCGAAAGGCGTAGGCCTCCTGCCCTGGACCCTCCGATCCTACTCCTGGTCGTCGAACGGCTCCTCGTAGTAGTAGTACTCGCCAGGCGGATAGTAGTACTGGTCGTCGGCTGGGGCTTCTGGCTCAGGGGCTCCGTCGTCTGGTGGCATCAAATGGAAAATGGGGGAAAAAGAAAATAAAGCAAACGTGAGTACTCATCCGAAGTACTCAGCAAGCAAGGATCTACACTACATATGCATCATTGTCAAAGGAATGGCTGTATAAGTGGACTGGGCTGCAGAAATGCCAGAGTAGAGGGGGAAAGCCTAGTCCTATCGAAGACTAGCATCTTCAACAATCTTCGACAGTCTTGCAGCATCAGGAGAGAGCAGATGAACATAATGTAAAGTAGTAGTAGTAATATCATCAACCTCGACCTGAGATCCTTTCTCGACTCCCTGCGAGAAAGCAATCCCAGAGCCGTACTATCCAGTTCTCATCACATGTTCTAGTTGTACCGATCGGGATACAACTCCGAGTGTCCGTTACCGTAGGACAGGCTATCGATAGAAGTTTCTTCCCTGCAGGGGTGCACCAACTTACCCACCACGCTCACTTAACTCTGGCCGGACACACTTTTCTGGGTCATGCCCGGCCTCGGCTAAGCAACACGCCGCAACCCGACCTAGGCTTATAAGAGAGGTTAGCACGCCGGACTAAACCTATGCCCCCAGGGGTCTTGGGCCATCGCCCCGGGAACTCCTGCACGTTACGGGGCCACCGAGAGCAGACCTAGCAACCCCTTATACAAGCGCGGTTGCGTTACCAGTCCAACTCGGCGTGCGCCGCTCCTTACTGACGTCAAACAAGCTTCGGCTGATGTGTACGACGCAGAACGCCCATACTATGCCCACGTGATGGTTAGTGCTATCGGGCCAGAGGCCCCTCGGATCAAATATCCAAACCGTAGTGGATTAGGAGCGCGCGGAAACGAGCAGAGACTCACGATCGATGTGACCCCGTCGCCCCGTCTCGAGGACTTGCGGCAAGGGCTAAGAATGCCCGGCCACGCCTCGTAGTTATCTCGCGGGCACCATCCAGGTCAGCCCGACTCCACATCACTTCGCGTTAAGCTCGCGCGGGTACCCCTCAGGGCCGACCCGTCTTTAGTATCGTGGTTCATAGTCAAGTCATAATATCCAAGGTAACTGTGTGTCGGACACCGAAGGGAACCATGAGGAATCACCCTCGATGGAATTCCCGCTCGATGTTATCATCAAGGTGAACGAAGGAGGAATCACCCTCGAGGTCCACACTTGAGAGGTTGCGCGACGATGTCGTTATCGGGGGTGGTGTAGGAGGAATCACCCTCGCTTACCACGACCGAGTAACTAACCTACAAGGTTAACATCAGAAGTGCTAACGAGGTATCACCCTCGGCACTCGACGGTAACCCAGCAGTGTCGGCAACTAAGGGGTAGTGATGTGCGGTGCCAGGGTCTGGTCCTCAATCCCGATGATCGGGTCTTCTGATATCCAGCAGGGCAGTCGGGATCAAGTGGAGGTCTCTGTCGTGTCTCTACCCAGCCTATAATAATCAGTCTAGGATAACCAGTAAGGTAACAAAGCAGGGTACAATAATCAGGCTATGCAGCAGATATAGGAAAATAGTAGCAGTAGCAGTTCTAATGCAAGCATAAGAGAGAAAAGAGTAGGCGATATAGGCATGCTCAAAATGGGGGTGCTTGCCTGTTTGCTCTGGGGCAAGGGCAAGGTCTTCAGGAGTATCGTCGGGGACGTAGTCGTACTCCTGTGCGGCGTCTGCCTCGGGAGCTACGTCAACGTCGGGGTCTATCGAGAGAGAAGAGGGGGAGGAAACAGGTAAACAATATGCAATCATATGCCACACAGTGCGTGCTATGCTATGATGCAGTGCAGGGTTGCCTGAATATGCATCTAAGTCATTTTAGTTATTTTTAGAATTATTCTGGGATTTAATATCCGACGTGTGTGCACTATTCATCTGCCGGATTCGGGTCCGGAGTTACGAGTTCTTCTACGTAGGAGGTTCCGATGGAGAAACAGACGGCACGATCAGACTCGTCTCGTCGTTCTGAGCAACTTTCATGTTTTAACTTTTTCGATCCGAGCTACGGTTTAAAAGTTATTAATTTTTAAAGATTATTTGAATTTTTGGAATTATTTTATTTATCAAAAAATGAATTATGACGTCAGCATGACGCGCTGCTGACGTCAGCAAGTCAACAGGACGGTTGACCAGTCAAACCTGACATGTGGGTCCAGTGGGACCCACATGTCAGCCTCTATTTCTTTAATCAGTGATTCAGTTTAATTACCAGGATTAATTAGGGGGTGGACCCCACATGTCAGTGAGACATTAGGTTAATTAGTTTATTTTTATTTCTAATTTGTTTTAACTAATTAAACAGGAAGGCGGGGCCCGCCTGTCAGTGGCTCTGGGTCGGCCACGTCAGCATAGTTGACTTGGTCAACTAGTCAACGCGGGCCCCTGGGCCCACGGGTCAGTGACCCAAGGGGTGGCCCCGGGCCGACCACGCCGGCGGCCACCGGAGCAACTCCGGCGAGCCATTCCCGCGGCGGTTGGTCGCCGGAGTTGGCCGGAATCTCGCTACAGAGCTCTATTCTCCGTGATTCTACTTGCGTTCGGAGGCTGGCGATGTCGCGCATCCAGCTGGGGCACTTGCCGGACCAGGGGATGACCGGAGCTGGGCCGGCGACGAGGTTTGGCGGCGGTGGAGTTCGGGAGATCGGGGGAATGACGTTAGGAGGCACGGGAGGCTCGGGCTCGAGCTCGCCGGGCTCCTGGGAGCACCAGGAGCTCAATGGTGACCTCTGTTGGCGATGACAAGGACCACGTCGACGGCACCGAGCTCACCGGCGGCAACCAGAGCACGGCCGCGGGGACAGCTAACTACGGCGCGCGTAAGGATGAACGTAGGGGAGCGGAGGACGGGTAGCTCACCGTGCGGCACACCGAAGGCCCTCGGAGGTTTAGTAGCTGCAGAGGCTTCGCCGGAGACGACGGAGCTCGTCGGAGCAGAGGCAGAAGGGGATGACGTCGCGCGGCGCTAGCGGAGCTCCTCAGCTCCACCTGAGGGCGTCAGGAGCTCGAGCAGACGACGGCGGAGGTGAGAGACAGCTCGGGTGGACGGATCGGCGCCGGCGGCCACGGGATCTCGCCGCTGCGGCGGCAGCTCCGCTCGGCGTCGACGGAACCGAGACAGAGGAGGGTCGAGGGAAAGGGATAGAGTGGCGGCTAGGGTTGGAGAGGGTGAGGGGGAGCCGGGGCTGCTTCTTAACCTAGCCGGGGTGCCGCGGATGGTCGACGCGTGCGGCATCGCCGACGAGCGCACGCGTGCAGCCGACACGCGAGGAGAGAGAGCGGGAGGAGGGAGAAAGGGGCTCGGCGGGCTGCTGTTGGACTGGGCCTGCACACTGTGCACTTAGGCCCATCCAACAGTGGACTCCCTCTTTTTTTTTTCTTGTTTCTCTTTTAGTTTTCTTTTTATACACTACTGTTTGGAAATAGTTAAGCCACTTCTGCTATCTTGTGAAATATGAAAGTGATCCCAAATATTGTAGTGCAATATTAGCTCTCACCAAAAAGTGGTTTGAACATATTTGGATTCCATTTGAATTTGATATTAATTTAATAGATGTAAATAGTCTGTTTTGAGTGCTGTTTCAGGTTGTTTCACTCACTTAGCTAACTCCAAAAATAATGATTATGATTTTGCCATGACCACTGGATTATTTGCTAATTAAATAACATTTCTCCAGCAGAGTTTGATCAACTTTATAATTCACCTTTGAATTTGAGTTGATTTTCAGATGTGGATTTGAATTGGATCATTAACCCTCATGACTTGGCACTGCAAATGATCATGACTTGGCAGTTTTAACAGAGTGTCACAGAGTTTATTACAAGGGGGTGTTACAAGTTCTCCTCCTCTAAAAGAAATTCTCGTCCCGAGAATTTAGGAGGTGGAAGGGAAGAGCTCGGGATATTCTTCCCGAAGATGATCCTCGCGTTCCCAAGTGGCTTCATCTTCAGTATGATTCGACCATTGCACTTTCAGGAACTTGGTCGTCTTCTGACGAGTACGACGCT
The DNA here is from genome assembly GCA_011799875.1 of Thinopyrum elongatum. Taxonomy (NCBI): domain Eukaryota; kingdom Viridiplantae; phylum Streptophyta; class Magnoliopsida; order Poales; family Poaceae; genus Thinopyrum; species Thinopyrum elongatum. Next base: position 568,638,115 of record CM022300.1, on the reverse strand, counting down.
CAGCTTCGTCGAGGATGCGGATCGGATGCTCCTTATAGGAAAGATCATCTTGTAGCTCGAGCATCTCATGATCCACTGCACGGTGCGGGGATTCCTTGAAGCACTTACGGAGTTGCGACACGTGGAAGACATCATGAATATGAGAGAACTGTGGCGGCAACTCCAATGTATATGCCACATGTCCACATCTAGCCATGATACGGAAAGGACCAATGTAGCGAGGAGCTAGCTTGCCCTTGATTCCGAAACGACGGGTGCCCTTCATTGGAGTGACACGAAGGTAAGCTTGATCACCAGGTTGATAGATCACACCCCATCGCTTGCGATCATAATTACTCTTCTGACGGTCTTGAGCTGCTTTGAGATTCTCCCGTACAATTCGGACTTGTTCTTCGGCATGCTGAATAATGTCCGGTCCAACAAGAGGTCGTTCCCCGGTTTCTGACCAATTCAGAGGGGTTCGACATTTACGACCATAAAGAACCTCAAATGGGGCCATTTTTAAGCTGGCTTGATAACTGTTGTTATAAGAGAACTCGGCATACGGGAGAGATTCCTCCCATTTCTTACCGAAGGATATAACACAAGCTCGAAGCATGTCTTCAAGCACTTGATTAACACGCTCAACTTGGCCTTGGGACTGAGGATGATATGCGGAACTCCAGGTAATATGAGTTCCCATGGCTTCTTGGAAACTTTCCCAGAACTTGGAAGTGAAAAGAACACCACGGTCTGAACTAATCTCCTTCGGAATACCATGGAGAGAAACAATTCTGGCAATGTACAGTTCTGCTAGCTGGCTAGCGGTGATAGTCTCCTTAACAGGTAGGAAATGAGCAACCTTGGAGAGTTGGTCGACGACGACAAGAATGGCATCGTGACCCTTCTGAGACTTGGGAAGACCAGTAATGAAGTCCATTTGCACTTTATCCCACTTCCATAGAGGAATAGGGAACGGTTGCAGAATTCCAGCAGGTTTCTGATGTTCTGCCTTCACGCGACGACAAACGTCACACTCGGCAACATAACGAGCAATATCCTGCTTCATCCTAGACCACCAGTACCTTTGACGAAGATCTCGATACATTTTGGTACTACCCGGATGGATAGACAGCGGTGTATCATGGGCCTCCTTCATGACTTTGTCAGTCATCAGCTCGAAGCGAGGTACTACGATGCGGTCTCTGAAATATAATGTACCATTTTCAGCAACTGAGAAATCCCGATACTTAGCAAGGTGAAGCTCCTTCTTCATCAAGTCAATTTCAGCATCTTTGGCTTGCGCTTCTTTAACAGCCTTCAGAAGGTCTGGCTGTACCACAAGGTTATTAAGAGAACCCTGGGGAAGAATTCGCAGATTCAGCTGAGTCAATTCTGCGTGAAGACGAGGTTGAGCTTGCCTAACCATGAGGTTGTTGCAATAAGACTTGCGACTCAGGGCATCGGCCATTACATTAGCTTTGCCCGGGGTATAAGAAATACCGCAGTCATAATCCGCAATAGCTTCTAACCATCGTTGTTGTCGGAGATTAAGATCCGGTTGAGTGAATAAGTATTTCAGACTTTGGTGATCGGTATAAATTTCACACCGATTACCCAGAAGGTAGTGTCGCCATAACTTCAATGCATACATCACTGCTGCAAGTTCAAGATCATGCACTGGATAATTCTCTTCATGTGGACGCAATTGACGTGAAGCATATGCAATTACTCTCCGCTCTTGCATTAGGACGCAGCCTAATCCCTGACGAGAGGCGTCGCAATATATGACAAAGTCCTTGCGAGAATCAGGAGGAGCAAGCACTGGAGCAGAAGTGAGCTTGTCCTTGAGGGTTTGGAAACTTTCCTGACACTTGTCTGTCCACTCAAACTTAACGCCTTTGTGGAGCAGATTAGTCAGGGGCTTGGCGATCTTGGAGAAGTTCTCGACGAATCGGCGACAATAGCTAGCTAGACCGAGAAAGCTTCGGACCTGTTTGGCATTCTTCGGAGGAGTCCAGTCAAGGATAGCCTGAACACGCTCCGGGTTAACGGCAATACCGTCCTTGGAAATCACATGTCCAAGGTAGGTCACTTCAGGAAGCCAGAATTCGCATTTAGAGAACTTGGCATATAATTGGTGCTCTCGAAGTCTCTGCAGAACTAGTCGAAGGTGCTCAGCATGTTCTTCTTTGTTCTTCGAATAAACCAGAATATCATCCAGATATACCACGACGAATTTGTCGAGGTAGTCCATGAATATATAATTCATTAAGCGGGAGAAGGTAGCTGGAGCATTCGTCAGACCAAATGACATGACTGTGTACTCGTAAGAGCCATAACGAGTAACGAATGCAGTCTTTGGAATATCCTCTTTGCGGACACGGATCTGGTGATAACCCAACCTCAAGTCGAGTTTAGAGAACACCGAAGATCCAGCGAGTTGGTCATATAAATCATTGATCCGGGGAAGCGGATATTTATTCTGGATAGTTGCCTGATTGATAGGACGATAATCTTGAACCAGACGGTTAGTTCCATCCTTCTTCTTAACAAAGAGAGAAGGTGCTCCCCAAGCAGAGGAACTAGGGCGGATGAAACCCTTCCTTAAAGATTTATCAATTTCCTCCTTAAGCTCGATGAGGTGGTGCGGAGGCATCTTGTAGGGACGCTTCGCAATAGGAGTGGTGCCAGGCTTCAAGTCGATGACGAACTCGACAGCTCTAGCAGGGGGTATTCCTGGAAGTTCTTCTGGAAAAACATCTGGGAAGTCACAGACCACTGGGATATTCTCAATCCCATCAAGCGGAGAAGCATTCAACGCGTTCAAGGCATAAATTTGAGCCTCGGCGTTCTGAGTGATATGAGCATGGTAATTCACCATCTCATTCGAGGGGTGCAAGAGGTGAACAACTTTGGTGGCACAATTGATTGAGGCATAGTGGGCCTTCAACCAATCCATTCCCAGAATAAGGTCAATCTTGGACGATTTCAGAATAATGGGAGACGCACTGAACTCCAACTCTTCGATTTCAACGGGAACATTATAGCTAACTGCAAAGGTTCGGCAACCACCCGCGGGGGTGTGTACCAATAAGGGTGTGTTCATGTATTCGCATTTAATGTCATGCATGCGTGCAAAATGTTCTGACATGAAGGAATGCGATGCTCCTGAATCAAATAAAACGGATGCAGGTACTGAATTAACGAGAAGTGTACCCATCACAGTATCTGGTTGATCTGGAGCTCCAGACATGTTTACGTGGTAGTACTGCCCACGACCATAAGAAGGTCTGGCATTATTGTTGCGCTGCTGAGGAATACTACGGCCAATTCCACGTCCAGCAGAAGGGAGAGCTAGTTGATTCTGATTCTGAGAACAATCTCTAGCACGGTGACCTGGCTTGCCACACTTGAAGCATAGTCCGCTGTCAGGACGAGGTGCTGGAGCTCGAGGTGCTGGAGCTGGCAGGGGCTGTCTCGGTGGTGGAGGTGGCAGACGTGGTGCAGCATAAGAAGGTCTGTTCGCAGGAGCTGCTGAACGGAACATGCCTTTGGGAAACCAGATGCGTCGCTTCTGGGAAGACGAGCCCGAAGATGAGCCCGACTCACGGGTGCGTCTGGACGCTTCCTTGTGCTTCTTAAGTCCAGTTTCAACCATGATGGCCTTATTCACCAAGGTGGCGAAATCAGGATAATCTTGAACAAGAAGGGCTAACTGAATGTCATGGTGCAGTCCTTCACGAAACTTCTCCTGTCTGCGTTCATCAGTAGGAATGTCCTCTTCAGTGTAACGAGATAAGTCTAGAAACTCGCGCTGATAGACTTCCACAGTCTTGTTTCCTTGGACAAGGCTACGGAACTCAGCCTTCTTCCTAGCTATGATAGCTAGAGGAATGTAGCGGGCGCGGAAAGCAATCTTGAACTCTGCCCAAGTGACGACAGTACCAGGCGGTAGAGTCTGTCGGTGAGTGGCCCACCATTGGGCTGCGGGACCCTTAAGAAGATATGTCGCAAAAGTGACATAGTTAATTTCGGCGACACTAGCAGACTCCATCTCATGAGAGATATCACGCAGCCAGTCATCTGCATCCAGTGGGTTGACTGTGTTGCGGAAAAACGATGGACTGAGCCTCATGAACTCTGGTAAGGCAATGGATGGTTGCTGCTGATTAGCATCAGGACGAGGGAATTGCTGCATAATCCCCGTCATAAACTGGCGGTTGAGTTCAAACTGTTGCATCATCGCTGCCATGTAATCAGGTGGTGGCGGCGGTGGCGGGTTGTTGTCAGCCATCCTGCTATTCCAACAGGGGTATTTCAGCGATAGCTTATGCAAGTGTTTAACAATAAACATGAGGTAACTCGACATTATTGAAAGAGTGCAATAGATGCTAGAAGTAGTCATTAAGACGTACAGATCCATACATAGTCGGTTACATTCGGGCAGCATAACGGCGCAAATTGAAAAGCTAGACATGCTAGGCGGCGCGCAGGCACGCGGTAAGGAAGTACACAACGGGACATAGCAAAGGCTACATCAACGTCGGAGAAAACCACTGAAACGGGGTAACTGCAAGTGCGGACGATGAACGTTCGTCGCAGAAGGATCCTGCGCTCCATGGGCACTCTGATGCAGAACCCGGTCTCGAGAAGAAAGAAGAGGTCCACGTGTAGGCGTGTGACCTCCCACAGCAGGCCAGACGATCCCTGATGGCATCTCAGTCCTGCTCGGGTAAAGAATGTACTCCGGATGCATCCCTGCACGAACAGCTGGTAGCAACTGTGTCATAGCCTCGTAGTAGCGTGCTCGAGTGGCAAACAACTCAACAGCAAGTGCACGAACAGTGCGATCCAAAGCCTGAGTGCACTGAATCAGAACCTGCGGGTCGTAGCGTCGAGACTCGTACGGGGCACAGATAGCTGTGTAAAATCCAGTAGCATCTCCAACAGGTGCATACGGAATGTACCGAAACACAGTATCATCCAAGTTAGCACTGTGCTCTCCTCGGAGACGTGCGACAGCAGAGTAGGCGGCATCATGTACTGCCATCTCAATCGTCACGCCTAATCCATGAAAAAGGTGTAGCTCGGTGTCTGAGTTGTTCTGCTGGTCATAAATCCGAACTTCAGCATAGTACTGTTCCTGGTTGAACTCGCGATAAACCTCATAGACCATGTACTCGGGATACCAGCGGTAACCCAGTCTACTCAGGAGGGCGATCAGAACAGCTGGAAATCCAGGGGCATCACGAGCCCAAGTGCGAAGCACAAGCTGGGTCATAGGCCGCGGTGGAAATAGCCGATCCATCTGAAACAGAAAGGTTCAGGGTTGTCATAAGACAATGAGAAATATAACCAATCTCGGAAGGAAAGGTTAAACAAAACAATGGAAAGGAAAATGATTATCAGACTAATCAGATCAACGTCAGGGAAATCGCACTGAATCCAGCTCTCCGGGTGGATAGAATTAACAAGAACCTAAATGTCAGTGTTAGTAAATTTTTTTAAACCCGAATAGATGAGAGATTAGAATCCCAGAGTAAAGACGAGGAATAAAAGATCCTAATACCACCCAGTTGGCGACGTGGGCCCGTAAGCCACACAGCCAAGTTAGTAAAACAATTTTTGACCACTAGACTCAACTTCGGCCAAGGAATTGGGAAGGGGGATTCCTAGAGGCAGTCGGCTCTGATACCAACCTGTGACGACCCCGGCTTAATCATGCACTAATCATACACGCAAATGCGCACGATCAAGCCTAAGGACTCACTTGAAGCTATCACAACACAACTCTAAAACATAAAATAAAGTCATACAAGCTTAATATTACAAGCCAGGGCCTCGAGGGCTCGAATACAAGCTCGATGGCATACAAGCGTCAGCGGAAGCATTAGATATCTGAGTACAGATATATTACAGAGAGAGAGATAAGCCTTCACAGAGGCGGGGTAAAAATAAAAACTACGATCGAAAGGCGTAGGCCTCCTGCCCTGGACCCTCCGATCCTACTCCTGGTCGTCGAACGGCTCCTCGTAGTAGTAGTACTCGCCAGGCGGATAGTAGTACTGGTCGTCGGCTGGGGCTTCTGGCTCAGGGGCTCCATCGTCTGGTGGCATCAAATGGAAAATGGGGGAAAAAGAAAATAAAGCAAACGTGAGTACTCATCCGAAGTACTCAGCAAGCAAGGATCTACACTACATATGCATCATTGTCAAAGGAATGGCTGTATATGTGGACTGGGCTGCAGAAATGCCAGAGTAGAGGGGGAAAGCCTAGTCCTATCGAAGACTAGCATCTTCAACAATCTTCGACAGTCTTGCAGCATCAGGAAAGAGCAGATGAACAATAATGTAAAGTAGTAGTAGTAGTAGTATCATCAACCTCGACCTGAGATCCTTTCTCGACTCCCTGCGAGAAAGCAATCCCAGAGCCGTACTATCCAATTCTCATCACATGTTCTAGTTGTACCGATCGGGATACAACTCCGAGTGTCCGTTACCGTAGGACAGGCTATCGATAGAAGTTTCTTCCCTGCAGGGGTGCACCAACTTACCCACCACGCTCGCTTAACTCCGGCTGGACACACTTTTCTGGGTCATGCCCGGCCTCGGCTAAGCAACACGCCGCAACCCGACCAAATACCTAACAGAGAGGTCAGCACGCCGGACTAACCTATGCCCCCAGGGGTCTTGGGCCATCGCCCCGGGAACTCCTGCACGTTACGTGCACCGCCGGTGAGCAGACCTAGCAACCCCTTATACAAGCGCGGTTGCGTTCCCAGTCCAACCCAGCGTGTGCCGCATCAGTCGCTGACGTCCATTAAGCTCCGGCTGAAGTATACGACGCAGAACGCCCATACTATGCCCACGTGATGGTTAGTGCTATCGGGCCAGAGGCCCCTCGGATCAAATATCCAAACCGTAGTGGATTAGGAGCGCGCGGAAACGAGCAGAGACTCATGATCGATGTGACCCCGTCGCCCCGTCTCGAGGACTTGTGGCAAGGGCTAAGAATGCCCGGCCACGCCTCGTAGTTATCTCGCGGGCACCATCCAGGTCAACCCGACTCCACATCACTTCGCAATAAGCTCGTGCGGGTACCCCTCAGGGCCGACCCGTCTTTAGTATCGTGGTTCATAGTCAAGTCATAATATCCAAGGTAACTGTGTGTTTGACACCGAAGGGAACCATGAGGAATCACCCTCGATGGAGTTCCCGCTCGATGTTATCATCAAGGTGAACGAAGGAGGAATCACCCTCGAGGTCCACACTTGAGAGGTTGCGCGACGATGTCGTTATCGGGGGTGGTGTAGGAGGAATCACCCTCGCTTACCACGACCGAGTAACTAACCTACAAGGTTAACATCAGAAGTGCTAACGAGGTATCACCCTCGGCACTCGACGGTAACCCAGCAGTGTCGGCAACTAAGGGGTAGTGATGTGCGGTGCCAGGGTCTGGTCCTCAATCCCGATGATCGGGTCTTCTGATATCCAGCAGGGCAGTCGGGATCAAGTGGAGGTCTCTGTCGTGTCTCTACCCAGCCTATAATAATCAGTCTAGGATAACCAGTAAGGTAACAAAGCAGGGTACAATAATCAGGCTATGCAGCAGATATAGGAAAACAGTAGCAGTAGCAGTTCTAATGCAAGCATAAGAGAGAAAAGAGTAGGCGATATAGGCATGCTCAAAATGGGGGTGCTTGCCTGTTTGCTCTGGGGCAAGGGCAAGGTCTTCAGGAGTATCGTCGGGGACGTAGTCGTACTCCTGTGCGGCGTCTGCCTCGGGAGCTACGTCAACGTCGGGGTCTATCGAGAGAGAAGAGGGGGAGGAAACAGGTAAACAATATGCAATCATATGCCACACAGTGCGTGCTATGCTATGATGCAGTGCAGGGTTGCCTGAATATGCATCTAAGTCATTTTAGTTATTTTTAGAATTATTCTGGGATTTAATATCCGACGTGTGTGCACTATTCATATGCCGGATTCGGGTCCGGAGTTACGAGTTCTTCTACGTAGGAGGTTCCGATGGAGAAACAGACGGCACGATCAGACTCGTCTCGTCGTTCTGAGCAACTTTCATGTTTTAACTTTTTCGATCCGAGCTACGGTTTAAAAGTTATTAATTTTTGAAGATTATTTAAATTTCTGGAATTATTTTATTTATCAGAAAATGAATTATGACGTCAGCATGACGCGCTGCTGACGTCAGCAAGTCAACAGGACGGTTGACCAGTCAAACCTGACATGTGGGTCCAGTGGGACCCACATGTCAGCCTCTATTTCTTTAATCAGTGATTCAGTTTAATTACCAGGATTAATTAGGGGGTGGACCCCACATGTCAGTGAGACATTAGGTTAATTAGTTTATTTTTATTTCTAATTTGTTTTAACTAATTAAACAGGAAGGCGGGGCCCGCCTGTCAGTGGCTCTGGGTCGGCCACGTCAGCATAGTTGACTTGGTCAACTAGTCAACGCGGGCCCCTGGGCCCACGGGTCAGTGACCCAAGGGGTGGCCCCGGGCCGACCACGCCGGCGGCCACCGGAGCAACTCCGGCGAGCCATTCCCGCGGCGGTTGGTCGCCGGAGTTGGCCGGAATCTCGCTACAGAGCTCTATTCTCCGTGATTCTACTTGCGTTCGGAGGCTGGCGATGTCGCGCATCCAGCTGGGGCACTTGCCGGACCAGGGGATGACCGGAGCTGGGCCGGCGACGAGGTTTGGCGGCGGTGGAGTTCGGGAGATCGGGGGAATGACGTTAGGAGGCACGGGAGGCTCGGGCTCGAGCTCGCCGGGCTCCTGGGAGCACCAGGAGCTCAATGGTGACCTCTGTTGGCGATGACAAGGACCACGTCGACGGCACCGAGCTCACCAACAGCAACCAGAGCACGGCCTCGGGGACAGCTAACTACGGCGCGCGTAAGGATGAACGTAGGGGAGCGGAGGACGGGTAGCTCACCGTGCGGCACACCGAAGGCCCTCGGAGGTTTAGTAGCTGCAGAGGCTTCGCCGGAGACGACGGAGCTCGTCGGAGCAGAGGCAGAAGGGGATGACGTCGTGCGGCGCTAGCGGAGCTCCTCAGCTCCACCTGAGGGCGTCAGGAGCTCGAGCAGACGACGGCGGAGGTGAGAGACAGCTCGGGTGGACGGATCGGCGCCGGCGGCCACGGGATCTCGCCGCTACGGCGGCAGCTCCGCTCGGCGTCGACGGAACCGAGACAGAGGAGGGTCGAGGGAAAGGGATAGAGTGGCGGCTAGGGTTGGAGAGGGTGAGGGGGAGCCGGGGCTGCTTCTTAACCTAGCCGGGGCGCCGCGGATGGTCGACGCGTGCGGCATCGCCGACGAGCGCACGCGTGCGGCCGACACGCGAGGAGAGAGAGCGGGAGGAGGGAGAAAGGGGCTCGGCGGGCTGCTGTTGGACTGGGCCTGCACACTGTGCACTTAGGCCCATCCAACAGTGGACTCCCTCTTTTTTTTTTCTTGTTTCTCTTTTAGTTTTCTTTTTATACACTACTGTTTGGAAATAGTTAAGCCACTTCTGCTATCTTGTGAAATATGAAAGTGATCCCAAATATTGTAGTGCAATATTAGCTCTCACCAAAAAGTGGTTTGAACATATTTGGATTCCATTTGAATTTGATATTAATTTAATAGATGTAAATAGTCTGTTTTGAGTGCTGTTTCAGGTTGTTTCACTCACTTAGCTAACTCCAAAAATAATGATTATGATTTTGCCATGACCACTGGATTATTTGCTAATTAAATAACATTTCTCCAGCAGAGTTTGATCAACTTTATAATTCACCTTTGAATTTGAGTTGATTTTCAGATGTGGATTTGAATTGGATCATTAACCCTCATGACTTGGCACTGCAAATGATCATGACTTGGCAGTTTTAACAGAGTGTCACAGAGTTTATTACAAGGGGGTGTTACATATCCCAACTCCGTCATTGCTTCAAGGATCCTAGTCGAGCTGTGGATCATGAAATGCTTGAATTGCGGGAAGATCTGTCTTATCCAGAACATCCCATCCCTATTCTTGATCAAGCTGAACGCCAGACTCGTCAAAAGTCAATCAAATTCCTCAAAGTTCAGTGGTCGAATCATTCTGAAGATGAAGCAACTTGGGAACGCGAGGATCGTCTTCGTGAAGAATACCCCGCTTTCTTTCAGTCTTCCTCTTAATTCTCGGGACGAGAATTCTTGATAGATGAGGAGAATTGTAACACCCCATGTCATTAGCCACAATAATCACTTTTGATAATGACAAGTCAGCATGATTAACGATGCCTAATCATCGTTTGCATCATATTGCATTTCAACTCCTAAGTCAAAATTCAAATTAAACTAAAGTGGGAAATAAAAGTTGTTCAAACACAGAAACTAAAATGTTCAATAAATAACAAATATTCCAGGAGCAATTCTAAAATTGAAACAAACATCATTGGAGTTGGGTAAGTGAGTCAAACATCCTTTATCAGTGGCTGAAAACAATATTTAATAGCCTTTTATTTAATCTAAATTAAATATGAAATTATATTTTGCCCAAACTAGTTTTTGGTGTTAGGATACAATGCACTGTGATTTGTGGACTAGGTCACACTTTTTACAAAATTCATTTAGTGCACAAATAATTTACAGAGCAGAAAAGAAAAGAAATCAGAAAAGAGAAAAAGAGAAAAGGCCTAATACGCTATTGTGCACTTAAGCCTACCGCTACAGCACCGGCCCAGCCCACCCCGCACCTCCTCCCACCTCGCGCTTTCCACGCACCCGCTGTCCACCCCGCGCGCGCTCGCCGTGCACCGCCCCCCCCCCCCCCCCCACTCCCTCGCTCGATAGCGCGTCGCCCGCGCCCGCGCCATGGATAAGGGCGAGGACCCGCGACCCCCTGGCGTCCCCCTCGCCCACTCTCCCCTCGCTCCCTCTCTGTTTCCCCAGATCCCGAACGCGCCCGTCGCCATGGCCCCGTCCTAGCCGCGGCCACCGTCATTCCCTCGACGCCTCTCCGTGTCCGTCTGCTCCGCCGCTGTTCGCTGCGTCGACCAGTGCCACTTGGCGGAGCTCGGAGCCCCTGCAGCGACCGCGGCGACCTCATCTTCTTCCCCGGCTCTGTCATCTTCATCGCCGGATTCCGCCGCCCTCCGACCACCACCGGCTTCACCGTGCCTTCCCAGCAACGTCAGTGAGCCCCTCCCTCTTTCCCCTCATTCCCCGCGCTCGATTTCGAACTCTGGCGCCCGCTACACCGTCGCCCGATACCCACCGCCGCGGACCTCGTCGCCGGAGACCGTCCGACGACCATTTGGGCCCCTGCTGCTGTCCATCCTACTCGTCGTGCCTCGTAGAACCTCCCTAGCACTTCGCCTCGTCCATTTGCACGCCGATGCGAGTAACACGAGCACCACCCGAACGTTCGCCGCCGTCGTCGTCGTAGCGCTCAGCTCCGGCCACCGCAGCCCCTCGCACCACCGCCATTCGATGCGGCGTCGTCCCACCGTTCGAACGCACCAATCCACGCCCCCGGAAACCCCCTGTGCGTGAAACCCGAACCCATCCCGACGCGCGCCGCCACGTTTTGGCTCGCCGGAGCCAGCTCCGGCGCTTCGCTGGCCACTGCTGACGTGGCCTGACGCGTGGGCCCCCTGTGTCACTGACGGGTGGGTCCCCTTGACCCCAGTCAACTGCTGACTGGGCGCCCATGTCCCACTGACATGTGGGTCCCGCCTGTAATAACGAATTAAAATAAAACAATAATTAGTTAATCAGTTAATTAGTTAATTAAGTCACTAAGCACCCACTGACTGCTGGGCCCCACCTGCTAATTAGGTTAATTAAATTAAACTAACTCTGTTAATTAGCTGACTCACTGACATGTGGGTCCCACTGGACCCACAGGTCAGGTTTGACCCTGGTCAGTCGGGTTTGACCTGCTGATGTCATGCTGATGTCATCAGGCAGTGTTTTGGATAATGTTGGATTAAATAGATAATTAAATTCAGAAAATCAATTAAAACTTTAGAAAATAATATAAATTAAACCGTAACTCCGATGAAAATAATTTATATATGAAAGTCGCTCAGAATTTCGATATGAGTCTGATTTCGACGTCCGTATTCCCGTCAAATGCCCTTAGCTAGATGAACATGGAACTTTTAGACCGATTTCGATAAATGAATATTGCCCAACTTTAATTAAATAAATCCGAATAAATTCCTAAATTAACTAAATCATTTACTTAGGCAGTAGAACACCCCGGCATATCATTTAGACATGTCATGTATATTTTTTGCATTTTTGCCGTGAATTTATTGTTTCTCCCCCCTCCTTCTCTCTCGATAGACACCGAGACTGATGACGTTGCAGCCGGGTACGACTACGCTACACACGAGCAGCCCGTTGACGATCCCTCTTTCTTGCCAGAGCAACCAGGCAAGCCCCCCCCCCCCCCCTTGAGCATCCAGATATCGCCCATTCCATTTCTCCTGCTTGCATTAGATTTTGCTACTGTTAATGTTTGTTCCTATTCTGATGCATAGCCTGCTTTTGTAACCTGTTTATTGCTACCTTACCTGCCTATGTTAAACTGCCTAGTATAGGTTGGTAGTGAACCATCAGTGACCCCACCACCTTACCCTTGTTGCCCCTGCTTGATCATCGACGACTCGATCAATGTGATCGTCGACCAGAGACCGACACATCACTTCACCCCCTTAGTTGTACGACTCTGCATAGTTACTATCGAGTGCCGAGGGTGATACCTCGTAACGCACTCCTGATGAATACTCTGCAGTGTAGCTGTTCGGTCGTGGTCATCGAAGGTGATTCCTCCTTCTCCACTTCCGATACGACTCTGTCGTGCAACCCCTCAGTGTGAACCTCGAGGGTGATGCCTCATACGTTCACCCTGATGATTTCGTCGAGTGGAATTCACCGAGGGTGATTCCTCGGGGTTTCCCCTTTGATGTTATGACCACACGGTTACTTTGACCTTGTTACAGGCGGGTTGACCCTGATGGGTACTCGCAGGGGATCTATGTTGTCGGGTGTGCCGGAAGGGCACTCGAGTGTGATATTGTGGCGGAGCTTCAGAAACTCTGATTGTCTCTGCGTGTTACTAAATGAGCCTATTGGATTTGGGTGTTTGATCTGAGTGGGTCGACGTGCCCTATACGCACTACCACCACGCGGGATTATGTTTTATGGGGCCCTCTACGTCGTACGTTTCTCCCGAAAGCTCATCAGACGTCACGATTCACCGTGCGGGCTGATTGTCGGGATTGGGCAGGATACTTCACTGACGAGTTCAGTGTCGCGCCTGCACCCCGGCCAGTCTCGCAACGCGCAGGGTGCCCAGGGCGATGGCCCAAGACCTCTGGGTGCATAGGTTAGTCCGGCGTGCTGACCTCTCTGCTGAGCCTAGGTAGGGCGCTGCTTCGTGTTGATCTTCCGAGGCCGGGCATTACCCAGCAAGTGTGTCCGACCAGAGTTGATCGAGCATGTTGGGTAACAGTAGTGCACCCCTGCAGGGATGAACAATCTATCGATAGCCGGTCCTACGGTAAAGGACGCTTAGTTTGTATATCCCGATCTACTACTTGAACTGGATACTTGATTATTTAATTGAAGCTTCGGGATCGCTTTCTCACTGGGAGTCGAGGAAGGATTTCTAAGCTGTACTTCAACATGTTTGCTTAATAAAATGCTATTCTACTCTCTTCTATTGCTGTAAGATGGTGGCTCGTGAAGACGTTTGAAGATGCTAGTCTTCGATAGGACTAGGCCTTCTCTCTATTCTGGCTTTTCTGCAGCCCAGTCCACATATACAGCCTTTCCCCTTTGATAATGTTGCATATGTAGTGTAGATCTTTGCTTGCTGAGTACTTCGGATGAGTACTCACGGTTGCTTTGTTACTTCTTTTTCCCCATATTCCCCTACTTGATGATACATCAGACGATGGAGCCCAGGAGCCAGATGCCACCTCAGGAGCTTACTACCAGGAGGGTCCAGACGGCACTTACTACTGGATCGAGCCAGCCGACCAGGAGTAGGATCGGAGGCTCCCAGGCAGGAGGCCTAGGCCTTTCGATCGAGAGTCGTTGTTTGTGCTAGCCTTCTTAAGGCAAAACTTGTCTAACTATGTCTGTACTCAGATATTATTTGTATTACTGACTTATGTATTCGGATCTTCGGATCCCTGGTCTGTAATATTGTGGATCTCCGTTTAATTGTGTTTAGAGTTGTGTTGTGATATCTTCCCGTGAGTCCCTGTGCTTGATCATGCATGTTTGCGTGTATGATTAGTGCACGATTGAGTCGGGGCGTCACACAGAAACACCCGAAAGGGGTGATGAAGGCAGTTTTTATTTCATATGGCCCATACAGTTGGATTTGCTGGTACCCGGAGTACGCATTAAGAAAAGACAGACGCTCACATCCCACAGTCGAATCAACTATTTGGTCAATGCGGGGGAGCGGAAAATGATCCTTTGGGCAGGCCCGATTGATATGTTTGAAGTCGATACACATACGGAGTGACTTGTCCTTCTTGGGGACCATGACGACATTGGCGAGCCACTCGGAGTGGTATATATCACGTATGAACTCAGCTGCCAGGAGCCGAGCTACTTCCTCACCAATCGCCTTTCTCTTCTCCGCGGCATAACGGCGGAGATGCTCCTTAACAGGTTTGGCCTTCGAGTCAACTCTCAAGCGGTGCTCAGCCAGTCCCCTGGGTACACCCGGCATGTCAGACGGCTTCCATGCGAAGATTTCCCAGTTCTCACGGAGGAACTGGATGAGCGCGGCTTCCTATTTGCTGTCGAGTGTCGTGGAAATGTTCATCGGAGCAGCTGCAGGATCTTTCGGGTGAACGTGAACTTGCTTCGTCTCGCCCGCCGACTAGAAAGCAGATTCAGAAGCTGGCTTCTTGGATCGGAGTAGATCAGTCGGATCCGCATTTCTCTTATACTCTTCCAATTCCACCATGGTCATCTGCTCATCAGCAATTTTGGATCCTTGCTGAAGACACTCTTTGGCTCTTTGCCTATTCCTAGTAATCGTGACTATGCCCTTGGGCCCGGGAATCTTCAGCTTGAGGTATACCTAACATTGAAGGGCCATGAAATGTGCATAAGCCGGTCGACCAAGGATAGCATGATAGGCGCTGTGAAAGTCCACCACTTCAAACGTCAGTTTCTCCTTCCGAAAATTCTTCGAGTCACCAAAAACCACATCCAGAGCAATCTGACCGAGTGCTTTTGCCTTCTTCCCCGGAATGACTCCGTGGAACTGCATGTTACTCTCGCCGAGTCGGGACATCAGAATGCCCATTCCCTGCAGGGTCTCAGCGTAGAGTATGTTCAAACCACTCCCACCATCCATGAGGACCTTACGCAGCCGAGTGCCCCCCACAGCCAGATCAACCACCAGCGCCTGCCGCCCAGGGGTAGCTATGTGAGCTAGGATGGCCGGCTGATCAAAGGTTATGGGAGTCTTCGACCACTTGAGATACGTTGTAGTCGCTGGAGCAACCATGTTCACCTCTCGGTTGATGACTTTCAGTCGGCTTTTGCTCTCAACGTCAGCGAAAATAACCAGAGTGGCATTGACCTTGGGGTAATCCTCAGCTTTTTCCTCTTCATCATCTTCGGGGCTCTTTTCACTCGACTGACCATCACGGAACTGCTGGATCAATAGCCTGCACTGCCGAGTGGTATGCTTGGGTAAAATCAGGTTACCCTCCTCGTCTTTCTTCGTCTGTATGGCACACGGAAGATCTAGGACGTCCTGGCCCGACTGATCTCTCTTCTTCTTAGGAATCCACTGCTCTCTGGCCTTCCCTTTGAACTTGCCTTGAGCGGCAATGGCGGCTGCTTCTGCTTGACCAGCGGCTTCAGCCTTGCGCTTCTTTTTTCGACTGGGATTGGTGTTGTTGGGGTCATGCTCATTAGCTTTTCCTTTGCCGCTGCAGAGGCGGTCTTCTTCTTCGCCATTCGCATACTGAGTGGCAATCTCCATCATTCGGTTCATGGTCAGGCTCCCAGACCGCCCAAATTTCAGGATGAGTTCTCTGTACCAGACACCTTCTTTGAAGGCACAGACTGCTTGATGTTCTATAACATTCTCCACCACATGGTGAAGCGTTGTCAAATGCTGTATGTAATCTCTCAAAGTTTCATTTGACTTCTGGACGCAGTGCTGCAATTCAGTCAACCCAGCAGGACGCTTGCAAGTGCCTTCGAATGTTTTGATGAACACTCGGGCCAAGTCTTCCCAACAGTATATGCTAGCAGGAGCCAACTGGTTCAACCACGCCAGGGCCGATCCTTCCAGCATCAGGGGCAAATGTTTCATGGGGACATAATCATTGCCTCCGCCAATCTGCACAGCCACTCGGTAATCCTCCAACCACGTATCTGGCTTCGACTCACCGGTGAATTTGTTCACCCCTGTGGCCAATCTGAAGTTGGGTGGTATCTCAGCGGCCCGGATGGACCTTCTGAAACACTCGGGACCGGAAACAAACACGCCACTTCCACTCGAACGATCTCTGCCCAAATTCTCTGGGTAAGCTCTGCCTCTGTCAACTAGATTCTACACGAGGACTGACCTCGCATTGAACCCAGGATCTCGGGGATCGACTGGCTCTCTCCGCTCGTCACCGTACGGGTGCCTATCATCGTACCGCCGGGGCGCATACGAACCACCCCTCAGAGGGGGTGTCAGCACTCGACGGAGGTCGTCGTGGTGATGTCGAGGAGCAAACTGCCCGCGGCCTTGATCCAGGTACTGGTCCTGGTGGTAACCGCGATCTTCACGCCGCAGAGGCGACCTTGGGCTGTGAGCCGACTAGACCGTGTCTGCTCTGACAGACCTGCTGTGAATCCTGTTGCGCGTCTGCGAAACGACTGAATTCTGCTCCCCAGCTGCTCTGAGCAGCGCTCGGATCTGCTCCAGCCCTCTTCCAGCTTCGGACCGGGATGGCTGAATGGAGTCTGCAATCCTTGCGGCTGCCACCACGTTCTAAATCGGAGTGCGGAATATCTGATGCTCATTCTGCGACTCAGTCGGGAACAGTTGTCGCTGCCGTCGATTGGAATTTGGGGGTTGTCTGCGAGCCCGATCGTTGAGTGACTTCTGGAGCTCCTCAAGACGAGCGCGCTTGGTCAGAGTGGCTACGCGCGCAGCTTCCAAAGCCTGGGCTTCAGTGGTCACGCCAACAATGGGAGTCTGGAGGACTTGCTCATTCCGGTGACACAGCTCTTCTCTTTGTTCCGCGGTGAGGGGTTGCGGGTAGTACTCGTCGTTGACATGCGACGGACCACTGCTACCATCCCCGTCACACGGAAACCCTGGCGGGCTACACTGAGAACCAATCACGAGAACTTCTGCCGCCGGATCGTCAGAAGGAGTATCCGAGCGATCAACCGACGGATCGATAAGGTCGTAAAGGGATTCATCGGGCTCGATTGCCACGATCTACGGAGTGGACGACTGGCAAGCTATCGCATGCCTCACCCAGCGCTGGAGCCGAGAGCGACCGGATCGCTTGCGGCGGCGAGTAGTAGGGTGGGAAAACGCCACCGGAGCCGACTGATACTGAGTCGACGGCTGCCGGAGGAGGACGCCGCAGGAGCTTGCACGGAAGTGCGCTGCCCCGCGAATAGGAAGTGCCTCGACGTCCAAAGGGGCTTCTTGGAGCCACGTTGAATCGTCGGCGATGAAGCTGAGTGCGCCGAGACAGATCTCGCGGCCCAGGGATAGTCCGCCGCCGGATACCATGATGAAGGAGTTCGAAGAACGCAACCTCGACGGAAGTCGCTTAGACGCCTGCCCCACGGTGGGCGCCAACTGTCGTGGGAACAGATCTGACAGTAGAGGTTAGGGGTACGTAGGAGAGGGCAGAGCTTAGCTACGGCGAGGTTGTACTCTAGGATTTACAAGTTCAGGCCCCTCTCAGAGGAGGTAATGACCCTACGTCTCGGTGCTGCGGGAGCTTGTTGAATGGAGTGTTGAGTTGCAGGGGGTGCGAACCCTTGTACAGGAGCAGAGGGGCGGCTTATATAGAGGTCGCTGGCCCCTCATGAATGCCCCGTTACCCAAGGGTTCAATGGAGAAGTAAAGATGCGTACGTTACTGGTAACGGCTACACTTAATAGTCTTTATAGCGACGAACTGATCGCCTGACCGTTGTTATCCCAGGGTGACTCTAGGTCTTCTGCCTCCGAGTGAAACCAGGTACTCCGAGCGAATAGGGACGGTCGAGTAGTGGAGGAGTAACCGAGTGGATCTTGCTGTCGAGGGACTTGTACGCTGCGGTCATTCCAGTCGACACCTCCTTTTTAACTTTGTAGGTCTTGGATTCGTGTATGTAGTGTCCTTGGGTAGGGTATGTAGGTCAGGCCTAGGACCCTATCCTAGGTACATGTCATCGTCAGGCGGCACCTGCTAGTCCGGCTCCTCTACCTACTCCACCTCCATCGGAGCCATCTCCTTCTCCTCCTCTTCCCCCGGCTGCTCCTCCTCCGGCTCCGGCGAGTCCGGAGGCAGCCCGGCAGCGATGCGGGTGGCGTCCGAGGCATCCCTCGCCCGGATCTGCTGCTGGATCTCGTAGCGGTGCTCCGGTGTCAGCATGGCATAGTGCGTGATCTTGCTCCGGACCATGGCGGAGTGCCGGAGCATGGGCAGAGCACCGGAGCGGGAGAGTGAGGAGGTGAATGGGCTCGGACTGGCGGCGCGGAGATGGGGGAGGGGGATGGGTTAGGGTTGCGGGATGCCGGCTAGCTTAAATAGCCGGATTTTGTCTTGGGCGGCAAGCCTGAGCGGCGCCACGCGGCGTTCACACCGCGGCGACTAACGCGGCGTCCGTCGGATTTCCGGGTGTTTCCGTGTGAGGCCACGCCGTCAGTCAAAGAGGAGCGTCGTCCTCGGCGTCGAAGACCAGTACAGGGGCTACTGATGGTGTCCTGGACTAGGGGGGTACCAACCTAGTTGCCCCGCAGTCCATAGGCCGATCTTATGGGCCACAGTTCACAAGGAAGGTCTCTGGAAGCTTCGCACTTCGACGTGATCAAGATGTACTCTGCCGAAGACTTGACGTGTACTTCAAGGATGGCTTCGGCCGCCGCCATATGCATCTTTAGATTGGCAACTGACCATGTGTAACGCTAGGTATCCCCCTGGCGTCTATATAAGCTGAGAGGTTTAGCTCGTAGAAGGGGATCAATCATAATCACATCCACCTAGCCCTAAGGTTAGAACACTACTTACGATCTCGAGGTAGATCAAGCTTGTACTCGATACACAACCATCAATACAATCAAAGCAGGACGTAGGGTATTACCTCTCCGAGAGGGCCCGAACTTGGGTAAATACTGTCTCCTTCGTCCCTTGTTACCCATAGATCCGAGATCCACAGCTCGGGACCCCCTATCCCGAGGTATGCCGGTTTTAGTACCGACAGCTGGCGAGGGCACCGAAACTGGGCGGTGGCGGCGACGGGGTGGGGCGGCCGGGTGCTTGCTGTTGATGGGAGGAAGAGAATGTCCTATGTGCCACCGACTGGCGGGCCAGGGGAAGGAGTAGGCGAGCGTCGCACGCGTCCGTATCGTGTCCACGTCGACGCAAATGAGGCCCAAATTTGGCCTGAAATGGATCACCCGACGGACGAAAAGCGGACGCGTATCCGTTTGGATCAGCACATTGGGCAAAGTCAATTTTAGTCCAAACGGATACATGTAGACGAAATGGGTAGACGCGGTGGAGTTGCTCTCATCTAGCCGGCAGTAGCCAGCTGTTAATTATTGCCCTCTTTGTCCACAGTCGTGGATCTCTGATTTCGCTGTCGTGGTAAAGTGGCCCCAAGTGGATATAGGTAACTACGTATCGTGCCTGCGCTGCACTCGTCCACGCCGTACCAGTAATTGACGGGGTGATGCGTGCTAGCTACATCACTCACTTCAGCAAAAGGAAGAAGATATGGATCACGACTGACAAACCATTTCCATCCGTACGTCCGTTCCATCTATTCTTCTTTCACTCTGCCAACCACCTTCAGTTCTCAAGATGACTACCAGCTCTATGATTTGGGATACTTGCCGCCGCCAAAGTATACTCTATTTCTTATCACTTGGCTCATAGTGCAAACTAGGGTGTGTATAGCTGATCGCTTGCAGCGCCCCCTTTGCAAGCAAGTGCCGGAGTCCGCGGTTTATCTACCCTCCACTACCGCCACCCCTTCGTTGCAGCTATTCCATCAGGATTCGCGATGTTGTAATTGATGATTAGCATGCACATCAAACATTCAACCGATCATGTGTGTGGTCTTACGAATGCCAAAGCTTCTCAGTCCGCGGTCCTTCGCCCTTCAAACCCATTAAAATCTCTACCTTCATCGCCTTGCTCGTGCCCTGGAAGATTTGTATTGAAAGATACGCTGGGGTTTTTCACCATGGGCCGGAGATGCCACCCATCATGTAGCGGATTTATTTAATGACGGATTGCTACTTCTCAGTTGCCCGGATAAATATTGGGAGTACCTAGAACTCTTCTAGATGAGATATAATATGGTCTCATTTATCTGAAAAACAAGAACAGATACAACCCACGTCAGCACACACGCATCTTATAGCATTACATCCAATGGCTATAAAAGGTGAATGAGACCAAATTATATCTCATCTAGATGAGTTCTAGCAAAACTGTAACTATTTTATTCAATCCGCACCGAGGACTGTTAGTCTAAGATTGAGATCTATATAAGATTCAATATATGTTTAGACTATGGAACAAAACATAACATCACAGTGAAATTATATAAAAAATGTATATATGCGCATATTTGTAAAAATCGATTGAGCTGATATGGGCAACCGGACACATCAATTAATTTTGGTCGCTTGCCTTCATAAAGATGTCATTGTCATGGTAAACTGTTCTTAAGTAGAAGGTAACTACGTATCGTGCCTGGACTTGTTCATGTTAGACAAGTAGTTGACGGAATGATGTGAGTTACATCACTCCACTAAAATAAGTTGTGGATCGCGACACGCACAATGATTGAATCGGCAAACCTATCGCAGGTCACTCACTCTGTTGTCCTTTTCCTCTGTCTACCAGCTTCAATTCTTGGGAGACAACGAGCACAATGATTTGGGAAAGTTAGATGATTGAAGTACAAATTTTATCGCTTAGTTGTTGTGCTAAAGTGGTGTTAATTAGTAGGCAACCATGTATCGTGTCTGGATCGTTCTTGTC
Source organism: Thinopyrum elongatum (assembly GCA_011799875.1). Classification (NCBI taxonomy): domain Eukaryota; kingdom Viridiplantae; phylum Streptophyta; class Magnoliopsida; order Poales; family Poaceae; genus Thinopyrum; species Thinopyrum elongatum. The sequence continues at coordinate 568,616,873 of CM022300.1, read as the reverse complement.
ATAGAAGTAATTGACGTGGTTCTGTAGGCAATGTGATAATGAAATCAATCAATTTTGTGTGTTGGGGGAGAGGGGGCTGGACCATGACTAATGATTCGGGATACTAAGTACACGTTTTTTCCCTTGGCTAATAGCACGGATAAACCGTGGACGTTGACCACGTGCAACACCCAGGATGGCCAAATTGTGAAGAGTGTCCCCTGGCTACTACCTTAAATTTTAAGAGGTCACCACGACGACGATGAACTCTATAATTTAGGATAGTTCGGCACCATCAAGTGCATGTTTTTGTTTTGTCCTCTTGCTATTTCAAATTCAGGTATTATCCAGAGCAACTTTCTGTAGTTTGTTGCTCTTTTTTGTTACCTTGTATATGATGTCCGATTGTAGGAGTGCAGTAAATGAGAATGATTCCTGCAGTAATTCATTTCAATTTATCAACTTCTCAGGCATATAAAGATCTTCCCAGTATTTTTGTTTGTTATTTATGGGCATTTTATAACTCACATTTAGTATGAGATCTTCTCGTGACATTGACAGTAGATCTTCTTCAGTCATTGCTTTCTGCTTGCTTTGCACCTGCCATTTAGAGTTTTGAAGTAAGGTCAGTACAATTGCAAAAAAAAAAAGGAAATTACTACTGTACAATTTTTTTTAGCAACAGTGGCAGTGCTCCTGAATTTTTTGGTGTTCCCTAAAGGTGTTCTTTTCTGTATCTACTGAATTGTTGTCTGAACTAACAGTGGCAGTGTTCATCCTGTCTGATCATGCTCTACTGTTTAATTTGGTATGATGGCAGTATTTATCTCCACAGTGTTCATCTTGTCTGATCATGCTCTAGTGTTATCTAGTGACAGTAATGTCAATACATCAGTTGGGATTTCATCTATGTCATGCATGCTTGAGTTATTTCTCCCCAGTGTTTTTCATTGTTGATTTAATGTCATCACTAAGTCCAGTCCCCTGATCTTTTTGTACTCTGACGAATTAGTGATATGTCTTTTCTGCTTTGTTTTCTATTTTGGACCTAATATAGTCTCTCAAAACAGAGGTGACCAAAAGCAGAGTGCAACAGAGGAGTTGAAGACTTTTGCTGTCAGGTGCTTTTGACGGGTCAAGGAAAGGACAGTAGGGGCGACCGGTTCAACATTTTCTCGCTGTTAGTCGCTTGACGGGTCACATATACAGCCCGACCCGTTTTCTTCAAGAAAAACAGACATACAACTGTCAACAGTTTATTGGTTGGAAAATTTGAGTGATAACCAATTACAAATCAGTCTTTTTTTTTGCGGGAATTATTACAAATCAGTCGATTGTTGAATAGACAGTCCCAATATAAATTAGCGAGGATGACTCTTTTCGGCATATAGGATTGTTCTTTTCCTCGAGTAAGCTGGTTATTGCGTGCTTTGCATGGTGCCGTCGGAATTTCTTGGTCATTCTCAACACAAGTTGGTCTTGGCTAGCCTACTGAGTTGTGGGTCCTCAAGAAGAAGCAAGCGAAGCGTGCTGTGCACTTTTACGTACATGCACGTAAGCAGTAGTACGTACGTCCAAGTCAGTTGCTAATGGTTTGACCTTTTGATGCGCTGCATACCAGTAGTCCATCTTTATCTTGTGAGTGCGTTGACCTTTGGCATTTGACCTGGCCTTCGATCGAGCCGGTTAATTATAATTGAACGTTATAGAACCAGAGTCGATCGTGAGCAACGCAGCAGTGTCCTACTAGTGCACCACTGCTGGTGCGTGCACGCTACTCAAAGCGGGAAGAGGATGCACCGACCCTTACCGTGTCGTTCCCAATCCATGGAAATCGCGCTGCCCTACGAGAGAGGTTGCCCTGCTGCTGCCCGCCCTAGCGGCCAGGCCACACGGAGGGAGCCAGCGTCGCACGGTGGGTTCATTTGCGCATGTTTTCCATGAGGCGGGCCAGCGCGGCTGCATGCGGCCGAGAGTAATATTTGACCCGTATCCGGTGGATCCGGAGCCATGCCCTGTGTGTCTGCTGCTAAGACAGCTTGTCAATGGGCCCATCAGTAGCATGCACGCACCAGACGGGCTTTCTGAATGTAAAAGCATTGTTCATTAACATTCCTGTGTCTTGTGACATGAATTATATGAGAATCTTTGGTTTCATGGCCCTTATTAGAGAGCACCACAACACACTAGACGACGCTCTCGGAGCAGGGTACAACGGCAAGTTGTCCCGTTGTCGTCGAGCAAGCCAAAACCCTACGTACTGCCTTACGTACCCTACACTCGCTATATGCTGGTGGAGTAGTGATTACCTGACCCTGACCTGTCACATGCAGCACCAGCTCATTCTTTTCTCACAGCCGGCCGGCGCTTGGAGCTTTACGGGGCGGCGTGGGTCTGTGAATGTGTCATGTGATGCGTATCGGTCGACCTATATATCCATCACGTATGTTCGTAGACGACACGAGCCGACCGGGCATCGAATCGCATCGCACGGCGAAATCAATGCCGCCATAGTCCCCGGGTTCCGGAGACTGCCAAACAGTAGAGCCTCGGTGCAAAAAGAGAGGGAAACAGTAGTGTACAATCACCCTCACCGTAGATGTGGGAGCACGTAGACGGAGCAAGCAGCCTTCCAGGCTGGGCAATGGCAAGATGGATGCCGAGATCCTTGGTCCCCCGCGCCGCGCCCAGCTGCGTGCCCGCGTGACTGCCGCCTGCCGCCGGCCGGCACCAACAATCCGCTCCGGCCAGCTTGCAATGCGAATCCAGACAGTGACAATACGACTTGCATGCACCCCCAGGGGAATCGATCGGTGTCGGTACCAACAGCTGCTGGAGTGCCCGCGTCCGGGTGCGTGCTCCGGCCGTGGTCCTGGCTCCTGACCGCTCAGTGCCCGGCTGCTGTCGCCAGGCGAGCGGGCACCACAACGTGACGCACCGGACGACCCTACGTCTCCCTGCACAGAGCACAGTGCAGTGTAGTTTTTTTTTTTTTTTTTTTGCATGGCAGTGCAGTGTAGTTACTATCGTACATATGCACAAATGTATTCTGGCAGCGCCACGAGCGTATACGACGAACCGGCTTGAGTTGGCGGATGGGGCGTGGTACGTGCGCACCAACTGACAGCCCATGGCCTACCTCTATACGTGCAGGTTCCTTGTACTGACCATTCAGCAAATTAAGACCACTTCATGTGGACGTGTTTCTACCTTACCCTGGATTAATTATCATCTCAATGCATGCATCAACAAACTAATCATTGAGGTTTTGTACGTGCCTTCTCAGACATGCACTGTCAATGAAAATAACATGTGCACATGAAGAGGTTTTGTACGTACGTGCTTCTCAAACCCACACGCCTGGACGGCACATTTCCCGGCGCGGATATACACACCCTCTCGCCTCCCAAGTACACCTGCCCGGATCGCGAACCAACCTGTGGTTGGATGGCTAGGTGGACAGTGGTATTCCCAGCCCATCAGAGTTCAAATTCTGATGCTCGCATTTATCCTGAATTTATTTCAGGAATTCCGGCGATGCACTTTCAGTGGGAGGAGACGTTCCCGTCGACTACGAGGCGCCTATGGTGACTTCGTAAAATTTCAAGATGATATACCGGCTCAGTCTCTCGGAGGGGCTCATAGGTGTAGGGTGTGCGTGTGTGCGTTCATAGGGATGAGTGTATGCGTGTATATATGAGCGCTTGTGTTTGTACTGATGTTAAAAAAAAAGGTTCACCTGCCCGGATCGATCGATCCATCGCGGCACGCTGAAAACGACGCGATTCGTACCGTGTCCGCGCGTCACAGCCGCCGGCCGGCAGCGCTCACATCGCCCCGGTCGTACCGGCAATCAGTTTGAAGATCGTTGTATATTGCTGTCAGCGATCGAGCAAGTGGCCGTGGCGGCAGTAGAAAATAACGATCCATCGATGCGCTCAGCTAGGTGCGTGCTTATCGGCCCGGCCGCGCATGTCTCGGTGACTCGATCTCTCCACCAGATAGTAGATAAGGAGGGTTGCATACACTGTTAGCACCAGTATTTTACTTAGCATACAGCAGAGACTTCGATTTGATTCGGCAACAAGTTGACAACACAACAGCAGTATATAGTAGTATTAATACCACCAGCCGTATGCTGGTTCGTTTTTCTAGCTTCGTGCCGTACGTAGATATAAGCTATACGCGTACGTGAGCGCCTGCTGCGTCCTCAACGGATCGATCGATCTTGGTTGCTCAAGTAGTAGTATAAACGCCACTTGCATGCATACATGGATGCATGTGGGTAAGTCGAGCGTGCAATGCACTGCCTCCATATTCTCTCCATACTTATATGAAAACTGTCCACTAGATCTGTACTGAGTACTGACCAAGATTGGATCGAAGAAAAAATTAAGTTAATATAGTGGTGATAACAAGCAGGCGGAAGCAAACTGAGAGCAACTACAAGCCCATGCTGGTCAGCATATCATATACCAGTCTTGCTAAATCTCAGTTGATTGAGATTTGGTTATGTCTCAGTCGATGCTATTGTGAGATTTACATTGAGATCCATGTTTTTTTTTCTTTTTACTCAGTTGTTTCTTACATGTTATGCCACTTAACTGTGACTTAGTAAAGTCTCGGTTGACTGACACCTAGCCACAACCATCATATACACACCACGCATATGTTTGATCCCTCATATACTTCAAGGTGCAAGCCTTTGTCGACGCCCACCAATGGTCAAATGCACACTTAGTCTACCCCCCATTCGGGAAAAAAAAAAAAAGCGGCATGGCTCCCTCCACCGATTTTACAAAGATATTAAAATTTAAAAACCGATGTGATCGACGTGGCAGTACAATTGGTCTTGTTTGTCCTGCACGCCAGCACTAAGGTATAAATATGAAAATGGACTGAGAAGGCTTTCGCCATATGTAGACCTCAAGATCTCAACTAACCCCATCCATTTACCAGATGACAAATATATAGGCCTTGAAAGTTCAGCATCTCCATGTTTTCCACTGGTGCATTCAGAGTACTACAAAGTAATACCCACCGCCATTCTTCTCCAAATTCCCCCTTGGCGAATCACATGACATCTACTCCTGGCCCATCCTGATCTTCCATCATTTGTTCTTCGTTGTATCATACAGTATATCTTAGGTGGACACTTCCACAGACAAGAGATAATTACACTCTGCCAGTAGCATGACACATTGACCAAAGGAATTAAGAAGCCAAACGATTTCGATCGCTGCGGGTGTCGCGTGCAATGCTCTTGAATTTTCTACGAGGCGACCGGCAGTAGGATAGAGCACTTTAGGGAAGTGCTATCTAGGGAGAAAACCATTACCAGGGCCCTTGACCGCCTCCCCTGGCTCGGCATGCCTGACCATTTCTGTGGTACACTCACATCGTCATCACACTAAATAATTGGACATGGCCCTGTCATGTTTGAATGATTTAACTTGGCAACTCCCACGCAAGGAGCTAGTTTTAATTTGTTATAACTCACAAAAAAATACGAACCAATCTGTGATTGGATGATTAGAAAGATAGTGGTATCCATACACTAGTAGAAAAATGCTTATTTGTCCCGATTCATAAGGCCCATTTGTCCCGGTTCGCAAACCGGGACTAAAGGGTCGGGACTAAGGCCCCCCCCTTTAGTCCCGGTTGTGTTACGAACCGGGACTAAAGGCCCTCCACGTGGCCGCTCTCTGGAGCTCCACCTTTAGTCCCGGTTGGTAAAAGGTTGGACTAAAGGAATTTTTTTGAAATTTTGTTTTTCTGAATTTTTTTGATAAATAAAATTTTGATTTTTTTTGAATATTTTCTTATTTTCAAATTTCTGAATTATTTGACAATTCAATCTCTAATCACCCCTCATCACTGCTCAATTATGAACCACTCATTTCAAATCGTCTAACTTCCCGGCCGGTCACCCATCCTCTCACTACTCCAGCCTGAGCACGCTTAACTTTCGAGTTCTATTCCCCCTTAGTTTCCAAGTCTACACTTGTTGTTTTCCTGACAAAACTAAGTTGTCAATCCTATTAACCCTAGGAGTTGAACTTGAGCATTAAGCACCGTTTGAGTTTGAAATTATTATTCTAAAAAACAATAATTATTTATTAACACTAATATTTCTTGAATAAGTAGTTTGACCATAGTTTGACCACAATTTGACCAGATTTGCCCATAGTTTGACCACAGTTTGACCAGATTTGACCATAGTTTTTGTTTAATTCTTTTTGCTGTTAGGTCACAAAAATTATAAACTTTATGTTAGTGCCATTAGTTTTCAAATTTGAATAGTTTAAATTTGAATTCTTTGAAATTTGTGTGAATCAATAGTTTGTGAATAACTTTACTATAAAAATAGATTTTGAGTGATTCTTTTTCCTGCTATTTATATTACTGTGTGTTTAACATTATATTCAAAAACAGATTTGTTTATTTTAGTTTTAACAAAAAATTCTTTATGATAATTTCTTTGCTATTAAAGTTTCTAACAAAAAAATTCTTTATGGAAATTCATTTTGCCATTAATGTTTTGAACAGAAAATACTTTGATAATTTTTAGTTGCATAAATTTTATATAATTTTAGTTTCAAAAATACTAGAGGTTTATAAAAGCTTTTTAGTTGATTCCTTTTGCTATTAGAGTTTTATAAAAGCTTTTTAGTTGATTCTTTTTGCTATTGAAGAATATTATAGTTTTGTTTTAGTTGATCGTAACAGAATATTTTAATTGATTATTTTAAGTTCATTCTTTTTGCTATTAGTTCATTCTTTTTGTGCTAAATGACCCTGAAATTGAAAAGCACTACAAATGAACTCTGAAAAGATTGAAAGTTGGCATGGTATCATCATTTCACCCACATAGTTTGTGCTAAAAAGTTAAGAGGGTTACAGCAAAAACTGGATGCACTTCGTGTACAAAACGGGCAATCTCTTTCGAAGTATCAAGGTTTCATACGGAAACTCGTCTGTTACAAAGGGATTTCATTTTTTTTGAACTTATTTGAACTCCAGAATTTTTGTGTGTTCAAAATGCACCATTCAAAGCCAATAATCATCATAGTCATTACCACCAACACTATTTAATCATCATAGTCATAGTGTAGCTATCTAATCACCACCAACACTAGCTAATAATAATCATCATAGTCATTACCACCAACACTAGCTATTTAATCATCATAGTCATAGTGTAGCACATCATCATCTTCAAACTCATTCTAGCTAGCTAATCACTCCTGCTGCTCTCTCTCAGGTAAAATAGCATAGAACATGTGTAGCACTCCTGCTTCATTATATTGGAGCATGCAAATGAACCTGTCTCCTAATTGTGGGCTGCGCTTCTGATTGCTGCCCCCTAGTACTTCTCTGCGATCCTTCACAATTTTGCTCCAGTCTTTGACTATTAAGACTTGCTCGCTTTTAGAAATCCTGAATGCACTCATGTGCAATGTAGGATGTCTTGGCCGTAAGCTAACCATTGCCATGCGACCTTTAGGCTCGACCCAATGAGGCACAACTATCATTGGGAGTCCCTGTTGAAGAACATCGTAGTAACATACTTAGCAATGAAGTTTAGCTTAAAAAATAATGTATGCAAAAGATGCACTGAGGACAAATAGTAAAAATCTTACCATCTTTCCTAAATAGATATGACCGTAGTTCAATACGCACGCTAGTGGACGCACGTTTTGAGTACTAAGATTTTCAAGTCCAGGGAAATAATTTGTCTTGACAGTATCAAGATCCTCAAACCATAAAACATAATGACTTATCTCCTCGCAGTTTAGTTCAGCCCCGGGACAGTAGTAGGTCATGTCTACCAAGCGCTGGACATGTTTTCTTGAATGGAAATAAGCTGTCAATAGAAATTAGTTGTCAACTATTTTTGAATAAACAATATCCAAGACATAAATATGGTTGAGAAACTCACATAATGGTAGAGCTGGAGGCGTCTGCACATCGATCCAGATGTCGATATTACCTTCAATATCATCTTCCGGACGAATATCAAAGGTGATAAGCATATCAGGCTCAAATGCATAAGCCTTGCATAGTGATCTCCAATTTTTGCATTCAAAATAGGTGTAGGTGTCTGCATTGTATAATTTTGCGGCAAAAGTATAACCATGCTCGGTCCTCAAGTGAACTATCTTTACCTCCATAGTTTCCATAGGACTGAAACCAATCTTATCCAAGACATAAATTCTTGCATGGCAGGGGATACGCTAGTAGAATAGTAAAAAATTAAAATTATAAGTTGAAGCAAAAGAAGCAGAAGTCATGCTTAATTACGAAAAAAGACTTGTCGTTGTGACTTACTGTATCCACTTCGAAGGTCTCATCCAGCTTGATGCTGAAGCGCCTACCACCAAATAAGAAATTTCTGTCGCACATGCCGCGCTCGTCTTTGCAGTATTCGCACATACCGAAATCATTTTCGTCATCAGACATTTCTTATGTTCATAGTTGATCAAAAATTGATTGAAGGCAACTACCAGGAAACTCAACAAACAGAAGCGACCCCCACGACAACAGTCGGCATTCTTCCTCTCTCAAATATATATAATAACAAACAATAATAAAAGTAAGAAAATTACACAAGTATCTATCTTAATCATACAAGTAAGAACTTTTTTCTTTTACAAAGAAGATAAGACCAAGAGGCTCACCACTGTGGTGCCGGCGACGAGATCGGCGCGGGCGATCGACGGCGGTGAGGACGGAGACGGAACAGGACGGACCGCCAAACCTAGACAAATCTCGAGGAAAATGGAGCTTGGACAAGGAGCTTCGAGAGGAGAAAACTTAAGTGTGGCTCGGGCATTTCATCAAACACCTCATGTGCATACGAGGTGAGCTAGAGCACCACAAAGCTCTCCCACGGCCGACCCAAAAAACAGAGCACTCCACTGCTCTGCTCGCGGGCGAGGGGGTATATATAGGCATCTCATTGGTCCCGGTTCGTGGCTGGAACCGAGACTAAAGGACGGTTCGTGGCTGGAACCGGGACTAAAGGCCCCCCTTTGGTCCCGGTTCCAGCCACGAACCGGGACCAATGGTTGTGGGCCAGGAGCCAGACGAACCGGGACCAATGCCCCTGGCCTCACGAACCGGGACCGATACCCCCTTTGGTCCCGGTTCGTGAGTGAACCGGGATTAATGGGCTGGCCCTGCCTGGACCAAAGCCCTGTTTTCTACTAGTGATAGCCCACCAAAGTTCAAATCTTAAACTTGACACTGATCCTTCGTCATCATAAAAGGAAGGCCTATGTGGGGGAGTGCCTGGGTAGCTCTTCCATGGGTGATGCATGATGTTTTTTTTAACACAATACACATGCAGACGCTCATAGATATGCACATATATTCACCCATATGAACCCACACAGGCACACCCTACCCCTAAAGCACCTCCGAGAGACCGAGCCGGTGATGTGTGATGTTGATTAATCGCTTCTCATGGGCAGGGCAATCAGTCTGCCCACGCTTTTATTCATGGAAGCCATGACTGCTCAAAAAAATGCTGACTGATAGCTATGACAGTTCCACCTATTCTTCTTTCACTCAGCCTACGTACAAGCTCCAGTTCAATTCTTAGGATGATGAGCAGCTCTACGATTTGGGATAGGTTGGACGCGATTCAGAATAGAATATCCTTTCGCGGCGGCCAATTACATCATGAGATAGCTTTATTGATTTAAATTACATCGTTCATGATCTTACCAAAACAGTAGGCAATCTGGAGGTTCATTCACTCAGTTACAAGATTTTTTTTATTTTGAAAAGAAAAACTAGCTAGCTCATGAGCCACTTAGCTTCACGATGCCAGTGCAAGAACTTAACCTACGGATCATTGTCGATAAATCGGTACACTCCACAAAGGCGATCGCTGCTGCATTAATCGAGTGGAATCGCCTTGAATTTGTAAAGATGAGACCTACTCGCATAGCCATGACTTCCGTTGTTACTATATCCGGAACATGCAGGCCCGCGGCCATACATCGCCTTTCCTGCCCATTAAAGGTCCCTACCTCCATCACCATGCTTGCGTGTGAAATGATTTCGAAGGGAATTTTCCACCATAGATCCGTGAAGCCACCCATCATGTAGCGGATTTAAAGAACATATTTGCTAATTCTCAGGTGTATGATAATTCAAGTAGCGGATTTATATAGTGAATTTGCTAATTCTCAGGTGTCCGATAATTAGTTAAATCTCAATCAGTACCAAAAATCATCAATCTAACATTGAGATCCATACAAGACTTCATATAGTTTTTAACTATGAGAACAAACACTATAACTTCTTGCACTAGGTAAACAAAATACTACATCACACTACAATTTAAAAGATGAACATATTTGTAATGTCGACTGAATCGATTGGGACAACCAAACATATCAATCAATTTGGCTGTCATGGTAAAGCGATCTTAAGTAGAAGGTATATCACTCCAATAATGGACTAAGTGATATCGGCTACATCGCTCCAGTTAAAGAAGATGTGGATCACGACACACGCAACGATCTGATCGACAAGCCAATTGCAGGTCGTTCACTCTACTAGTATTCTCCACTGCCTATCAGCTTCAATTCATGGGAAGATGACAAGTTCAATGATTTGGGAAAGTTGAGCGGCTGAAGTACAAATCTTATCGCTTAAATGTTGTGTTAAATTGGTGCTAAGTAATAGGTAACCATGTATCATGTCTAGTTTTGTTCATGTTGTAGAAGTAATTGACGGGGTGATATAAGCAATGTCACCTTAGTAAATTAAAATGTGGGTGACAACAAAATGAATTCGGACAGTCAATCAATTCTATGTTTGTGTGTGTGTGTGTGTGGGCATGACTAGTAATTTGGGATGCTTGGGCACCGCCAATGTACAAGTTTATCCCTTGGCTAAGAGCGCAAGATAGATCGTGGAACGTTGATCGCCTGCAACACCGAGGATGGCCAAATTGTGGAGTATCCCCTGCGTACTAGCTTAAATTTTCGGAGGCCCCTCTGACGCCAGTGGACTCTATAATTTAGGATACTTGGGCACCATCAAGGACGTGTTTTATCACTTGGCTAATAGTAGTGCAAAATAGGGTGTGGACCGTTCATCATCTGCAACGGGGATGGCCGAATTGTGGGAGTGCCCCATTTGCAAGCAAAGTTCTAGAGTCCTCAACTTCATGTCCTCTTCCACTACGGTCATTCCATTTGGACTTGGGATGATGTAATTGTTTAACCAAATATGTCGTTAGAGCTTATCAAAGATCAAAGCTTGATGCTCGTTGGCTATCCTTGGCCCTTTCTACCTGCGCGAAGTCCTCACTTCCATCACCGTTTGCTCATGTTCCGTAACATTTGAAATGGAAGATATGCAAAGGTTTTTTTGCAACAAATCGACGATGGGTGTCATTGTTGTGCATATCTACATAATGAGGTGGCAAACTGCATCATTACCGGTGCAATTTTTTTTATGAATTCTATGCCGGGAAAATAGATGCCTTTTGCATCATTGGATATTTTCGTGGGGTACTTCTCTTATTTTGCCAAGCCTTTTTTTGGACTTTTTATCTAATTTGAAAGATGAAGTTGCTTACCACACATGCCTTGTGGTGCCTAGCCTTTTGATAAGATGGCGATATTTTGAAGGCAGGACCAAAAAAGGATTCATCATTTACATGGCAAAGCATTGTAGCAGGTATCCAAACTTTCAAGAGAGGGTGCATTTGGCTTGTCGGGTCAGGCTCACATATTAATATCTGGGAGGATCCTTGGATTCCATCTAGTTAGTCGAGGAAAACTATTACCCCACAAGGAGAAACAATGCTATCCAAAATTGAGGACTTGATCGACCCACACATGGGTCAGTGGGATGAAGTGCTCCTTCGAGACATTTTCCTACCGGTTGATGTGAACAGAATCCTACAAATCCCCTTGCATGTTGAAGCTGCAGATGATTTTGTTGCATGGCAGTTTACAAGGTCCGGTACTTTTTCGGTTCGGTCTGCCTATCATGTTGAGTTTAACCACCAGTTCGGACGGCACTTTGCTCTATCAGATGGTCCTGGAAGGTCTCAAATGAACCCGGTTTGGAAGGAATTGTGGCATTTACGGGTTCCTGGCAAGATAAAGCATTTTGGATGGAAGGTACTTAAGGGGGTTCTACCCTGTTTTGGTGTTCTAGCAGGCCGACATATCCCCCTAGTCCCCCAGTGCCCATTATGCAAAGTCGGTCTTGAGGACATCCAACACTGCATCTTCACGTGTCCAAGGGCTTGTGAGATTTGGTCTGCACTCAACCTTGCGGAAACTATACAGAAGGCAGTGGTACAAGACCGATCGGGGTCCATAACGCTTGAGATCCTCTTGGAATTGCAATCAACGGTACATGAAATACCGGCAGCCGAGCTCATTCTAGTTGCCATGCATGTGGTATATATGGTGGCAAAGAAGGCAAGTAGTGAAAGGGGAGCCCATCCAATCCCCTGACAGAACGGCAATATCAATTGGAGTACAGGCTACAAACTTTACACGGGCTTTTACTCCGAACCAGCCAATTCGAAAGCTTGACCAAATATGGAAGAAACCAGATTCAGGCAGTGTGAAAATCAATGTGGACGCCTCCTTTCTTGCAGAAACTTTTGGCCGGAGCTTGTGGAGCTGTGGCAAGAGATGATCATGGCAACTTCATTGCAGCGGCGACCAGGACCTTGCCCCATGTTTCTTCGGCGGACTCGGCAGAAATAAATGCAATCCGTTATGGGTTGATTCTTGCTGCAAATATAGGATGCACAAAGCTCACCATTGAATCTGATAGTGTGGTCGCTCTGGAGGCGGTTTCAAATCCTGAAGCGTACTTGGGCACAGATGTGCCAATCATCACGGAAGCAACCCTGCTGGCTATGGATTTCTGAAATATCACTTTTGTTCAATGCTGTAGGGAAGCTAATCTTATTGCGGATTGTTTGGTAAAACACTGCTTTAGATCAGGCCCGTACCACACACCTGTGCAGGGTGTGCGCCTGCACAGGGCCCCCAAATCATCGGGGCCCCAAATTTTGGCATATTGTGTATTACTAATTAACTGCTAGTAATTAGGAGCAGGTAGCGTTGAGGGTTGAATAATCAAATAATGGAATCGTAATAGTACTACTCTACTCCCTCCGTCACGGTTTAGAAGACGTGCTTGGAAATTCTCTAGGACCTAGGTGGTTATCTATTGGTTGTGAGATGGGCTAAAAAATAGCATTCACACTACACATGCATATAGGAGTAGTACATCGGAGTACTAATTAGTTACTAGGAGTAAATGCAATGCGCCCTAAACCTTGTCTATTGTGGAAACGCACGCAAATTTAACTATGCCTTCTAAACTGTGACGGAGGGAGTACTACTAGTGCTACTCTCTAGGCAAAGAATTAACTCAGCCAATTATTACACGGGACTTTGCACAAATTAATTAACTAGCCTTTTGCATGGCTCTCTCCTACTCTTCATCTTCCTCGGACCTCAGGCACAATTCCCCTTTCTCAAATCTTAAATCCTCATCCTGATAAAAAAAAATTTAAATCCTCACCAATCTTCACTCCTCGCTAATGTTCCACTCCTAATCCCCATCTACAGATCAACACTTCTCTCTCGACCTCCTTCACCGCATGTTGCCGGCCCTGCGACCTGCGTGCATCAGCATCAACTGGAGCCTCGACTACAGTTGAAGGCTATAAGGCTGGTCGTAATGGAAGTATCATAGGTAGTATCATGCATGCCAACTAAGCAACTTTGATGAGGTGGCATAGAATTAAATGAAGAAAGAGATGCTTGAGTACCATATCATGATACCGTATCATATTAAATGATGTACTACTTTGTGTCATGCATGGCAATAAATATAGACCTATCTGATACCAACATATGATAATATGCATTACGGATGTAGTATCATACACTAGTATCATATGCATGATACTAATATATGATACTCCCCATTAGGCTAATGGTGAGTATCATATACTAGTATCATGTATATGATACTAGTGTATGATACTACACCCGTAGTGCATAGTATCATGTGTTATTATCATACTCCCTCCGTCTAGGTGTGTAAGTCACCTTACGAAAACCAAATAATCCCAGAACACTTAGGCACGGTACATTAACTCCCTCCTCGTTTCTTGTTTCATGACATATCAACCAATAAGAGATGTGGGCCGTGCATGCTTTCAATGACCTGAGACTACCAAACATGGCATGCAGTGGTTAATTCATTGCATGCAATGCTATTAACTAGCAAAAAAACATTAAGTTCTCTCGTTTTCCACTCCGCCTTGGTCGCGATGCACAACCTAAGATGACTTATACACCTAGACGAAGGGAGTACTCCCTTCGTCACGGTTTAGAAGGCGTGCTTGGAAATTCTCTAGGACCTAGGTGGTTATCTATTGGTTGTGAGATGGGCTAAAAAATAGCATTCACACTACACATGCATATAGGAGTAGTACATCGGAGTACTAATTAGCTACTAGGAGTAAATGCAATGCGCCATAAACCTTGTCTATTGTGGAAACGCACGCAAATTTAACTGTGCCTTCTAAACTGTGACGGAGGGAGTAGATAACTTCATTTATTGCCATGCATGACACATATTAGCACAACATTTAATATGATACGGTATCATGATATGATACTCACCCCACTCTTTCTTTATTTAATTCTATGCCATCTCATCAAATTTGCCTAGTTGGCATGCATGATACTAACTATGATACTCCCATTACGACCAGCCTTACAACCAGCCTAAGTTCTTGTTAGCCACATCCTACCTTGTCAAGAAGGGCAACTAGAGTCACACACGTTGCCGCCTCATAGTTTGCTTCTCACATCAGTCTACGGTTGCTTCCATTTTATCTCTATCTTCAGTCTTTATTTGTCTCTTTGTTTTACTTGTCTTTATTTGTCTCTTTGTTTTACTTTTTGCAATGTCTGTAAAATTGGAAAGTACTTCCTCCGTCCCACATTAGTGTCATAAACGCTCTTATATTATGGGGCGGAGGGAGTTTATCTGCATGTATGATACACGCCTAAGTTGACAGCCCGCTGTTCGAGCGTTACGTTATGTTCATAGGCGACACGAGCCGATCAGGCATCACACGGCGAAAGCAATGGCGCGATAGACCGGTGCAGCCCATTGTTCCGGTTTCCGAGGGCAGCCGAGATAAGAGCACTGCTGCGCAACAGGATAGCTTCGATCGAAAGAGAGAGGGGAAAGTGACATGCGTGCGCTCTACTCATGCCATGCCTGTTACTGTACATACAGTGCACGGTCACACACACAGCGAGGCATCTTCTCTTCCCCCTTGGCCGGCCTGGTCTCCTGGCCGCAGAGTGTACAGTCACCGTCACCGTCGTCGTGGGAGCAGAGGCTTCCAGGCTGGACATGATGCCGAGATCGAAATCCTACGTCTCCCGCGCCGCGCCGAACCCAGCTGCATGCCCGCGTGACTGCCGCCTGCCGCCTTGCCCATGCGCCGGCAGGCACCAACACTCCGCTCCGGCCAGCTTGCATTGCATTGCAAATCCGGACAGTGACAATACGACATGCATGCACACCACCTGTTGATGGATGGATAGCGGCGAGACGACGCCTATGTACACGGTTTACGGCTTTGGCTACCAGCCAGCCGTGGCCGTGGCCGCGTCCGCGTGCAGTGTGTGCTCCGCTCCGGCCGTGGCCGTGGTCGTCCTGGCTCCCGAGCGCTCGGTGCCCGGCTGCTGTCACCAGGCGAGCGGGCAGCACCGGATTTCCCGACGACCCTACGTCTTCTTGCACAGTGCTGTGTGGTTACCATTGTACGCACGTATATTTAGTAATGTATTCGGGCACCCACTGGCAGACTTTGATGGTTATGAGGCGGAATCCGGCGGTGCCACGTACGTATACGACGAACCGGCCTGAGTTGGCAGATGGGGTAGGGTACGGGCGTAACAACTGACAAGCCATTCAGCAAATTAAGAGCTCTTCATGTGGGACGTGTTAGTTTGTCCCCTGGATTTTCGTCTTCATGCATGCATCGACAAACTAACCATCGAGGTTTTGTACGCCCGTACCTTCTCAGACTCGCACCTAGTCAATCAAAATCAAACTCTGCTCGTGAACCAAACAAATAAAAGGACCAAACACACACGCCTAGACGATACATTTGCCACCGCAGATTGTATACACTCGCCGCCAAAGTACGAAGTAGACCTGCCGGCCGCAGGCCTCGCTGCTGCCCATGGCCCATGCCCATTCCCAGATCGATCGACCCACAGCATGCACGAAACCGACACGATTCCGGCCCCCGCCCGGGGACGGCAAAATTTCGTGTTTTGATCCTTTTTAGATATAAATTCGAGATCTGACCTACGTTTGATTTTTTTTTTAAATCTGACCTTTTGCCTACCGTCAGGGGTCCTGGCGGTAGGCCCCCACACTCTACCGCCGTGTGCCCTGGCGGTAGGTGCCGGCACGGCGCCTAACGGCCGTCAGCTGCAGCTGACGTGGAAAAGGGGTCTACCGCCACGGTCCTTGGCGGTAGGCTTCTAAATCCTACCGCCAGGGGTCCTGACGGTAGGCTCCTTGAGTGGATAAGGTTGGGAGGGGGGAACCTTTGCCCCCCTCCCACTCATTCAGCACATCCCACACCTCATCTCTTCCCCGAGCTCAAGTCATCCCCCCTCTCTCTTTCTACCACAAGATCCTATCAAATCTCTCTCATTTGGTTGACATTTCTCCGGTGGATTCGTAGCACTTTCATCACCCAAGGTACCTCTCTCAGTTCCCCTCATTTTGATTGGTTGAAATCTTGGTTTTGTGTGCATTAGCTCATTTTATTGCAAACCCTAGTTCATCATTTTGGTGTGGTCAAATCAATTAGTATGATGCATTTAGGGTTATGTTTGTTATTTCCTTATGTATTATGTGCCTAGAATTGTTTGTAGAATTGTTTGTGTATCTAGATCTAGTGCTATGATTAGTGGTCATCTTTGGGGTTATGGTTAGGCTTAAGAAAATAATGAAGATCAAGATCACCTTAATAGTAACCAAGTGCTGTGCTTCATTTGATTTATTTTGTTGATTTTCATCTTAAACCCGTATATTCATGTAGGATGGACATTGCAGCTATGAGTCTGACGGTAGCGTATGAGAAGGTTTTAGAGGAGCGACAGCGTGCTATGGCAAGGGAGCTTCAAGCATGGTTAAAGAGTAGTTATGATGCAAATGCGGCCATGATAGATTTTAGCAAGTATTATATTATCGAGGAACCTTGTGATCTTAAGGAGAAAAAAGTTTTCCGGAGGCTTGTGAAAGAAAAAAAAGAAGATACTTCATGAGTTCCAGGAGCTGGAATATGCTTGCAGACACGCTTTGGCAATGGAGATTGGGTTCTCTGTCAGCAAAGAAGAATTCCGGGAGTTGGACTTGAAAAAACCCGGACAGGTCATTTGATGGGCAATCACACAGGGCGTGTCACAGATTCCAGACCGCCATGCTCGATGGGGCTGGTTCCGCGAAACGAATGGTGTGTTGGAGAATTAGGCGGGATCCTCGGATTTTCAACTGAAGCCTAATCGTGATCGTGACGAACAAATTGAACGTCTTATACGTTTTAGAGCTTTTTTTCGGGTGTAGAAAATGTTTTGCTCGAGCTTGAGCTTGTAGTTTGAACTCATGTCATTCGAATCGGTAGATGCTTTAAGTCATTTGAACTCATGTCATTCGAATCGGTAGATGTTTTAAGTCATTTGAACAAGTGTCATTTGTGGATGTAATGAACTATGCTTAGTTATGTATGTCTTTGCTACTTGATCATTTCTGGATGTCATTTGTAGATGTTTAGTTCATAGAAGTTTGTAAAAAAGGGTGAAATAACCCTACTTTGAGGGGTTGGCACCCTACCGCCAAGGGGTCTGGCGGTAGGGTAGCCAACCCTACCGCCAGAAAACCCCCAAGATCGGTCACAGCATCTAAATGAGGGGGGTTGGCACCCTACCGCCAGGGGGTCTAGCGGTAGGCTAGCCAACCCTACCACCAGAAAAGCCTTCATATCGGTCACAGCAAGTGGCTGCACCCTACCGCCATGGGGTCTGGCGGTAGGCTAGCCAACCCTACAGCCAGGCAACCCCCAAGATCGGTCACAGTAAGCTACAGCCGAAGGGGAGAACCCTACCGCCAGACAGCCTGGCGGTAGGGTCCTGCACCCTACCGCCAGGGCCTCTGGCGGTAGGTTAGAAAGCAGAGCAGACACTCTGTTTTTTGTTCTTTGTTGATTTCACACGGTGCACAAACAGTTTATGACAGAAATTCATGACAAATAACAAAGAAATTCCGGACAAAGTTTGGTCTACGAGATAGTTCTGACGACAAATTCATTACAAATGTCAAATTTAGTTCTACGAGGTAGTTCACGACGCATGGCTTCTTGCCTTAGTAGTACATAGTTCATGATAAATGTGGCATGGCTTCATCCGGTTACATGACGAGTCCACCGAAGCGAAGGCCCTACTGAGTCATACGAGGTCATTTCCCCTTCTTGTCACGTGCCTCATCCTCCTCTTGCACCTCACGAGCCTTTGCAAGCTTTCTTGCCCTCTCCTCCTCACGAGCAAGCTTCGCTTGGCGTGCTCTCTCCTCCTCTATTTTCTTCCGCTCCAACCTCTCCTTCTGACGACGCTCCTCCTCCAAACCTCTTCGAAACGATCCTTCGAACCGCCGTTGGCGCCTAAGACAATCTTGATATTGGTCCTTTTGAACATCTTCTGGCACTTCATGATCTATCCATGTGAAGTACTTGCATAGAGGAGGTGGTGACTGCATACACAAAATTCGTTAGTGCTAACACAAATTTGAAAGCAACATGTTACTTTTAAGACATACCGGCGGTAGATCATAGGGGTTAGTTGGAAGCGCACGATCATGGGCATAGTTGGGGCATACAAAATATCTCCTTCCCTTCGTCCATGACTTCCTTCAGTCTGTGGAAACCTTCACCTTGCAAACATCTCCACACCAACATGGTGGGATTTTCACGTCTTTCTCCTTCACCTTGTCCAAAGATGCGTTGTCCCACTTTTTCGGCATGTCTTCTTGGTTAGCACACGGTGGCCTCGTCATCGAACCGGATGAAGCCATGCCTACAACAATTAAAGATGATAAGTCAAACATATGAACACATTGACATGTAAAGAAGCAAACAATTAAAGATGTTAAGCAAATATATCAACAAATTGACATGAAAGGAGACAAGTAGTACCATTCACATTATTTCAACCATCCGGATTTAGCAACACGTTGACAGGCCTTCCTCTATCAACTCGACATGTCCTTGAACCACCGGATCCACGCCCCCCTCTAAGACTAGTCCTTCCTCCACGGCCCCCTCCAAGACTAGTCCTTCCTCCACGGCCCCCTCGAAGACTAGTCCTTCCTACTCGTGTGCCGGCGGAACCTCCTCTACCGCCACGTGTTTGACTAGTGCTCGTGTTGGTTTTGGGTCTTTTCGTGCATCTCCTAACGTTGTGTCCCGTCTCGTTGCATTCTCCACAATTGTTGGTGTCCAGTGCCTCCATGAAATGACCACTACCAAATTGCTTCATTCCGGTGTATCTAGCTAGATTATGCATGTCACTCCTGAACCTCTTCTTTCTTCTTCTTCCCCTCATAGGCACCATTAGTGCGGGATCTGGCACAATGTGTGCGCCATCATACTCAGGCCACTGTGACAGATCAAACCGAGGCGCCCACGTCAACCTCGTTCGTTCCAATGTGAACTCGAGCAACCGCGCCGTTGTACCATCGGATACGGGAAAGTTTCTCGCCCGTGTTGCGGTCATCACATGCGAGCAAGGCCAATGATACTTGTGTGGCCTCTCACACTGGCACCACCAGTTTTTGATGTGCACCTCGTACGCAACTCCACCGTAGGACACACCGTCCCTTGTTGTGGCACCGGGTCATCGATTTGATAGATCGTTTCTTTTTCATTGTATTTGATCACTTGTTGGTGGGAAGACTTGCGCGCTTGATGCAACAACCAATCCTGAACATTGAATGGATAGTCCATATTTTCGCCAATCCACTTGGCCGTGATTTTGGAATGCATTAGGAAGTACTCGTTGAGCTTGATGAAAGTGTACTTGAGTATTGCGGTGACCGGCAATGAACGGACACCCTTCAACACATTATTGAAGCATTCCACCATGTTGCTTGTCATGTCCCCATATCGCATACCTCCTTCATCATAAGCGCGTGACCACTTTTCTTTATCCGGCTCGTGCCTAGTCAAGAATTCTTTCCCCCCTTTGTTCTTCTCCCCCCCTAACACTAACCCTAACCCTAACCCTAACCCTAACCCCTCACATTACCACTATAACCCCTAACCCTAGGCAAGCACAAGCACAAAGATAGCCATAAATGCATCATAAATGCACACAACAAGAACAACACCTACGGTTTGCAATAAATTGAGCTAAAACACACAAAACAAGATTTCAACCAATCAAAATGAGGGGAAGTGGGAGAGGTACTGGGGGATGAAAATGCTCCGGATCCACTGGTGAAACCTCAAGCAAATGGAGTGGATCTAGGGGGTGTTTGGTGGGGGAAAGAGAGAGGGGAGGAGCTGACCACGGGGAAGAAGAAGAATGGGGAAGAAGAGTGGTGGTGGGGCCCACACACCAGCCCCTCCCAACCTTATCCACCAAGGGGCCTACCGCCAGGGGCATTGGCGGTAGGTTTTAGAAGCCTACCGCCAGGGGGTCTGGTGGTAGACCCCTTTTCCACGTCAGCTGCAGCTGACGGCCATTAGGTGCCGTGCCGGCACCTACCGCCAGGGCACACGGCGGTAGGGTGTGGGGGCCTACCCCCAGGACTCCTGGCGGTAAGCAAAAGGGTCAGATTTCAAAAAAAAAAATTAAACGTGAGTCAGATCCCGAAATAAGACAGAAAAGGGTCAAAACACGAAATTTGGCCCTCGGGAACGCTCACATCTCCCACGCGCGCGCCTCCGTACCGGCCGTCAGTTTGAGAATCGTTGCATGTTGCTGTCACAGTGGCGGATGTACAGGGTGGCCAGCGTGGGCCGCATCCCACCCTGGAATTTGAATGTGCTTATATACCTATATCTATAATTGGGCCAAAGAGAAAAAAATGGCCCAACAACTTATCCAGGGACGAACGCATCACGGCCTGTCCAAGCAGAACCCTCGTCTCGCCCGGTCGCCCCCCTCGCTCAGCGGCTCCTCTGCGCCTCTGCCCGACCCCGACACCCAGCCTGCCAGCCGTCGCGGCGTCTCCGTTCCTCGCGGCTTCGCCGGTCGCCGGCCGGAGCCCGGAGTTCAGCCGTCCAGGAGGCGCCCGCCTCCCCTCTTCCCGGCTTCCCGCCCGGTCCAGCCGCGCCCCTGTGGACTGCGGTCCCGGCGTCCCGCCTCCTCTTTCTGGCGACCCGCCGGCCCCGGCCGCCCCCCTTCAAAGCCCCACCACGGCGGCAAACCCCTGACCGATTTAAGGTACCCAAATGCCTCAATTTCAGACTTAGGGTTTGCTTTTTTTGCCCCAAATTCATGTACATGAACTGATGAACACATACATAATTTTGCACAAGTACTTTGGTTAAATCGGTCTATATTCAGAAATGATGTGAAAGTATAACTTGCTTGAATGAAGTCACAAAGGCTTGAATTTTGCCTCAATTATTTCATTATAGTTGTCTTGAATGAAGCCAGCTATCATTTCTTCCTCAATTACTTTCATTTTGCACATAATGCCTCAATTTACTTGTGTATTGTGTATTAATAGAAAGTAATTTTTGTTACAGAATTATTGAAGAATGAAGAGGGCCGAAGACATTATTTCTCTTTTCCAGAGAGAAGCTATTAAGATAGGAAAGAAGAAGAAGGCAGGGAATATGTCGAGTGTGGCCGAAGAGCAAACCGGAGAACTTTTGTGTATGCCTGTTGTGATTGAAGAGCAAACTCATGAACGAACAGTGTCTTTGTCGAAGGTGACCGTAGAGCAAACGGAAGAGCATTTTCTACCATGAGTTTAGTCAAGAGCAAGTTGAGAAAAAAAGATGGCTGATAGTCTTTTGGATGATTGCCTAGTCACATACATTGAGAGGGACGTTTTCACCCAGGTGAATGAAGATGATAATTGATATCTTCATGGCAATGCAAAAGCGTAGGCTAGAAACATAGTCTTTTTGAACTTGTCAAGGTATGTACTATGGTCTAGGTAGTATTTACTATGTAGACTTCTTTATGCAAAATTAGGATTTAATTGAGAATTTTAGTGTGTTCATAAGACCATATTGCTTTATGATATTGATAATTAGTTAGAACGTTCACATATCATACTGCTTATCCAAAAAAAATTGGGCGGACCACCCTGGTGTCAAATGCTAGCTCCGTGACCGTGGCGGCAGATAGAAAATAACGATCCATTGATGTGCCGAGTCAGCGACCAGCTGCGTCTCGTCTTCCTCATCGCCTCGTTTTCCCGTGGGGAATCAATGTCAAGGCTGCCGCTGGTCAGCCTTCCATTGATTTCTCATGGGGCGGCGTAGTGATGGCGCGGCGACGCGCCCCTCCTCTCCTGCCACGCGTACACACGTTTGCCACCCCCCTCGACCGCTATAAAAGCCGCCCCCTCCCTCGCTGGTGGACGCACTCTCCTTCGCACGCAGTCCCTCTCTCACCGTCGATGCCCCCATCTCGTCTCCCCCCCCCCCTCCCCCGTCGTCTACAGCCACCGCTTCTACAACCGCCGATGGGAGAGCGATTCCCCGGCAATGGAGCGGCGGCCAACGGCTTCGGCCGCCGCCACCTGCACGAGTGGGAGGCCTACCTCCTCCACGAGGCGAACTACCCGACGCCGCCTGACATGCACGTGCCGGGGCGATGGAGGCTCAGCGCGGGAGGCGTCCCCGTCCCCCCGCAGCCCGACGCCGACCGCTTCCACGGCGAGATCGTGCGCGTTCGGGCCTCCCTGACGGACGAGGTGCGGGACCGCCCGGAGTACGACGCCAACAACCACGCGCACTGGGCGGCGTACTTCCAACGGCGCCACGATGAGCAGCTCGCCTCCACCAAGGGGGCGCCACAACACCGACGGCCGCCGCCTGTGGTGGGGCATCCCCGGGCGCACACTTCACTTCGTCCTCGAGCACCTCGAGGGCGGCAACGAGCCGCCGCTCGAGTACCGGGCGGCCCCGGCCCCGATCCCCCGCCGGAGCGGCGGCCCTTGGCTGCCGAGGCGCATGGCGGGCGGGTCCTCTTCCTCCTCCTCCTCTCGCTCCTCCGGTTCGTCGGCGCTCGCCAATGTCAAGGCCGAGCCCGTGGAGATGCCGCTCGGGCGGCGCACCCGCGGCGGCGCCCTAGTCATCAACAAGGGCGGTCCGTGGCTCCTCTGCTCCCTCCTCCCGCTTCGTCAAGCCGAAGACGGAGCCGGGGCTCGTCGCCGTGAAGAGCGAGCACGAGGACATGGCCGCCGACGACGAGCCCGCCATCAAGTGGGCGCGCGAGGACTACGTCCGGCTGGAGATGGAGCACCAGCGCCGCGCCCTCGAGGAGATCGCCGCTCGGCGCCACGGCCGCGACGAGGGCGGCGTCATCGTCCTCGAGGACAGCGACGACGAGGCACCACCGCCCACCAAACCCGTCCGCCAAGGCGACCCAGGGCAGGGGTGCAGCAAGGACGGCAGCGGCGTGAAGGAGGACGACGACGACGGCGGCGGCGACTACAGCGCCTTCGGCAAGGTCTTCGGCCTGGAGGCGGCGCAGTAGTAGTTTTAGTTGTTTTTAAATTATGTTTTAAGTTTTTTGTACAAATATCAATGAAATCGCATAGTTTGGCCGAATTTGTGTTGTGTTTAAACTATTTTCAGCCGACTTTGGTTTAAAAAAAGACGTCTGGGACGACCTTGGGGCGGCGGCTGGGAAACCGACTGCCCCCACATCGAATTTATTGCCGGTTCGCCCCCAGGCGGCGCTATTACAAGCCCCTGGGGCCGAAGGGCTGGAGATGCTCTTAGCTCGTAGTATAATTGTATAGACACCGCTTGGATGCATGCATGTGGGTAAGTCGAGTGTGCAATGCACTGCCTCTATATTCTCTCCATGCTATGAAAACTGTCCACTAGATCTGAACTGTACTGTACTGAGTACTGACCAAGATTGGATCGAAGAAAAAATTAAGTTAAATATAGTGGTGATAAGCGATTAGGCAGAAGCAAGCTGAGAGCAGCTACGAGCCCATGCTTCCATCTTAGCCCAGGTCACCATATCTTACACACACCACACATGTCATGTGTATGTGTTTGATCCCTCGTACTGCCTTTGTCGCCACCCACCATAAATTGGTATCCAAATATTTCGAGTTTCGATTAACAGAAATTTGGTGAACACGGTTCCAAACTCACCCTTTTAAATAATAATTTTGAAAAACTATCTTGAAAAAATCAAAACAATCTGTTTATTTTCGCAGCGTCGTAGTCGACCGGTATGCCCGCGTATGAAATTTCACGAAGAAATGTCATCCGTGGTATTCCAGGCAAAAATGACAAAATCAAAGATATATAAGAAAATACTGTTTGGAGGTCCCGATTGTATTTTCTTCACAAAGCATATCACGTGTGTCATTTCTTCCCGAAACTTCACACATGAGTAGAATGGTCAAATAAGTTTGATATCGCAAAATTTAAGACTTTTCTTTTTTTCTTTTCAAAATTACTATTTTATGTGGGTGGACGTGGAACCATGTTCACATGTGTGATTTTTATGTTTCTTCGCTCTATTTCGTTCAAATCCACACTTAGTCTACCCCACTTAGAACAGAAAGAAAGCTGCATGGCTTCCTCCACCAAGGGTTAAAGAAGAAACGGACCAAGAAGGCTTTCGCCATATGTAGATCCCAAGATCTCAACTAACCGCATCCATCTAAGAGATGACACATTCTTCTCAAGTCACACATCCCAAGATCCCAAGTGCCTACATAAGCAATACAGGCCGCTGTTCCCATGACACATTCTTTTCCAAATTCTCCCGGTCGATCTCTCTCTCTCCCTTCATAAATCACATGACATCTGCTGCTGGGCCATCCCAACCTTCCATCATTTGTTTCTTCGTTGTAGTATCGTATAGTATATCTTAGGTGGACATTTCCACAAACAAAAGATAATTATACTCTGCCTGCAGCATGAGACATTAGACCAAGGGAATTAAGAAGCCAAACAATTCCGGTCTCTGCCGGCCGTCACGCGCAATGCTCGTGAATTTTCAACGAGGCGACCGGCAGTAGGATAGAGCAGTTTCTGATTTGCTAAGTCACATCTAGATGATATATAGTTATCTCACATCTAAGTTCTCAACCACATGATCAAATTTGCTATAAGATTTGTGCAAATGGTAAATAACCTGTCGATCCCCGTGCAGTCCTTGCCGATCTGTCTTTCGTGTGAGTCTGGGCTTCTTTTCTGTTCGCTTGTCCGCTCAGGAGGGATCCCCGTGTCAGGGCCTTGGGCCTTTTTATTCCGGGCTTTAGCTTTTTTGACGATTGGCTGCGTTTTTCTTTTATATTTCTTTTTTCTTTTTCTTTTCAAGTGTGTGCTACGACTTAGTCTTAGTTTTTCTTATTTTTGTCCATTTCAATTCGACACACTGTATTTGTTTTTGTTTGTTTGTTTCCGTTTTCTTTTTCTATTTAATTATTTGTTTTAAGTTATGATTTTTTTTTAATTCATGATTTTTTTGCTTTATAGTTATATCTTCTGTTTTCTATTTTAACATTTCTTTTTTCCTTTTCCCTTTCTTTATTCTTAATTTTTTTTTAACTTCATGAACCTTTTTCACTCTGTCGTCTTTTAACCTTAAATCTTGTGTAAATCTTTATTGGCGATTCTTTTTGTCGCGCGCGTCCAGTGTCACGCCATCTGTCCGGTGTCTACTTGTCGACCTGTTCGCGCGTGCGTCTTTTCTTGGGTAATTTTCCGTGGCGTGATCCGGGAGTCCCGTTTTGGAATGGTTTTGGTAATTCTCATCTAGATGAGGGTTGACAATGTCATCTAACTCATATACCGTTAGATATACGTGCTTCTGGGTCGCACGTTATTCGCAAAAAAAAAAAGTCGTGCTCATTTGTCTTTGTGTCATGTTTTCTGTTCGTCTCTCATGAAGTAGCGAGACCCGATATGACATTTTTAGTGCGCCGTTTTTATGTTTTATGTATTCGGTTTATTTTTTGGGCTATAGCTTTTTGTGTGGGCCACGTGTCTTTTATTCCCTGTTTTCTTTATTTTATTTTTGGTTCGACTATGTAGTTAGAGAAGTGTGTAAATATATTTTTTCATTTTCGGATTTGTTAAATCTTAGTGATGTCTCATCTAATAAGTCTATAACTATCCAATTTGTTTGCTTTAGTGTTCGCACAAACTCAATCATGCACGCCTGTGTTAGCTCGTTCTTTTTTGTCGCGCGTCCTCTTATCCCGTTTGTTTTGTGTGTCCAGTTCTCGCGGTTTTTTCCACATGGGATCATATATGTCGTCGTTTGTGGGGCACCGCGTTTCTTTTTGTTTGTTTTCACTGTGTATTTTTTGTGGCCTGACGAAGAATTTATAGAGCCCACCCCTTTTATATAACAAGAGTAGATGCAGGGTAGAAATGTGTAGAGTTCAGATGAGTGAGGAGAAATGTCTGAATGTCTTATTGTTCTTATAAGCCGGAGTTTGTGTGCAGTGTGTTTTCATGTCCTAGAGCACATTACTTGGGTCTACATGGTAGATCTAATTGCATTTTTTGTTATCCGGTTAATGCGTAGCCAATGAGTTTTTTACGTGGACTTAATGTTTTTCTAGATCTACTTTTTTTGCCAGAACTACATGATAGAGTCACAACAGATGCTTTATTTCAGATTACTACAGTTGTTTGTAGTTCTTGTTCAAATAGATAGAAATTTTTTTCTTCTGCTTTTAAAGTTCGGTTATTTTTGGAGTTCAATCCATGTGACGAATTACATGCCAACTTTTCTGCACAACATTTCTCGTGGATGTTTGTGGGAACTTCTGCCAAGACGCTAAACCTGATGAGTTCAACATCCACGTGTGGGAGGAGTTTTGTTCTTAAGTTTCGTCCACATCTCTTCCAAGTTCAACACCTAACAACCCTTGACTTGTAACTAAGCCCGTAGTTTTGTGTAGTTATTCTAGTTGCAAATCCTCACTTGACTGGCATTGGGGCCCTTAGTTTGTTTTATTATACTTGCAAGCCCATCCTTTACACGCATCTGGGTCTGTGGTTTGTTTCTCATCCCAGTTGCAAGTCCACCCTCGACTCGCAACTCGCTCGTAGTTTATAGTTGTCCCACTTGCCAGTCCACCCTCGACTCGCAACTCGTATTATAGTTTTGTGTAGTTGTTCTAGTTGCAAGTCCACCATCGACTCGCAACTCATATCATGGTTTTGCGTAATTGTCCTGGTTGCAAGTCCATCATCGATCGCCACTAGGCTCGTAGTTTGTTTCATCCTAGTTGCAAGCCACCCTTGACTCATAAGAAAGCTCATGGGTAAGAGACATAAAAAAGAAAAGAAAAGGATTAAAAAAAGAGGGAATTCCTAATCCAATTAAAAACCTCATTTTGGCCTAAGCGGTCATTTAGGGGCCTTAGCTCGTGATCCGGTTTATTTCCCTCTCGATGGTGAAGCTTATCCCCATCGTCTCACTGGCCGACCTTGACCCCTGTTTGTTGGGAAACGTTGCATGAAAAACAAAAAAAATTCTACGCACACGCAATGATCTATCCATGGAGATGCATAGCAACGAGGGGGAGAGTGTGTCTACGTACCCTCGTAGACCGTAAGCGGAAGAGTTTCACAACGCGGTTGATGTAGTCGAACTTCTTCGCGCTTCAACCGATCAAGTACCGAACGCACGGCACCTCCGCGTTATGCACACGTTCAACTCGGTGACGTCCCTCGCCTTCTTGATCCAGCAAGACGTCGAGGTAGTAGATGAGTTTCGTCAGCATGACGGCGTGGTGATGGTGAGGTGAAGTGATCTCCGCAGGGCTTCGCCTAAGCACTACGAAAATATGACCGGGGGTGTAAACGGTGGAGGGGGGCGCCGCACACAGCTAGACAATTGTCTGGTATGTGCTAGGCGCCCCCTCCTCATATATATAGGTGGGAGGGAAAGGGGAGGCTGCCAGGAGGCACCCCAAGTAGGCCGAATCCTACTTGGGGTCCTCCCCAAGTGGCACCCCCCTACCATGTTTATCTGAGGGGGAAGGAAAGAGGGGGGGGGGAGAGGGAAGGAAGGGGGAATCCTATTCCACTCTTTCCTTTCCCTTCCCCTCTTTCCTTCTCCTCCTAGGTCGGCCCATATGGGGGGCGCACCAGCCCCTTGTGGCTGGTGTGTTTCCCCTCTTGGCCCATAAGGCCCATATCTTTTGCCGGGGGTGCCCGGAACCCCTTCCGGTGACCCGATAAGTACCCGGTGACCCCCGAAACACTTCCGGTGTGCGAATAACATCGTCCTATATATCAATCTTTACCTCTCGACCATTTTGAGACTCCTCGTCATGTCCGTGATCTCATCCGGGACTCCGAACAACATTCGGTCACCAAATCACATAACTCATATAATACTATATCGTCATCGAACGTTAAGCGTGCGGACCCTACGGGTTCGAGAACTATGTAGACATGACCGATACACCTCTCCGGTCAATAACCAATAGCGAAACCTGGATGCCCATATTGGCTCCTACATATTCTACGAAGATCTTTATCGGTCGAACCGTTATGACAACATACGTAATTTCCTTTGTCCATCGGTATGTTACTTGCCCGAGATTCGATCATCGGTATCTTCATACCTAGTTCAATCTTGTTACCGGCAAGTCTCTTTACTCGTTCCGTAATACATCACCTCGTGACTAACTCCTTAGTCGTTTGCTTGCAAGCTTATGATGTGTATTACCGAGAGGGCCCAGAGATACCTCTCCGATACTCGGAGTGACAAATCCTAATCTCGATCTATGCCAACTCAACAAATACCTTCGGAGATACCTGTAGAGCATCTTTATAATCACCCAGTTACATTGTGACGTCTGATAGCACACAAGGCATTCCTCCGGTATTCGGGAGTTGCATAATCACATAGTCGAAGGAATATGTATTTAACATGAAGAAAGCAATATCAATAAAACTGAACGATCATTATGCTAAGCTAACGGATGGGTCTTGTCCATCACATCATTTTCCTAATGATGTGATCCCATTATCAAATGACAACTCATGTCCATGGTTAGGAAACCATAACCATCTTTGATCAACGAGCTAGTCAAGTAGAGGCTCACTAGGGACACGGTGTTTGTTTATGTATTCACACATGTATTTAGGTTTCCGATCAATACAATTCTAGCATGAATAATAAACCTTTATCATGAATAAGGAAATATAAAATAACAACTTTATTATTGCCTCTAGGGCATATTTCCTTCACTGTTATTTTGCCTCTGTTTTGTTTTCATCATAGTTGCAAGTCCACTCTTGACTCGCAACTGGGCTCGTAGGTTGTTTCTGAAGGAAATATGCTCTAGAGGCAATAATAAAGTTGTTATTTATATTTCCTTAAATCATGATAAATGTTTATTATTCATGCTAGAATTGTATTAACCGGAAACTTAGTACATGTGTGAATACCTAGACAAACAGAGTGTCCCTAGTATGCCTCTACTTGACTAGCTTGTTTATCAAAGATGGTTATGTTTCCTGACCATAGACATGTGTTGTCATTTGATGAACTGGATCACATCATTAGAGAATGATGTGATGGACAAGACCCATCCATTAGCTTAGCATAATGATCGTTAAGTTTTATTGCTATTGCTTTCTTCATGACTTATACATGTTCCTTTGACTATGAGATTATGCAACTCCCGAATACCGGAGGAACACCTTGTGTGCTATCAAATGTCACAACGTAACTGGGTGATTATAAAGATGCTCTACAGGTGTCTCCGATGGTGTTTGTTGGGTTGGCATAGATCGAGATTAGAATTTGTCACTCCGTGTATCGGAGAGGTATCTCTGGGCCCACTCGGTAATGCACATCACTATAAGCCTTGCAAGCATTGTAACTAATGAGTTAGTTGCGGGATGATGTATTACGGAACGAGTAAAGAGACTTGCCGGTAACGAGATTGAACTAGGTATTGAGATACCGACAATCGAATCTCGGGCAAGTAACATACCGATGACAAAGGGAACAACGTATGTTGTTATGCGGTTTGACCGATAAAGATCTTCGTAGAATATGTGGGAGCCAATATGAGCATCCAGGTTCCGCTATTGGTTATTGACCGGAGACGTGTCTCGGTCATGTCTACATAGTTCTCGAACCCGTAGGGTCCGCACGCTTAAAGTTCGGTGACGATCGGTATTATGAGTTTTTGTGTTTTGATGTACCGAAGTTGTTCGGAGTCCCGGATGAGATCATGGACATGACGAGGAGTCTCGGAATGTCCGAGAGGTAAAGATCGATATATTGGAAGGCTATATTCGGACGTCGGAAAGGTTCCGAGTGATTCGGGTATTTTTCGGAGTACCGGGGAATTACGGGAATTCACCGGGGGAAGTTATGGGCCTTATTGGGCCATACGGGAAAGAGAGGAGCAGGCCGCAGGGGCTGCTGCGCCCCTCCCCTTGCTGGTCCGAATTGGACAAGGGATTGGGGGGGCGCAACACCCCTCTTTCCTTCTCCCTCTTCCCCTCTTCCTTCCCCTCTTGGTGGACTCCTACTAGGAGTAGGATTCCTAGTAGGAGTCCCCTACTTGGTGCGCCACCCATAGGGGTCCGGCCTCCTCCCCTCCATCCTTTATATACGTGGCCAGGGGGCACCCCATAGACACAACAATTGATCATTGATCTCTTAGCCGTGTGCGGTGCCCCCCTCCACCATAATCCACCTCGATCATATCGTAGCGGTGCTTAGGCGAAGCCCTGCGTCGGTAGCATCATCATCACCGTCACCACGCCGTCGTGCTGACGAAACTCTCATGTGAAGCTTTGCTGGATCGGAGCTCGCGGGACGTCATCGAGTTGAACGTGTGCTGAACTCGGAGGTGCCGTGCGTTCGGTACTTGGATCGGTCGGATCGTGAAGACGTACGACTACATCAACCGCGTTGTGCTAACGCTTTCACTTTCGGTCTACGAGGGTACGTGGACACACTCTCCCCTCTCGTTGCTATGCATCACCATGATCCTGTGTGTGCGCAGGAATTTTTTTGAAATTACTACGTTCCCCAACAGTGGCATCCGAGCCTGGTTTTATGCGTAGATGTTATATGCATGAGTAGAACACAAGTGAGTTGTGGGCGATACAAGTCATACTGCTTACCAGCATGTCACACTTTGATTCGGCGGTATTGTTGGATGAAGCGGCCCGGACCAACATTACGCGTACGCTTACGCGAGACTGGTTTTACCGCCGTGCTTTGCACACAGGTGACTAGCGGGTGTCAGTTTCTTCAACTTTAGTTGAACCGAGTGTGGCTACGCCCGGTCCTTGTGAAGGTTAAAACAACACTAACTTGATGAACTATCGTTGTGGTTTTGATGCGTAGGTAAGAACGGTTCTTGCTCAGCCCGTAGCAGCCACGTAAAACTTGCAACAACAAAGTAGAGGATGTCTAACTTGTTTTTGCAGGGCATGTTGTGATGTGATATGGTCAAGACATGATGCTATATTTTATTGTATGAGATGATCATGTTTTGTAATTGAGTTATCGGCAACTGGCTGGAGCCATATGGTTTTCGCTTTATTGTATGCAATGCAATCGCCCTGTAATTGCTTTACTTTATCACTAAGCGGTAGCAATAGTTGTAGAAGCAATAGTTGGCGAGACGACAACGATGCTACGATGGAGATCAAGTTGTCGCGCCAGTGACGATGGTGATCATGACGGTGCTTCGGAGATGGAGATCACAAGCACAAGATGATGATGGCCATATCATATCACTTATATTGATTGCATGTGATATTTATCCTTTATGCATCTTATTTTGCTTTGTTTGACGGTAGCATTATAAGATGATCTCTCACTAAATTTCAAGGTAAAAGTGTTCTCCCTGAGTATGCACCGTTGCCAAAGTTCGTCGTGCCGAGACACCACGTGATGATCGGGTGTGATAAGCTCAACGTTCATCAACAACGAGTGCAAGCCAGTTTTGCACACGCAGAATACTCGGGTTAAACTTGACGAGCCTAGCATATGCAGATATGGCCTCAGAACACTGAGACCTAAAGGTCGAGCGTGAATCATATAGTAGATACGATCAACATAGTGATGTTCACCATTGAAAACTACTCCATTTCACGTGATGATCGGTTATGGTTTAGTTGATTTGGATCACGTGATCACTTAGATGATTAGAGAGATGTCTATCTAAGTGGGAGTTCTTGAGTGGCAATGATGCGGATTGGATCCGTGATCTGAGGATTATCCTCATTTCTGCACAGAAGAATTATGTCCTTGATGCACCGCTAGGTGACAGACCGATTGCAGGAGCAAATGCAGACGTTATGAACGTTTGGCAAGCTCGATATGATGAATACTTGATAGTTCAGTGCACCATGCTTTACGGCTTAGAATCGGGGCTTCAAAAATGTTTTGAACGCCACGGAGCATATGAGATGTTCCAAAGAGATGAAATTGGTATTTCAGACTCATGCCCGTGCCGAGAGGTATGAGACCTCTGACAAGTACTTTGCCTACAAGATGGAGGAGAATAGCTCAACCAGTGAGCATGTGCTCAGAATGTCTGAGTACTACAGTTGCTTGAATCAAGTGGGAGTTAATCTTCCGGATAAGATAGTAATTGACAGAATTCTCTAGTCACTATCACCAAGTTACTGGAACTTCGTGATGAACTATAATATGCAAGGGATGACAGAAATGATTCCCGAGCTCTTCGTGATGCTGAAATCAACGAAGGTAGAAATCAAGAAAGAGCATCAAGTGTTGATGGTTAACAAGACCACTAGTTTCAAGAAAAGGGCAAAGGGAAGAAGGGAAACTTCAAGAAGAATAGCAAGCAAGTTGCTACTCCCGGGAAGAAGCCCAAGTCTGGACCTAAGCCTGAAACTGAGTGCTTCTACTGCAAAGGGACTGGTCACTAGAAGCGGAACTGCCCCAAGTATTTGGCGGATAAGAAGGATGGCAAAGTGAACAAAGGTATATTTGATATACATGTTATTGATGTGTATTTTACTAGTGTTCATAGTAGCCCCTGGGTATTTGATACTGGTTCAGTTGCTAACATTAGTAACTCGAAATAGGAGTTGCAAAATGAACAGAGACTAGTTAATGACGAGGTGACGATGTGTGTTGGAAGTGATTCCAAGGTTGATAAGATCACCATCGCACACTCCCTCTATTTTTGGGATTAGTGTTGAACCTAAATAAATGTTATTTGGTATTTGCGTTGAGCATGAATATGATTGGATCATGTTTATTGCAAAATAAAAGTTATTTGGTGTTTGCGTTGAGCATGAATATGATTGGATCATGTTTATTGCAATACGGTTATTCATTTAAGTCAGAGAATAATTATTGTTCTGTTTACATGAATAAAAACCTTCTATGGTCATACACCTAATGTAAATGGTTTATTGAATCTCGATCGTAGTGATACACATATTCATAATATTGAAGCCAACAGATGCAAAGTTAGTAATGATAGTGCAACTTATTTGTGGCACTGCCATTTAGGTTATATTGGTGTAAAGCGCATGAAGAAAGTCCATACTGATGGACTTTTGGAATCACTTGATTATGAATCATTTGATGCTTGCGAACCATGCCTCATGGGCAAGATGACTAAAACTCCGTTCTCCGGAACAATGGAGCGAGCTACGGACTTATTGGAAATAATACATACCGATGTATGCGGTCCGATGAGTATTGAGGCTCGCGGCGGGTATCGTTATTTTCTCACCTTCACAGATGATTTGAGCAGATATGGGTATATCTACTTGATGAAACATAAGTCTGAAACATTTGAAAAGTTCAAAGAATTTCAGAGTGAAGTGGAAAATCATCGTAACAAGAAAATAAAGTTTCTACGATCTGATCATGGAGGAGAATATTTGAGTTACGAGTTTGGTCTTCATTTGAAACAATGCGGAATAGTTTCGCAACTCACGCAACCTGGAACACCACAGCGTAATGGTGTGTCCGAACATCATAACCGTACTTTATTAGATATGGTGCAATCTATGATGTCTCTTACCGATTTACCACTATCGTTTTGGGGTTATGCATTAGAGACAGCTGCATTCACGTTAAATAGGGCACCATCTAAAATCCATTGAGACGACGCCTTATGAACTGTGGTTTAGCAAGAAACCAAAGTTGTCGTTTCTTAAAATTTGGGGCTGCGATGCTTATGTGAAAAAGCTTCAACCTGATAAGCTCGAACCCAAATCGGAGAAATGTATCTTCATAGGATACCCAAAGGAGACTGTTGGGTACACCTTCTATCACAGATCCGAAGGCAAGACATTCGTTGCTAAGAATGGATCCTTTCTAGAGAAGGAGTTTCTCTCGAAAGAAGTGAGTGGGAGGAAAGTAGAACTTGATGAGGTAACTATACCTGCTCCCTTATTGGAAAGTAGTTCATCACAGAAATCTGTTCCTGTGACTCCTACACCAATTAGTGAGGAAGCTAATGATGATGATCATGTAACTTCAGATCAAGTTACTACCGAACCTCGTAGGTCAACCAGAGTAAGATCCACACCAGAGTGGTACGGTAATCCTGTTCTGGAGGTCATGTTACTTGGCCATGACAAACCTACAAACTATGAGGAAGCGATGATGAGCCCAGATTCCGCGAAATGGCTTGAGGCCATGAAATCTGAGATGGGATCCATGTATGAGAACAAAGTGTGGACTTTGGTTGACTTGCCCGATGATCGGCAAGCTATAGAAAATAAATGGATTTTCAAGAGGAAGACGGACGCTGATAGTAGTGTTACTATCTACAAATCTAGACTTGTCGAAAAAGGTTGTCGACAAGTTCAAGGAGTTGACTACGATGAGACCTTCTCACCCGTAGCGATGCTTAAGTCCGTCCGAATCATGTTAGCTATTGCCGCATTTTATGATTATGAAATTTGGCAAATGGATGTAAAGACTGCATTCCTGAATGGATTTCTGGAAGAAGAGTTGTATATGATGCAACCTAAAGGTTTTATCGATCCAAAGGGTGCTAACAAAGTGTGCAAGCTCCAGCGATCCATTTATGGACTGGTGCAAGCCTCTCGGAGTTGGAATAAACGTTTTGATAGTGTGATCAAAGCATATGGTTTTATACAGACTTTTGGAGAAGCCTGTATTTACAAGAAAGTGAGTGGGAGCTCTGTAGCATTTCTAATCTTATATGTGGATGACATATTGTTGATTGGAAATGATATAGAATTTCTGGATAGCATAAAAGGATACTTGAATAAGAATGTTTCAATAAAAAGGACCTCGGTGAAGCTGCTTAAGTATTGAGCATCAAGATCTATAGGGATAGATCGAGACGTTTAATAGGACTTTCACAAAGCACATACCTTGACAAGATTTTGAAGAAGTTCAAAATGGATCAGTCAAAGAAGGAGTTCTTGCCTGTGTTTTAAGGTGTGAAGTTGAGTGAAGACTCAAAACCCGACCACGGCAAAAAATAGAAAGAGAATGAAAAGTCATTCCCTTTGCCTCAGTCATAGGTTCTATAAAGTATGCCATGCTATGTACCAGACCAGTTCTGTGCCTTGCTATGAGTTTGGCAAGGAGGTACGATAGTGATCCAGGGATAGATCATTGGATAGCGGTCAAAGTTATCCTTAGTTACCTAAAAGGACTAAGGAAATATTTCTTGGTTATGGAGGTGATAAAAGAGTTCGTCGTAAAAGGTTACATCGATGCAAGCTTTTACACCGATCCAGATGACTCAGAGTCTCAATCTGGATACATATTGAAAGTGGGAGCAATTAGCTAGAGTAGCTCCGTGCAGAGCATTGTAGACATAGAAATTTGCAAAATACATACGGATCTGAATGTGGCAGACCCGTTGACTAAACTTCTCTCACAAGCAAAACTTGATCACACCTTAGTACTCTTTGGGTGTTAATCACATGGCGATGTGAACTAGATTATTGACTCTAGTAAACCCTTTGGGTGTTAATCACATGGCGATGTGAACTATTGGTGTTAATCACATGGCGATGTGAACTAGATTACTGACTCTAGTAAACCCTTTGGGTGTTGGTCACATGGCGATGTGAACTATGGGTGTTAATCACATGGTGATGTGAACTATTCGTGTTAATCACATGGTGATGTGAACTAGATTATTGACTCTAGTGCAAGTGGGAGACTCAAGGAAATATGCTCTAGAGGCAATAATAAAGTTGTTATTTATATTTCCTTATATCATGATAAATATTTATTATTCATGCTAGAATTGTATTAACCGGAAACTTAGTACATGTGTGAATACATAGACAAACAGAGTGTCCCTAGTATGCCTCTACTTGACTAGCTTGTTTATCAAAGATGGTTATGTTTCCTGACCATAGACATGTGTTGTCATTTGATGAACTGGATCACATCATTAGAGAATGATGTGATGGACAAGACCCATCCATTAGCTTAGCATAATGATCGTTAAGTTTTATTGCTATTGCTTTCTTCATGACTTATACATGTTCCTCTGACTATGAGATTATGCAACTCCCGAATACCGGAGGAACACCTTGTGTGCTATCAAACGTCACAACGTAACTGGGTGATTATAAAGATGCTCTACAGGTGTCTCCGATGGTGTTTGTTGGGTTGGCATAGATCGAGATTAGGATTTGTCACTCCGTGTATCGGAGAGGTATCTCTGGGCCCACTCGGTAATGCACATCACTATAAGCCTTGCAAGCATTGTAACTAATGAGTTAGTTGCGGGATGATGTATTACGGAATGAGTAAAGAGACTTGCCATCGAATCTCGGGCAAGTAACATACCGATGACAAAGGGAACAACGTATGTTGTTATGCGGTTTGACCGATAAAGATCTTCGTAGAATATGTTGGAGCCAATATGAGCATCCAGGTTCCGCTATTGGTTATTGACCAGAGACGTGTCTCGGTCATGTCTACATAGTTCTCGAACCCGTAGGGTCCGCACGCTTAAAGTTCGGTGACGATCGGTATTATGAGTTTTTGTGTTTTGATGTACCGAAGTTGTTCGGAGTCCCGGATGAGATCATGGACATGACGAGGAGTCTCGGAATGTCCGAGAGGTAAAGATCGATATATTGGAAGGCTATATTCGGACGTCGGAAAGGTTCCGAGTGATTCGGGTATTTTTCGGAGTACCGGGGAATTACGGGAATTCACCGGGGGAAGTTATGGGCCTTATTGGGCCATACGGGAAAGAGAGGAGCAGGCCGCAGGGGCTGCTGTGCCCCTCCCCTTGCTGGTCCGAATTGGACAAGGGATTGGGGGGGCGCAACACCCCTCTTTCCTTCTCCCTCTTCCCCTCTTCCTTCCCCTCTTGGTGGACTCCTACTAGGAGTAGGATTCCTAGTAGGAGTCCCCTACTTGGTGCGCCACCCATAGGGGGCCGGCCTCCTCCCCTCCATCCTTTATATACGTGGCCAGGGGGCACCCCATAGACACAACAATTGATCATTGATCTCTTAGCCATGTGCGGTGCCCCCCTCCACCATAATCCACCTCGATCATATCGTAGCGGTGCTTAGGCGAAGCCCTGCGTCGGTAGCATCATCATCACCGTCACCACGCCGTCGTGCTGACGAAACTCTCCTGTGAAGCTTTGCTGGATCGGAGCTCGCGGGACGTCATCGAGTTGAACGTGTGCTGAACTCGGAGGTGCCGTGCGTTCGGTACTTGGATCGGTCGGATCGTGAAGACGTACGACTACATCAACCGCGTTGTGCTAACGCTTTCACTTTCGGTCTACGAGGGTACGTGGACACACTCTCCCCTCTCGTTGCTATGCATCACCATGATCCTGTGTGTGCGTAGGAATTTTTTTGAAATTACTACGTTCCCCATCAGTTTCATCCTAGTTACAAGTCGAATCTTGACTCGCAACTGGGCTCGTATTTTCGTGTCCCAGTTGTAAGTCGACTCTTGACTCGCAACTAGGCTCATAGTTTCGTGTCCAGTTGCACGTCCACCATTGACTCGCAACTGGGCTCGTAGTTGTCCGAGTTGCAAGCCCACCCCTCAACTCGCAGCTGGAGCATGTGTTTTGTTTTTCATCCCAGTTGCAAGTCCATCCTTGACTCGCAACTGGGCACATCGTTTGTTTCATCCCAGTGGCAAGTCAAACCTTGGCTCGCAACTGAGCTCGTGGTTTGTCCCAGTTGCAAGTCCACTGTCGACTCGCAACTGCGCATGTTTTTTCATCCCAGTTGCAATTGAAGGAAATATACCCTAGAGGCAATAATAAAGTTATTATTTATTTCCTTATTTCATGATAAATGTTTATTATTCATGCTAGAATTATATTAACCGGAAACTTAGTACATGTGTGAATACATAGACAAACAGAATGTCCCTAGTATGCCTCTACTAGACTAGCTCGTTAGTCAAAGATGGTTAAGTTTCCTAGCCATGGACATGTGTTGTCATTTGATGAACGGGATCACATCATTAGGAGAATGATGTGATGGACAAGACCAACCCATTAGCTTAGCATGATGATCGTTTAGTTTGTTGCTATTGCTTTCTTCATGACTATACATGTTCCTATGACTATGAGATTATGCAACTCCCGAATACCGGAGGAACACTTAGTGTGCTATCAAACGTCACAACGTAACTGGGTGATTATAAAGATGCTCTACAGGTGTCTCCGATGGAGTTTGTTGAGTTGTCATAGATCGAGATTAGGATTTGTCACTCCGATTGTCGGAGAGGTATCTCTGGGCCCTCTCGGTAATGCACATCGTATGAAGCCTTGCAAGCAATGTGACTAATGAGTTAGTTACGGGATGATGCATTACGGAACGAGTAAAGAGACTTGCCAGTAACAAGATTGAACTAGGTATGATGATACCGACGATCGAATCTCGGGCAAGTAACATACCGATGATAGAGGGAACAACGTATGTTGTTATGCGGTTTGACCGATAAAGATCTTCGTAGAATATGTAGGAGCCAATATGAGCATCCAGGTTCCGCTATTGGTTATTGACCGGAGATGTGTCTCGGTCATGTCTACATAGTTCTCGAACCCGTAGGGTCCGCACGCTTAACGTTCGATGACGATTTGTATTATGAGTTATGTGATTTGATGACCAAAGTTTGTTTGGAGTCCCGGATGAGATCGGGGACATGACGAGGAGTCTCAAAATGGTCGAGAGGTAAAGATTCATATATTGGAATGCTATATTCGGACATCGGAAAGGTTCCGAGTGATTCGGGTATTTTTCGGAATACCGGGGAGTTACGGGAATTCACCGGGAGAAGTAATGGGCCTTATTGGGCCATACGGGATAAGAGGAGGCAGTCCAAGGGGTGGCTGCGCGCCCCCCCATGGCAAGTCCGAATTGGACTAGGGAGGGGGCGGCGCCCCCCTCATTCCTTCTCCCTCTCTCTCCTTCCCTCTCTCCCCCTCTTGGAAAAGGAAGGGGAGTCCTACTAGGATTGGGAATCCTAATAGGACCCCCCCTTGGTGCGCCTCCCCCTTCGGCCGGCCACCTCCTCCCTCCCACCTTTATATACGGGGGCGGGGGCACCCCAAAGGTACACCAAGATTTGTCTTAGCCGTGTGCGGTGCCCCCCTCCACAGATTTCCACCTCGGTCATATTTTCGGAGAGCTTAGGCGAAGCCCTGCCGGAATCACTTCATCATCACCGTCACCATGCCGTCGTGCTGACGAAACTCTCCCTCGGCCTCAGCTGGATCAAGAGTACGAGGGACGTCACCGAGCTGAACGTGTGCAGATCGCGGAGGTGCCGTGCGTTCGGTACTTGATCGGTTGGATCGCGAAGACGTTCGACTACATCAACCGCATTACTAAACGCTTCCGCTTTCGGTCTACGAGGGTACGTAGACACACTCTCCCCGCTCGTTGCTATGCTTCTCCTAGATAGATCTTGCGTGATCGTAGGAATTTTTTTGAAATACTACGTTCCCCAACAGTGGTATCCGAGCCAGGTCTATGCGTAGATGTTATATGCACGAGTAGAACACAAAGAGTTGTGGGCGATAATAGTCATATTGCTTACCAGCATGTCATACTTTGATTCGGCGGTATTGTTGGATGAAGCGGCTCAGACCAAGATTACGCGTACGCTTACGCGAGACTGGTTCTATCGATGTGCTTCGCACACATGTGGCTAGTGGGTGTCAGTTTCTCCAACTTTAGTTGAATCGAGTGTGACTACGCCCGGTCCTTGTTGAAGGTTAAAACAGCACACTTGACGAAAAATCATTGTGGTTTTGATGCGTAGGTAAGAACGGTTCTTGCTCAGCCCGTAGCAGCCACGTAAAACTTGCAATAACAAAGTAGAGGACATCTAACTTGTTTTTGTAGGGCTTGTTGTGATGTGATATGGTCAAGACATGATGTGATATAATTTATTGTATGAGATGATCATGTTTTGTAACAGAGTTATCGGCAACCGGCAGGAGCCATATGGTTGTCGCTTTATTGTATGCAATGCAATCGCCATGTAATTGCTTTACTTTATCACTAAGCGGTAGCGATAGTCGTAGAAGTAATAAGTTGGCGAGACGACAACGATGCTTCGATGGAGATCATGCTGGGGCGCCGGTGACGATGGAGATCAAGCTGGGGCACCGGTGATGATGAAGATCATGACGGTGATTCGATGATGGAGATCAAGAGCACAAGATGATGATGGCCATATCATGTCACATATTGAATTGCATGTGATGTTAATCCTTTTATGCATCTTATTTTGCTTAGTACGGCGGTAGCATTATAAGATGATCTCTCACTAAATTTCAAGGTACAAGTGTTCTCCCTAAGTATGCACCATTGCGAAAGTTCTTCGTGCTGAGACACCACGTGATGATCGGGTGTGATAGGCTCTACGTTCAAATACAACAAGTGCAAGACAGTTTTGCACATGCGGAATACTCGGGTTAAACTTGACGAGCCTAGCATATGCAAATATGGCCTCGGAACACTGAGACCGAAAGGCCGAACGTGAATCATATAGTAGATATGATCAACATAGTGATGTTCACCATTGAAAACTACTCCATCTCATGTGATGATCGGACATGGTTTAGTTGATTTGGATCACGTGATCACTTAGATGATTAGAGGGATGTCTATCTAAGTGGGAGTTCTTAAGTAATATGATTAATTGAACTTTAATTTATCATGAACTTAGTCCTGGTAGTATTTGCAAATTATGTTGTAGATCAATAGCTCGCGTATAGCTCCCCTGTTTTATTTTTGATATGTTCCTAGAGAAAACTAAGTTGAAAGATGATAGTAGCAATGATGCGGACTGGTTCCGTGATCTGAGGTTTATCCTCATTGCTGCATAGAAGAATTATGTCCTTGATGCACCGCTAGGTGACAGAACTATTGCAGGAGCAGATGCAGACGTTATGAACGTTTGACAAGCTTGGTATGATGACTACTTGATAGTTTAGTGCACCATGCTTTACGGCTTAGAACCGGGACTTCAAAAACGTTTTGAATGACATGGAGCATAGGAGATGTTCCAAGAGCTAAAATTGGTATTTCAGACTCATGCCCATGTCGAGAGGTATGAGACCTCTGACAAGTACTTCGCCTACAAGATGGAGGAGAATAGCTCAACCAGTGAGCATGTGCTCAGAATGTCTGAGTACTACAGTTGCTTGAATCAAGTGGGAATTAATCTTCCGGATAAGATAGTAATTGACAGAATTCTCTAGTCACTATCACCAAGTTACTGGAACTTCGTGATGAACTATAATATGCAAGGGATGAAAAAAATGATTCCCGAGCTCTTCGTGATGCTGAAATCAACGAAGGTAGGAATCAAGAAAGAGCATCAAGTGTTGATGGTTAACAAGACCACTAGTTTCAAGAAAAAGGGCAAAGGGAAGAAGGGGAACTTCAAGAAGAATAGCAAGCAAGTTGCTACTCCCGGGAAGAAGCCCAAGTCTGGACCTAAGCCTGAAACTGAGTGCTTCTACTGCAAAGGGACTGGTCACTGGAAGCGGAACTGCCCCAAGTATTTGGCGGATAAGAAGGATGGCAAAGTGAACAAAGGTATATTTGATATACATGTTATTGATGTGTATTTTACTAGTGTTCATAGTAGCCCCTGGGTATTTGATACTGGTTCAGTTGCTAACATTAGTAACTCGAAACAGGAGTTGCAAAATGAACAGAGACTAGTTAATGACGAGGTGACGATGTGTGTTGGAAGTGATTCCAAGGTTGATAAGATCACCATCGCACACTCCCTCTACCTTCGGGACTAGTGTTGGACCTAAATAAATGTTATTTGGTATTTGCGTTAAGCATGAATATGATTGGATCATGTTTATTGCGATACGGTTATTCATTTAAGTCAGAGAATAATTGTTGTTCTGTTTAAATGAATAAAACCTTCTATGGTCATACACTCAATATAAATGGTTTATTGAATCTCGATCGTAGTGATACACATATTCATAATATTGAAACCAAAAGATGCAGAGTTGATAATGATAGTGCAACTTATTTGTGGCACTGCCGTTTGGGTCATATTGGTGTAAAGCGCATGAAGAAACTCCATACTGATGGACTTTTGGAATCACTTGATTATGAATCACTTGGTACTTGCGAACCATGCCTCATGGGCAAGATGACTAAAACTCCGTTCTCCGGAACAATGGAGCGAGCAACAGATTTATTGGAAATAATACATACCGATGTATGCGGTCCGATGAATATTGAGGCTCGTGGTGGGTATCGTTATTTTCTGACATTCACAGATGATTTGAGCAGATATGGGTATATCTACTTGATGAAACATAAGTCTGAAACATTTGAAAAGTTCAAAGAATTTCAGAGTGAAGTGGAAAATCATCGTAACAAGAAAATAAAGTTTCTGCGATCTGATCGTGGAGGAGAATATTTGAGTTACGAGTTTGGTCTTCCATTAAAACAATGTGGAATAGTTTCACAAACTCATGCCACCTGGAACACCACAGCATAATGGTGTGTCTGAACGTCATAACCGTACTTTATTGGATATAGTGCAATCTATGATGTCTCTTACCAATTTACCACTATTGTTTTGGGGTTATGCATTAGAGACAGCTGCATTCACGTTAAATAGGGCACCATCTAAATCCGTTGAGATGACACCATATGAACTGTGGTTTGGCAAGAAACCTAAGCTGTCGTTTCTTAAAGTTTGGGGTTGCAATGCTTATGTGAAAAGTTTCAACCTGATAAGCTCAAACCCAAATCGGAGAAATGCGTCTTCATAGGATACCCAAAGGAGACTGTTGGGTACACCTTCTATCACAGATCCGAAGGCAAGATATTTGTTGCTAAGAATGGATCCTTTCTAGAGAAGGAGTTTCTCTCAAAAGAAGTGAGTGGGAGGAAAGTAGA
The DNA here is from genome assembly GCA_011799875.1 of Thinopyrum elongatum. NCBI lineage: Eukaryota > Viridiplantae > Streptophyta > Magnoliopsida > Poales > Poaceae > Thinopyrum > Thinopyrum elongatum. Next base: position 568,573,207 of record CM022300.1, on the reverse strand, counting down.
ACTTGATGAGGTAATTGTACCTTCTCCCGAATTGGAAAGTAGTTCACAACAGAAATCAGTTCCAGTGATGCCTACACCAATTAGTGAGGAAGTTAATGATGATGATCATGAAACTTCGGATCAAGTTGCTACCGAACCTCGTAGGTAAACCAGAGTACGTTCCGCACCAGAGTGGTACGGTAATCTTGATCTAGAAATCATGTTACTAGACCATGACGAACCTACGAACTATGAGGAAGCGATGATGAGCCTAGATTCCGCGAAATGGCTTGAGGCTATGAAATCTGAGATGGGATCCATGTATGAGAACAAAGTGTGGACTTTGGTTGACTTGCCCGATGATCGGCAAGCCATTGAGAATCAATGGATCTTCAAGAGGAAGATATACGCTGATGGTAGTGTTACTATCTACAAAGCTCGAATTGTCGCAAAAGTTTTTCGACAAGTTCAAGGTGTTGACTACGATGAGATTTTCTCACTCTTATCGATGCTTAAAGTCTGTCCGAATCATGTTAGCAATTGCCGCATTTTATGAAATCTGGCAAATGGATGTCAAAACTACATTCCTTAATGGAATTTTTAAAGAAGAAGTTGTATATGATGCAACCAGAAGGTTTTGTCAATCCTAAATGTGCTAACAAAATGTGCAAGCTCCAGCGATCCATCTATGGACTGGTGCAAGCATCTCGGAGTTGGAATATACGCTTTGATGAAGTGATCAAAGCATATGGTTTTATACAGACTTACGATGAAGCCTGTATTTACAAGAAAGTGAGTGGGAGCTTTGTAGCATTTCTGATATTATATGTGGATGACATATTGTTGATTGGAAATGATATAGAATTTCTGGATAGCATAAAAGAATACTTGAATAAGAATTTTTCAATAAAAAGGACCTCGGTGAAGCTGCTTAAGTATTGAGCATCAAGATCTATAGGGATAGATCGAGACGCTTAATAGGACTTTCACAAAGCACATACCTTGACAAGATTTTGAAGAAGTTCAAAATGGATCAGTCAAAGAAGGAGTTCTTGCCTGTGTTACAAGGTGTAAAATTGAGTAAGACTAAAAACCCGACCCCGGCAGAAGATAGAAAGAGAATGAAAGTCATTCCCTATGCCTCAGTCATAGGTTCTATAAAGTATGCCATGCTATGTACCAGACCAGTTGTGTGCCTTGCTATGAGTTTAGCAAGGAGGTACGATAGTGATCCAGGGATAGATCACTTGATAGCGGTCAAACTTATCCTTAGTTACCTAAGAGGACTAAGGAAATATTTCTCGGTTATGGAGGTGATAAAATAGTTCGTCGTAAAAAGTTACGTCGATGCAAGCTTTTACACCGATCCAGATGACTCAAAGTCTCAATCTGGATACATATTGAAAGTGGGAGCAATTAGCTAGAGTAGCTCCGTGCAGAGCATTGTAGACATAGAAATTTGCAAAATACATACGGATCTGAATGTGGCAGACCCGTTGACTAAACTTCTCTCACAAGCAAAACTTGATCACACCTTAGTACTCTTTGGGTGTTAATCACATGGCGATGTGAACTAGATTATTGACTCTAGTAAACCTTTTGAGTGTTGGTCACATAAGCGATGTGAACTATGGGTGTTAATCACATGGTGATGTGAACTATTGGTGTTAAATCACATGGCGATGTGAACTAGATTATTGACTCTAGTGCAAGTGGGAGACTGAAGGAAATATGCCCTAGAGGCAATAATAAAGTTATTATTTATTTCCTTATTTCATGATAAATGTTTATTATTCATGCTAGAATTGTATTAACCGGAAACTTAGTACATGTGTGAATACATAGACAAACAGAATGTCCCTAGTATGCCTCTACTAGACTAGCTCATTAATCAAAGGTGGTTAAGTTTCCTAGCCATGGACATGTGTTGTCATTTGATGAACGGGATCACATCATTAGGAGAATGATGTGATGGACAAGACCCATCCGTTAGCTTAGCATGATGATCGTTTAGTTTGTTGCTATTGCTTTCTTCATGACTATACATGTTCCTATGACTATGAGATTATGCAACTCCCGAATACCGGAGGAACACTTAGTGTGCTATCAAACGTCACAACATAACTAGGTGATTATAAAGATGCTCTACAGGTGTCTCCGATGGAGTTTGTTGAGTTGGCATAGATCGAGATTAGGATTTGTCATTCCGATTGTCGGAGAGGTATCTCTGGGCCCTCTCGGTAATGCACATCGTATGAAGTCTTGCAAGCAATGTGACTAATGAGTTAGTTACGAGATGATGCATTACGGAACGAGTAAAGAGACTTGCCAGTAACGAGATTGAACTAGGTATGATGATACCGACGATCGAATCTCGGGCAAGTAACATACCGATGACAGAGGGAACAACGTATGTTGTTATGCGGTTTGACCGATAAAGATCTTCGTAGAATATGTAGGAGCCAATATGAGCATCCAGGTTCCGCTATTGGTTATTGACCGGAGATGTGTCTCGGTCATGTCTACATAGTTCTCGAACCCGTAGGGTCCGCACGCTTAACGTTCGATGACTATTTGTATTATGAGTTATGTGATTTGATGACCGAAGTTTGTTCGGAGTCCCGGATGAGATCGGGGACATGACGAGGATTCTCAAAATGGTCGAGAGGTAAAGATTCATATATTGGAAGGCTATATTCGGACATCGGAAAGGTTCCGAGTGATTCGGGTATTTTTCGGAATACTGGGGAGTTACGGGAATTCACCGGGAGAAGTAATGGGCCTTATTGGGCCATACGGGATAAGAGAAGGCAGTCCAAGGGGTGGCTGCGCACCCCCCATGGCAAGTCCGAATTGGACTAGGGAGGGGGCGGCGCCCCCCTCATTCCTTCTCCCTCTCTCTCCTTCCCTCTCTCCCCCTCTTGGAAAAGGAAGGGGAGTCCTACTAGGATTGGGAATCCTAATAGGACTCCCCCTTGGTGCGCCTCCCCCTTAGGCCGGCCACCTCCTCCCTCCCTCCTTTATATACGGGGGCAGGGGGCACCCGAAAGGTACACAAAGATTTGTCTTATCCGTGTGCGGTGTCCCCCTCCACAGATTTCCACCTCGGTCATATTTTCGGAGAGCTTAGGCGAAGCCCTGCCGGAATCACTTCATCATCACCGTCACCACGCCGTCGTGCTGAAGAAACTCTCCCTTGGCCTCAGCTGGATCAAGAGTACGAGGGACGTCACCGAGCTGAACGTGTGCAGATCGCGGAGGTGCCGTGCGTTCGGTACTTGATCGGTTGGATCGCGAAGACGTTCGACTACATCAACCGCGTTACTAAACGCTTCCGCTTTCGGTCTCCGAGGGTACGTAGACACACTCTCCCCGCTCGTTGCTATGCTTCTCCTAGATAGATCTTGCGTGATCGTAGGATTTTTTTTGAAATACTACGTTCCCCAACAGCAATTCCATGCTCGACACGCAATTGGGCTCTTAGTTTGTTGTTGTCTGAATTGCAAGTTCACCCTCGAATTGCAAATGGTATTGTAGTTTTGTGTAGTTATCCCAGTTGCAAGTCCACCCTCGACTTGCAAATCAGCTAGTAGTTTGCCTTGTTGCACGCCAACCCTCGACTCACAACTGGAGCCTGTGTTTTGTTTTTCATCCTAGTTGAAAATCCACCCTTGACTCGGAAGTGGGCACATAATATTTTTTTGCCCCAATTGCAAGTCGACCCTTGACTTGTAACTAGGCTCATAGTTTTTTAGTTGTTCTAGTTGCAAGTCCACCCTCGACTCGCAAATGGGCTCGTAGTTTGTCACAGTTGCAAGTTCACTGTCGACTCGCAACTGCGCATGTTTTTTTCATCCCAGTTGCAAGTCCATGCTCGACACGCAATTGGGCTCTTAGTTTTGTTGTTGTCCGAATTGCAAGTCCACCCTCGAATTGCAGATGGTATTGTAGTTTTGTGTAGTTATCCCAGTTGCAAGTCCACCATTGACTCGCAACTAGGTCTAGTTTTGTTTCATCCCAGCTGCAAGTTCACCCTTGACTCGCAACTGGGCTCATAGTTTCGTAGTTGTCCTAATTGCAAGTCCACTCTCGACTTGCAGCTGGCTCGTAATATTGTTGTTTTCCATGTTGCAAGTTCACCCTTCTACTCGCAACTGGGCCCCTAGTTTGTTTTCATCCCAATTGCAAGTCAAATCTCGACTCGCAACTGATTTCTTAGTTTTGCGTACTTGTCTCAGTTGCAAGTCCACCATCGACTCGCAACTAGGCCGATCGTTTGTTTTTCATCCTAGTTGCGTGTCGACCCACTACACCACGGTAGAGCTTATGTGACACACTTCTGTGGGCAAAGGTCCACTAGTCTCCACGAAAAAACTGTCGGGGTAGCTATGAAGTTTTGTCCTCGGACCATGTGTCGGCGTAGATACATCATTGTGGACACACTATGTGTCAGCAACTACGAAGCAACGACTTAGCTGTCGGCAACTGGCTAACAACACGTTGTGTGTCGGCATATGTTTGGACCCTAACAATTTATGTGTCGGCGTAGGTACATGCTTGGTGACATCCAATATGTCGCCGTATGTAGAGTGTATGGACACGGAATAAGTGTCGGCGTACGTACACATGTGTCAACCGACTGAAGCTTGGAATTTTTTCTTTTCAAAATCCTTAAACTTGGAAAGTTGGCGCGCCATTTAGGCGTGAGACGGGAAATTTTTTTGGCTGGCCCGTGCAACCGACTGAAGCTTGGAATCTTTTCTTTTCAAAATCCTCAAGCTGGGAAAGTCCATAACCTACCCGTGCCAGCCGCCGCCCTCGCACCCCATCCCCATCCCCTCATCCTCGCGCTCAAGCCACGGCCCTACCGCCGTCGCCGCCGTATTCGCTCTCCACCCACGGTCCTGCTGCCGTCGCCGCCGTCCTCGCGCTCCGCCCGAGATCCAGCAGCCGTTGTCGCGCTCCGCCCGAGATTGAGCCGCCGTTCTCGCGCTCTACCTGAGATCCAGCCGCCGTCCTCGCGCTCAGGGATCCACCCCCTCCCCTGATCCCCGTCCTCCAGCCCCCAACTCCGTCCGTCATGTCCCTCGCGCTTCTCCCCTGTCACCCCCGCCCCGGGCCCAAGACCTGCCACGAGCTCTCCATCCGTGCTCCCCATTCCTGCTGCCGCTGGTAGAGATCCATCCACGAGCTCTCCATCCCACTGCGCCCCTCCCGAAGCCAGCCGTCTGTTGCTGCAGATCTCCGCACAGACTCGTCTTTTCCAATAGGTAAGCATCGGCTCCTCCTGAGATATCCTTTTCTGTACTGCTGCATGATGCGTGCTTGTGCATTACTGAACTTTAAACCATATGTGATTGCTGAGGGTAACACTTTCATATCTTCTGCTAAGATTTGTTTATTTTACAGTTCTTATTCCTATTTCTCAGCATCTCAATTTTGATACATAGATTGGTGCTACAAAACATAGCAAGCCATCTGACATCCATGTCTCATAGCTGATTTTCATTTATATATTCATCATACGATTCTGAACTCTTTATCTCCTTTAAATTAGAAAGTGATTATTTCTTTAACATTTGATATGGGTGAATGTTCATATGTTGTCGCTAGCATTTGTCGGTCGTGGAGGCTAGCAGGGTATATGCATGAACAGGAGGTATGCAGTTCGAATTGCAACACTGGCGCCATATCTTTTTTGGTTGGGTCGTGTAAGGGGCGTCTCTGGGCTCCGTGTATTTTTGGTTGGGTTGGAGACGCACTGTAAAAAACAAAAAACGAAAAGACAAGCAAACAATCAGGAGGACAATAGAGCAGGTTGTTTTCCCGTAAAAAATAAATAAAAATAGAGCAGGTTGTTTTGTGGATGAGGTGTGCTGATGTCATACTTAGATGTGAGATAGTTATCTTAAATCTAGATGAGCCCTAGACACACCCGATCAGTTTAGGGAAGTGCTGCCTGAGGAGAAAACCATTACCGGGGCCCAAGACCGCCTACCCTGGCTCGAGCTGCCTGACTATTTCTGTAGTGCTCGCATCAGTATGGCACTAAATAACTGGAGACGGCCCTGTCACCTTTGAATGATTTAACCTGACAACTCCCTCCGAAGCAACGGACTGATTCGTGTCTATTACTTAAACAGTGCACATAACTATAAAAGGAAGCCCTGTTTGGGGGAGTGCGTGGCTAGCTGTTCCGTGGGCGATGACGTTTTTAACCATGAAAGCGCTCGCTCAAAAACGCTGACTGATAGGTAGCTAGTACTAGCGATTGACTGGTCATCTTGGCATTATTTTTACCAGTTCTGTACCACTATAGTAGTGCTACTTCTACTTTTGTACTGCACCGGTGGATTGCATTGTACTAGTATTATTTTTACTAGTATATGTGACCAATCATCATAATAATCGCTATTATGGCAAACAACACATAAAATGACACCCTAGCATGGTCCTATGTATCTCGATCAGCATAGTTTATGGAGCTCGCTACAAAAATAAGCTTGTAGCCTTCATATTGGAGACTGTGGAGGTCTGGTTTGTAGTGCTCTCCAAACCGAACTACTCGCGCACAAAGGAAACTTCACCTTCTTCCTCATATATAGAGGGGTCTATTCACATTCGAGAAGGCCCACCCTGGCGCTGTATCAGTCGGCCCCGTTCTCTCAGGGCACGACCACGTGCCACATCGATCCTTGCACCTGCACGCATGCCCGATCCATGCAAAGCGCGCCTACCCCCTAGAGTCTTGAACCCCTGACGTACGTACTCTTGGGTATAGTACGTACATACGCGAAAGAGAGGCATGACCGATGCTTTCTTTCACGAAATTGGTCGCATTGCAGGGGCGATCAAGTGGAGCACCGCACTACATGGGCTGGGGGAGTGAGCGATCGAGCCCGTACGCTCGACTCGCGATAAGATCAAGGCGTGCGTACGTGTTATCACCAATCACCAGCCGCCCAGCCGGCATAGCGTACATGCATGCATGGATTGGGAAAGTTCATGCGTCTCAACTGTTGGACCAGAAGTCCCGTGCAAAACCACACTAAACCTGCTGTACCAGCGCTACGTTGTGTTCGTAGGCGACACGACCCAACCGTTCATGGCACGGCACGATAGACCGGTGCAGCCCATTGTTCCGGTTTCCGAGGGCAGCCGAGATGACAACATGGCCGCTAGCAGTGCTGCGAAACAGGAGAGCCTCCATCGAAAAAGCGAGGGGAAAGTGACATCCTGTGCGCTCTGCCTGCTCATGCCATGCCTGATACAGTGGACAGTCACACACAGACACAGGGAGTAGTGTTCGCTTCTCCGCTGGCCTCATCTCCTAGCCGCAGAGGGCACAGTAACTCAACGTCGATGTAGTAGCTACCAGCCTTCCTTCCAGGATGACGCCGGGATCGAAATCCTAGCTCACCGGCCGGCCGGCACCAACACCACGGCCAGCTTGCATTACGAATTAATCCTGACAGTGACTATACGACATGCATGCACCCCTAGCTGGTGTTGCACTCGTTCACCACCCTGCTGATCGATCGAGATACGACGGGTACGTGTTTGGTTTACGGCTTTGGCCACAGGGGAATCGATCGGTATCGGTTCCCCCAGCCCAGCTGCTGGAACGACGACAGCCAGCCGTGCCCGCGTCCGGGTGCGTGCTCCGGCCGTGGTCCTGGCTCCTGAGCGCTCCGTTCCCGGCTGCTGTCGCCAGGCCGGCGGGCACCAGAACGTGACACACCGGATGTCGACGCGACGACCCTCCGTCTTCCTACACAGTGCGCTGTAGTTACTATCGTACGTACGTTTAATGTATTCTGGCATCCAATGACCGATTTTGCCGGCGGCAGCGACACGTACGTATGCGACGGATCGGCTTGAGTTGGCGAATGGGGCGGGGCACGACGTACGTGGGCAACGACTGGCAGGCCATGGCCTACCTTTTCGTGCAGGCTCCTTGTACTACAATTATCCAGCAAATTAGGATCACTTCATGTGCACGTGTTTGCACCATGGATTAATTCATCTGAATGCATGCATGCATGCATGTCATCAAGCCTTTGTTAGTGTCCTGGATTTTCATCCTCATGCGTGCATCGACAAACTGATCGTTTTTTAGACAAACTAATCGTCAAGGCATTTTAGGTACTGCGTGCTTTTGAATGAAACAAATTAAAGGACAAGCCCATACGCTTGGACAGTACATTTTGCCAGCCCGCTGGGCGTGAAAACGACACGGTCCGTACCGTTCCCGCGCGTTGCACCGGCGACCGGTAACACTCATGGTCAACCTGACTTCAATAACTCTCGCGGATACCGCTTGGGTCGACCCGACTTCAACAAAGGACTGAAGTGAAGGTCAATGTATCCGTCTGTCCATAACATCAAGGGGGAATCTGAGGAATCACCCTCGATGGATTCCTACTCGATGTGAGGAATCAACCTCGAAGTGTTCACACTTGAGGTGTTGCACGACAGAGTCATCACGGGGAGTGGTGAATGAGGAATCACCTAAAATAATCCACGACCGATTGGCTACACTACAGAGAAATTATCAGGAGTGAGATGCGAGGTATCACCCTTGTCACTCGATAGTAGCTCTGCAGAGTCGTACAACTAAGGGGGGTGCCGGTGACGTGTCGGTCTCTGCACATCCATCTCATTGATCGAGACATCCGGAAGCAAAGCATGGCAACACGGACAAGGGTGCGGGGCCACTGATGGATCACTAACCAACCTATATTAAGCATATAGGATAACAGGTAAAGTAACAACAGCAGGTCACAAAAGCAGGCTATGCCTCAGAATAGTAACTATCGAACAACAGTAGCAAAATTTAATGCAAGCATGAGAGAGAGAATGGGCGATATAGGAATGGTCAAGGGGGTTTTGCCTGCCTGGTTGCTTTGCAGACAGATATAGACCCTCGACGGTGAAGTAGTCGATCACCGGATCAACAGCGATCTCGGGGTCTACCGGAAAAGAAGTAACGAAGGGGGAAACAAATAAATAACGGAGCAATCAAATGCAACACAAATGCAATGGCATGACAAGATGTGTGGGTGACATGCCCTAATGCCGCACTAAACATTTTAAAAGAGCATGGAGCTCCAGGTATTATTCGGTCAGACGATCCGGAGGGGAAGATTCCATGTTTGCAGTGTTGGAGGCATGTGACAGGTATGTGGATGACTTATTCGGATTTGTCATATTTTTCTGATCATTTTTCGTATATAAAACATTTTCATCTGAGTTACAGATTATTTTATATGATTTTTCAAAGTTTTAAACCATTTCTGGAATTTAACTTAATACGAAAATTAACAGTAAAATACATGTTATACCCACTATGGGCTAGCCACAGTGGATGACAGGTGGGGCCAGGGGATCCAGTTGACCCAGTCAATGTCCAGTCATCAGTCAACTAGTTTGACTGTTGACTTGTTCAAACTGACAGGTGGGGCCCGCAAGTCATAGACAGAACAATAAAACAAAGGCTTAAAATAAACTAAACAGGTTAATTAGCTAGTGGTACCCACTTGTCAGTGACACAACTAATTAACAGATTAATTTTAATTATCAAAATAGTTAATTAGCGTGTGGGGCCTACATGTCAGTGACCGGGGGCTACCCAGTCAGCATGTTGACCTAGTCAACGGAGTCAAAGGGGCCCAGGTGGGCCCCAGGCCAGCCACGGCGGCGGCGGCGGAGCAAGCTCCGGCGACCATTTCCACGACGGAGGGGATCGGGCGTTCGTCGAAAAATCGCTACGGGCGTCCATTTGATGTGGGGTTGGTCACATTCGAACGGCCAGACGATGGCACGTCGAATGGTGGCGGTGGCATGACCGTAGGTGGACCGTAGTGTCGCCGGCGACGAGCGGGACGGACGTCGGGGCTCGGGCGAGGTCGGGCGCGTGGTTACGAGGCACGGGAGGACATGTGGTAGGGCTTGCTGGGCTCTTGGGAGCACCAGGAGCACGCTGCCGTGCTCAGGCGGGAGTCATGATGGCTGTGGCACGACGGCAGCTACAGCTACGGGAGGCAGCGCTAAGGGAGGGAAAAGGAGCGGCAGCTCACCGGGTGGCACACGGTGGCCGTTGGGGGGATTAGGAGCTGCAGACGACGGCAAATCGAAAAGCGGTGGAGCTCCGGCAACCCGAGGAGGAAGAAGATGGCGTGGTGGCGATGCAGTGGCTCCCAGCTCCGTCGGGTGGCAGCAGACGACACGGTGGAGGAAGGCGGAGCTGACGGGCACCGTGGCTGGTGCTCAGGGACGACGGTGGGCACGACTATGCCGGAGCCATGGCGACGGCGGCGCTCGGTGAGGTGGAGACGAGAAGGGGAGAGCGAGCGTAGTGGCACCGTGGATAGGGACTCGCGCGAGGGGCTTAGAGGGATGGTCAAACACATAGTTCTCCATTGGTGCGGCGGGGCTTAGAGGGATGGTCGGGCAGCGGCCAACAACGGCGGTGTTGGGAGGTCGAGGGGAGGGCGGGGCGGCGAGGCGGATGCCCTGGCCTGGCTAGAAGCATTTTAAAACTTATGTATAATTTACTTTACCCTCCAAAAATATGTTAAGCAAGTGTGCTCTTGTAGCCTGGAAATGACCTCTTGCAGAACGCAGAGAAAGGTTGCGTATAAACCAAACTGGCCTGGGTCCTTCTCGGGTCCTGTGCAAGAAGGAGCTATGTGCACCGTGCTATCCTTTTTTAAGTGCGTTCTTGTAGGCGTTTGCGTGTGGCATACTTGTATGTGCAGCATTGTAGTGGCATACGCGTACTTGCAGTATTGTAGCCATCTTTGCTTGTAATCAAAGAATATATATAGTGGTATCATAGTAATATATACGGACCACTGCATACTACAGTAGTGCATAAACCATTTAGTGTTCTGGCAGTTTCAGCAAGGGGTGCCTGCTAATTCTTAAGGGTGTGGGTTCAAATACCATGCATTTTGTAGTCTTTTAATATATTTTTCTTGATACGCCAATAGTTAGATTGTGACGATCAGTTTACAAAAAGATCCCTGCAAAAAATAGTCAATTCATGAGTGGTCAAATGTACACTGGCGGTTTTCTCCCTTCCAAACCGATTTTGGCCATGTTTGATCAAATAAATCAGTTTATGGACTAAATTGATCAATTTTCGAGTTGTTGGCCTAAAGCGAGCAATCGTTTTGAGTTAGTGGATTATTGACATATTTCACTCATTATTTACTTCCATAGGTGCCAAAATACTGGTAAAAAATAAATCTTGTTTCTTTTTTAACATGGTGTCCTCTTGTGCAGGTTTCTCTATTTGGTCATCTAATTGCGCCAAATATTTTATTATTTTCCAACGTTTTGGTGATACATATGATGAAGCAATTGCCCCCTGCTGTCTTGGGTCAATCGGTGAATATTTTTTGGTGTCAGCTTATATTGGAAGAAAATTAGACTTTTGGTCCCACCGCACCCCACCCCACATCCCAACCCCGGTCAACAATCATTCTTTTGTGTTCCATGCTTGTACTGAAGGGTGGGGTCAGCAACGTCTTCACGACAAAGATGCCAGGTTGACACCAACGGTTTAGAGATTGCCTCTTTGAACGCCGCCATTCACCGTCCTAAAGATCCAAACAAAATAGTGAAAATGTGAGGAAATAAGTGATTTACAACAAGATATTTTTGGAAAAATACCTTTAAGGTTGGATTTCCTTGGAGAAAATGCCATAAATATTTTTAGGGAAAAAGGCCATAAAGGTTGTATTCATTGTTAGGTGTAATGATCAGTGTGTATGTGTTTGCATGTATTAGAGATTTTTAAAATGAGGTTTATGATTGTAAAGAATGACATTTGAGGGATATTCCGGCGCTGTCCATGGACGTGTACGGATGCGCTCGTGTACATTTGGAGGGCCGGATTTGACTAGTCCAGTCATAGATGCTCCAACCCTACCTTTGCTAAGATAGTTGGTTAATATTGGTTGTAAAAATAAGACAGCTGGTTAATGGGGCCGGCCATCATCAGACGCTCGATTAAATCACGGCAAACAGAGATGGTGAAAGTAAAAACATTGTTCAATACCATCACTGAAAGACATCAATTATGGAATTCGTCGGCTTCTCATGATGACACCGATGAGAAAGCTCTACACACTGGGGGCGTTTGGTTTGAGGGCGGCGAGGGATTGGCTGGTGATATCCCTAGCCACGTGGTTGGGGATAACCCATTTTGCTTGTTTGGTTATAAGGATGGAGGCAGAAGGATAGCCAGGTTTTTTTGTTTGGTTGCATGGATAAAAAGTGGATGGATTGCTACGATGACTTTTTCTTTTTGTGAAATAGTAAGATTACCTCTTTGCACACAAATTTATTATTTCTCTAAATCAATTAATTCTCACATTGACACATGAGTTGTCAAACAATATGACTATAATTAGGCGAAAAATGTATCAAGAAAATAAGCTACATAAACTTGCATGCATCAATTACATCACACATGTATGAACAGATTTGCCAAAGAAATATGGCGTCCATTTTATACATCAAGCTCAGAGCCTGAAGATCAAACACATGGACACATCAGGCTCGAATACACTGACACATCAAGCTTCACTGCTCTAGAACATGCAACCGATCTGGCCGGCGGTCACCACAACTCACGCGAATTAGCACGGCTCGCCCATCAGTCTACACTGTCGTTCGGGATAGTGAGAGAGGACCGGAGGAAGGTGAAGGGAGAAGGGAGAGCGCGGCTGCACCTTGACCGCGCCGCCGCCCAATCACGAACGCACCGCCGCCGATCCAAATCATGGCTGCCGCCCCGCGCTCCTTGGCCGGCGACGCCACCGTGACATGACTGGCTCTACCGCCCAGCTCCCTGGAGGCAGTCACCGCAGCTTAAATCCAGCCACCAATCTCGCCCTTCATGTGCCGCCGCCGTCGCGCACGACCTGCGCGCCGCCGCACGAGGTCAGGGGAAGAGATGAGACGGGGAAATTAGACAGGTGAGCGAGAGAGAGAAACGAAGAAAACGTTTCGCGAGCGGGGTGGTTGGCTATATCCGCCAGATTTTCACGGATGGGCTCAGCCACGTAAGAGCATATTCTAAGAATCTTGGCTGCCCATATCCGTAGCCATCTCTCAACCAAATGCTCAGCAACTACCCGAAAAGTGGCTATCCCTATCCACCCGAGGGATAACCACACAACCAAACGCCACCTAGATGACGCTCACAAAGCCACAGCGACCAGATGGTACGAATTGCCCCAGTGTCATAGAGCAAGCCAAACTCTGATTTACCCTACACTCGCTCTGTATTGATTACTCACCAGCTCAACTATGTACTACATCCTTTCTAGTTTATTTGTCTCTTTCGTATTTTGTATCAAATTTTGATTATAAATTTAATAACTAACAAAATATTAATGCGTGTCAAGAAAAATCATATCATTCAATTCGTATTCGAACATAGTTTTCGATGATATTATTTTCGCTACGTATAAATTATATTTTATTAGGTAAAATCATGGTCAAAATATGACCCTGAATACGAGCGGACTAATAAACCAGGACGGAGGTAATATCTATCACGCACGATACACACCTAAGTTGACATGCCGTTGTTCGAGCGATACATACGTGTACTGGTATGTGTGACGAGCCGACCACCGCCCATGGCGTGCGGCATGTTTGATGGCGCCGTACACCGGTGCAATACATTGTTCCGTACACCGGTGCAATACATTGTCGGCGGTGTATCGGAAAAAGCAGTGGCGTTTGGTTGGTTTGATGGAGAAGAGGTATTTAGAGATTGAGACGTCAGGAGAGGAGCATAGAGAGGGAAATGGGTAGGAGGGTGGCTAGGTGTGCAAGTAGTGGTGTGTGATGGAGTAGTACGTTGAGCAATGGAAAGATGTGTTCGGTGAAGGTGACATGCCGAGACACAAGAACCCAACCGGTGTATAAGTCAAGGCAGCGATAGCCTTTGTGCTCATCCAAAAAACCGAGGAGAACACACGGGAGAGAGCGGGGAGAGAGCTTATGAGCGGCAGTAGCGGAAGTGTTAGGGAAACAGAGACAACCGAAAACGCGAATGTCGGAGTAGTTTGGATGGCACAGAAACAGAGAAAAATAGGGGGTGATATTGGGATTGGCTTTGGTAGGACGGATATTGAGAAGATATGTAGCGGTGTGGAGAGCCTCAGCCCAGTATTGGGGTGGCATGTAAGATTGAAGAAGAAGGGTACGAATAATATCATTGATAGTACGAAGAGAACGTTCAGCTTTGCCGTTTTGAGGAGAAGTATAGGGACAAGAAAAACGGAGAAGAATGCCATGGTTAAGAAAGAAGGTGCGATTTTTAATATTATCAAATTCACGACCATTATCACATTGTATGAAGCGAATAGGGAGAAAGAAGTGCATAGAGACATATCGCTGAAAATTGAGAAAGAGAGCGTGAACGTCGGATTTGTTGCGGAGAGGAAAGGTCCAGATAAAGTGTGTAAAATCATCTAATATGACAAGATAGTATTTAAAACCAGAGACACTAGCAATAGGTGATGTCCAGAGATCACAATGTATTAATTCAAAGGGATAAGTGCTTGAAGAACTAGACGAACTAAAAGGAAGACACACATGCTTGCCTAATTGACATGACTCACAAATGGAGGAATCGTGAGAATCTCTATTACAAGGTATGGTAAATTCACTAAGAACAGATGCTAAAACTGCAGGGTTGGGGTGCCCTAAACGCCGATGCCAGAGATCAACAGATGCCATCATGGAGGTTGGAGAAGCGGCGGCAGGAACACCATTGAGAGAGTATAAGTCGCCGGAGCTATTGAACCGCGTGATCTTGACCTTGGTCTAATAATCCTTCACAGATAAGCCAAAGGTGTCAAACTCGATAGAAACAAGATTATCACATGTGAATTGACGAACAGAGATTAAATTTTTGATAAGGGCAGGAGCAACAAGTACATCACGAAGAAGAAGAGGTTTAGTGGTGGAGGGAAGTTGAGCCTGACCAACACAATAGATGGGGATAGAAGAACCGTCACCGAGGGTGATGGATTTAAAGAGGGGTGAAGTGCAAGAGAAGAGAAACGTACTAGATGCAGACATATGACTAGAAGCACCGAAATCAAAAATCCAATCCGTACCTGTGTTGCCTTGGGAGGCAAAATTATTCATGGCCTGGATGAAGGCGGCTTGGTCCCAGCTTGGCGGTGCAGCAGAGGTCGGTGTTGGCAGCAGAGCCGGCTGGTACGACGGCGAGGGCAGTAGAGCCGACGGTGGAGGCGATGGCAGGAGAGCCGGCTGGTACGACGGCGAGGGCAGTAGGGCCGATGGTGGGGTGTAGTAGTGACCTCCATCAGTGTAGTAGGGAGCGCCATATGTTGGAGCAGCATGGTAGGCGTGAGCCGGCTGGCGATGCATGAGGAATCCTGGGGCATCAGTGTGGGGCCGCGCGCCGGGCTGCCAGGCACCGGTATAATCCGGTGGAGCGCCTAGGGGAGCCGGAGCGGACCATGGCATGGGCCAAGCTTACGAGCCCCGTCCAGGGATCATGTGAAGGACGCCAAGGCGTAGCTGCTGGTGGCGCACTTGGAGCTAGCGAAGGTGGAGGAGTAGGCGCCGAGCGCGTCGTAGGCGGCCTGTAGATGGGGTTCTTGCCGCGATAATTAGGGCTGGGACGCCAGTCCGGCGGTGGAGCGGGCGCTGCCGGGGAGGGAGGCACCGCTGGTGAAGGAGTTGCCGGTGGTGGCGCCGCGGGTGCTGGAGCATGTGGAACGGCGGCGAAGAGCTGAGGGCGAGTGTCCTTGTTGGATTGAGCACGGTCGGCCCACTGGAGGATGGAGCGCACCTCGGCAAAAGTTGGCTGGGGCCGCATCATGGGGATGAAGGAGGCCTGCTTGTCGAACTTTTCGCTGAGCCCGATGAGGAGGATGTTGATGAGCTGCCGGTCTTCGACGGGATCACCAAGTTCACGGAGTTCGTCGGCGATGGACGTGAGGCGTTGGCAATAGACACTGAGACAGGAGTCGCCTTGCACCGTATTCCTGAGCTCGGTGTGGAGTAGATTGGTGCGAGCATCGACATTGTCTTGGAACAACTGCCGAAGAGCCGCCCAGAGACCGGCGGCGGTGGCGGCGTCCCGAAAGACGAGATTGAAGATCTCAGTGGAGACGCGCATGTAGATCCATTGGATGATGGCGAGGTCATCCTTGACCCATTGGGGATCATGCGATTGCGGCACGGCGGTGGTGTCGACGTGGGAGCGAAGATTGCAGCGCCCGAGGTGAACTTCGAAGAGGTGGCGCCAATGGTAGTAGTTGTGGGAGTTGAGATCGAGGGTGATGGGGATATAGGGACTAATATCGGAGATTGTATCGGTGAAGGAGAGCACGGGAGGCATAGGTGGTGGTGGTAGAGCTAGGGTAGAGGAGGAGGAAGCCGCGGCGGCGGCGCGGGCGAGGGTAGAGGCCCGGTGCTCGAAGTAGCCGGGCGGCGGCAGTGGCGGTGGGGTGGGCGGCGGAGCCATACCCTAGGACCAAAACCCTAATCTGATACCATGTAAGATTGAATAAAACTATTGTTGTTGATTATTGCTGGCCGCATACAACGGTATATATGAGAGATTACAAGCCAACTAGACCTATTACAATACGACTAGGACTAGATAACTTGAGAGTCAAGTAATAGTCTAACAGTAACAACTCTTGAAATGTAGGGTGGGGTTCGGCCAATCCAGCAATTTCAGGAAAATCTCTAAAGGCCCATGTAGGTGTTATGACAAGGTGGTGAGAAATTTAGTCTCGCCTCACAAGTGGAGGAGAGTTGAAACTCCTTTAGAGAATCTCTAGCAGATCCCACAAAGCGGCCTCCCACAGAATCAGTTTACGCCCGCCTCCCCCCAAAAGAACTAATTTTGGTACCGCTTCGCCAGTCGATGCTGCTCGAGGAGGAGCAGATTGTAGCTCTGCTCCTCTTGTGCCTGCCGGAACGCCGACATAGAAGTCGACGCAGGCTTCCCCTCATCCGCCATGGCGGCGGCATGGTGCGCCTATGGCTGCTCCATGGTCAAGTAGGCATGCACCGGCGCAGGGTCCGGCGCGTTGTCGTCGTCGGAGCCCATATCCAACGTAGGGTCATAGTCAGAGACCTCAGTTGAGCTAGCTGGCATGCCCTGCTCGATCCACCTGGCATAGCGGGTTATTCAGGCGGTTGCAAGGGCGGCCATATCATGCTTCTGCTCCGGCGACAGACTGCCCCACATTGCTTTAGAGCTTGCGGTCATGGTGGATGTGGTGGAAGGAAGGAGGATGTGGAGATGATGTGTTGTGGTTTGAAGTTTGGTGTGGCCACCTTTAAATAGTGGATTTTGGTGAGGCCAAGTGTCCGGGTCACTAGTAGAAAACATGGCTTTGGTCCAGGCCAGATAAGAGCATTAATCCAGGTTCTGTTACGAACCGGGACCAATGGGTGCATCAGTCCCGGTTCGTGAGGCCAGGGCGCCGGTCGGGCCTCGGCAGGCACCAGTCCCGGTTCGTCTGACCCCTTTAGTCCCGGTTCCAGACACGAACCGGGACTAAAGGGCCTTGCTCCTGGCGCAGCCCCTTTAGTCCCGGTTCACGGCTGGAACCGGGACTAAAGGTCAGTCTTCTTTCCCGGTTCTAGCCACCAACCGGGACTAAAGAGATGCCTATATATATGCTCGCCCCTGCCCGCTCACTCCTCTGTTTTTTGGCCGGCCGGCGTGTGGGAGGTGTGCTGCTCTCTGTTCTCACCTCCTATGCACATGAGGTGTTCGATGAAATGCCGGAGGCACACTTAAGCTTTCTCCTCTCCAAGCTCGACCTCCAAGCTACATTTTCCTCAAGATTTGTGTAGGTTTGGCGGTGCACCAACCACACAAGTGTTCTAAAAGGTTAGCAACTTCATCGTTTCATCTTTCACTGCTAGTTTAGCTCATTTCAAATGCTCTAGAAGTAGAGTGGTTTGTGGATTTTAGTGGAGGAGTGTATGTGGGAGTTCTTTTGATTTAGGTGCACAATTTGAGCTGAAATTAACTTCTTAGAGTCTGCACATGTGTAGGGTACCGTCCCCGTCCCCGTCCTCACCGCCGTCGATCGCCCGCGCCGATCTCGTCGCCGGCACCACTGTGGTGAGCCTCTTGTTCTTATCTTCTTTCTAAAATAAAAAAATTCTTACTTGTATGATTTTGATAGATACTTGTATAATTTTCTTACTTTTATTATTGTTTGTTATTATATAGTGCGATGGTTTTGGTATCTGCCCCCGTCGGCCCTTGTCCTGTCTATGATTCGGATGTGGTATATTATCTTTTATAACTATTTGTTTCATTTAGTGTTTATGACAATTATGTCGACCAACGTGACATAGATGTTTTTATCTAGGAGCTATGTGAACTGGAAATTCCAACCGACCCTCTTATCGAGAGGTTAAATTTAGTTGAAAATTAAAACAATTACTTGAATAAAAAATTGAAAAGAATTGAGGAGGATAAGATGGAATTGGAGTTGCATGTTGCCGATGTCGTCGATGATCACAAGATTAAGATGGATGCAATGCGCTTGAAGATTAGAAAGATTACAAAATGTGCCATTGATACTGAGGCTTGGTATCATTATGCTGTTGGATCAATTGTTACCTTAGTTGCGATTATGATCGCATTTGTTGTTGCATTTAAATGTTTTACATAGTTGTATGTTAGTTTCAATGTATGTTTTAATTAGATGTTCTAGAGAGCTATATGTTGTTCTATGAGAACTATGTATGAACTTTATGTATTTATTTTTTCAGTAATAACATTTGATCACTACCGTACTTTGGTTTTAATGTGATAATGAACTTGTATTAATTTGGTCACTTCTCTATTCATGATGTTCTGTAATTGTTTTTGATACACTTAATTATATAATGCACACAGATGAACCGGCAATGGATGTACGGTGACTGACGCATCTCCGAGTACATTGATGGCATGCATAATTTTCTCGAAGTGGCTGAGGAAAACAAGCAGAATGGTTGTATGTATTATCCATGTACTGTCTGTGAGAATACGAAGGATTACTCTAACTTGAAAACCCTTCACTTGCACCTGCTTGAGAAGGGTTTCATGCCACACTATAATGTTTGGACCAAGCACGGAGAAAGAGAGGTTATGATGGAAGACAACGAAGAAGAAGAGGATGATGATAACTATCCCCCTGAATACGGTGATACTGCAACAGGGGAAGCTGAAGGTCAAGAGGAACCAGACGATGTGCCCGATGATGATCTTCGCCGGGTCATTGTTGATGCAAAGAGACAATGCCAAAGTGAAAGGGAGAAGTTGAAGTTCGATCGCATGTTAGAGGATCACAAAAAAGGGCTGTACCCAAATTGCGAAGATGACAACACAAAGCTCGGTACCATACTGGAATTGCTGCAATGAAAGGCAGACAATGGTGTATCTGACAACGGATTTGGGAAGCTACTGAAAATAATGAAGAAGAAGCTTCCAAAGGATAACAAATTGCCCGACAGTACGTACGAAGCAAAGAAGGTTCTATGCCCTCTAGGATTGGAGGTGCAGAAGATACATGCATGCCCTAATTACTGCATCCTCTACCGCGGTGAGTACGAGGATTTGAACGCATGCCCGGCATGCGGTGCATTACGGTATAAGACCAGATGAGATGAGCCTGGTGATGTTGAGGGCGAGCGCCCCAGGAAGAGGGTTCCTGCCAAGGTGATGTGGTATGCTCCTATAATACCATGGTTGAAACGTCTGTTCAGAAACAAAGAGCATGTCAAGTTGTTGCGATGGCACAAAGAAGACCATAAGAAAGATGGGAAGTTGAGAGCGCCCGCTGATGGGTCGCAGTGGAGAAAAATCAAGAGAAAGTGGGGGGACTTTGCAGGTGACGCAAGGAACGTATGGTTTGGTTTAAGTGCAGATGGCATTAATCCTTTTGAGGAGCAGAGCAGCAATCATAGCACCTGGCCCGTGACTCTATGTATCTATAACCTTCCTTCATGGTTGTGCATGAAGCGGAAGTTCATTATGATGCCAGTGCTCATCCAAGGCCCTAAGCAACCCGGCAACGACATTGATGTGTACCTAAGGTCATTAGTTGAAGAACTTTTACAGCTGTGGAATGGAAAAGGTGTACGTGTGTGGGATGAGCACAAACAGTAGGAATTTGACCTACATGCGTTGCTGTTTGTAACCATCAATGATTGGCCTGCTCTTAGTAACCTTTTAGGATAGACAAACAACGGATACCACGCATGCACACACTGTTTAGATGATACCGAAAGTATATATTTGGACAAATGCAGGAAGAATGTGTACCTAGGACATCGTCGATTTCTTCCGACCAACCATCTCTTAAGAAAGAAAGGCAAGCATTTCAAAGGTGAGGCAGATCACCGGAAGAAGCCCGCCCTCCGTACTGGTGATCACATACTTGATATGGTCAAGGATTTACAAGTAATCTTTGGAAAGGGTCCCGGCGGACAATCTGTTCCGAATGACGCTGAGGGACGCGCACCCATGTGGAAGAAGAAATCTATATTTTGGGACCTACCCTATTGGAAAGACCTAGAGGTCCGCTCTGCAATCGACGTGATGCATGTGATGAAGAATCTTTGCGTGAACCTGCTAGGCTTCTTGGGCGTGTATGGGAAGACAAAAGATACACCAGAGGCACGGGAGGACCAGCAACGTGTGCACGAAAAAGATGGCATGCATCCAAAGCAGTATCAAGGTCCTGCCAACTACGCTCTTACCAAAGAAGAGAAGGAAATCTTCTTTGAATGCCTGCTTAGTATGAAGGTCCCGTCTGGATTCTCGTCGAATATAAAGGGAATAATAAATATGGCAGAGAAAAAGTTTCAGAACCTAAAGTCTCATGACTGCCACGTGATTATGATGCAACTGCTTCCGGTTGCATTGAGGGGGCTTCTACTGAAAAATGTTCGATTAGCCATTGTGAAGCTATGTGCATTCCTCAATGCAATCTCTCAGAAGGTAATCGATCCAGAAATCCTACCAAGGTTAAAGAATTATTTGGTGCAATGTCTTGTCAGTTTTGAGTTGGTGTTCCCACCATCCTTCTTCAATATCATGACGCACGTCCTAGTTCATCTAGTCGACGAGATTGCCATTCTGGGTCTTGTATTTCTGCACAATATGTTCCCCTTTGAGAGGTTCATGGGAGTCTTAAAGAAATATGTTCGTAACCGTGCTAGGCCAGAAGGAAGCATCTCCATGGGCCGGCAAACAAAGGATGTCATTGGGTTTTGGGTTGACTTCATTCCTGACCTTAAGCCGATTAGTGTCCCTCAATCGCGGTATGAGGGGAGACTGACTGGAAAAGGCACGCTAGGAGCGGATTCAATAATATGTAGGGACGGGCATTCTTGGGCTCAAGCACACTACATAGTTCTACAGAATTCTACCTTGGTGACCCCGTATGTCAATGAACACAATAATATTCTGTGCTCCAAACACCCGGAGCAGTGCGACGACTGGATTACATGTGAACACATCAGGACTTTCGACAGTTGGTTGCAAACACATCTCATGGCTGACAACATTGTTGGAGATGAGTTGTACTCGTTGGCCAGGACATCATCTTTGACTGTATTGACTTACCAAGGGTACGAGATAAATGGGAATACATTTTACACGATCGCCAAAGATCAAAAGAGCACCAACCAAAACAGTGGTGTCCGCTTTGATGCAGCAACCAACAGGGGAAAGGACACATATTATGGTTACATAGTGGACATATGGGAACTTGACTATGGACATGATTTTAAGGTCCCTTTGTTTCGGTGCAAATGGCTCAATCTGTCAGGAGGCGGGGTACAGGTAGACCCATAGTACGGAATGACAACAGTGGATCTCAACAATCTTGGGTACACAGACGAACCATTCGTCCTAGCCAATGATGTGGCACAGGTTTTCTATGTGAAGGACATGTCTACCAAACCAATAAAAAGAAAAGATAAGGAAGCGAATACATCATACGATGAGCCAAAGTGCCACATAGTTCTTTCAGGGAAAAGAGACATCGTGGGAGTGGAGGGCAAGACAGAAATGTCTGAAGATTATGAAAAGTTTCATGAAATTCCTCCCTTCAAAGTGAAGGCTGACCCTGTTAAACGATGAAGATTATCCATGGTTACGGCGCAATAAGCAAGGGACACACGCGAAGAAAAAGTGAAGACTTTCTCTCCACAACTATTCTCATGATGGCTTTGATTACGCGAAGAAAAAATGAAATCCCTTTGTAGTAGATGAGTTTTTATCCGAAATCCTGATACTTCGAAAGAGATTGTCCAGTTTGTACACGAAGTGCATCCAGTTTTTGCCGTAACCCTCTCAACTTTTTAGCACAAGCTATGTGATTGAAATTATGATACCATGCCAAGTTTCAACCTTTTCAGAGTTCATTTGTAGTGCTTGTCAATTTCAGGGTCATTTAGCTCAAAATAAATCATTAAATGCATGAAAAATAGCAAATGAAGTCACAAAAGGGTTGAAAATTGATGATGTGGCTTTGAATGGTGCATTTTGAACACACAAAAAGTCTGGAGTTAAAATAAGTTAAAAAAAATGAAATCCATTTGTAGTAGATGAGTTTTCGTCTGAAACCCTGATACTTCGAAAGAGATTGTCCAGTTTGTACACGAAGTGCATTCAGTTTTTGCCGTAACCCTCTCAGCTTTTTAGCACATGCTATGTGGGTGAAATGATGATACCATGCCAACTTTCAACCTTTTCAGAGTTCATTTGTAGTGCTTTTCAATTTTAGGGTCATTTAGCTAAAAAAATCAGTAAATGCATGGAAAATAGCAAATGAAGTCAGAAAGGGTTGAAAATTGATGATGTGGCTTTGAATGGTGCATGTTGAACGCACAAAAAGTCTGGAGTTGAAATAAGTTAAAAAAATGAAATGCCTTTGTAACAGATGAGTTTTCGTCCGAAACCGTGATACTTCTAAAGAGATTGTCCATTTTGTACACGAAGTGCATCCAGTTTTTTCCATAACCCTCTCAACTTTTTAGCACATGCTACGTGGGTGAAATGATGATACCATGCCAACTTTCAACCTTTAATTTTTAGAGTTCATTTGTAGTGCTTTTCAATTTCAGGGTCATTTAGCTCAAAGAATGAACTAATAGCAAAAATAATGAACTAAAAAGCTTTTATAAAACTCTAATAGCAAAAAGAATGAACTAAAAAGCTTTTATAAAACTCTAGTAGCAAAAAGAATGAACTAAAAATAATCAATTAAATATAATATTCTTCAATAGCAAAAAGAATCAACTAAAAAGAATCAAAATAATATTAACTAAAATTATCAAAGATTATTTTTTTAAAAACTAATAGTAGAAAGAATTTCATAAGTAATTTTTTATTACAAACTTTAATAGAAAACTAAAAAGCTTTTATAAAACTCTAATAGCAAAAGGAATCAACTAAAAAGAATCAATAAAAAATAAAACTTATGCAACTAAAACTATATAAAATTTATGCAACTAAAATTATATAAAATTTATGCAACTAAAATTATATAACTAAAAATAACATATGCAAAAAATAACATTAAAATTTTAAAACATAACATATGGAAAAAAAGGCCCACCTACTAGCCACCACGGGCTGCATACGACTAGAAACCCTAGAAATGGGCCAGGATGCAGGCCCGCAGTGCAAGCAGGCCCAACATGGCGTCAGATAGGCATGTACTGCCTGCATTAGAGAGGAGCTCGAGAGGGTAGCGGTAGTAGCGCTTATAAACCACTCCGAGCCCCTCTCAACGAGCGAGGTGGGACTAAACTTTTGGATGCGGCAGCACAGTCCTTTAGTCCCGGTTGGTGGCTCGCACCGGGACTAAAGGCACCCTTTCGTCCCGGTTCGAGCCACCAACCGAGACCAAAGGCCTGGGCTTCCCGCCCTTTCACCTGGCGAAATATACCTTTAGTCCCGGTTGGTGGCTCGAACCGGGGTGAAAGGGGGGCCTTTAGTCCCGGTTGGAGCCACCAACCAGGACTAACGGGGCGGCTATATAACCGCACACTTAGAAAAATTTCAAACACTTCTCCAGTTTCCCCCGACGATGACGATGAAGCAGAGCACGACGCCGCCAGGCTGCCGGCCGGACCTCCCCGTCGCCTCCCTGAGCCCGCTCCTCGTCGCCACCCCCGACGCCGTCCCTGTTCCCTGCCCCGACACTGTAGCGACCCGATCCCAATGATTCGAAGTCTCTGTGCTTAAGTGTCATCCCTGGATCGGTATTGCTGACACACAAAGTACTCGAGGATGTATAGCAGAGTTCAATCACACACTTATTACATCGAGTGTCTCATAAAGAGTACTTATTACAATAATATGGCTGAAGGCCATCTAAATAAAATAACTGCGGAAGCTTCGAAGGTAAATGAGTCCATCCAACTCCACGGCAAAACTGAGTGCATGACAACGACCTAGCGCACCTTACTCTTCGTCTGAAAATTCTGCAACATGATACATTGCAGCCGTGTAGGTCAGCACATGGAAGATGCTGGCAAGATAACACTATAGAGCAATGATGAACAATATCTACCACTACATGCATACTTGGCTGGTGGAGGCTCTAAGTTTTAGTTTTGCATAAAGCTAATTTCTCCCTACAACAAAGGAATAATTTTTATTTACTACCAAATTTATGCCATTAGTGAGAAGATTCCTCCAACTCAATCCCAAAAGAATATTAATAACCCAACAATTTCATTAAGTAAAGTGTTGAGATCAACCAATAATTCAAATACCAGATACTCAAGATGTCCATAACCGGGGACACGGCTAACCATGATTAGTTTATACACTCTGCAGAGGTTTGCGCACTTTTCCCCACAAGACTCGATCTCCTCCGTTGGATTTTCTCGCACTACACGGTGTTTGAGAAACGGATGACCGAGACACAGTCTTTCCGAAGCGTTAACTCTTTACTCTGGGTAGACAGTACCACCTACTTTCCCCTACATCTGCTAGCCTACCACTGAAAGAGATCACACAACATACTCAACTATGCCAGAGCCCATAATGGCTTGTGGCTGCACACGGAAGTTTCTAGCATGAATAATCTTATGATCCCTTTGAGCCTGGATGGCATTCCATAGGATGATCACACGGGTACTCCGGGATATCCTAGGACAACACTGGATTCTCCAGGTGCCCGCAACCAATCCACCCAGATGTGTATTAAAGTAGCCATCTTAAGTTTTCCCTTAGTTAAAGAATTTACTCTCGCATCTTTCATGAATCTCACATACCAATCCACGTCTACGAGCATGGCTAAGCAATAAGTAACAAAGCGTATATTCCCGGGGTGATCAAAAGGTATTAGGTTCCTACCTCAACAACTACATAGCAACAACCGCAAGTTCCCAAACCTACTCATGCAAATATTTGAGAGTTGAAACTAATGCATGAAAACTGGGTAATAAAGGGATATGATCAAAGTGTAACTTGCCTTGCTGACGATCGGAAAACCCTAGAGATTCATAGTAGCAAGCTTCGCACTCCGGATACTCTATAGTAGACAAACAATAGCATACATAAGCACTCAACCATAAGATGCAAAGTTAAAACCAAATAAAAAGATCTAAATAGAAAGTTCAAGTGAAGAGCTTCGATTTGCAAAAAGAATCGATCAAATCGGAATTACGAAACTCAAACTACGATCAAAAGAAGTTCAAATTCAAATCTATTTGAAACCAAATTTTAAACTTTTAAAAACATGTTCAAGTTGATTATCTGAACAGAGGGGATCGAGACAAAGAATTTGGCGTTGGTTTCATTGGATTTGGATAAATGAGCAAAAAGTTGTGATCGTTTGAAGATCAGGGACTAATCTGGGAAGAAAATAGTTATGTATAGGTCCCTAGCCGAAAATAAACAGAAAAAGAAAAATCTATCGGACGAACGTCCGCTAACAGAGACTAACAAACGAAAACGTTCGTTAACAGATCTAAACGAACGAACGTTCGCTAATTAAAACCGATCGGGTTATTAAAATAAAACCGAAGAAAAACCAAAATAAATCGGGACGTCTCGGCGGTTTAACCGGCTAAACGGCGGCGAGAAAAACCGATGGCGGTGGCGGCGGCTACGGCTAGGCGAGGCGAGGCGACGGCTGCGGGACGGCGCGGCGGCAGCAGCTGCAGCAGGCGGCGGTGCGGGCGCGGCTACGGAGCAAGCGGCGGCGGCGGCGCGGCGTAGTGGTGGCAGAGGCAGGCGGCGGCGGGATGAGGAGAGAGGGGCCGGGGGGGTCCCGTATTTATATGCGGGAGGGGGGGTGGCGGCCGACTTGGGAAGGGGGTCGCGGCACCGGGGCGGACTCGGACTCCGGGAGGAGTCCGGCGGCGGCGCGGCGCGGATTCACTCGGGACTCCGTCCCGAGCTGGCGGAGGCGGTGGCGCGAGCTGGGCCGAGGCCTGGCTTCGGCTGGGCCGGCCCAGTTGGAATTTTTTTATTTTTTTAAACAATTTTCCAGAGAAAAAAAATACGAAAAACTATATTAAATACATATCTGAAAAAATACCAGAAAATTCACATAATAATATGGCCTTATTAATGGCCTAGTGAACATTTTTCTGGGCCTAAATGCCTAAAATAAAAACAAACATTTTAGTACTAATTACTCAGCTAACTAATAAATAAACTAGCGAATAAAATTAAATAAACTCTCCAAAATTCAAAATTCAATTTCCAATATTTTTTTTCTACTGAAATTGAAGAAGTCATGTTATCTTCTCTCTTTATTTTAAAATAATTGGAAAAGAATTTTGAAAAAACAATTTGATCCAATTACCAAATTTTGATAAATCAAAA
The DNA here is from genome assembly GCA_011799875.1 of Thinopyrum elongatum. Classification (NCBI taxonomy): domain Eukaryota; kingdom Viridiplantae; phylum Streptophyta; class Magnoliopsida; order Poales; family Poaceae; genus Thinopyrum; species Thinopyrum elongatum. The sequence goes on along the minus strand of CM022300.1, from coordinate 568,546,344 downwards.
ATGGATTTTTGTGAAACCTCCAACTCTCTCAAATTGGTCCTTGAGTTGCTTAAGGTCTCTTGGATCAAAATGCAACCAAAACAAAACAACAAAAATGCATAAATCATGGATGCATATGAATGATCTATAAATAACATCCAAATTGAAAATTGGGATGTTACAAACCTACCCCCCTTAAGATGAATCTCGTCCTCGAGATTCGGGTTGGCTAGCAAAAAGGTGTGGGTGATCTTTCCGGAGGTCTTCTTCTCGCTCCCAGGTGGCTTCCTCCTGGGTATGGTGGCTCCACTGAACTTTGCAAAACTTGATGACCTTGCTGCGAGTGACTCGGTTGGCGAACTCTAAAATCTTGACGGGTTTCTCCTCATAAGTCAGGTCACTCTCCAACTGAATTGCTTCTAGGGGCACTGTATCTCTCAGAGGAATATTGGCCATCTCTGCATGGCACTTCTTCAACTGGGAAACGTGAAACACTTCATGAACTCCTGACAAACCTTCGGGTAATTCCAACTTGTACGCAACTTCCCCCATACGTTCCAAAACTCGGTATGGTCCTACAAATCGTGGCGCAAACTTCCCTTTGAATGCAAACCGTTTGACTCCTCGAAGTGGCGATACACGAAGATATGCTCTGTCTCCGACTTCATAGGTTACCTCCTTGAGTTTAGTATCGGCATAACTCTTCTGCCTGGACTGGGCTACCTTAAGTCTATCACGAATCAACTTGACCTTCTCCTCAGACTCTCTGATTAAATCTGGTCCGAACAGTTGTCGATCTCCAACTTCATCCCATAGCAATGGTGTCCTGCACCTCCTTCCATACAAAGCTTCGAAAGGGGCCATATTCAAACTAGCCTGATAGCTATTGTTATATGAGAACTCCGCGTAAGGCAAATTATCATCCCAACTAGACCCATAGTCTAGCGCACAAGCTCTCAACATGTCCTCCAGAATCTGGTTGACTCTCTCGGTCTGTCCATCTGTCTGTGGATGAAAGGCTGTACTGAACTCTAGCCTGGTACCCAAAGTCTGGTGTAACTGATTCCAAAACTTCGATGTAAACTGTGTTCCTCTATCTGATACGATGGTCCTCAGAACTCCATGCAGACATACGATCCTGGTCATATATATCTTGGCCAACTTCGCGCTCGTATAAGTGGTTTTCATGGGGATAAAGTGAGCCACTTTGGTCAAGTGATCAACTACAACCCAAATGGAATCATATCCTGAACGAGTCCTGGGTAATCCAGTGATGAAATCCATGCCAAGCTTAGCCCACTTCCATTTGGGTATCGGCAAAGGCTGAAGTAATCCTGCTAGTTTCTGATGCTCTGCCTTAACTCTCTGACATACATCACATACTGCTACATACTCGGCAATATCCTTCTTCATATCTGTCCACCAGAAACGTTCCTTCAAATCCAGATACATGTTGGTGTTGCCTGGGTGAATCGAGTATGGCGAATCATGAGCCTCCTGAAGAATTAACTTCCTGATCTCTGGATCATTGGGCACATAGATGCGATCCTCAAACCATAAAGTCCCGTGTTCATCCTCACGAAAACCTTTGGCCTTTCCTTTACTCATCTTTTCCCTTATCTCCGCGATTTCTTTATCCGTCTTTTGGATTTCTCGAATTTTTCCCAACAAAGTGGACTGAACTTCCAATGCTACAACAAAACCTCTCGGAACTATCTCCAAGCGAAGTTCTCTGAGATCGTCGGCTAACTCCTGAGGTAATCCTCCGGTTATGAGAGTATTGACATAACTCTTGCGACTCAAAGCATCAGCCAGGACATTGGCCTTTCCTGGATGATAATGCAATTTCATGTCATAATCCTTTATGAGCTCCAGCCATCTCCTCTGCCTGAGGTTCAACTCCTTCTGAGTGAAAATGTACTTCAAACTCTTATGATCCGTGTAAACATCACAATGATTTCCGATAAGAAAATGTCTCCAGGTCTTGAGTGCATGCACTACGGCTGCTAACTCCAAATCATGCGTGGCATAATTCAACTCATGAGGTCGAAGTTGACGTGAGGCATATGAAACAACTCTTCCTTCTTGCATAAGAACGCTTCCAAGTCCCTGGCGTGAAGCATCGCAATATACTTGGAAATCCTTGTGTATATTCGGGAGAATTAGCACTGGGGCTGTAACCAAATGTTTCTTCAACTCCTGAAAACTGGCCTCACAATCCTCGGTCCATTTAAACTTGGTGTCCTTCTTCAATAACTCCGTCATGGGCTTCGCAATCTTGGAAAAATTCTCAATAAATCTCCGATAATATCCTGCAAGTCCAAGGAAACTGCGTATCTCTCCCACTGAGGTGGGTGCCAACCACTCGGTAACAGATTTAACCTTGGATGGGTCTACTGCTATTCCTTCTCCTGATATAACATGTCCGAGAAATCCAACTTCCTTCAACCAAAACTCGCATTTGCTGAACTTGGCATATAGCTGATGTTCCCTGAGCTTCTCGAGAACCAAGTGCAAATGTTCCTTGTGTTCCTCTTCATTCTTCGAGTAGACCAATATATCATCAATGAACACCACGACGAACCTGTCCAAGAATTCCATGAACACCTTGTTCATCATACTCATGAAATAGGAAGGGGCGTTAGTCAAACCAAATGACATAACTGTATACTCATATAGCCCATACCTCGTGGTAAAAGCTGTCTTAGGTATATCCTGCTCTCGGATCTTCAGCTGGTGATAACCCGATCGAAGGTCGATCTTGGAGAAAACCTTAGCTCCCTGCAGCTGGTTGAACAAATCATTGATCATCGGCAGAGGATATTTGTTCTTGATCGTCACCTCATTCAACGCACGATAATCAACAACCATTCTTAAGGATCCATCCTTCTTCTCAACTAGAAGTACTGGGCTCCCCAAGGTGATGAGCTTGATCGAATATAACCTTTCTCCAGTAACTCCTTAATCTGCTTCTTAATTTCCTCCAGATCATTAGCGGGCATCCGATACGGTCTCTTGGATATTGGTCCGGTGCCTGGCAATAACTCGATTAAAAACTCAATGTCTCGGTCTGGTTGCATGCCTGGTAACTCCTCTGGAAATACATCGGGATAATCCTTCACCACTGGTACGTCCTCCTGAACAACTCCCGATAGGGAATTTACTTGAGTCCTCCTTGACGCATGCCTAGACACATACTTGATCCTTTTTCCCTCTGGGGTGGTGAGAAGAATTGACTTACTAGCACAATCAATGTTTCCTCCATACTTCAATAACCAATCCATGCCTAGTATTACATCCAATCCTTGAGATTCCAAAATAATGAGGTCTGAGGGGAAAACATGCTTACCTATGGTTAATGGCAACTGGCAACACCACCGTCTAGCCATATATTCCGCTCCTGGTGAGCTTACTAACATGGGTGACCTAAGGGCTATGGTTTCCAACTCAAACTTATCCACAAATCCCCTTGATATGTATGAATGCGATGCACCAGTGTCAAAAAGAACAAGGGCTGTAAATGACTTAATCAAAAACTTACCAATAACTGCATCAGGCTGCTCTTCAACTTCCTCCACGTTGACGTGGTTCACCTGACATCTGGTGAAGGGATTTGGCTTCTTTCCTGAGCTCCCATTGCCATTACCATTCTTTGCTTCAGGACACTCGGTGGCGTAGTGTCGAGTCTTCCCGCACTTGAAACAAGTAATGTGACTCAGATCCTTCTTGGCGGGTGTAGCGGGGTTGGAACGGCTCTGACTGTTGTTAATTCCATTCCCATTTCCATTCTTAGGGCCACTGTGGTTGTGTGAATTTCCTCCATTGTGGGAATGGCCTCCATGGTTATGTCCTCCATGGTTATGAGTGTGTCCTCCCAAGTACGGGGCATAGCAAGGCTTCTGCTGAGCTCTAGAGCTGTATTTCCCCTGTCCATACTTCCGTTTGCGGTTCTCTATCTGCTGCTGCTTGCCTTCAATCATGAGGGCCCTGTCTACCAGCTCCTGGTAGTTGGTGAATGTTGCCACCATCAACTGCATACTCAGCTCATCATTCAATCCTTCAAGAAACTTCTCCTGCTTTGCGGCATCTGTGGCCATATCATCTGGGGCATAGCGTGCTAACTTGCTGAATTCAGCCACATACTGCCCCACAGTATGATTCCCTTGGCGTAAGTTGCGAAACTCACACTTCTTCATACTCATGGCTCCAGCTGAGACATGTGCAGTGCGCAAAGCCTGCTGAAATTGATCCCAAGTAACATTGGCCACGGGGAAAGTGGCAGTGTAGTTCTCCCACCATGAGGCTGCGGGTCCACCCAGTTGATGTGCGGCAAAGCGCACCTTCTCAGCATCAGTGCAACCTACGGTGGTCAGCTCCCTTCCAATCTTGCGGAGCCAGTCATCAGCAACAATCAGCTCGGTGCTGCTAGAGAACACCGGCGGATTCAACCTTAGGAAACGGGCTAGGTTTTCAACTGGGGGTGGTGGCGGTGGGTTGTTGTTGTTGCCTTGGTTCTGAATGAGCATCTGCATCAAGGCATTCTGCTGTTGGATCAACTGGGTGAGCTCTGGCGGGAAAGCAAATCCGGGTTCACGTCTCGGAGGCATCTGATAGGTTAGAGGGGTGAGAACAGAATAGAATAGGTCTAATGAGAGATTTCACTACCCTTATGCACATGAGACAAACATATTCAATCCACACCACTCAATTTCAAACAAGATTCATACAATCGATCTAAGCTACTATTACAAAATCTCGCGAACGATACTATCTACATGGGAGAACTCTAATGGTAATATGGTGGTCGACTAGAAATTTTGATCGGTGGAAGACTCCATAATATCCGCTCCAGCTTCGTCTTCATAATCATCACTGTCTTCATCCTCGCTGTCGGGGTCGGTGTCCGTGTCATCTAGTATGATGTAGTCTTCAGAACGAATGTCCACTTCAGGTTCAGGATTCCCCATGTATATTCCTAGCTTCTTCTTCAGTTCTTCATGCTTCTCCAGTAGTACAGCAATTTCTTCTTCATATCCATCACGTGTAGCGTTGAGTTCCTCTTCCAGCTCCATGTTTCGGGTCATCACCTTCTTGGTATCTATCATATTAGCGCACATCTGATTCTCATATCGGCGAATGTGCTGGTTCATCTCCTGTATGTAGGCTGCAATAGATCCATCCTTCCTGGTGCGAATCATCTCCCATTGCTCATTCCGGAGTCCACATATCTGGTAGATGGTGTCTTTAAGATCCTTGTTGTACACCTCGCCTATGCGTCCAATGGTGATGTGGGCGGCCATGCTCTTGCCTAAACTCCAGGTTGGTGCATCAAAGGAAAACTCGATGGGCTCGGTAATTGGTACAAAAGTCCTTCCTGGAACACGAACTTGAATTGTCCAGCGCTCCTCTTCTAGTAAAGTTGCAGTGAAAGTTCCGGTGAAGCTTGGTATGCCGATGTTCAGGTACCTAGTGACTTCCTTCAAGTGTCGTCCGAAAGGGGTGTCGTCATCCAGCTGAGTGAACTGGTTCCTGGGGTCCGACATCTATAGAGTAGGAATAGAGAAGAGTTAGAAATGAGTAGAGAAGAGTATCCTGTGGCCTTTCCTAGTGGTCGCGTCCTACAGTCAGCGTGTGCTCTGATACCATCTTGTAGCGACCCGATCCCAATGGATCGAAGTCTCTGTGCTTAAGTGTCATCCATGGATCGGTATTGCTGACACACACAGTACTCAAGGATGTATAGCAGAGTTCAATCACACACTTATTACATCGAGTGTCTCATAAAGAGTACTTATTACAATAATATGGCTGAAGGCCATCTAAATAAAATAACTGCGAAAGCTTCAAAGGTAAATGAGTCCATCCAACTCCACGGCAAAACTGACTGCATGACAACGACCTAGCGCACCTTCTCTTCGTCTAAAAATTCTGCAACAGGATACGTTGCAGCCGTGTAGGTCAGCACATGGAATATGCTGGCAAGATAACACTATAGAGCAATGATGAACAATATCTACCACTACATACATATTTGGCTAGTGGAGGCTCTAAGTTTTAGTTTTGCATAAAGCTAATTTCTCCCTACAACAGAGGAATAATTTTTATTTACTACCAAATTTATGCCATTAGTGAGAAGATTACTCCAACTCAATCCCAAAAGAATATTAATAACCCAACAATTTCATTAACTAAAGTGATGAGATCAACCAATAATTCAAATACCAGATACTCAAGATGTCCACAACCGGGGACACGGCTAACCATGATTAGTTTATACACTCTACAGAGGTTTGCGCACTTTTCCCCACAAGACTTGATCTCCTCCGTTGGATTTTCTCGCACTACACGATGTTTGAGAAACGGATGACCGAGACACAGTCTTTCCGAAGCGTTAACTCTTTACTCTGGGTAGACAGTACCACCTACTTTCCCCTACATCTACTAGCCTACCATTGAAAGAGATCACACAACATACTCAACTATGCCAGAGCCCATAATGGCTTGTGGCTACACACGGAAGTTTCTAGCATGAATAATCTTATGATCCCTTTGAGCCTGGGTGGCATTCCATAGGATGATCACACGGGTACTCCGGGATATCCTAGGACAACACTGGATTCTCCAGGTGCCCGCAACCAATCCACCCAGATGTGTATTAAAGTAGCCACCTTAAGTTTTCCCTTAGTTAAAGAATTTACTCTCGCATCTTTCATGAATCTCACATACCAATCCACGTCTACGAGCATGGCTAAGCAATAAGTAACAAAGCGTATATTCCCGGGGTGATCAAAAGGTATTAGGTTCCTACCTCAACAACTACATAGCAACAACCGCAAGTTCCCAAACCTACTCATGCAAATATTTGAGAGTTGAAACTAATGCATAAAAAATGGGTAATAAAGGGATATGATCAAAGTGTAACTTGCCTTGCTGACGATCGGAAAACCCTAGAGATTCGTAGTAGCAAGCTTCGCACTCCGGATACTCTATCGTAGACAAACAATAGCATACATAAGCACTCAAGCAAAATATGCAAAGGTAAAACCAAATAAAAAGATCTAAACAGAAAGTTCAAGTGAAGAGCTTCGTTTTGCAAAAAGAATCGATCAAATCGGAATTACGAAACTCAAACTACGATCAAAAGAAGTTCAAATTCAAATCTGTTTGAAACCAAATTTTAAACTTTCAAAAACATGTTCAAGTTGATTATCTAAACAGAGGGGATCGAGACGAAGAATTTGGCGTTGGTTTCGTTGGATTTGGATAAATGAGCAAAAAATTGTGATCGTTTGAAGATCAGGGACTAATCTGCGAAGAAAATAGTTACGTATAGGTCCCGGCCGAAAATAAACAGAAAAAGAAAAATCTATCGGACGAACGTCCGCTAACAGAGACTAACGAATGAAAACGTTCGTTAACAGATCTAAACGAACGAACGTTCGCTAATTAAAACCGATCGGGTTATTAAAATAAAACCGAAGAAAACCAGGACGGCTCGGCGGTTTTACCGGCTAAACGGTGGCGAGAAAAACCGACGGTGGCGGCGGCGGCTCCGGCTAGGCGAGGCGAGGCGACGGCTGCGGGGCGACGCGGCGGCAGCAGCTGCAGCAGGCGGCGGCATGGGCGCGGCGGCGGAGCAAGCGGCGGCGGCGGCACGGGATCGGCGGCGGCGCGGCGCGTTGGTGGCAGAGGCGGGCGGCGGCGGGATGAGGAGAGAGGGGCCGGGGGGGTCCCGTATTTATATGCGGGAGGGGGGTGGCGGCCGACTTGGGGAGGGGGTTGCGGCGGCGGGGCGGACTCGGACACCGGGAGGAGTCCGGCGGCGGCGCGGCGCTGATCCGCTCGGGACTCCGTCCCGAGCTGGCGGAGGCGGTGGCGCGAGCTGGGCCGGGGCCTGGCTTCGGCTGGGCCGGCCCAGTTGGAATTTTTTTTATTTTTTTAAACAATTTTCCAGAGAAAGAAAAATATGAAAAACTATATTAAATATATATCTAAAAAATACCAGAAAATTCACATAATAATATGGCCTTATTAATGGCCTAGTGAACATTTTTCTAGGCCTAATTGCCTAAAATAAAAACAAACATTTTAGTACTAATTACTCATCGAACTAATAAATAAACTAGCGAATAAAATTAAATAAACTCTCCAAAATTCAAAATTCAATTTCCAATATATTTTTTCTACTGAAATTGAAGAAGTCATGTTATCTTCTCTCTTTATTTTAAAATAATTGGAAAAGAATTTTGAAAAAAACAATTTGATCCAATTACCAAATTTTGATAAATCAAAAATGGATTTTTGTGAAACCTCCAACTCTCTCAAATTGGTCCTTGAGTTGCTTAAGGTCTCTTGGATCAAAATGCAACCAAAACAAAACAAAAAAATGCATAAATCATGGATGCATATGAATGATCTATAAATAACATCCAAATTGAAAATTGGGATGTTACAGACACCGTCCCCGAGCCCGCTCGCTCCTCGTCGCCGGCCGAACCTCCCCGAGCATCACCGGGCCCCCTTGAGCCGCTCGTCCTCGTCGCCGACCGGACCTCGTCGCCGACCGTCCTCGTCTGCTGCTACTAGCCTTCATGAGCTCCTCGGTGAGCACTCTTCCCCCCTTCAAGTTCTTTGTTAATTTTTTTTGGGTTAGGGTAGTCACTCAACAAGTTTCTCTCAAAGTTTCTGTAGAAGTATTAATTTGGCAAATTTGATGTGGCAAAGTAATGTTGTGGCAATCATCTTTCGGACAATTTGTGGCAAGTTGTGGCAAAGTTCTGAATTTTTTGACAGTGCACATCAAGTGTATGATGAAATGCTAGAGGGCTGTAGGAATTTTAGGAAGTTTTGAGAATTTTTGTGGTGAGGTGTTGATGCACAAAAGATAGTCTGGCAAAGTTTTAGAATTTTTTGAGCAATTTAAATTGGGCTTTGACCATGGAGTTTGAATCTGGTCCAAATTTGAACTGAATGAAATTTGAACTATGGAACCAATTTTTTTTGGTGGAATGGGTTGTGGGTACTGTCAAATAGATGGAGTAATTTTTGAGGGTGCAAAAGAATTGGGGGAGAATATAGCTCCTTTGCAAATCAAAGAACAAACTATATAGATGATATTATTACTTAGTTGTTACTCTTATTTTGTAGATGATATTATCCATGATTATATGGTGTGTTGGTTTCTTTATGTCATGTTGTAGATTTATATTGCTACATATAGGTTATGCTTGTTGCATATAACCTACTCTATTACTTCTTGTTAATTATCCAAGTTGTTTCATTTACCTAGGATGGTAGCTATGCATATATACTTAGTTGATTGCCATGCCATGTTAGTACTTACTCAAATAAAATGCATATTTGGGTGTATGCCTACCATGTGTTATATAATTGGTAGTTTGTACCTTATATTCATACATTTGGTTAAACTTAACTTGGTAGATATACCGAAGTAGTTTGTTGATGTTTGTCGGGGTACACAAACAGGGGTGTTTGTTTCCCCTGACTTGTGCACGGACGGCAGGCCTCCACCACGACAGCGCCAAGTCTCCAGGACGAGGCCAAGCAGAAGAGATAGCCCTTTGAGAAATCAAAGGGCAGATCAAGAAGACCAAGACTAACCAAATGAGCAAGATACCACTAAGGAAAAACCTCCTTTGCCGGGCAGGCGCGCCTGGCGGGGACGAGGTTACCTCAAAGACAAGTCTCAAGACTCCCCCGGCAGGCTTGCCGGGGACGCCGAGGGCGGACTACCCCACCAAAGCGCCACCGCTCCACCTCACCGTGACGCAAGTCATCTATCAGTGCGGTGTCGATCCCCCAGGTGGTTAAGTGGTTGCCATTTAGCGCATGGCAGCTGTTTGGAGAGAAGATTACCCCTGCGTGACACCCGTCCGAACGCGTGTCGCACAGGCAGACAGGAGATGACCAAGACGGCGCGGCGAGGCTTGCCGGGCCTCATCTGCAACGTGACGTTAAACGATGCATTTAATGCACATTGTCCTAACTGCCAGAGTTAGGTATGATAGCACTGTGGCTATCTAATCACTGGATAATGACCGTTTTGCCATTGTGGTAACCCCTTGACCTATAAAAGGAGGGCCGTGGCTACCTTAGAAAGGATTCAGACCCCTGTACCCTCATACGCGCGCAGCTGCTCCCGTCCCAAGGCGACCTTGCCGGGCTTGAGCGCTGCGTCTCCACCACGGTCCTCTCATCAATCCACCAAAGCAGGAGTAGGGTTTTATGCCTTGCGGCGGCCCGAACCTGGGTAAAAACTGCTCGTGTCATCGCTGCCATGCTGCTCTACGCTCTCCGCTCTTTGTGCAATGTGCTCTTCTCCCTGCTGAACCACAAGGGGCCGATGGCCCCATAGGTGGCCGTGTTATACCACGACATCTTTGGTGCGCCAGGTAGGGGGAAGCGCTTGCACGAACCCAAGGGTGTAAGAAGCGCGTCATCTTCATCATCGTTTTCTTCATCAACGGCTTCATCATCCATGACGCCAAGGAAGAACATGGCGCAATGGATCGGGAAGGAAGCGAGCTCGTTCCTTCGCCCGCCCCGTCCAGTTCCCATCATCATTCTCCGTCACGGTTGTAGCGGCGGCGGGGGAAAGAAATGACAGCGACACGACATCCCCGAATGGCTCGGGCGGCATGGTCACCATGCGAGCCCCGTGCGGAAAAGGGGGCAAGGTGGTAAGATACATGGTTCCTCTCTCCGCTACTTTCACTTGTCGACGATCGAGCTACACTGGGTTTAGCGTCGTCAACGTAGATGAGCCCGCGCGAAACTCGGTCTAGTATTTGCCCTGCTAAGGGAAATCCTGAGTAGAGCGTCGGTGTGAGTTCGTTGATTGACGCCCCGGCAAGCATGCTCCGGCAAGGCCGTCCGCGCCAGCGTGACTTTTGTGCCAGCGGCCGTAAGATCGTTAAAAGTGTAAAGAGGAGGAGAGAGAGACTGATCCAGCCTTGCATCACGTTCTGTCGCTCACAAGATATCTATGATTCCTTCCGGCCCTTGCCGAAAACCTGGGAGCAACATGTGAGGCACCATCCTCCCAAGATACGCGAACGCGACGAGCGGCTACGGATGGAGGGAGGGGGAGGAAGCACAGATGAAAGCTAAGTCCACGTGATCATTGCTCCTTTATAGATCCAGAATCTGCATTTGCTTATCCCCTAGATAGCAATGGGTTTCGTATGAAGAGATCTTTTTCATGTAATGGCACCTTGACGGATCGTCTGCGCCCCCGCTCTGTTTCGAGCCTGCTCACGGAGCGGGTGGCTGCATCAAAGACTCCTAAGGGAAAAACTTACTGGGACATGTCCTCGCCAGCCGATGCTAAGGACCCGCTCCTCACAGCAATTGCGGCGGCATGTTGCTGGCAGGCAACCAAAATATGTAAAAAGAAACTAACCATACGAACATCCATGGATAAAACGCAAAGGGGATAGCATGCGTTCGGAATTAATTAAACATCAGTTCAGCATGAATAAAAGAAGTACGGTGTCTAAACACAGGGCATGCATAATGTTTTGTTACAGGGCATGACGATGATGTGAATGGTTCAAGGTTGTGCTTGGCGGCCTTATGGGGCCCTGGGAACGAAGAGCACCTTGTCAGCGTAGGGGGCAGCCTTCTCTTCGGCAGCGGAAACATCAGCACCTGCCGGAGCTTCCTGAAGCCATCAGCAAGGTTGAGCTCGGGGTGACGGTAGGCGAGGTTGCTCAAGACCATGAGGAAGGTGTTGCGGGCGAGCTTTCGAGACTTGCTCTCGAAAAGGGCATCTCTTCCTTCTTCATGAGTCTTCAACCTTTCAATCAACTCGTTGAAGAAGAGCCCTAACTTGACGCTCGGGACCTCATGTTTGTCCACCGAGAAGACTAGCCCCTCCATGCCCATCGCTGCAATCTGGGCAGTGAGGCGCTCGGCGATGTCGATCAGGCTCTTGATCCAAAGGTCGACCTGCTCGGACTGGTTTGCTAGCTTGTCCTCCGCATCCTTTTGAAGGAGTCTCGCGTTGTCCAGATCCTTCATCAGCTGCTTCTCACGGACCTCGCCAGATTCGATCGAGCTCTCCAGGGTGCCAACCCTGGCCTTCATGTCTTCAATGGTGCCGTTGGCAGTCTCAAGGTCTTGGCTCTTGGAGGAGAGCTGTGATTGCACCTCCTTCAGAAGGATCTCTGCTTTCTGTGCCTCCTCCATGAGGGTCACGACTTCCTTGGCACTCCCGGCAAGCTCTTCTGTTAGTTTGGCCACCTGTTGGTCGAGATCAGCCTTGGCAGTAGATGCAGCGGCAAGATCATCAGCAAGCTTCTTCAGTTGGGCGGCAGAGTCAGCAGTAAGAGCATCCAGGGCTGCCTTATGTTTGTCCTCCTGCTCCTTGGTACGCTGCTGGATGAGGGCTTCTAGTTCATCATCTTTGGCACAGAGAGTGGCCTCAAGGTTCTCCTCCCGGGAAGAGATGCTCTGCTCCTTGGCGTCCAGAAGCGCTGTGCATTCCGCCAGGCGGGCTTCTCCGGCGGCGACATCCTCTTTCGCCATGGAGATCGTCTCCTGTTGCCACAAGAGGACTCGGAACTGCTTGCCGTGCCACTTGTGCAGCTCGTTGCCCTTGTCCCTCAGCTTCTGGTCGACGCTGTTGGCGAATTTACGCTGCTTCTTGAGTGCCTGCCACTTCTGGCCGTGCCACTTGCGCAGCTCGTTGCCCTTGTCCCTCAGCTTCTGGTCGACGCTGTTGGCGAATTTACGCTGCTCCTTGAGTGCCTGCCACTTCTGGCCGTACCGGTTCTGCATTTCCTTGATGCCCGCCGCCACGGACTCCAGGAAGGACAGGTCCAAGGCTGCATCGACAGAGCCTTCGGTCTCTCCGATTTGCTGAGACAGAGGCGCCATGATACGCTGGATCTCTTCATCTAGTTCTACGCTCGCTGCTGCCGAAGAGTCGGGGGCTCCGAAACCAGGTTGGGCCAGCACTAATGCCAGTTGGCTTGAGATTGGCTGCGGGATCCCAGCCGAGGTGCCAAACAATGGAGGAGGGCTCGTGGTTTGAAGGGGGATTTTCTCTTCAACCGGCATCCCCGATCCTGACGCACTGCCAGTGGCATGCCCTGCCTCCTGCGGGGGCTCCTGTGCGTCCCCGACAGCGTATTCTTGCCCCTCCGCGGCAGTAATTTTGGCGGCTTCCTCGGCAGCGTCTTTCCCGATGCTGGCCACCTCCTCCAACAACTCGGGCTCCTCGGCCAATGGTACTGCAAGCAAGAGCAAATGAGCAATCATGAGGGGGAAGAAACATTGGAAGACCAAGAACTTGGAACAAGATTATAAGGGAAAAGCAAATAAGTTACCGGGAGTTGTCTCCCGTGAAGGATCTTCATTTTGCCCGGCAACGTCAATTGCCGGGACATGGACACCACCCCCTTCCCCGATAACTATGGTGTCGACTTGGGCAGAGCCTTCCGTGGGAGTCTCTGTCAGGGTCCCTTCGCCTCGGCCAACAGGCGGAGTGGGCCCCTCCTGGGAGGCCCCATCCTGGGCAGACTCCCCCTCTTCTCTGATTGGAGATGGGGGGTGCTCTTCTGCATCGTCTTTGGCTGGGGCGATTAGTCCCGTGCCTTCGCGGCGAGGGTTGGGCTGGGGGCTTACCACTGGATCATTCGTGTTGCTCCCCGCCTGACCCGTGCCTCCCGGGGACCCCGGTGGCTCCACATGCCTGAGCCGCTTAGCTCGGTGGATGAGGGTCTCCTCCTCGTCCTCCTCTTCCCTGTCAAAGGCAGCAAGCGAGGTTGAATTAGCAAACCAACAAGTATGCTAGACTCGGGTGAGAACGGAGAATATTGTTCTTACTCCGAGTCCATGAGCATGGATCCCAGCTCGAACTCCATGAGTGGCAGAAGCGCTCTGCCTCTTTTCAGGACCGGGGGAACAGTACTCCCCGGTAACTTCAAGTCCTGCTTGGGCGGAGGGATCTCCGGCAAAGACGAGCTGCTCGAAGAGCTCAAATCTGACTGGGAGCTGGAATCGCCCCATGTGGTTGCCGGTCGCTTGGCGGGAGGGGTCTTGGCCTCAGAAAGGCAAGAGGAATGCCGGCGCTCCACCTCCGCTCCGCCGCTTTTGGAGGCGATCTTTTTTACCTTCTTGGCGGGCCTGGGGGCTTGGGCGGCAGCTCCTCGGCCAGGCCGCCTACGCGGACGGGGTTCCAAATCCGGTTCAGGGGCCTAGGGACCCGCGACAAGCCACTCCTCCCCGGGCTGCGCCACCTCCACGGCGTCGTCCTCTTGCTGAGCTCCCGCTGCCGCAGCGTACAGAGCCTCAATCCCAACAGGCTCATCCCCGGCAGGATCATCCTCGGTAGCCCCTTCTTTGGCTCGCCCTTCGCTCTTGCCGTGGGTAACCCTTTCGCTTTCTGCTTCCTCCTTCTCTTCCTCCTCCCCTCTTCTGGGCCTTGCTCTTCCGGCGGCCCGGAGTGCTCTGTCCTCCTCAATCCGCTTCTTGATGAACGCCGCCTCCATCTTGGAGGTGCTCTTGAACATGTTGGTCTCCACCCTGGTAGCCCTTTCCTCCAGGCCGGAGAACCACTTGATCTCATCATCGAGTTCGGGCAATTGCCAATCACCCGCAACCCCATGAGCGTTGCAATCTGGCATCCATTTCAGAATCTGATCTCGGGCGGAGTTGACGTTCAGCGGGATGACACCTGTCGGCAACTTGAACAGCCCAAGGCTGCCGAACAGCTGTTCGCACAACCAACCATGGCCGTAGACCGACAAGTTGTTGGACAGACCCGGGTACAGTCGCATCCTGTCCCCGGCCTCCTCATACAGCCAGGCAAACCTGTCCCTTTTCTGCAGAGGCGCGATGCGGCGTCGGAGGAAATCGGCCCCCACCTGCTTGATGGTTAACCCGGCGGCTTTAAGGCGGATGATCCTGTTCAGTGTCGGACGAAGCCTGTCGTCGATAAGGCCGAATTCCCTCCAGTCGTTGCTGTGCTCAATACACTCCGTCCGCGCCTGGCAAAATTCTGGGGCCTCCCCATCCTGGATCCAGCACCAGTCTGCCCTCCACTCTTCCCACCTACCGCGTTGTTGCCCCGGTAGATAATCCCAGGTTTCCTTCGCCACCCGAGGGATCCAGCTTATATTCCCGGAACGGTGGGCTTTGTTCTCCACCTGTGGGACGAAGAAGTGTCGAAACAGATCCACATTGGGGGCGACCCCGACAAAGTTCTCGCACAAGTGGGCGAAAATCGCCATGCACGCCATCGCATTTGGCGTGAAGTCCAGAAGGTGGAATCCATACACCATCATCATCGCTTCAAAGAAATCCGAGAAAGGGGGACAAAGGCCGCAGAAGAAGTACGCACAGAAAACCGGTATGAATTCAGCGGATCTTCTTCCCCTTCTGGCAAGACCAAAGGCGCCCTAGGCCCTTTTGGAACTTCCGTCCCCCACATATACCCATACCTTGCGACCAAGGTGCCCTCATCCAAGCTCGACGGGGAGAACACCACGTATCCCCGCCGCTTCTTGTCCAACTCCACCGCTCTCCTTTTGTTCCCCTCTGCGGCTACCGTCTTCGCGGCGGTCGCCCGCTTCCCCTTGTCGACGGCAGTCTTCCTTCCCATCCTTATGGGCAATGAGGGAATGGGGGATCGGATGAGGCAAATGAGAGCGAGAATGGGCGCGGAGTGACTACGGGGCTAGAGGAAGAAGATGATGGCTGGAGAAACAAGTGCGAATGAGCCGCGCCCCTTCGCATTTTTCCTCTTTATGGGGAACGAGCGTGGAGAAAGAGGCGACACTTCGCAACTTCCCCTCAGAAAGTTACCGTTTTACATTAACTGCTACAGTCCCACGACACCATGACCCGCGGTAATTACGCGGAGTGGACGTTGGTCAGTTGGTCATCATGACGAACCGCTGCACGCGCAGCGTTCCCTCGACACGTGTCCGTGCACTGTTTGGGGCCTAACCCAACGTGCCCGGCGACACATATGGCTCATGCCCGGGGGCTTCTGTCGGGGTACACAAACAGGGGTGTGTGTTTCCCCTGACTTGTGCACGGACGGCAGGCCTCCACCACGACAGCGCCAAGTCTCCAGGACGAGGCCAAGCAGAAGAGATAGCCCTTTGAGAAATCAAAGGGCAGATCAAGAAGACCAAGACCAACCAAATGAGCAAGATACCACTAAGGAAAAACCTCCCTTGTCGGGCAGGCGCGCCTGGCGGGGACGAGGTTACCTCAAAGACAAGTCTCAAGACTCCCTCGGCAGGCTTGCCGGGGACGCCGAGGGCGGACTACCCCGCCAAAGCGCCACCGCTCCACCTCACCGTGACGCAAGTCATCTATCAGTGCGGTGTCGAGCCCCCAGGTGGTTAAGTGGCTGCCATTTAGCGTGTGGTAGCTGTTTGGAGAGAAGATTACCCCTGTGTGACACCCGTCTGGACGCGTGTCGCACAGGCAGACAAGAGATGACCAAGACGGCGCGGCGAGGCTTGCCGGGTCGCATCTGCGACGTGACGTTAAGTGATGCATTTAATGCACTTTGTCCTAACTGCCAGAGTTAGGTATGATAGCACTGTGGCTATCTAATCACTGGATAATGACCGTTTTGCCATTGTGGTAACCCCTTGACCTATAAAAGGAGGGCCGTGGATACCTTAGAAAGGATTCGGACCCCAGTACCCTCATAGGCGCGCAGCTGCTCCCGTCCCAAGGCGGCCTTGCCGGGCTAGAGCGTTGCGTGTCCACCACGACCCTCTAATCAATCCACCAAAGCAGGAGTATGGTTTTACGCCTCGCGGCGGCCCGAACCTGGGTAAAAACTGCTTGTGTCATCGCTGTCGTGCTGCTCTACGCTCTCCACTCTTTGTGCAATGTGCTCTTCCCCCCTGCCGAACCACAAGGGGCTGATGGCCCCATAGGTGGCCGTGTTATACCACGACAATGTTGTACATTCTTCTATTGAGTAAATTGTTCTCTATCAATACTATGTCATGTTATTGCATACTAGGTTGTATATCTATGTACTTGCAAGTGTATGATGTGCTAGATAGGAAATGCATGGAATCATGTTATTCATGCTAGTATATAGTACTTAGCTTGAAATGATTGATGCCATGACTTAGATGTTTACTTGCTTAGTATGATTTTCCTTCTGTTTTTAAGTCACAACTAGTATGATAAGTTTGTGTGCATGAGCTTCTTCATATCTAGTTTATTTAGTGGTTTGCATTGTTATATGTCTAGGTGTCTTTCATGCAAGTGACCTTTGAATTATGAACATAGGAAATGTCTGACGACGATGATAGGATCCAAGAGTGCGAGTACTGCGGCGACGACCGGGGTCTGTGCGACAGGCCTCACCTGGAAGGCGGTCGACGCTTCAGTATTAAGCTCGACGAGACCTTCGATGTTTATACGGTATGCAACGACGACAAGTCTTTTTCCATAATTAAGCATGACTTATGTTTCTTCAACGTGTAATTTCCGCTTTCTACAATTCAACTAGTGCATCCCCTGCCATGCAAGACGTTATGTCTTGGAGAAGCTGGATTTTGAAGATCATGAGAATATGCAGATAAAGAGAGTTCACCTCAGGACCCATCATGGTTATGCTTTTAACGTAAAGCTATACAATGCGGTGACCTACTCCCATTTTGGTTGCTCGAATTGGGTAGCACTATCCAAGGCGTATGGTTTTCAGGAGGGTATGGCTGTCACCTTCGATCTGGGTGATGATCCTGAAGATGACATGGATGAAGATAATGTCAACGAAGCTAATATCGACATTTGGGTCGATGTTCATACGCTTCCACTTCTACCTCTATGT
Source organism: Thinopyrum elongatum (assembly GCA_011799875.1). Taxonomy (NCBI): domain Eukaryota; kingdom Viridiplantae; phylum Streptophyta; class Magnoliopsida; order Poales; family Poaceae; genus Thinopyrum; species Thinopyrum elongatum. The sequence goes on along the minus strand of CM022300.1, from coordinate 568,528,529 downwards.
GAGTTTCTCAAACATATTCAATAAGTAATTTATATTGTTTTTATAAAAATAGTTGACAGCTTATTTTCATTCTTCAAGAAATGTACGGAAAGTAGTAGACAAAACCTACTACAGTTATGGGTCTAAGCTAAATTACGAGGAGATACATCATTTTGTTTCATGGATTAAAGATGTTGAGACTTTTAAGACGAATTATCATATCTCTCCAAGTTATTCTCAATACGTGCCACTAGTGCACGTGTTGAACTACGGTAACATCCATCGAGATATCATGGTAAGATTTTTCCTATTATGTCATCAGTGCATTTTTTGTATAGATTCTTTTAAGCTAAACTATAGTTTGCTAAGTATGTTATTATGATGTTCTTCAACAGAAACTCCCGGCGGATTGTATACCTAGTTTTATGGAAATGAAAGGTGACATGAGGATTGTTAGCTTATGGCCAAGTTGGCCTACGTACCACCGCAGTGCATACACGATTCGTCGAAGTGATAACATCCTCACAATCAAAGATTGGAGAAAAGTTCTGAAAGATCGCAGAGAACTACTTGGGGGCAACATCAAGCGCAGCCCGCAAATGGGAGATAGGTTTATCTGTATTCTCCATAATGGAGAATCAGGGGTTTACTTGTTTTATGCTATTTTACCTTCGAGAGAGTAGGAGGTCTTAGGTTTTTATGTGCTACATTGTGCTAGAATGATGAGCTAGTTCTTATATGACTATGATGATGAGTTGTTATTATGATGAGTTATGTGCTACCTTTGTGCTAGATTGATGAGCTAGTTCCTGTATATATGACTATGATGATGAGTTGTTATTATAATGATGATGATAATGATTAATGGTTCCTTCATTTGCTTAATAGCTAGCGTCGAGTTCTCTCTATATGTAGTAGCTAGCGTCGACCAAGCACGAAGAAAGAGAGGTCACTTCTCTCTATATGCAGTAGCTATCATCGGCCAAGGACGGAGAAAGAGAGGTCACTTCTCTCTATATATAGTAGCTAGCTAACACAATATGAAAACCCCTAAACCCCTCCTTTCAACAAAAAAAACCCAGCGCCTGGCAGCTGCTGACGCGTGGCTGCCTTTTAGTCCTGGTCGGTGTTACCAACCGGGACTAAAGGTCCTCCTGCCTGGGCGCTCCACAACGGCCACGTGGAGCTCCTTTAGTCCCGGTTCGTAAGCCAACCGAGACTAAAAGTAATGGGCATTAGTCCCGATCGTTTTGTCCCGGTTGCTAAACCGGGACTAAAGGCCCTCTGGATTGATGCCCTGCTTTCTACTAGTGGGTGCATCATTGCGTGGCGTCGGAGTTGGTTCCTCAGCCGGCGAGCCAGATTAATGGCGGCATATGGACGGAAGGGCATTCAACGGGAGTGGTAGATATGTGTTCTGTCCCGTGCGGTAAACGTCTCTCCGGCGTTGAACAGATGCGGACACCAGGGACGTGGCGCAGGTGGTGCTCTTGGCCGGCGCGCTGCTTCAATGCCAGTGCCAGTGAGAGCTCACGTCCGCTCTGGGCCAGCGTCAACGCAGAGCGGCCGCTCTACAACGGCATGAATGCGGGCAGCTGGCGCCGAGCGGGAACGAACGCGGACGAGTGAAGAGGGATTTTGGCGGGCCAGGGTTGTCAGGAGCAGGCATGATAGCGGTCTGCACGCCTGCAAAGCCCCTTCCCCTAATTTGTCTCCGGTTTGCAGAAAAAATATGTCCGAACCGTCGAGCGGACCGATACAAGACCGCGTTGAATGGCAAAAACGCATCCGGACCCGGTGGTTTGGTTTGAGGGTCAGCGAGAGATGTCTTAAGTTAACATGCCGCTGTTCAAGCGATACGTAAGTATATTGGTACGTGCGACGAGCCGACGGACGGGCTTGGCGCGCGGCATGTTTGGCTTGATAGTACAGTGGCTTGTTCAAAACAAAGTATTCCTTTCATGACACACTTAATCTGAACTGATATATGCAACATAGGGGGTTGTCCCATAATGACAATAGAATGTAAAATTAATGTGTTGTGAAGAAGAACATAATATATATTTCACAATGTGGTAATATAACTTTAATGCTCAACTCTTTTTAACGCAGGTGGTTTGATAAAGTTGGGCAAGCTTTGATCTCCCGTGCAGTGGAGAAAGTACGTTGTAACAATGCTATCAGTGCATCAATTTGATATGCATTGCAATCCATTGAGCAGAACATCAGCAAGCATTTGACATCTTTTCTGACATCGTAGCAGGCCATGAAAATGCAGAAAAAAAAATACAGTCTACTTAACACGGTCTACTTCATGTTCTCGGTCATCGGCTTTTCCGTTTAACCTTTACTTGTTCCCTCTTCCTACCCCAGATCCAAGATCACCATTAGGCCACTCTAAACCTATTTGCAAACCTGAACTATTAGTGCATCAATTCTAATTCGGAGAAGTTCAAAAAACTCTGAAATCTAAACTGTAGGAGGCTTTGTGGAACAAAAACAAGTTGCGTGTGATGATGCCGGCAGCATAGAGCACATAACAATGCTATCCAAGAAACTGACATGAACAGTTGCTGCAAAAAAGTGAACACGTTTTTGCTTACTGATAATCGAAATACAGTGTGATATCAAACAGAGTTGAAATCTGAAAATTATACTCGTTGAACTAAGTATTATACAGGGAGAGAGGGTATTACAATTGCGATGCCCATTGACAAGAAAATTGCTACAACCACAAAGCTAGAAAATCAAACTATTATGTAAGGTGCTGGTTCATCAGTGAAAAGCTGCTCTCTTTCTGAATCGGGAAAACGAATTCATTCAGTTGTTGGTTTACAAACGAGTGGGTGCGCACGGATATCAGATCCGGCGAGCTCATGGTCACGAGAGCACGACGGCGCCATGCACGCACGTACTCGCCGAGAGGGGGCTGAACGCCGTCCGCCAGCTGGGGCTCCTCCATGTCCACCTACGGCCGTCACGGCGGCTGCCAGTCTGATCTGGATCTTCTGACGCCGGTAAATCAAGCAGCTCTCCCACGGACGCGCACCGTCCACGATGCCTCCTGGGCCGCCGTCGCGGCCACCCCGCTCCGCCTGCACCGCCCCCTCTTGCGATGCCATGGACACACACACACACGCAGCGAGGAATCTTCGCGTCTCTTGGCTTGATATCCTGGCAGCAGAGTGTACAGCCACCGTCACCGTCGATGTGTGAGGACGTAGCTAACACTAGCAGCCTTTCATCCTGGACATGATTACGGGATCGAAATCCTCCGTCTCCGGCGCCCAGCTGCATGCCTGCCGCTGCCGCCTAGCTCACCCGCCGGCCGCACCAACGCTCCAGCCAGCTTGGAAATCCGGACACGGACAGTGACAACACAGCATGCACCCCTGCTGATCGAGGGAGGACGGACGGACGGCGACGTGGTTTACGGGCGCGGGACATGCATGCACGGAGAAATCCGGCCGAATCCTTCCCATGCGTGCTCCTCCGAATCCGGCCGGAACGACGACAGCCAGCAGTGTGCTACCGCCGGCCGTGGTCCTGGGCTCCTGGCTGCTGACCTGTCAGCCGGCGAGCGGGTAACAGAACGTGACGCACCGGACGTCGCGACGACCCTAGGTCACTAGCTACTACGTCGTGTACAGCGTAGTTACCATCGCATGCATATACTCTATCCTGGCATCCCACCATTGGCCAATTTTGCCGGTGACGAGGCAGAATACGGCAGTGGCACGTACGTAGGCCACCAGTAGCCACGAACGTACACGGCGAATCGGCTTGACTTGGCGGATGGGGTGGGGTCCGTAGTTACGTAACAATTGAGAGGCCATGACCGACATGTACGCGCAGGTTCATTGTACCACCGTATTATTCAGCAAAGATTGACCTCTTCATGTGGACGTGTTTTCGTGTCCTGCAGTCTCATCTTCATGCATGCATCGACCAACAAATCACAGGCTTTGTACGTACCTCCCCAGAACAGCACGGACAGCCTTGGTCCCTGCACTGTAACTAACGCTACTCGTAGTCAACGGAAACGGAAGTCCGCTCGTGACCAACCCACACGGTGGCCGGGCGCCTGGACGGTACATTTGCCGGCGCCGGCTCGGAGATCTGTGCTCACCTCGCAAGTACGTACACCTGCTGCCCCGTTGCCCAGATCGATCGATCCATCGATCCACCACGACCACGGCACGCGTGAAAACGACACGATTCGTAGTACCGTTTTTCGGGCCGTCGCATGCACTCCCGGCAGCCGTTCCGGCAACGCGCACATCTCCCACGAGCGTGCGTCCGTACCGGCCATTAGTTCGAACATCATTGTAGGAGTGTGTATTACTATCACCTGTGAGCAAGTAGCCATGGCGGCAGTATAGAAATACTATAACGGTTTGATCGATCGATGTGCGCATGCAGCTGCGTGCTTATCGGTTCACGCATGTGTCGGCAGTGACTCGACCCACTAGTATAGATAACAAGGGTTGCATATACAACACTACTACTTACGTTTGCATGCATGAGTATTTTAGCTCCTTGCCTTTTCTAGCTTCGCGGTGCAGATAATTAAGCTATGCGTACGCCAGCGGCTCCTCGCTCGCTGCAGCCTCAATAGTCAACTGATCGATCGATCGATCTTGGTTGGATACTTGCCAAGTATAAACACCACATGCATGCATGCATGCAAGTGGGCAAGTCGAACGTGCAATGCAATGCAATGCATGCGTATTTATTCCCTCCATATACTGTAAAAGTTGTGCTAGCAAATCCGTACCGCGTTAACAAAGATCGAATCGAGGAAACAAATGTGTAGTTAATCTCGTACTCAAGGGGAACTAATATAAAAAGTAGGGAGTAGTATATATGGGCGGCTCAAGGTCCCGTTCTTCTCTGCCTTAGATTTCAACAATGAACCTGCTAATAGGAGTAACTAGTTTTGGGATTAAACTATGTACTCCCTCGTTCAAAACGATTTTATATTTCTTTACAGAGGGAGTACTGCTCTATTTAGAATGTACTCCCTCCGTCCCAAAATTCTTGTCTTAAATTTGTCTAGATACGGATGTCTATAATGTTTTGCATAAGTATACTTATGCAGAGGGACTGCCGAGGCGTACATGCACCACTGCATACTGTCTATAACGGTTTGATCGATCGATGTCTGCATCCGTATCTAGACAAATTTAAGACAAAAATTTTGGGATGGAGGGAGTACTATACTAGTATACTTATGCAGAGGCGTACATGCACCACTGTGTACTGGGCAGATGCAATGTATGTACCGTCCATGCGCGTTTGCCCTCCATTAACTTTGCAAGGATAAATATTGGAGCTGATGTGATCGATGTGCTTACATAATTGGCGGTGGCCGTGGGTTCTACACGCCGCCGCCAAGGGCCAAAGAGGAAAATGGACAGACAAGAGCTTTCGGCTTTGGCCATATATAGATTCCAAGATACTCCTATCAGCTAACCCCACTCATCCAACTGATGGCAATAGCAGGCCTTGAATAATACTAATAATAAGTTAAACATCTCGATCTCCATATAAGACCGAAGAATTAAGAAGCCAAAGAGTCTCCATCTCTGCTGATCGTCGCGCGCATTTTTCTCAAGAGGCGATCGCCAGTAATACGTTAGCTCTTTTTTAGACACAGTAATACGTTAGCCGTTTTGGGGGGAGTGCTATCTCGGGACGATTCCAACGGGCCGGCCCAAGACCGTCTTCCCCTTGCTCGACGACCCGTCTGAATATATATTTTTGCAGCTGGCAGCGCAGTAAACAACTGAGGCCCTGTACAATGCAAGATGCTTGGGATAGATGCTTAGAGAAATAAATCAGTTTTTCTCTAAGCACCGGTGCTTATTTGTAGAGGGTAGACGCTTAATTAAGCGTCTGTCCTATAGAAATAAGCACCGGTGCTTAAGAAAAACTCAGTTTATTTTACTAAGCATTTCCCTAAGCACCTCCCATTGTACAAGGCCTCAACATGACTGGTGGAGGCCCTCGGCGGGCAGGGTATGGCAGCCGCCATACCTTGAACCTGGTGCAGCCACAAAACAGGTAAAGAGGCCGCTGGCCTGATGGGCCGACACACACATGCACGAGTTGGGACAGGAATCGGTCGAGCTCGATTCCATCAAGCGCCCATGCACACGACGCCCACGCAACCGATGAACCCTAAGAAGCTAGCGCAGCGACAGCGGCTGGTCAAGTCACGAGGACCAGGCGGGCGACTGGCGACGGGGTAGGCTACGTCGGTGGCGGGCTGGGGGCTTAGAGGGCGGCGGCAGCAAGCTCCAGCGACGGCAGCAAGCTCCAGCAGTTCGGGCCATAAGATGGGAAACAAGGGGAAGGGGCCAGCAAATCCAAAGGAAAGGGTTATGGCAATTGTTAACAGCAGCTTGAATCTAATCAGATTTTAGTGACAAATTGATGCTGTGGATTACATATTTGACAAGGTATTTTGAAGTAATTGGTAGTGGAAGCAGCTCAAAATCAAATCCAAGCACCCACGAAAGTGTTAATGTTTCAGGACAGGACATACCACTCATCAAGATCAAGTCACTTCCATCGAAACATGTCTACATTATGGGTATGTTTTAGGTTAATGTTTCGGGACATGCCATTAATAGCTTCATTATGGGTATGTTTTAGATTCTTTTTCTATTGAAACATGTCTACATTTTCATTGCATTTGATTTTTCGTTTGTAGTGTGTATTGACTCTTTCAATTTGCATCAAAAGAATTCTTTCTTTAAGACTTCGCCACACCTTAAAAAAAAATTCGTCCTCCGCCTCTGGGCATGACCCTTTCACATTTGATTCAACCTGACTAGTATCAGTTTCTTATCTGTCACGCAAGGCTATCTCGTGGCCGTCACTTAGTATAGTCTATACGTACGTGACTATTAGAGGAAGGGCTATGCGGGGGAGTGCATGGGCATGGCTGCTTCTGATATGATGAGTGACGCGTGATGTTGATAAGTTTGGTGTGAGCCTTCGGTGTCGTGACAGTCAACGGATAACTTTGATGATTTTAAATGCGGGGGAACGGAAATGTGGCCACATGATAGATATTGCAGCTCGCCCGGAGGAGTCAGTTTTCTGTAGCTGAACGGTACATCAGAGTGTCCTCGTCAGCTGAGGGCATCTCTGTGCGTCGGCGCTTGGGTCAACTTCTTCTGTCCATTGACAGGTCTGGGTTGGACCAGGGAGCCGACGGCCGGCGAGTGGTTTCCGTGCTGCCCGTCGGGGCGCTGAAGGCAGTAGAGATAGGAGAAACCGGAGCAGCAGCTTGAGAGAGAATCACGGAGATAGTTTTATTTACTAGAAGAGAAAGTGAGCGCCGAACGGACGGCACCTCCGCGTTCAGCGTATGTACGGCTCAATGACGTCTTCTTGTTGATCCAGCAAGCGAGGAAGGAAAAGTAGATGGGATCTCAACCAGCACGACGGCATGGTGGAGATGGTGGTGGAGCAATCCTAGCAGGGCTTCGCCAAGCGCCTCCGGAACTACGAACAAGGAAGAACGGGAGAGAGAGGAGGCCGTAGGGCGTGAGAATTGTTGTGTCTAGCCCTTGCGCCTCCTCCCCACTATATATAGGGGTGTTGGAGGGCTGGGGGCGCAGCCCTAGCCTCTCCTCCAAGGAGGGGAGGCGGCCAAAGGGGGAGGAGTGCCCTCCAAGCCAAGTGGAGGGCCCTCCCCCTTAGGGTTTTCCTTCCCCTAGGCGGATGGGCCTTAGGGGGCTGGTGCGCCTGGCCCAATAAGGCTAGGACGCCCCCCCCCCCCTACAACCCATGAACGCCCTAGGTTCTGGAGGGACCCTTCCAGACTCCTCCGAAACCCTACGGAACCTTCTAGAACCTTCTGAAAGCTTCCCGGTACAATACCGGTAAAACCCGAAACTTTTCCGGTAGCCAAAATATGACTTCCCATATATAAATCTTTACCTCCGGGATCTCATCCGGGACTCCGAACAACATTCGGTCACCAACGTGAATATCCCAATACTACTCTAGCGTCACCGAACATTAAGCGTGCGGACCCTACGGGTTCGAGAATAATGTAGACATGACCGAGACACCTCTACGGTCAATAACCAATAGCGGGACCTGGATGTCCATATTGGTTCCCACATATTCTACGAAGATCTTTATCGGTCGAACCTCGATGCCAAGGATTCAACTAATCCCGTATGCAGTTCCCTTTGTCCATGGGTATGTTACTTGCCCGAGATTCGATCGTCGGTATCTCCATACCTAGTTCAATCTCATTACCGGCAAGTCTCTTTACTCATTCCGTAATACAAGATCTCGTGGCTAACTCCTTAGTCACATTGCTTGCAAGCTTATTGTGATGCTGTATTACCTAGTGGGCCCTGTACCTCTCCGTCATACGGAGTGACAAATCCCAGTCTTGATCCATGCCAACTCAACAGACACCCTCGGAGATACCTGTGGAGCATCTTTATAGTCACCCAGTTACGTTGCGACGTTTGATACACACAAGGTACTCCTCCGGTGTCAGTGAGTTGCATGATCTCATGGTCATAGAAACAGATACTTGACATGCAGAAAACGATAGCAGTAAACTTGATACGATCATATGCTACACTTATAGTTTGGGTCTTGTCCATCACATCATTCTCCTAATGATGTGATCCCGTCATCAAATGACAACTCATGTCTATGGCTAGGAAGCCATAGCCATCTTTGATCAACGAGCTAGTCCGGTAGAGGCTCACTAGGGACATATTGTTGTCTATGTATCCACACATGTATTTGAGTTTCCAGTCAATACAATTATAGCATGGATAATAAACGATTATCATGAACAAGGAAATATAATAATAACCACTTTATTATTGCCTCTAGGGCATATTTTCAACAGTCTCCCACTTGCACTAGAGTCAATAATCTAGTATTACATGGTAATGAATCTAACACCCATAGAGTTCTGGTGTTGATCATGTTTCGCCCGTGGAAGAGGTTTAGTCAACGGATCTGCCACATTCAGATCCGTATGTACTTTGCAAATGTTTATGTCCTCCTCCTTGATCGCATCGCGGATGGAATTGAAGCGTCGCTTTATGTGTCTCGTCCTCTTGTGAAACCTTGGTTCCTTGGCCAGAGCAATGGCACCAGTGTTGTCACAGAATAGAGTCATTGGGTCGAGTGCACTGGGCACAACTCCAAGATCTGTCATGAACTGCTTCATCCAGACACCTTCATTCGCTGCCTCCGAGGCATCTATGTACTCCACTTCGCATGTAGAATTAGCTACCACGCTTTGCTTGGAACTGCACTAGCTTACCGCTCCCCCATTCAGAATATATATGTATCCAGTTTGAGACTTAAGAGTCATCCGGATCAGTGTTAAAGCTTGCATCGACGTAACCCTTTACGACGAGCTCTTGATCACCTCCATAAACGAGAAACATTTCCTTAGTTCTTTTCAGGTACTTAAGGATATTCTTGACCGCTGTCCAGTGTTCCACTCCTGGATCACTTTCAAACCTTCCGGCCATACTTATGGCAAGGCTGACATCTGGTCTTGTGAACAACATCGCATACATGATAGAGCCTACGGAAGAAGCATACGGGATGACAATCGTCTTTTCTCTATCCTCTATAGTCGCTGGGCATTGAGTCTTACTCAACTTCACACCTTGCAAAACAGGCAAGAATCCCTTATTTGGACTGATCCATTTTGAACTTCTTCAAAATCTTATCAAGGTATGTGCTTTGTGAAAGTCCTATTAAGCGTATCGATCTATCTCTATAGATCTTGATGCCCAATATATAAGCAACTTCACCGAGGTCTTTCATTGAAAAATTCTTATTCAAGTATCAATTCATTGAAACGCTATAGAGCTCCCACTCACTCTCTTGTAAATGCAAACTTCTCCATAAACTTGTACAAACCCAAACGCTTTGATCACCTCATCAAAGCAAAGATTCCAACTCCGAGATGCTTGCACCAGTCCATAAATGGATCGCTGGAGCTTGCACACTTTGTCAGCATTCTCTGGATCAAAAAAACCTTCTGGTTGCATCATATACAACTATTCCTTAAGGAAACCGTTAAGGAACGTTGTTTTGACATCCATCTGCCAGATTTCATAATCGAAAAATGCAGCTATTGTCAACATGATTCTGACGGACTAAAGCATCGCTACGGGTGAGAAAGTCTCATCGTAGTCAACTCCTTGAACTTGTGAAAACCCCTTTTGCCACAAGTCGAGCTTTATAGACGGTGACATTACCGTTCGCGTCCATCTTCTTCTTGAAGATCCATTTATTCTGAATGGCCTTTCGCCCTTCAGGTAATACTTCCAAAGTCCATACTTTGTTTTCATACATGGATCCCATCTCGGATTTCATGCCCTCTAACCATTTGTCGGAATCCGGGCCCACCATCGCTTCTCCATAGCTCGTAGGTTCATCGTTGTCCAACAACATGACCTCTAAGACAGGGTTACCGTACCACTCAGGAGTAGTACGTATCCTTGTCGACCTATGAGGTTCGATAGTAACTTGATCCGAAACTTCATGATCACTATCATTAGCTTCCTCTTCAACTGACATAGGTGCCACAGAAACATCTTTCTGTGTTGTGCTACTCTCTGGTTGAAGTAAAGGTTCAACAACCTCATCAAGTTCTATCTTCCTCCCACTCAATTCTTTCGAGAGAAACTCTTTCTCGAGAAAGGACTCATTCCTAGCGACAAACACTTTGCCCTCGGATCTGAGATAGAAGGTATACCCATTTGTCTCCTTTGGGTATCCTATGAAGATGCATTTGTCCGCTTTGGGTTCGAGCTTTTATGGCTGAAGCCTTTTGACATAAGCATCGCAGTCCCAAACCTTAATAAACGACAGCTTAGGTTTCTTGCCAAACCATATTTCATACGGTGTCGTTTCTACGGACTTAGATGGTGCCCTATTTAAAGTGAATGCAGTTGTCTCTAATGCATAACCCCAAAACGAGAGTGGCAAATCGGTAAGAGACATCATTGAACGCACCATATCCAATAAGGTACGATTACGACATTCGGACACACCATTACGCTGTGGCGTTCCAGGCGGCGTCAGTTGTGAAACAATTCCACATTGTCTTAAGTGATTGCCAAACTCATAACTCAGATACTCTCCCCCTTGATCAGATAGTAGGAATTTAATTTTCTTGTTACGATGATTCTCAACTTCATTCTGAAACTGATTGAACTTTTCAAACGTTTCAGACTTATGATTCATTAAGTAAATATACCCATATCTACTCAAATCATTGGTGAAGGTGAGAAAGTAACGATATCCACCGCGCGCATCAACACTCATAGGACCGCACACATCAGTATGTATGATTTCTAACAAGTCACTTGCCCGTTCCATTTTTCCAGAAAACAGGGTTTTAGTCATCTTGCCCATGAGGCATGGTTCGCATGTGTCAAGTGATTCAAAATCAAGTGACTCCAAAAGTCCATCAGCATGGAGTTTCTTCATGCGCTTTACACCAATATGACCTAAGCGGCAGTGCCACAAGAAAGTGGTACTATCATTATCACCTCTACATCTTTTGGCATCAATGTTATGAACATGTGTATCATCACTATCGAGATTCAATAAGAATAAACCCCTCATAATGGGTGCATGACCATAAAAGATATTACCCATATAAATAGAACAACAATTATTCTCTAATTTAAATGAGTAACCGTCTCGTATTAAGCAAGATCCAACTATAATGTTCATGCTCAACGCAGGCACTAAATAACAATTATTCAGGTTTATTACTAATCCCGATGGTAATCGAAGAGCGAGCGTGCCGACGGCGATCACATCAACCTTGGAACCATTTCCCATGCGCATCGTCACTTCGTTCTTCGCCAGCCTTCGTCTATTCCGTAGTTCCTGTTTAGAGTTGCAAATGTGAGCAACTGCACCGGTATCAAATCCCCAGGCACTACAACGAGAGCTGGTAAGGTACACATCAATAACATGTATATCATATATACCTTCCAGTGGCCAGTTCCCTTGCAATAGAAGCACTCAGTTTCTGGCTTGGGTCCAGCCTTGAGTTTCTTCACGGGAGGAGCAACTGCTTTGCCACCCTTCTTGAAGTTTCCCTTCTTTCCCTTGCTCTTCTTGAAACTAGTGGTTTGATTGACCATCAACACTTGATGCTTCTTCTGGATGCCTGACTCAGCGACTTTCAGCATCGCGAACAGCTCGGAGACTGACTTGTTCATCCCTTGCATGTTCTAGTTCAACACAAAGCTCTTGTAGCTAGGTGGTAGCGATTGAAGAATTCTGTCAGTGACCGCCTCAGGTGGGAGCTCAACTCCCAACTCAGCCAGACGATTGTAATACCCAGACATTCTGAGTATGTGCTCACTGACAGACCCGTTCTCCTCCATCTTGCAGGCATAGAACTTATCGGAGGTCTCATACCTCTCGATCCGGGCATTCTACTAAATAATAAACTTCAACTCATGGAACATCTCATATGCTCCATGACGTTCAAAATGCCTTTGAAGTCCCAGTTCTAAGCCATACAACATGGCGCACTGAACTATTGAGTAGTCATCAACACGCGACTGCCAGGCGTTCACAACGTCCAGAGTTGCTGGAGGGGGTGGCGCACCAAGCGGTGCATCAAGGACATAAGACTTTTGGGCAGCCGTGAGGATAATCCTCAGATTACGGGTCCAGTCCACAAAGTTGCTTCCATCATCTTTCAGCTTAGCTTTCTCTAGGAACGCATGGGTTCTGGCCTTGAAGGGATTGTAAATCTTTGTGTACTGGATCAGCTTGATTCAGGTTGATTAATATAAATCCTTTTTCCCCCGCAAAAGAAAAGAAGAGAAAGTGAGTGGGTTCTGAAAGAAAAGAGTGGCCCGGTGTCTCGACTGGCTTGTTGATGGTCTGAAGACTATGCGGCGCAGCTGCAGATGTAAGGCCTAGCCCATCACAAGCAAGGCTGGCCCCATAACTCCATCGTTCCTTCTTTTTCCATGTCGCTCTGAGAAAAATAACCTTGCTGATATTGTTGTGAAGAAATAACCGACTGTCCCATGTTCAAACAAAAACAGTTTTTCAACAGGTTTAAGAGAAACAAATTAGAACTATGTTTTTTTACATATTTTAAAAAATGTTCATGAATAAAAAAATCAAACTAAAAAATGTTAGTGAATTTAAAAATTATCGATTAATTTGAAAAATAATTAAAATCCAATGATGTATGTAAATTTTAAAAATATTCAATTTTAGTAAAAAGTTTGTGAATTAAAAAATGTTCACAAATCATATAATGTTCCTGAATTTCTGAACAATGTCTAAAAATACTATTCATCAGCTTAATAAAATTTGAATATTAAAAATGTTCATGAATTGAAAAAATTTAAGTAAATTTTAAATTATTCATGATTAAAAAAATGATGCAAAATGTACTCCTTTGCAGTTGCCATGTACAAGGGCATGTATAGTGGTTGATAATGTAGTCTTATCTTAAGCTTGCCATGTAATATTGAGATGGCAATAAAAATAAGATGCACAATGAGTTATCTCTATGTCATATCTCTAGTAACCATATATACCTAAACATATGGTGTGATATTATTGTTAAAAGATCATTTGTTAACTAAGAAGAAGGCAAGCAGTGGCGGACCTAGAATCTCAACTTTGGGGGTGCCACGGTTCAGAGTTTACACTAAACATCGCCATAATATCATGGCACCCACGGCATCCCCACTAGATCTACCCCTGAACGCAAGCCTTATTCCTAGTTTCTCTCTCGTCCACCTCAATATTTATCCTACATGGCATTCACAAGATAACACCATAGTACACACCCTAAGATTCACCCAGGTGCGAAACAAAAACTGTGTAACTAGGAGTGCCGCTATCTACGATCTTTTCCCGGTGAGAGCAGAGAGTCCATGGGAATATCCTATTTCCGCCGGTTGTGGGAATCAGTTCGTAAATACTACAAAACACCCCACCAGCACCACCCCAACCCTTGAATGTGCTTTAGGTAATGGATAACCCATGTAGACACATCTCTTCCTGATTTTGGCAACCATCCACCCAGTTTTTCCGTCCTTGTTTTTGCATTGATTTGTACCCTTGATATGTTAGTTTCATTGAACCATCCGAATCCAATCATGAAAAAAAATGGTGAAGATCATGGACATACCTTTACTCAGAGGAGAGCTGTTGATAATGAGTTGTATTATGACATAGTTACGGATCCTTGATCTGTTATACCCTTTCCCAGAAGCAGAAGGAGGCATGAGGAATTAGTAGAAGATCTTATCTCCCATCCCTATCCCGCAAGCACATGAAGGAAGAAATACATAGGAGACAATGAATATAGATGGAACCGGATTTCTCTTTCTCTTATTCATATAAATTGATACGTGGGTTACTTTTATAGATATGAGATAACCTTTGAGCTTTTGGCTCTATCCCTTCAAATTCGAGACTTACTTTGGTATATAAGCCCACTAGATATTACTGTTATACTCCTAGCAGATTTAACCTCTTGGCATTTGCTAAGACAGCTGGTTAATGGGGCCTCGATCATCACCACAAAATCGATCAAATCCCGTCAAACAAAGTTGGTGAAAGTAAAAACATTGTTCAATAGTACTCCCTCTGTAAGCAAAAATATAACGTTTCAGTTATCCAAAACGTCTTATATTTGCTTACGGAAGGAGTATGAGCGAATGACATGAATTATGGTATTCAGAAAAAAAACCAACATGGATTATGGAATTCGATGGATTGATGACACTGATGTGAGAGCACTACACTAGACCACGCTCTCGAAGGTACAACGACTAGATGGTAGGAATTAGACAAAAAAGGCTCGTGCCCCGCTTTATATATAAAGCAACGACCATACAACTCACGCCACACTACCATAAACACACTCAAGGCTAGATACAATGGTGCTAAGAACAGCTACACACGAAACTGCGCCTGACGAGCCGTGAACTCCAAAACAGCGCCTTCAGGAAGGTAATGGCACCGAAGCGCCGCTGCTGCTTGATCCAAAGGATCATGGGTTTTACCCGGAGCTATCCGAAGGAGGAGAGTAGCAGCGAAGATGCCATCATGAAGGGAACGACATCCTCATACACCGTCGTCGGCCCGCACTCCCTGCCTCCAAGACCACGAGCAATCGCCGAACACCGACCATCACGCTGTCCACACGGGCATGACCGCTGCTCCGCACCAAAGCCGCGAGCCCCGCCAGCAAGCACTGCGACTCTCACGATCTCACCACCAGGGTCGCTGCCCCTGCATCCCAGACCTCCCTTCCGCCGTCACCAATGCACCCGGACTCCAACAACCGGTGAAGGGGAGAAGGCATCACCTAGAGCCCCAAAGCCAGCACCTTGGTGAGGACAGGCCCAGCGGGTCCGAGTAGGGCAGGGGAAGAGGATGGCGGCCGCCATGAGTTGTCTCTAATTCATAAACCCATAACGATAGTGGTAGATCGGCAAGAGACATCATAGAACGCGCCATATCCAATAAGGTACGATTACGATGTTCAGACACACCATTACGCTGTGGTGTTCCAGGTGGCGTCAACTGTGAAACAATTCCACATTGTCTTAAGTGATTGCCAAACTCATAAGTCAGATATTCTTCCCCTTGATCGGATCGTAGGAATTTAATCTTCTTGTTACGATGATTCTCAACTTCACTCTGAAATTGCTTGAACTTTTCAAACGTTTTAGACTTATGCATTATTAAGTAAATATACCCATATCTACTCAAATCATCGGTGAAGGTGAGGAAATAACGATATCCACCGCGCGCGTCAACACTCATCGGACCGCACACATCAGTATGTATGATTTCCAACAAGTCACTTGCCCATTCCATTGTGCCGGAAAACGGGGTTTTAGTCATCTTGCCCATAAGGCATGGTTCACATGTGTCAAGTGATTAAAAATCAAGTGACTCCAAAAGTCCATCAGCATGGAGTTTCTTCATGCGCTTTACACCAATATGACTTAAGCAGCAGTGCCACAAGTATGTGGTGCTATCATTATTAACTTTGCATCTTTTGGCATCAATATTATGAACATGTGTATCACTACGATCAAGATTCAATAAACAATTCACATTGGGTGCATGACCATAGAAGGTATTATTCATGTAAACAGAATAACCGTTATTCTCTGACTTAAATGAATAACCGCATTACAATAAACACGATCTCATCATGTTCATGCTCAACGCAGACACCAAATAACATATATCTAGGTTTAGCACTAATCCCGAAGGTAGAGGGAGCGTGCGATGGTGATCACATCAACCTTGGAAACACTTCCATCATACATCGTCACCTCGCCCTTAGTTAGTCTCCGTTTATTCCGTAGCTTTTGTTTCGAGTTACCAATATTAGCAACTGAACCGGTATCTAATACCCAGGTGCTACTAGGAGTACTAGTAATGTACACATCAATAACACGTATATCAAATATACTTTTGTTGAAGTTGCCAGCCTTCTCATCTACCAAGTATTTGGGGCAGTTCTGCTACCAGTGACCGTTCCCCTTACAATAGAAGCACTTAGTCTCGGGTTTGGGATCAACCTTGGGCTTTCTTCACTGGAGCGGCAACTGGCTTGCCATTCATGAAGTTTCCCTTCTTGCCCTTGCCCTTCTTGAAACCAGTGGTCTTGTTAACCATCAACACTTGATGCTCCTTCTTGATTTCTACCTTCGCGGCCTTAAGCACCGTGAACTGCTTCGGGATCATCTCCATCCCTTGCATGTTATAGTTCATCACGAAGCTCTAGTAGCTTGGTGATAGTGACTGAAGAACTCTGTCAATCACTATCTTATCTGGAAGATTAACTCCCACTTGATTCAAGCGATTGTAGTACCCAGAAATTCTAAGCACATGCTCACTGGCTGAGCTATTCTCCTCCATCTTGTAGGCAAAGAACTTGTTAGAGGTCTCATACCTCTCAACATGGGCATGAGCCTAAAATACCAATTTCAGCTCTTGGAACATCTCATATGTTCCATGGCGTTCAAAACGTCTTTGGATCCCCGATTCTAAGCCGTAAAGCATGGCGCACTAAACTATCAAGTAGTCATCAGAACGTGTCTGCCAGATGTTCACAACATCCATAGATGAGGCTAGAGGGGTTGGCACACCGAGCGGTGCATCAAGGACATAAGCCTTCTGTGCAGCAGTGAGGATAATCCTCAAACTACGGACCTAGTCCGCATAATTGCTTACAATATCTTTCAACTTAGTCTTCCTCTAGGAATGTATTAAAACAGGGAGCTACAGCGCGAGCTATTGATCTACAACATAATTTGCAAAGACAACTTAGACTATTGTTCATGATAATGAGTTCAATTAATCATATTACCTAAGAACTCCCACTCAAATCAACATCCCTCTGGTTGTTCGAGTGTAACATGATCCAAATTCACCAACCCAAGTCCGATCATCACGTGAGATGAGGTGGTTTCAATGGTGAACATCTCCATGTTGATCATATCTACTATATGACTCATGCTCGGCCTTTTGGTCTCTTGTGTTCCGAGGCCATGTCTGTACATGCTAGGCTCGCCAAGTTTAACCCAAGTGTTCCGCATGTGCAAAAATGGCTTGCACCCGTTGTATGTGAACGTAGAGTCTATCACACCCGATCATCATGTGGTGCTTCGAAACGACGAACTTTCACAACGGTGCACACTTGGGGAGAACACAATTTTATCTTGAAATTTTAGTGAGGGATCACCTTATAATGCTACCGTCGTCCTAAGCAAAATAAGATGCATAAAAGGATTAACATCACATGCAAATCATAAGTGACATGATATGGCCATCAACTTGTGCTTTTGATCTCCATCTCCAAAGCACCGGCATGATCTCCATCGTCACCGGCATGACACTGCTACTTCTTGAGCTTGCGTTGGTTTTTTCCCTGAAGAGGAAAGGGTGATGCAGCAAATTAGAGATAAGTATTTCGCTCAGTTTGAGAACCAAGGTATCAATCCAGTAGGAGACAACGCACAAATCACCGAATACCTGCACAAACAATCAAACAACTTGCACCCAGCACGATAAAGGGGTTGTCAATCCCTTCACGGTTACTTGCAAAAGTGAGATCTAATAGATATAGATGAAACTAAATAAAAGATAAAGTAAATATTTTTGGTTTATAGATCGGAAAGTAAAAGATTGCAAAATAGTAGATCGAAAACTAATATGGTAGATTGGAAACTTATATGATGGAAAATAGACCCGGGGGCCATAGGTTTCACTAGAGGCTTCTCTCAAGATAGCAAATAATACGATGGGTGAGCAAATTACTGCCGAGCAATTGATAGAAAAGCACAAAGTTATGACGATATCTAAGTCAATGATCATGAATATAGGCATCACGTCCGTGTCAAGTAGACCGAAACGATTCTGCATCTACTACTATTACTCCACACATCGACCGACTCCTGCCTGCATCTAGAGTATTAAGTTCATGAAGAACAGAGTAACGCATTAAGTAAGATGACATGATGTAGAGGAATAAACTCAAGCAATATGACAAAAACCCCATCTTTTTATCCTCGATGGCAACAATACAATACGTTCCTTGCTGCCCCTACTGTCACTGAGAAAGGACACCGCAAGATTGAACCCAAAGCTAAGAACTTCTCCCATTGCAAGAAAAACCAATCTAGTTGGCCAAACCAAACCGATAGTTCGAAGAGAATTACAAAGATATCAAATCATGCATAAAGGAATTCAGAGAAGATTCAAATAATATTCATAGATAAGCTGATCATAAATCCACAATTCATCGGATCTCGGCAAACACACCGCAAAAAAGTATTACATCGAATAGATCTCCAAGAACATCGAGGAGAACATGGTATTGAGAATCAAAGAGAGAGAAGAAGCCATCTAGCTACTAGCTATGGACCCGTAGGTCTGAGGTAAACTACTCACGCTTCAACAGAAGGGCAATAGAGTTGATGTAGAAGCCCTCCGTGATCGAATCCCCCTCCGGCAGGGTGCCGGAAAAGGTCCCTAGATGGGATCTCACGGGTACAGAAGGTTGCGGCGGTGGAAAAGTGTTTTCGTGGATGCTTCTGGTGGTTTGGGAACATATGTGAATATATAGGCAAAACAATTAGGTCAGGAGGGTCACGGGGGGCCCACAAGGCAGGGGCGCGCCCTACCCCCCCTGGGCACGTCCTCCACCCTTGTGGCCGCCTCGTGGCTCCTCCGACTTCATCTCGAAGTCTCCTGGGTGTCTTTTGGTCCAAGAAAAATCATCGCGAAGATTTTATTCCGTTTGGACTCCGTTTGGTATTCCTTTTCCACGAAGCTAAAAAACAAGGAAAAAACATAAACTGGCACTGGGCTCTAGGTTAATAGGTTAGTCACAAAAATAATATAAAATAGCAT
The DNA here is from genome assembly GCA_011799875.1 of Thinopyrum elongatum. Taxonomy (NCBI): domain Eukaryota; kingdom Viridiplantae; phylum Streptophyta; class Magnoliopsida; order Poales; family Poaceae; genus Thinopyrum; species Thinopyrum elongatum. The sequence continues at coordinate 568,509,098 of CM022300.1, read as the reverse complement.
ATCAATGCATATAAAACATCCAAAACAGATAATATAATAGCATGGAACAATAAAAAATTATAGATACCTTGGAGACGTATCAAGCATCCCCAAGCTTAATTCCTGCTCGTCCTCGAGTAGGTAAATGATAAAAACAGAATTTTTGATGTGGAATGCTACCTAACATCCTTATCCATGTAATTTTCTTTATTGTGGCATGAATGTTCAGATCCATAAGATTCAAAACAAAAGTTTAGTATTGACATAAAAACAATAATACTTCAAGCATACTAACAAGGCAATTATGTCTTCTCAAAATAACATGTCCAAAGAAAGCTTATCCCTACAAAATCATATAGTCTGGTTATGCTCCATCTTCATCACACAAAATATTCAAATGATGCACAATCCCGATGACAAGCCAAGCAATTGTTTCATACTTTTGATGTTCTCAAACTTTTTCAACTTTCACGCAATACATGAGCGTGAGCCATGGACATAGCACTATAGGTGGAATAGAATATGGTGGTTGTGGAGAAGACAAAAAAGAAGGAGATAGTCTCACATCAACTAGGCGTATCAACGGGCTATGGAGATGCCCATCAATAGATATCAATGTGAGTGAGTAGGGATTGCCATGCAACGGATGCACTAGAGCTATAAGTTTATGAAAGCTCAAAAGAAAACTAAGTGGGTGTGCATCCAACTTGCTTGCTCATGAAGACCTAGGGTAATTTGAGGAAGCCCATCGTTGGAATATACAAGCCAAGTTCTATAATGAAAAATTCCCACTAGTATATGAAAGTGACAACATAGGAGACTCTCTATCATGAAGATCATGGTGCTACTTTGAAGCACAAGTGTGGTAAAAGGATAGTAACATTGTCCCTTCTCTCTTTTCTCTCATTTTTTTTATTTGGGCCTTCTCATTTTTTTTGGCCTCTTTTTTTTCGTCCGGAGTCTCATCCCGACTTGTGGGGGAATCATAGTCTCCATCATCCTTTCCTCACATGGGACAATGCTCTAATAATGAAGATCATCACACTTTTATTTACTTACAACTCAAAAATTACAACTCGATACTTAGGACAAAATATGACTCTATATGAATGCCTCCGGTGGTGTACCGGGATGTGCAATGAATCAAGAGTGAAATGTATGAAAGAATTATGAATGGTGGCTTTGCCACAAATACGATGTCAACTACATGATCATGCAAAGCAATATGACAATGATGAAGCGTGTCATAATAAAACGGAACGGTGGAAAGTTGCATGGCAATATATCTCAGAATGGCTATGGAAATGCCATAATAGGTAGGTATGGTGGCTGTTTTGAGGAAGGTATATGGTACCGGCGAAAGTTGCGCGGCACTAGAGAGGCTAGCAATGGTGGAAGGGTGAGAGTGCGTATAATCCATGGACTCAACATTAGTCATAAAGAACTCACATACTTATTGCAAAAGTCTATTAGTTATCGAAACGAAGTACTACGCGCATGCTCCTAGGGGGATAGATTGGTAGGAAAAGACCATCGCTCGTCCCCGACCGCCACTCATAAGGAAGACAATCAATAAATAAATCATGCTCCGACTTCATCACATAACGGTTCACCATACGTGCATGCTACGGGAATCACAAACTTTAACACAAGTATTTCTCAAATTCACAATTACTCACTAGCATGACTCTAATATTACCATCCCTATATCTCAAAACAATCATAAGGAATCAAACTTCTCATAGTATTCGATGCACTTTATATGAAAGTTTTTATTATATCCCTCTTGGATGCCTATCATATTAGGACTAAATTTATAACCAAAGCAAATTACCATGCTGTTTAAAGACTCTCAAAATAATATAAGTGAAGCATGAGAGTTCAACAATTTCTATAAAATAAAACCACCACCATGCTCTAAAAAGATATAAGTGAAGCACTAGAGAAAAATTGCCTAGCTCAAAAGATATAAGTGAAGCACATAGAGTATTCTAATAAATCATGATTCATGCGTGTCCCTCTCAAAAGGTGTGTATAGCAAGTATGATTGTGGCAAACTAAAAATGAAAGACTCAAAACATACAAGACGCTCCAAGCAAAACACATATCATGTGGTGAATAAAAATATAGCCTCAAGTAAAGTTACCGATAGACGAAGACGAAAGAGGGGATGCCTTCCTGGGCATCCCCAAGCTTAGGCTCTTGGTTGTCCTTGAATATTATCTTTGGGTGCCTTGGGCATCCCCAAGCTTAGGCTCTTGCCACTCCTTATTCCATAGTCCATCAAATCCTTACCCAAAACTTGAAAACTTCACAACACAAAACTCAACAGAAAATCTCATAAGCTCCGTTAGTATAAGAAAATAAATCACCACTTTTGGTACTGTTGTGAACTCATTATTTATTTATATTGGTGTAATATATACTGTATTCCAACTTCTCCATGGTTCATACCCCCCGATACTACCCATAGATTCATCAAAATAAGCAAACAACACAAAGAAAACAGAATCTGTCAAAAACAGAACAGTCTGTGAAGATCCAAATTGTTATAATACTTATGTAACTCCAAAAATTCTGAACAATTAGGAAAACATAGGAAATTTTTATATCAATCTCGTGTAAAAATATTCAGGGTTTTTAAACGCTCCACTGAATTATTAAAATTCTGTGACTGGACGCAAAATTTTCTGTTTTTCAGCAAGATCAAATCAACTATCACCGTAAGCCATCCCAAAGGTCTTACTTGGCACAAACACTAATTAAAACACAAAAACACATCTAACCAGAGGCTAGATGAATTATTTATTGCAAAACACCAAGGAAAAATATTGGGTTGTCTCCCAACAAGCGCTTTTCTTTAAAGCCTTTTTAGCTAGGCATGGAGATTTCGATGATGCTCACATGAAAGACAAGAATTGAAGCACAAAGAGAGCATCATAAAGCATGTGACAAACACATGTAAGTCTAACATACTTCCTATGCATAGGCATTTTATAAGCAAACAAATTATCAAGGCAAGCAAAAACTAGCATATGCAAAGAAGAAGAAAGAAACAATAGCAATCTCAACATAACGAGATGTAATTTAGTAACATGAAGATTTCCACAGCCATATTTTCCTCTCTCATAATAATTACATGTAGGATCATAATCAAATTCAACAATATAACTATCACATAAAATATTCTCAACATGATCCACATGCATACAAAGTTGACACTCTTCCAAAATAGTGGGATTATCATCAAATAAAGTCATGACCTCTCCAAACCCACTTTTATCAAAAATTTCATAAGATTGATCATACTCCAAAGTAGTGGGATCATTATATCCTAGAGTTGACACTCTTCCAAACCCACTTTCAATATTTTGCAAACATATTCATCATGAGGCTTAAATAAATTTTCAAGATCATAAGAAAAATCACCCCAATCATGATCATTGCAGCAAGTAGTGGACCTAGCAAAACTAGCATCCCCAAGCTTAGGGTTTTGCATATCATTAGCACAACTGACATTAATAGAATTTATAGTAGAACCATTGCAATCATGCTTTTCATCCAAGGAGCTATCGTGAATCACTTCATAGATTTCTTCTTTTAACACTTCATCACAATTTTCATATTCACGAATTTCAAGCAAAACTTCATAAAGATAATCTAGTGCACTCAAATCACTAGAAATTGGTTAATCATAATTGGATCTCTTAAAAAGATTAGCAAGTGGATGAGGATCCATAAACTTTTAGCAAGCGAAGATGCAAGCAAAAAGAAGGCACATGGTAACATAAGCAAACAAAAGATCGAACGGAAAGAAGGCAAACAAAAAGGCAAATCTTTTCAAAAATCGTTTTAGAAGTGGGGGAGAGGAAAACGAGAGGCAAATGGCGAATAATGTAATGCAAGAGATGAGAGTTTTATGATGGGTACTTGGTATGTCTTGACTTGGCGTAGATCTCCCCGGCAACGGCGCCAGAAATTCTTCCTGCTACTTCTTTAGCTTGCGTTGGTTTTTTCCTTGAGGAGGAAAGGGTGATGCAGCAAAGTAGAGATAAGTATTTCCCTCAGTTTGAGAACCAAGGTATCAATCCAGTAGGAGACAACGCACAAATCACCGAATACCTGCACAAACAATCAAACAACTTGCACCCAACATGATAAAGGGGTTGTCAATCCCTTCACGGTTACTTGCAAAAGTGAGATCTGATAGATATAGATGAAACTAAATAAAAGATAAAGTAAATATTTTTGGTATTTTTGGTTTATAGATCGGAAAGTAAAAGATTGCAAAATAGTAGATCGGAAACTAATATGGTAGATTGGAAACTTATATGATGGAAAATAGACCCGGGGGCCATAGGTTTCATTAGAGGCTTCTCTCAAGATAGCAAATAATACGGTGGGTGAAAAAATTACTGCTGAGCAGTTGATAGAAAAGCGCAAAGTTATGGCGATATCTAAGGCAATGATCATGAATATAGGCATCACGTCCGTGTCAAGTTGACCGAAATGATTCTGCATCTACTACTATTACTCCACACATCGACCGACTCCTGCCTGCATCTAGAGTATTAAGTTCATGAAGAACAGAGTAACGCATTAAGTAAGATGACATGATGTAGAGGAATAAACTCAAGCAATATGACGAAAACCCCATCTTTTTATCCTCGATGGCAACAATACAATACGTGCCTTGCTGCCCCTACTGTCACTGGGAAAGGACACCGCAAGATTGAACCCAAAGCTAAGCACTTCTCCCATTGCAAGAAAAACCAATCTAGTTGGCCAAACCAAACCAATAGTTCGGAGAGAATTACAAAGATATCAAATCATGCATAAAAGAATTCAGAGAAGATTCAAATAATATTCATAGATAAGCTGATCATAAATCCATAATTCATCAGATCTCGGCAAACACACCGCAAAAAAGTATTACATCGAATAGATCTCGAAGAACATCGAGGAGAACATGGTATTGAGAATCAAAGAGAGAGAAGAATCCATCTAGCTACTAGCTAGGGACCCGTAGGTCTGAGGTAAACTACTCACGCTTCATCGGAAGGGCAATAGAGTTGATGTAGAAGCCCTCCGTGATCGAATCCCCCTTCGGCAGGGTGCCGGAAAAGGTCCCTAGATGGGATCTCACGGGTACAGAAAGTTGCGGCGGTGGAAAAGTGTTTTCGTGGATGCTTCTGGTGGTTCAGGAACTTATGTGAATATATAGGCAAAAGAATTAGGTCAGGAGGGTCACGGGGGGGGGGGGCACAAGGCAGGGGCGTGCCCTACCCCCCTGGGCGCGTCCTCCACCCTTGTGGCCGCCTCGTGGCTCCTCCTACTTCATCTCCAAGTCTCGTGGGTGTCTTCTGGTCCAAGAAAAATCATCACGAAGATTTTATTCCGTTTGGTATTCCTTTTCCATGAAGCTAAAAAACAAAACAAAAACAAAAACTGACACTGGGCTCTAGGTTAATAGGTTAGTCCCAAAAATAATATAAAATAGCATATTAATGCATATAAAACATCCAGAACAGATAATATAATAGCATGGAACAATCAAAAATTTTAGATACGTTGGAGACGTATCAGACACCATGATCTCCATCATCATGATCACCATCATCATGTCGCCATCGGGGTTGTCACGCCAACCATGCTTCTACTATTATTACTATCGCTTAGCAATAAAGTAAAGCATTACATAGCGTTTAATGATTGACACGCAGGTCATACAATAATTAAAGACAACCCTATGGCTCCTGCCGGTTGCCGTATTCATCGACATGCAAGTTGTGATAAACTATTACGAAACATGATCATCTCATACATCAAATATATCTCATCATGCTTTGGCCATATCATATCACCACATACCCTGCAAAAACAAGTTAGATCTATTTATGTAGAAATAGACCCCATCGTTTTATCCTTAGTAGCAATGATACATACGTGTCGGTTCCCCTTCTGTCACTGGGATTAAGCACCGTAAGATCGAACCCACTACAAAGCACCTCTTCCCATTGCAAGATAAATAGATCAAGTTGGCCAAACAAAACCCAAATATCGGAGAAGAAATACGAGGCTATAAGCAATCATGCATATAAGAGATCAAAGAAGACTCAAATAACTTTCATGGATAAAAAGATAGATCTGATCATAAACTCAAAGTTCATCGGTTCCCAACAAACACACCGCAAAAAGAGTTACATCATATGGATCTCCAAGAGACCATTGTATTGAGAATCAAACAAGAGAGAGAAAGCCATCTAGCTACTAACTACGGACCCGTAGGTCTACAAAGAACTACTCACGCATCATCGGAGAGGCACCAATGGAAGTGGTGAACCCCTCCATGATGGTGTCTAGATTGGATCTGGTGGTTCTGGACTCTGCGGCGGCTGGAATTGATTTTCGTCGACTCTCCTAGGGTTTCTGGAATATTGGGGTATTTATAGAGCAAAGAGGCGGTTCGGGGGGCACCCGAGGTGGGCACAACCCACCAGGGCACGCCTGGGCCTCCAAGCGCGCCCTGGTGGGTTGTGCTCCCCTCGGAGCACCCCCCAGGCGCTTCTCGGCCCACTGGATGTCTTCTGGTCCAAAAAAAAATCCACAAAAAGTTACTACGTTTGGACTCCGTTTGGTATTGATTTCCTGCGATGTAAAAAACATGCAAAAAACAGCAACTGGCACTTGGCACTATGTCAATAGGTTAGTACCAAAAAATGATATAAAATGACTATAAAATGATTGTAAAACATCCAAGAATGATAATATAACAGCATGGAACAATCAAAAATTATAGATACGTTGGAGACGTATCAGCATCCCCAAGCTTAATTCCTGCTCGTCCTCAAGTAGGTAAATGATAAAAACAGAATTTTTGATGTGGAATGCTGCCTAACATGTCATCTCATATTCTTTCCATTATAGCATGGACATTTGGACTTTTATATGATTCAAAGCAATAGTCTAGTTTTTGACATGATGACTTAAATACTCAAGCATATCAACAAGCAACTATGTCTTTCAAAATATCAACGCTAAAATAAGTTATCCCTAGCCCATCATGCTCAACCATTGATCCATTCATGAAACACACTTGAATATTAACTACACCCATTGCTCAAGTACGATCATAGTGCCTCCTAGTTGGTGCTTTATAAGAGAAGATGGAGGCTCAAATTAAAAATAAAAATTGCATAAAGTAAAGAAAGACCCTTCGCAGAGAGAAGTAGGGATTTGTAGAGGTGCCAGAGCTCAAAGCGAAAAACTTAGAGATAAAAACATTTTGGGACGTGTGCTTTTCCCACCAACGAAAACGACTTAGAGTTCCCAACACTTTCCATGCTAGATATATCATAGGCGGTTCCCAAACAGAAAATAAAGTTTATTCCTTTTTCCACCATTTCTTTCACTTTCCATGGCTAGCCGTATCCACGGGTGCCCTCCATACCAACACTTTCCAAGGAATTTATTATTTGACAACATAAAGTAAATTCATTTTTCATTTCGGGACTGGGCATCCCTAATACCTTTGCCTTACTCTCGTGCAATGACAAGTGAATAAACACTCATCATGAGAATAACACATCTAGCATGGAAAATATTAGCCACCCCTCACCGCCTCGCGAGCGGTACGAACACACAAAAGAGAAGTTTATTTTGAAAATTAGAGATGGCACATACAAATTTGCTTAGAACGGCAAAAGAATACCGCATATAGGTAGATATAGTGGACTCATGTGGCAAAACTGGTTTAAAGGGTTTTGGATGCACAAGTAGTGATCATACTTAGTGCAAAATGAAGGCTAGCAAAAGATTGAGAAGCGACCAACCAAAAAACGAATAATCTCATAAGCGAGCATTAAGCATAATTAACACCGAATAATGCACCACAAGTAGGATATAATTTCATTGCACGACTATTGACTTTCGTGCTTGCATAGGGAATCACAAACCTTAACACCAATATTCTTACTAAAGCACAATTACTCATCAACATAACTCACATATCACATCATCATATCTCAAAACTATTACAAGGAATCAAGTTTATTTTGTCCAATGATCTTCATGAAAGTTTTTATTATATCCTTCTTGGATATCTATCACTTTGGAACTAATTTTCAGGTGTTGCTTTGAGAAGCTCAAACAAATATAAGTGAAGATCATGAGCATAATACTTCTTTCTCTCAAATTAATTTAAGTGAAGCAAGAGAGAATTTCTTAAAAAATTTACTAACTCCCAAATAAATCTAAGTGAAGCATGAGAGCATTTCTTTAAAAAATACTAAAGCATGCCGTGCTCAAAAAGATATAAGTGAAGCACTAGAGCAAATCCATAGCTCATAAAAATTTAAGTGAAGCATAGAGAGCAATTCTAACAAGTCATGGCATAATTTTGGCTCTCTCAAATATGTGTGTCCAGCAAGGATTCATAACTTTAGAACACAAAGCAAAACAAGCAAAGACTCATATCATACAAGACGCTCCAAGCAAAACTTATAGTATGTGACGAATAAAAATATAGCTTCGAGTAAAATACCGATGGTCGTTAGAAGAAAGAGGGGATGCCACTCGGGGCATCCCCAAGCTTAGTTACTTGCTTCTATTTGGATAATATCTTGGGATGCCATGGGCATCCCCAAGCTTAGGCTCTTCTTACTCCTTATTCCTTCATCCATCGTAAGATAACCCAAAACTTGAAAACTTCAATCACACAAAACTCAACAAAACCTTCGTGAGATCCGTTAGTATAAGAAAGCAAATCACTACTATAAGTACTGTAGGAAACCAATTCATATTTTATTCTTGCATTATATCTACTGTATTCCAACTTTTATATGGCAAAAACTCTTCAAAGAAAACCATAGAATCATCAAAACAAGCACACAACGCAAAGAAAATAGAATCTGTCAAAAACAGAACAATCTGTAGCAATCTGGATATTTAGAATACTTCTGTAACTCCAAAAATTCTGAAAAATTAGGACAACGTAAGCAATTTGTTTATTAATCTTCTTAAAAAAGAATCAACTCAAAATCACTCTTCTGTAAAAAATAAAAAATATTTTTGTGAGCGCAAAAGTTTCTGTTTTTCAGCAAGATCAAATCAACTATCACTCAAATCACCCCAAAGGCTTTGCTTGGCACAAACATTAATTTAAACCACAAAAACACATATAACCAGAGGCATAATTGGGTATTTTATTGATAACAGCAAGAAAACCAAAAAGCAAAAATATAGAAGTTGGGTTGCCTCCCAACAAGCGCTATCGTTTTACGCCCTTAGCTAGGCATAAGATTTTATTGATGCTCACATGAAAAATAATAATGAAAACACAAAGAGAGCATCATAAAACATGTGACAAACATATTTAAGTCTAACATATTTCCGATGCATAGGAATTTTATAGGAAAATAAATTAGCAAGACACGCAAGATCTAGCATATGCATGGAAGAAAACAATAGCAATCTCAACTTGGAGAGAGGTAATTTAGTAACATGAAAATTTCTACAACCATATTTCCCTCTCTCATAATAATTACATGTGGGATCATATTCAAACTCAACAATATAGCTATCACATAACATATTCTCTTCATGATCCACATGCATGCAAAGTTGACGCTCTTCCAAAATAGTGGGATTATCATCAAATAAAGTCTTGACCTCTCAAAGCCCACTTTTATCAAAAATTTCATAAGATTGAACACTCTCCAAATATGTGGGATTATTTTTACCTAAAGTTGACACTCTTCCAAACCCACTTTCAATATTATTGCAAACATTATTATCAATAACATATTCATCATGAGGCTTAAATAAATTTTCAAGATCATAAGAAGAATCACCCCAATCATGATCATTGCAATAAGTAGTGGACATATCAAAATTAGCATCCCCAAGCTTGGGGTTTTGCATATTATTAGCACAATTGACATTAATAGAATTTCTAATAACATCATTGAAATCAAGCTTTTCATTCAAGGAGCTATCATGAACCACTTCATAAATTCCTTCGTTTAACACTTCATCACAATTTTCAGATTCATAAATCTCAAGCAAAACTTCATAAAGATAATCTAGTGAACTCAATTCACTAGCAATTGTTTCATCATAATTGGATCTTTTGAAAATATTAGCAAGTGGATGAGGATCCATATCAATAGATTTTTAGCAAGCGAAGATGCAAGCAAATAGAAGGCACATGGCAACACAAGCAAACATGAGATCTGACGAGAAAAAGGCAAAAAAAAAAGGGCGAATAAAACGGCAAATTTTTGTGAAGTGGGGGAGAGGAAAACGAGAGGCAAATGGCAAATAATGTAAATTGCAAGGAGATGAGATTTGTGATTAGGAACCTGGTTGATGTTGATGATGTCTCCCCGGCAACGACGCCAGAAATTCCTTTTGATGCGACTTGAAGCTACGTCGGTATTTCCCCAAAGAGGAAGGGATGAAGCAGCACAACGGTGGTAGGTATTTCCCTCAGTGATGAAACCAAGGTTATCGAACCAGTAGGAGAACCAAGCAAGACTACATAAACAACACCTGCACACAAATAACAAATACTCGCAACCCGACGTGTAAAAGGGGTTGTCAATCCCTTTCGGGCAACGGCGCCAAAAATTGGCAAACGGACATGAGAGAGTAGTAAATATTGATAGATCGAACGCCAAATAAAATAAAGTGCAGCAAGGTATTTTTGTATTTTTGGTTTAATAGATCTGAAAATAAAAGTTGCAAATAAAGAAAAGAGCAAATAGCAAAATAGATCTTGAAAGCAAATATATTGGAAAAGAGACCCGGGGGCCGTAAGTTTCACTAGTGGCTTCTCCCGAGAAAAATAGCAAATGGTGGGTGAACAAATTACTGTTGGGCAATTGATAAAACCTCAAATAATCATGACAATATCCAGGCAATGATCATTATATAGGCATCACGTCAGTAGACCGACTCCTTCCTGCATCTACTACTATTACTCCACACATCGACCGCTATCCAGCATGCATCTAATGTATTAAGTTCATGGAGAAACGGAGTAATGCAATAAGAACGATGACATGATGTAGACAAGATCTATTTATGTAGAAATAGACCCCATCGTTTTATCCTTAGTAGCAACGATACATACGTGTCGGTTCCCCTTCTGTCACTGGGATCAAGCACCGTAAGATCGAACCCACTACAAAGCACCTCTTCCCATTGCAAGATAAATAGATCAAGTTGGCCAAACAAAACCCAAATATCGGAGAAGAAATACGAGGCTATAAGCAATCATGCATATAAGAGATCAAAGAAGACTCAAATAACTTTCATGGATAAAAAGATAGATCTGATCATAAACTCAAAGTTCATCGGATCCCAACAAACACACCGCAAAAAGAGTTACATCATATGGATCTCCAAGAGACCATTGTATTAAGAATCAAACGAGAGAGAGAAAGCCATCTAGCTACTAACTACGGACCCGTAGATCTACAAAGAACTACTCACGCATCATCGGAGAGGCACCAATGGAAGTGGTGAACCCCTCCATGATGGTGTCTAGATTGGATCTGGTGGTTCTGGACTTTGCGGCGGCTGGAATTGATTTTCGTCGACTCTCCTAGGGTTTATGGAATATTGGGGTATTTATAGAGCAAAGAGGCGGTTCGGGGGGCACCCGAGGTGGGCACAACCCACCAGGGCACGCCTGGGCCTCCAGGCGCGCCCTGGTGGGTTGTGCTCCCCTCGGAGCACCCCCCAGGCGCTTCTCCGGCCCACTGGATGTCTTCTGGTCCCAAAAAAATCCACAAAAAGTTTCGCTGCGTTTGGACTCCGTTTGGTATTGATTTCCTGCGATGTAAAAAACATGCAAAAAAGAGCAACTGGTACTTGGCACTATGTCAATAGGTTAGTACCAAAAAATGATATAAAAGGACTATAAAATAATTGTAAAACATCCAAGAATTATAATATAACAGCATGGAACAATCAAAAATTATAGATACGTTGGAGACATATCAGTGAGGCAGCTCCGGTGGCTCCAGCAGCGTCGTCAGGGACTAGCAGAGCACCACGAACACGCCTGGGTGGTCGGAGGGCGTCGATAATCGCCGGAGGAAGCAGGGCACCGAGGAGGGGTCGGCGGCGATCTCCGGTGAGGAACGGTGGCCAGAGGCCCACCTGGCCTGGCCGCTGCTATCTAGGAGGAGTTTGGGGGTTAGAGAAATGGGTTGGGGTGGTTGATTGAGCTCGGGAGGGCCTCTATATATAGGTGCGGGCGAGGGGGGATCGGGGTCGCCGGAGATGGCTCTGGAAGTGGCGAGCGGCGATGAACAGGGTCAGTGAGAGGGGAGAAACAGCCAGGGGCTCACACGACCACTGTGGAGGCACGCAGCCAAGCACAGGGCGCCGGAGGAGGACGAAAACAGGAGAACGGGCTCACTGTAGCCTCTGCTCCGTTGTGTCCGTGATCGCTGCGGCTCTTGCCGGCATCGGGGAGTGCCAGGGAGAGGTCAAGGGTGACGAGTCGAGGCAGCAGTAGGAGGAAGACAAGCTGGCTTGGGCGGAGGCGAGCGCACGGGCCGAACAGAGCCTCTGCCCAGAGCACGACAACAGCATGCCAGCACGCTTGGACGAACGCGGTCACCATGTGCACTGGCACTATGCGGTGTGCTCGAGAGGTAAAATCATGTTTGGGGTGTTTTCTTTGTAGTGCTAGGTCACCCCATGCTGCTGTATCACTGCCAGGCCGACCAGATGAAACTTGAGCTTCACAGCAAGTTTCTAGACAGAAGCTTGTGAGCTTGTTTGAGAAAGATCCAGAAAGAGTTAGGAGCTGATTCTTGGTGGTTAAGGTTTACTTAGGAAGGTCATTAACCCATAAAAGTTTCAGCTCAAGAGGATTTGTCAAAAAGGTACTTGCTTCACAATGTTCCATTTCTGACCAGAATAGAAAAGATTTTCTATAGCAAAAATATTCCACATGACCATGAAATATTTCTGCACAGGAAGTTGGGCCAAGGTCTAAAGAATATTTGGGAATTTTCTCAGATTTTTGTGGGCAAGAAAAATGATGGTTGCTTTGGAATAGAAGTGAAAATAGGGCTTTTTCATAGAGAAATGAATATTTTTCATTTAAGAAAAATATTCCCAATGCAATATTATGATATAACATAGGGCAAGAGATGTTTTTGAGGATGAGAGGAGTCACTTGGGTGAAAATCAAAGTAATGCCCAAGTGCTTAAGTCCAAATGAGTTGATTCAAAACTCAAATTCAATTCAAATTTGCAATAAAATCCAGGAAAAGAAAAAGGGCCAAAAACCAGGGTGTCACAAACCTCCCCCCTTAGGATGAATCTCATCCTCGAGATTCGGTTACTCAGGAAACAATTCAGGATATGTTGTCCTCAAAAAGTCTTCTCTTTCCTAGGTAGCTTCGCTTTCGGTATGGTGTTCCCACTGCACCTTGTAAAATTTAACTGACTTGCTGCAGGTGACCCTTTCCATCTCATCCAATATTCGGAACGGTTTTTCTTCATAGGTCAGATCCTTTGCAAGCTCTCGTTCTGCCATATCAGTCCGTTTCTCGGGCGGTTAGATACACCTTCGTAACTGTGATACGCGGAAGACATCTTGTATTTCTGACAGTTCGGGAGGAAGTTCCAATTGATATGCCACTGTGCCAACCTTGGACATAACCAGAAATGGGCCAACATATCTTGGTGCAAGCTTTCCCCGAATCTGAAATCTCTCGACTCCTTTCATGGGTGTGACTCGGAGGTAGACATATTCGCCAGGTTCAAAACTGATCGGTCGGTGTTTGGAATCATAGTAGCTCTTCTGTCGAGACTTGGCCAATTGCAGTCTGTCTCGGATTTCCCTGACTTGCTTCTCGGCTTCCATCATCAAGTCCGTCCTGAAGATACGACTGTCTCTGGTCTGGGACCAATTTAATGGGGTACGGCACTTCCCTCCATACAAGGCTTCATATGGTGACATCTTGAGACTGGTCTGATAGCTGTTGTTGTAGGAAAACTCCACGTAAGGCCGACTATCTTCCCATTTGGGTCCTTGTGCAAGGGCACATGCGTGCAGCATGTCTTCGAGTATCTGGTTTACTTGCTCCGTTTGCCCGTCTGTCTGAGGGTGATAAGCTGTGTTGTACTTCAATGTTGTCCCCAATGCTTGATGAAGACGTGACCAGAATGCCGAAGTGAAAAGAGAATCTCGGTCGGAAGTGATAGTTCTAGGCACTCCATGCAAACTGATGATTCTGGAGACATAGAGTTGAGCTAGTTGATCGGCATGGTATGTGGTCCAGATCAGAATGAAGTGGGCCACTTTTGTCAGCATGTCCACCACGACCCATACGGCATTGTTACCCCGAGGGGTTTTGGGAAGACCGGTGATGAAGTCCATGCAGACATCGTCCCATTTCCATTGCGGGATGGGTAATGGTTGAAGTAGCCCGGCGGGTTTCTGATGTTCCGCCTTCACCTTATTGCATATATCACAGCAGGCGACGAAATACGCAATATCCTTCTTCATTCCATCCCACCAAACTATTTGCCTGAGGTCTTCGTACATTTTGGTACCGCCTGGATGGATCGAGTACGAGGATTCATGCACCTCTGTTAATATCTTCTTCCTCAGATCTTCTACTTTGGGTACACATATTTGCCCTCGAAACCATAGAGTACCTTGCTCATCTATCAGTAAGTCTTGGTTCTTGCCCGCCTGCATACGGGTAATATTATGTTGCAGTAATGAATCGTCTGCCTGGGCCTTGCGAATATCTTCTTCAAGAGTGGGAGTGACTTCCAACATATTGGTGCAGTTAGCCTCAACAATGATCAGATTGAGCTGGGTCATTTCTTCTTGTAGTTCGGGAGGTAATGATTCCATTAAGGCATTCAATGCGGTGGGTTTGCAGCTGAGGGCATCGGCAACCACATTAGCTTTACCCGGGTGGTAATTTATACCGAGATCATAATCTTTGACCAACTCAAGCCATCTTCTTTGTCGGAGATTCAAATCGGGTTGAGTGAATATGTACTTGAGACTTTTGTGGTCAATGAATATTTGGCACCGCTTGCCAATGAGGTAATGCCTCCAAATTTTTTAAGGCATGCACAACTGCTGCTAGCTCCAAGTCATGAGTAGGATAGTTTCCTTCATGTGGTCGTAGCTGTTTGGATGCATAAGCTACAACCTTGCCATCTTGTATGAGCACGCATCCTAGGGCCCTTCGAGATGTGTTGCGGTACACGTCAAAGCTTCGATAAATGTCTGGAAGCATCAACACGGGTGCTGAAGTTAAACGAGTCTTCAATTCATTAAAGCTCTTCTCACAGTCTTCAGACCATATGAATTTTTGGTCTTTCTTGAGCAACTCTGTCATTGGCTTAGCAATCTTGGAAAAGCCTTCAATGAATCGACGGTAATAACCAGCAAGCCCCAGAAAACTTCTGATCTCTGTCACAGTCGTGGGTGCTGGCCATTTTAGCACATCCTTGACTTTGCTTGGATCCACAGCGATTCCTTCGGCAGAGAGAATATGCCCCAAGAACCCGACTTGCTTAAGCCAGAACTCACACTTGCTGAATTTTGCATATAACTGGTGGTCACGAAGCCTTTGCAATACTTCTCGGAGGTGTTGCTTATGCTCTTCTTCTCCTTTAGAGTATATGAGAATATCGTCGATGAAGACCACCACAAACTTGTCCAAGAAGTCCATGAACACTTTGTTCATATATGCATGAAGAAAGCAAGGGCATTTGTCAGACCGAACGACATAACTGTATATTCATATAGACCGTAACGAGTGGTGAATGCAGTCTTAGGAATATCTTCCTTCCTGATCTTGAGTTGATGGTACCCGGTCCTTAAATCAATCTTGGAAAAGATTTGCGCTCCATTAAGTTGATCAAACAAATCATCAATTCTGGGGAGCGGGTACTTGTTCTTGATAGTGACATCGTTGAGCTGGCGGTAGTCGACACACATCCGCAGACTACCATCTTTCTTATCCACATATATGGCAGGTGGTCCCCATGGTGAAGAGCTAGGGCGGATTTACCCTTTCTTGAGCATCTCGTCAAGTTGCTTTTTCAGCTCGACCAACTTGGATGAAGGCATCCGGTAATATTTCTTGTATATGGGTGCTGTTCCTGGCACAAGATCAATAGCAAACTCGAGCTCCCGATCTGGTGGCATTCCTGGCAATTCTTCAGGGAATACATCGGGAAACTCACTAACCACAGGAATTAATTTCATGCCTGAGGTTACGACTGTGAATATCATGTCCTTTTTAGGCATGGTTCTGCGAGCTACAAACTTCGTTGCTTGTCCTGCCGGGTTTATCAAAGTGACTTGTCTTGTTGCACAATTAATGCAGAACTGATGCTTTGTCAGCCAGTCCATTCCCAATATGACATCCAACCTTGAGGATTCAATTGCTACCAGGGTGGCGGGGAAAACAACTCCATGGACCTTGATTTCCAAGTCATGGAATACCACATTTGTTTTGAGCATGGATCCCGGGGATTGCACCATCATGCATTTATCAAGAAGAGAGCAAGAAAACTTGTTTTGGGCAACAAAACTCCATGAAATAAAGGAATGGGAAGCCCCCGAATCAAATAAAATTGTTGCAGGTATGTTATTAACAGGAAACATACCAATGACCACTTCGGGGTTTTCTTGGGCTTCCTCGGCGGAGAGATGATGCACCTAGCCTTGGATAAGCTCCTGCTCAGTGAAGGATTCCATGTGGTTGGCTTGAGGTTTGAGGGGTGCATTTGGCTTGCCGTTCTTTGGACACTGCCTCGCATAGTGTCTGGTCTGTCCACAAGAGAAACATGCGTTGCTACGCTGACAGTCCTCCCGGACAGGGTTGGTCACAATATTCTTGACTTGGTTGTTGGTCTTGTTGGTATCCTGCTGCCATGTTGGCTTGAACTCAAACTGAGGTTGCTGCCAGGTACGAGCCTTCTGAAATAGCTTCCCATCTTTCTTGGGCTCGAACTTGCGTTTGCGGTCATCGTAAGCTGGCTTGTTATCATGAACGAGCTTGTATTCCCTTTCTGCAAGAAGTGCTTTGTTCACCAAAGTCTGGAAGTCTGGAAAGTCGAGCATACTGAGTGTGCATCAGAGGTGCTGATTTAGTCCTCCAAGGAATCGGTCTATCTTCCTTTCTTCAGTGGCCACATCATAAAGAGAATAACGTGCCAAATGATTGAACTTGTTCAAATATTCACTTACTGACAAGTTTCCTTGGGTGAGAGCGAGAAACTCACACTGCTTGACCTTCATGATACCGGCGGGAACGTGGTACTTGCGGAACTTGTCCTTGAATTTATCCCAAGTGATCTCATCGTCCGCAGGCCACATGGTTTTAGTATTGTCCCACCATATAGCAGCGGCTCTTTCAAGATAGTGAGTAGCGAATGGAACCTTGTCAACTTCTTCGGTGCGAGCAATCTCTAGCTTCTTCTCAATAGTCCGCAACCAATCGTCTGCTTCCAAGGGGTCGATAACTTGACTGAAACTGGGAGGCTTAGTCCTTTGAAAGTATGACAGCTTGGAGTGATTGCCATTCTGATTACCATTCTGCCCAACCATAGCTTGTACACTTCTTAGTAGTTCAAGCAAATCTTGGTTTCTTATTTCCTCGAACATTCTCATAATCTGCTCTGTGGTGGGTGGATGCGATGGAGGAGGTGGTGGTGGCTTATATGGTTCGGGGGAATGCCCCGCCTGTCGGGCTGAGCGACGAACGGGAGTATCATCACCCGCATGACTGCTGCTACGTCCTCTTGTCATCCTATTTATGTTTCCCAATATGAAGCATCGAGATGAACACCATCCATAAATGGGGAAGAAAGCAAGCGACAAAATCCAAAAGAAAAACGACAAGAAACCAAGGCGAATAAAAGGTTCGAACATAATTGTACATAGACTCATACATGAAAGGAAATAGCATGACAGGTACGACTACACTCATACAACCAAGCATCATAACAACCTCGGCTACTCTGGAGATCTAGTGCTCCACTGATCCTGCTAGGATCTCTCCTGACTCGGACTCGGATCCTGAACTGACGACGTTAACGAAAACCTCCGGGTCAAAGGAAACACGACGACGCTGCCTCGAGGGCTCTCCCTCAGGGGCAGGTGCTGGGTGAGACTAGAGCATAGGAGTTGCGGGAGTAGCGAGAAGTAAAGCCCACTCGGCAGGAGACTCATGGGAGTCACTGTCGAGGTGCCCGAGTTACTCTGAGGGGTAAGCGGAGTAGCTGGCGGAATAGTAGCTGGAGGAACAACTGGTGTAAACCCAATGGATGGTGGAACAAAACCGGATCTAGC
Source organism: Thinopyrum elongatum (assembly GCA_011799875.1). Classification (NCBI taxonomy): domain Eukaryota; kingdom Viridiplantae; phylum Streptophyta; class Magnoliopsida; order Poales; family Poaceae; genus Thinopyrum; species Thinopyrum elongatum. The sequence continues at coordinate 568,490,764 of CM022300.1, read as the reverse complement.
GGCCACCAAAGTTGTACGAGCACGGGTCAGCTCTCAGGCCTGCTCGTAAATCAGAAGATAACTAGCAGTGATGTAGCGAGAAAGGTGGCTAGATGGACGGTCGCACGCCGAATCAATGGCAGGAAAGTGAACACGTCCATTATCATCCAGGGATGGGTAGTAGTAGAAACCTGGATGAGCCTGCATCCGGACCTCGTTATAGCGTAACTCAACGAGAACCTCGAATGCAGCAAACTAAATAGCCTGGGTGGGTGTAGAAGCGAAACCACTCCTAGAAGAACGGGTGTAAGTGCTAGCTGCAGAACTATTACGCAAGGTAACCACCGCGTGGTACTCGTACACTGAGTCTGCCAGTCGCTCCCGGTACACCTGGTACACCGGGTCATCGCTGTGAGGGTAGAGTCGACGCCACACGTTCCGAAGAAGATGTGGAGAAGTGTACGGTGCCGGCTCAAATTGGTACGGGTACGGTGTAGGAGCCATCTACACTCACAACCATTAGCCAGCTAGCGATAAAAATAAACTATATGCATGCAATGCAACAATCAGAGGCAAACATACACTACCGACACTCAGGGCTACCAACTACAATTTACTAGCGCTTTAGTGGTCTAGGGCATCCTATAGTTAGCGCGGCTCTGATACCAAGCGTTGTGGCACCCCGGCTCAGAGCAACCGGTTTACCTTGCATTGCCAGCCCATGGATCATGTCTTCTGGCAATGCACAACAACTTGGTACAGAAGGACAGCCGCTTTATTGATACAGAGGTTCGATATTACATCAGATAGCGAGGCCAAGTGGCACACATGGTGCTCCTGCACATATGTACATTATTTAGTGAACATGAGGAGGGCCTCGATCACAACGATACAGCTACACGGCAGTGGAAAGATGACGTAGAAGGACTCCATCTCACAGGGACACTGATGTGGACACGGTCTAGACTGCGATGCAACGATGCAACTCCAACTCCGGTACGACTTCTCCTGAAACTGGCATGACACGCCAGGTGAGTACTTTGAATGTACTCACAAGCTCATACAAATAAAGCAACAATAGCAAACAACAACATGATATTTAAGCAGGTTAAATGCAAGAACTTAGCATGCTACTCATGAAGTGACACTGCTCATAACAGGCCCTTTCCGACCCGCTTACCATCTCGGTTACCTTGTAACCACGATTATCATCATACCACGGTGATCACCTCCGGATCACAAACAAAACCATCTCGATGTTCTCAACAATTCCACCAACAAAACAAGTGCCACAAGTAAATATTAAGTGTGCAGGTTCAATATTTCTATTGATCCATGGTGTGACCTACTACGAACTGTGTCCGTGACCGAGGACGCGGCTATCGATAGATTAAACACACTCTGCAGAGGTTAGCACACTGTACCCACACCACAGAACCCATGGCCTCAAACTCCCATTCGGGTGGACCAATGGCGTTTCGACAGAACCAATCTATTGCCATGACACCCTCCCGGCTACTCCGACCAACTCCCCTTTTTGGGCTAAGTCATGGATGGCCCCGATGCCACTTCGCACATCCAACGGCCACCGTCGTGGCAAAACAAACAGTCCCAAACGGGGACATGGTACCAAAACAACTACGGGCACACAAGGCTATGCCTGCCTACCGAGCCAGGGTAGTGCAAGCGCATAACCTTCCCTAGTTGGAGGTACCGGCGAGAGGCATAACAACAGACCGAGAAAGGGCCTTCCATAAAAGGCAAATGTGGTTTCACTTTGGGAAGCTTGATTCGGTGGCACCATGACTCGATCAACAGCAAGTTCAAGTTGGATTATTATCAGGTTTCAATATTTACAGATAAATAATCCTGAGTCATAGTATGCCATGAAAATGCACAATCTTCACATGCATCATTTCAACATAATGCCGGTATGAACTTACTTATGCTCAATGTCATGTTACCCTACTACATATACTTAGTCATTCAACTAAAATGCCACTGATAACAAAACAAGCATAGCATGAACATGAAACTAGCTCAAGTGATATTATAGGAGTTTTCTATATGCATTATAAAAGACCATATTCAAGTGAAAATCATAGTTATTGAAATGACACTCTTGCAAATATTTGTGATGGCTTGCCTTAGTGTAGAGGAGGGTCACACTCCTCCTGGTTCTCCTCAAGGCAGCAAGTTCCTTCTGAAAATATTTAAAATAGCAAAAAGAAAATGTCACATAACACTCATAAATGCACCAGAAAATATCTGCAGCAAGCAAAAATCTCATCTTTTGCATGCTGAAAGAGGAGTTCAATACAAAACCAATGAAAAAAGAATCATATCATTTTGACTTGTAGAATAAAAGTTAGAGCAGGTCAAAGTTTGGTCAAAATTCTGAATTAAAATGATTTTAGAGAAAGACCAGAGGGGGTGACGTCGAAGACGTATTTCAGAAATGCGCCTCCACTCATACCGCTTCGACGGACGCATAGTGAGGCTGATGGGCGGGCCCCACTAGCAGGTTTAAGAGAGAGAGAGGAAGGGAAACAGAGGACGGTGGCTCGGTCGCCGGTGGTTCTCCGGCGAGGAGGCCACGGCTGCCGCCGGTGAAGGGATGGATGGAAGAGCCTAAGTACGGCAAGCACACATGTACCCGTGGATTGGCCAGAGGTGGACGAACGGCGTCGAGGTGGAGCTCTCCAGAGACGGAAGCGGAGGGAGTTCGCCGGAGAGGAAGATGCTGGCGAGGTGAGGCAGCTCCGGTGACTCCAGCAGCGTCGTCGGGGACTAGCAGAGCACCACGAACACGCCTGGGTGGTCGGAGGGCGTCAAGGATCGCTGGAGGAAGCAGGGCACCAAGGAGGGGTCGGCGGTGATCTCCGGTGAGGAACGGCGGCCAGAGGCCCGCCTGGCCTGGCTGCTGCTATCTAGGAGGAGTTTGGGGGTCAGAGAAGTGGGTTGGGGTGGTTGATTGAGCTCAGGAGGGCCTCTATATATAGGCGTGGGCGAGGGGGGGGATCGGGGTCGCCGGAGATGGCTCTGGAAGCGGCGAGCGGTGACGAACGGGGTCAGTGAGAGGGGAGAAAGAGCCAGGGCTCACGCGACCACTATGGAGGCACGCAGCCAAGCACAGGGCACCGGAGGAGGACGAAAACAGGAGCACGGGCTCACTGTAGCCTCTGCTCCGCCATGTCCGTGATCGCTATGGCTGTCGCCGACGTCGGGGAGCGCCAGGGAGAGGTCAAGGGTGACGAGTCGAGGCAGCAGTAGGAGGAAGACAAGCTGGCTTGGGCGGAGGCGAGCGCACGGGCCGAGCAGAGCCTCTGCCCAGAGCATGACAACAGCATGCCAGCACGCTTGGACGAATGCGGTCACCGCATGCACTGGCACTACGTGGTGCGCTCGAGAGGTAAAATCGTGTCTGGGGTGTTGTCTTTGAAGTGATTGGTCACCCCATGCTGTTGTATCACTGCCAGGCCGACCAGATGAGACTGGAGCTTCACAGCAAGTTTCTGGACAGAAACTTGTGAGCTTGTTTGAGAAAGATCCAGAGAGAGTTAGGAGCTGATTCTTGGTGGTTAAGGTTTACTTAGGAAGGTCATTAAGCCATAAAAGTTTTAGCTCAAGAGGATTTGTCAAAAAGGTACTTACTTCACAATGTTCCATTTCTGACTAGAATACAAAAGATTTTCTATAGCAAAAATATTCCACATGACCATGAAATATTTATGCACAATAAGTTGGGCCAAGGTCTAAAGAATATTTGGGAATTTTGTCAGATTTTTGTGGGCAAGAAAAATGATGGTTGCTTTGGAGTAGAAGTGAAAATAGGGCTTTTTCAGAGAGAAATGTATATTTTTCATTTAAGAAAAATATTCCCGAGGCAATATTATGATATAACAAAGGGCAAGAGATGTTTTTGAGGATGAGAGGAGTCACTTGGGTGAAAATCAAAGTAATGCCCAAGTGCTTAAGTCCAAATGAGTTGATTCAAAACTCAAATTCAATTCAAATTTGCAATAAAATCCAGAAAAAGAAAAAGGGCCAAAAACCAGGGTGCCACAACTTTTTCTTTAAATAATTTGGCATTTTCATAGGCTTGAGTTCTCCATTCATCTAATGAGCTAATATCAAATAACCTCTTTTCACCGGCAAGTTTGAAATCATAGTTGAGTTCTTTAACTGCCCAATATGCTTTATGTTCTAACTCTAGAGGCAAATGACAAGCTTTTCCATAAACCATTTTATAGGGAGACATGCCCATAGGATTTTTATAAGCTATTCTGTAGGCCCAAAGTGCATCATCCAATTTGTTAGACCAATTCTTTCGGGACCTATTAACAGTTTTTTGTAATATTAGTTTTATTTCTCTATTGCTAAGTTCAACTTGACCACTAGATTGAGGATGATAGGATGATGCAACTCTATGCACTACTTGAATAAGAGAATTTTCCATTAGCCAGTTCTTTGCCGTCTGCTAGCGGACGGCAAAGAAAGTCTTTGCCGTCTGCTTACAAAAAACAGACGGCAAAGAACTGGGTGATGACAAAGATACTATTTGCCATCAGCCAGTTCTTTGCCGTCTACTAGCAGACGACAAAGATTCTTTGTCGTCCGCTAGCATACGGCAAAGAGGTGGGTGGGTCCAGTGAAGGCCATCGCTGTAATGGCCCACCCCCCCCCCCCCCCCCACCCACCTCTTTGCCATCTGCTAGTGGACGACAAAGAATCTTTGTCGTCTGCTAGCAGACGGCAAAGAAATAAGTACCTAATGGCTAACAGCCCACCCCCCCCCCCCCCACGCCGCCTCTCTCTCTCTGCCTCTCTCTCCTCCCCCAACCCCACCGCACCCGCGGCCACCGCCCTGACCCCATCGCCCCTGCCGCCCCGACCCCCCGCCCGCCCCGGCGCGGCCTGCCGCACGTCGCCCGCCGCCCTGCCAGGGCCACCGCCGCGCGGCCGCCCACCAACCTTCCCAAGCCACCCCGCCCCCCCCTGCAGCAGCACTGCCCGAGCCCCGCCGTGAGGCAGGCCGCGGCGCCCCCTCCCCTGCGGCGGCCCTCCTCCACCGGGCCCTCCTCCACCGGCCCACCCGCCCCCCTCCCCTGCGGCGGGCCCGAGCCGCGTGAGGTAGGCCATGGCGCCACCCCCTTCCGCGGGGCCCTCCTCCACCGGCCCCCTCCTCCACCGGCACCCTCCTCCACCGGCCCCTCCAAGGTGGATTCTCTTCTCCTCTTTTTTCTAATTGTGTTGTCTAGGTTTAGTTTAGATTAGATTTACATAATTAGAGAAGGAAGATGAAAGATGAAAAAAAATAAGATAAGTAGAAGAAGAGAAGAAGAAGAAGAAGAAGAAGAGAGAAGAAGAAGAAGAAAAGAGAAGAAGAAGAAAGAAGAAGAAGAAGAAGAAGAAGAAGAAGAGAAGAAGAAGAAAGAAGAAGAAGAAGAAGAGGAGGAAGAAGAAGAAGGAAGAATAAGACGAAAAAAAGAAGAAGAAAAGAAGGAAAAAGAAGATGAAAAAAAGAAGAAGATGAAAAAGAAGGAAGAAGAAGATGAAAAAAAGAAGTAGAAAAAGAAAGAAAAGAAGGAAAAGAAGGTCGAGGGGTCGAGGGTCGAGGATCGCCGAGGGGTCGAGGATCGAGGATTGAGTGGTCGAGGGTCGAGGGTCGCCGAGGGTCGAGAGTCGAGGATCGCCGAGGGGTCGAGGGTCACCGAGGGGTTGAGAGTCGAGGGTCGAGGATAGCCGAGGGGTCGAGAGTCGCCGAGGGGTCGAGGGTCGAGGATCGCCGAGGGGTCGAGGGTCAAGGATCGAGGATCGCCGAGGGGTTGAGGGTCGAGGATCATCGAGGGGCCGAGGGTCGCCGAGGGGTCGAGGGTCGAGGATCGCCGAGGGGTAGAGGGTCATCGAGGGGTCGAGGGTCGAGGGTCGGCGAGGGTTCGAGGGTCGTCGAGGGTCGAGGATCGCTGAGGGGTCGAGGGTCGCAGAGGGTCGGGGTCGGTCGAGGGATCGCCAGGCAGGTCAGGGTGGATCGGCGTTGCCGGGGGTCAAGGGTCGGGAACGAGGGTGTCGAGGATCGCCGGTCGCCGAGCGGTCGAGGGTCGGGAACGAGGGTCGAGGATCACCGAAGGGTCGAGGGTAGAGGATCGAGGATCACTAAAGGGCCGAGGGTCGAGGGTCGCCGAGGGTTCAAGGGTCGAGGATCATCAAGGGGTTGAGGGTCGAGGATCGCCGGTCGCCGAGGGGTCGAGGGTCGGGACCGAGGGTGTTAGGTATTCAATTTTTTTATGTTGTACATGATGATGATACACTTAAGTTATATACATATTATTATTCATGTTGGTATTCAATTTTTTTTTGTTGTACTAATTTTGTTTACTCTTTGTCATGGCAGGTGTTGAAAGATGGTGGGCGCGGGTGCAGAGCGCTCCGAGGCTCCTTCTTCGTCGGCGCATGGTGGGAGGGGTACTTCCATTCCACCCCAGTCTCTCCGGAGAGCCTTGCTCGACAGTATGCAGACACCGGTGGGCGCTTCTTCGTCGGTGTTGTTGCCCACTGGGAAAGGAGGTCGGGGAGGGAAGAATAGAGGAGGTCGGGGAGGACGTGGCCGCGGGAGAGGTAGGCAGGCTGCTACTCCTTCCTCGCCACCACCCCCAGCTGATTCACCCGAGCACAGGGCTACTAGGGTGGACACGTTTGAGGAGGAGGCTACACGGACTCCGGTCCACGAGCCTCGGGTCGACTGTCCTTCGGCCAATGAGACTTCGTCCCACAAGACTCCGGAGTAGCCTACATCCCAGGAGACGTCCGGATGGGGTACCCGGATCCACCTGAGGGGCCGAGTGGCCATGCTGATGGTGGCAGGGATCAGATTTCTGATAGCGAGGGTGAGGTGGTTGAGGGGGGCACCGTCTACTAGCGTGGTAGTACACGGCTCCCGCCCGTGCCGGCGACCCGCGAGCAGAGGTGGTTGATTTGGCCTGATGGGGAGAGGTAAGTGCATTTACTCTTTTTCTACCTTTTTACCTTCATGTTTCTTCAAATATCTAATGCGTTGACCTTGTCATACTGCAGGGGTTGGCACCACGCTTAGGATGTCCGCAGGCCCAACACAATCCTTGGTGTGATTTGCCGGCAAAACTTCCCGGGGTTTGTCACGTTGCCCGGTGAGGGTCAGCTTCCACAGCTAGGATTGAGCTGGGAGCACTACTTGGCTGCCCCGGCCCCACCGGAGGAGATGATCGACGGTGTCTTGTGCCACACAAGGGCCGACATGGTGATCAAAAAGTTTTGGGTAATTTCTTCTTTACACAATTAAAAATCTTCAAATAGGTAGTTATTGTACTAATCAATGTTGTCTCGTTTGATTGCAGACCTTCTATAGGTGTGAGGAGGGATACGAGGAGGCCACAGCACAGGTTATCGATGCTGAGTGCAAGCGCCTACTACAAAACTTACAGCACGAGGCTCGCGTGCAGGTTGTTCGAGACTACTACGCCTCGCGTGGTATTAAGAAGACCAAGCCATCGTGCTGCGGAAAGATTCTGAAGAAGGAGCAGTACATGAAGGTAATTACCTATTCTTAAGGCCTTGTACTTAGTTTCCTTGATTTAATTCGTAGGCGTAGCGCTCAAATTTCTCTTTACTAACTTAGGTGCCCCCGAGATGGTGTGCGGATAAGATGGATTGTTGGGAGGCGATGGTGGATGAGTGGTGCTCAGACCAATGGCTAGCCCTCCACAACAATGCCAAGGACCGGCATGCCCAAATGGAAGGTGTGCCACACAATCAAGGCAGCGCCAACTTATATCAGTTCGGGCGGAACTGGGTATGTGGTTTGCTTCATGATTCATGCAATTCATTCTTCATGCTAGCTTGAGCCCTTTAATTACTAATTTACTCTGTTCCTCTCTTTTAGGCACGATACAATAAGGCGGAGGTGCCAGAGGTGTACGACCCCTATGCCATGGCCCATACTGCCTCGTACAAGAAGGCCAAGGCATTCTCTGTGTCTGACCTCAGTTATCCAGAGAACTTCACCAACATCTCCTCCCACAACAAGCTCGTGAGGTACAGAGATGAGGGGAAGGCGAGGAAAGGGGAGGACTTCAACCCGAGCCAACAGTTTGATCCAGAGCTGGTGATGATATCTGGTGGCGGGAGGTCCCATGGCTCGATAGCCATTGGAGATGGACTTATATGTTGTCCTCGCACTCTCCCCGAGATCAAGGCGCACCAAACGAGCTCCTGTCCTGAGATAAGGCCTCATCCACGGCCAATGGAGCTCGCCATCGAGGTTAGTTATACGGACTTAGATTTCTTTCCTCCATTTCATTGTGTGTGCGACCATCGATGATTACAATGCTAATGAGGAGTGGTGTTGCAGGCTGCTATTCAGAAAGAGAGAGAGAAAACCCAGGCGCTTCTGCAGGAGAGGGACGGTCAGGCGGCGGAGAAGGAGCGGGAGTTGCAGGAGAGGACGGCTAGGATGTTGGAGGAGGAGAGGGCACAGAATGACATGGTGAACCGGGCCATGTACGAGCTCCTCGTGGTAAGTTTCTTCTGCATATTAGCCAAATCATGCACTTAATGTTCGTTTCATTACTAACTAATATGAGTGACTCATCAAAACCAAATGTGCAGTCTGTGTGCGAGAAGACCGGGTAGACCCCTCCGCCGATGCCAGTCATTGCTCCGGGGACCACGGTGAGTTTCATTTGAATGGTCATTAGTTACTAGTCTTAACATTTGGGTGTCATCATGCTAACGAGACATTGCAAATGATCTTTGGTGCAGCGTAACTCCAGACAAGCATCGCACGATCCTTCTCCAGGTGGTATCGACACGAGCAACCCCGGTGCTTCACCTCCGTGATGACGGTAAGTTTTCTCTAGTGTTTTGCTTAACAAATGCATAATGACCTATACTTAGCTTTATTTCCTCCAATATGCTTACCATAATGACCTAAGTTAGCTCTAATATGCTAAGTTAGCTCTAATATGCTTAGTTACCTAGGTTAGCTCAATATGACATATACTTAGCTTACTTATGTAAAAAATGGCATAATTAGCTTACTTAGGTAAAAAAATGGCATAATAACCTTGGTAACCTCATAAATATCATATACTTAGCTTATTTTCCTCCAAAATGACATAATAAGCTTACTTAGCTCCAAAATGATCCATTTTACCTAAGTTAGCTCCAAAATGACGTAAGTTAGCTCTAATATTCTAAGTTAGCTCTAATATGCTTAGTTACCTAGGTTAGCTCAATAATGACCTATAATTAGCTTACTTATGTCAAAAATGGCATAATGCTTAGTTAACTAAAAAATGGCATAATTACCTAGGTTAGCAATAATGACCTATACTTAGCTTATTTAGTTCATTTATGACATAATTAGCTTACTTAGCTCATAAATGGATGATAATCTTGGTAAGCTCATAAATGTCATATACTTAGCTTACTTAGGTAAAAAAAAAGGCAATAAACCTTGGTAACCTCATAAATATCATATACTTAGCTTATTTTCCTCCAAAATGACATAATAAGCTTACTTAGCTCCAAAATGATCCATTTACTAAGTTAGCTCTAAAATGACCTATACTTAGCTTGTTTCCTCCAAAATGACCTAAGTTAGCTCTAATATGCTAAGTTAGCTCTAATTAGCTTAGTTACCTAGGTTATCTCAATAATGACATATACTAGCTTACTTATGTCAAAAATGGCATAATTAGCTTACTTAGGTCAAAAAAGGCATAATAACCTTGGTAACCTCATAAATGTCATATACTTAGCTTATTTCCTCCAAAATGACATATTAATCTTATTTAGCTCCAAAATGATCCATTTTACCTAAGTTAGCTCCAAAATGACCTAAGTAGCTCTAAGTTGGCTCTAATAGCTAAGTTAGCTCTAATATGCTTAGTTACCTAGGTTAGCTCAATAATGACCTATACTTAGCTCTACTTATGTCAAAAATGGCATAAATGCTTATTAAACTAAAAAATGGCATAATTACCTAGGTTAGCTCAATAATGACCTATACTTAGCTTATTTAGTTCATTTATGACATAATTAGAGCCTTGCGCTTACTTAGCTCATAAATGGCATGATAACCTTGGTAAGCTCATAAATGTCATATACTTAGCTTACTTAGGTCAAAAATGGCATGATAACCTTGGTAAGCTCATAAATGTCATATACTTAGCTTACTTAGCTCATAAATGGCATGATAACCTTGGTAAGCTCATAAATGTCATATACTTCTTCTTTTTCTTCTTCTTCTTCTTCTTCTAGTCTTCTTCTTCTTCTAGTCTTCTTCTTCTAACTTTCTTATTTCCCATTTTGCAGATTTCATTCACTTCACGGAAGCTTGCATTGAGGGAGTGTTTGTGTTTACTTTCTGTTTTTATTTTGTATCGATGAACAATGTGGAACTTGCTACCTATGGATGAAACTATTGTAATATGGATGAAACTATGTATCTATGGATGAAACTATGTATGTATGAATGAAACTTATGTGTTGGATATCATATATTTGCTGTGAGACTTGCTCATATTGTTTGCCCTGTGAAATATATATATATATATATATCATATATTTGCTGTGAAAATGCTTGAATATAACAAAAAATAGAATAAAAAGGGGCAATATAGGCACTTTGTCGTCTGCCACGGACAGCAAAGTGGACACGTGGCAGCAACCTGTGCAACCTGGGAGCACTGGGGCTGACCCATTTGGTCACTTTGCCGTCTGTGGCAGACGGCAAAGAAAAAGAGCGGCTGACGTCAGGAAGCAGACGACAAAGGGGAGGGCACATTTGCCGTCAGCCGACGGACAGCAAAGTCCCCCGTTAGCCACCTAACGTGGCTAATGTCTATTCTTTGTCGTCCACTTTATTTGCCGTCTGCTTGTCTGGGAAAGCTGACGGGAAAAGTCTTTGTCGTCCGCTGTGCGAAAACAGACGGCAAAGAAGCTCATTTCCGTAACTTCCAGTGCCGAAAAAGCTTGCCGTCTATGGCAGACGGCAAAGACCTTTGCCGTCAGCTTTCTGGTCCTTTGCCGTCAGCCATGGCAGACGACAAATCAACTGATTCCTATAGTGATGGTTAACATCATATTTAGCAAGCTACGGAAAGCACCATGAATAAAGTGTGAACCACCATCAGTCATTAAATATCTAGGGACTCCAAACCTTGGGAAAATAACTTCTTTAAGCATTTTAATGGAAGTGTTATGATCAGCACTACTAGTTGGAATAGCTTCTACCGACTTAGTAACATAATCAACAGCAACCAAAATATGGGTATACCCATTAGAGGAAGGAAAAGGTCCCATATAATCAAAACCCCAAACATCAAATGGTTTAACAGCAAGAGAATAATTCATAGGCATTTCTTGACGCTTACCGATATTACCAATTCTTTGACATTCATCACAAGATAAAACAAATTTACGAGCATCCTTGAAGAGAGTAGGCCAATAAGAACTAGATTGCAATACCTTATGAGCAGTTCTATCTCCCGCATGATGTCCTCCATAAGCTTCGGAGTGACATTTCTGTAGGATTTGTTCCTGTTCATGCTCTGGTACACAACGTCTAATAATACCATCTACTCCTTCTTTATAAAGATGTGGGTCATCCCAAAAGTAATGTCTTAAATCATAGAAGATTTTTTTTCTTTTATTGGTATGTGAAACTAGGTGGTATGTATTTAGCAACAATATAATTAGCATAGTTAGCATACCAAGGAGTATTATGAGAAACATTTTTTGCAGCTAATTGTTCATCAGGAAAGCTATCATCAATAGGTAGTGGGTCATCAAGAATATTCTCTAACCTAGACAAGTTATTAGCTACGGGGTTCTCAGCTCCTTTTCTACCAGTAATATGTAAATCAAATTCTTGTAGCAAAAGAACCCACCTAATGAGTCTAGGTTTAGCATCTTTATTTTCCATAAGATATTTAATAGCAGCATGATCAGTGTGGACAGTTACTTTGGAATCAACAATGTAAGATCTGAATTTGTCACAAGCAAACACAACTGCTAAAAATTCTTTTTCAGTAGTAGCATAATTTCTCTGGGCACTGTCTAGAGTTTTGCTAGCATAATGAATAACATTTAATTTCTTATCAACTCTTTGTCCTAGAACAGCACCAACAGCATAATCACTAGCATCACACATAATTTCAAAAGGCAAGTTCCAATCAGGTGGTTGAATAATAGGTGCAGAAGTTAAGGCTTTCTTAAGTGTTTCAAAGGCTTCTACATAATCATCATAAAAAACAAATGGAACATCCTTTTGTAAAAGATTTGTAAGAGGCCTAGAAATTTTAAAGAAGTCTTTAGTAAACCTCCTATAGAAACCAGCATGACCAAGGAAACTACAAATACCTTTAATATCTTTAGGACATGGCATTTTCTCAATTGCATCAACTTTAGCTTTATCCACCTCAATACCTCATTTAGAAATTTTATGCCCCAAGACAGTACCTTCATTAACCATAAAGTGGCACTTCTCCTAATTCAAAACAAGATTAGTTTGCTCACATCTCTGCAAAACTCGATCAAGGTTGCTCAAGCAGTCATCAAAAGAAGTTCCATACACAGAAAAATCATCCATGAAAACCTCAAGAATATTTTCACAAAAATCAGAGAATATAGCAGTCATACATCTTTGAAAGGTAGAAGGTGCATTGCATAAACCAAAAGGCATACGTCTATAAGCATAAGTTCCAAAAGGGCAAGTAAAGGTGGTTTTCTCTTGATCAGGTTGTGAAACAGCTATTTGAGAAAAACCAGAATATCCATCAAGAAAGCAAAAATGTGTGTGGTTGGATAATCTTTCCAACATTTGATCGATAAAAGGCAAAGGGTAATGATCTTTTCTAGTTGCTTTATTTAATTTTCTAAAATCAATTACCATTCTATAGCCAGTAACAATTCTTTGTGGAATAAGTTCATTTCTATTATTAGGAACAACAGTAATACCTACCTTCTTAGGGACACAATGAACGGGACTTACCCATCTACTATCAGCTATGGGATAGATTATACCTGCTTCCAGAAACTTTAATATGTCAGTTCTTACCACTTCTTTCATCTTAGGATTCAAAGGTCGTTGATGATCAACAACGGGTTTAGCATCAGGTTCTATATTAATCTTGTGCTGATAGAGAGTGGGACTAATGCCCTTAAGATCATCAAGAGTATATCCAATGGCAGCATGGTGCTTCTTCAGAATTTTCAATAATCTGTCTTCTTCATGTTCTGAAAGGTTAGCACTAATAATAACAGGATATATCTTTTTCTCATCAAGATAAGCATATGTCAAAGTGTCAGGCAATTGCTTTAATTCAAACACAGGATCACCTTTAGGTGGAGGAGGACCTCCTAGAGTTTCAATAGGCAAATTGTGTTTGAGCAGAGGTCGTTGTTCAAAGAAAATTTTATCTATTTCATTTCTTTCATGCATATGCATATCATTTTCATGGTCTAGCAAATATTGTTCTAATGGATCAGTAGGAGGCACGACAATAGAAGCAAGACCAATTATTTCATCCTTACTAGGTAATTCTTTCTTATGTGGTTGTCTACTAAACTTGGAGAAATTAAACTCATGAGACTCATTACCAAAGCTAACACCGACAGTTTATTTTTCACAATCTATTTTAGCATTCACGGTGTTCAAGAAAGGTCTACCAAAAATAATGGGACAAAAGTCATCTTGTGGGGAACCAAGAACTAGGAAATCAGTAGGGTATTTTATTTTCCCACACAAGACTTCAACATCTCTAACAATACCAAGTAGTGTAATGGTGTCTCTGTTAGCAAGTTTAATAGTAACATCTATGTCTTCTATTTTAGCGGGTGCTATGTCATTCATAATTTACTGGTATAAGGTAAAAGGAATAGCACTCACGCTAGCACCTAAGTCACATAAACCATGATAACAATGATCTCCTATTTTAACTGAGACAACAAGCATGCCAACAATAGGTCTATGTTTATCTTTTTCATCGGGTTTGGCAATTCTAGCAGCTTCATCACAGAAGTAAATAACATGCCCATCAATGTTTTCTACCAGGAGATCTTAAACCATAGCAACACTAGGTTCTACTTTAATTTGTTGAGAAGGTTTAGGTGCTCTAATATTACTTTTGCAAACCACAGTTAAAACCTTAGCATGTTCTTTTATCCTAACAGGGAAAGGTGGTTTTTCAATATAAGCAGTAGGCATGACTGGACCAACATTGTAAATAATAGTTTCATCTTTAACTATGACTGGTTCCTTAATTTCTTATTTAATAGGGCGGATGATATTTAAACCACTTCTCCTTAGGGAGATCAACATGAGTAGCAAATGATTCACAGAAAGAGACTACTATCTCAGAGTCAAGTCCATATTTAGTGCTAAACTTCTGAAAAGCATCGGTGTTCATAAAAGATTTAACACAATCAAATTCAAGCTTAATACCTGACTCTTTACCTTCGTCGAGTTCCCAATCTTCAGAGTTGTGTTTAATTCTTTCTAAGAGATCCCACCTGAATTCAATAGTCTTCTTCATAAAAGAACCAGTACAAGAAGTATCGAGCATGGATCGATCATCATGAGAAAGCCGAGCATAAAAATTCTAAATAATAATTTCTCTAGAGAGCTCATGATTGGGGCATGAATATAACATTGACTTAAGACTCCCCCAAGCTAGAGCGATACTTTCTCCTACACGAGGCCAAAAATAATATATATATATAATTTCGATCACGATGAACTAGATGCATAGGATAATTTTTTTGGTGAAATTCCAATTTCAATCGATTCCAGTTCCAAGATCCAATATCATCGCATAGCCTATACCATGTCAATGCTTTCCCCTTCAAAGATAAAGGGAAAACCTTCTTCTTAGCTTCATCTCCGGATAAACCTGCAAGCTTAAATAATCCACAAATTTCATCCACATATATCAAGTGCATATGAGGATGTTCGGTTCCATCTCCTGCATAAGGATTAGCTAGCAGTTGTTCTATCATACCCGAAGGAATTTAATAACCAATATTTTCAGTAGGTGCAGTAGGTTGAGGGGCAACTAATTGTGCTTCCGGTCGAGGTGAAGATACCCCGAACAAAATCCTCAAAGGATGGTTCTCCATAGTAACAAGTGACAATAAATTTCAGCACGTAGTAATAATTTTTCCTTGCCAATTTCCACTTACCAAGAGCGCTTCACTCCCCGGCAACGGTGCCAGAAAAGAGCCTTGATGACCCACAAGTATAGGGGATCAATCGTAGTCCTTTCGATAAGTAAGAGTGTCGAACCCAACGAGGAGCAGAAGGAAATGACAAGTGGTTTTCAGCAAGGTATTTTCTGCAAGCACTAAAATAGTCGGTAACAAGTAGTTTGATAGCAAGATAATTTGTAACGAGCAAGTAACGGTAATGGTAAATAAAGTGCAGAAAGGTAGCACAATCCTTTTGTGGCAAAGGACAGGCCAAAATGGTCTCTTTGTTGGAAATATGCCCTAGAGGCAATAATAAAATGGTTATTATTATATTTCCTTGTTCATGATAATTGTCTATTGTTCATGCTATAATTGTATTAACCGGAAACCGTAATACATGTGTGAATACATAGACCACAACATGTCCCTAGTGAGCCTCTAGTTGACTAGCTCGTTGATCAATAGATGGTTGTGGTTTCCTGACCATGGACATTGGATGTCGTTGATAACGGGATCACATCATTAGGAGAATGATGTGATGGACAAGACCCAATCCTAAGCATAGCACAAGATCGTGTAGTTCGTTTGCTAGAGCTTTTCTAATGTCAAGTACCATTTCCTTAGACCATGAGATTGTGCAACTCCCGGATACCGTAGGAATCTTTGGGTGTATCAAACGTCACAACGTAACTGGGTGACCATAAAGGTGCACTACAAGTATCTCCGAAAGTGTCTGTTGGGTTGGCACAAATCGAGACTGGGATTTGTCACTCCGTATGACGGAGAGGTATCTCTGGGCCCACTCGGTAATGCATCATCATAACGAGCTCAATGTGACTAAGGAGTTAGCCACGGGATCATGCGTTACGGAACGAGTAAAGAGACTTGCCGGTAATGAGATTGAACAAGGTATAGGGATACAGATGATCGAATCTCGGGCAAGTAACATACCGATGGACAAAGGGAATTGTATACGGGATTGATTGAATCCCCGATATCGTGGTTCATCCGATGAGATCATCATGGAATATGTGGGAGCCAATATGGGTATCCAGATCCCGCTATTGGTTATTGGCCGGAGAGGTGTCTCGGTCATGTCTGCATGGTTCCCGAACCCGTAGGGTCTACACACTTAAGGTTCCGTGACGCTAGAGTTGTTATGGGAAATTGTATGTGGTTACCGAAAGTTGTTCGGAGTCTCGAATGAGATCCCGGACGTCACGAGGAGTTCCGGAATGGTCCGGAGGTAAAAATTTATATATGGGAAGTCCTATTTTGGCCACCGGAAAATGTTCGGGATTTTTCGGTATTGTACCGGGAAGGTTCTAGAAGGTTCCGGAGTGGGGCCCACCTGCATGGGGGGACCCACATGAACGTGGGTAGTGGGGGCAAGGCCCCACACCCCTGGTCAAGGCGCACCAAGATCCCCCTTAGAAGGAATAAGATCATATCCCGAAGGGATAAGATCAAGATCCCTAAAAAGGGGGGATAAAATTCGGTGGGGAAGGGAAAGGATGGGATTTCTTTCCTCCCACCTTTGCCAACGCCCCAATGGACTTGGAGGGCAAGAAACCAGCCCCCTCCACCCCTATATATAGTGGGGAGGTGCATGGGAGCTGCAACCCTTCCCCTGGCGCAGCCCTTCCCCCCTCCAACTCCTCCTCCTCCTCCGTAGTGCTTGGCGAAGCCCTGCCGGAGAACCGCAAGCTCCACCACCACGCCATCGTGCTGTCGGAGTTCTCCCTCAACTTCTCCTCTCCCCTTGCTGGATCAAGAAGGAGGAGACGTCCCCGGGCTGTACGTGTGTTGAACGCGGAGGCGCCGTCCGTTCGGCGCTTGGATCGGATCTTTCGCGATTTGAATCGCCGCGAGTACGACTCCATCAACCGCGTTCTTGTAACGCTTCCGCTTAGCGATCTTCAAGGGTATGAAGATGCACTCCGTCTCACTTGTTACTAGCATCTCCTAGATTGATCTTGGTGACACGTAGGAATTTTTTGAATTATTGCTACGTTCCCCAACACTCTTATGATAAGCAAAGCGTTCTTGAGGGTACATGGGAATTTCACCATATCACTTTCATCATGTTGGTTTGATTCGTGTTCGCTACTTTGATAATTTGATATGTGGGTGGACCGGTGCTTAGGTATTGTTCTTACTTGAACAAACCTCCTACTTATGATTAACCCCCTCGCAAGCATCCGCAACTACGAGAAAAGTATTAAGATAAAATCTAACCATAGCATTAAACTTTTGGATCCAAATCGGTCCCTTACGAAGTAGCGCATAAACTAGGGTTTAAGCTTCTGTCACTCTAGCAACCCATCATCGAATAACTACTCCACAATGCATTCCCTTAGGCCCAAATATGGGAAGTGCCATGTAGTTGACGTTCACATGACACCACTAAGGGAATCACAACATAAATATCATCAAAATATCAAACACATATCAAGTTCACATGATTACTTGCAACATGACTTCTCCCGTGACCTCAAGAACAAAAGTAACTACTCACAAATAATAATCATACTCAAGATCAGAGGGGTATTAAATAGCATAATAGATCTGAACATATAATCTTCCACCAAATAAACCATATAGTGATCAACTACAAGATGTAATCAACACTACTAGTCACCCACAGGTACCAATCTGAGGTTCCGGTACAAAGATTGAACACAAGAGTTGAACTAGGGTTTGAGAGGAGATGGTGTTGTTGAAGATGTTGATGGAGATTGCCCTCCCAAATATGAGCGGGTTGTTGGTGATGACGATGACGATGATTTTCCCCTCCGGGAGGGAAGTTCCCCCGGCGGAATCGCTCCGCCGGAGGGCAAAAGTGCTCCTGCCCAAGTTCCGCCTCGAGACGGCGGCGCTTCGTCCCGAAAGTCCCCCTCTGATTTTTTTTCTAGGTCAAAATAACCTATATACCAGAAGATGGGCACCGGAGGTGGGCTGACGAGGGCACAACCCACCAGGGTGGCCCCCTCTGATAGTTATTTGCTCCAGTATTTTTTATATATTCCAAAACAATTCTCCATAAATTTTCAGCTCATTTGGAGATGTGCAGAATAGGTAACTCTGACGTAGATTTTTCAGGTCCAGAATTCCAGTTGCCGGCATTCTCCCTCTTTGTGTAAACCTTGCATATTATGAGAGAAAAGGCATTAGAATTACTCCATAAAGCATTATTGTGCATAAAAATATTATAAATAACAGTAGGAAAACATGATGCAAATGGACGTAACAGCCCCCTGCCTCCCTCTCCGGTTCGCCCCCACCACCTCCGAGCCATCGAAGATGCCCAGAGCATCAAGCACTGCCACCCACCGCCGGAGCTCACCTACGGCCGCCAGATCGAGCCACCCAACGAACAGGGGAAGAAGAAGATCGTGGCCGTCACCCTCGATCCAGCAGTACCAGATCAAGGCGAGCAGCCCCACCTCCACCGTGCCGCCGCCACCACCTACCATTGTAGGGCAACCGTCCGCGGCCCAAGCCGGCCACAGCCCGCGTCGCTGCTGTGCAGAGCAAGCCGCCACCGGACGCAGATCTGGCCCCCGCCGCGCCCGCAAGCCGTTGCCACACCCAGCTCGCCATGCTGCCACTCAGCCCGGCGTGCTGCTCCGCCGTCGACATGTCAGCGCACAGCCGCGCCACCGTGCCCTGAGCCAGCACCGCATCCCGACCCAGGGAGCTCGGCCCGCACAAAGGTCATCGAGCGGGGAGACAAGGAAGCCCCTTTGACGCCAACGCCGGCTGGGCTGCCGCTGGCAGTGGCGGGGGAGGAAGAAGGGATGGGGAAGGGTGGTTCATGGCGGCGGGCTCCCGTCGCCACGTGGGGGCGACGTGGGAGCTTGTTGTCATTCTTTCACCCGTATAAACATTACCAATAATGATTTTTGAAAGCGCCCTGAGTTACCAATCCAAAAAGATGGAAAGCCTGAAAGAAGTAGGTTCATGGGCTAAAATGGATATCTTTAAGATAGGTGGCACGGCTCATAGAGTTTCACTATGACATATACTGAACGAGGCAGAGGTAGCGATGTGAATGCCCATTTGGACTACAGCGCATCCGGTTTTGCGAACCTTATTATGGTTTTTTCTTTTTCTTCTGCTTTTGTTTCTTGTTATGGCTTTCTTTTGTTTCTTTTTTCCTTTTCTTTCCTTTTTTGTTTCTATTTTTTCTTCTTTTTACAATAAACTTCAATTTAGAAAAAATGTTACTCCCTCTGATCCATACTACTTGTTGATGTTGTAGTACAACTTTTTACCATATTACGTGACCATAATGTTGTACTAAAGCATCTACATGGTATAAAGTTGTACTAAAGCATCGACAAGTAGTATGGATCGGAGGGAGTAGAAAGTTTTTAATAATTGTTTGAAATTTCAAGAGGTCCAATTTTTTTTAAAAAAAATCTAAATTTCAAAAATCCTATTTTCAAATTTCCATCACAAATTCAAAAAATGTTTTGGAATTTCAAAAAGTGTGTCTGTTTTCAAAAGTTGTTAACAAATTAAAAATTCCCATGTTAAAAAATTGTTGAATTTCAAAAATGTTTTAGTTTGCAAAATTTGTTCAAAACTTTTAGAAAAATGTTCCCTATTGAAAATGTGTTCAAAAATTCAAAAAGTTTCTCATTTTTCAAAAAATGTTCCCTATTTGAAAACATGAATTAAAAAAAATGTTCCAAATTTTCAAGAGTTGATCGTACTTTCAAAAACAAAACGTAATCGGTTTTTGTTTAAAAAAACCATATTTCCGAAAATGTTTGAAATAAAATAACCACTAAATACTACTCCTTCCGTAAAGAAATATAAGAGTGCTAAGAGATCTAAACGCAGAAATATAATAGTGCTAAGCGATCTAAACGCTCTTATATTTCTTTACAGAAGGAGCAGTTGCTAATGTACCAAGTCGCTACAGGACATGACACTACTGACCTGGTCGCTATAGCAAATGATTCGGGTTGCTCCAATGCATGTTAAATGGGCCGGCCCAGTTGTGACTCCCCTGTGCGTTGGCTGCCTGTTTGACGCTTGATGCGTCCGTTAGGAGCTCCGAGACAGACTAATGGTTTTCAGAAGACCAGTCATGAAAGGCCCCATCATAGGTTTCAAAGATCGAGGCAGAAGATACTTTTTTTGGGGGGAAAGATACCCTTTTTTGGTTGATCCAACATAGGAGTGTACTACTCCCTCCGTTTTTATTTACTTCGCGTATTAGCTTTGGTCAAAGTCAAGTTTTGTAAACTTTGACCAAATTTATAGACAAAAATATTGGCATATACAATAACAAATCAATACCATTAGATTCATTGTTGAATGTACTTCCACATCATATAGATTTGTTATGGTAAATATTTATATTCTTTTCTATAAACTTGGTCAAACTTTAGGAAGTTTGACTTCAATCAACTCTAATATGCAGAGTAAATAAAGACGGAGGGAGTACCATTTAACTAGCGACACAATTTTGAGAAACTAGACAAGGGTGGCGCGCTGAAGCGAGCAACATGTTGTTGGTCACTTTCTCCAGACCTGAAAAAGAGTGGACTGCTGGGCAAAAATAGACCACTATAAGAGAGAACAGGCGGCTCCGCTTTGCGACAAGCCAGCCGGGCTGAACCAATTCGCCTCTCGCATGAGCAAATAGCGGATACCACGCCGGCAACAGTAGTTGTGACTTGGGCCAACCCAGTTTACCGTTCGGTGCAAAAGGTTTTTTTTTTGTTGTGCGTTTGTTCCTTTTGTTTTTCAGTATTATTCTGGTCTTCTCCTTTTCCTTTTATTTCTTTTTATTTTATTTTCTTCTCCTGGCATTTTGTGTCGGGCTTTTGCTTCGGTCCCTTTCTACCCTTTCCCTTTTTGGTTTTTCAGAAAAATGTATGGAAATTAAAAAAAAAGGGATATAAATCAATCATGTTTATAATTGCTCCCCAAATCCGCAAATTATTGCGTTAAAAAACGGAACTTTAAGAAGTGTTCCGTTTTAAAATTTGTTCACAAATTTAGGAAATTACATTTTAAAAATATGTTTGAGTTTTCAAAAAATGTTTGAATTGAGTTTTATACAGCAATAGGGGTGGTTTGCACCCTATCTATCCACAGAAGATACTAGGAATCTTCTTATTTATTCCTTTTTAGTTTTAAATACATGGCCAACAATCTTTTAAGAAACGGTGAGTAATTCTTTTTTGTACGATGAATATTTTTGTAATACACACTAAAAAATGAAATAAATGTTGAACATTTTTATTACACAATGAACATTTTCTAATATATTGTGAACTTTTAAAAATGTGCGATGAACATATTTTCTATATTCACTGATATTTATTTTGAATTTGCGACCATTTGTTTGAAAGCCAGGAATATTTTATTAAATTCATGAATTGTTGAAACCACGAACAATTGTTTTGAACTATGGAACATTTTTCAAAAATTAAAATACACCAAAGAATAAAGTAACCGAAATAAAGCTCGTGCCGGAATTGGGCCCGCCCATAGATGCTCGCCTGCACTATTTGACGTCCACAGGCAACGCCGTACCGGAAAAGACCAGTCAGGCAGGAGGGTTTCTCGTGTTG
Source organism: Thinopyrum elongatum (assembly GCA_011799875.1). Lineage (NCBI taxonomy): Eukaryota > Viridiplantae > Streptophyta > Magnoliopsida > Poales > Poaceae > Thinopyrum > Thinopyrum elongatum. The sequence goes on along the minus strand of CM022300.1, from coordinate 568,468,961 downwards.
CCGCCATCTGAGAAATTTAGGTCCCCTCGCCGTCGTCTGCCATCTTGGCGCTGAGAGGTGGGGGGACCTCGGATCTTCAAGACCTCTATGTTCTTAGTCAACGTCTAGTGATCATCATAGTTTTGTGAGAATAAATTTTCTCTCGTTCTTTTGGCGGTGCCATGAGATTACAGAGTTTTCTGTCCTCGCGGATCCGATTATTCTGATCTATGAGTTTATGTTGTTGTGTCAAGCTTTTATTGTTGGACTGAGTCTTTGTGGAGGTGAAAAGTTTCATCGACACCATGGTGAAGATATAGTGATTCGATGGCCTGCACTTCTAGGGGATCATCCCCAGCCCAAGTACGTTCATCGATCAAGGCTTCCCATCTTTTTGGATGGGTGACTCAAGGCGCTTTCGAAAACCATTATTGGTAATGTTCGTGCGAGTGAAAGAGTGAAAACATCGTTGCACCGGTCTAATTGTAGCCTCTTACCGAAGTCTTTGGAGTATTTCTTCGAGTAGAAATTGATACCGTGAAGAAGGTGTTTTCAAGAAATTTCATTGTAATTCTTAGTCATAGGAGTTACTTTGTATTTTCTTGGATCTTAGGTACAAATCAATGTACCTGTAATTGTTATGAGTATGAATAAAGTTGCAGGTGTTTCTCAAAAAAAAGGCAGAAGATACCCTTTTTCTTTACGGTTGATCCAACGTACGAGTGTACTACCATTTAACTGGCAATACAGTTTTGAGAAACTAGAGAACTCTTCAACAATCACTAAGTTTAGTTTTAAAAAAAACAACCACTAAATTTTGTAAATATATACTGCCAAAAACAACACACAGTAGGAAGTTCCATAGAAAACTATTAAGAGGACTACATATGTACATCAAGTTTAAATTTGGATGACAAATATTGAGGTACATATAACCCACATGTAGTGCTAAGGGATGTAGCTCAAGTGGTTAAAGAAGCTTAAAAGATGTAGAGGTGAATCTAGACCAACAAACCAGGCATGGAAATGCACTTATCCTTATATACGTAAATAGTTGGTCGTCACTACTCTAATTCTCTCAGCATGTAACTATGTCTGGATATTATTGAGGAGATTAAACGCCTACTCCAACAGGATAACCATCATGTCATCTCCATGGTCCATCAATCGAGGAACTGCGTGGCGCATTGCCACGCTTAGTTAGGGTTTCATAGCATGCGTACTACTGTGTGGTTACGGTCCGGAATCGATGAACTTATGTTGTGTACCAGAATGACCGGATGCCGATGGTTAAGAAATGAAAGGCTTGATCTCGCAAAGAAAACAACTATGTCAGGAGGCCCAAAGCTGTGGCGAGTAGGACGACATGCCGCGAGTGATGACCGTTCAAGCGGCCGCAGTTGATGCTACACAGACAGCGAGAAATCCAGGTGCTACAAGGTGCGAGCGTGTGAGACGGTGCCACTGAGAGTGGACGGGCGCCGCTGCGGGGATGCTGCCGAGAGCGGATGGCACCGCTCCAAGGGTGATCGGCGTTTCAGGGGAGGGGCGCAACGCGTGCATGGTGGAAAGCGAGGCGTGAGATGAAGGAATGTGTTGCGGGGGCGAGAGGGGTGGAGTCGAGCGATCGTGCGTTTGTGCACGTATGGACGGTTCGGACGGTGACTGATCCCAGAGCTGAGCAGCACCCAAACACAGTTCGAAGTTGATAAAAAGCTCCCACCGTGGAAAACTAAAATAAACCGAGGTATGCAAGCAGCTCCAGCCCTTATCTGTTTGGTAGCAACTAAAATTCATAAGCTTATGACTAAACCGAGGTATTTTCCGCAAAAAAAAAGGAGACTAAACCGAGGTACATATGGCATATCTTCTTCCTGTTTTGCAAATGGGCCCGCAGCTAATACGTTTCCATTAGAAACCTGGGGCTGTAGTGTGTCTAACAGATTGCTCAAGTGCAAATGTTTCGCAAACAGAAAACGGAGCTGCTAAAAATCAGTCGACTTAGACTTCGCGAAGTTTTAGTCGACGCCTCAACCTTTGGATCGTTGTTGCTTTAAGATTCGCGCAGCTCAATGTCTTCGTCTCAATTCGGCCTGTTGAAGCGTGAGTCCGGCCTGTTTTTCATGTCCACTTCGTTGTTTGGTCTGGACTCCTTTTGTTGGGAGATCCTATTCGCTGCTCACAGCGGCAAAGAGGCACGGTTCCGCACAGGCGGGTGTCCAACTGGGCCGGCCCATGAATATAGCGAACGACAGTGCGCTGTAGCTAAAAAAGAAATACCACGGTAGCGAGAATTCGAACCCAGGACCTGACACTATACATAACATGGTACTACCAGTTGAGGTAACAGTCGTTACCGATTCAACAGCAGCACCAAGCTTAAAGAACCAATCACGCAGCGCAGATCCAAATTGTATCTTGAATTTCAAAAGCATTTTTTATTGAAAAAAACGAAGGGATCTGTGACACACAAACAAATTGCTGATTTGCAAAAAAATAAAACTGAAATGTTTGCAAAAATCAGGAACATTTTTTTGAAATGGGAACATTTTTTGGAATTCAAAGACAAGATTTGAATATGCGAACATATTTTAAAAAATGTGAAAACAAGAACATTTTGTGAAAATTTTAAACTGAACAATTTCAAAACTCCTGAAAAAATGAAAACATACATGTATTTGAAAATTGCGAACAATTTTTGGAAACGGTAACATGTTTTGAACTGCCCAAACATTTTTTGAAATTTGTGAACAAATATTTGAAACTGAACAATTTCAAAACTCCTGAAAAAATGAAAACATGCACATTTTTTAAATTTGTGAACAATTTTTGGAAACGGGAACATGTTTTGAACTTCCCAAACATTTTTTGAAATTTGTGAACAAAAATTTGAAACTAAACAATTTCAAAACTCCTGAAAAAATGAAAACGTGCACAGTTTTAAAATTTGTGAACAATTTTTGAAAACGGGAACATGTTTTGAACCGCCTGAACATTTTTTGAAATTTGTGAATAAAAAATTGAAATTGAACAATTTTGAAACTCCTGAAAAAAATGAAAATGTGCACATTTTTTAAAATTGCGAACAATTTTTGGAAATGGGAAGATGTTTTGAACTGCCCAAACATTTTTTGAAATTTGTGAACAAAAATTTGAAACTAAACAATTTCGAAACTCCTGAAAAAATGAAAACTTGCATATTTTTCAAATTTGTGAACAATTTTTGAAATCGGAACATGTTTTGAACCGCCCGAACATTTTTTGAAATTTGTGAACAAAAATTTGAAACTGAACAATTTTGAAACTCCTGAAAAAAAATGAAAACATGCACATTTTTAAAAATTGAGAACAATTTTTGAAAACGGGAACATGTTTTAAACCGCCCGAACATTTTTTGAAATTTGTGAACAAAAAATTGAAATTGAACAATTTTGAAACTCAAAAATGAGAACGTGTACATTTTTCTAAAAAAAATTTGAATAATTTTCAAAAATGGGAACATTTTATAAAATTCTTGAGCATTTTCTAATTCATGAACAAAATTTAAATACATGAACACTTTTTGAATTTGCAAGAAATTTTTGAAACATGAATATGTTTAGAATTTTTGAACAAATTTTGAAAGCGGGAACATATTTCTTAAACCGAACATTTTTTTGTTTGTGAACAAAATTTAAAAAGACAAACACTTTTAAAAAAAATAAGTGAACAATTTTTTAAATTCTAAAAATTTATGAAATTTCTGAACAAAAATTTGAAAACAGGAACATTTTCTGAAAAAAGCAACAAAATCTGAAATTTACACTTTTTAGAATTTTTTTTGAAAACAATCGTTAAAAAAGAAAAAAGAAAAAGAGGAAGAAGAAAGAAAAAAAAGAGAAAAAAAGAAAGAGAAAAAATGAAAAACAAAATAAAAATAAAAAATAAAAACAGAAATAAATATAAAAAAAAAAAACCGGTTCAGGAACCTTCTAGAAGGTTCCCAAAACCGGAAAAAACCTAGCTAGGAACAGTTATAGAAGGTTCCCAAAACCGGTGTACTTGGAACGCTTAACAGGCCAGCCTACGCGCGTCGCTCGGTCGATAGCCCCTGTGCGGAACCCCGACTGTTTGCCGCAGAGAGCGGCAAATAGGGTTTTCCGAGAGCAACTAGTTAACGAGCGCTCCTTCAGGAGCCTCGCAATGATCGGCGCCACTTGGCGCGCTCCTAGCCACCCCGCCACGTGTCGCGCTCTGGACGCTCCCTCCGGATTTTATTTTTTTATTTTTCCGCACGCGTTTTTGGCTTTTTAAACGGTTTTTTTGACGTTTCGGTTTTCCACCGGTCTTCCTGAACTTTTGGACCAAAATTTTTTTTCAAAAAAAAATATTTGCGCAAAAAAACTCATTTTTCCCCTTTCGCGAGAGGCACGGTTTTGCTTTCGCGAGAGTCACGGGCGTGCCTCTCGGAAGCGGAAAAAAAACATGTTTTCTGTTTTGTTTCTTCCGCGAGAAGCACGGTTTTGCTTCCGAGAGAGGCACGGTTGTGCTTTCGTGAGAGTCACGACCGTGCCTCTCAAAAATGGAAAATAAAACGTGTTTTCTGTTTTTTTTTCTTTCGCGAGAGGCACGATTTTGCTTCCGCGAGAGGCACGGTTGTGCTTTCACGAGAGGCACGGCCGTGCCTCTCGGAAAGGGAAAAAGAACATGTTTTCTGTTTTTTTTCTTTCGTGAGAGGCACGCTTTTGCTTCCTCGAGAGGCACAGTTGTGCTTTCGCGAGAGGCACGACCGTGCCTCCTCGGAAATGGAAAAAAATGCGTTTTTTCTTTTTTTTTTCTTCCGCGGGATGCACGGTTTTGCTTCCGCGAGAGGCACGCTTCTGATTTCGCGAGAGACACGGGCGTGCCTCTTTCGGAAAGGGAAAAAACCCGTGCTTCCGGTTCGGTTTTTTTCGTGAAAGAAAAGTTCGTCAAAACCTATCAACATGGGATCTAGTTTTGAAAATCTTGACGCGAGGAATCCAACGGTGAAAACGGTTCGAGATTTGGACGCATGGTTTAAGAGATAAAACGTTTTGAATAATCGAATCTACGAAAAAGGGAAAACTCTCAGGTTGCAACAAGTGGCGCACATGCAGCGCGCCACTTATCGCAATCTGGGAAGGTGGGAGTGATCTTTGCAAGGAGTACTCCTTAACTAGTGATTTCGGGGTTTTCTCCTTTTGTTGTGGCAAGGGCAAGGGTTTGTCCGTGGGCTGGGCAGGTGTTCGGCCCTTTTTCGTTGTTTGCATTTTGTTCTTTTTCTTTCTTTTGTAAAACGTTTACAATTGGAGAGAGAGAAGGGGAAGCTACTACCATTACTGCCCGTGACTTAGGGAGCGGAGGGGGTCCTGTCAGATACACTCCTCTCTCCGTACTCTCTTTGCAGTATGAGTGTTTTTCCTTGTGTGCAAGTGGTCATCCCTTTTTACTTTAAAAAGTTTGCTTTTTTGTTGTTACCTAATCTATGTGTCTATTCCACTTCTATTTTTATTTTTATTCATAATTTTATGTATCTACTAAAAATATCATCTATCATTGCTTCTTTATTCATGTTTTTTGCTTTTAACTTCTTTTTTTATTGTCTAGTTGCACCATCTTTTTCAATGTGCAACGTGAGTTAGGCAAATTTCCAATAAGTCATTATTATCATTTTGTAGTATTTTGTGATGTTTTTTAAATATTTTTTTGCGTACCAGTTGCACATTCCTATCGACATGATTGCCGCAAATATTTTCTCCGTTATTTTTGTTTTTTTTTTGTCGTTGTTTTTGAACTGTTTTTTAAGGCCGCATTATTTACATTTAGCATGCCGGTTTCCTACTGAATCATTAGCTACTGTATTAAATATGTATGTGTGGTGTGTGTTATTCAACATATATGTATGGGAGGAGTTCAAAAACACAAGGTAACTCAACAACCTTTTTTTTTCATTTTTCATTTTTTGATCCTTGTGTTTCTTATTAGTTTATGTCACGATACCACCCTCTTTTTATTAACTTTTTTTGGTGTGTGTTAAACAAAATAGGTTGTGCCATGCAATGAAAGGGGTTGTTTACATGACGGGAGAGGGGGGGAGGCAATCGCTTGTTCGACACTAGGCTTTTGCAACTGCAAGTGTCGCCCTACACGGCAATTGCATGCCTCCCTCCCGACTGCAATTGGACTTGTGTTTTTGTCAGAGGGTGGAGGAAGAGGGGAGAGTAGTTGCAAGTACGACACTAGGCTTGCAATTGCAAGTGTCGCACTCGACTGTAACTGCATGCCCACACACCCTACTGCAACCAACCTTTTGTTTTGTTAGTGGGCGGCGGGAAGGGGGTAGTTGCATGTCCAACACTAGGGTTGGTGTCTCCTAGACTGCAACTGCATGCATACGCACGCAACTGCAACCAACCCTTTTTTTTTGTCGGTGGACGGCGGGAACGGAGGGAGGGCAGTTGCATGCCTGACAATAGGCTTGCAACTTCAAGTGTTGTCCTCGGTTGCAATTGCATGCCTACACATCCAATTGCAACTGATCTTTTGCTTTGTCGATGGTCGGTGGGACATGGGAGGGCAGTTGAATGTTTGACATTAAGCATGCATCTGCAAGTGTCTCCTTATCAGCAATTGCATGTCGACACATTCGACTGCAACTGACGTTTTGTTTGTCGGTGGGCAGAGGGAGAGGGAGCGATTGCATGGCCGACACTAGGCTTGCAACCTGCAAGTGTTGCCCTTGACTACAATTGCACGTCTCCCTCCCGACTGTAATTGTCCCTGTGTTTTTGTCGGAGGCTGGCGGGAGAGCAGGGGGGCAGCTGCATGCCTGACAGTAGGCTTGCAACTGCAAGTGTCGCCCTTGACTGCAATTGCATGCCTTCCTCCCGACTGCAAATGGCATTATGTTTTTTTGGGAGGGTGGAGGGAGAGGGAAGGGCAATTGCAAGTGTAACACTAGGCTTGCCACTGTAAGTGTCGCACGCGAGTGTATCTGCATGCCTACACACCTAATGACAACTTACCTTGTTGTTTTGTCGGTGGGTGGCGGGAAAGAGGGTAGTTGCATGTTCGACACTAGGGTTGCAACTGCAAGTGTCTCCCTAGACTGCAATTGCATGCCTACACACCCAATCGCAACCAACCTTTTTTTGGTCGGTGCACGACATGAAAGGGGGAGGGTAATTGCATGCCCGACACTAGGCTTGCAACTGCAAGTGTCGCCCTCAGATGCAATTGCATGCCTACACACCCGATTGCAACTGATATTTTGCTTTGTCGATGGTCGGTGGGAGACGGGGCGGGGTGGAGGGTTGCATGTCAGGCACTAGGCATGCAACTTTAAGTGTTGCCCTGTCTACAATTGCATGTCAACACACCCGACTGCAACTGATGTTTTGTTTTGTCGGTGGCAGCGGGAGAGAGGGGCGGTTGCATGCTCGACACTAGGCTTGGAACTACAAGTGTCGTCGTCGACTGCAATTGTATGTCTACCACCCGACTGCAACCGGCCTTATGTTTCTGTTGGAGGCCGATGGGAGAGGAAGGGGTTAGCTGCATGCTCGACACTAGGCTTGCAACCGCAAGTGTGGCCCTCGACTGCAACTACATGCCTCCCTTCCAATTGCAATTGGCTTTGTGTTTTTGTCGGGAGGCTACAAGAGAGGGGTAGTTGCATTTTTTGACACTAGGCTTGCAACTGAAAGTGTCTCCCTGGAATGCAAGTGCATGTCCACACACCCAACCACAACTGACCTATTGCTTCGTCGGTTGGTGACGGGAGAGGAAGGGCAGGCAGTTGCATATTCGACATTAGGCTTGCAACTGCAAGTGTCGCCGTCCACTGCAATTGCACCCCTCCTTCTCGACTGCAACTAACCTTGTGTTTTAGGCGGAGGCGACGAGAGATAATGGGGATGTAGTTGCAAGTCTGCCACTAGGCACGTAACTGCAAGTGTCGCTCCCGACTGCAATTGTATATCTTTAACATGATTGCAACTTAGTAGTGTTTTACCGGAGGGGGAGTTGCATGTCTACCACTAGGCACGTAACTGCAAGTGTCGCTCCCGACTGCAATTGTATATCTTTAACATGATTGCAACTTAGTTGTGTTTTACCGGAGGGGGAGTTGCATGTCTACCACTAGGCACGCAAGTGCAGTCTCTTCCCTGACTGCAACTGCATGCCTTCAACACAACAATAACTTAGTGGTGTTTGTTAGAGAAGGGTGGCAATTGCATGTCTATCACTGGGCATGCAACTGCAAGTATCCCTCCCCCAACTGCAACCGCATATCAACGCAAACTGAACCTTTTTAGGGGCAAAGGTGGTGTTTTGTGTGTTGTGGGGTGGGGTGGAGGTGGGGCCGTTGCATGTTTGCCATAGGCATGCAACTACAAGTGTCGCCCTCAACAATAACTACTTATCTTCAATGCCACCGCGGATTAGTTGTGTTTGTCATGTGTGCGCTAGACGCACAACTGCAAGTGTCGCCCCCGACCACAACTTAGTGGTGTTTTGTTTGGGGTGGAGGAGGTAATTGTATGTTTGGTATTAGACACGTAACTCCGAGTGTTGTCCCAAACTGCAACTGCATGTCTTCAACACGACTACAATTTTGTAGTGGTGTCGGGTTTTATCAAGGAAAAACTAATGCACATGTCATATCTCAATTGCAACTACATGGCGTAAAATGAAACACAACTATAAGGGATACAAATGCCTGTAAGTAGCCGCTCCCTACACTTTTATTATTTTTTAAATTACACATTAAACAATTTTAAATATATTTTTTACATTTAAAAATATATGGCGATTTTTTAAAATCTTATTGAACATTTTTGCAATTACACAATGAATTTTTTAATACACGATGAAGATTTTTAAAATACAGAAACACTTTTTTTATAAAATATCACGACAAATGTAAAGAAGTGCTTAATTTTCTTTTTCTTTTTAGTGAACATGGAACTGAAAATGAAAATAAAAGAAAAACACAAACAAAAGAAAAAACATAAAAATAGACAAGTAGAAACGAACAAAAAACTAGACATGGAAAACCGTACAAAGACCTAACGGTAGGCTAGTGGCGCCTCAAGAAGAATTAGCGCCCAGAAAAATCACGAGGCAATAAAAAATCGCTGGCCAAAAGCACTTGTCCTGTACACTTTTGTCTCTATCACGGGCTTGTACTTTTTTGTTCAACACCCTTTAGGCAATAAAACAAATAAACAAAGGAATATCCCAGTCCAAATACACAAACAAACAAAGGGAACAAGGAAAGCCCGGAAATCAGGCTGATACAGCCCATCAGACGCATGTCAAGAAATGGGCCTAATCTACTTTAGGTGACATCAGCTGACTGAGACTTCGCGACTGAGACCTAGACAGATCCAAAAGAAAATTGTGTCTATGAAGGACTCATGGCATAACACACGGATAGTCTTCCTAGTGTTTACATTGGTCATCCAATCTTACACCACTCTGAACTGACCTGAACAAGATGTCTTTTGCCCGTGCAACAACAACTGTTATCCCTATAGGACCTGTCCTGACCTGCTGCAGCCAACGTGCAGATTTATGTCGATCCGAGTAAAATGTTTTTAGCTAGCCTCGCACTACAGCGTCTAGGCCAAGAGTCTAGCACCCCAAGATCACTCTTGGCACCGGGCTTGGGCGTACGCCGCACACGCTCCCATGATTGCTGCACCCTAAACCGGAGGACCTCAAGACACAGGCCGGCAACATGGACGATGACACTGTGAAGGCGATGATCTGTTTTGAACAGGGTGCTGCCGCAGACCAGACCAACAGCGCTTCTTCTACGGAGAGCTGCCGGAGAAAAGTTGCACCCCAAGGTGACCACAATATTTTCGGGTTTGATATTCATCCACATCGCAAAAAAGTTCTCGCAGGTTTCAAAAGTTGAGATTTCTGCCATGAAGCGCAGTGTCGTTGTGATTCAGCAATAATTAAGCTCGTTGGAAGGGATAATCACGCAATGAGTCTGCCATGAAGGCATCAAACTGCTGCTAACACTAGAGATTGCGTGATAATTAGTGGCACCCACCAAAACCAGATACTACTAATTAGGTTCACTTCCTCCTTTCTTAGTGCAAAGTCGTATGACTGACTACCGGTTCTAGGAGTACTCATTGCCTTTCCCCGGTCAGTCAGTCAGTCACGCACCGTAATTTCATACATCGGGAAAGATCAAAAGGATGCATATGAAAGAGGACACCAAAAGAGAGAGGCGGCACTCAATTAGACACCACATCAGTAGCACACCTTGGGCGCGCCATCATTCTCTTGCTATTCAGTCAGAGCTTCCCAAATTTCACACATCACTCGATAGCATGTCATGATGTCATCGTTTTTTACTATTCACCACAGCCTCCGGAATTTCATACACATCAGGGATGTGTCAATGCGGGATCTTTCAAGTTTCAACGCCCAGATCTGACTTACGGAAGCAATGCAATGTACAGCGGAGTTTTAGAACATAGGTACACATAAAACAGTTCAATTTACCCCGCAAAAAAAAAACGGATCAATTTCTTTTAAATTGAGATCAATATACATGTGACTGATTCAAAAGAAAAAACAACGTAGGTACACCAAAACGGGAAAACCCATTTCACAAAGCTTAGCAAATGAAACGTATTTCTATGCATCGGGGAATTATGTAAAAAAAAAAGTAAATACATACTTTGCACAAACTTAGAGCATCTATACAACCGGGCTCCCCAAACTGATCGGGTGGATGATCCTCACATCAGCCCTAGCTATACGCCTGGGCTGACCGGCATCCATACCCAAGCGAAATATGAGGCGAGTACGGAAGGCCCGTACGGGCTCGGGCGCGTACGCCACATCGGTCTGGCCTACCCAGGCCCTACAAATAGCCCCCCTCGGACGAACCCTAGACCGAAGTCAATCAGTTTACTCCCCTCTCACGCTATCCGTCTCCTCCACTTCCGATCGATGGCGAGCGACGGTGGGAACACCGACTCCGATGGCGGATCTAGCGGCTCCGACGAGTGGGCGAGCCTGCTGCGTGATGTCGAGCCGGACGATGTGGAGGAGATCGCCATCCGCATTGCTTTGAGGTTGTCGCGGCTGGACTAGGGCGTCAGCGGCAGCTCCGGTTCCACAGCCTCCCACGTCGCCCGGCGACACAGCGTCAGCAACATCACTGGACCCTCCCGTCGGTCGTGCAGCCCCGGCCGCTCCGCGCTCGTCCAGGTACATCACCCACCACGCACGCAAGCTCAATCTTCTTCGGAAGCTCAATCCGCCCACCACGCCGTGTCCTCGTGCACGTGCCCGCGTCTGCGCCAAAGCGGACGAGGACGCCCGAAATCTGAGGCACGGGCAGCCCGCCGCGAGCGGCACTGGGCGAGGGAGGCGGGAGAGGCGTTGTCCGCGTGCCGGTGGATCCCGAGGACGCGCTCCTCGGGTCGGTCCTCCAACGCTGCCGCACGACAGCTCCGCCGCAAAAATACCAAAGCGCTCCGACTCGCCATCAAGCTGTCGGAGCGCAAGGCAACGACGGACGAGGTGGCCTAGGTGAAGGCGGTCTGGCATGCAAAGGAGCAGGCCCGCCTGCTTCGGAGGCTGACCGATGAAATATGCTCTGATGATGACTCGGACGTCACCGTTGGCTCCAACTCCGACGACGTCGCCCCTCCAGCCGTCGACGCCTACATGGAGGGGTACAGCCACACCGGCGGCGGCAAGAGGGAGGGGCCGGCGAGGAAATGTTGATTTCCTCCGCCCTTCTCTGTTTTATCTATGTTTTTACTCTTTTTTAGTATGAATTTGCACAGTCTGACGATGAACTTTGATCCTTTTGTCCGGTGATGAAATATGATCCTTTTCTATCGGATGAATTTAGTTTGTTTGTTGCTATTAAACATGTTCATGGTTGTAGCATTGCATGGGTTGCATGGATTTGGGGGTTCAGATACGAGGGACAATTGTGAGAGAAGCCAAAAGAGAGGTGACCATTCATTGCCCGCGGACATTTGAGGGGCTGAATTAGATATATCCGGCTGTAGATGATCTTACTCATGTGATATTTGTAAAATAAAAGATCATTTTTTACATGGTTAAAAATGGTTATCGAGAATGCTGCAGTTTCAGTTTCCTATTTCAACACAATTTAGATTTTCGGACGTCATTATTTTACTTTTATTGTTTTAGGGGTAAGAGGACATATTTATTGTAAGAGTAAGTTTCTAACAAAAATGTATGTGCTTCTTTTGCAGTTTTTCGATATATAGAAATATTTGGTCTTGAAATGCATTTCGTTCCCCTAAAAAAACTGCATTTAGTTGCACACACGCGGTTGCGTAAAGGGGCGATCGTGTGATTGATCAGCAAGTCCGGAAAGAATCAGTGCGCGATCACATGTTTAGATTTGTTTGGGAGGTTTCGTAAGCATACGTAGGCCCTTTGTAAGTGTAGCATTTTCCATCACACCCTGCGTCGTAAGCTAACACAAGACATCGAAAGTGCAATAATGGATAAACTTTGTTTTTTAGGGGAAATAATGGATTGACTGAAAGAGATCCGGATGGAGTCGTACAGAACAAGAGAGCTTTCTTTCTTTTCATGCATGCTCGACAGGCACGGAACAAGCCTCCAACTGGATTACATGGACACATCGAGTAGCAAGCCCATCGGGAAAGATGCAACGGTGGAAGGAGAAAGCAGCACTCGAGTGGGCGTTTGGCACGGGGAAATGACGCTGCCTGCCTAACGTGCATCACGTCGCCGTCTCCATCTCCATCTCCATCCGTCCATCCATCCTAATGAAACGCATAATGCGCTTGCGTCCGTACTGATGTTAAAAAAAAAACGCATAATACTACTATGACTACAGCAGAGAGAGAGAGAGGGGATGTTTGACATGGCGTGACAGCATCATGGCCCATGGCTTTCCGCCCCGTCCACGCACGCACGCGCACCAAGGCCAGATGGTTTGTGATCCCTAGGCGGAGACGCAGCCCAGGCACCCGATCCACAGCCTTTTCGTCAGCCTCTTCTGCACCAAGGAATAAAACACCCGTCAGTAAGAAGATAAGACCCTACTAATTAAACAGCACTTGTACTGCTCAGTAAACACTTTTGTCAGCCTCTTCTGCACTCGTAGGAACCAACCAATAAACACTCGTCAGTAGGATAAGACCATAGCTAAACAGTGAACGCGCAGTACCACATGATTCCTCTGTCAGTAAGATAAGACCATAATTTTAAACAGTAAACACGACGACAAATCCCTCAGGTTTCGTCGGGGCCCCCCTGGTCAGCCACTTACGCGTGGGTTATTGTGGCAGAGCATGTCCGGCGGGATCACGTAGAGGTCCTCGTCCACGGCTTTGACCGCCCTCACCCTGCGAGAAGCTTTCTTGTAGCCTGCGGTGGTGCTCAGGCGGGCGTCGGCGGCGTCCGACACCTTCACGTAAATTTCTATGGGCCTCCCCTGCTGCTTCTTCGCCCCGTGCTCTTCGCGCAGGCCCGCCACCACCTTCTGCCTCTGCCTCTGCTCCCCGTCCACCTCCAGCGTGCCGCTGTCACTCCACTTTACCACCTAGTAATATAATAGCGAGCACAGAGGTTACAGCAAAAAGTAACAGCATTTCCACTGCGAGCAGCTGTATATCTATAGAAATTTGAAGGAGTCGAAGGCTCGCTGTGAAGTAATAACGGCATTTTTACTTTTTAACTTTTGGGAACAGCGACATTTTTACTTGGACGACGGGAGAGAGTGAAAGATTTATCCGGCGACGTCATGACTGCGTTTCGTACGTGTTTTTACTACTAGCCCTTTTGCTAGAGTGGCTGCCGCATACGATGGTGCTTCTTCGTTTCTACCATGCTCCAAACTTCCTGATCAAATAGATATTCCGTATGTAGCCCCATTCTAAACATGTGCGTACTACGCTACTAAGCTCAGTATAAACACATTTAGTGCTAGTGATCTAGTAGTATATTAATACAATCAGCGGGGCACCTCTTTTGAATACAAAAAATCAGTAGCAAAAACACATAGGGCAAGAACCCGTGTGCTTGCTCAGTTGCTCGGTAAGAATCCATGCAATGCACTACTCACCTTCTTGTGTGGCTTTGGTGAAGCCGGCAGTGCGACGAACAGGCCGGCCTGCATCTGCATGGCGGAGTCCAAGCACTGTGTGGCCGGCCAGTCGCCGGCGCCATCGCCGTACCCGTACCCGCCGTCGTCGTAGTAGTTCCACTCCCCGAACGCCGGGATCCGCCGCGGCCTCGCCCGCACCTTCTGCATGGTATAAGCACATCGGCAGCATGTTCAGAAGAGAACCAAAGCGCGGGAAGAGGTATAGACAGTCCGCCACAGACACATAGATCCATGGTGTCGTCGATCGATCAGATTACCTTCATCGCAGCGGTGAAGTGACGGAGTGAGCTCTGCTCTGCTTGCGACCTTCAAGGTGAGGAGGTGCTATGGACTATGGTGCTACCACTAGTGGTAGTGGCTAGGAGCAGAGCAGAAGCTGCTAGTGTATTTTATAGAGCGAGAGGAGCAGGGAGAGGTGGGAGCGAATGTTTTTGTTTTGCGCTCCGACGGAGTAAATTACATCTATAATACTCAAACTTGACACTAGGGTTCACTTTCATCACTGTATTCAGGAAGTGTCAAAATACGGTCTCTGAGATTGCGTAAATGTGTCACTCTACGGTCACGGCTACTATATCCAATGTATTTCGCTGATGTGGTATACGTTGACCGGTCCTGACTTGCTTACCTGTACCCGATGAATGAAGTGAACCTGAGCATCACCTGCCGCGTATGCCGACCAACCATGGATGATGGAGCCCGCGGCGATGTACCACATGGCTGCTCGGCTCTCTTTTGTCAACAGCCTCTACTTACCCACCACCATTCTTCACGCCATGCCATCCGTGTCAAGGTGGAAGACCGCTCTTCGTCGAGCAGTACGGCGGTGCGCTGCACCCGGACGAGCTCACCCTCTTGGACATGCTCCGAGATGACTACGAGGTCGGCTCGCACCTCAGCCCCTTGCGAGCCGCCCCCTCCTGGAAAGCCCGGTTCCTCTGACGTGTACCTTATCTGCCTAGTGCGCGAGGGAGAGCACTTCTCCGACCCAGGAACCTCCGCGAGCGCCCATGCCGCCGCCGTCGCCGCAATCTACATCCCCTCTAGTATTGCCAAACTCACATATGGTGTTCAGAATACAGAGCGCTGCCGCCGTGCACGGCGACCTCTGTGCGTTTCCCCGGCTCAATGCGAGGCACACGATGGTTAGGTTGTAGCCTCGCCGAACCCGTGGAGCTCGACACCATCGCCCCGCGGCGGCAGAAAGAACAGGTGCACATGATATTCGGCGGGGCAAAGCCGTACGCGAGCAGGCCGACATCCTCACAACTCTCCGTGTCGAGTCCCTGCACGTGTACACCATTGCGCCATGGGATCCTTCTTAACGAAGACAGGCCCAAACTGGCATCCGGCGTGCCGACCAGTACGCCAACCGCGAGTATGCCTACGAGGTGTGGGGGCGTGGCTGGACGAGAGATGGGAAAGTGCAGGTCGACAGCTACGTCAGGTAGGCGACGGAGGCTGAGCATATGCAGAGGAGCATGGTAGGGTGGAAGACTATGTTGAAGAAATGGCAAACATGGTGCCGATCGGCCACGCACGCACCTGTGCACTTGCAAACATGGCGCCGGCGGTCGGCCAACGACGGTGATGAGCTTCAAGTTGGGCGTGGCGCGGGAGTTGGAGATTTCGTGTCTGATGGACTAAGGAACGAACGCATCATCGTTAATGTGCCACAGGATGCTTCGGGAGCTCTAGAAGGCGGCGTTGGAGAGCTGCCGTGGCGGTGGGAGCTTGGCATGTGGTGCACAGGTGGATGCGGATAAGGTGTTCGACAGAATTTCAGGGAGGAGTGGTAGGAGAGAGAGAGGTGTATTTGCCACGTCAGCGAAATACATCGGATACGGTACTGGTGACCGTAGAGTGACAGGTCCTGGCAACCTTGGTGACCGTATTTTGACCTTTGTTGAGTACAGTGATCAAAGTGAACCCTAGGATAAGTTCAGATACTATAGATATTAGATGTAATTTACTCGCTCCGACGGGAGTAGGTGGCTACGCAAAAACAGAGCAGAGCAGGTGCAGTGGAGGTGGAGTGACGGGCCAATGGTGGTGGGGGCCGCCTCTGTGGTACGTACGGGTCAAACAGCGCAAGATGCGGGCGCGTCACTCACCAGGACTGGCCGCACTGTGGCTGACTGCCGCGTACGTGCTCACCGCAGCGCGTACGCCTACGCCTAGCTTCGTTCCATTCCCTTCTTCCTTTTTTTTCCGTTGCCTTCATTTTCTCTCAGTTTTTTTATTAGAGCAACTCCAACGCACGCATCCATTTGGATCACGACGGACAGAAAAGTCGGCCCAACGCGCCGACCCAAACTGACGCGCGTCCGCTTTTCGTCCGTCTGCTGACCCATTCCCGGCCCATTTTTTACCCTCCTTTGCCTCGGCGCGGACACGAGACGGACGCGCGACAACTACTCCCTCTGGCCCGCCAGTCGATGGCAGCCTTCACCATTTCCCTTCACTTTCCCCAAAACCCTCCCCCCGCGCGCGCTCCAGCTGCTCGCCATGGACGACGACATCGATGCCGCCGCCGGCCTCGCCTCCCTCGCCTCGTCCGGCATCACGACCGCCCCATCCGGCAAAGGCAAGCCTCGCGCCCCTCGCAAGTCCGCCGCCGCGCCCAAGCCGAAGAAGAAGCTGACGCCCGAGGAGCGGGCCAGGGAGTCGACGAAGAGAAAGGGCCGGAGGCACGCGGCGGACGCAAGGGACGAAACAGCGGCCGCTGCCGCCATCGCCGCCGCCGCGTAGCAGGAGGACACCAACACCCGCGTCGCGGCGGCAACGAGGGAGGCGCTGATGTACCTAGGGTTAAACCCTGGCCAGCACGGGCTTGTCAACGCCGCCGTGGCCGCGGGCAGCACTGGCTCTTCTGTGTTTCCTCGGATGGTGCTGCTAGAGTCGCCCCGCGCGTCGGTGACTCACCCGATTCCCGGCTTCCACGTCTACCCGCATGCCTCCCGACTCTCCGGGGAATGCTCGCCGGAGGTGAGCGTGGTGGCGCCTCCCACGCCCGCGCCCGCACCCATCGACCTCAACGCCACACCGGTAGCCGGTGGCTTGTCATCCGGTGGGCTGAGAAAACGCGCGCGGGAGATGCCAGCCGACATGTTCCCTGGCGCCCGCAACCTGTTCGACAGAATGCCGGCGGCCGGCGACGACGATTTCATGCAGAACATCATCTTCGAGGGTGGTACGGCCGCCGCTGGCGGTGCCGCCACGGCTGGCTACGATCCTGACGAGACACAAAGCCAGGAAGGACGGCCGAGGGTCGTTCACGCCGTCGACCTTTGATCAAGCTGGCATGCAGGCCGCCTTCATGCAAGATCAGGTCGGCATGGACCTGGACGGCTTCCCGCTAGACCATAATTTTTCGGAGGACTACGGCCTCAAGGAAGAGGATGAGTTGGACATCGACGGGGAGCCTTTGTTCGAGGACGAGGTCGCCAACCAAGCCGCCGAGGCGAAGCCGAAGCACAAGAGCAGGCGGACGAAGGCATACACGGCGGCCGAGGACAAGCTCCTTTGTGAGTGTTGGAGGGACATTGGACAAGACCCCAAGACCGGCGCCGAATAAAAGGCATCAACCTTTTGGACTCGTGTCCATCGTGAGTTCCATAAACACAAGAAGTTTCCGCCGTACCAAATCTAAAGCACACGCGGGTAGGTGTCCATTTCGAAGCGATGGAACACTAGTGCAGAATCGGGCTATTGTCCCGGTTCGTAAGGACCTTTAGTCCTGGTTCTGCAACCGGCACTAAAGGATGGGGACTAAAGGTCCCCCCCCCCCCTTTAGTCTCGGTTCAACACGAACCGGGACCAAAGGCCCACCACGTGGCACGAGCCCGCTCCGGGGGCTGGGAGACCTTTAGTCCCGGTTGGTAACAAGGTTTAGGGGTTTATGGGTTTATGGTTTTTTTTTCCTTTTAATTGTGTATTTTCTATTTAATTCTTTTTCATTTCAAACATATTTTACGCTACATATATTCCTATATATTCAACTTGGTCACTTGGATACATCCACTTTAATCTAATATGTGTTTCTTCCACCCTAATGATATACAACTCATATCATCATTATAATGATATACTCCCTCCGTTCCTTTATCTAAGGTGCATTTTTTCCAGCTCGGTGACCAAGGCAGCAATTTTTGGAGCATCTGGGACAATACAACTCATCATCATCGTAGTCATATATACAACTCATCTTGATCGTAGTGATATAACAATCTCACCATTATGATCATCATAAGTTAATCACTACTAGGTAAGGTGCTAGTGATATAACAATCTCACCATTATGATCATCATAAGTTAACCAACTACACTAGGTAAGGTAGCAGAACCTACTACTCTCTCTCTCTCGGGTAGCATAGCATAAAACAGAAAAAACCCTCCTTCTCCGTTATGCAACATAGAGATCCAACTGTCTCCATTTTCTGGCCTTCGCTCAGCCACTATTTTTCTCCAAGCCTTGATTTTGAGGCCTCCATCTGTTTTAGAGGTCGAGTATGCATATTTGAGACCTTCCGACCATGGTCGTACGCAAACAACTGTCATCTCACCTTCGACAAACATAAATGGAGGCACAACCACATCCGGGAGCTTCTGTTGAAGAGCATAATAGTAACATATATAGTTAGCAATGAAGTTTACTTCAGAAGAATGTATGAAAAAGATGGACTAACTAGTGACACAATAGTAAAAAAGCTTACCATGATACTAGCACGAATGTTAGCATCGCACAACTCGTGGACTAGCATGTATTTACCATAATTTTTCCCAACTCGATAGATGATCTTAAGTTGCAGAACGTCTTTAACAAAGGAGATAAGATAATTCTTCTCCTCCCAAGTTAGCTCTGCGCCATGACTATAGTAGGTGTCGTCTATTATCTTTTGTATTTCTTGGAAAGAGAGAACATAAGCTGTCAATTATAAAAAAAAAGTTCAGCAGGTATGAATAACAAGTATTTTTAGATAAGGAATATAGATCATTTAACAAATGTGTTTAACAAACTCACACGGAGGCAGAATCGGAATCATGTTAGGATCCAGCCAAATGTTTTCATCTTCCGGATTGCCAAGATCGAATGTTATTTTCATATCCTCCTCGAATCCATAGGCCTTGCATAATCCTTCCCAATTTGAACATCCAAAATGAGTGTGACCTACTTCATTTATGATCTTAACCTCAAAATCGAAACCATGTTTCGTTTTAAGGTGAGCTATCTTCGTGTCCACCTTGGACATCTCTTCAAAAGGTAGCTTCTCAAGGACATATGGTCTTGCATAGCAGGGTATGCACTAGTCAAATTATAAAAAATGGAAATTACACGTTAAAGCAAAAATCTTAAGCCATGCTGAATTCAGAAGAAACACGTGCCATTGAAGTTACATACCGTAAAACCTTCGAAGACCTCCTTAAGCGTGAGGGAGAAGCATGTACCGTTATCTAGGTGCGGTCTGTCGCACATAACCCCGTCGTCGGTACAGTCATCGCACTCGGGGATCTTATCGTCGTCAGACATTTCCTATATATGTTCATAATTCAAAGATTAAAAATTACGGCATGACCTTTGCTAAAATAGGACATATCGAGCGCCTAAAATTTGTCGGAATGAAAATGAATCAACAATCCTCCTAGAAGGTATAGCATTCTTTGATGACAAAGTGATAATGAAATAAAAATTTATATTGTAAACCTATATTCAAAAAACCTATACGATTACTAGTTTACTATTATATTCAAAAGACCATTCTACCTATGACATAAAAAACCTATATGCAAATTAATCCACACTTGATTTTTGTAATTCTTTTTCACTTGATTTTGCAAATACATAACTAAAAGTATAAAAAACTAAAAAAGATTCATCTAACATTTTTATATCTAGCATTTCTATATAACTAAAAGTATAAAAAACTAAAAAACATTCATCTAACATTTCTATATAACTAAAAGTATAAAAAACTAAAAAACATTCATCTAACATTTATATATCTAATTCATCTAACATTTCTATAACTAAAAGTATAAAAAACAAAAAAAACAGAAAATAAGAAAATATGTGTGTGTGTGTGTGTTCATGCATGCGTGTGTGTGTGTGCGGGCTCGATCGATGGGAGGGCGGCCATGGCGGCAGGGGCTCACAGCTGGGCGACGGCCGGCGAGGCGAAGCGACGGGGGCGTCGATTGGGGGGGGGGGGGCGCGACGGGGCGCGACGGGGGGCGCGACGGCATCGGGGCAGCCTGGGGGCGCGTCGGGGGGGGGGGGGGGGGGGGGGGCGATGTCCTCTGTTCGTGTGGTCGAAGAGACGAAGAAGCAGAGGGAAACTGAAAAAATTTCAAGTGGTGTATATATATGCGCCCCCCTTTAGTCCCGGTTGGAGCAACCAACCGGGACTAAAGGTCACTTTTAGGCCAGCCGAAGCAGCGGGAAGCGACCACCTTTAGTCGCGATTGGTGGCTCCAACCGGGACTAAAGGGGGAGCCTTTAGTCGCAGTTGGAGCCACCAACCGCGACTAAAGGTGGTGCGCTGCCACAGCCGCGGTGCACGAAGTTTAGTCCCACCTCGCCCAGCGAAGGGCAGCCGCACTGGTTTATAAACCCAGACACAGCTGCTCCTTCGAGCTCCTCTCTAAAGCAGGCCTTCTGGGCCTACCTCACCTGTGCTGCCCTGTGGGCCAACTGGGCCTTGCGGGCCTGCATCCTGGCCCAACTACAGGTTGGGTTTCTAGTCGTATGCAGGCCGTTGTGGCCCAGTAGGCGTGCTTTTTTAAATTTATTTATTTTTCAATTTTTTTTGTTTTCTGCTTTATTTATTTTCTTTTATTTCTGAGTTGTTTTTTGCTTTATTTAGAGTTTCTTTGTGAATCTTTTTGCTTTAGGTAAAAAAATTATAAACTTTCTGTTAGTGCGAGTAGTTTTCAACTTTGAATAGTTTAAATTTGAATTATTTGAAATTTGTGTGAATCACTAGTTAGTGAATAACTTTACTTTAAAAATAGATTTTCCAGTGATTCTTTTTTCTTCTATTTAATATTAATGTGTTTTATCATTATATTCAATTTGGTAATACTTAGGTTATTTAAAAAAATGAAATGCCTTTGTAACAGATGAGTTTTCGTCCGAAACCGTGATACTTCGAAAGAGATTGTCCATTTTGTACATGAAGTGCATCCAGTTTTTGCCGTAACCCTCTCAACATTTTTGAACATGCTATGTGGGTGAAATGATGATACCATGCCAACTTTCAACCTTTTCAGAATTCATTTGTAGTGCTTTTCAATTTTAGGGTCATTTAGCTCAAAAAAATTAGTAAATGCATGAAAAATAGCAAATGAAGTCAGAAAGGGTTGAAAATTGATGACGTGGCTTTGAATGGTGCATACTGAAAGCACAAAAAGTTTGGAGTTGAAATAAGTTTTTAAAAATGAAATGCCTTTGTAACAGATGAGTTTTAGCCCAAAACCCTGATACTTCGAAAGAGATTGTCCATTTTGTACACGAAGTGCATCCAGTTTTTGCCGTAACCGTCTCAACTTTTTTGCACATGCTATGTGGGTGAAATGATGATACCATGCCAACTTTCAACCTTTTCAGAGTTCATTTGTTGTGCTTTTCAATTTTAGGGTCATTTAGCTCAAAAAATTCAGTAAATGCATGAAAAATAGCAAATGAAGTCAGAAAGGGTTGAAAATTGATGACGTTTGTCCGAAGCACAAAACTACACGTTTCAAATGCCAAAACACATAAGCACCCTAACTATTACAAAGATTCCCTACGGTTTGTCCAAAGTGGGACTTTCCAGATATATATATAAGTCCGGAAAGTGATGACAGTGAAGCCGGTCACGTCCCAGAGTGGGATCTTTGGGTGTAAAACTTTTTCTTCGCGTGTGTCCCTTTGCGCCGTAACCATGGACAATCTTCATCATTTAACTGGATGCTCGGGTCAATATTCACTTTGAAGGGAGCAATTTCATGAAACTTTTCATAATCTTCTGACATGTCTGTCTTGTCATCCACTCCCACGATGTTTCTTTTCCCTGAAAGAACTATGTGGCGCTTTGGCTCATCGTATGATATATTCGCTTCCTTATCTTTTCTTTTTCTCGGCTTGGTAGACATGTCCTTCACATAGAAAACCTGCGCCACATCATTGGCTAGGACGAATGGTTCGTCTGCGTACGCAAGATTGTTGAGATCCACTGTTGTCATTCCGTACTGCGGGTCTTCCGTTACCCCGCCTCATGTCAGATTCACCCATTTGCACCGAAACAAAGGGACCTTCAAACCACGTCCATAGTCAAGTTCCCATATCTCCTCTATGTAACCATAATATGTGTCCTTTCCCCTCTTGGTTGCTGCATCAAAGCAGACACCACTGTTTTGGTTGGTGCTCTTTTTATCTAGGGCGATCGCGTAAAATGTATTCCCATTTATCTCGTACCCTTTGAAAGTCATTATATTCGAAGATGGTAACTGGGACAGCAAGTACAGGTCATCTTCAACAGCATCGTCATGCATGGCACGTGTCTGCAACCAACCGGCGAAAGTCCCCGTTTGTTCACGTGTAATCCAGTCGTCAGACTGTTCCGGGTGTTTGGAGCGTAGAATATTCTTGTGTTCCTCGATATATGGAGCCACCAAGGCGGAATTTTGTAGAACTGTGTAGTGTGCTTGAGTGAGAGAATGCCCGTCCATACATATTATTGCTTTCGGTCCTAGCGTGCCATTTCCACCCAGTCTGCCCTTATGCCGCGATTCAGGAACACCAATCGGCTTAAGGTCAGGAATAAGGTCAACACAAAACTCAATGACCTCCTCATTTTCATGGCCCTTGGAGATGCTTCCTTCTGGCCTAGCACGGTTATGAACATATTTCTTTAAGACTCCCATGAACCTCTCAAAGGGGAACATATTGTGTAGAAATACAGGACCCAGAACGGCAATCTCTTCGCATAGGTGAACTAGGACGTGTGTCATGATATTGAAGAAGGATGGTGAGAACACCAACTCGAAACTGACAAGACATTGCACCAAATCATTCTCTAACCTTGGTATGATTTCTGGATTGATTACCTTCTGAGAGATTGCATTGAGGAATGCACATAGCTTCACAATGGCTAATCGAACATTTTCCGGTAGAAGCCCCCTCAATGCAACCGGAAGCAGTTGCGCCATAATCACGTGGCAGTCATGAGACTTTAGGTTCTGGATCTTTTTCTCTGCCATATTTACTATTCCCTTTATATTCGACGAGAAGCCAGACGGGACCTTCATACTGAGCAGGCATTCAAAGAAGATTTCCTTCTCTTCTTTGGTAAGAGCGTAGCTGGCATGACCCTGATGTATGCCGTCTTTTCCGTGCATACGTTGCTGGTCCTCCCGTGCCTCCGGTGTATCTTTTGTCTTCCCATACACGACCAAGAAGCCAAGCAGGGTCACGCAAAGATTCTTCGTCACGTGCATCACATCGATTGCAGACCGGACCTCTAGGTCTTTCCAATAGGGTAGGTCCCAAAATATAGATTTCTTCTTCCACATGGGTGCGCGTCCGTCAGCGTCATTCGGAACAGATTGTCCACCAGGACCCTTTCCAAAGATTACCTTTAAATCCTTGACCATATCATGTACATCATCACCAGTACGGTGGCGAGGCTTCGTCCGATGATCTTCCTCACCTTTGAAATGCTTGCCTTTCTTTCTTACGGGATGCCTGCTCGGAAGAAATCGACGATGTCTCAGGTACACATTCTTCTTACAATTATCCAAATATATACTGTCGGTATCATCCAAACAGTGCGTGCATGTGCGGTATCCCTTGTTTGTCTGTCCTGAAAGGTTACTGAGAGCAGGCCAATCATTGATGGTCACAAACAGCAACGCATGTAGGTCAAATTCTTCCTGATTGTGCTCATCCCACGCACGTACAACTTTTTCATTCCACGGCTGTAAGAGTTCTTCAACTAATCGCCTTAGGTACACATCAATGTCGTTGCCGGGTTGCTTAGGGCCTTGGATGAGCACTGGCATCATAATGTACTTCTGCTTCATGCAGAACCAAGGAGGAAGGTTATACATACATAGAGTCACAGGCCAGGTGCTATGATTGCTGCTCTGCTCCCCAAAAGGATTAATGCCATCTGCATTTAGACCAAACCATACGTTCCTTGCGTCATATGCAAAGTCCCTCCACTTCCTCTCGATTTTTCTCCACTGCGACTCGTCAGCGGGTACTCTCAACTTCCCGTCTTTCTTACGGTCTTCTTTGTGCCATCGCATCAACTTGGCATGCTCTTTGTTTTGGAACAAACGTTTCAACCGTGGTATTATAGGAGCATACCACATCACCTTGGCAGGAATCTTCTTCCTGGGGCGCTCACCCTTGACATCACTAGGGTCATCGCGGCTGATCTTATAGCGCAATGCACCGCATACCGGGCATGCATTCAAATCCACGTACTCACTACGGTAGAGGATGCAGTCATTAGGGCATGCATGTATCTTCTGCACCTCTAATCCTAGAGGGCAGACAACCTTCTTTGCTTCATACGTACTGTCGGGCAATTCATTGTCCTTTGGAAGCATCTTCTTTAACATTATCAGCAACTTTCCAAATCCCTTGTCAGATACACCATTCTCTGCCTTCCATTGCAGCAATTCCAGTGTGGTGCCCAGCTTTTTCTTGTCAGCTTCGCAATTTAGGTACAACGATTTCTTGTGATCCTCTAACATGCGCTGCAACTTCAGCCTCTCCTTTTCACTTGCGCAGTTTCTCTTTGCATCGGCAATGGCCCGACCAAGATCATCAGCGGGCTCATCTTATGACGACCCCGGCTTAATCGTGCACTAATCATACACGCAAATGCGCACGATCAAGCCTAAGGACTCACTTGAAGATATCACAACACAACTCTAAAACATAAAATAAAGTCATACAAGCTTAATATTACAAGACAGGGCCTCGAGGGCTCGAATACAAGCTCGATGGCATACAAGCGTCAGCGGAAGCATTAAATATCTGAGTACAGATATATTACAGAGAGAGAGATAAGCCTTCACAGAGGCGGGGTAAAAATAAAAACTACGATCGAAAGGCGTAGGCCTCCTGCCCTGGACCCTCCGATCCTACTCCTGGTCGTCGAACGGCTCTTCGTAGTAGTAGTACTCGCCAGGCGGATAGTAGTACTGGTCGTCGGCTGGGGCTTCTGGCTCAGGGGCTCCGTCGTCTGGTGGCATCAAATGGAAAAATGGGGGAAAAAGAAAATAAAGCAAACGTGAGTACTCATCCGAAGTACTCAGCAAGCAAGGATCTACACTACATATGCATCATTGTCAAAGGAATGGCTGTATATGTGGACTGGGCTGCAGAAATGCCAGAGTAGAGGGGGAAAGTCTAGTCCTATCGAAGACTAGCATCTTCAACAATCTTCGACAGTCTTGCAGCATCAGGAGAGAGCAGATGAACATAATGTAAAGTAGTAGTAGTAATATCATCAACCTCGACCTGAGATCCTTTCTCGACTCCCTGCGAGAAAGCAATCCCAGGGCCGTACTATCCAGTTCTCACCACATGTTCTAGTTGTACCGATCGGGATACAACTCCGAGTGTCCGTTACCGTAGGACAGGCTATCGATAGAAGTTTCTTCCCTGCAGGGGTGCACCAACTTACCCACCACGCTCACTTAACTCTGGCCGGACACACTTTTCTGGGTCATGCCCGGCCTCGGCTAAGCAACACGCCGCAACCCGACCTAGGCTTATAAGAGAGGTCAGCACGCCGGACTAAACCTATGCCCCCAGGGGTCTTGGGCCATCGCCCCGGGAACTCCTGCACGTTACGGGGCCACCGAGAGCAGACCTAGCAACCCCTTATACAAGCGCGGTTGCATTACCAGTCCAACTCGGCGTGCGCCGCTTCTTACTGACGTCAAACAAGCTTCGGCTGATGTGTACGACGCAGAACGCCCATACTATGCCCACGTGATGGTTAGTGCTATCGGGCCAGAGGCCCCTCGGATCAAATATCCAAACCGTAGTGGATTAGGAGCGCGCGGAAACGAGCAGAGACTCACGATCGATGTGACCCCGTCGCCCCGTCTCGAGGACTTGCGGCAAGGGCTAAGAATGCCCGGCCACGCCTCGTAGTTATCTCGCGGGCACCATCCAGGTCAACCCGACTCCACATCACTTCGCGTTAAGCTCGCGCGGGTACCCCTCAGGGCCGACACGTCTTTAGTATCATAGTTTAGTGCAAGTCATAATATCCAAGGTAACTGTGTGTCTGACACCGAAGGGAACCCTGAGGAATCACCCTCGATGGAATTCCCGCTCGATGTTATCATCAAGGTGAACGAAGGAGGAATCACCCTCGAGGTCCACCTTGAGGAGTTGCGCGACGACGTCGTGATCGGGGGTGGTGTAGAAGGAATCACCCTCGCTTACCACGACCGAGTAACTAACCTACAAGGTTAACATCAGAAGTGCTGACGAGGTATCACCCTCGGCACTCGATGGTAACCCAGCAGTGTCGGCAATTAAAGGGAAGTGATGTGCGGTGCCATGGTCTAGTCTTCAATCCCGATGATCGGGTCTTCTGATGTCCAGCAGGGCAGTCGGGATCAAGTGGGGGTCTCGGTCGTGTCTCTACCCACCTTATACTAAGCAGTCTAGGATAATCGGTAAGGTAACAAAGCAGGGTACAATAATCAGGCTATGCAGCAGATATAGGAAAACAGTAGCAGTAGCAGTTCTAATGCAAGCATAAGAGAGAAAAGAGTAGGCGATATAGGCATGCTCAAAATGGGGGTGCTTGCCTGTTTGCTCTGGGGCAAGGGCAAGGTCTTCAGGGGTGTCGTCGGGAACGTAGTCGTACTCCTGTGCGGCGTCTGCCTCGGGAGCTACGTCAACGTCGGGGTCTACCGAGAGAGAAGAGGGGGAAGAAACAGGTAAACATAATGCAAACAGATGCAATACGGTGCGTGTGATGCTATGATGCAGTGCAGGGTTGCCTAATTATGCATCTAAGTCATTTTAGGTATTTTTAGAATTATTCTGGGATTTAATATCCGACGTGTGTGCACTATTCATCTGCCGGATTCGGGTCCGGAGTTACGAGTTCTTCTACGTAGGAGGTTCCGATGGAGAAACAGACGGCACGATCAGACTCGTCTCGTCGTTCTGAGCAACTTTCATGTTTTAACTTTTTCGATCCGAGCTACGGTTTAAAAGTTATTAATTTTTAAAGATTATTTGAATTTCTGGAATTATTTTATTTAACAGAAAATGAATTATGACGTCAGCATGACGCGCTGCTGACGTCAGCAAGTCAACAGGACGGTTGACCAGTCAAACCTGACATGTGGGTCCAGTGGGACCCACATGTCAGCCTCTATTTCTTTAATCAGTGATTCAGTTTAATTACCAGGATTAATTAGGGGGTGGACCCCACATGTCAGTGAGACATTAGGTTAATTAGTTTATTTTTATTTCTAATTTGTTTTAACTAATTAATCAGGGAGGTGGGGCCCGCCTGTCAGCGGCTGGGCCGGTCCAGTCAGCAAGGCTGACCGGTCAGCTGGGCTGGTCGGGCCCCTGGGGCCCACGGGTCAGTGACCCAGGGCGACCCACGTGGCGGCCACGTCGGCGGCCGGCGCCGGAACTGCTCCGGCGACCAAGGCAGCGGCGGCGCGTCGCCGGAGCCGCTCGGATTTGCGCTACAGAGCTTGGTTCGAGCCGTGGGTAGGTTCTTTCGAACGGGCGTTCAACGCCGCGTCCAACCGTGGCGATGGCGTCGCCGGAGACGGCGTGTAGCGACGGCGGCAAGCATCGCGGCGGACGCCGGAGTTCGGGCTTCGTCGGGTTCGACGCTATGCGGCACGGGGAGAGGTGCTAGAGGCTTTGCTGGACTCGCACGAGCTCCAGGAGCTCGAAGCTGGGCTCAGTTGCGCATGACGGCGGCGTTGGCCACGGCAGCGAGCTCGTCGGCGGCAGCCAAAGCACGACCACGGTGGCGGCTAGCTACGGCGGTTCCTATGGCGCAGCGAGAGAGAGGAGGGGAGAAGCTCACCGTGCAGGCTCACACGTAGGCCCGGTGAGTGGTTTAGTAGCTGCTGCGCCGGGAATCGACGGAGAGGCGCCGGCGACCGAAGCAAAGGGGGCGGAGAAAAACGACGCCTGTGGAGCTCCCCTGCTCCACCAGAGAGCTTCAGGCGACGCGGTCGACCACGGCGGAGGCGAGGGACATCCCGACGAGGCGATGCGAGGCCGGTAGCCGCGAGCACGGCGTCGAGCGGCGGCGGCCGCGCCCGGCTGCTCCCGGATCTGAGGGGGAAGACGGGCGGAGCGAGCGAGGGAGAGAGATAGGGAATGCCAGGGGAAGCCAGGGGGGTCGAATGGCTCCGGCCTTATCTCCTCCTCCTCCCTGTAGCGTCGGTGGCGCCGCGGTGTCGCCGGCCGACTGGCGCGCGCGCGCGCGGCCACGGCGGGGACGACACGGGGAGGAGGGAGACGAGGTGGGCCTGCTGGGCCGCGACTCGGGGCACTGTGCACTAAGGCCCAGTGCACAGTGTCCCGCTTTTGATTTTCTGTTTTAGCTTCTCCATTTTCTTTTATCCTTTTCTGTTTCAAAATGTTTAGGGCACTTGTGCACTTTTGAAAAATGTGGGAGTTGGCCCAAATATTGCAATGCAATATTATCTCTCACCAAAAAGTGGTTTGGACAAATTTGGATTCCATTTGAGTTTGATATTAATTTAATAGATGTAAATAGTCTGTTTTGAGTGCTGTTTCAGGTAGTTTCACTCACTTAGCTAACTCCAAAAATAATGATTATGATTTTGCCATGACCACTGGATTATTTGCTAATTAAATAACATTTCTCCAGCAGAGTTTGATCAACTTCAATTTGCACTTTGGAATTTAATTTGATTTTCAGATTTTGAATTTGAATTGGATTATTAACCCAAATGACTTGGCACTGCAAATGATCATGACTTGGCAGTTTAACAGAGTATCACAGTACTTATTACAAGGGGGTGTTACAAGTTCTCCTCCTCTAAAAGAAATTCTCGTCCCGAGAATTTAGGAGGTAGAAGGAAAGAGTCCGGGATATTCTTCCCGAAGATGATCCTCGCGTTCCCAAGTGGCTTCATCTTCAGTATGATTCGACCATTGCACTTTTAGGAACTTGGTCGTCTTCTGACGAGTACGACGCTCAGCTTCGTCGAGGATGCGGATCGGATGCTCCTTATAGGAAAGATCATCTTGTAGCTCGAGCATCTCATGATCCACTGCACGGTGCGGGGATTCCTTGAAGCACTTACGGAGTTGCGACACATGGAAGACATCATGAATATGGGAGAATTGCGGTGGCAACTCCAATTTATATGCCACCTGTCCCCGTCTAGCCACGATGCGGAAAGGACCAATATAGCGAGGAGCTAGCTTGCCCTTGATTCCGAAACGACGGGTGCCCTTCATTGGAGTGACACGAAGGTAAGCTTGATCACCAGGTTGATAGATCACACCCCATCGCTTGCGATCATAATTACTCTTCTGACGGTCTTGAGCTGCTTTGAGATTCTCCCGGACAATTCGGACTTGTTCTTCGGCATGCTGAATAATGTCCGGTCCAACAAGAGGTCGTTCCCCAGTTTCTGACCAATTCAGAGGGGTTCGACATTTACGTCCATAAAGAACCTCAAATGGGGCCATTTTTAAGCTGGCTTGATAACTGTTGTTATAAGAGAACTCGGCATACGGGAGAGATTCCTCCCATTTCTTACCGAAGGATATAACACAGGCTCGTAGCATGTCTTCAAGCACTTGATTAACGCGCTCAACTTGGCCTTGAGATTGGGGATGATAAGCTGAACTCCAGGTAATATGAGTTCCCATTGCTTTCTGGAAACTTTCCCAGAAATGGCCAGTGAAAATGCTGCCACGGTCTGAACTGATCTCCTTGGGAATACCATGGAGTGAAACAATTCTGGCAATGTACAGTTCTGCTAGCTGGCTAGCGGTAATAGTCTCCTTAACTGGCAGAAAGTGTGCAACCTTGGAGAGTTGGTCAACGACGACAAGAATAGCATCGTGACCCTTCTGAGACTTGGGAAGACCAGTGATGAAGTCCATTTGCACTTTATCCCACTTCCATAGAGGAATAGGGAGCGGTTGCAGAATTCCAGCAGGTTTCTGATGTTCTGCCTTCACGCGACGACAAACGTCACACTCGGCAACATAACGAGCAATATCCTGCTTCATCCTAGACCACCAGTACCTTTGACGAAGATCTCGTACTACCCGGATGGATAGACAGCGGTGTATCATGGGCCTCCTTCATGACTTTGTCAGTCATCAGCTCGAAGCGAGGTACTACGATGCGGTCTCTGAAATATAATGTACCATCTTCAGCAACTGAGAAATCCCGATACTTAGCAAGGTGAAGCTCCTTCTTCATCAAGTCAATTTCAGCATCTTTGGCTTGCGCTTCTTTAACAGCCTTCAGAAGGTCTGGCTGTACCACAAGGTTATTAAGAGAACCCTGGGGAAGAATTCGCAGATTCAGCTGAGTCAGTTCTGCGTGAAGACGAGGTTGAGCTTGCCTAACCATGAGGTTGTTGCAATATGACTTGCGACTCAGGGCATCGGCCATTACATTAGCTTTGCCCGGGGTATAAGAAATACCGCAGTCATAATCCGCAATAGCTTCTAACCATCGTTGTTGTCGGAGATTAAGATCCGGTTGAGTGAATAAGTATTTCAGACTTTGGTGATCGGTATAAATTTCACACCGATTACTCAGAAGGTAGTGTCGCCATAACTTCAATGCATACATCACTGCTGCAAGTTCAAGATCATGCACTGGATAATTCTCTTCATGTGGACGCAATTGACGTGAAGCATATGCAATTACTCTCCGCTCTTGCATTAGGACGCAGCCTAATCCCTGACGAGAGGCGTCGCAATATATGACAAAGTCCTTGCGAGAATCAGGAGGAGCAAGCACTGGAGCAGAAGTGAGCTTGTCCTTGAGGGTCTGGAAACTTTCCTGACACTTGTCTGTCCACTCAAACTTAACGCCTTTGTGGAGCAGATTAGTCAGGGGCTTGGCGATCTTGGAGAAGTTCTCGACGAATCGGCGACAATAGCTGGCTAGACCGAGAAAGCTTCGGACCTGCTTGGCATTCTTCGGAGGGGTCCAGTCAAGGATAGCCTGAACACGCTCCGGGTTAACGGCAATACCGTCCTTGGAAATCACATGTCCAAGGTAGGTCACTTCAGGAAGCCAGAATTCGCATTTAGAGAACTTGGCATATAATTGGTGCTCTTGAAGTCTCTCCAGAACTAGTCGAAGGTGCTCAGCATGTTCTTCTTTGTTCTTCGAATAAACCAGAATATCATCCAGATATACCACGACGAATTTGTCGAGGTAATCCATGAATGTATAATTCATTAAGCGGGAGAAGGTAGCGGGAGCATTCGTCAGACCAAATGACATGACGGTGTACTCGTATGAGCCATAACGAGTAACGAATGCAGTCTTGGGAATATCCTCTTCGCGAACACGGATCTGGTGATAACCCAACCTCAAGTCGAGTTTAGAAAACACTGAAGATCGATCAACTCGCTGGATCCTACTCTCCGCGTGCACTCTGATGCAGAATACGGTCTTATCGAATGACAACTCGGAGTATAATACAACTCGGAGAGAAAGGTTAAACAAAACAATGGAAAGGAAATGATTATCAGACTAATCAGATCAATGACAGGGAATTCGCACTGAATCCAGTTCTCCGGGTGGATAGAATTAACGAGATCCTAAATGTCGGTGTTAGTAAATTTTAGTAAACCCGAATAGATGAGAGATTAGAATCCCAGAGTAAAGACGAGGAATAAAAGATCCTAATACCACCCAGTTGGCGACGTGGGCCCGTAAGCCACACAGCCAAGTTAGTAAAACAATTTTTGACCACTAGACTCAACTTCGGCCAAAGAGTTGGAAAGGGGGGACTCCTAGAGGCAGTCGGCTCTGATACCAACCTGTGACGACCCCGGCTTAATCGTGCACTAATCATACACGCAAATGCGCACGATCAAGCCTAAGGACTCACTTGAAGATATCACAACACAACTCTAAAACATAAAATAAAGTCATACAAGCTTAATATTACAAGCCAGGGCCTCGAGGGCTCGAATACAAGCTCGATGGCATACAAGCGTCAGCGGAAGCATTAAATATCTGAATACAGATATATTACAGAGAGAGAGATAAGCCTTCACAGAGGCGGGGTAAAAATAAAAACTACGATCGAAAGGCGTAGGCCTCCTGCCCTGGACCCTCCGATCCTACTCCTGGTCGTCGAACGGCTCTTCGTAGTAGTAGTACTCGCCAGGCGGATAGTAGTACTGGTCGTCGGCTGGGGCTTCTGGCTCAGGGGCTCCGTCGTCTGGTGGCATCAAATGGAAAAATGGGGGAAAAAGAAAATAAAGCAAACGTGAGTACTCATCCGAAGTACTCAGCAAGCAAGGATCTACACTACATATGCATCATTGTCAAAGGAATGGCTGTATATGTGGACTGGGCTGCAGAAATGCCAGAGTAGAGGGGGAAAGTCTAGTCCTATCGAAGACTAGCATCTTCAACAATCTTCGACAGTCTTGCAGCATCAGGAGAGAGCAGATGAACATAATGTAAAGTAGTAGTAGTAATATCATCAACCTCGACCTGAGATCCTTTCTCGACTCCCTGCGAGAAAGCAATCCCAGGGCCGTACTATCCAGTTCTCACCACATGTTCTAGTTGTACCGATCGGGATACAACTCCGAGTGTCCGTTACCGTAGGACAGGCTATCGATAGAAGTTTCTTCCCTGCAGGGGTGCACCAACTTACCCACCACGCTCACTTAACTCTGGCCGGACACACTTTTCTGGGTCATGCCCGGCCTCGGCTAAGCAACACGCCGCAACCCGACCTAGGCTTATAAGAGAGGTCAGCACGCCGGACTAAACCTATGCCCCCAGGGGTCTTGGGCCATCGCACCGGGAACTCCTGCACGTTACGGGGCCACCGAGAGCAGACCTAGCAACCCCTTATACAAGCGCGGTTGCGTTACCAGTCCAACTCGGCGTGCGCCGCTCCTTACTGACGTCAAACAAGCTTCGGCTGATGTGTACGACGCAGAACGCCCATACTATGCCCACGTGATGGTTAGTGCTATCGGGCCAGAGGCCCCTCGGATCAAATATCCAAACCGTAGTGGATTAGGAGCGCGCGGAAACGAGCAGAGACTCACGATCGATGTGACCCCGTCGCCCCGTCTCGAGGACTTGCGGCAAGGGCTAAGAATGCCCGGCCACGCCTCGTAGTTATCTCGCGGGCACCATCCAGGTCAACCCGACTCCACATCACTTCGCGTTAAGCTCGCGCGGGTACCCCTCAGGGCCGACCCGTCTTTAGTATCGTGGTTCATAGTCAAGTCATAATATCCAAGGTAACTGTGTGTCGGATACCGAAGGGAACCATGAGGAATCACCCTCGATGGAATTCCCGCTCGATGTTATCATCAAGGTGAACGAAGGAGGAATCACCCTCGAGGTCCACACTTGAGAGGTTGCGCGACGATGTCGTTATCGGGGGTGGTGTAGGAGGAATCACCCTCGCTTACCACGACCGAGTAACTAACCTACAAGGTTAACATCAGAAGTGCTAACGAGGTATCACCCTCGGCACTCGACGGTAACCCAGCAGTGTCGGCAACTAAGGGGTAGTGATGTGCGGTGCCAGGGTCTGGTCCTCAATCCCGATGATCGGGTCTTCTGATATCCAGCAGGGCAGTCGGGATCAAGTGGGGGTCTCTGTCGTGTCTCTACCCACCTTATACTAAGCAGTCTAGGATAACCAGTAAGGTAGCAAGGCAGGTTACAATAAACAGGCTATGCAGCAGATATAGGAAAACAGTAGCAGTAGCAGTTCTAATGCAAGCATAAGAGAGAAGAGAGTAGGCGATATAGGCATGCTCAAAATGGGGGTGCTTGCTTGTTTGCTCGGGGGCAAGGGCAAGGTCTTCAGTAGTATCGTCGGGGACGTAGTCGTACTCCTGTGCGGCGTCTGCCTCGGGAGCTACGTCAACGTCGGGGGCTACCGAGAGAGAAGAGGGGGAAGAAACAGGTAAACATAATGCAAACAAATGCAACACGGTGCGTGTGATGCTATGATGCAGTGTAGGGTTGCCTAAATATGCATCTAAGTCATTTTAGTTATTTTTAGAATTATTCTGGGATTTAATATCCGACGTGTGTGCACTATTCATCTGTCGGATTCGGGTCCGGAGTTACGAGTTCTTCTACGTAGGAGGTGCCGATGGAGAAACAGACGGCACGATCAGACTCGTCTCGTCGTTCTGAGCAACTTTCATGTTTTAACTTTTTCGATCCGAGCTACGGTTTAAAAGTTATTAATTTTTAAAGATTATTTGAATTTCTGGAATTATTTTATTTAACAGAAAATGAATTATGACGTCAGCATGACGCGCTGCTGACGTCAGCAAGTCAACAGGACGGTTGACCAGTCAAACCTGACATGTGGGTCCAGTGGGACCCACATGTCAGCCTCTATTTCTTTAATCAGTGATTCAGTTTAATTTCCAGGATTAATTAGGGGGTGGACCCCACATGTCAGTGAGACATTAGGTTAATTAGTTTATTTTTATTTCTAATTTGTTTTAACTAATTAATCAGGGAGGTGGGGCCCGCCTGTCAGCGGCTGGGCCGGTCCAGTCAGCAAGGCTGACCGGTCAGCTGGGCTGGTCGGGCCCCTGGGGCCCACGGGTCAGTGACCCAGGGCGACCCACGTGGCGGCCACGTCGGCGGCCGGCGCCGGAACTGCTCCGGCGACCAAGGCAGCGGCGGCGCGTCGCCGGAGCCGCTCGGATTTGCGCTACAGAGCTTGGTTCGAGCCGTGGGTAGGTTCTTTCGAACGGGCGTTCAACGCCGCGTCCAACCGTGGCGATGGCGTCGCCGGAGACGGCGTGTAGCGACGGCGGCAAGCATCGCGGCGGACGCCGGAGTTCGGGCTTCGTCGGGTTCGACGCTATGCGGCACGGGGAGAGGTGCTAGAGGCTTTGCTGGACTCGCACGAGCTCCAGGAGCTCGAAGCTGGGCTCAGTTGCGCATGACGGCGGCGTTGGCCACGGCAGCGAGCTCGTCGGCGGCAGCCAAAGCACGACCACGGTGGCGGCTAGCTACGGCGGTTCCTATGGCGCAGCGAGAGAGAGGAGGGGAGAAGCTCACCGTGCAGGCTCACACGTAGGCCCGGTGAGTGGTTTAGTAGCTGCTGCGCCGGGAATCGACGGAGAGGCGCCGGCGACCGAAGCAAAGGGGGCGGAGAAAAACGACGCCTGTGGAGCTCCCCTGCTCCACCAGAGAGCTTCAGGCGACGCGGTCGACCACGGCGGAGGCGAGGGACATCCCGACGAGGCGATGCGAGGCCGGTAGCCGCGAGCACGGCGTCGAGCGGCGGCGGCCGCGCCCGGCTGCTCCCGGATCTGAGGGGGAAGACGGGCGGAGCGAGCGAGGGAGAGAGATAGGGAATGCCAGGGGAAGCCAGGGGGGTCGAATGGCTCCGGCCTTATCTCCTCCTCCTCCCTGTAGCGTCGGTGGCGCCGCGGTGTCGCCGGCCGACTGGCGCGCGCGCGCGCGGCCACGGCGGGGACGACACGGGGAGGAGGGAGACGAGGTGGGCCTGCTGGGCCGCAACTCGGGGCACTGTGCACTAAGGCCCAGTGCACAGTGTCCCGCTTTTGATTTTCTGTTTTAGCTTCTCCATTTTCTTTTATCCTTTTCTGTTTCAAAATGTTTAGGGCACTTGTGCACTTTTGAAAAATGTGGGAGTTGGCCCAAATATTGCAATGCAATATTATCTCTCACCAAAAAGTGGTTTGGACAAATTTGGATTCCATTTGAGTCTGATATTAATTTAATAGATGTAAATAGTCTGTTTTGAGTGCTGTTTCAGGTTGTTTCACTCACTTAGCTAACTCCAAAAATAATGATTATGATTTTGCCATGACCACTGGATTATTTGCTAATTAAATAACATTTCTCCAGCAGAGTTTGATCAACTTCAATTTGCACTTTGGAATTTAATTTGATTTTCAGATTTTGAATTTGAATTGGATTATTGACCCAAATGACTTGGCACTGCAAATGATCATGACTTGGCAGTTTAACAGAGTATCACAGTACTTATTACAAGGGGGTGTTACACATCTGATGCCTCTTCTTCAGATTCTTCCCGCATTGCCGGCTCAGCTTCTTCCCCCATTGTTGTACCATCGTATTCAGGGAACCCGTCATGGCCAGGATAGCTGTCGTCGTCCTCTTCTTCTTCATTGTCTTCCATCATAACCCCTCTTTTTCCGTGCTTGGTCCAAACATTATAGTGGGGCATGAAACCGGACTCAAACAGGTGGACGTGAATGGTTCTTGACTTAGAGTAATTCCGATCATTCTTATAGCCAGCACATGGACAAGACATAAAACCATCCGTCCGCTTGTTTGCCTCAGCCGCAAGCAAAAAAGTACGCACGCCATTAACGAACTGGGAAGAGCATCGGTCATCGTACATCCATTGCCGGCTCATCTTCATTACACAGCACCGAAAAGACCAAATTAATACAAGTTCATACATAAAGTTCATACACACTTATTCTCATAAAACAACATACAAACTCTCTAGCTAAAGCATTTAAATGCAACAACAAATGCGATCAAGATCGCAACTAAGGTAACAATTGATCCAACAGCATAATGATACCAAGCCTCACTATCAATGGCATATTTTCTAATCTTTCTAATCTTCAAGCGCATTTTCTCCATCTTGATCTTGTGATCATCGACGACATCGGCAACATACAACTCCAGTTTCATCTTCTCTTCTTCAATTCTTTTCAATTTTTCTTTCAAATACTCGTTTTCATTTTCAACTAATTTTAACCTCTCGACAAGAGGGTCGGTTGGAATTTCCGGTTCACATACCTCCTAGATAAAAATATCTATGTCAACTTGATGGGCATAACTTGTCATAAACACAAAATGCAACAAATAGTTATAAAAGAGAATATACCACATCCGAATCATAAACCGGACGAGGCCGACGGGGACGGATATCAAAACCATGCCACTATGTATAACAAACAACGTACGGGTAAGAAAATTATTCAAGTAACTATATATCTAAATCACACAAACATGATTTTTTTTATATAAAAAAGATAAGAACAAGAGGCTCACCAAGGTGGTGCCGGCGACGGGACGGTGCGGGCGATCGACGGTGGTCGTTAGGACGGGGACGGGAAGGCACTAAGTAAACCACACCTATATATGCAAACTAAGAGTTAATTTGAGCTCAAATTGCATATAAATAAAATAAACTACCACATATAATTACTCCCAAACTAAACCCACATATCACTATACTTATAGAGCATTGCAAGAGCTAATCTAGCAATGAGAGATGAAAGGAAAAAGTGTAACACCCCCTTGTAATATGCTACAGTGATCATCAGCTAAACATGCCAAGTCATTTTCATTTGCAGTGTTTAATCATCATTAGTGTCATAACTCATTTCAAATTCCAATTCAAGTGAAATTCAAATTCAAAGTGAAACATAAAAGTTGTTCAAGTTGGAAACAAAAATGTTCATTAATTAACAAATAATCCATAAGCAACTGTAAAATTGAAAGCAACATTATTAGGATTATTTAAATGACCCTAGAAAATCAAAACAACACCAATAACACCATTTTTGACACTTTCAAATGCAATGCAAATTTTAAATGAATCCAAATCAATCCCAACCTTATTGTGGCAGTACCGAATATTGCGGAGTATTTATTGAGACAAGTTTCATGTTTTACAAAAGTCATTTGATGCAAAAAGAAATGCAAAACAGAAAAGAAATAAAGGAACAGAAAAGAAAAAGGAAAATATAAGAGACCTAGAGTACACTTAGGCCCGGTGCTACAGTAACCGGCCTAGCCCATCTAAGGGCCTTACCCTTTTCTCACGTACAGAGGAGGAGGCAGTGGCAATGGCGTGTCGTTCATCCACGCGCCCTGGCCGCTCCTGTCGCCGTGTCGACCATCCGACGGAACCCCGAGATGCATAAGAACCTCCCCGTCGCGGTAGACAAACCCTAATCCCCATTCTTCCCCTCGTTCACTCTCTGTTTCGATTTAGAACGCGCCCGAGTTTCACCGTGGTTGCGCCGTCGTCGTTCGCATGGCTACCGGCCTCCCCGGCGCTCGGGAGGATGTCCAGGAGTTCCGTCGTCGTCGACTCCTTCGCCTACCTCCGCTGAATCGAGCTAGGAGGCCATGTACGCTAGGCATCGAGCATATCTTCGTCGGTACATCGCCGGCGTTCGACGTAGTTTGCCGCTTCTCCAGTCCACCCCGGCCTTCACCGAGCCCACCACCGGACCCGCAGTGAGCTCCACTGCCGATTCTCCCTCTTTCCCCTTTCGACCTGTGCCGTTTACGCCGTTGTTCATCGTCGTGGCCGGAGCTTAGTCTCTGCGTACTTCGCCCGTGGCCTCTGCTGCTCGCTGCCGCTGCTGTTCGCTGCTCTGCCTGCTGCTCTGCCAAGTGCTGCTGCCCTTGCTGGTCGCCTGCTGCTGCTGCTACGGCTGCTGCCGGCCATGGCCGTGCGTGTGTGCGTGTGTGTGTTGCTGTGTGGTGCGCGTGCTGTGTGTGTGTGTGTGTGTGCGTGAGTGTGTGTGGCCGGCTGGGCCACTGCCCAGTGGGGCCGGCCCAAAAAAAATGAAAATGAAAATAATAAATAATAAAAATGATTATTGTTTTAATTAATTAGTTAGTTAATTAGTTAATTTAGTTAATTAACCTAATTAACTACTGACAGGTGGACCCATTGTCAGCCACATGGGCAAAATGCTGGGTGCACTTCTGTGTACCCATAGCATTTTGCTATTTAATTATTTTCGGATTAAATTAATTCCGGAAAATGTTTTAAACTTTAGAAAATCATAGAAAATAATCCATAGCTCGGATCGAAAAACTTTATACATGAAAGTTGCTCAGAGCGACGATACGAAGCTGACCGTGCTGTCTGTTTCCGTGATGGGACCCTCTACGGAGGTGAACCCGTAACTTTCCTTCCGTTTTCGATAGATGAATAGTGCCCAGCTACCGTTTAATAATTCCAACTTAAATCCTAAAATAACTAATATGACTTAGACATGTTTTTAGGCAACCCTGCACTGCGCGTTAGCATAGCAAGCTCTGTGTTACTTTGTCTGCCTTGTATTTATCTGTTTCCTCCCCCTCTTCTTCTTTCTCGATAGAGCCCGGTACCGACGCAGCTCCGGAGATCGACGACCCTACTGACGACCCTGCCTTTGCCGCCAAGCAACCAGGCAAGCCCCCCCCCCTTTTGATGATCCCGATATCGCCCATTCTATTTTCTCATGCTTGCATTAGATTTTGCTACTGTAATTGATTGCTCCTATTCTGATGCATATCCTGCTTTTGTAACATGCTTATTGTTACCTTACCTGCCTATTTCAAACTGCTTA
Organism: Thinopyrum elongatum; assembly: GCA_011799875.1. Taxonomy (NCBI): domain Eukaryota; kingdom Viridiplantae; phylum Streptophyta; class Magnoliopsida; order Poales; family Poaceae; genus Thinopyrum; species Thinopyrum elongatum. The sequence goes on along the minus strand of CM022300.1, from coordinate 568,429,218 downwards.
GTATAGGCTGGTTAGAGACCCAACAGTGACCCCACTTGTCCCAACTGCCCCGCTGGATTATCAGAAGACCCGATCAACGGGATCGAAGACCAGGCCCCGGCACCGCACATCACCCCCTTAGTTGTACGACACTACTGGGTTACTATCGAGTGCCGAGGGTGATACCTCGTATAGCACTTCTGATGTTAACTCTGTAGAGTAGCTACTCGGTCGTGGTCATCGAGGGTGATTCCTCCTTCACCACTTCCGATAACGACGCTATCGTGCAACACCTCAAGTGTGAACCCATCGAGGGTGATTCCTCCGAGTTCACCTTGACGGATACATCGAGTAGGAATCCAACGAGGGTGATACCTCGGATTCCCTTGATGTTATGGACACACGGATACTTGGACTTTACAACTGTTACTTGGAAAGGCGGGTCGACCCTGAGGGGTACCCGCGTGAGCCTAAGTGGCGAGTGACGTGGAGACTGGTTGCCCTGGAGGGTGCCCGAGATATGAATACGAGGCGCGGCCGGGCATTCTTAGCCCTTGCAGCAAGTCCTCGAGACGGGGCGACGGGGTCACATCGATCGTGAGTCTCTGCTCGTTACCGCAAGACCCTAATCCACTAACGATTTGGATATTTGATCCGAGCAGGCCTCTGGCCTGATAGCACTAACCATCACGTGGGAAAATTTATGGGCACTCTGCATCGTGACATCAGCCGAAAGCTCTGTCAGACGTCCAGTTCAGCCTAGCGGCACGGCTGGGCCGGCACCATCCTGTAGTGGTGGAGCCTGGTTCGCCCTGCTCGCAACGACCCGGAGTGCACAGGGCGATGGCCCATGACCCCTGAGCACTTAGGATATAGACCGACGGTGACCTCTCTGCTAAGCTCTAGGTAGGGTTGCGGTGTATCGTTTAGCCAAGGCCGGGCATGACCTAGGAAAGTGTGTCCGGCCGGAGTTAAGCGAGTGTGGTGGGTAAGTTGGTGCACCCCTGCAGGGAAGAAAACATCTATCGATAGCCGGTCCTACGGTAAAGGACACTCGGAGTTGTATCCCAATCGATACAACTAGAACTTGAGATGAGACCTGGATATGTGGCTCTAGGATTGCTTTCTCGCAGGGAGTCGAGAAAGGATCTCTGGGCGAGGTTGATGACTGTATGGCTCTAGGATTGCTTTCTCGCAGGGAATCGAGAAAGGATCTCTGGGCGAGGTTGATGACTGTATGGCTCTGGGATTGCTTTCTCGCAGGGAGTCGAGGAAGGATCTCTGGGTGAGGTTGATAACTTTACTACTACTTTATACTGTGCTGATCTACTCTCTTCTATTGCTGCAAGACCGCTGGAGATGCTAGTCTTCGATAGGACTAGGCCTTCCCTCTATTCTGGCATTTCTGCAGCCCAGTCCACATATACAGCCTTTCTTTGATAATGTTGCATATGTAGTGTAGATCCTTGCTTGCTGAGTACCTCAGATGAGTACTCACGGTTGCTTTGCTTTCTTTTTCTCCCCATATCCGTTTGATGCAACCAGATGATGGAGCCCAGGAGACAGCTGCTCTCGCCGATGACCGCTACTACTTCACGAGGGTGGTTACTTCTATGAGTTGGCCGACGACTAGGAGTAGGATCGGAGGGTCCCAGGCAGGAGGCCTGCGCCTTTCGATCGTAGCTTTTGTTTTGTCCCGCCTTGTTAAAGGCTTATCTCTCTGTCTTATGTCTGTACTCAGATATCTAATGCTTCCGCTGATGCTTGTTTGGCATCAAGCTTATGTATTCGAGCCCTCGAGGCCCTGGCTTGTAATATAATGCTTGTATGCCTTTATTTATGTTTTAGAGTTGTGTTGTGATATCTTCAAGTGAGTCCTTAGGCTTGATCGTGTGCATTTGTGTGTATGATTAGTGCATGATTAAGCCGGGGGCGTCACAGGTTGGTATCAGAGCCGACTACCTGTAGGAACCCCCTTTCCAACTCCTTGGCCGAAGTTGAGTCTAGACTTCAAAAACTATTTTACTAACTTGGCTGTGTGGCTTACGGGCCCACGTCGCCAATTGGGTGGTATTAGGATCTTTTACTCCTCGACCTTTACTCTGGGATTCTGATCTCTCGTCTCTTCGAGTTAAACATTTTACTAACTCTGACATTAGGTTCTCGTGATCACATCCATCCGGAGTTCTGAAATTACCCCCCCTTGCTTCAAGATTGTGGGCCATGTTCTGCTTACAGGATCCTTTGATCGAGGGCACCCTGTGTTGTCACTTACAGATTCCTTGCTCCAACAGTTTTCTCCGACGTTGATGTAGCCTTTGCTATGTCTCGTTGTGTACTTCCTTACCGCGTGCCTGCGCGCCGCCTAGCTTGTCTAGCTGCGTATGTTTCCGAACTCCTGCCGTCGTTTGTGTCCAACTCCGTGCATCGTTCTGAATGTCTGTAATGACTACTGATATACACCTAATGCCTTCTTGTTCATTTCCCATGTTACATCATGAACTCCATACACATGCAGTTGTTATTACTAAACTGCCCCTGTTGATTTGGCAGGATGGCTGACGATCCTCCACCTCCACCCTATATTGCCGCCATGATGCAGCAGTTTGAACTCAACCGTCAGTTTATGACCGGACTAATGGCTCAGTTCCCAACTCAGAATACTCAGCAACAGTCTGCTCCAATAACTCTGCCAGAATTCATGCGCCTCAATCCGTCCACTTTTCGCAGCTCGACTGATCCAATGGATGCTGATGATTGGCTCTGTGACATTGCCTTTCAGATGAAGTCGGCTAGTGTTAACCCTGACGGTTACGTCACCTATGCGACGTATCACCTGAGGGGTTCAACTGCTCAATGGTGGGAAAGCCACAAGGGTATGTTGCCTGCAGAGACTGTAGCCACCTGGCAGGAATTTCAGTCAGCCTTTCATGCACAATACATTCCTCCAGGTCTGATCGACCAGAAGAAGCAGGAGTTCCGCAAACTCACACAGGGCAAAATGACTGTGGATGAATATCAGAGGAAATTTCTCGAATTATCCCGCTATGCTGAAGATGATGTCGTCATTGACGCTCGCAAGCAGGAGAAATTCCATGAAGGACTGCGTACTGATATAAACCTCGCACTTGCTGTCAATGATTGCACAGACTTTGCAATGCTTGTCAGCCAAACTTTCCGCGTTGAAACTGTTCTGACTAAACACCAGGAGTCGCTCAAGCGTATTCGAGATGTCGGCTCGTCTTCGGGTCAGCCTGTTCATAAACGCCGAGTCTGGATCCCACACAATGTTCATCACCGACCTGCTCCAACACCAAGGCCGTCTTATGTTGCACCTCGCCTGCCTCCGCCCCCGAGACAGCTAATGACTCAGGGTGGACATTTCAATGCTGTGGCTCCTTCCCATAATGATGGTTTATGCCGTAGCTGTGGACAGCCAGGGCACCGTGCTCTCAACTGTCACCAGGGTCAGCCGCAGAATTCATCACATCATCCTGTTGACCGTAGGAAGGGCCGTCAAAACCATCCTAGCAGAAATCATAGTGCTAGGCCGCCTGCTAAGAGTAGTGGTCAAGTCACCCATGTCAAGATTGAAGAAGCTCAAGAGTCCCCTAAAATCGTGATGGGTACTCTCTGCGTTAATTCAGTGCCAGCTTCCGTTCTTTTTGATTCAGGAGCATCGCATGCTTTTGTGTCCCAACAATTTGCTCAGTTGCATGGGCTAAGCATGGAAGAATTACCCACTCCTCTAGCGGTTCAATCCCCAGGGTCCAAGTGGCAAACCACAATGGTAAGCCCGCACAACCACATCAAGATAGGAGGTCTACTTTTTCTGGCTTCCCTCATTGTGCTCGGACCTTCCAACATTGACATCATTCTTGGTATGGAATGGTTGACAGCGCATAAGGCTTTGATTGACTGTGCTACTAAGATAGTCCAGCTCACTCATCCTTCTGGCCAAATAGTACAATACTCAGTTCGAGCAGCTCAGGATGCCGAGGATCAGATATATGCCTTGAATGCATTGAATGCTTCTCCTCTCGAGGGAATCGAAAACATTCCAGTCATTCGTGATTTCCAGGATGTCTTTCTGGAAGAACTTCCAGGAATTCCCCCTACTAGAGCTGTCGAGTTTGTCATCGACTTGAAGCCTGGCACTACCCCTATTGCGAAGCGTCCTTATAAGATGCCTCCACACCACCTTCTCAAGCTTAAGGAAGAAATCGATAAGTCACTTAAGAAGGGTTTCATCCGCCCCAGTTCCTCTGCTTGGGGAGCACCTTCGATCTTTGCTAAGAAGAAGGAGGGAACTAACCGATTGGTTCAGGATTATCAACCAATCAATCAAGCAACAATCCAGAACAAGTATCCGCTTCCCAGGATCAACGATCTGTATGATCAACTTGCTGGTTCCTCAGTATTCTCTAAGCTTGATTTGAGATTGGGATATCACCAGATCTGAGTTCGTGAAGAGGATATTCCGAAGACAGCTTTCATTACCCATTATGGCTCTTATGAATACACTGTCATGTCTTTCGGCTTAACTAATGCTCCAGCTACGTTCTCCCGCTTGATGAATTATATCTTCATGGATTACCTCGACAAGTTCATCGTGGTTTATCTAGATGATATTCTGGTATATTCGAAGAATGAAGAAGAACATGCCGAACATCTCCGGCTTGTACTGGAAAAGTTGCGTGAACACCAACTGTATGCCAAGTATTCCAAATGTGAGTTCTGGCTTTCTGAAGTAACCTATCTCAGCCATGTGATTTCCAAGGATGGCATAGCTGTTAACCCAGAACGAGTTCTGGCGATTCTTGAATGGACTCCACCGAAGAATGTCAAGCAAGTCAGAAGTTTTCTCGGCCTTGCAAGCTATTGCCGTCGCTTTGTCGAGAATTTCTCAAAGATTGCTAAGCCTTTGACTGATCTGCTTCACAAAGGCGTTAAGTTTGAATGGACAGAAAAATGTCAGGAAAGTTTTCAAACACTCAAAGACAAGCTGACATCTGCCCCAGTACTTGCTCCTCCAGATCCTCGCAAAGATTTTGTGATCTATTGTGACGCATCCCGTGAAGGATTCGGCTGTGTCCTAATGCAAGAGTGTAAAGTGATTGCCTATGGCTCTCGACAGTTGCGCCCGCATGAAGAGAATTATCCGGTACATGATCTAGAACTAGCTGCTATCATCTATGCACTACAGTTGTGGCAACATTACCTCCTCGGTAATCGTTGCGAGATCTACACGGATCATAAAAGTCTGAAGTACTTGTTCGCTCAGCCATCTCTAAACCTCCGTCAGCAAAGATGGATGGAGACTATTGCGGACTATGATTTGGGTATTTCTTATACCCCTGGCAAGGCTAATGTAATGGCTGATGCATTGAGCCGTAAATCCTACTACTGTGAACTTGAAGTCCAGCTAGAGCAACCACTTCTGTATGAAGAGCTTCGAAAGCTAAATATCGAGATAGTTCCTCAAGGATACCTAAAAACCTTGGTTGTTGAACCAGACCTTGAGAAGGCTGTTAAGAATGCGCAGGCTAAAGACGCTGAAGTTGATCTGATGAAGAAAGATCTTCACCTTGAAAAGTACAGGGATTTCTCACTGTCTGAAGATGGAACCTTGCATTTCAGAGACCGCATTGTCGTACCTCGCTTCGAGCTTATGACTGACAAGGTCATGAAGGAAGCACATGATACACCGCTGTCTATTCATCCGGGTAGCACAATGATGTATTGTGATCTCCGTCAAAGGTACTGGTGGTCTAGAATGAAGCAGGATATTGCTCGATACGTTGCTGAATGTGATGTTTGCCGTCGCGTTAAAGCAGAACATCAGAAGCCTGCTGGAATTCTGCAACCACTTCCTATTCCTCTATGGAAATGGGATAAAGTGCAAATGGATTTCATTACTGGCCTTCCCAAGTCACAAAAGGGTCACGATGCTATTCTTGTCGTTGTTGACCAACTTTCAAAAGTTGCACACTTTCTGCCTGTCAAGGAGACGATCACTGCTAGTCAGTTAGCAGAATTATATATCTCCAGAATTGTATCACTCCACGGTATTCCGAAGGAGATCAGTTCGGACCGTGGCGGTCTTTTCACCTCAAAGTTCTGGGAAAGTTTCCAAGAAGCTATGGGAACTCATATCACCTAGAGTTCAGCTTATCACCCTCAGTCCCAAGGCCAAGTCGAGCGAGTCAATCAAGTGCTTGAAGACATGCTGCGAGCTTGTGTTATTTCGTTCGGCAAGAAGTGGGAAGAATCTCTTCCGTATGCCGAGTTCTCATATAACAACAGCTATTAAGCCAGCTTGAAAATGGCCCCCTTCGAAGTACTTTATGGACGTAAGTGTCGAACCCCTCTGAATTGGTTAGAAACTAGGGAACGACCGCTCGTGGGTCCGAATATTATCCAACACGCCGAAGAGCAAGTCCGTATCATTCGAGAAAATCTCAAGGCGGCTCAGGACCGCCAGAAGAGCAACTATGATCGCAAACGATGGGGTCTGATCTATCAACCTGGTGATCAAGCTTATCTGCGAGTCACTCCTATGAAAGGCACTCATCGTTTCGGAATCAAGGGCAAGTTAGATCCATGCTACATTGCTCCTTTTCGCATTGTTGACAGATGTGGCACCCCGGCTCAGAGTAAACCGGAACGCCCCGTATTCCAACCTAGGGACAAGTCCTCTGGAATACGACACTGTTGGCATAGAACAAATCAGCTCTTTATTACAATGGATATGGTTACAAAGGGTACAAGGATTACATCGGCACGGCGACACTACGCCTGCCCGGGGTAGCTCTATGCTAACAGCGGAGTAACTCTCTTGGCAGCGGAACAGCGACGACGGTGATGGACTCCACTCCGCAGGGACTCTGGCTAGAACGCGTATCCTAGATCACAAACTCGGGATCCTCGACAAGCAAGCAATCATGGCATGACCTGCAAACTGGCATGACACGCCAGGTTAGTACTTTGAATGTACTCGCAAGCTCGCAACAAACATCAACATTAAAGCAAGACAACATCATAGCATATAGCCACTGAAGTTTATGCGGTAAAGTAAAGCATATTTAATCCATACTCCGAATAATCTCAAGATCCATTCCGAACCTGTGCTAGATCCAATTCCTAGGCATGTGGTCATCCGACCACTCAACTCATAGCCATCCCATGGCTAACATATCATATACCTGATTCCGTCTGCACGACAAGTCTGACAAACTTACTCTCTTCCGGGTTGTCTCGCAACCCTTAGAATACTCACGATCCATCGAGTACTTCTGATCATACGACGAGTTCTTCCATCACTATCACTACTATGGTTGACCACCTAGTGAGGTCTGGACGGACTGTCCAATACCGTGGACATGGCTATTCGAATAGATTTTACACTCTGCAGAGGTTGCGCACTTTACCCACATCATGGAGTACTGACCTCGTGATCCCATTCGGGTGGACCAGCGTTGCTCGAATGAGACCTGCCTGACCCGTGACTCTCTCATCGTACCACCGGCAATCATACTCCTCCGGAGTCCTACCCTGGGTGGCCCCTGTGTCACCTCGTGACACCTGCCACCATCGTGGCCAAACTAAAACTGTCCCAAACGAGGACCTGGATCCAAATAACTCAACTGGGCTCACAAGGTTATCGCCGCCTACCGGGCCAGGGTAGCACGCACGCATAACCTTCCCTGTCGGGCGGTACCGGTGAAAGAGCACGTGATCAGACCAAGTCAAGGCCGTCCCATACCGGCAAATGTGGCTGCACGGATAAGTCCGGACAGGTGACTCAAGGTCAACCATGAAATATCTAATCCCCGAATAATATTTCTGTCATGGTTGTCACTCCGATAACCCGTATACTTAAGTCACTGCTACTAATTCATCTCCACGAACTGCCGGATGAACTCCAGAATAATCATAGACAGTGATCTCAACATCATAGCGTCAACGAGTAGGTAAACTACTAGTCACTAATAATCCGGTACTCAACGTGGTAGTCACCTATCCGAGAATTAACTCGATCATTGCATAATCCAATTCATTTCACAGATACTCATACTTGCTGATAAAGTAAATAGTTAAACTATGACATTGCAGTGTGATGATGCAGATGAGAGTTGTGGCTTGTCTGGGGATGAAGGGACCACCGGGAAGAAGTGCGGAGAGTCCGCGGAAAGAGTTGCTGGAAACATTTCTCTCTCGGAGGGGCTGTTTACGGGCAAGGGTAAAATGGTCATTTCCACTGTGTCAAAGCATTATGAAAATCATACCAACATGACGGGCTCGACGAGACGAAGAAGTGGGCTTTGGAATCACCTCGTTTGGAGTTACGGTTAAAAAGTTACAGCCAGGTGAAATTCAGGGACCAATCTGCAAAAGATTCCTTACAAATAGGTCCCTCGCGGCTGAAAACAGAAAGCGCCTTTTCCGGGGATATGCTTCCCTACGGGGAAAACGTAATCTGGCCCGAAGCAGCAGCGGAGTACGCTTTCGCTATTAGAAAATGTATTTTCCGGAAAGCCGTTTCCACTTATCCATGTCAGCGGCCCGTGGGGTCAACGCCGAGTGACTTACAGGTGGGACGCATCTTATCCTCTCTCTCTCCCATGTCTGCTTCTTCCTCCTCCCGATCGGGAATAGAGGAGGAGCAGGGGAGGGCCTCGGCCGGCGACGGCTTGGTGGATCCGGTGAGCGGCTCCGGCCGGCGAACGGACGGGAGAGCACTCCGGCGAGCGTCGCGTCCAGGGAAAGAGAAAGGGACGGCGGGGAGGGAGTGTGGCGACCGCTGCGACATCGGGCAGAGACGAGACTCCGGCGAACGGTTCCGGCGGCTCCAGTCATCTCCGGCCTGGGGAAAAGCACCGGTGGAACCGGGACGGAGTGACGCGTCCATCCCACCTGGTCACGGACGACGAGGAGGGGTGAGGCAGTGGCGGCTAGAGCTCCTGCGGCGAGGAATAGAGGCGGCGTCGTCCGGCAATTTCCGGCATCACAGAGCAGCTCTGGCGAGGAAACGAGGGGCGCAGGAGGATCGCCGGCTATGGTGACTTCTCTGGTGTGGAGAAGAGTAGGGGAGGAGCTCGGCTCAGAGCCAATTTAGGCGGTGGAGGGCGGCGGCCATGGCGGCGATTGGAGGTGGTGAGAGCTCCTCGCGCTCGAGGGAGTGGCCGGGGACGCTGCTGGGAGTGAGTAGAGGAGGATGGAGGGGCTACGGGTGTCCGGAAAGGCTCGAGGCCGCGGCTATATATAGCCGGCCGCAGCGAGGCGATTGGAACGGCTGCCGTGGCGTCCTTAGCCACTTACTGGAGCTCCGGGGCATGCGGCAGGAGACGGCGATGTCGGCAGGGGCTCCAGGGGGGCGAAGGAGCTCGTGGAGCCTTCGGGAGAGCTCGAGGGGAATGAGGACAGAGGAGAAAACGACGATGACTCACGACGCTCACTGTTCTTCGACTGGGACAGCTGGCCGGGGAAGAATCCGGAAAGGGAGAGGGTTCCAGAGCAAAGACGACGATTAGGGGAAGCTGCTGGACATGGCTAGATGTCGAGGGAGCGAGGAAACGGACGAGACCAAGGGCCCCAATGCACAGAGCGCGAGTATTGGCATGCCAAATGCGTGGTCACCGCGTGCACTGGCACATGCAGCGCACCCTGACTGGCCAAATCATGTCTAGTGTGTAGTCCCTCCAAGGAACAGTCTCAGGGAAGTGATGGATCGATGATAGGAACTGTGGTTAGATGGGAGTGTTCACCCGAAGTTTGCTGTAGCAAACTTGGGCAGGAAGCTGTGAGGAGTAGAGAAGCGATAAGAGCCAAACAAAATGTCTGGGAGTGTTAGGGTAGGAAGGACTACAATCCTGTGAAGTTTGGAGAGAAATGGACCAAGACTTAATATAGTTGCTTTGCAACTGACCAATCTGGTCCAGAAGCTTAATCTTGATGTGCCCCTCACATGTAGTAGCACCTTGAGCTGAAATTTGGTATAGGATGATGATTTGGTCATATGAGAGTGCCATAAAAATTTCATGCCATTTTTACAAGCCAAAATGGTACTTCCTTCACAAGGAACCTCTCTGACCAGAATCTTAGGAAAATTCTAGGGAATTAATGGGAATATTAGATAATCCCAAATTTTGTGGAGATAGGTTATATGGGTAGTAGAATTCTCTGGTAAATTTTCAGAAAATATGGAGCAATAAAAAATATAGTTGCTTCACAATGTGAAAATCTGACCAGAAACAAAGATTTAATGCTGTGGTCACATAGATGATTGGATAGGGTTGAAACTTGGTGGAGAGTCATGATTTGAGCATAGGAAGATTCTTGCAAAATTTCAACTTATTTGGATACTTCTAGCTAGCACTTGCTTCACAAAGATTCCAGTTGCCCAGAAACTTTGGAAATTAGCCAAGGGAGATTTAATATCCAAATAAAGTTGAATTTTGGCATGTGGACATTATATGGATGGGAAAGAGTGTACAAAAATTTTTAGAGCAAGCAAGCAAATATAAAGGGTACTTGCTTCTCAATTGGCCAGCTGGGGCAGAATCAGAAAAGGAATATTTGGGAATTATTTTTGAACATGGCAAGGAAGGATTTGACATATTTGAGGAAGATATGACCCAAACAATTTATGAGAATTATTTGGGAATTTTGGGAATGATGAAAATGTGGGTTGCTTCACAACCCAGGACAAACAGGGTTATTCCTTTAATAGAAAAAGGAATATTCCCAAGGAAAAGAATAATGAGATTGATCCAAGATGAAAATGGCAAGGTCTAGGGATGGTTTTGTCACACCCTAGCTAGTTCAGGCATTAGAGTGTTGCATCATGTTTAAGCTTTTCCAGAAACTTGAAATGGGGATGATAGAACCCCCAGCAACCCCCTGGAAACAACTAGGGTTTACTAAAATCTTTTTCAATGAACCTGAAATGCCCTTCTAAAATGTCCATCATTTTTGTCTTGGGTTAGAACCTATGCCAAAATTGGTTCACATTTTTCTAGGTCATCATAAGGTCATTGAATTAAATCATATGTAACCTGCATTTGGGCATTTAAATGCTAGTAAATATTTTAAATGTCCAAATAATCCCAAACTGAAATGTTCCATGTTGGTTATACTCTATACAGTGGGCATGAGCAGTTTGGTGATTTTTGAAAGTGTCTAGGTATTTTTAGAAAAGCCAGAAACTTGCAGAAATAAGAAAACAATAATAAAAAAAGAGGAAAATAAACTTACCTGGCAAAGTCACCAGCCGGCCCACCTGGCGGCCCAGCACTGTGCTGGCCCATGCCAGCCAGCTGCTTCGTCCCCGCCAGGCAGGCAGGGAGGTGACGCCGGCGTGCGCGAGCCCGCCACGGCGCCAGCTGCTTGCCGCTCGAGCCGCTGGACGCCTGGACGTCCTCCACGTCGTCGCCTCGACCCCCTCGACACCTCATTCTCCCCCCTGCGCCTCTCTCTCGCTCTCTCCCCACCATGGCCGACGCAGCCGCAGCCGCGCCACCGTGAAACCCGCGTCCACCGTCGTCCCCGAGCCGCGCTGCCGTGTCCACGAGCTCCGTCGTCGTCCTCTCCATCGAGCAGACCGAGCCCCGAGCGCTCGTTCGCTTCGGAAGCACCGCAACAGCCCCGCCCGACCTCGCCGTCGCCAGAGATCCCTTTCGCCGTCACCACCGCAGCAGCTCGTCCCCGACCTCGCCGTCTGCTCCGTCGTGACCGCCGTGAGCTCAGCTACCTCCCCATCTTTTCCGTTCTCGCTCTCGAGCCCTGCATCGACTGCACCGAGCTCGGCCGCACCCGCCGCCGCCTCAGCACGTTGCCGTCGTGGCCACAGCCACGTTGGCTCGATTCCGAGCACGCCATCGTCTTCACCGCATCCCCAGGAGCCCGCAGCACCACTCCACGCACCTCGCCGTGCCCCCTAGCGACGAGCCCGAGCTCGCCCGAACTCCGGCAGCCGCACAGCTCGTCGCCGGCGTCGTTTCCGGCCACCCCAGCTCCACCCACTGCCACCACTCGACGCGGCTCACTCCCCGCATCACGTAGATGTGCTCCGCCATCGTTTTGGTCGCCGGAGCACGAATCCCGCACTGCCCCGCCGCGTCTGGCCTCGCCGGCGGCTAAACGCCGGCGGGTTTGACCCCGCTGACCCAGTTTAACCCCCCTGGGTCTATGACAGGTGGGACCCGCCTGCTAATTAACTTAGGATTAGGACTAACTAAAAATTAGTTAGACTAATGACACTGACACGCGGGACCCACTGGCCAGGTTTGACCTGGACCGGCCCCGTTGACTGCTGACGTCACCCTGACGCAATGCTGACGCAATAAGTATTTTCTGGATTTATTTTAATCAGGAAATTCCAGAAAACACCAAAAACTTCAAAAATTCATAGTAATTCAACCGTAGCTCCAAATCAAACAAATTATATATGAATTTGGATCAGAAAAATCCAATCTTCCCATCTGTACTGGTTTCATGCATGTCAGAACACTTTAACCTTGCTGATTAGATGAAACAAGTTAATGCACTAATATGACCTCTTATTTTGGGTTTGCATTTGAATCCTTGATTCAAATGAACTCAAACCAACCTGTTCTAAGATGCATTAGCCAAAACACACTCATTTTGCCATGTCATAGCATGCATCATATTGTTGCATATTGCCATGTGATGATTGTGTTTCGATGTGTTCTTCGTGGTAGGTTCTGCCTCCGAGGATATTCACGAGTATCCAACTGAAGGGCAGTATTCCACTACCACTCTGTCAGGCAAGCAACCCCATTGATCATTTCGATACAAACCCATCTTCTCGCTTCTGCGCTCGTTTACTGCATTAAGACAACGCGTTTCAAACTGCTGTGTGTTGCGGTAGTTGAACCCATATCCTCTGCATGACCTGTCATTGCCACAGTAACTAGATGAAACACACTAGCATGTGTAGGAGTTGATTGAGCCATGTCTGTGTTTCCTACCATGCTATGCCTGCTATGCTTAGAGTTGTGTCAGGTCTGGCTCATCAGGGTGATGAACTAGAGTGAACGGTTGTGTCGGTAATGAGGGTGAAGTGTTGAACATGTTTTGGTAAAGGTATCGATGAGAGGCCATGTAGGAGTACATGGTGGGTTGTTTCATTGAGGCCGTCCTTAAGAACTGAGATCTGTATGCGTGATTTAAGATTCAGCTACTACCACACATTGGGATCCTTAATTGACTCTCTCGACTTATTAATCACCCCGTCCTCTGTCCAGGAGTTGCAAGTAGTTTCTGGTGTTTGTAGTTGCTGGAGGCCGTGCGCAGCGCTGACCTTAGGGATGGGCTGTGATGCGGTAGGCACGTGGCATGGTGTACCGGGTCGCCCGTTTGGTATCTCGGGAACCCTGCACACATCGTTTGGGGCCGTTGAGGACACCCCGGCCGGATTTCCTTGCGGATGGAACCCGAATAGGCGATAAACCTGGACTAGAGACTCATGTGTTTAGTTAGGTCGTGGTCTACACCCACGTCGGCTTTCGCTTGAAGTCTGCCGAGCACATGTCGTGTGCAGGCGCTAAGTGGTGGAAACATGTGTGAAGAAGTACACCCCTGCAGGGTATAAAACTATTCGAATAGCCGCGTCCACGGTAAAGGACTACTTGGTCACTTATGCAGTTCATAGACAAGTTAATGGTTACTACTAAAAGACTCAAGATAAGTGTGAGTACCGCGGATGGCCCTCTCGTAGGATTACGAGGGAGGATCCACGGTGGAGTATTGTGATGGTGATTAGTGGACTCGTGTGCGAAAACTAATTTCTCAAGTGGTGTCTCGTAGGATAGTGTAGCCAAGAGTCAAAGCTGGCTTGCTGCAATAACTCCACCACCCTTCTTGAGAATGTGCATATATATTAGGATCTGTTGTAAGACTTGCTGAGTACCTTTGTACTCATGTTGCTTTAATAATTGTTGCAGACGAGAACACCGCCCCCTCCGATGGGTTCTATGTAGATCTCGACGTTGACGAGTGACTTGCCACCCAGGTGGTGACCTGAGCTTGTGAAGGGCCTATGTAGATAGACAGGCTTCGTCAAGCCTTCTTTCTTTCTAGTGTCTGTACTCAGACTAGTTGCTTCCGCATGTGCTTGTATGTTTGTATGATTTGAGTGTCGGGTCGTGTGACCCCTATCTGTATGAACACGTTATGTATGGCTCCCCGGAGCCTTTAAATAAAGTACTTTGAGTTGTAGAGTTTTGTTGTGATGCCATGTTGTATTTACACATATCGAGCATATTGTGTGTATGATTGAAATGCTTGGTATGTGTGGGATCCGACTATCTAGTTGTTTATCCTTGGCAGCCTCTCTTATGGGGAAATGTAGTCTGGTGTCTCCACTGAGCCTTGGTAGTCCGCTACAGCCCGGTTTACCGGAGTCCTGCTAGCCCAGCACTGCTGCTCCGGAACACTTAGACTGGCCGACATGTGTTTCACTTCGTTCCTGTGTCTGTCCCTTCGGGGAAATGTCACGCGGTGATATCCGGAGTCCTGCCTAGCCTGCTACAGCCCGGTTTCCCGGAGTCCTGCTAGCCCAGTGCTACAGCCCGGATTCACACGCTGCTGACCGACATGCTCGTTGTTGATTCATGTATGCCTGTCCCCGTAAGTTAGCGTCGCTTTGGGTTCACGACTAGCCATGTCGGCCCGGGTTCTCTGTCATATGGATGCTAGCAACACTATCATATACGTGAGCCAAAAGGCGCAAACGGTCCCGGGCCATGGTAAGACGACACCCGTGGGAATACCGTGCGTGAGGCCGCAAAGTGATATGAGGTGTTACAGGCTAGATCGGTGTGACTTAGAATCGGGGTCCTGACAGCGTTGGTATCAGAGCCGGACTGCCTGTAGGTTCGTTGAGCCAAACTGGTCGATGTCGAGTCTAGAAATGCTTTAGTTATATGTAGGGGAATTGATTGTGGGAGGGACGTAAGGCTCTTTTTACTCCTTTACCTTATGCCCTCTGATCTGAGCCATCCTCTTCTCTTTCTACGTGGGTTAAGGACTAGGCTCTCTTTTCTCTATCAGGTTCATGTGTTACTAATCTGTAGTAACTTATAGGATTACTGGTTACAAGCCTCAGTTCAGTTTCTACTACTTCTAGTATGTTGTCAGTTGAACCAGAACCTTGATATGATGTTGTTGAGTGGCTTGCAAACTGTTGTGAATGTCTCAAATCTTTTTCTGAGCATTTATAGCCGTTATGCTGTTCGATTTCTCCTAGAAAATTCTAATGCCTTTGCCTTATTTCGTGTTTCCAGATGGCCACTCGCACCCAGAATCAAGTGGTTCGTCTGACTCGGTGCCTCAATGTACCTGGTCACACGGCCATGCTGGTCCGAGTGATGATCGAGACAGGCTATCGATGGTATCCAGAGTATACCGTCGAAGAGCAGTTTCGAGACTTTAATCAAAGCCAATACCTTTGTACAGTCAGGATATACCCTTCCTATCCTGGAGCTACTGAACCCCTCCATTGCTCATATGGACTTGGGGTTACCATCGAGATGTCCGTGCAGGACGCTGCTTATTCGATGATGACTGTCATGCGAGCCAGACTTGCCTTGCTTCGGAACACTGATTTCCGCTATATGCCAGCATCACTCCCTGGGGCACAAGGGTACTATCAGGCCCTTTACACTGGCTCTGTCCATGAGGATTCACTACTCCGCACCACCACCGAGTTGCTTGAGGACAAGGACCGTGAGAATCGTGCCTTGCGAATGGAGCTCTTCAACACTCGTTCTGATCACTGGGCCACTCTGACACGGTTTGCACCCGCCGTGCAGGCTGGGTATATGGACATGAGGGATTTGTACCCCGTGCGGTCTGGTCTGCCAGATTGTATGGACTGGCGTGATGTAGGAGGCATCACTCCTCCCCGTGGTCCCCGTCTGCCACCGTTTGTTGGACCAAGGCCACATCCGAGTCCTTTTGGACCGCAAGCTCCACAGGACCGACTGTTTCCAGATGATCATGTTCAGCTCCCAGGACATGGTGGTAATCTCTATGAAGATTACTACGGAGACGTCTGAGTTGGTAGCAGCTTCACTAGTATTGTAACAGTTGTATTTTCCACAGTCCTGCGTGACTTGTGGATACGACTTGGTGTGTATCACATTCCGGAGGTGTAGAAAAATAATGTATAGGAGCTTGGAATGCCTTCGATGAGATGTAACGTCTTTCACCGTAGTTGTACTTTAGCCTGGGCTTGTACTAAACTATGTACGGTGTGTATGACCGATGGTATATATATGGCAGTTTCTATATTACCATGTCGTGCAAAGGACCATCTCAGCATTTCATGTCGTCCATTACATTCTGCACTTCCTTGCCAGCATTTTGCCATCCTTGTCTAAGCCGTTGTCTTGTCTCTCCTAGGATGGTTAATACCCGCAACAACCCTGCTGCCCCGGAGCAGGGTGAAGCCAGTGCAGCTAGGGATGGGAATCTGCCTCACCCGCCTTCTCTGGCCGAAGTTATGCTGGAGGCAGAAAGAAACAAGCGTGAGACCAACCGCTTGCTAGCCCGCATTGAGGAGAATACTGCACGTCATCAGAGGAATGAATTGGTGTCAATCAATGACTTTATCAAGTTGTATCCACCGACATTCCATCATTCCGTCGAGCCCCTCGATGCGGATGATTGGCTTCGCAGCATCACCAATAAGCTACGTTCTGCCAACGTAGCCGAAGCTGATAAGGTTATCTACGCTGCCTATCACCTCGAAGGCCCTGCTAGCCTTTGGTGGGAAAACTATGAGGCCATGCGCCCGGCTGGGCAGATTACCACTTGGGCTGATTTCAGTGAGGCTTTCCGTGAGCATCACATCCCGGAAGGTCTCATGGATCGTAAGAGGGAGGAGTTCTGCAATTTCACCCAAGGTAGACTGACCGTGGATGCATACAGCCGTGAGTTTGGAAATCTAGCACGTTATGCTCCTGAAGAGGTATCCACCGACGCCAAGAAGCAGGCAAGGTTCCGCAAGGGACTTAGCCCCAAGCTTCGTCGTGATCTTCGTCTGCATGAGTGCACCTCTTTTCAGAAGTTAGTGAATAAGGCCATCAGTGCTGAGACAGGTCAGACTGACTATGACGCCTCACGCAAGCACTCCCGTGACTTTGGTTCGTCATCAGGTTCTGGACATCAGAAGCGCCGGGTGTGGATTCCAAACACAGCCCTGCCACCCAGGTTCACTCCGAGGCCATCCTTTGAGGCGCCTCGCCCCAATCAGCAGTTTGCACCGTCCAAAGCCTATGGTGGCCCCGCTGCTAATGCTGCTCCACGCCCCAATGTTGTGACATGCTTCAAGTGTGGAGAGACGGGTCATTACATACGTGAGTGTCCCCAGAACAACAACCCCAATCAGCCCGGCAAGTCCGTTGGTCGTGACAAGCCAGCGGGAAAGACATATTACGCTAAGCCAGCCACCACTGCGCGTGGCCATGTCAACTATGTCTCAGCTGAAGAAACTCATGAGGATCCCAACGTCGTCCTTGGTACGCTCCTTGTTAACTGCCATCCGGCAACTGTTCTTTTTGATACTGGAGCATCTCATTCTTTTATCTCTGAGAGCTATGCTCGATTGCACGACACCACCTTTTGTGACATGCCCACCTCCATGGCAATTCAAACCCCTGGTTCTAGATGGCAAACCTCTAGAATAAGCCATGGAAATGAAATTCTTATCGATAGATTGGTCTTCCTTGCATCACTGATAGCTCTCAAGTCCTCGGACATAAACATCATCTTGGGTATGGACTGGATGTCAGCCCATTATGCTAGGATTGATTGCTCTTCTAGAACTGTTCAACTCACCCATCCATCGGGCAAGACAGTCAATGTTTTGACCCGAGTGTCTAAGCGTCAGCTCTACTCCCTAAATGCCAACCCTCTTCCAGACCTTGAAGATATTCCGGTAGTCCGCGACTTCCCGGATGTCTTTCCAGAAGAACTGCCAGGTGTTCCACCTGACAGGGATGTCGAGTTCGTGATAGACCTTGTTCCAGGAACCGTCCCAATCTCTAGAAGACCCTATAAGATGGCACCCCTGGAACTAGCCGAGCTTAAGAAACAACTCGATGAGTCTTTGAAAAAGGGTTTCATCCGTCCTAGTTCTTCTCCATGGGCTTGCCCCGTCCTCTTCGTCAAGAAGAAGGATGGAACGGATCGGATGGTTGTAGATTACCGACCTGTCAACTTGGTCACAATCAAGAACAAGTATCCGCTCCCCAGGATCAACGATCTGTATGATCAGCTCGCTGGATCCTCAGTCTTTTCCAAAATGGATTTGCGGTTGGGCTACCATCAAATCAAAATCAAGAACGGGGACATTCCTAAAACGGCCTTTGTTACTCGTTATGGCCAATACGAGTACACCGTCATGTCCTTCGGTTTAACCAATGCTCCAGCCACCTTCTCTCGGTTAATGAACTCGATCTTCATGGAGTATTTGGATAAATTCGTCGTGGTATACCTCGATGATATACTCATCTACTCCAAGAATGAGGAAGAACATGCCGAGCATCTAAGGCTAGTATTGATGAAACTTCGAGAGCATCGCCTTTATGCCAAATTCTCCAAGTGTGAATTTTGGTTGCCAGAAGTGACCTATCTAGGCCACGTGATCTCTGGTAAGGGTATTGCTGTCAATCCCGAGCGAGTTCAAGCCGTCCTTGATTGGACTCCACCTGAAACGGTCAAGCAAGTTCGGAGTTTCCTTGGCTTAGCGAGCTATTGTCGCCGCTTCGTCGAGAATTTCTCCAAGGTTGCTAAACCTCTAACTGAACTTCTCAAGAAAGATAAAAGGTTCGAGTGGACCCCACAGTGCGAGTTCAGCTTTCAGGAATTGAAAAGACGCCTGACATCTGCCCCCGTACTTGTGCCACCAGATTTTTCTAAGGACTTTGCTATCTATTGCGACGCCTCGCGACAAGGACTAGGTTGCATACTCATGCAAGATCGTCATGTGATTGCCTACGCTTCTCGACAGTTGCGTCCACATGAGGATAACTATCCCACACATGATTTAGAGCTTGCAGTTGTGGTCCATGCACTCAAAACATGGCGACATTACCTTCTCGGTAATCGTTGCGAAATTTACACCGATCACCAAAGTCTGAAATACATCTTCACCCAACCGGATTTGAATCTTAGGCAAAGACGTTGGGTCGAGTTGATTACGGATTATGACTTAGGAATAACTTACACCCCGGGCAAAGCCAATGTCATGGCTGATGCGCTAAGTCGTAAATCTTATTGTAACAACTTGATGTTACAACAAAGTCAACCACTTCTCCACGAGGAATTCCGTAAGCTTAACCTTCACATTGTTCCTCGAGGATTCCTATCCACCCTGGTGGCGAAACCTAACCTTACGGATCAAATCATAACCGCTCAGCAGTATGATAGAGGAATATCTCGGATCAAGGAGAACATTGCTAGCGGAGCTGCTAAGTGTTTCTCCATGGATGAGCGAGGAGTTGTTTTCTTCGAGAACCGTCTAGTGGTTCCCAAGAAATAACAGCTACGGCAATTGATCCTTAAGGAAGCTCATGAATCCCCTCTCACCATTCATCCCGGTAGTACTAAAATGTATCAAGACCTACGCCAGAGGTTTTGGTGGACTAGGATGAAGAGAGAAATTGCTCAATACATTGCTAATTGCGACATATGTCGTCGTGTTAAAGCAGAGCATCAACGGCCAGCTGGCACCCTTCAACCTTTGGTTACTCCTGAATGGAAATGGGATAAAATCGGTATGGATTTCATTACCGGGTTTCCCAGGACCAAGAGAGGGAATAATGCTATCTTCGTCGTTGTCGATCGTCTTTCCAAAGTAGCCCATTTCCTACCTGTTCGTGAGAGTATAACCGCTAGCCAGCTAGCTGACTTGTACATCTCCCGAATAGTGTCTCATCATGGTGTTCCATTGGAGATTAACTCAGACCGTGGAAGTCTTTTCACCTCTCGATTTTGGGAAAGTTTCCAAAATGCTATGGGAACTCGTCTCTCCTTTAGCACCGCCTTCCACCCTCAATCAAGTGGTCAAGTAGAACGAGTCAATCAAATTCTGGAAGATATGCTCCGAGCTTCTGTCATCTCTTTCGGTATGGATTGGGAGAAATGTCTTCCATTCGCCGAATTCGCTTATAACAATAGTTATCAAGCTAGTTTGGGCAAAGCCCCTTTCGAAGTTCTCTATGGACGAAAATGCCAAACGCCTCTTAACTGGTCAGAAACCGGGGAAAGACAACGCTTTGGCCCGGATATGATTCAGGAAGCAGAAGAGCAGGTTCGCATTATTCGTGAGAAATTGAAAACAGCCCAATCTCGTCAAAAGAGCCAATATGACCGCAAACATAAGCTCATGACTTATGAAGTTGGCGAGAAGGCTTACCTTCGGGTTACTCCTCTGAAGGGAACCCATCGATTCGGTATCAAGGGTAAATTGGCTCCTCGTTACATTGGACCCTTTCGCATTCTTGCCAAACGAGGAGAAGTTGCCTACCAATTGGAACTACCTCCGTATCTCTCCAGAGTTCATGATGTCTTCCACGTTTCTCAACTCAGGCGTTGCTTCTCGGATCCTATCCGTGAAGTGGACCACGAAACGCTTGATCTTCGAGATAATCTCACATATCGAGAATATCCCGTTCGTATCCTTGACAAAGCCGAACGTACCACTCGACGCCAGAATATCAAGTTTCTCAAGGTTCAATGGTCACACCATTCCGAGAAAGAAGCTACTTGGGAAAGGGAGGATCGTCTTCGACTTGAGTACCCCACCTTCTTCCCGGAGGATCCTAAATCTCGGGACGAGATTCTTTTGTGTGGGGGTGAGTTGTCACACCCTAGCTAGTTCAGGCATTAGAGTGTTGCATCATGTTTAAGCTTTTCCAGAAACTTGAAATGGGGATGATAGAACCCCCAGCAACCCCCTGGAAACAACTAGGGTTTACTAAAATCTTTTTCAATGAACCTGAAATGCCCTTCTAAAATGTCCATCATTTTTGTCTTGGGTTAGAACCTCTGCCAAAATTGGTTCACATTTTTCTAGGTCATCATAAGGTCATTGAATTAAATCATATGTAACCTGCATTTGGGCATTTAAATGCTAGTAAATATTTTAAATATCCAAATAATCCCAAACTGAAATGTTCCATGTTGGTTATACTCTATACAGTGGGCATGAGCAGTTTGGTGATTTTTGAAAGTGTCTAGGTATTTTTAGAAAAGCCACAAACTTGCAGAAATAAGAAAACAATAATAAAAAAAGAGAGGAAAATAAACTTACCTGGCAAAGTCACCAGCCGGCCCACCTGGCGGCCCAGCACTGTGCTGGCCCATGCCAGCCAACTGCTTCGTCCCCGCCAGGCAGGCAGGGAGGTGACGCCGGCGTGCGCGAGCCCGCCACGGCGCCAGCTGCTTGCCGCTCGAGCCGCTGGACGCCTGGACGTCCTCCACGTCGTCGCCTCGACCCCCTCGACACCTCATTCTCCCCCCTGCGCCTCTCTCTCGCTCTCTCCCCACCATGGCCGACGCAGCCGCAGCCGCGCCACCGTGAAACCCGCGTCCACCGTCGTCCCCGAGCCGCGCTGCCGTGTCCACGAGCTCCGTCGTCGTCCTCTCCATCGAGCAGACCGAGCCCCGAGCGCTCGTTCGCTTCGGAAGCACCGCAACAGCCCCGCCCGACCTCGCCGTCGCCAGAGATCCCTTTCGCCGTCACCACCGCAGCAGCTCGTCCCCGACCTCGCCGTCTGCTCCGTCGTGACCGCCGTGAGCTCAGCTACCTCCCCATCTTTTCCGTTCTCGCTCTCGAGCCCTGCATCGACTGCACCGAGCTCGGCCGCACCCGCCGCCGCCTCAGCACGTTGCCGTCGTGGCCACAGCCACGTTGGCTCGATTCCGAGCACGCCATCGTCTTCACCGCATCCCCAGGAGCCCGCAGCACCACTCCACGCACCTCGCCGTGCCCCCTAGCGACGAGCCCGAGCTCGCCCGAACTCCGGCAGCCGCACAGCTCGTCGCCGGCGTCGTTTCCGGCCACCCCAGCTCCACCCACTGCCACCACTCGACGCGGCTCACTCCCCGCATCACGTAGATGTGCTCCGCCATCGTTTTGGTCGCCGGAGCACGAATCCCGCACTGCCCCGCCGCGTCTGGCCTCGCCGGCGGCTAAACGCCGGCGGGTTTGACCCCGCTGACCCAGTTTAACCCCCCTGGGTCTATGACAGGTGGGACCCGCCTGCTAATTAACTTAGGATTAGGACTAACTAAAAATTAGTTAGACTAATGACACTGACACGCGGGACCCACTGGCCAGGTTTGACCTGGACCGGCCCCGTTGACTGCTGACGTCACCCTGACGCAATGCTGACGCAATAAGTATTTTCTGGATTTATTTTAATCAGGAAATTCCAGAAAACACCAAAAACTTCAAAAATTCATAGTAATTCAACCGTAGCTCCAAATCAAACAAATTATATATGAATTTGGATCAGAAAAATCCAATCTTCCCATCTGTACTGGTTTCATGCATGTCAGAACACTTTAACCTTGCTGATTAGATGAAACAAGTTAATGCACTAATATGACCTCTTATTTTGGGTTTGCATTTGAATCCTTGATTCAAATGAACTCAAACCAACCTGTTCTAAGATGCATTAGCCAAAACACACTCATTTTGCCATGTCATAGCATGCATCATATTGTTGCATATTGCCATGTGATGATTGTGTTTCGATGTGTTCTTCGTGGTAGGTTCTGCCTCCGAGGATATTCACGAGTATCCAACTGAAGGGCAGTATTCCACTACCACTCTGTCAGGCAAGCAACCCCATTGATCATTTCGATACAAACCCATCTTCTTGCTTCTGCTCTCGTTTACTGCATTAAGACAACGCGTTTCAAACTGCTGTGTGTTGCGGTAGTTGAACCCATATCCTCTGCATGACCTGTCATTGCCACAGTAACTAGATGAAACACACTAGCATGTGTAGGAGTTGATTGAGCCATGTCTGTGTTTCCTACCATGCTATGCCTGCTATGCTTAGAGTTGTGTCAGGTCTGGCTCATCAGGGTGATGAACTAGAGTGAATGGTTGTGTCGGTAATGAGGGTGAAGTGTTGAACATGTTTTGGTAAAGGTATCGATGAGAGGCCATGTAGGAGTACATGGTGGGTTGTTTCATTGAGGCCGTCCTTAAGAACTGAGATCTGTATGCGTGATTTAAGATTCAGCTACTACCACACATTGGGATCCTTAATTGACTCTCTCGACTTATTAATCACCTCTTCCTCTGTCCAGGAGTTGCAAGTAGTTTCTGGTGTTTGTAGTTGCTGGAGGACGTGCGCAGCGCTGACCTTAGGGGTGGGCTGTGATGCGGTAGGCACGTGGCACGGTGTACCGGGTCGCCCGTTTGGTATCTCGGGAACCCTGCACACATCGTTTGGGGCCGTTGAGGACACCCCGGCCGGATTTCCTTGCGGATGGAACCCGAATAGGCGATAAACCTGGACTAGAGACTCGTGTGTTTAGTTAGGTCGTGGTCTACACCCACGTCGGCTTTCGCTTGAAGTCTGCCGAGCACATGTCGTGTGCAGGCGCTAAGTGGTGGAAACATGTGTGAAGAAGTACACCCCTGCAGGGTATAAAACTATTCGAATAGCCGCGTCCACGGTAAAGGACTACTTGGTCACTTATGCAGTTCATAGACAAGTTAATGGTTACTACTAAAAGACTCAAGATAAGTGTGAGTACCGCGGATGGCCCTCTCGTAGGATTACGAGGGAGGATCCACGGTGGAGTATTGTGATGGTGATTAGTGGACTCGTGTGCGAAAACTAATTTCTCAAGTGGTGTCTCGTAGGATAGTGTAGCCAAGAGTCAAAGCTGGCTTGCTGCAATAACTCCACCACCCTTCTTGAGAATGTGCATATATATTAGGATCTGTTGTAAGACTTGCTGAGTACCTTTGTACTCATGTTGCTTTAATAATTGTTGCAGACGAGAACACCGCCCCCTCCGATGGGTTCTATGTAGATCTCGACGTTGACGAGTGACTTGCCACCCAGGTGGTGACCTGAGCTTGTGAAGGGCCTATGTAGATAGACAGGCTTCGTCAAGCCTTCTTTCTTTCTAGTGTCTGTACTCAGACTAGTTGCTTCCGCATGTGCTTGTATGTTTGTATGATTTGAGTGTCGGGTCGTGTGACCCCTATCTGTATGAACACGTTATGTATGGCTCCCCAGAGCCTTTAAATAAAGTACTTTGAGTTGTAGAGTTTTGTTGTGATGCCATGTTGTATTTACACATATCGAGCATATTGTGTGTATGATTGAAATGCTTGGTATGTGTGGGATCCGACTATCTAGTTGTTTATCCTTGGCAGCCTCTCTTATGGGGAAATGTAGTCTGGTGTCTCCACTGAGCCTTGGTAGTCCGCTACAGCCCGGTTTACCGGAGTCCTGCTAGCCCAGCACTGCTGCTCCGGAACACTTAGACTGGCCGGCATGTGTTTCACTTCGTTCCTGTGTCTGTCCCTTCGGGGAAATGTCACGCGGTGATATCCGGAGTCCTGCCTAGCCTGCTACAGCCCGGTTTCCCGGAGTCCTGCTAGCCCAGTGCTACAGCCCGTATTCACACGCTGCTGACCGACATGCTCGTTGTTGATTCATGTATGCCGGTCCCCGTAAGTTAGCGCCGCTTTGGGTTCACGACTAGCCATGTCGGCCCGGGTTCTCTGTCATATGGATGCTAGCAACACTATCATATACGTGAGCCAAAAGGCGCAAACGGTCCCGGGCCATGGTAAGACGACACCCGTGGGAATACCGTGCGTGAGGCCGCAAAGTGATATGAGGTGTTACAGGCTAGATCGGTGTGACTTAGAATCGGGGTCCTGACAGCGTTGGTATCAGAGCCGGACTGCCTGTAGGTTCGTTGAGCCAAACTGGTCGATGTCGAGTCTAGAAATGCTTTAGTTATATGTAGGGGAATTGATTGTGGGAGGGACGTAAGGCTCTTTTTACTCCTTTACCTTATGCCCTCTGATCTAAGCCATCCTCTTCTCTTTCTACGTGGGTTAAGGACTAGGCTCTCTTTTCTCTATCAGGTTCACGTGTTACTAATCTGTAGTAACTTATAGGATTACTGGTTACAAGCCTCAGTTCAGTTTCTACTACTTCTAGTATGTTGTCAGTTGAACCAGAACCTTGATATGATGTTGTTGAGTGGCTTGCAAACTGTTGTGAATGTCTCAAATCTTTTTCTGAGCATTTATAGCCGTTATGCTGTCCGATTTCTCCTAGAAAATTCTAATGCCTTTGCCTTATTTCGTGTTTCCAGATGGCCACTTGCACCCAGAATCAAGTGGTTCGTCTCACTCGGTGCCTCGATGTACCTGGTCACACGGCCATGCTGGTCCGAGTGATGATCGAGACAGGCTATCGATGGTATCCAGAGTATACCGTCGAAGAGCAGTTTCGAGACTTTAATCAAAGCCAATACCTTTGTACAGTCAGGATATACCCTTCCTATCCTGGAGCTACTGAACCCCTCCATTGCTCATATGGACTTGGGGTTACCATCGAGATGTCCGTGCAGGACGCTGCTTATTCGATGATGACTGTCATGCGAGCCAGACTTGCCTTGCTTCGGAACACTGATTTCCGCTATATGCCAGCATCACTCCCTGGGGCACAAGGGTACTATCAGGCCCTTTACACTGACTCTGTCCATGAGGATTCACTACTCCGCACCACCACCGAGTTGCTTGAGGACAAGGACCGTGAGAATCGTGCCTTGCGAATGGAGCTCTTCAACACTCGTTCTGATCACTGGGCCACTCTGACACGGTTTGCACCCGCCGTGCAGGCTGGGTATATGGACATGAGGGATTTGTACCCCGTGCGGTCTGGTCTGCCAGATTGTATGGACTGGCGTGATGTAGGAGGCATCACTCCTCCCCGTGGTCCCCGTCTGCCACCGTTTGTTGGACCAAGGCCACATCCGAGTCCTTTTGGACCGCAAGCTCCACATGACCGACTGTTTCCAGATGATCATGTTCAGCTCCCAGGACATGGTGGTAATCTCTATGAAGATTACTACGGAGACGTCTGAGTTGGTAGCAGCTTCACTAGTATTGTAACAGTTGTATTTTCCACAGTCCTGCGTGACTTGTGGATACGACTTGGTGTGTATCACATTCCGGAGGTGTAGAAAAATAATGTATAGGAGCTTGGAATGCCTTCGATGAGATGTAACGTCTTTCACCGTAGTTGTACTTTAGCCTGGGCTTGTACTAAACTATGTACGGTGTGTATGACCGATGGTATATATATGGCAGTTTCTATATTACCATGTCGTGCAAAGGACCATCTCAGCATTTCATGTCGTCCATTACATTCTGCACTTCCTTGCCAGCATTTTGCCATCCTTGTCTAAGCCGTTGTCTTGTCTCTCCTAGGATGGTTAATACCCGCAACAACCCTGCTGCCCCGGAGCAGGGTGAAGCCAGTGCAGCTAGGGATGGGAATCTGCCTCACCCGCCTTCTCTGGCCGAAGTTATGCTGGAGGCAGAAAGAAACAAGCGTGAGACCAACCGCTTGCTAGCCCGCATTGAGGAGAATACTGCACGTCATCAGAGGAATGAATTGGTGTCAATCAATGACTTTATCAGGTTGTATCCACCGACATTCCATCATTCCGTCGAGCCCCTCGATGCGGATGATTGGCTTCGCAGCATCACCAATAAGCTACGTTCTGCCAACGTAGCCGAAGCTGATAAGGTTATCTACGCTGCCTATCACCTCGAAGGCCCTGCTAGCCTTTGGTGGGAAAACTATGAGGCATGCGCCCGGCTGGGCAGATTACCACTTGGGCTGATTTCAGTGAGGCTTTCCGTGAGCATCACATCCCGGAAGGTCTCATGGATCGTAAGAGGGAGGAGTTCTGCAATTTCACCCAAGGTAGACTGACCGTGGATGCATACAGCCGTGAGTTTGGAAATCTAGCACGTTATGCTCCTGAAGAGGTATCCACCGACGCCAAGAAGCAGGCAAGGTTCCGCAAGGGACTTAGCCCCAAGCTTCGTCGTGATCTTCGTCTGCATGAGTGCACCTCTTTTCAGAAGTTAGTGAATAAGGCCATCAGTGCTGAGACAGGTCAGACTGACTATGACGCCTCACGCAAGCACTCCCGTGACTTTGGTTCGTCATCCGGTTCTGGACATCAGAAGCGCCGGGTGTGGATTCCAAACACAGCCCTGCCACCCAGGTTCACTCCGAGGCCATCCTTTGAGGCGCCTCGCCCCAATCAGCAGTTTGCACCGTCCAAAGCCTATGGTGGCCCCGCTGCTAATGCTGCTCCACGCCCCAATGTTGTGACATGCTTCAAGTGTGGAGAGACGGGTCATTACATACGTGAGTGTCCCCAGAACAACAACCCCAATCAGCCCGGCAAGTCCGTTGGTCGTGACAAGCCAGCGGGAAAGACATATTACGCTAAGCCAGCCACCACTGCACGTGGCCATGTCAACTATGTCTCAGCTGAAGAAACTCATGAGGATCCCAACGTCGTCCTTGGTACGCTCCTTGTTAACTGCCATCCGGCAACTGTTCTTTTTGATACTGGAGCATCTCATTCTTTTATCTCTGAGAGCTATGCTCGATTGCACGACACCACCTTTTGTGACATGCCCACCTCCATGGCAATTCAAACCCCTGGTTCTAGATGGCAAACCTCTAGAATAAGCCATGGAAATGAAATTCTTATCGATAGATTGGTCTTCCTTGCATCACTGATAGCTCTCAAGTCCTCGGACATAAACATCATCTTGGGTATGGACTGGATGTCAGCCCATTATGCTAGGATTGATTGCTCTTCTAGAACTGTTCAACTCACCCATCCATCGGGCAAGACAGTCAATGTTTTGACCCGAGTGTCTAAGCGTCAGCTCTACTCCCTAAATGCCAACCCTCTTCCAGACCTTGAAGATATTCCGGTAGTCTGCGACTTCCCGGATGTCTTTCCAGAAGAACTGCCAGGTGTTCCACCTGACAGGGATGTCGAGTTCGTGATAGACCTTGTTCCAGGAACCGTCCCAATCTCTAGAAGACCCTATAAGATGGCACCCCTGGAACTAGCCGAGCTTAAGAAACAACTCGATGAGTCTTTGAAAAAGGGTTTCATCCGTCCTAGTTCTTCTCCATGGGCTTGCCCCGTCCTCTTCGTCAAGAAGAAGGATGGAACGGATCGGATGGTTGTAGATTACCAACCTGTCAACTTGGTCACAATCAAGAACAAGTATCCGTTCCCCAGGATCAACGATCTGTATGATCAGCTCGCTGGATCCTCAGTCTTTTCCAAAATGGATTTGCGGTTGGGCTACCATCAAATCAAAATCAAGAACGGGGACATTCCTAAAACGGCCTTTGTTACTCGTTATGGCCAATACGAGTACACCGTCATGTCCTTCGGTTTAACCAATGCTCCAGCCACCTTCTCTCGGTTAATGAACTCGATCTTCATGGAGTATTTGGATAAATTCGTCGTGGTATACCTCGATGATATACTCATCTACTCCAAGAATGAGGAAGAACATGCCGAGCATCTAAGGCTAGTATTGATGAAACTTCGAGAGCATCGCCTTTATGCCAAATTCTCCAAGTGTGAATTTTGGTTGCCAGAAGTGACCTATCTAGGCCACGTGTTTCATAATCGCGGGAATCGTGGGGGAGTGGGCGCAGTTAATCCCACGATCCCCCACGCCCCCATCCCCTCGGCTTCGCCGCCTGGGGCTATAAGTAGGGGGAGGAGGGGGGCGGCAGACGCACGCGCGCCCTCCTCTCCCTTCGCCGTTCTTCATTTTCTCCTGCCGCCGCAGGGCTCCTTCCTCCCGCCGAAGCGTTGCCGCAGCTCGCCGTCGCTGTGCGTCCTCTCGCAGCAGCTTCCTTGCTCCACTGAAGCCTCGTCCGCTCGCCACCGCACCGCGCCTACGACGAGCTCCGTCGCTCATGGCGCGTTCACGAGCCGACGACTGGGACGGCTCCAACGTCCACGAAGACCACCTCTCCTTCCTCCGCCAAACACGCCAGCTGCCCCGAGAGGCGAATGTGCAGGTGCGCGTCCCTCCCGAGGCAGAAATCTCGCCGGCGCCGGAGGACGACGAACGCGTCGTCTTCCGGTCTCATTTCGTTCGCGGCTTCGGCCTTCCAGCAAGCAACTTCCTCCGCTCTTTCTTTGATTTCTACCAAGTCCAGCCGCACCACCTCACGCCAAACACGGTGGTGCTGCTGGCCGCCTTCGTCGCCATGTGCGAAGGATATATCCGCACTCGCCCCACCCTCGAACTCTGGGGGGAGTGCTTCTACCTCAAACTCGGCACCGCCGCCAAGGGCCAGATGGCTCAGTGCGGAGCCTGCGTGGCGGTGTGGCGCCCGGGCACCGGGAACCGCTTCCCTTCCATCTCTCTGCTGCAGTCCGCCAAGCTGTGGCAGAAATCTTATTTCTATGTCAGAAACATCCATCCGACTAGCGATTATGTCAACTTGCCGGCTTACGCAGCCGGCCCGCCGGCCGAGCCACGCGCCAACTGGCGGCTCAAGCCGAGCTCTCTATCGGCCGCCTCCTCCGCCGCCCTTGCCCGACTTCATGTGATGACGGAGTCGGAGGGCTTAAAGGGCTCGGACTTGCTGGCCGCCTTCGTGACGCGCCGAGTTCTCCCCCTCCAAGCCCGGCCTCACATCATCAGTTGCATGAGCGGGCACCGGGACCCATGCCGGATGTGCATGCGGGAGTTGCCGGACGTGGAGGTGGTCCGGCTGGTCAACTATATCTCCAACTGTAAGCTGTCAGAGATGGACTGGCGGTTCGGCAAGCGGCCGTACGACCGCGCACATCCGCCGCCTGCGGTAAGTCTTTGTAATTCTTTTTCTCTTTTGCTGGTCCGAGTTCTTGTTTCGCCGTCTAATCAGTCGGCCATGGTGCAGGTCCTCCCGGCGCAGTCGGCCGCCGGCGCTCTGGATCCAGGTCAGGAGTATATGCCGGATCGAACGAGGAGCGACGTGGAAGACCCCGACTTGGGGGCGGCCGCCATGGAGGAGGACGACGCCACAGGTGGCGGCGGTGGAGCAGGCGGCTCCGGGGGAGGAGGCGGCCTTGAGGATTGGCCGGACGATGATGAGGAGGAGAACGAGCCGCACCGCCCGCACGGCACCGACAGGGCGGGCGTGAGCTCCTCAGCCGCGCCGACCGCACCAGGCGGCCCAAAAAAGTGCCGGGCCGGCTCGTTGCTGTTCGACAGCCGGGCGAAGAAGTCCAAGAACGCGGCTGCCTTGACCAGGCGGCAAGAGGCCGCCGCAAGAGCGGCCCAGTTCCAGAGGGCCCCGAAGCAGCCCCCGATGGTGTCCGCGTAAGTGCTTGGCTGTGTTTTCCTTTCTTCTTCCTTGCAAACTTTTTCTGAGTTTTCTCTTGTCTTGCTTGAATCAGGGCCCCACTCACTCTTGAGCGGTCTGCCGCCACCTCCGTGATCGGGGAGGTGGAAGGCTCCGCCAATAACCTCCGCATGGACCCGCTCGCCGACCTCCGGGCGGCGACGGAGAGGAACGCACAGGAGGCGCGCGAGGAGCGGGAGGAGGCGGAGAGGCAGGAGGCGGAGGCGGCCAAGGCAGCGCGGGCGGACGCTGCTGCCAAGGCTCGGGCGGACGCGGCCGCTAGGGCGCAGGCGGAAGAAACCGCAGGCAGCCAGGCCCCGCAACTTGTCATTCCGTTGCGCGTGATGCCGCCAGCGCCAGAGATCCCGGTGCCGACTGGAGGAGCTGGCGATGACCAGCCGGGCGTGGAGAGGGGAGGAGGCGACGCCATCGTCTCGGAGGCGGAGGTGCCCCCGCAAGCGCCGACTGCCGAGGCCCGAGGCAATCGGCCTGACGTGCCACCGGCGTCGCCGATCGGTGTCGAGTTGGTGGTGGGGGCGACTCCCGTGATCCGCCCTTCGGTGCGCCGGCGTGCGGCGAAGGCGGCCTCGGTGCCGTGGGCGCAAGAGGTCGGGGCCGCGAGCTCGTCGGCCCTAGACGCAGAGGCCACTAGTGCCCCCCACCGGAATGGACGCCTGGGGGCGGGACGGGCGTGCTGAACAAGGCCGCGCAAGACGTTCAGGCCCAGCTCCAAGCCCAAGGCGCCGCCCTCCAGCAGTGTACGAAGGCGTTCTTGGTGACGCGGACGGCCGTTCGGGTATGCTTCTTTGCTTTGTTTTTTGATTCTTGCAGTCTTCCGTGGGGGCGCGCCAGCGCACCCACTGGGTGTAGCCCGCGAGTTCCGGGCCGGCTGCTGAGCAGGCGGCTCGGAACTTTAAGGTAGGTTCCGAGTGCTAACTTGTTTTCTCTTCTTTGTCTTCGTTGCAGGACTACCACAACATCCGCGCAGCCGCCTTCAACTCCCAGGTCCAGGAGTTGGCTAAGCGGACCGCCGACCTCACCGAAAGCCGGCGTAAGCATTCTGTCTACTTCCTCGCGGGGGCGCGTCAGCGCACCCGCTGGGTGTAGCCCCCGAGATTCGGGCCGACTGCTGAGCAGTCGAGCCGGATCTTCTGGCAACCACTTTCTTTTTTGGTCATCTTTGTTGATTGTCCTCTCCTTCTCATTTTTGCAGGAGCCAATGCCACACTCCAGCAGCATCTGGGCGAAGTACAGACCGAGCTGCGCGTCAAGGAGGAGGAGCGCCGTAAGGCGGCCCTAGAGCGCGACCGTCTGGCCAAGAAGTTGTCGGACCAGGCGGTCCAGCACAAGGCGGAGCTCCAGAAGCTCAAGGAGGCGGAAGGCGCCCTTCAGGCCGAGTTTGAGGTCGAACGCTCAAAGTGGGCCGAGAAGGAGGCGATCCTCGCCGCTGGCTACGGTGAGATTGAGGACATGATCGACGGTAAGCTTCTTTCTTTGGAATAGCTGCCGACTGCATCGGGAGTCGGCTTCTGATCTCTATTTTTCTTTTGCGTAGACTTCTTTCCTGGCCACGCCGTCGCCGTCAGCCAGGCCATCGAGGCGCGGCGCGACCGGCGTAGGAGGGAAGGAGTGGAGATCCCGCCCAACGCGCCTCGGAACATGAACGAGCAGCTCCTGGCCGTCAGGACGCGTTTACAGCCGATTCATCGTCTGCTCCGCCGCCTTCAGCGTGCCGGGTCTCAGCTGGTTTCCGCCCTCTGGCCAGGCGGCCAGGCTCCACGCACCCCCAGTCGGACCGCCGACTGGTTGGAGGCGGCAATCGGCCGCTTCGAGGCTTGGAGGGGCTCCTCCGCTCGGGCAGGCGCCCGAAGAGCCTTGGAGTTTGTCAAGGCGTGGTATCCTGGGCTGGACCTAGCCCAGTTGGCCATGTTTCGACAGGAGGCCATGGAAGAGTTGGTGGCAGTGGGGCCCGCGCTCACCCATCGTGCGGTGGCGATCGCCGAGTACACCGACACCGGCGTCTTCTTCCCCGAGCTGGACGAGGAAGGTGCCGAGGTGCTGATGGACTGGTTCGGGCTGAACCCGGATGACGGCGAGGACTCGGCGGAAGAAATCGCCTCAAGCGATGAAGGCGAGGACGAGGAAGATGAGGATGGTGAAGGCGACGCACCGGAGGGCGGAGTGGACGCCCAGCCTCAGCTTGATCGGGCCTCGAGCAACGAGCCGCATGCGAGTGCATCGACTGCTGCTGAAGGCGACCAAGCCGAGACTCGCCAGACGGCCACTCCACCAACTGGCGCCGCCGACTCCACCAACCCGCCGGACCCGCCTGTTGCTTGTTTGGCCTAGGCTTCCAACTTATCTTATCTTTTCCTGCTTTGGTAATCTTTAGAACAAACTTTGTTAAATTTGTGCAGTTCCACCCGCTGGGTGTATTCAAACTTTGTTAAATGCTGGCCGAGGGCCTCTTGCTATGTGATTTAATTCTCGCACAAGATGTGCTTCGCCGAGCTCTGACTTGTCTTGCTTTCTGTTCTTTTGGCTTTTTCCTTTGCCGCTTTCCCTTGGCTGCCGCCTTGCCGGCCAGACGGCCATTCTCGGTCTGCTGGCCGGGTCAAGTACTTGGCCATTTTGGGAAGACAAGTACTTTGGCCGCTTAGAACGTAGCAATTTAAGTGAGAAGCCGGCCGGCCGGCTGCTCAGCAACCGGATGGCTAGGCGAGGAGCCGACTTGGCCTATGTGGGTGCTTTCGTCCTTAGCCATTTTTCATGTGAGCACCATTTCTTGCCTTTGACTCTTGCCTGCCAGACAGTCGCTCTACGAGCTGCGGCTTATGGCAAGGGTGGGCTTAGATGCCGGCACACTACTTGTCCGACTGCAGGTAGAGCCAACATAGTACAAGGCGGCAAGCCCCCGGGCCGACTGGTCGGACCCGGTGCCGGGCGTAGGAATGAAATAACATACTCACTGGCATGAAACTTATCATACATATAAGAAAGGTAGCCCCCGAGTGCTCCTCGAGGGACCCGGTGCCTTTGCCCTTAGTACAAAAGGTAGCATGGTACATACTGTATTTAACTGTAAAATCTTCAGAGAAGATTTGCGTTCCATGGGCGCTCTGCTTCCTTGCCGGAATCGTCCCTTTTGCGCGCCCTGGGCTTCTGCGCGTCGATGAGGTAATAGGAGTCGTTGCCCAAGGCTCTGCTGACGATGAAGGGGCCTTCCCAAGGGGCCGAGAGCTTGTGCTGGCCGGCTGTTCGCTGGATCAGCCGGAGCACAAGGTCTCCCTCTTGGAAGGATCGTGGCTTGACCTTCCGACTGTAGTAGCGGCGCAGGCTCTGCTGGTTGATGGCGGACCGGCTGAGTGCTAACAGCCGGCCCTCTTCCAGCAGATCGATGCCGTCTTCTCGTGCTTCCTTCGCCTCCGCCTCCGTGTACATGGTGACGCGAGGCGAGTCGAACTCGATGTCAGTTGGGACGACGGCCTCGGCCCCGTATACGAGGAAGAAGGGGGTGAAACCGGTTGATCTGTTCGAAGTGGTGTGGAGACTCTAGAGGACGGCTGGTAGCTCGTCGATCCAGCAGCCGGCCGAGCGCTCCAGCGGCTTGACCAGTCGGGGTTTGATGCCGGATAAGATGAGGCCGTTTGCTCGTTCTACCTGGCCGTTTGACTGCGGATGGGCAACGGACGCTAAGTCCAGTCGGATGCCCTGCGTCGAGCAGAAACGGGCCAAGGCGCCTTTGGCAAAGTTAGTGCCATTATCAGTGATGATGCTGTGCGGCACACCATACCGGACGGTGAGATCCGCAATGAAGGTCACAGCAGTCGGACCATTTAGTTTCTTGATTGGTTTTGCTTCAATCCACTTGGTGAATTTGTCCACGGCGACCAGTAGATGGGTCATGCCACCGCGTGCTGTCTTGAATGGGCCCACCATGTCCAGCCTCCAGACGGCGAAGGGCCAGGTAAGGGGGATGGTCTTGAGTGCAGAAGCCGGCAGATGTTGCTTGGAGCTGAATTTTTGGCACTCCTTGCATCTCTTGACCAGGTCCTTGGCGTCCTCCAAAGCAGTCGGCCAGAAGAAACCATGGCGGAAAGCTTTGGCGACAAGGGATCTGGAGGCCGCGTGGTTGCCGCACTCGCCCTGGTGTATGTCTCTGAGGATTGCCTTGCCTTTCTCTGGTTCGACGCAACATTGGAAAACGTCGGTCACGCTGCGCCTGACAAGCTCTCTGTTTACTATCGTGTAAGCTCCTGCCCGGCGTTGCACCTGCCGGGCCGAGATCTCATCAGCTGGCAGCTCTCCGCCTACCAGAAAGTTGAGGATGGGCTGCGCCCATAATGGTGCTTTGACTTCATCCACCATCATTAAGGTTATTGAAACTATGGTGGTTGGGTCTGGAGGTGGTGGGGCGGAGTTGGCCGCGTCTTGCTGCGTTGTTGAAGTCCCCGGGACGGCCGCTGCAGCCCCCGGGCCGGGTGCGACTGCCGCAGTTCCCGAGCCGCTTGCCGAAGTCCCCGGGTCGGCTGCCGCAGCCCCCGGGCCGGGTTGCGAAGTCCCCGGGCCGGGTGCGACTGCTGCAGTCCCCGAGCCAATTGCCGAAGTCCCCGGGCCGGCTGCTGCAGCCCCCGGACCGGGTCCGACTGCATCAGGAGCAGCCGGCACGAAGATGGATTCTGATTCCGGGGAAGGCTTGATGGACGGCTTGCGGAGGCACTGAAGGGACACGCCGGCTGGTATGGCTTACCTGGTGGAGCCGATCCGTGCCAGGGCGTCTGCTTGCTTGTTGTCGGCCCGTGGCACGTGAAGGAATTTGCACCCATCAAAATATCCGCTGATTTGCTGGACGAGGAAGCGGTAGCTCGCCATATTTGCATCCTTGGCGTCCCAGTCGCCGGACAACTGTTGGACCACCAAGTCTGAATAACCGTAGCACAGAATCCGGTGGATGCCAATCTCCTTGGCCAGCCGGAGTCCGTGTACTAGCGCCTCGTACTCAGCCACGTTGTTGGAGGCGGCAAAGTGGATTTGCAGCGTGTATCTGAGCTTGTCACCTTTGGGAGAGGTGAGGACGATGCCGGCTCCCAAACCGGTGCGCATCTTCGAGCCATCAAAGTGCATCCGCCAATGAGTGGAGTCTGGAGCTGGCGGCAGGTACTGGGTCTCGGCCCAGTCGACGAGGAAGTCGGCCAGTGCTTGGGACTTGATGGCGGCGCGAGGCTGGTAGAAGATGGTGTAGGGGGCCAGCTCGATGGCCCACTTGGCCACTCGGCCCGATGCGTCTCTGCTGCCTATGATCTCCGCAAGCGGGGCGGTGCAGACGACCGTGATGGGATGCTCTTGAAAGTATGGCTTGAGCTTCTTGGCGGCAAAATGCACGCCATAGCACAACTTTTGGTAGTGGGGGTAGTTTTGTTTGGAAGCTGACAGCACCTCACTCAAGTAGTAGACGGGCCTCTGGACCGGCAGCGCCTTGCCGTCCTCTTGGCGCTCTACCACCATAACTGTATTGACCACCCGGCTGGTGGCGGCGATGTAGAGAAGCATAGGCTCCTTGGCAGCCGGGGCGGCCAGGACTGGCGGCGTGGTCAACATCTTCTTGAGATGGAGGAACGCCTCGTCCGCCTTGTCGTTCCACTCGAAATGAGTGGTCTTCTTCATCAGCTGGTACAGGGGAAGAGCCTTCTCGCCCAGCCGACTGATGAAGCGGCTGATGGATGCCAAGCAGCCGGTGAACTTCTGGACGTCTCGCAGTCGGGTGGGCCTCTCCATCCTCTCGATGGCCTTGATCTTGACAGGGTTGCACTCTACGCCGCATTTTGAGACAAGGAAACCGAGGAGCTGGCCGGCTGGCACTCCAAAGACACACTTCTCTGGGTTGAGCTTGATTTGAAAAAGGCGCAGATTATCAAAAGTTTCTTTGAGATCTTCCAGGAGGGTACCACGCTTCTCCGTCTTCACCACAATATCGTCTACATAGACGTGGGCATTTCTGCCGAGTTGCTTGAGGAGGCACTTCTGCATGCAACGCTGGAATGTGGCACCGGCATTTCTCAAGCCGAATGTCATGGTCAGGTAGCAGAAGGCTCCGAATGGTGTGATGAAGGCGGTCTTCAGGCGGCTGGCCGGGCTTAACTTAATCTGGTGGTACCCCGAATAGGCATCCAAGAAACTCAACAGGTCGCATCCGGCTGTGGAGTCTATCACTTGGTCAATCCGAGGCAAGGCGAACGGATCCTTCGGGCAAGCTTTGTTGAGGCTGGTGTAGTCAATACACATGCGCCATTTGTTATTCTTCTTTAGTACAAGGACTGGGTTGGCTAGCCACTCTGGGAAGAATACTTCCATAATGAAGCCGGCTGCTAGAAGCCGGGCTATCTCTTCACCAACAATTCCTCTCTTCTCCTCCGACAGGCGGCGGAGGGGTTGTCTGACTGGTTTTGCATCTGCTCTGACATGTAGCTTGTGCTCGGCGAAATCCGTCGGAACACCCGGCATGTCCTTTGGAGACCACGCAAAGATGTCCCGATTCTCACGGAGGAAATCGACGAGCTCGCCTTCCTATTTGCTGTCAAGGTGAGCTCCTATGACAGCGAACTTCTCCGGGTGCTCTGGGTCCAAGGGTATCTTCTTGGTTTCTTTGGCCAGCTGGAAAGAGCCCTGAGCTTCTGACTCCTTGGGATTTGGTGATAGGTCCGGCTGCTTGCCGGCCATGGCCACAACCCGGTCAAGGAGCCGCTTCTCGGCAGCAATCACAAGGGACTCGGCCAGCCGACTGCTGGCTGCAGCACACTCGGCAGACTTCTGGTAGTCGCCGGCTATGGTGATAATGCCCTTGGTGCCCGGCATCTTCATCTTGAGGTAGGCGTAGTGGGGGACCGCCATGAACTTGGCCAGAGCAGGCCGGCCAAGCAACGCATGGTAGGGGCTCTCAAGGTCAACCACCTCGAACCAGATTGGCTCTCGGCGGAAGTGACTCTTGTCTCCAAAGAGGACATCTATCTTGATCTTGCCGATTGGTGAGCAGGATAGGCCAAGCACAATGCCATGGAAGACAGTCCGGCTGGGCTGGAGCTGTTTCTCTTTGATGCACAACTTCTCCATGGTGTCGCGGTAGAGGATGTTGATGCTGCTACCGCCGTCTATTAGAATTCGGGAGAAACGAGCAGCTCGCCTCTCTGTTGCGAAGGTGGCATCCAACACCAGGGCATAGGAACCCGGAGAAGGCATCACCTCCAGGTGGTCAGCTCGGCTCCAACTGATCGGCTTCTCCGACCAGTGCATGTACTCTGGGGCTTTAGAGGTGACAGTATTCACTTCTCGACGCTGTTGACGCCGGCTATGCCTGTCGTCAGTCACGCTGGTGAAGACGACGTAAGCTCCATGCTCTTCAGGAAACTCATCTTGGATCGCGCTGACTGGTCGGACCGCCGGCTGCTGGGGAGGCGGAGGCAGCGGGCCAGCAGGCGGCGGAGGCAGTCCTTTGCCTCTGGCGATGCGGGTGAGCCAGTGGCACTTTCGGGTGGTGTGGTTGGATGGCTTCGCGCCGCTATGGAACTTGCAGGGAGCGTCGAGGGTTTGCTCAAATGAGAAGGCGGGCAACCAGGCAGGCTTGCCTCCCTTCTGGCGTTTGGGGCCGGGCTGCTCTCCTGGCAGCTGGTCTTCGACTGTCACTACCTGCCGGCTGGTGGTAGCCGGCTGCGGGGCCTTGAGCTTATTGTCGTTTGACTGTTGGCGCCGACTGGAATCACCAGCCGGTGTCTGAGGAGCCGGAGGAAGCATCTTTCCTGACGCATCCACCCGGAGTTCCGACTTCATGGAGGAGTCAGCAGTGGCGTACTTGTCCGCTATGATTAACAGCTCGTCGAGCGTGGCCGGCTCGTCGCAGAGGAGCCGGTGTTTGAGTCGGGTGCCCTCCCGGCACCCGGTAGTGAAGTATTCAATGGCTTGCACCTCATGAACCCCTTCGCAGGAGTTGCGCAGCTCGGCCCACTGAGTTAAGTATTCGCGGGTGGACTCGATCGGGCCTTGGATGCACAGGGAGAGCTGGCGAGGCTTGGGCGGCCGCTTGTAGGTGCTGATGAAGTTGCGGATGAAAACTTCGGTGAAGTCTAGCTAGCTGTTGACGCTGTAGGGCTTGAGGCTGTTCAGCCATGTCCGGGCCGTGCCCTGGAGCATGAGCGGAACATACTTCACGGCGACACGCTTGTTGCCATTCGCTATGTTGACGGCAGTGGAGTAGTCGACCAGCCAATCTTCCGGCTTCACAGAGCCATTGTACTTAGGAGTGTCCCGAGGGAGCGAGAACCCTTTGGGGAAGGGCTCATCGCGAATGCGGGGGCCGAAACAAGGCGGGCCGATTGCATCTTCTTCTTCCAACGCCAGGGACCGAGCCAAGCGGTCGATCCGGTTGCGGGCGTCGTTCTCTCCGACTCCTTCGCGGGGGCCCAGCCGGCGCCCGAGAGTCGAATGCTCAACAGGCGGCGGAGAGGCGCGCCTCTCCCTGCGCGGGGGAGGGGGCTGACGATCGTCCCACCGCTCCACTGCTCGTGGGCGGTCGTCTTGGTCGCGCTCAATGGAGATGTGGGTGCGGCTGCGGCTGGCAACCGGCTCTGGGTCTCCTCGGTCGCGGGCGCCGGCTGTCGGCGCCGGGAGGTCGCGCCATGCTCCCGGCGAGGGGGAAGGTTCCCAGCCTGTAGGCCGGGTTCCACCACACGGCGGCCGGCTTCTTGCTGCGCGGCGGCCGCGTCGATGAGCTGCTGGACGCGCTCCGTCATGCAGCGACATTAGTCGCCCTCCAGGCGGTCCATCTCGTCTGCCGCTGCCTGGGCGGCGCGCAAGTTCTCCATGGGCGTGGCGTAGACCGGGCGGTCGGCCCCCAACATGCTGGCGATGGCGGCGCCGCGCTGCCGGACCGTGCCCACGCGGCTGGGCTCGTCAGCAGCCGGTGTGCCGCAAATGGCGCGGTCGATCTCGCGGTGGTAAGCCTCGGTCAGGCGTCTCATGGCCGCCAACTTATTGGTGCTATCGAGAAGTGCGATACGGCATGCCTCCAGCGTTTCACCGCTCGCACCGGGCGCTACGGGAGCGGACAGGTCCCGCATTGCCGCCTGCAACGGGTCCCGGCCGGCCTGGTCGGAGGTTCCGTCGTGGCTGATGACCAGCACCTCAGTGACGGTGCTGGTGCCAGCGCTGCTGTCTGCAGCGGGAAGTGGATCGTCGAAGATCACCACGTCACCGGGGAAGGCATCAGGAAGCGCGACGTCGGCGTCGACGACCATGTCGATGAGCAGGTCGGTGGAGCCAACGGACTCCGGGTCGGAGACCGGCTCGTCGGCGATGTGAAGCTTGCCGAGGAGATCGACGAGGCAGCTCTCGGAGCTAGCTGCGCCCGCGTCGAGTGCGGGCTCGTCGAAGAGGCGGATCCCGCCGATGAGATCAGCGAGGTTGCTTGCGGCACAAACAACTTCCATGCCGCGCATCGTGTCGGCGCAAACACCGTCGGGCGTGCCGGGCTGGCTGCGATCGCCAGGGAGGAAGAGGGTTCCCGTCCAGAACGTGTTTCCGGATGACGGTGCACCTAGCCCCACGGTGGGCGCCAAATGTCGGGGGTATCGTGCGACATATGCCAGGGGATGGCTTATCATGGATGGGGACAAAAGTACGTCGCCGGGCTCTAGAAGCGGGAGTGAGCGAGACCGCGTACGCTTGCGAATCTTACCCAGGTTCGGGGCTCTCCTAGGAGATAACACCCCTAGTCCTGCTTTGCGGGGTCTCCGCATGATCACTATCTCAACAGGTGGCTACTAGCTTGCTCCTTGAGCTTCCTGGCTTGTGGAGGAAGAAAGGGCAAGGCTAGCCCTACTCCACTCTCTCCGCGTGGGTGTGTGTTGCTGTGAGTGCTCGACGAGGCCTTTGCCAAGGAGCCAACTGCCAACCCCTTGCATGGGGTGACCTGGGGGGTTTATATAGGCCTACCCCCCAGGGATACAATGGTAATCCGGCCGGGCGTAGGACCCGGCCGTCAGTGTCTCTGGTCGCCGGCTTCTCCGCCGACTGTAGGGGCCTGCCGCCTGGTGGGTCCCCCCGGCGGTCTCGTCCTCGGCCGACAAGCTGGGCCCGCCGCTTGCGGGTCCTGTCGGCTGTGTAACACTGTAGCCGTGCCACTGATGATGCATGTTTGGTCGGGGAGAGCGTGGATACAGTCCCGCCGCCTGGCGGGAACTCACTGTAGCCATACCCCGTCGTATCTGGTTAATGGCGCACGGACTTCGAGGGAGGAGGAGGACCGCCTGTTGGGAGCCGGCCTCCCACTGAGCCGACTGGTCTGGGCTTGCCGCCTTCTGGCTTGTCACGGACAGGTAGGGCCCGCCGCCTGCGGGCCGTACTGGCCGCCCGTCACGGGAGCATGGCTCCCTCTGCCATGGGTGTCATCATGAGTGGCATGGCAACAGTCCTGCGTTGGGCGCAGGACACCTGCTCGGTATGTAGTACCGCGGCCACGCCCTGCCCTGGATTCGGGGGTGGCAGGCCTGTACTATAGCCATGCCATGTCTCATCATGTTTATGTTGGTGTTGACTTTGAGGGCGCGAGGGGCCTCCTACTAGGACTCGGCATCCCAGGAGGCCGCCTGCCAGGAGTCGGCCTACTTCATGGCCGTCTTGTGGACTCCGCCGCCTCCCGGCAACCGGCTGCATGGACCAGCCGGCCTCGAGAGGACGGCTCTTTGTCTTTGAGGTTTGAGGGGCTCAGCCTGCCCCGACGTCTTGAAATGCCAAAGGGGGCTGATGGGGATACCCGTGGTCATTTACTCCGACACCATGTGTCGCAACTTTGTCGTTGCTTCAAGGAATCTCCGCACCGAGCAGTGGATCATGAATTGCTCGAATTGCAGGATGACCTATCTTATAAGGAGCATCCGATCCGCATTCTCGATGAAGCTGAACGTCGGACCCGACAGAAGACGACCAAGTTCCTCAAAGTGCAGTGGTCTAATCATACTGAAGATGAAGTCACTTGGGAACGCGAGGATCATCTTCGCAAGGAATACCCCGACCTCTTTCCTTCTACCTCCTGAATTCTCGGGACGAGAATTTCTTTTAGAGGAGGAGAATTGTAACACCCCCTTGTAATATGCTACAGTTATCATCAGCTAAACATGCCAAGTCATTTTCATTTGCAGTGTTTAATCATCATTAGTGTCATAACTCATTTCAAATTCCAATTCAAGTGAAATTCAAATTCAAAGTGAAAAATAAAAGTTCTTCAAGTTGGAAACAAAAATGTTCATTAATTAACAAATAATCCGTAAGCAACTGTAAAATTGAAAGCAACATTATTTGGATTATTTAAATGACCCTAGAAAATCAAAACAGCACCAATAACACCATTTTTGACACTTTCAAATGCAATGCCAATTTTAAATGAATCCAAATCAATCCCAACCTTATTGTGGCAGTACCGAATATTGCGGAGTATTTATTGAGACAAGTTTCATGTTTTACAAAAGTCATTTGATGCAAAAAGAAATGCAAAACAGAAAAGAAATAAAGGAACAGAAAAGAAAAAGGAAAATATAAGAGACCTAGTGTACACTTAGGCCCGGTGCTACAGTAACCGGCCTAGCCCATCTAAGGGCCTTCCCCTTTTCTCACGTACAGAGGAGGAGGCAGTGGCAATGGCGTGTAATTCATCCACGCGCCCTGGACGCTCCTGTCGCCGTGTCGACCATCCGACGGAACCCCGAGATGCATAAGAACCTCCCCGTCTTGGTAGACAAACCCTAATCCCCATTCTCCCCCTCGTTCACTCTCTGTTTCGATTTAGAACGCGCCCGAGTTTCACCGTGGCTGCAACGTTGTCGTTCGCGTGGCCACCGGCCTCCCCGGCGCTCGGGAGGATGTCCAGGAGTTTCGTCGTCGTCGACTCCTTCTCCTACCTCCGCTGAATCGAGCTAGGAGGCCCTGTACGCTCGGCATCGAGCACATCTTCGTCGGTACATCGCCGGCGTTCGACGTCGTTTGCCGCTTCTCCGGTCCACCCCGGCCTTCACCGAGCCCACCACCGGACCCGCAGTGAGCTCCACTGCCGATTCCCCCTCTTTCCCCTTTCGATCTGCCGTTTACGCCGTTGTTCATCGTCGTGGCTGGAGCTTAGTCTCTGCGTACTTCGCCCGCGGCCTCTGCTGCTCGCTGCCGCTGCTGTTCGCTGCTCTGCCTGCTGCTCTGCCTGCTGCTCTGCCTAGTGCTGCTGCCCCTGCTGGTCGCCCTGCTGCTGCTGCTAAGCGCTGCTGCTACGGCTGCTGCCGGCCATGGCCGTGCGTGTGTGCGTGCTCTGTGTGTGTGCGCGTGTGTGTTGCTGTGTGGTGCGCGTGCTGTGTGTGTGTGCGTGAGTGTGTGTGGCCGGCTGGGCCACTGCCCAGTGGGGCCGGCCCAAAAAAAATGAAAATGAAAATAATAAATAATAAAAATGATTACTGTTTTAATTAATTAGTTAGTTAGTTAATTATTTTGTTAATTAGTTAATTTAGTTAATTAACCTAATTAACTACTGACAGGTGGACCCACTGTCAGCCACATGGGCAAAATGATGGGTACACTTCTGTGTACCCATAGCATTTTGCTATTTAATTATTTTCGGATTAAATTAATTCCAGAAAATGTTTTAAACTTTAGAAAATCATAGAAAATAATCCGTAGCTCGGATAGAAAAACTTTATACATGAAAGTTGCTCAGAGCGACGATACAAAGCTGACAGTGCTGTCTGTTTCCATGACGGGACCCTCTACGGAGGTGAACCCGTAACTTTTCTTCCGTTTCCGGTAGATGAATAGTGCCCAGCTACCGTTTAATAATTCCAACTTAAATCCTAAAATAACTAATATGACTTAGACATGTTTTTAGGCAACCCTGCACTGCGCGTTAGCATAGGAAGCTCTGTGTTAGTTTGTCTGCCTTGTATTTATCTGTTTCCTCCCCCTCTTCTTCTTTCTCTATGGAGCCCGATACCGACGCAGCTCCGGAGATCGACGACCCTACTGACGACCCTTCCTTTGCCGCCGAGCAACCAGGCAAGCCCCCCCTTCGATCATCCCGATTTCGCCCATTCTATTTTCTCATGCTTGCATTAGATTTTTCTACTGTAATTGATTGCTCCTATTCTGATGCATAGCCTGCTTTTGTAACCTGCTTATTGTTACCTTACCTACCTATTTCAAACTGCTTAGTATAGGCTGGTTAGAGACCCAACAGTGACCCCACTTGTCCCAACTGCCCCGCTGGATTATTAGAAGACCCGATCAACGGGATCGAAGACCAGGCCCCGGCACCGCACATCACCCCCTTAGTTGTACGACACTACTGGGTTACTATCGAGGGCCGAGGGTGATACCTCGTATAGCACTTCTGATGTTAACTCTGTAGAGTAGCTACTCGGTTGTGGTCATCGAGGGTGATTCCTCCTTCACCACTTCCGATAACGACGCTGTCGTGCAACACCTCAAGTGTGAACCCATCGAGGGTAATTCCTCCGAGTTCACCTTGACGGATAAATCGAGTAGGAATCCAACGAGGGTGATACCTCGGATTCCCTTGATGTTATGGACACACGGATACTTGGACTTTACAACTGTTACTTGGAAAGGCGGGTCGACCCTGAGGGGTACCCGCGTGAGCCTAAGTGGCGAGTGACGTGGAGACGGGTTGCCCTGGAGGGTGCCCGAGATATGAATATGAGGCGTGGCCGGGCATTCTTAGCCCTTGCAGCAAGTCCTCGAGATGGGGCGACGGGGTCACATCTATCGTGAGTCTCTGCTCGTTACCGCAAGACCCTAATCCACTAATGATT
The DNA here is from genome assembly GCA_011799875.1 of Thinopyrum elongatum. Classification (NCBI taxonomy): domain Eukaryota; kingdom Viridiplantae; phylum Streptophyta; class Magnoliopsida; order Poales; family Poaceae; genus Thinopyrum; species Thinopyrum elongatum. The sequence goes on along the minus strand of CM022300.1, from coordinate 568,384,907 downwards.
TGGATATTTGATCCGAGCAGGCCTCTGGCCTGATAGCACTAACCATCACGTGGGAAAAGTTATGGGCACTCTGCATCGTGACATCAGCCGAAAGCTTTGTCAGACGTCTAGTTCAGCCTGGCGGCACGGCTGGGCCGGCACCATCCTGTTGTGGTGGAGCCTGGTTCGCCCTGCTCGCAACGACCCGGAGTGCACAGGGCAATGGCCCATGACCCCTGAGCGCTTAGGATATAGACCGACGGGGACCTCTCTGCTAAGCTCTAGGTAGGGTTGCGGTGTATCGTTTAGCCGAGGCCGGGCATGACCCAGGAAAGTGTGTCCGGCCGGAGCTAAGCGAGCGTGGTGGGTAAGTTGGTGCACCCCTGCAGGGAAGAAAACATCTATCGATAGCCGGTCCTACGGTAAAGGACACTCGGAGTTGTATCCCGATCGATACAACTAGAACTTGAGATGAGACCTGGATATGTGGCTCTGGGATTGCTTTCTCGCAGGGAGTCGAGAAAGGATCTCTGGGCGAGGTTGATGACTGTATAGCTCTGGGATTGCTTTCTCGCAGGGAGTCGAGAAAGGATCTCTGGGCGAGGTTGATGACTGTATGGCTCTGGAATTGCTTTCTCGCAGGGAGTCGAGGAAGGATCTCTGGATGAGGTTGATAACTTTACTACTACTTTATACTGTGCTGATCTACTCTCTTCTATTGCTGCAAGACCACTGAAGATGCTAGTCTTCGATAGGACTAGGCCTTCCCTCTATTCTGGCATTTCTGCAGCGCAGTCCACATATACAACCTTTATTTGATAATGTTGCATATGTAGTGTAGATCCTTGCTTGCTGAGTACTTCGGATGAGTACTCACGGTTGCTTTGCTTTCTTTTTCTCCCCATTTCCGTTTGATGCAACCAGATGACGGAGCCCAGGAGACAGCTGCTCCCGCCGACGACCGCTACTACTTCACGAGGGTGGTTACTTCTACGAGTTGGCCGAATACCAGGAGTAGGATCGGAGGGTCCCAGGCAGGAGGCCTGCTCCTTTCGATCGTAGCTTTTGTTTTGTCCCGCCTTGTTAAAGGCTTATCTCTCTGTCTTATGTCTGTACTCAGATATCTAACGCTTCAGCTGATGCTTGTTTGGCATCAAGCTTATGTATTCGAGCCCTCGAGGCCCTGGCTTGTAATATAATGCTTGTATGCCTTTATTTATGTTTTAGAGTTGTGTTGTGATATCTTCAAGTGAGTCCTTAGGCTTGATCGTGTGCATTTGCGTGTATGATTAGTGCACGATTAAGCCGGGGGCATCACACAAAGTTGCTAACCTTTGTGATCACTTGGATGGATGGGGGGCCTTCAAATTTTGGCAAAAATGAAGGATGAGCTCGAGAAATGGGGAAGAATAGAGGAGAGGAAGGAATGAAAGGGGAAAACAGAGAGAAATGGGCTCGGGCTCGACGAAGGGTTTATGTAGAGGCATCTTTAGTCCCGGTTGGTTATACAAACCGGGACTAAAGGTGCATCTCTAGTCCCGGTTCGTGCCACGAACCGGGACTAAAGGGGTTGGTGGCGCCCCAGCCTGACACCAGCCTGCCACCACCTCTTTAGTCCCGGTTCGTGGCACGAACCGGTACTAGAGGTTCAACACGAACCGGGACTAATGAGTGCCGCCCGCCTAGCCGTTGGAACCAGCACTAATGGTCACATTAGTGCCGGTCCGTATTTGAACCGGGACTAATGAGGTGAACATTAGGTCGTTTTTCTACTAGTGGAAGGTGATCCAACAAGAGTGCAACAAGTTTTGTGCCACTCTTGAGAGCATCAAGTCACGCCCCGTGAGCGACATCGGCATGCAAGACATGGTATGCATGCAAGGGCCCCTCTTTGTGTCATTTCGTTTATGCTTGCAAGTCCATTTCCATATCCATTTGCCAATATGCTTGCATGCAATTCATTTGTAGGCATTCCAAGCTTTGGAGGCATTCAAGGTCCAACACGAAGGCAAGTCCTTTAACCTCTCCCATTGTTGGAGGGTCATCAAAGACGAGAAGAAGTTCAAGGCGCAATATGCCGCCCTCATGGCGCGCGGGGGGAAGAAAGCTGTGGAGGAGGTTGGTGAGGGTGAGAAGGCACGGCCGCGGGGGAAGACCAACTCCAAGAACGAGGACAAGCGAGATGCGGCGTCGATCGCCTTGATCGCAACCATGGAGGGCATGATGACCAAGAAGGACTCAAGGGAGGAGAAGCGCCGGCAAGACAAGGAATAGCAAATGAACGCCTTCATGAAGATCCAAAGGAGGAGGCTTGAGATGGAGGCGGAGAAGCAAACGAGGATGCTTGAGATGGAGGCGGAGAAGCAAACGAGGATGCTTGAGATGGAGGCGAAGAAGCAAGCCAAGATGCTAGAGATTGAGGCCGCCAATGCCAAGACCAAGGCGAAAGAAGTGGCTCTCGCTAGCATGATGACGGGGGTGGAGATCATGAAGGTGGGTCTCAACACTGTGTCGCCAACGAAGAGGCCGTGGTTCGAGAAGATGCAGGCCGGCATTCTCAAGTTCGACGACGAGTGATCTATGGCGGCGAGCGCCATCCTTTTTTGTATGCCGGCAAGTGTGCTGGCATGACCACGGTCGCGATGGCGTGGTCGAACTCCCGCCCCTTTTATGTGCTGGCATGTGAGCTGCGCCGCTGGCAAGTGCGCCAGCATGAACTGTGTGGTGTTTTTCTGAAGCTGGCATGGTGCCGGCATGAACTTCAGGCGACGGCATGGCCGCTGGCATGATCTATGGCCGCATGCCTTTTTCAAATTTGTGTGCGGACATGAAATGGGTCGTGGCCGTTATGGGTGGATGCGAGCGGGCGGCCGACCCAAACGGACAAAAAACGGACAAAAGCGCCGTCCGTTTGGGTCGGCGCGTTGGAGTTGCTCTTAAAACTTCACATGTTCATGTATATTAGAGAAATACTCCTTCTGTAACAAAATATAAAACTTTTTTAATGCCCAATGCAAAACCAAAAAACGTCTTATATTTTCATACAGAGGGAGCATATGAAAAGCCAATTTCTGTTAAATGTTTGTGTATTTTTTTAAGGTGTTGCATGTCTCAAAAATGTATTATGTATTTTTCTTAAAAATAAAAGCTTGAATCTTCATAAAAGTGGTCTGTATTTTACTAATATCCTAAAAAAATCAATTGGTATTTTACAAAAATGTTTATAGTATATTAAAAAGTTGCTTGCTGTGTATTTAAAAAATCTTCATTTAATTCAAAAGAGTGTTCATGACTAAAAAGAATGTTCGTCGTGTATTAAGGAAATGTCCATCGCGTATTAAAAATAGTTCAACATCAATTTAGAAAATTCACCATGTATTAGAAATTTTTATCATGTATTTATATAACTTATATCAACAAAACTCATGCAATTTTGAAAAAAAAAATCACATGTTTATAAAATACACAGTAAACTTTTTGAAAATACATAATTTAAAACAGAATGTTCACTGGGTACTAAGAAAATGTTCATCACATATTAAATAAACCGTTCATCGTCTGTTGAAAATATGTTCACCATGTATCAAATAGTTGTTCACCGTCTATTTCAAAATTCTATATAAACATGTTATTTTTTTTAACAAATCACATATTTTCAAATACACAACGAATGTTTTTGAAAAATGGGTTGGACATTTTTTAAATACTTGATGATCAATATGTAGACACAGGCGGGAGAACTTTAATATCCAATGAACAATTTACGAAAAAATGAATAGTTTCTTAATACATGATGAACGATAGATGATCAACCTTTTAAAAGTAAACATCAAAAGTTTTTGATATACACAGTCAATGTTTTTTAAAATATGATGTTAAACTTTTTTTCTAACAATGCAATGTGCATTAAAAAATTATGAACATATTTGGCATACGTGATGAACAAGAAATTAAGAACTGGCAGAAAAGAAAAAGTACTAAAAAAATGTAAAATAGAATAAAGATAAAAGATAGAAGAAGGAAGAAAAGCTAAAAGTAAAACATAAAAAATAGAACAGAATAAAAGGGATGGAAAGGAAGACAAAAAAAAGACAAAGAGAGACACTAAAAAACACAAAGGAAATAAACATATGGATGCACGTCCATATAGAAGAAAAATCAACGCACATACAGCTGCTCTAGAACATGTGCAAAGGCTATATCTCTCTTATAGTGAGTGTTCCTTCGGTCTTGCCTAACGCGTCTATAGTTACGGGCTGGCCTATTCACGCATACTTAAAAGAAATAGACTGGTCTAAATCATGCGCAATGGCTTTTTTCTACTTTTATTTCTTTTTTTTCGTTTTCAGTGGTTTTCTTTTGTTTCCTCTCAAGTTTACATTGTTTTTCTATGCACATTTTTGGTATATATGTTGTACATTTTTCTAATACACATTATTTATTTTCAAATACAAGATAAATATTTATTGAATACATGGTTAACATTTTTCCAATACACACTTATCATTTATCAAATGCTTGATTAATATTTTTCAAATACCAGATTAACAGTTTTGAATACATGGTCAATATATTTTGTATGAATTTAAAAAACAATTCAAATCCTTGATTACCATTTTTCAAGTACAAGTTTAAAAAAAATCAATACATTGTCAACATTTTTTCTATTCACAATTAACATTTTTTCAAATGTTTGGTTAACATTTTTGAAATAATAGATTAATATTTTTTAATACATGATCAACATTTTTTATACACAATTATAAAAAAATTTCAAATTCTTGATTAACATTTTCCAAATAAAAGTTTAATATTTTTGTCCATACACGTTTAACCTTTTTCAAATCATTGATTAATATTTTTCAAATACTTGTTAAACATTTTTTCAAATGATTGTATTGAAAAAATGAAATACATGATCAACTTTTTTCACACACATTATATATTTTTTGTATTCATTTTCCGTATACATGAGAAACATTTTCTCTATGTATATTCAACATTTATAAAATGTTTGATTAATATTTTTGTGTATGACACGATTATGTTGATTGTACTTTTGTGTATGACTCGATTATAAAACATTTTCTCTATTCTGATTGTACTTTTGTGTATGACTCGATTATGTGACATCACTACTGCAAGATGCTGCTAACGCGACACTATGATCAGAGACCCTTTGGCGAAACTGTGTGCGATCAATTAATCGCAAATGGTGATGTAAAAAAACCGTCAAAAAAGATGCAAAACGTTTGCCATGGCGGAGACATAAAAAACGGTTCAGATTTTAGTTGCGTGTGCGATGTAGGGCATACGGTTGATCCATATGAACTGTTTGCGATGAGACAGAACAATAGAAACGGGCAGCCATATCAAGGTGTGTGCGATGTACGGCATACAGTTCGCTCAGATGAAATGTTTGCTATTAGGTGTGATATACGGCATACGGCTCACTCGGACGAACTATTTTCGATTAGGGAACACAACAGAAACGGTTCAACTTAAAAGATGTGTGTGATATGCGGCATACAGTTCACATAGATGAACTGTTTGCGATGAGCCAAAAGAACACAAACGATTCGGGTAAACAAAATGTGTGTAATACGCGGCAAACAGCCCACTCGGATGAACTGTTTGCAATGAGAAATTATAACACAGATGGTTACTACAGTTAATTTGTGCGATTCCGTGTGTACAATTTTTTTTGAAAAATGCAAACTAGTTGCTTGCGGTGGCTAGGAGTATCGCACACGATGCGTCTGCGAGTACTCGTGTGCGATGATTAGTAAGTTACACATGTGTTTCCTTATGTTAACACGTGTGTGAATTTGCAATATGGACAATTAATATGCAAATGCCTTCTGGACATCGGTGCTGATCGCCACATCGAAAATATGGACGTCCTCTACTCTACCGCTCTACCGGGCACACGCTTAAACTCAATGAACTGTATACGATACTAATATTTTTATGAAAATTTAAGAATTTGGCTAACAGCATTTGAGTAACATATATATATAGTGGTTACTCTATTCGACAAAAGGAGGATCTTCGTAACACGGTTTTGACAACCATATGGTCCATATCTACATACTTTACATAGTAACAACTATCACATTTTAAAAGGCTGAGGGCCAACAACCATATGGTCCATATCTACATACTTAACATAGTAACAACTAGCATATTTTAAGAGGCTGAGGGCCAACAACCACAACTATCCGCTGGAAGCAGCTTGATCACGGCGACTCGGCATCTCATCAATGAAAAGGAAGAACCCTCCTGTGCCTTGGTAGAGCATGAGTAGAACAGCGTCTTCAATTTTCCAATATGGATGCATTGCCAAGATAAGCTAGAACTTGTTAATTTGACTGGTTCCATTTTTGCGGGAAATGCAGTACCTTGCAATCACTTTGGCGTTATTAGCAAGCACAAGTGTAATTCGACCACGCCGGGAAATCGATCCAAGAACAGCTACAGCGGGCAATTTCTGTTGAAATGTAGAATAAAAACAAATTGTAACATATCGTTCAAGATATATATAGTTTATGAGCATCAACATAAAAATAAGACTTTGTACCAACGTTTTGTGCACATAATTGGTCTTGTTCAATGTGTGCATCATAGGTATAATTAATCCCATCCAAAATCCAGTGTTCATACGCTGTGCTATCTCTGTCAGATTATCAACAAATTTTATGACATGCTTCAAGTCTTTCCAGTGAAATTTGGTACGCTTAATAACATACAGATCATTAACTATGCATCCAACATATCCTGCTTAAAAGGTGGAAAGGTATTATTTATTCAGAACATGGCAGAAGAATATATATAGTGCGCATAAATTGGTAAATAGAATTTGTTACTGCCTAGGAACGGAGTCAGAAAATGAAATCACAATTGGTTGCTTAAATAGTGATCAATTAGTCAGAACAAATACCCCGATTTTGCTAAGTAATATGCCAGCATGGAGAAAGTTGAAAGGACACTAATCTCGATCAGACTTTGATCGGTTGATGACGTTGGGGAAGTAAACATCCATGTTAATTAGACCAGGCTGTGGTGCACGCACTAGAATTTTATTGCTAGCTTTCAGTTCATAACACTTAAGACATTTTTCTTCAAAGGTCCGCATCAAAATAGGAGTGACCATCTTTATCAAGTTTTACGCTAACTGTCATTGTAAATCTATGCTGTGTTGTCAATATGACATCCATGGAGTCATCAACAAAGTAAAGCCCAAGATTTCCTTCTACTCCTGTTCTTGCAAAGCAAGGGATGTACTGCTTGAAATGAAAATTAAGATAGTAAATTATATATATTGAAATAACAAAGTAAGATGCAAATAAGGGAGTAACTGATAGAACAGATCAATATATAGCTGAAAGCAAAATACAAAAATATATAATTAAAAATAGATAATGTAACAAAGATTTGATGCAAATATGAGACTAACTGAATGAACAATACATCATAAATTTTCCTAATATAGGGAAAATAATCGGCTTTGACATCTAGGCTGCACGTGGCACAGTACCTTTTATCCAAATGTAGCAATAGATGGTATATGTTCACAAATTTAGGCTATGCCGACCATGGTAGGGTGAGATTGAACATACCGAGCGCTCCTTGAAGTCATCCGGAATGGTGAGATAGAACTTCGTTTCCGACTGGCCGCGACCACACTTGCCCGATTTGTGCTCGCACTATGGACACATGAATGAAAACCCTCGAATCAGCTCGAAGAAAAATGAATCCACGGCAATTTCCGCCGGTTGATTAACAGCGACGGACGGACTGCGATAAGAGATGAGTGAATATTTCGTTAATTGATTACCTTCTCCATGAAAAAAATCCCCGGCCCAATCCCGCAGAAAACACTAATCGACCAGAGTCTAGAATGTCGGTGCAAGTCGGTGCAGATAGGCAGCGGCAAGCGATAGGGGCGAAATCCCGTGCCGTTTGGAGCGCGACCTCCGCCCATCGACGACAGCCGTCGAGCTTAGGGTGGCCGCCATGATAGAAGTTGATGAGGTGCAGAGTTGCGGAGGAGTCCGCGGCGAGTGAGTGGGGACGAAGTGGGCGAGGGTTTTCTTTTTTCCTTTTGCATGTGTGGGTGAACACACACGGTTCGCAGAGGCGACGGAGATGAATAGTGTGCGATAGTAAATCACCGAGATTGAAGGGGAATCCAAACTTCCTTTGTCCTTTGTCCATGATTTTTTTCTACGATGAACATAAACCCTGCAAATCACCGTTTTCAAATTTAGCACTTTTCCGGGTTCATTTACCATATTTAGGGGATTATGTGCATTTTCTAGGCATTAATGCACATAATTCAAATTCAAACAATCGGTGCATGAAAAGGTGCACAAGAACGGTCTGGAAAACCATGCTCGTGCTATTTAGTAAATTCTCATTCCTTTTACAAGGAATGGGCAGAGATTTCACAGAAATGTGTGGCAATAGTCAACCACAAACGCGTCGTTTATTGGTTTTTCAACTATAGAAAAATGAAATACATGCTTGAAAAACATGACGGCTGGCATGGTGCCATGGTATGGCCTCACTATGTCCTGGTAAAATTTGAGAAGGTTTGGCTTATGTCGTCGTGCACGCCCTTCATAAATCAAACCATCATCGAGGAAGTTTTATGGTTTTGAGGGGGAAATCACCAAGATTGAAGGGGCCGGGAATCCAAATTTCCTTCCTAGTTTGTCATTCAATTTTTTTCTATAATCAACATACCCCCTCTAATGCAACGTGTTCAAATTTGGCATTTTTCGGGCTCATTTACCATACTTAGGGGATTATGTGCATTTTCTAGGCATTAATCCACATAATTCAAATTCAAACAATCGGTGCATGAAAGCACAAGAACGGTCTGGAAAACCATGCTCGTGGTATTTAGTAAATTCTCACGCCTTTTACAAGGAATGGGCAGAGATTTCAAGGAATTGTGTGGCAATAGTCAACCACAAACGCGTCGTTTACAGGGTTATCAACTATAGAAAAATGAAATACATGCTTGGAAAACATGACGTCTGGCGTGGTGCCATGGTATGGCCTCACCGTGCCCTGGTAAAAATTTGAGAATATTTGCCTTATGTTGTCATGCACGCCTTTCATAAATCGAACCATCACCGAGGAAGTTTCATGGTTTCGAGGGGGAAATCACCAAGATTGAAGGGGAATCCAAATTTCCTTTGTCCTTTGTCCATGAGTTTTTTTCTACGATGAACATACACCCTGCAAATCGCCGTGTTCAAATTTGTCACTTTTTCGGGTTCATTTACCGTATTTAGGGGATTATGTGCATTTTTTAGGCATTAGTGCACATAATTAAAGTTCAAACAATCGGTGCATGAAAGGGTGCACAAGAACGGTCTGGAAAACCATGCTCGTGCTATTTAGTAAATTCTCATGTACAAGGAATGGGCAGATATTTCGATGAAATGTGTGGCAATAGTCAACCACAAACGTTTGTTTATTGGGTTTTCAACTATAGAAAAATAAAATAAATGCTTGAAAAACATGACGCCTGGCATGGTGCCATGGCATGGCCTCACCATGCCCTGGTAAAAATTTGAGAAGGTTTGGCTTATGTCGTCATGCACACCCTTCATAAATCAAACCATCACCGAGGAAGTTCCATGCTTTCGAGAGGGAAATCACCAAGATTGAAAGGGAATCCAAATTTTCTTTGTTCTTTGCCCCTGAGTTTTTTTCTATGATGAACATACACCCTGCAAATCACCGTGTTCAAATTTGGCACTTTTCCGGGCTCATTTACCATATTTATGGGATTATGTGCATTTTCTAGGCATTTAGCGCATATAAATTCAATCCAGCTACAGCTGCACGGGTGTGATGTGACGGACGTGGATTGCCGTTCGATCGCGGCGCATCCTACGGTGCACACGCGCGATCCGCGTGGCTGGGGTTCCGGCCAATCAAAACGTAACACACAATAGGCTCAGCGCACACTGTTTCCGGAGGCGACGGAGGTAAAGGAAGCCAAATTTCCTTCGTCGTTTGTCGTTGAGCTCTTAAAAACCATCGCACTGTATGGCTGTCCGGCCACTCCGTCCCAGAGCTCTCTCCAAGCATCGTTCATGGCACCGCGGCGCACAGTAACTGGTAAGGAAGCAATGGCATCCCGCCGCGCCGCGTTCCTTGCCGCCCGCGACCGCACACATGGTAAGGAAGCGATGGCATCCCGCCGCGTCGAGTTCATCGCCGCCGCTGGCCGCACAAGTACATGGGCGGACTTTGATGCTGCCATGGCCGAATGGGCGGTGGATCTAGAGGCGTCCAAAGCCGCACAGAAGGAGCGGAAAAGGCAGAAAGCAGTCAAGAAAAGAGAGTCCCGTCGCCGCAAGAAAGAAGAGGCCGCACGCCGTGCTGAGGAGAGCTTGGCGGAGATCGAAGCACGGTGGGCTGCCGCCTACAAGGCCGGGAAGGAGAATGACGGCGTCTGGCCTGCATGCCCCGATGCGAGCATGTGAGAAGTAGTTAGTGCGTGTCTCGCCCGTAAGTTTGTATAATTAATTACGATCATCTACCAATACTACATACGTACTAGTTTTAGAGCAAATTACCAGTAGTACTTTAAGTTGGTACTATCTATTATTAACGTACAATGTCGGTAAGCGCATCCTTTGAGGGCTTTGAGCGTTGATTAGCATGTGTTCACTGAAGTTTTATAGCCACACCCCGGCCCTAAATACTCCCGAAACGTCCTCCCACAGCCATCGGAGAGTAGAGCTGGCCGCAGCAGGTTTTTAGTCCCACCTCGCCGCGTGAGTTGACGCACACCGGCTAAAATTGCCGCGCCGGCGGATGGCGGCAAGCTTCTCTCTTGTTGCATAGGATTAAATCTGGCTATGCGAGCGAGGCAGGTTGACACTTGATTGCATTTGCATTTCATAAATCGATGATTGTTCATCGGGTGTCACCTTGCCTCGTTCATGTATATTGAATAATCCTGATACAATGAAAGAGATTTTTGAAATTAGGTGCGGTTGGAGATGCTGATAGATATAAGAATTATTAGAAGATCACAAAACACACTGTTTCTATGGTGTACCCGTGTGCGTTTTTTTGCGTTAATGATCCATAAGTCAGTTACCTGTGCGATGTTTCCTAATAAAGCAAGCGTACCATTGACCGAAAAAATCAACTACACATGTACATTTTTTTGGAGACGGGATCTGCCAATTTTCTATTTTCTCGCACACGAGTATTTTACGCGCTTCGTCTGCGTTGTGTGTTTCCCCCACCCAAGTTTCAAGTTTCGCAGCAAAATTTTCATTAGGCGCGCGATTTCAGAATTTATTCCTCCCACCACATCCCCACCCATCAAATTTCCTAAGTATCCCCCCTCCCCACTACCGGCAGCTCAAACCGCCGCCGCCGCCACAACCACAACTTCAATCACATCTACGTTCTGCCCGAGAATCGTCGATCCAGTCAGGTAAACCATCGATCTCTATCATGGCCCTGGCCTGATTGCTTAAATGGCACCTGCGAAACATCCTCATGCCTCCAAATCCCCACCGCCCCTACCTCCAGAGCATCGCCGCGCAAGCCCAACCACATATCACGTGGAGGTCGAGGAGCTGATGGCGGTCGATGGCGTGATGGCCGCTGTGCGTGTTGACCCGGAGGAACACCTCGCCTCCGCCGCCGCCGACTTGGTGCAGGCTCTGGCCCAGATGAAGTGCCCCAGCGACTACCCCCCAGGACTTACCAGGTATGATCTGACCAGCTCAATCTTACCAATACCACTTGCAATGGCTATGTTTTGTACGGTTGATGTATTAAGCATGTTCGTGCCTTGTTTATTTCAGTACTGCACACTGTGTGATATTCAAGTATTAACTGTCCAGCTCGATTTCACCAATACCAGTAACAAACTTACAATACATGACTCAAGATATCACTAGAGATGCTGCCCATTTGCTATTTTTGGTGGATGCTAACCCTGTTGTACGTAATATGCCTGTCCATGTACTTACGCAGGGTCATAACGGGCGATGCTGTTGTTTGCCGTCGAGGTTAGCTGCATCCATTGTCTTACAATATTTCACATCATTTGTGCAATTGCAGTTTAACTTCTAACAATTACTGGTTGCCTGTAGGTACACATGTCAGCGGCACTGATCCACGCTTCGACCCGGAGGAACAGCTCGCCTCCGCCGCCGCTGACTTTGGGCGGGCTCTGACCAAGATGAAGTGCCCCAGCAACTACCTCTCAGGACTTACCAACTATGAACTCACCAGTTCAATCTTACCAATACCAGTTGCAATTAATGACTATGTTTTGTATGGTTGATGTATTAAGCATGTTGTAGTAAACATGCCTAACACGTTTTAGCTATTTTTCCTACCTTTTTGTAGACAACTGGGCCATTCTCTTCTATGGCAGCACCTGCCTTGCGATGTTTAACTTTGCCAATTGCATTTTTATCAGTACCGGTTTCAATGGCTATTAAGCCTGTTGCAATTAACAGTTGCATCCATTTTTTAACAGTTGTATTTCAATGGCTACAAACTTACAAAACATGACTTAGGATGCTGTTAAGCCTGTTGCAATTAACAGTTGTACCCATTTTTTAATCTGTCCCTTTGCTACCGTGCTACTCTTCACAATGAAGATATACTAGAGATGCTGCCCATTTGCTATTTTTAGTGGATGCTAACCCTATTGTACTTAACATACCTTTCCATGTACTTACGCAGGGCCATAACGGGCGATGCTGTTGTTTGCCGTCGAGGTTAGCTGCATCCCATGTCATTTGTGCAATTGCAGTTTGGCTTCTAACATTTACTTGCTTCTTGTAGGTACACATGTCAGCGGCACTGATCCACTCTTCGACCCGGAGGAACACCTCGCCTCCGCAGCGGCCAACTTGGGGCGGGCTCTTGTCCATATGAAGTGCCCCAGCAATTACCCCTCAGGACTTACCAAGTATGAACTCACCAGTTGAATCTTACCAATACCACTTGCAATGGCCATGTTTTATACGGTTCATGTATTAAGCATGTTGTAGTAAACACGCCTAGCCCATCTTATCCATTTTCCCTACCTTTTTATAGACAACAGGGCCATTCTCTGCTCTAGTAGCACCTGCCTTGCGATGTTTAACTCTGACAATTTCATTTCTATCAGTACCAGTTTCAATGGCTATACTAGGTTGTCTGTTGCAGTAAACAATTCTATCCATTTTTTGATCCGTCCCTTTGCTACCGTGCTACTCTTTCACAATGAAGATATCACTACAGATGCTGCCGTTTTATTACCATTTGCTATTTTTGGTGGATATTAACCCTGTTGTAGTTAACATTGGCTTTCCATGTACTTACACAGGGCTACAATGGGCGATGTTGTTGTTTGCCGTCGAGGTTAGCTGCATCCCATGTCTTATACACCATCTGTTCCTAAATATAAGTATTTTTAGAGATTCCAATATAGACTACATATGGATCAAAATGAGTGAATCTAGATTCTGATCTAAACTATGTCTATAATTCTATATACATCTGTATGTAGTTCATATTGAAATCTCTAAAAATACTTGTACTTAGGAACGTAGGTAGTTGTATTTTACATCATTTGTGCAATCTCAGTTTAGCTTCTAACATTTACTGGTTGCTTGTAGGTACATATATGAGCGGTACTGATCCACGATTCGACCCCTTTTGCGTATGGGGTAATGAGATATTCATGAACAAGCGTTAAGTGAGGAAACTAAGAAAGATTGTTAGGCGAAAGAAACGGGTGATGGGAATTAAGCTCTTTATTTACACTTTGTCCAAGACAACAGTGAACTTTAGGATGGTAAGTAATGTGTTGCCTTTTCCCCCTGCCCACAACAAGTTACTCTATTAGACTTGAGTATCTGAAATTTTTCTCTTTTCAGTGGTTTCCGAAGCTATTTACTGATGATTACCTTGCAAACTACATAACCCGAGTGGAGGCAACTAAGTTTAAAGTATATAATTCATGCTACCATGATAATGCTCTAGAAGTCTTCCTGAAGGCGGTGAAGGATGGGCGGGCGATCGTCACAAGGGGTTGGACAAAAGTTGTTCGTGCCTATGGCATGCAGGAGGGCACATTATGGGAATTTCGCTTCTTCAACACCATCGGCAGCCAAAATGGTTTACACTTGTCTCTTCACCTTTACCGCCTCTAAGTATTGTGGTTCATCATAATTAATTTATGTCTAATCCTGTAATTACTGAACATATTGTACTGAGAATTTTATTTATGGATTGGTTGTTGAACCATTGTGCTGAGAATTTGAATTCCACCTTTCATATTTCAAAATTTCCAATTTGAATAATAAATTACAGGGAATAATAAAATTATACATGAGCGAATAAAATAATGTGCACACGGTTAGAAAGAAAACAGCGTGTGCGATGAAAAATAGAGAACAGACGGTTTATTTGACGTGAAACGTTTGCGATGCCCGACGGACGCACACATGGTTTCGTCTCATATCCGTGTGCGATTCATGGTAATACGGCAAATGTTTCAAACCTGTGTGCGTGTGTGATAGGAATACCTATCGCACACAGTTATGAAAATGGACACGTTGGCGTTAGTAGAGGCACCGCACATAGTTTACATTCTTGAACTATGTGCGATAACGTACCTATCGCAAACACATCGGTAGGTTAAATGTTGATGTCCACCTTTTTCACACGACTATGGCGGCGTAATCGTTTGGGATGTCTCTCTGATCAGAAATGTAACGTTGAGACGTAACGTGTGGGACTGGGACGACTTCTCATACATTTATTCTATGGCGATCGTCAGTAGCCGTTTGCTTATCCCCGACGGTTTTTGGGTCGTGTGGGAAGGACCCCCCCTATCGCAATCACTCACTCGGAGATAGTTCAGAATGCCGTCGCGGAAAGGGGTTAAAAACCGTTTTTATAGCACGTTACGGTACCAGTGCATGCTCATCAAGATTGGTTTGATTTGGTACAAATGAGATGTCCTACCCGTTTCTCAAATTAAAAATTATGCATTGGTTTAAACATTGAAATCTAGTTACCATAATTTTCATTATGATACTAAGACATCAATCATAAAGAGAGACTAGTGTATTTGAACTCAACTTCGCTAGTCGAATTGGTTTGCCTCTAAGTGGTATAACCTATTAGTACTAGTAGAATGCCCGTGCGTTGCTACGGGCTGCATTGACGACTTCTTTTTTTCACCATTAAAGCGCTTTTTTCTTTCTTTCTTTCTTTCTTTCTTTCTTCTCCCAACTAAAAATTGATTCTCGAAGTGAATGGATAAATTTACAACCATACTAAAATATCAAGAGCTAAAAACATATTTATCGAAGAACAATTCTACAACACATTCGACAAGAAAGTTATGGTGTCTAATAGATTGGAAACAAACACAACGGTGACTTACCACCAAATCTCATTATATTTGAGGACGTGGTTATTCTACCAATGTGTACCTGCAAGATCCCTCCCTCCCTCGACCCCCCCCCCCCTCTCCCCACGCTATATCCCTCACTCTCTCTTGATCTCGAGTGTGTTTCCTTCTCAAGAAGGCTCCAACGTAGCCATCTCATGAGTAGGTCATCATTGTCGTTGCTGGTGGCGGCAACTATGAGGGGGAGGAACACCGCAAGAGGTTGTTGATGTTCTTGATATCTTCCCAGTGGTCTCTGTACCCTCTATATGGGGCGTCGTTCATCAACACCAGCGTTGCATCAACTACTTCCTGTATAGAAAATAAAAAGATAAAAACTTCATGTGTTGGATGTGCTTGATTTTGAAATTATAGCCTTATAGGAGGAAACTTATACGAAATGTGCTACAAAAATATCATCTTGTGTTCAACACCATCGGAACGGAGATCTCTAATAAGGCCACAAGAAGACATGTAGAAAGCAACATATAGTAATAAGGTGACTATGCTTCGCCACGGATCCAAGAAAGACATGAAAGTCAAACCTAGCGATTTGCGCGTACACATTATGTGTAATTTAGACATAGATCTATTCAAATCCAAAAAGAATAGTGATGAACACCAATACTATCATAATTCTAATCACAACATCTGTTTGGAAGATTTGCAAAGGAGAAGAGCGAGGGGTCTGGAGCGAGGAAGGCAACGGCCCTGGTTTTCTCCTTTTGTTTTTTTTCGAGTTTTATCTCTTTTTGGTTTTGATAGGAAAAGACCAGACAAGGAGGTGGGCTATCGTTGAAAAAAGGTGGGGAGGTGGGATCGATGGAGGGGTAACTAACAAACGAAACAACGTACGTACTACTCTTTAATATTAGACATAAACTTTCTAAATCAATGAAAAAAGTACTACCTCCATTCTGGTTTATTGGTCCTTTTAATATTTTGTGCCAAATTTTGACCAGGAATTTAATTAACTAAATGTCCATGCATACCAAAAAATAGTATCATTGAAAATTATGTTTAAATACGAATCCAACGATATAGTTTTTTATGACATGCATTCACATTCTGTCAGTTAAATTTATGGTCAAATTTCGACACAAAATACGAAGAGGACCAATAAACCAAGACGGAGGTAGTAGCACGCTATGACAAAATAGCGCCGGTCTTAAAATACGCTATTAGCGACATTGTACATTGATTTATTTAGCAAGACAAATCTATAGCGTGCTATTAGCGGCACTATAACACGCTTTTTTTTTAGTGAAAAATATGTTACAAATATATTAATGGTAGATTCAATGAAGCATCAATACATTTGTCAACATGCATTCCCTTGAATGGTAGCTTAACAAGCCATCACAAAATTTTACTCTGCTTTAGTACAAGCCATACAAAAAACATACTTGATTCAAGTTTGGATATGAGAACACCGTGGCAAAAGTATCTCTTTTTAGGATTCGTCAATGCCTCACGGTGCACCTCTCCTAGTCTCCCTTTCCTCCGTACATTTTTTGCATCCTCAATTCCTCCTAGCGTTCCTTCAAACAAGAGAATGAGAAGATATTTTTTCTAGGGACATCAACACAGAACCATGAGCTCCACGTCTTCTTGGAGACTATTGGCGAGTGAACCATCAACACAGAACCATGAGCTCCATATTTTCCATTGACAACATCCTCCGCTCTAGCCTCTATCACAGAAGTTCTTTTCCATCAGATCTACAATGCCATATAACAAGATGATTTAAGAATGAATGTGTAAGTATTCCTAGCATGAAAAGCATAGCAAATTCGAGTGCCAGAACATAACAGTGAAGTGGTAAAAGTGGTACACTTTCATGCAGAGTTGAGCTTCAATACAATGCCAGAGCTCTATCTTCAGCAAACTGGGAATATGAAAATGTCAATACCAAAAATATAATCTTGAAATGGTGTGCACGAGCTTAACTTTGGATGCTCAGGTTTGCCAATTATGATGCCCAACTCGGTTGATGTTACCATGGAGAATTATATAACAAGCATTGAGCATTAAATAGTTTGAAACCTTATACTTAAGGTCACTTGTCTATCCGATTGTAAATGACAGGATGCAATATTACATTATCAGTACTTAATTGAAGAATAAAATTATATTTGCGATTGTTATTAAAGCAGTCTTCATTCACAAATTCTGTTTTAACAATTTAGGAAAATAATGGAGCCAAATTTTCATATATGTAATGTTTTCATTGCAATGCAAAATCTACAAAACAATAATATACCATAAGTACATTCTTGACTCTTAGCTGGTTGTAAATTGCAAAATCTACAAACTGTAATATAGATGAAAACTTAACCTAATGTAACCTTCACATAAAATGGTTTGTTATAATGGGATAAATTTGCGTACGGAATCTACAAGCTGAATCTACAAACCAAACTTTTTATTTACATGATGCTTATGATCCACTAATAAATTCAATTATCTCCTCTACGAGGTAGTTATCTCACCCCTGCAAAGTTGTTAGGACAACCCAGATCCCCTGATAGCAGCACTTCGTCTTCATTTGGAGGTTCAATTATACGATGATGCAAAGTGAAAAATTGGCAAAGCTGTAAGGTATTGACAATTTCCATCAGACATCATAAAAGAAGTACAACAAGATTCAATGTCAATTACTCAAATCACAAAAAATGTTTTGATACATTCTAGGTATGCAACAGATCACATCATCAGAATGCTAAACAGTATAAAGAAATATGAGCAACTAATTTCAGTTAGAAGAAAAGATCAATTTAAATATCCACTTGAAATTCGCAAGAAAATAGCGATTCCTACAGTGTTATGGTTGAGTTCCTCGGTAATTAGGTGCAGACACCATTCTAGGAAGTGGTATCATTCCATAGCAAAATGATCATCTCATACTTACTTTAAAAGCAACAGCATATATATGCAGCTTGCAAATTTGACATGCATTCGAATGGCATTTTATTGGTCAGCAACTCCCACAGGACGATGCCAAAGCAGTAAACATACACTTTATTTGTGTAGGGCTTTTTCGCCATGTTGAAGTGTGACAGTGTTGTATAACTACAACAGCATAAGACAACGCGTCAGGTTTTGGAATCATGAAGATCAGTGCTAGAGCATCAGATTTCTCTTTGTGTAGAAGGTCCAAAAATCAATGAGCTCTAGAAACTTCAGGCGGATTGGTTTGACTCTAAGTGGTATAACCTATTAGTATGTGGTCTGAACTTATGCTCGTACAAATTAAGGCTCTATTTTATGCATTTCATAATTTTTCATGTGTATTATATGTTTGTACAGTGTTTACTAGTATAATTTGTAGTTAGAGCCCTCCCCTCTTGGGGCCCAGGGCGGTCGCCCTTTTAGTATAATAAAATAAATCATTAACTTAGGTACTGTCAAAGATATATTTGTGACGACCCCGGCTTAATCATGCACTAACCATACACGCAAATGCTCACGATCAAGCCTAAGGTCTCACTTGAAGATATCACAACACAACTCTAAAACATAAATAAGTCATACAAGCTTTATATTACAAGCCAGGGCCTCGAGGGCTCGAATACATAGCTCGATGGCATACAAGCGTCAGCGGAAGCATCAGATATTTGGGTACAGATATAACAGAGTTACAGATAGGCCTTAAAGAAGGCGGGGTAAAATATAACACTACAATCGAAAGGCGTAGGCCTCCTGCCTAGGACCCTCCGAATCCTACTCCTGGACGTCGGACGGCTCCTCGTAGTAGTACTCGCCAGGCGGGTAGTAGTAGTAGTAGCCGTCGGCGGGGGCAGCTGGCTCAGGGGCTCCGTCATCTGGTTGCGACAAATGGATATGGGGAGAAAAAGAAAGCAAAGCAAACGTGAGTACTCATCCGAAGTACTCAGAAAGCAAGGATCTACACTCCATATGCAACATTATCAAAAGGAGGCTGTATATGTGGACTGAGCTGCAGAAATGCCAGAATAGAGGGGAAAGCCTAGTCCTATCGAAGACTTGCATCTTCATCATCTTCAGCGGTCTTGCAGCATTAGAAGAGTGCAGATTAGCATAAAGTAAAGTAGTAGTAGTGTTATCAACCTCGCCCAGAGATCCCTTCTCGACACCCTGCGAGAAAGCAATCCCAGAGCCATACTATCCAGTTATCATCTCAAGTCATCAGTTCTAGTTTACCGATCGGGATACAACTCCGAGTGTTGGTTACCATAGGATAGGCTATCGATAGATTGTTTCTTTCCTGCAGGGGTGCACCAACTTACCCACCACGCTCGCTTAACTCCGGCCGGACACACTTTACTGGGTCATGCCCGGCCTCGGCCAAACGACACGCCGCAACCCGACCGAATACTTAACAGAGAGGTCAGCACGCCGGACTAACCTATGCCCCCAGGGGTCTTTGGCCATCGCCCCGGACGCTCCTGCACGTTGCGTACACTGCCGGTGAGCAGACCTAGCAACCCCTTAATACAAGCGCGGTTGCGTTACCAGTCCAACCCAGCGTGTGCCGCTCAGTTGCTGACATCTATTAAGCTTCGGCTGAAGTATACAACGCAGAACGCCCATACTATGCCCACGTGATGGTTAGTGCTATCAGGCCAGAGGCCCCTCGGATCAAATATCCAAACCGTTAGTGTATTGGTAGTGCGGTAACGAGCAAAGACTCACGAAAGATGTGACCCCGTCGTCCCATCTCGAGGACTTGCGGCAAGGGCTAAGAATGCCCAGCCACGCCTCGTATTCAACTCTCGGGCACCCTCCAGGTCCACCCGAATCCACATCTCTCGCAATTAAGCTCGCGCGGGTACCCCTCAGGGCCGACCTGTCTTTAGTAACATGGTTCAGCGTAAAGTCATAGTAACCATCGTAACCGTGTGTTTAACACCCAGGGGAACCCTGAGGAATCACCCTCGATGGAATTCCACCTGATGTTATCGTCAAGGTGAACGAAGGAGGAATCACCCTCGAGGTCCACACTTGAGAAGTTGCACGACGACGTCGTTATCGGGGGTGGTGTAGGAGGATTCACCCTCGCTGACTACGACCGATTAACTAACCTACAAGGTTATCATCAGAAGTGCTGACGAGGTATCACCCTCGGCACTCGATAGTAACCCAGTAGTGTCGAGCAACTAAGGGGGAAGTGATGTGCGGTGCCGGGGCCTGGTCTTCGATCCCGTTGATCGGGGTCTTCCGATAATCCAGCGGGGCAGTCAGGACAAAGTGGGGTCTCTGATGGGTCTCTACCCAGTCTATACTAAACAGTTTAGGATAAGCAGGTAGGTAACAACAGCAGGTTACAATAAACAGGCTATGCAGTAGATATAGGATAACAGTAACAACAACAACTTCTAATGCAAGCATAAGAGAGAGAAGATTAGGCGATATCGGTATGCTCAAAAGGGGGGTGCTTGCCTGGAAGCTCTGCGGCAAGTGTCTGGTTGTCAGGGGCATAGTCGACCTCCGGAGCTGCGTCGGCCTCCGGGACTACGTCGGTGTCGGGGTCTACCGAGAGAGAAGAGGGGGAGGAAACAGATGAATACACAACAAACAATGCAACACAGAGCATGCTATGCCTAAGATGCAGTGCAGGGTTGCCTAATGATTTGTCTAAGTCATTTTAGTTATTTTAGGATTAAGGTGGGATTTATTATCCGGTGTATATGCACTATTCACATACCGGAAACGGGCGGAAAGTTATGGGTTCACCTACATAGGGGGTTCCGACATGGAAATAGACGACATGATCAGATTCATCTCGTCGTTCTGAGCAACTTTCATGTACAAAGTTTTTCGATCTGAGCTACGGTTTGTTTTCTACGAATTTTCGAAGATTAATACTTTTTCCGAAATTATTTAAATTAACAGAATTATCCAGAAAAGAGATATGACATCAGCGGTCAACAGACACACTGACTAGGGTCAAACCTGACATGTGGGTCCAGTGGGACCCAAATGTCAGCCTCTGTTAGTTTAATAGTGGATTAAATTAACTAACAGGGTTAATTAGGGGTGTGGGCCCCATATGTCAGTGGGTAATTAGCTTAGCTAATTAGTTTTAATTATAGAACATTTTAATTAAACTAAATAACAGAGGGGGCCCACATGTCATAGACACGGGACCGCCCAGTCAGCAGTTGACCGAAGTCACCTGGTCAAAGGGGGCCCCTGGGCCCACCAGTCAGTGGCACAAAGCGGGGCTCACCGGCGCCAGGTCAGCACGGCGGCCGGAGACGCGCCGGCGACCTCTCCAGCGATGGAAGTTCGCCGGAACGCGTCGGAAATGCGCTACGGAGGATCTTTTCGCACGCGACCACTTGCGTTCGAACCGCGGGAGCGTTCCGCGTCGGTTGGTGGTGGAGCCAGACCAAAAGGTTGCTGGAAAAGTGGCCAGCGACGAGCTTTGGCGGCAGCGCGTTCGGGACCTCGACGGAAGCTACGCTATGAAGCGTGGGGAGGCTCGGGCGCGGGCTCGTTGGGCTCCTGGGAGCACCAGGAGCACGGCGGGGGCCTCAGGCGATCGCGACAAGGGCCATGGCCATGGCCATGAGCTCGGCGGCGGCGAACAGAGCTCAGGCGCGGCAGCAGCTAGCTACGGCGCTTGAAGATGCTATCGGAGGGGAGCAGGAGACGGAGGAGCTCAGCTAGCGGCACGCACAAGGGCCCTTGGGGGTTTAGTAGCTGCAGATGTCGCTGAATAGGAGGAAGATCACGAGAGCCGAGGCGGAAGGGGGTGGTGTCGTGCGGCGTCAGTGTTGCCTCCTAGCTCCACCTGATGGCATCAGACGAACAAGCGGTCGATGGCAGTTCCCCTGGACAGCTCGAGTAGTCGGAGCGGCACTGGTGGCCGCGGGATCTCACTGGCGCGGCATCGGCTCCACTCGGGTGTCGACGGAATCGAGAGAGAGAGAGAGCGAGGAGGAAGGGGGAAATGATGGAGGAGGACCAGGGGAGATGGATGGGGTCGGGTCATTATCCTCCCCGCGTCGGTGGCGCCGCGCTGTCGCCGTTCCACCGGCGCTCGCCGGCGCGGCCATGGGCGTGCCGACACGCAGTGAGAGAGAGAGGGAGTTGGGCTGGCTCAGGCACTGTGCACTTAGGCCCAATGCACAGTGCCTCTTTTCTTTTTCTTTTTCTTTTTCTGTTTTTCTTTTATTCTTTTCTGTTACATTTTATTTTTAAGTCCATTTGACTTTTGTAAAATATGTGACTTAGCCACATAAATGCAATACAATAATCTACACTGCCATGAAAAGTTAGGAGGCCAAATGATTTTATTTGAATTTTTCATAATTAAGATAGCATTTAAAAATGCTGAATTGGTGCTGTTATATTTGCTAATGCTCATCTTACACCTAAGTGATGTTGTGTTCCTTAACAAGTAATTGATATGGAATTTTTGTCATATGATGAACATTTTTCTAGCAAGTTTTGAGCAACTTTATTTTGCACTTTGAATTTGAGTTGAATTTCAGAGAAGGATTTGATTTGAATCTTTAACCAATGTGACTAGGCACTGCAAATGAAAGTGACTTGGCATTATTAGCAGATGATCACAGTGGCTATTACACAGGGGTGTTACAAATTCTCCTCCTCTAAAAGAAATTCTCGTCCCGAGAATTCAGGAGGTAGAAGGAAAGAGATCGGGGTATTCCTCCCGAAGATGATCCTCGCGTTCCCAAGTGGCTTCATTTTCAGTGTGATTCGACCACTGCACTTTCAGGAACTTGGTCGTCTTCTGACGAGTCCGATGTTCAGCTTCATCGAGAATGCGGATCGGATGCTCCTTATAAGAAAGATCATCTTGCAATTCAAGCATTTCATGATCCACTGCTTGGTGTGGAGATTCCTTGAAGCATTTACGAAGTTGCGACACATGGAAGACGTCGTGTATATGAGAGAATTGCGGCGGCAACTCCAATTTATATGCCACATGTCCACGTCTGGCAACAATGCAAAAGGGGCCGATGTAGCGTGGAGCTAGCTTGCCCTTGATTCTGAAACGACGGGTGCCCTTCATAGGAGTGACACGCAGATAAGCTTGATCACCTGGTTGATAGGTCAAGCCCCATCGTTTGCGATCATAGTTGCTTTTCTGGCGGTCCTGAGCCGCCTTGAGATTTTCTCGGACAATACGGACTTGTTCTTCGGCGTGTTGGATAATGTCTGGTCCCACGAGTGGTCGTTCCCCAGTTTCTGACCAATTCAGAGGGGTTCGACACTTACGTCCATAAAGCACTTTGAAAGGGGCCATTTTCAAGCTGGCTTGATAGCTGTTGTTATAAGAGAATTCGTCAAACGGAAGAGATTCTTCCCACTTCTTACCGAACGATATAACACAAGCCCGAAGCATATCTTCAAGCACTTGATTAACTCGCTCAACTTGGCCTTGGGATTGTGGATGATATGCTGAACTCCAGGTAATATGAGTTCCCATAGCTTCTTGGAAACTTTCCCAAAACTTGGATGTGAAAAGACCGCCACGGTCCAAACTGATCTCCTTCGGAATACCGTGGAGTGAAACAATTCTGGAGATATACAATTCTGCTAGCTGGCTAGCGGTGATAGTCTCCTTGACAGGTAGAAAATGTGCAACTTTAGAGAGTTGGTCGACGACGACAAGAATAGCATCGCGACCCTTCTGAGATTTGGGAAGGCCAGTTATGAAATCCATTTGTACCTTATCCCATTTCCATAAAGGAATAGGGAGCGGTTGCAGAATTCCAGCAGGCTTCTGATGTTCTGCTTTCACGCGACGGCAAACGTCACATTCAGCAACATATCGAGCAATGTCCTGCTTCATTTTAGACCACCAGTACCTTTGACGGAGATCACGATACATCTTGGTGCTAGCCGGATGAATAGACAGTGGTGAATCATGTGCCTCCTTCATGACCTTGTCAGTCATAAGCTCGAAACGAGGTACCACAATGCGGTCTCTGAAATACAAGGTTCCATCTTCAGCAACCGAGAAATCCCTGTACTTCTCAAGGTGAAGCTCTTTCTTCATCAGATCTACTTCGGCATCTTTAGCTTGCACATTCTTAACAGCTTTCTCAAGATCTGGCTGACCACAAGGTTATTAAGAGAACCCTGCGGAACGATACAGAGGTTCAACTTGCGCATTTCTTCATAAAGATGGGGTTGAGCTTGCCTAACCATGAGGTTGTTGCAATAGGACTTGCGGCTCAAGGCATCAGCCATCACATTAGCCTTGCCAGGGGTATAAGAAATACCACAGTCATAGTCCGTGATTGTTTCCAACCATCGCTGTTGACGGAGATTGAGATCCGGCTGAGTGAACAAATACTTCAAGCTTTGATGATCAGTATATATCTCATACCGGTTACCAAGAAGGTAATGCCTCCACTGCTTCAAAGCATAGATCACAGCAGCGAGTTCGAGATCGTGCACTGGATAGTTTTCTTCATGCGGACGCAATTGTCGCGAGGCATATGCACTTACCTTTCGTTCTTGCATTAGGACACAGCCTAATCCTTGACGAGAAGCGTCGCAATAAATCACAAAGTCTTTGCGAGAATCCAGAGGAGCAAGCACTGGAGCAGAAGTAAGCTTGTCCTTGAGAGTCTGGAAACTCTCTTGACATTTGTCTGTCCACTCAAACTTAACGCCTTTGTGAAGCAGATTAGTCAGGGGCTTGGCAATCTTGGAAAAGTTCTCGACAAATCGACGGCAATAACTTGCAAGGCCGAGAAAACTTCTGACTTGCTTGGCATTCTTTGGAGGAGTCCAGTCAAGAATAGCCTGAACACGCTCCGGGTTAACGGCGATACCGTCCTTGGAAATCACATGTCCAAGGTAGGTTACTTCAGAAAGCCAGAATTCACATTTGGAGTACTTGGCATACAACTTATGTTCTCGAAGTCTCTCCAGAACAAGGCGAAGATGTTCAGCGTGTTCTTCCTTATTCTTCGAATATACCAGAATATCATCCAGATATACCACGACGAACTTGTCGAGGTAATCCATGAATATATAATTCATCAGGCGGGAGAACATAGCTGGAGCATTTGTTAAACCAAACGACATGACGGTGTATTCATAGGAGCCATAACGAGTAACGAAGGCAGTCTTCGGAATATCCTCTTCGCGGACACGGATCTGGTGATAACCCAACCTCAAGTCGAGTTTAGAGAACACCGATGATCTAGCAAGTTGATCATATAAATCATTGATCCGAGGAAGCGGATATTTATTCTGAATGGTTGCCTGGTTGATAGGACAGTAATCTTGAACCAACCTATTCGTACCATCTTTCTTCTTGACAAAGAGAGAAGGTGCTCCCCAGGCAGAGGAACTAGGGCGGATGAAACCTTTCTTAAGTGACTTGTCGATTTCTTCCTTAAGCTCGAGAAGGTGGTGCGGAGGCATCTTGTAAGGACGCTTCACAATAGGAGTGGTGTCAGGCTTCAAGTCGATAACAAACTCGACAGCTCTAGCAGGGGGTATTCCTGGAAGTTCTTCTGGAAAAACATCCTGGAAGTCACAGATGATTGGAATGTTTTCGATCCCCTCAAGCGGAGAAGCGTTCAACGCATTCAAGGCATAAATTTGAGCCTCGGCATTCTGAGTGATATGAGCATGATAATTTACTATCTCATTTGATGGGTGTAGGAGATGAACAACTTTAGTGGCACAATTGATTGAGGCGTAGTGAGCCTTCAACCAATCCATTCCCAGAATAAGATCAATGTTGGAATTATTCAGAATTATGGGGAAGGCCTAAAAATTCCTCTCTTCAATCACAACAGTGACTTCAGGGCTGAATATGGTGGCTTGGCACCGACCCGCGGGAGTGTTTACTACTAACGGATGGTGTAGTGTTTCACATTTAACGTCATGCAAGAGTGCAAAATGTTCTGACATGAATGAATGCGA
The DNA here is from genome assembly GCA_011799875.1 of Thinopyrum elongatum. NCBI lineage: Eukaryota > Viridiplantae > Streptophyta > Magnoliopsida > Poales > Poaceae > Thinopyrum > Thinopyrum elongatum. The sequence goes on along the minus strand of CM022300.1, from coordinate 568,358,575 downwards.
TGCTCCTAAATCAAATAAAATAGATGCTGGTACTGAATTAACAAGGAGTGTACCCATCACAGTTTTAGGTTGATCTTGAGCTTCAGCCATGTTGACGTGATAGTTCTGCCCACGATCATAAGAAGGCCTGACATTGTTGTTGCGAGGCTGAGAAATTCCACGACCAATTCCACGGCCAGCAGGAGGAAGTGCTAGCTGATTCTGAACCTGAGAGCAGTCTCTGGCATGGTGACCTGGCTGGCCACACTTGAAGCAGAGTCCACTGTCTGGACGTGGTGCAGGAGCTCGAGGTGGTGGAGCTCGAAGAGGCTGCCTCGGTGGTGGATGAGGCAGATGAGGTGCAGCATATGCAGGCCTGTACACTGGAGCTGTTGGACGATGCATGCTGTGAGGAATCCAGATATGACGCTTCTGAGAAGACGAGCCCGAAGATGAGCCCACTTCACGAGTGCGTCTGGTCGCTTCCTTGTGCTTCTTTAGACCAATCTCGACCATGATAGCCTTGTTCACCAAGGTGGTGAAGTCGGGAAAGTCTTGGACGAGCAGGGCTAGCTGAATGTCATGGTGTAAGCCATCACGGAACTTCTCCTGTCTACGAGCATCAGTGGGAATGTCTTCTTCAGCGTAGCGAGACAAGTCAAGGAACTCTCGCTGGTAGACTTCTACAGTCTTGTTGCCTTAAACGAGGCTGCGAAACTCAGCCTTCTTCCGATCTATAACTCCTTGCGGAATATACCGGGCACGAAAAGCAGCCTTGAATTCCACCCAGGTGACGACAGTTCCAGGAGGTAAGGTCTGTCTGTGAGTGGCCCACCATTGTGCTGCGGGTCCCTTCAGGAAGTATGTCGCAAAGGTGACATAGCTGACAGGACGAACATCAGCTGACTCCATCTCATAGAAGATGTCACACAGCCAATCATCGGCATCCAGCGGGTTAGCTGCGTTGCGGAACGTCACTGGGTTGAGACGTACAAACTCGGGCAACGAAATTGAAGCTGGCTGCTGGTTGGCATTGGGACGGGGGAATTGATGCATAATCCCCGTCATGAACTGACGGTTGAGTTCAAATTGTTGCATCATAGCGGCCATATAGTCAGGCGGTGGCGGCGGTGGTGGATTATTATCACCCATCCTGCTAAATTCAACAGGGGTAGTTTAGCAGAAGATGTTGCGAGTGTTTAGCAACAAGCATGATGTAACACGATGGAATTTAAGTAGTGTAACAGGTGCTTAATAGTAGTCATTTAAGACATACAGATCCATACACAGTCGGTTACAATCGGACAGCATAACGGCGCAAATTCAAAAGCTAGACATGCTAGGCGGCGCGCAGGCACGTGGTAAGGAAGTACACAACGAGACATAGCAAAGGCTACATCAACGTCGGAGAAAACCACTGAAACGGGGTAGCTGCAAGTGCGGACGACGAATGTTCATCGCGGAAGGATCCTGCGCTCCATGTGCACTCTGATGCAGAACCCGGTCTCGAACTGAAAGAAGAGGTCCACGTGCAGGTGTGTGACCTCCCACCGCAGGCCAATCAATCCCTGGTGGCATCTCGGTCCTGCGCGGGTAAAGGATGTGCTCCGGATGTATCCCTGCACGAACAACTGGTAGCAACTGCGTCATAGCATCATAGATTCATGCTCGAGTGGCAAACAACTCGACGGCAAGAGCCCGAACAGTGCGATCCAGAGCCTGAGTGTACTGAATCAGAACCCGCGGGTCGTAGCGACGAGGCTCATACGGAGCACAGATAGCTGTGTAGTATCCAGTAGCATCTCCAGCAGGGGCATATAGAATGTATCGAAACTCAGAGGCATCCAAGCTAACAATGAGCTCTCCTCGAAGACGTGCGACAGCAGAGTAGGCGGCATCATGGACTGCCATCTCAATCGTCGCGCCGATACCGTGGAAAAGGTACAGCTCAGTGTCTGAGTCATCCTGCTGATCATAGATACGAACATCAGCATAGTACTGCTCCTGGTTGAACTCGCGGTATACCTCGTAGACCATGTACTCGGGGTACCAGCGGTAACCCAGTCTGGTCAGAAGGGCGACCAGGACAGCTGGAAAACCAGGGGCATCACGAGCACAAGTGCGTAGCACAAGCTGCGTCGTAGGGCGTGGTGGAAACAGACGATCCATCTGAAATAAAGGAAATTCAGGATTGTCATTTGACAATGAGAAGTATAAAAGATCTCGAAGAGAAAGATTAAACAAAACAATGGAAAGGAAAATGATTATCAGACTAATCAGATCAATGACAGGGAAATCGCACAGATATCCAGCTCTCCGGGTGGACGGAATTTACGAGATCCTAAGTGTCGGCGTTAGTAAATTTATTTAACCCGAATAGAAGAGTGATAAGAGTCCCAGAGTAAAGACGAGGAATAAAAGATCCTAATACCACCCAATTGGCGATGTGGGCCCGTAAGCCACACATCCAAGTTAGTAAAACAGTTTTCGACCACTAGACTCAACTTCGGCCAAGGAGTTGGAAAGGGGTATTCCTAGAGGCAGTCAGCACTGATACCAACCTGTGACGACCCAGGCTTAATCGTGCACTAACCATACACGCAAATGCACACGATCAAGCCTAAGGTCTCACTTGAAGATATCACAACACAACTCTAAAACATAAATAAGTCATACAAGCTTTATATTACAAGCCAGGGCCTCGAGGACTCGAATACATAGCTCGATGGCATACAAGCGTCAGCGGAAGCATCAGATATCTGGGTACAGATATAACAGAGTTACAGATAGGCCTTAAAGAAGGCGGGGTAAAATATAACACTACGATCGAAAGGCGTAGGCCTCCTGCCTAGGACCCTCCGAATCCTACTCCTGGTCGTTGGACGGCTCCTCGTAGTAGTACTCGCCAGGAGGGTAGTAGTAGTAGTAGCCGTCGGCGGGGGCAGCTGGCTCAGGGGCTCCGTCATCTGGTTGCGACAAATGGATATGGGGAGAAAAAGAAAGCAAAGCAAACGTGAGTACTCATCCGAAGTACTCAGCAAGGAAGGATCTACACTACATATGCAACATTATCAAAAGAAGGCTGTATATGTGGACTGGACTGCAGAAATGCCAGAATAGAGGGGAAAGCCTAGTCCTATCGAAGACTAGCATCTTCATCATCTTCAGCGGTCTTGCAGCATTAGAAGAGTGTAGATTAGCATAAAGTAAAGTAGTATTAGTGTTATCAACCTCGCCCAGAGATCCCTTCTCGACACCCTTCGAGAAAGCAATCCCAGAGCCATACTATCCAGTTATCATCTCAAGCCACCAGTTCTAGTTGTACCGATCGGGATACAACTTCGAGTGTCCGTTACCATAGGACAGGCTATCGATAGATTGTTTCTTCCCTGCAGGGGTGCACCAACTTACCCACCACGCTTGCTTAACTCCGGCAGGACACACTTTACTGGGTCATGCCCGGCCTTGGCCAAAAGATACGCCACAACCCGACCGAATACTTAACAGAGAGGTCAGCACGCCGGACTAACCTATGCCCCCAGGGGTCTTGGACCATCGCCCCGGACGCTCCTGCATGTTGCGTACACCGCCGGTGAGCAGACCTAGCAACCCCTTAATACAAGCGCGGTTGCGTTACCAGTCCAACCCAGCGTGTGCCGCTCAGTTGCTGACGTCTATTAAGCTTCGGCTGAAGTATACGACGCAGAACGCCCATACTATGCCCACGTGATGGTTAGTGCTATCAGGCCAGAGGCCCCTCGGATCAAATATCCAAACCGTTAGTGTATTGGTAGTGCGGTAACGAGCAGAGACTCACGAAAGATGTGACCCCATCATCCCGTTTCGAGGACTTGCGGCAAGGCCTAAGAATGCCCGGCCACACCTCGTATTCAACTCTCGGGCACCCTCCAGGTCCACCCGAATCCACATCTCTCGCAATTAAGCTCGCGCGGGTACCCCTCAGGGCCGACCCGTCTTTAGTAACATGGTTCAGCGTAAAGTCATAGTAACCATAGTAACCGTGTGTTTAACACCAAGGGGAACCCTGAGGAATCACCCTCAATGGAATTCCACCTGATGTTATCATCAAGGTGAACGAAGGAGGAATCACCCTCGAGGTCCACACTTGAGAAGTTGCACGACGACGTCGTTACCGGGGGTGGTGTAGGAGGATTCACCCTCGCTGACCACGACCGATTAACTAACCTACAAGGTTATCATCAGAAGTGCTGACGAGGTATCACCCTCGGCACTCGATAGTAACCCAGTAGTGTCGAGCAACTAAGGGGGAAGTGATGTGCGGTGCCGGGGCCTGGTCTTTGATCCCGTTGATCGGGTCTTCCGATAATCCAGCAGGGCAGTCGGGACAAAGTGGGGTCTCTGATGGGTCTCTACCCAGTCTATACTAAATAGTTTAGGATAAGCAGGTAGGTAACAACAACAGGTTACAATAAACAGGCTATGCAGCAGATATAGGATAACAGTAACAATAGCAACTTCTAATGCAAGCATAAGAGAGAGAAGAATAGGCGATATCAGTATGCTCAAAAGGGGGGGTGCTTGACTGGAAGCTTTGCGGCAAGTGTCTGGTCATCAGGGGCATAGTCGACCTCTGGAGCTGCGTCGGCCTCCGGGACTACATCGGTGTCGGGGTCTATCGAGAGAGAAGAGGGGGAGAAAACAGATGAATACACAGCAAACAATGCAACACATAGCATGCTATGCCTAAGATGCAGTGCAGGGTTGCCTAAAGATTTGTCTAAGTCATTTTAGTTATTTTAGGATTAAGGTGGGATTTATTATCCGGTGTATATGCACTATTCACCTACCGGAAATGGGCGGAAAGTTATGGGTTCACCTACGTAGGGGGTTCCGACATGGAAACAGATGACACAATCAAATTTGTCTCGTTGTTCTGAGCAACTTTCATGTACAAAGTTTTTCGATCTGAGCTACGGTTTGTTTTCGACGAATTTTCGAAGATTATTACTTTTTTGAAATTATTTAAATTAACAGAATTATCCAGAAAAGAGATATGACATCAGCATGACGTGTGGATGATGTCAGCGGTCAATAGACACGCTGACTAGGGTCAAACCTGACATGTGGGTCCAGTGGGACCCACATGTCAGCCTCTGTTAGTTTAATAGTGGATTAAATTAACTAACAGGGTTAATTAGGGGTGTGGGCCCCATATGTCAGTGGGTAATTAGCTTAGCTAATTAGTTTTAATTATAAAACGTTTTAATTAAACTAAATAACAGAGGGGGCCCACATGTCATAGACACGGGACCGCCCAGTCAGCAGTTGACCGAAGTCAACTGGTCAAAGGGGGCCCCTGGGCCCACCAGTCAGTGGCACAAGACGGGGCCCACCGGCGCCAGGTCAGCACGGCGGCCGGAGACGCGCCGGCGACCTCTCCAGCGACGGAAGTTCACCGGAATGCGTCGGAAATGCGCTACGGAGGATCTTTTCGCGTGCGACCACTTGCGTTCGAACCGCGGGAGCGTTCCGCGTCGGTTGGTGGTGGAGCCGGACCAAAAGGTCGCCGGAAAAATGGCCGGCGACGAGCTTTGGCGGCAGCGCGTTCAGGACCTCGACGGAAGCTACGCTATGAAGCATGGGGAGGCTCGGGCGCGGGCTCGTTGGGCCCCTGGGAGCACCAGGAGCACGGCGGGGGCCTCAGGCGATCGCGACAAGGGCCATGGCCACGGCCACGAGCTCGTCGGCGGCGAACAAAGCTCGGGCGCGGCAGCAGCTAGCTACGGCGCTTGAAGATGCTATCGGAGGGGAGCAGGAGACGGAGAAGCTCACCTAGCGGCACGCACGAGAGCCCTTGGGGGTTTAGTAGCTGCAGATGTCGCCGGAGAGGAGGAAGATCACCGGAGCTGAGGCGGGAGGGGGCGGCGTCGTGCGGCGTCAGCGTTGCCTCCCAGCTCCACCTGATGGCATCAGACGAATGAGTGGTCGACGGCGGTTCCCCTGGACAGCTCGAGCAGTTGGAGCGGCACCGGTGGCCGCGGGATCTCGCTGGCGCGGCAGCGGCTCCACTCAGGCATCGACGGAATCAAGAGAGAGAGAGCGAGGAGGAAGGGGGAAATGGTGGAGGAGGACCAGGGGAGATGGACGGGGTCGGGTCCTTATCCTCCCCGCGTCGGTGGCGCCGCGCTGTCGCCGTTCCACCGGCGCTCGCCAGCGCGGCCATGGGTGTGCCGACACGCAGTGAGAGAGAGAGGGAGTTGGGCTGGCTCAGGCACTGTGCACTTAGGCCCAGTGCACAGTGCCTCTTTTCTTTTTCTTTTTCTATTTTTCTTTTATTTTTTTCTGTTACATTTTATTTATACTTCTGCTACTTGCGATAGTGATGGGATTCCCCGAAGAGGAAGGGTGATGTAGTATGGTAGCAGATAGTATTTCACTCAATTAAGAACCGAGGTTTATCAAACCAATAGGAGACGCCACACAAACCAACGTGAACGGTACCTGCACACACACAAAGCAAATGCTTGCAACCAACGAAGGCAAGAGGGTTGTCGATCCCCTTTTTCTCGCCAATTGAAAGGACTAAATCTCATAGTGATAAGCAATAAAATAAAATAAAAAGTAAATAAAATAAAAACAGCGAGCAGTTTTAGGTTTTTAGTAATAATGGAGAATGGACCCGGGAGCCATAGGTTCACTAGAGGCATCTCTCTCATAAGCATAGCATCGGTGGGTAAACAAATTACTGTTAGGCATTATGATTCTTCATGGCATGATTCATATAGACATTATGTCCGTGATAAGTAGACCGTTATACTGACTGACACCTACTACTATTACTCCATCCTAAGACCGCTATCCAGCATGGACCTCATAGTGTTAAGTTCATGACAAACAGAGTAACGCTTTAAGCAAGATGACATAATGTAGACAAAGTAAGACCAAGCAATATGTTCAAACCTCGTCGTTTTATCCTTAGTAGCAACGATAAAATACGTGCCTTGAAACCCCTCTTGTCACAGAGTAAGGAGACCGCAAGATTGAACCCACTACTATGCACCACTCCCTCTGAAGATCTAATCATCAACTTGGCCAAAGAAAACTCACATATCAGAAAGCACACATAGATATAAAATCACACATAAATAGATTTCAAAAATATCCAAATACTTTCAATGAATAATCTGATTATAAACCCACAATTCATCGGATCCCAACAAACAAACCGCAAGAATTCCATCGAATAGATCTCCGAAGAGATCATTGTATTGAAGATCAAAAAGAGGGAGAAAGCCATCTAGCTACTGCTATGGACCCGTAGGTCCTGTAGGAACTACTCACACATCATCATGGAGGCAGCAAGGTCGATGAAGATTCCCTCCCCAATGGGTTCCCCCTCCGGCAGAGTACCAGCGGAGGCCTCTGGATGGGATCGTGGAAGAACAGAGGCTTGCAGCAGCGGAAGAATTGTTTTGGGTCTCACTCTTGGGGTTTTCGAATATTTCTGAATTTATAGGCTTGGAATTAGGGCAAACGAAGCCACGATGGGCCCACAAGCTCACATGGCGACCCCTAGGGGCGCACCAGCTGAGCTTGTGGCCCCCTCGATCATCGTCTGGTACTCCCCCGAAGCTTCTAGGGTCTCTCCTGTTCCAGGAAAAATCACCGTAAAGTTTCATTGTGTTTGGAATTTGTTTGGTACGGTTTTTCTCGAAACAAAGAAATAGGCAAAACATAGGAACTAACATTGGGCACTAAGTTAATAGGTTAGTCCACAAAAATAATATAAAATGGCATGTAAAGCATACAATAATGATAATATAATAGTATGAAACAATAAAAAATTATAGATACGTTGGAGATGTATCAAACACGTCAACAATTTTCTCAACAAAGTCAGGGAAAATTTTGCACTTCTGGAAAGAAGGTGGCCCATTGCATAAACCAAAGGGTATTCTACGATAAGCATAAGTATCGTAAGGACAAGTGAAAGTGGTCTTTCGTTGATCTTCTGGTTAAATGGGTATCTCCGAGAACCCGGAATATCCATCGAGATAGCAAAAATAAAAAATTGTTGGCCAATGTCTCCAATATTTCATCTATGAACGGCAGTCGGTAGTGGTCCTTCCGAGCCCATTTTGTTTAGTTTACTGAAATCAACACACATTCCATATCCAATAATGGCCTAGTAGGGACTAGGTTATTATTTTCATTAGCAACCAAAGAAAGTCCTTCCTTCTTAGGAATACAATGAACTGGAGTAACCTACTTACTATCATGTGGATAAGTCACTCGAGCGTCAAGGAGGCGGATTACCTCTTTTCTTACCACATTCTTGGAGTGAGGATGAAACCTTCTTTGACTTTCAATTACTGGTTTTCCTCCTTTGATGGGAATAGCGTGTGAGTAAATGGAGGGGTCTATCCCTCTCACATATTTCATCAAATACCCCCAACGCTTTACGGTGTCTTGATAACACTGATAATTCTTTTTATCTTCCTGAAAGGTTAACATTAATGATAACAGGAAATTTTTCATTTCTATACATGAATTCATACCTCGGTCCCTTAGGTAAGGGCTTAAGAATAGGAGGGGGTAATTTCTCATCTTCTTTCCTTTTAAGAACCTCATAAACTTTATTCAAGTGGGGGCTAACCACTCGAGTTGCATCCATGATCATTTCAATCTCCTCCCTCTCTTCATCTTTAAATAAAGATTCAGGTTTCACCACGACACTTTGAATTTCATCTTCTGGGGTTTGTAGATGAATTTCAGCTAGTTGATTATCTTCAGCTCTTCTTGGTCTTTGGACTCCCTCTTATATGGCTTATTCATTACAGCTCAGAAGGGAAATTTGATCATTTCTTCTCCCCACTTCATAGAGATAGTCTTCTTCTTTATGTATGCCCCTACAACATTTAGAAAGGAGGTTCCAAAGACTATAGGACAATCTCTATCCTCAAAAATCATTAGCACGAAAATGTCAATCGAATATATAAGTGAACCAATAATAATGTTGACATCCTTGATGATGCCACATAGTGCTCTATCAGTCTTATCTGCAAGTTTAATAACCATGTCAGGTGGCTCAAGAGTGCGTGGTGAAATTTCATCATAAATGTTTGCATAAAGACTGTAAGGGATAATATTGGTTGGAGATCCAAGATCACACAAACCAAAATAAGACTTTCTAGGAGCAAATGCTTTTACTGTCACCTCGAATTACCTTCACATCCTAACCTTTACAACGACAGTGATACACTTCGTGGCCTTTCGGCGGTAATGCTGAGTGGGGCCCCTTCACAACATTCACGAAGTTTATTAAACTAAGCATTCAACAGAGGATCTCATATCCAATATAACGTTTTAGATCCTATACATACCAAGGTTCATCCATATCCCCGAGAACTAGGGGGGTCTACTCACACATGAAGACAACAAACATCATGAGGATGGTGATGGTAAACATGAATGGATCACACACGTAACATCACTAGGATCCCTGATGTTACAATGAGATGGATGATGATGATGATGACCGTGGTGATGATGTTGTAGCCCCCTTGTGCTTGGTGGTGAAGTTGATGATCTCCTCCTTGCAAATCCCTCCTCCTGATGGTCTCCAGAGGCTAGGGTTCTGCCTTCTGGACGCATTTCCGGTGTCTCTATTCGTCCAATCCCCGATCCGGTCTCACTAGGTGGAAGTAGTGAACGAGGCGGCGGCCCTGGCGCATCATACGACTGCCCATACGAGTAGGCGCGCTCGTATGGTTAGACGTCTTTTCCTCTGGAGCTGTCACAGGCGCTCCTCCTTTGGTCCCTTTGCATTATTCTTTTATGATAATCCATTATCACATTAAACAACGTGATTCCATCACAATTTCCAAGGATTTCTTTCATAAAAAATTACTTGCTCCAAAAGGTGTTACTTGTGGAATACAGACAAAAAGTAGTCCACGACGTGATAAAATTCCACATAGCCTACCATGTAGACATAAAATAACCATCAAAATCATCACATAATTTGGACTCATACGAGCAGGCGCGCTCGTATGGTTAGACGCCTTTTCCTCTGGAGCTGTCACAGGCGCTCCTCCTTTGGTCCCTTTGCATTATTCTTTTATGATAATCCATTATCACATTAAACAACGTGATTCCATCACAATTTCCAAGGATTTCTTTCATAAAAAAATACTTGCTCCAAAAGGTGTTACCTGTGGAATACAGACAAAAAGTAGTCCACGACGTGATAAAATTCCACATAGCCTACCATGTAGACATAAAATAACCATCAAAATCATCACATAATTTGGACTCATCAGCATGATGTATTTTTTAGCATCGTATATTTATAGGGCACCTGCTGGAGCTGTTTTTTCAAAGTGATTCAAGTGGCAGTTTTTTTAGCACGGCGACTATGTTTGGTCATCTCTTGGAGATGTTGTAATGGAATACGTTAATGGCCAGGTGTGCACATCCACTGTTTTGCTTGAAGGATCCACTTAGGGCGTCTCCAACGTTGGACGCTTGGAGAGGCGCTAAGATTGATTTCCCATTGAAATTCTGCCCGATTAGAGCATCTCCCATAGATGGCCCAAATGTAAAAATACCTAACTTTTGGGCCGTCTGGGGCAAAAAACGTTGCTCCAACAGACGGTCCATATGTAAAAAAAAATTGGACCGCGGCCTTCCGGTGATGTAAAAATGAAACTTTGTGATGCAAATTTACATCACGAGATGCAACTGATGTAAAAACCGTGGCCGCGCGCCAACGTCCAACCGCCAGTTCATTCACCTTCCGCCTCGCGACCGCCCGCCAGCGACCTGCCCGTCCGCCGCAGCTCCCCGCTCGGCCACCACCCCGCCGCAGCTCTCCGACGCCGCCCCGCCGTAGATCCAGACCCCCGCCGCCGATTCCACCCCGCCTGGGCCGCCGCCTGCCGCCGTGCCCGCTCCCCGCCCGCCGCCGCCCCACCCTGACCCCGTCCGCCTCCTCTCCGGCCGCCTCCGTCCCGCCCCGACCCCATCCGCCTCCGCCTCCGGTCCGTCCTCCGCCCGGCCCCGCTCCGTCCGCCTCCTCTCCGGCCGCCTCCGCCTCTGGTCCGTCCACCGCCCGCTCCCCGATGGCGTCGAAGAAGACGCCGAAGGGCAAGTCCGGTTTCTTCGGTGTGAGGGCGAAGCCCTCCGGGAAGTTCGGAGTGGAGTTCTCCGACGCCAGGCGACTTTGGTGGCTCGGCACGTATCCCACCGCCGATGATGCCGCGCGTGCCTACGACCTGGAGGTGTGGCGTGCCGGACGGCCGAAGACGGACCTCAACTTCCCGGAGATCGAGTCCCAGGCGGTGGCCGAGTGGCTCGTGCCGCAGGGCATCCAGATGGAGGAGATGCCGGCGAAGAAGGCGAAGAAGAGACCGGCGGTTGTCGTCGCTCCCGGCGAGAGCGACGAGGCGGCGATGGCTCGGTTTGCGCGAGAGCATCCGCAGTACGTCCAGGCCGAGCTAGAGCACTACTGGAAGCGCGACATCGAGGCGAAAAAGAAGGGGGTGAAGAAGGAGGACGAGGCCGCCCCTCGACTGTGATCCCTATCGAGTCGTCAGATGAGGATTGGGGTGACTCCGAGGAGGAGGACGAGGGGTGCGATGACCCGACCAAGGACGAGTTCTGGGAGCAGTTCCGTAGCTCGGACGACGAGGAGTAGTTTCATATAGTAGTTCGAATAAGTAGTAGTTGAATTTGTGTATGAAACTATATTGAATTTCATGTTTGAATTATGTTGAGATGAAGTAATAGTTGGTCGTTTTAATCTTCGTTTTGGACCATCTGTTGGAGTTGCTCTTTTTTTTACATCTTCGATTTGGACCATTTGTTGGAATTGAGCATTTTTCGGAGCTCCAAAATGCATCATTTGACGGTTCATATTTTACATCTCCGATTTTGGACCGCCAAAATTTGGACCATCTATTATTGGAGATGCTCTTACTAGTTGGGCCGTGAAATCCCAGCGTCAGCAGCGACATCAGAACAAAGGCATGCACCGGGCGCTTCGGCATTTTCTTTGCCGCATCAAGCTCCCTTGCCATTTAATTGACATATGCATTAGCGTCTGGCATTGGGGGTTAGGGCGCTCTTTGATCTTTTTCAATTTTATGATATTTATTTTTCTTCTATAAGCGTCTCCCCAAGAGTCCAGTTGTGGACATTCCCTTAGCCGCGACAAAAGCATAAATCGGGGAGCCTTTTTTTTTTGCTAGGAGCCTGCAGATACCTAGAGATCAAGGATGATAACGGAAATGAGGAGCATGGAAAAGAAAGTTTCAGATGCTACTTAAATTAAATAATAACACCTTAGTGTTCAAGATGAATATTATCTAGCAGACCAAAGGACCATCACCACGCCTGTCCTTGGGCGTCCATTTTTTCTCATCATCTCTTACCCTTGGTACTTGCACGGTTTTTTAGCCTGGCTTCCCTAATAAACGGGTCAATTTGTTAAGGTTTTCCATGGTCATTTGAGTGGTAACATATTCAGATGGAGACCCCCCCTCCCCCCGCGCGTGTTGACTGTTGAAAAAATATGTGGTTATCGCCTATGATCCCTTCAACTACATGGATGAGCACCAATGAGGCAGGAGGTGACAAGGTATCTGGCACCACAAATGCTAGAATTATTGGCTGCTTGGCTCTTTCGAGAGACTCTAGAATCAAGTGCAAATCCTGTGATCCTACTCCTCACATGCTCCAATATCTCAAAAAGTAAATTTGAATGTTTTAAGACAATCAATTTTTTATGAATGTCCACGAGACATGTGCCTACAGTTTCTAAAAAAAATGCAAATCCAAATTCAAAATACACATGGAGAAACAAAAAGGGAAATTCGTCTTTTTATTTTTGTTTTTCCATCTGTATTTTGAATTCAGATTTGCATTTTTCGGAGAGCGTAGACACATGTCTTGTGAATATTCTAAAAAGATTTAAGAAGTTTTTGGAACATTCAAAATTATTATTTTAAATTTGGAAGCACCGTGTCGAATGCCATTATTGTCGCTTGCCTTTATCTTCTTGATTGACAGCTGGTCATCAGGGTGCCTCTCATCCTTGTGAACTCCTCTCAATGATAACCATAATGCATGATTGAAAGCACCAAGCCAAAATTTCTCCATGCTGTGAACAGTAGTAGTCGGTGGCAACTAGCTGCTTGCGCTTTTCTAGGCCAACACAGACAACCCGGATTAGGTGCCTCGTGGAGCCCGAGTTCTTTGTTTTGAACTTGTGGTCCAAATCAATGATAGAGGTTTTATAATGCTTGTGTTAACTGCCACGGCTCTCCACGGCTATAAATCCCAAATACAGTACTACCTTGATACACGCAGACTCGGCAGAATATGGAGACCAAGCAGAGCACGGAAGGGAAATGGTCGCACGGGAAGACCATGCCGGTGAAGAACGTCCAGGCGCTGGCCGCGGACGCGGCGGAGCTGACGGAGGAGGCCATCAAGCGGTACATCAGGCCGGCTAGGGCCGACGATGTCGCCGTTGCTGCTCACGGCGACGACAGCAGCCAGATCATTCCTGTAATCGACCTTGGGAGGCTCCTTGATTCCCAGAGCTATCAACTGGAGGCGGCCAGGCTCAGGTCTGCTTGTGAGGAGTGGGGCTTCTTCCAGGTATGATTTTGTTCCATGTCTGAACATTTTTTTCCCATGAACTACGAGATCGAATATGTTGCAAACGCTGGTCTTTGCTTTTCACAGTCTGACATCAAATAAATCCAACTATGAAGACATGGTTCATATAAAACAAATGGTGTAATTTTTTTGCAACAGATATAAAATTATAACAACCCTTAAATCAGCATTGCAGAATATGTACATATAGGGATACTATTGCAGAATATGTTGCAAACTAATGAATTATTAGGGCCACTTTGGGTCTATAGTACGCAGCCTTTCCGTATATTTCAATGCAAAATAAAAAAAAGTGCACGGTCAGGAAAAACAGGCTATTATAGGAGAAAATGAAACATAGTGATTTGGCAAAAAGAACTAGAAGGAACAAATCATATCAAGTAATAATTCATTACCATCAGCAAATACATGTCAATAACTATGTTGTTGCCTTACATGAGCAAATAAATAGGTCTCTGGAGTAAAGAAACTTTTGCCACACAAATGTGCAGGTCACCCTGCTAATTAAAAAAAAGTTAAGCTATCCTATATTTCTATTCCAAGTTTATCACCTTTTATATATCCTTTCAGACAGAAATACTGCAGTTTCTCTTCAAGGAGCCAATACATATAATACATGCAATTTACAGGTAAAAAACCATGGGATTCCTGATACAGTTCTTGAAAACATGAGGAACGACCTCGAGCACTTCTTCAGGCTTCCCCTCGATGAGAAGAACAGATTTGGCCAGTTGCCTGGAGACCTCCAAGGCTATGGCCAAGCATTTGTTGAGTCCGAACATCAAACGCTCGACTGGTGTGACAGGCTTTACCTAATCACCCAGCCACCTCACGATCGTGAAATGAGACCATGGCCTACAACTCCTCTCAGCTTCAGGTAATTATCATGGCCAATTGTCGTCGAGATTCAAGCATGCATTTTCAGTATTTTACACTACATGTACATATACCATGACTAGCTAAACCTTGAAACAATAAGAAGCGTTGTCTCTGATATGAATATTTTTCAATGCAACAGGGAATCCATTGAGTCGTACTCCTCTGAGCTGATGAGGGTGACTGGCTCGCTCATGGCAATCATCGCTAGAAACCTAGGTGTTGAGCTCCCCAGAGATACGTACGTGAGTCAGGCATTGAGGATGACCTACTACCCTGTATGCCCCGTGGCTCATGATAAGGTTTTGGGGATTTCACCACATTCCGACATTTCTATGCTAACGCTGGTATGGGAGCTGAATCTGGTGGGAGGGCTCCAGATCAAGAGACAAGATGCATGGGTGCCGGTAAAACCCCATCCCAAGGCATTGGTGGTGAATGTTGGTGACTTTCTTGAGGTATACCGATCTATGCACCCGTTGATATATTATTAATTTGTTCTCCTTTTCTTATTAAGATATCTCTAAAATTGTATTAGTATTTTGCGAGATCATGAAAACCAAAATGCCATATGCTCACTCTAATAAAGAAGTCCCCAACTATTAACATGAGCACTCTTTATTTGTAGATATTGACAAACGGAAAGTACCAAAGCATTGAGCACAGGGTCACCGTTAATCCTCACAAGGAGAGGATGTCCATTTCTGCTTTTCACCTCCCAAAGTTTGATATGAGTGTGGGCCCATTACCTGAAATAGTTGGAGCCGAGCTCAAGAAATACAAGACCCTGAGGGTCGATGAGGTTGCTAAGGTTGTTTTCTCAAGCAAACTTGATGGGAAGAAAACCAAGGACTATGCCATGCTTAGCTTCTGAGCCTACAAGAGCAGAAATTTGGAGCAAAAATTTCAACAACTGCAGTTGCTATAATAAAGTATATAGGCCCGAAACATTTGCGCTGCTCCACTTTGGTCATGGTTAATTGACCGATGTATACGAATGTGAGCAAATAAATGTATCCAGATGTGAGATAATACATCAGAATGTGTACTCCTCAAAATTTACAAAGTTTTTCTAATTAAGCTGAAAATGTACTTAACCATAGCATTTGCATGTGGTTGTATTTTGGGTTACTAACCCAAGTGGCCCAGTGGAGTAACTTGCTAACCCTGGAAAAGTGGCAATCCAGTGGTGCACACCCTGACATGTTAAGACGGCATGGAAATAGATGAAGTAGTTACAGGGCAGAGTATTAGGTTGTACTTGATCAAGTTGACCATGTTAATTAGTCTATAAATAAAGTTAACTGCGTGGCTTGTCAGTAATACTGATTAGGCCATGTGGTTTTGACTTTTGAGAGATAATCAGTTTAGAATTACAAGAAGCCAGTAAAACTAGGCAAAATTTTGCATCGCAGTCTCGTATGCAGCAAAGTTGCTCCTGGCAGCCCAAAGGTGCCATCAAATATTCCAAGCAAAGTTACACATGCACCTAGAACAATGCGACAGCGGATAAAACCTAATCTAGTTGCTTATTGCCCTAACCTCGTTGATGGGATCAAAGAAAAAAAATACTTACAATTCATTTGTCCTCTTCTTGTGCCCTCTTCAGGCACTTTTCCAGCCAGTTTGTCCGGAACAGTATTTGCACTTTGATTCGAAGGCACTTTCCTGGGATCTGGGCTGCTTCCATAGTCTAGAAGCTTGCAGGTTCAGGGTAAACAATGCAGCGCCATTATCGAATGGATCTGTGAACGGTTGACAAAAGGATATGATATTAGCACATACTCCCTCCGTCCCAAAATAAGTGTCTCAAACTCTTATGCACACTAGTGGAGTTCATATGTACTCTACTTTTCTACTTGATGACCCTCCAACACCAGAACCAAATATACAGAGATGTCACCACCACTTCAACCTACTGCATGTACAGTGTACACACCCTTCACAAAGTCTTGCAGTCTGCTCAACTTGGTTGCAACCTGCAGCCGTCGTACGTGCTTCCAAGTGAAACAGACTTGGTCAGGCAACCATGCATGCACAAGTGTCACTTTCATCGAACCTACTCAATCTTCAGACAGCTCTTGTTGAGTTACCCGACAGAGTTCTCTTTGGAAACTAGTTCCAGATCACAAATCTCTTGATGCCGCCAGTGAGTATACCCTGCTAACTAATTGTAAACTCACAGGTCTTACTTTTGTATATCCATGATAACAGTATCCTTTCCAAGACTAACTTATGATACCCTGACAACTCTAAAGATCAGTCCTCTCGATTGTTTACTACCATTGGCACCTTTTGGATTACTACCCTGACAACTCTATGGACCTATTCCACTATTCTATATTTCAACCGCTATTGATATCATATTAAGTACATTTCGCAAACAAAATATTCAGATGCGATCAGAATGCAACGTGCCAACAAGATGGTTCTGCTAGATGTAGGTGTTTAGTTAGTAGCACAAGTTGACGCAAGCAAACTCCTCAAAGTTTACTAACTTCGTCTAACTAAGCTGAAAATGTACTTAATCATAGCACTTGCATGTGGTTGTAGTGTGGGTAACTAATCCGAGATGTCCAGTCAAGTAATCTGTCGATGCTGGCAATCCACAGGGTGTATTAGACATGCTAAACGGGCCATGAAAAATGATCTAGTACAGAGTTTTAGGTTGTATTATTGGTCAAGTTTTATTTTTTGAGGGAGTATTGTTGATCAAGTTGGCCCATAAATGTAGTATCTCTCTCTAAATTTTGAGGGAGTATTGTTGAGTATCTCTCTCAAAACGACATGGCCTAATAACTAACTAGCAGTAAATTTAGAACTACAAGAAGCAACTAAATCTAGGCAAAATTTTGCATACCAATCTTATATGCAGCAAAGTTGCTCGTGGCAGCCGAAAGGTGCCATCAAATATTCCAAGTTCCACATGCACCGAGAACAATGCGACAACATGATGAGTATCCAATTTAGTAGCTTAAAGCCTTAACCTCGTTGATGGGATTGAAGCAAAATAAATACATAAGCCATTTGTCCTTTTCTTGTGCCCTCTTCAGGTTTGTACTTTCCAGCCAGCTGTCTTGTATTTGCACTTTGATTTGAAGCCGCTTTCCTGGGATTTGCTTGTGTAATTAACCTAAAGCTTGCAGGCTCAGCATAAAGAATGCAGCGCCATAATCGCATGGGTCTCCTAACAATTGACAAAATGATAGTATGGTATTGGTATATGCACACTAGTGGAGTTCATAACTACTGTGCTTACCCTCCAACACCAAACTTATCCGGAAAATGTACACTAGAGTGTACTCATCCTTCACGAAGTGTCGCATTCGACACTTCAACAACTCGCAACCGTCGCACTTGCGAGTGAAACAGACCTCGTCCAGCAGCCATGCATGCGTGCACACTAGCTTTCTATATATCCAAGTGTCACTTTAATCGAACCTACTGAACCTTCAGACAGGTTGAGTTGAGGAGGTGCGCGACAGAGTTTCTTTGTAAACCAGATTCAGATCACGGGTCTCTCGGGTGTATTAAAAGATAGCATGCAGGAGATCTTCAGAGATCGGAGCTGCGATGTCAGGCACTCAGGCCAAGCACAGAAGCACTGGAGAGAAAAGGTGCTGAGAAAGAAAATCTGAAACTCGCACGGAGTGTGCGGACTGCGAAACCAAACGTGCAAGTACATGCTGTTTGCGTTATATGTGCATGCCTCTGTAAGCAAGACATGAAGGAAATCAAGAAAGAAGAGAACACAAGAAACGCAAAGGACAGAGGTTTCAGGTATGTGTTCACCAGAAATTCTACCTGTCAAGATGGTGTTCCTCTGTGCTTGTATGTGTCTTAATCATCAAGCTTTTCTTGCGTACGCAGTGATATGATGGAGCAACCAAACCAATGGCTTACGCAGACGGTAAGCACATTAATCTGGTCGTAAATTGTAATCGCTGGTAACATCTAAAAGTTCAGATGCGGCGAGTTACTTTTTCTTTTTGAGGATAAGATGCAGCGAATTAAAGGTAGCTATGCATAAAATTGTGACATCTTATTGCAATGGCCCATGCCAGGAACAGGAAGAACTAGCTTACATGTATCAGCAAGAAGGGGGTCCAGTACCTGTACCCTGTAGGGAGCAGCAGTTCGCAGAGCCACCGCTACCTGGCCATGAAGAGCAGTGCTACACGCCACCGATGGCAATCCCGACATTCAATCCATCTTGTAGCTCCAATTTCCCGAGCTTTGGGGGCTCATCGTCACTGCCGAACTTGCCATTCAGATCGGCAATGGTGAAGAACGAGCTGGGGCAACCGTCTCCGCCGCCATCATCCAACTTCCTCTCCTTCGGAGCTGGCCAGGCTAGCAGCCTAGCACCCTGAACTTTTCCGGCTGGCAGCGAGATGGAGTCCAAGGGACGATGCAGCAGCTGCAGGCGCCCGAGAGGCGGGGCAGGGCGCCGCAAGAGCACGTCATCACCGAGCGCAAGCGGCGGGAGAAGCTGCAGCAGCAGTTCGTGTCCTTGGCCACCATCGTCCCCGGCCTCAAGAAGGTGCGTGACAAAACAACTTGGTTGCATTTATTTGACCACCAGGTACCTGCTTAAATAGTTAGCCATTGCCATATTATTCAGACTGACAAGCTGGGGAGTACCATCGATTACGTGAAGAACCTGGAGGAAAAGGTGAAGGCCCTGGAGCAAGGCTCACGGAGGTCATCAGAGTCCATGGTGTTCAATAGCAAATGCTGCGTATCCGCTCCTGATAACGATGCAGCAGGCCCCAGCGGGAGCGGCTCCAGGTCCGGGTACTCGAGCCCAGACATTGAGGCCAGCATCCGAGGGAACACGGCACTCCTGAATATCTGCTGCAAGAAGAGGAGAGGAGTGCTGGTGATGATCCTGTCCGAGCTCGAAAACCAGGGTCTGTCTATCGTAAACACCAACGTTGTACCGTTTACGGACTCCAGCCTCAACATCACCATCACGGCAAAGGCAAGGCCCCTCTGCCCTGGTCATATATACATTGTGCAAATGCGGTTATAACTTGCGAGAGAATAAATTGTGATTTGTTAGTACAATTCTAATGTATATATGATCAGAAGATTGACATGTTCACTTTTGTCCAGATCGAAGAGGGGTTTTTGTCCGCAGTTGAGCTCGTGAAAAACCTGAAAATGGCCCTCAGAAGTTTCAGCTGGAAGTAGAATGGAAGCTATTTGTACAAATGTCAAATGATTAGGCCTCCCCCCCCCCCCCCCCTATTTCAACAAAAACAGGAGTTCCGGCCTTGTAGGGAAAACCATCTTTACTTTCTGAGTTTGTCAACCATTTCAGATAACATTTATTGTTTTCTTTTTCTGAGCAAACAGCAGAACCGCTGCCTTTTCATTAAGAAGAAAACAGAGAAGTTTACCATTTATGTGACTAACCAGATCTCCTCATCTGATTCCGTCAATGTATTTCGCTGACAAGAATATTCCACATACAAGAACCGCATGTGAATGTTCTAATCTGAAAGAAAAGGTAGATGAATGTTCTGAAACTTCTTGTCCCGTGCATGTCCTGGAGTAGAAGTATGGCCCTTACTCAAGATTCTGCCTAAATCCACCTGAATATAGAGATAACAAATTGCAAATTTTAGTGGAATGTGTCTATACTGTTGGCTTACTGGCTCAAAAGGACATTGAAGTTGACTAGCTCAAATGAATAACTAAGATAGTAATAACAAAAAGGGGGTTGTGCGATTTACCTGATTATTACAATGTGACTGAAGTCCATCCATATCACCACTTGATATGAAGTTGCCCACATCATCGAGGTCCTTCTTGTACATGAAGAAGTGCTTGTTCTGCCATGCTAAAAAAATGAGAAGATTTTCCGTTTTTTACACAAGTAACCAGAAATACTGCAGAATATTCAGTGGAACCCAAGAAACCAGCCATCAATGACAAAGGAGGTAAGCATGTTATTTGGGAGTTTGCAGAATTGCAGGTGCCCCCTAAGCCCTTTCTCGCATCTGAAAAACGCTGAATGCCATAGAAGCCATGAAGATCATATCACCATAATGTACCAATAATACACATTTGAGGGATATAGACAATTCAGGTCTTGCACTGTTTCTTTACAATTTTATTCTTCAAGCGGGAGCATATGTGCCTGAGCTCCGTTTTGATTGTCCACGTATCACACTGGATCTGATTTGCAATGACTGAATCACATAGTTGAAAAATGAGGACTTGCAAATTACCTTATCCCGTCATTACTGCGATTTTTGTTCTCAACCAATTTACGATTGTGTAGGTGCCAGCAGTCATCTTCAGTGGACACCTCGACGAGTGGTCATAAACTCGTAATGTCCAAGGCTCACACATCATATTCAATTGAACACGTCAGCAACTCAGCATAAGTATATCTCACAATCACAAGAGGATCCTGTGGACAGGCAGTTGATCAGGTCATGTGCATTCCCAGGTACTAGAAACTTGCAATTCCTATTCCAAATATTTAGAGAGATAGACAAGACGAAAGCGATGGAACAAGATTACCATGGCTATCTACAGGTCATGAGGATCATGCTGAGCCAAAACTCCAAACCAAATACAAAGCTCTGCGCAAGGTATATATCGAAGCATCATCAGTCATGCTGGCTGTGGCAAGAGGAACAATGGGTTACACACATGGCAACAGAACGGCACATTCTAATAGCCTTGGTCAACTGGCACGAATTAGGATTCGCCAGGTAAACGGGCAATGAAAACGTAATTCCTGCATGTGCCAAAATGTTCTCCTTTCACTCGCCAAATTATCCTCTGAAATTGTTGGGATGTCAAAACATCATACATGACAATAAATCTCGATCTGATACCAATTCTGTTCAGTTCAGAGACAAGAAACAAGAACTGGTCAGCAGCAAGAAGCAAACAAGGCGGTCTGGGCGATCTGCAAACGCTGACTAGTTCAGATGAAAAAAGAGGGTGAGGGTATGCATACCTAAGCTAAGTCCATCCAGCGGGAGGGGAGCCTGGGTTGTGCGTGGAGCAGCGTTGGTTATCACGGTGGTGACCGGCGGCGGCGCTGCTGCAGTCGTTGCTAACAACGGCCGGAGCCACGGCTACCGCTGTCCCAGGGAAGAAAGGAGAAGAAGAGAGTGAAACAATCGAAGAGCCCACACGAACGCCTCGCCGCACCCACCACCGGCCAGCCATGGAGGCGCCAGCACCGCCGCCGTCGAGACCGCGGAGGGCCTGGACCATGATGTCACCGTAATCCCATGTCCACTTCTACAGATCCAACTACACGGCCCATATCGAATGTAATTACAATCGCAAATTCCTATTCGCCGCCCACGTGCGAGGCAAATTGGACCGCGCACTTCGGCATTCGCTACGTTGTTTCGTTTGCTACACTGTTGAAGCGGTTTTTCGGTTTTTGTTGTTGTTTATATTTGGTTTTTCCCTGCTGTTTCGTTCGTTACAACGCTGCAGTTTTTTTTTCCTTGTTCTGGTCTTTTGTTTAGGTTTTTCAGCTGTTTGTTTGTTGCACTGCTGCAGCGTTTTTTTTGGTTTTTCTGTTGCGGTTTTTGTTCCAGTTTTTTATGCTTTACTATTTGCATTTTTCTTCTTGTTTTTCTTTTTTTCTTTGATTTTTTCATACACAGTGAACAACTTTTTAAACATTATTTACATGCACGGTGACCATTTTTTAATTAATGCTGCAATAGTTTAGTACATGGCCAGCAATATTTAAACATTGCAAATATTTTTTAATACACAGAAAAAAATTCAATACATGCTTAACAATTTGTTAATACACTGCGAATAATTTTTTAATACATGACGAATATTCGAAATACACGGCGGACATTTTTTATTAGACATAATGAACATCTTTTAATATGTAGTGAACTTTTTAATATGAAGTGAACATTATTTTAGTGCATGATGAACTTGTTTTATACGGTGACCATTTCTCAAATACATATTGAACTTTTTATTACAATGAATATTTTTTAATACACGCAAATTTCTTTTAAAAAATACACGTTCACTTTTGTGTATTTAAAATTTCATGCATTTACGAAAAGCAGAGAACCATAAAAATCAAAGCAAACTAATAAACCGAAGAAAAATCATTGTGAAGCGCTACATGGCTACAGAAACAACGGTTCACACGCTTACTGGGCCGGCCCATTACGCTCGCCTCAGTGCCGCCTCGTCTGTTTGACCCCCTACACACGTCGACTAGGAGGTCTCTGCATTACTAAGGGCGTGTTTGGTTGGCATACTAACTTTGTCACACTTTGCCATGCCACAAGTTAGACAAGTTTGAATGAGTTAGCCCTCTGTTTGGTTTGCAACCACAGTTGTAGCAAGATTCCTTTCATGCACACTAGACCCCACATGATTGACTCAAAAAAGTGTGGCGTCAATTTTAATCGCCTAACCTTAGACGTGTGTGGCAAAAAAATGTGGCAAATGATGAAAACATTTGTATATAAACCAAACATTCCATAAGCACAACTCTATTTCTAAAAAAACAAATACTGAGCAAATAATTATTTAGTCAAAAAAATACCAAGGACGATACTACTGGCATTCTCGAGCTAGAGCTCATGTGCTTCCGTATAAACAATAAAATGTAAAATAGGAAATAATATTAAAACTAATTTTTCATTTGCAAAAACATATGTTCGGTGGCCTGAGAAAAAAAATCTGAAACTATTGTGTCTTTAATTCATGAAAATTTACAACGAGTTATGACATTTGCGGGAAAAAAGATTTGTTAGAAATTTTTATTCATTTTTTAACACTATAAGGGCCGCGAAGGACCCATCACTATATTAAGGGACAACACATTATACATAGAAGCCGATAGAAATAAATAATAACATATAAGCCCTTGGCTTTTTGCAAGAACCTTGAACTAGATGAAGGAAACGCGGTCAGGTCCATAGCCAATTCCGCTTGGATAGAACTTCGACGCCACTGGGGCGGACCACTTTTGCAACTAGGTCAATGTGGTCGCGGCAACTGTAAAGCATTGGCTCCCATAAGAAGCAAAAATTGCCTCACTAATGGCATGCAAGCCGGGACGAAAAGAGTATGCCGCCCCCAGTGGAGGCAGGCCATCGTCCATTGTCGTCCCATGCACATAATGAGTACCTCAACAGGGGTCGTCGCCTTTCATCTACCGTTGACGAGGATGAGCTCTCCAGTCGCTAGATGTGAGTCCTCCACTTCTTTCTCTACCTTGATTTGACCACCTCGGTCATGACAGTAGAGAAAGAAGGGAGTCCTACATACAGTACATCGGAGAGATTTGAGCTCCTGATCCAGCCTGATGCTTTGCTCCGGCAAGAAACGCTTTGGCAACTGCAATCGCAATATAGCTCACATGAAGAATAGAGACCTACCTTGGATCTGGATTATACGAAGCTAAAAACAAACAAAACCAAAACTAAAACAACTAACTGACACACCCTCCTTCCTCTCCCACTCCGGTCGGCGATGTTGGCAGAGGAAAGAGGAAGAAGGGTGCTGAGTTTTATGGCACCGGCCCGACTGCGCCGAAAACTGCTACATGAGAGGGGAGGAAAAGAAGCATTTCCCGTTTAGCCTTTCTTTTCTTTTTGATTTTACTGTACTGTTCACCAGAGAGTATATGAGCATGAGCCCATATTTGCATTTCAACATGGTATTGTTTTTACTTCGGATGGTTTTTTTTTTACTTCAGACGCACATGCACCAGGGTGAACCGTAAAATGAGAAAATAAATAGCAAAATAATTCAAAGAATTTTGACTCTTTTTTGCAGCAAACATTGTTAGATGTTCTAACTATGTGTTTTTTTTTATCAAGGAAATGACATTTGTAATGCTCTTGGTAGAAAACACTATGCCCTTAATCCTATTTTGGTATTGATGACACAAACTTATAGGGGACTAATATGTGGGAGGGGCGTTTTGGCTCCCGGGAGCATTTGCTCCCGGATGAACAATACCTCAAAAGTATTAGGAAAATGTTTTCAAAAAATTCTGAATTTTCTTGGATGTTCGTGTTAGTGTCGCAAGCATGCTTGACAATTTTCATGCGAAATGGAACAATAGTGTTTCGTCGGTGAAAAAAAGACAAATTTGGTGTTCAATCTTTTTTTTTTTTGCACGGGCCAAAAAGTTTAATTTTTTGCCTAAAACTTTGCACGTAGCATTTGGATGTGACTATGAATACATAAAAAATTTGTTGGGATTTCTTTAACATTTCAAAAATCATTTTTCGCGTGCAAGAGCACGTGCTCCCGGGAGCCAAGTTGGATTTCTGATTAATATGTTTGCTAAATAAATCTGCAGGTGTTAGTCCCCATTGATGCGTTGTTTTGTGGATCTTACCCTCCTCATGGCTCAAGGCACGACAACGGGAAGAAATGTTGCTTTTCTTATTTGTTCTTGAGTTATAGGGATCACACACTATTAAGAGGGGGTCAAAGGGTTGTAGATGATTTACTCAAGTCACAAGGATCATACCATGCCTATTATCCATAAAGTCCACACCCAAAAGATCACAAAAGAAACCTAAGTCAAAGCAGTCAGTTGTGCCATTGACAGTCAATCGGACTGTTCAAACCAATTATGGCTGGACAATATAGGACGAGCTCTCTGGTTAATGTTAATTGCACTCATTGGACTAATTTAGCCTTGATTTTCTAAAATTTCCCATTTCTAGGTTTACTGTACATGGCTGACTGTTCTAGATGTGGTTCTTCTGTTATCTAGTTCAACGCATGTTTGGGACTGCATTTGTGTGCTTTTCTTGATATTTTGAATGTCAATTGATCCTCTAGTCTCCTCTCTAATACATGATCTGATATAGGTTCTTGTTATATTACTTGCACATGGTTCTACACTATTATTTCTTCTTGTTAGCATGACCCATTCCTATATCAAATGGTTAAGCGACCTTGGATCTTTTCATACTGATGATTGGGTCCCATATGGCTATACTTCTTGGTCCACTTCGTTGTAGTATTGTTGCAGTGTGGTGCATGATTGGATACTTGCATATAGCAATAGTTTCAACAGTATAGCATGTTATAATTCCAGTAATATAACATGTACTAGCTCTTCTTAGCTTGATGATTCTATTTTGAATTATTTAATTATACATGGTCCTGGTTTGTTAATCAACCATATTAACATATCTATCTTTACTGGTCATAGCCTCTATATCATTCATACACAATAGATATTATATAGGCACATAACTAGTGTCATTACTTAATAAGATGATTACTATAAATTCTCTTTTAATGTGTCTGATTTGTGGGCTATGTGGCTTATCATGAATTATGTAGTTTATAGCAAAAAAATATGTTGCATCTCCTGTGCAGGTTATTTATGCACGTACGTGATGGCCCCGTAATTGTTCTTTCTATCCCGGCTAGAGCATACATCCAAAGAGGTTTTCTCCCATCATGGATAACGATGTAACCTCTGGATATGATCTACCCCATTTTGGGATGGACTTATTATTATAGTTGCAAAACAATATTTTTTTTCTCTTTTGTTGTGTTGGCCATGTTGGTCATGTGCATCGTGCTATGCAGAGGCTGGGCATTTGCTCATTGCAATTGTATCACTTTGATATACTGACTGAATGAAATGTCCTTTATCAAAAAAATGTGGTGGTGGTGAGTGGTGATGGTCAAGTTAGCTTTGCTCCTTATCTAGGCATAAACTCAACACTACATCTAATTCACTCGATCTGAGTTTATTATTTTGGGTTGCTGGAATATATGGATGAAAAGGAATGACAAAAAACTTAGAAACTCAGCTAACAACATAGATAAGATATCAACTCAAAGAGAGCCTCGTGATTGTGGAATTCATAGCCAAGCAGTCCGTGACTGCTCAGTCGAGCAACTGGATTAACAGCACACTTGTTTAATCAGTGGCTTATTCATCAATCATCATCCTTCATAGAGTCTCGCTCGGGAGGATGGCGTTTCGGTGCTAGGGAGATGTAAAATTAAAATAAATAAACAAAATTAAATTTTTTGTTATTCTTTTTGCATTAAAGATGAATAGGTTTTCTAAGGGATTGCGAAAATTTCTTGGTGATTGGGTATCGAAGGAACTCTGGAAAAAAACAGTGTTTTAAGAAAGGTCAAAAATTTCCAATTTTGGAGCAATGATTTTATTTTTTTCTGTCCTAAGCTCCCTGATGTCAAAGTGCATGAAATTTAGCACACCCTTAAAAAACTTGTTCATCTTTGATGTGTAAAATTTCACTTATATTTTTATTTTTTACTATTTATTTTTATTGTTCCTTTGTGAAGCCCTGCATTTGCCAAGAGAAGGCATGGGCTAGTTCTGTTCATATACTAGTTTTGTATTTCTTGTTTCTTTCTCTTTCTTGTAAATATTGTATAGTACTTGATTTTTTATATATACAAAAATTGTTGTAGAATGATTGTTCCATGATTTGCGGCTGAAAAAGGCAAAGGCAAAAGAAAAAAATGTGCCAACGACAATGGTAAAAGAAGATGAAAAAGACAAATAGGTCCCTGTCAATACACATGATGCCAGGGGAGCACCTTTTCGGTGACTACCCGCAAGACGGGTATTCAAATGATCGTCGGGTCGCACACTGTCCACTATTTGTATTTGCATATAACAATGGAGGGGCAAAAGAGGGAAATGCCCTTTCGCTCTTGCGTGTATGTACACCCTATATAGAAAAAAAATATATAAAAAGGTCAAAAAAATCCATAACTTTTTTTTTGAAATAAACTTGACTTTCTTTTTGCACCACTATATAAATTTTCACAAAGGAAAACCCCCGTTGACTTCAGGGCAAAAAAACAAATTCTATTGCTATATACAAGTTACTATTCACACTTTTATTTCAAAATCATTTTCATACTTTTTGATTTTTTTTGTATTACTTTTTTTGGGCATATTGGGTGTATACCCAGGAACCAAACGTCCGTATCGGGGCACCAGATTCATCTTTCTTTCGGGACGGTGATGTCATAAAAGCACCACTTTTTATTTTAGAATAAAAGAAACACCTTCTTTTTAGGGGAAAAAGAAACACCATTTTAGAGTGTGCTTTGCACGCAAATTTGGAGAGTGCACAAGACCTGGTTTGGATTGGAGATTGCGACCCATGGCTGTTGACTCTGCCAACGTAGGCCACCGAAGAAACGAAAGGACAACGACAAGTCACCAACAAATTGGGACGTGGGAGAAGCCAACCGAGCTTTGCCCTCTCCCTGTTTTGTTATCATGCAACCTGAGTCCAAAAGCCATTTCTCATTTGCCTCCAAGGACAAATAATGCATTTAGAAAATACAGTATAATACAGCAATGAACTATGCAAACAGTACTCGTACATGTTTTCTTGGTCATATTTTATTTCTATGTCACTCCAAGTTTCAACGCCCCTTTTGCTATTGTGCTCCGTTTTGCTTGATGTCACTTTGCAACAGATGAACCATTGCTGGTGATAGACAATTCGTGACCGTGTTCCTACCGGTCAGAAAAGAAACATCGGGCAATAATTTACTACCCACAGGCTCAAGTCGATGATTGAGAATTCCAAGCAAGACAGACAAGGAGGGAAGATAGGTAGGTGCCACGAAGCGCGCTACGTGGGACGACAAAGCAATTTGCCTACACACACCTTCTTGTCGCACCAAGATAGTTCAAACACATGGGATCCTTTTCTCTAATAAATTAATGTTTCCCCTTTTTCTTCCTTTTTTTTTGAACTGTTTCCCCTTTTTCTTCCCCTTACATCTTTTGTGCTCGCTGATTTTTTCAACTGCAAAAAAGATTATATATTTGTCTTTTTCGGGTAATACATATTTGTTGCTCATGGAACTTTTGCCTCTTTATTGTAACCCTATTCATTCGCAAAGAAAAGAAGAAGATTATAATATAACCCTATGACACGACCATCATAGGCCGTATTTTGCTCGTGAAACTATATTTGAAACGGTGACTGATGCTCTCGAGCATCATAGGCCGTATTTTGCTCGTGAAACTATATTTGAAAACAGCGACTGATGCTCTCGAGCATCATAGGCCGTATTTTGCTCGTTAAACTATGTTTGAAACGGTGACTGATGCTCTCGAACATCATATGCCGTATTTCCAAAAATCAGCCCTATGACACGAGCTACGTAGCAAGACCTGTCCAATGTCGATGCCTTCATAAGAATCATAGTTTTTATTTTTGCGGGTAGAATAATCATAGGTCCGTGCAATCATCCCCGCTGCAACTAGCAACATGATCTTCTAAAAAAAACACAATATGATTTGTACCTGTAATTGTCCACTTGTGATTGTAACCCTTGAATATTCAAGACACAATCTAGTTCTAGGCGCGCTTCACAATCAACATGTATGAGAAATCAAGAAAGCTTCATAAGGTTTAAGCATAACCCAAGCACCTAGTTGCAAAGCATCGACGAGCCATGAGAATAGCAGCCTCTTGATTCGTTGTACTTTGTAGCTCCTCACCCATGATTGTAATCCTTAAACATGGATGTCTTACATGCGCTTGACAATGAGAGGTTGAGAATGACAAGTTATCACCCGCAAAAAAAAAAAAAACATCGACAAGGCGGGAGGACAACAACCTCAACCTTGTAAGATAGGTGGGCACACATGCAAACAATAGTACATTTTTTTGTGAAAACAAAAGAAAAATAATAATTATATTTTTAAGGTAATGGTGAACACACCTAGAAGTCATGACCGACACATGATGAAAAAGGATAAATGGTCACATTTTTTGCGATAAAAAACTTGAGAAAACTCTTGTGAAGTGGTACGCAGCGCGGGTGGTGTTGGGGATATAACTCCGAGGTATGACCCGCCCAGGAGGGGGCCGGGTTATACCATTGGCGACTTAAGGTGAGAGGGCCCAAGAAGGCTAAAGAAGATATAAAGGTGGCGGTTCATAAAGCAGGCTAATTGGAGGCCCAAAACCCGGAGGAGACTCAAGGCCCAGAGGTGTGAGCCGCCATGTGATAACTTGTTGTATAAGGCAGGTTTAGTTAGAAACCGAGCTGGCCACGTTTGTGTGAGTCGGCCGGGACTCTGTAAACCGCCGGGCATCAACCTGTATATAAAGGGGTGACCCGGCGGCGGGTTGACTCAAGAATCAACAAGTCGAGAACTAGGTCAAGCATATTTGCTCCCTTGTAATCGAAACCCAAGCAATACAACTAAAAGCAGGACGTAGGCTTTTACCTCGTTGAGAGGGGCCGAACCTGGGTAAATTCCTTGTGTCCTTTGTTCCGTTCAACCCCTTCAAGCTAACTTAGTTGCGATGGCTCCACACCTAAGTCCTTTTGCTGGGACATCTGCCGTGACAAATCCACGACAGTTGGCGCCCATCGTGGGGCTCTCGCACAGTGGTTTCGAGTTCTTGAAGGACAACTTCTCAGGGATCAAGGGATATGCCGTGGGCCAGATGACCAAGAGTCGCCGCGGCAAGATCTAAATCGACGACGCTGGATGGGGTCCGGAGGCCGATTCAATCGAATACGGGTACTGGGTCCCCTTCGGTGGAATCCACGTTTTCATTGGCAAAATTGGCGAGTCTGAGCCCGAGCCGGACGACTGCACCAACACCATTGAGACAGCTCGGCGTGCGAGACCCGCTAAGGTCCAACCCGCCCGGAAGCATGTTTTCGTCAGCTTTGTCCATGGAGCAGCTCTTGAGGAAGGATATATGTCCGGTGGAGAGACGGCCATCTATTCAGATGATGAGTCCTCAACTGGTGAAACCGAGTCGATTTATCAATTGCAAGATGGCGGGCTTGGGGGCTGTTCCGATGGCGGCAGTATTCCGGACCCCTATGAACCGCCGAGCAGGGCAGCTATATTCATGGCCGAGATGCAGCAGATGGTGAACTCATCAACCGTTGCGGCGATGACCTCCGATTCAACGACTGTTGCAACGGCTGGGGCGAGCGGCTCTGCGCGTCCGCAGCTCAAGTTTTATCCGAGCTCTTGGATGCTTTGGCAACGTTATTAGCAGCAGAGGTGACCCCGGCGACTCAGGCACAGCAGAATGTGGAAGTTGCAAAGCTAAGGGATGAAGTAGCTCGGGCTAAAGAGGAACTTAACGCTGAGAACGTCAGGATGGCTGCAGAACGGACCGCCCTAGAAGTTGAGACACAGAGAGTAAGGGCCGAGGCTTTTCGCTTAAGTCTGGATCAGAACGCGTCAAACGCTGTGATGCGGAGGAGGCACCAGAGCCGTTTACCACCGCAATTCGAGGGGAGGAATCTTTTTATCACACCCGGAGCAGGGCCAAGTAACCCGCCCGGTGAGACCCGGGCTGCTGAAGCACCGGCAACCGGGGCGGCGGCTCAGCCTCGTATAGCAGATCCGCCTCGTGTGAACTTGACCCCTCCTCAGCAAGTGCAGACACCCCCGGGTCATTACTCCAAACCACTGGATAATATGATTGCTGCAGCCTCACGGCTGGCGGCCCTCCCAATTGAAGGTGAGTCGCCAGTTGCGATAGAGGCCCGGAACACCGTGGAACTTCTTAAGACGGCGGTGACCCAGCAGGCGGCTTATTCCTACAGCCGAAGCTACAGCCGGCGCATGGAGTCACCGGCGGTTTCCAGCAGTGAGCGGCATCGTAACCCGCCCCATGGGCTTAACCCGCCTCGGGATGATAACAATGCCCAAGTCCTGACGGATCAGGCTAGAGCACGCCAAGAGGCGAAGCTGGCGGCTCAATTAGCTGCTCATCGACAGCTTCAGTTGAACCCCTCTGTATCTGTAGAGGCTGGGATGACCTCTAGGTCAGTTGGTGTGCCCTGTTTGGTGCCGGCTCTGCGCAATGAGTGCTTGCCCAAAGATTTTAAGGGCCCTCGTAAAGTGCCTAATTACACAGCCAATCTCCCACCTGAGGGATGGATTGAGAGTTATGAGCTGGCCATGGAGATGTTAGATGTGAACGATGTTGTATGTGTCAAGTATTTCACTATGATGCTGGATGGACCGGCTCGAACCTGGCTGAAGGGGCTACCGGCTAATTCTATCAGTTCGTGGGCTGAGTTGAAGGCACGTTTTATTCAGAATTTCAAGGACACATGCAAGCAGCCTCTGTCAATTATCGACCTAGATGCTTGTGTTCAGCATGAGGACGAGTCGGCCCACCACTGGGTGCGCCGGGTTTCAGCCATTATTCATTCATCAGATAGCATCAACGCCGGCTCTGCTGTTTTGATTCTGGAAAAGAATTGCCATTTTACCCCTCTTAAACAAAAGTTAGGGTGGCTTAAGCGTCACTGCAATGACATGGGAGAGCTCATGGCGGCTCTCATCAAATATGCCGATTCTGACAGTACTAAGGATCCTAGGTCTGATGAGGAGAGGTCCAATAAGGGGCAGCAGTCAAACACGGCGGGGCAGAATCAAGTCAAGAACGGTAAGCGCAAGCAAGCCGATGGCGGGTCAAACTTTGTGGCAAACACCAACACACAGAATCAGCGTCGAAGGGGAAAGCCGGAGCCTCGGATCGGAGGGCCAAAGTTCGACCTAGAGGCAATGTTGAATCAACCTTGCCCGAAGCATAGTCGTCCTGACAGACCGTCGTCTCACATGTGGAGAGATTGTTTTATCATGAAGCAGTATAAGGATTCCGGTTTTCATCAGGACCACCATAACAATAATGGCCCGCACGGCGGGTCAGGTTCCGGTTCACAGGGGCCTGGCTTTGGAGGTGGCGGCTCAAACTCCGGATTTCAAGGTCAAGGCAATCAGGGCGGCTTTAACCAACAGCCCAGTCAAGGCAATCAGCAACAGCAGTCAGGGTATCAGAGTAATCCAAAGCAACTGAATAGCGGCCAATATCATGTTTTTACCACGAGCCTGTGCAAACGAGATCAGAAGGTTCACAAGCGAGCGGTTAGCGCGGTGAAGGAAATATGCCCTAGAGGCAATAATAAAGTTGTTATTTATATTTCCTTATATCATGATAAATGTTTATTATTCATGCTAGAATTGTATTAACCGGAAACTTGATACATGTGTGAATACATAGACAAAACATTGTGTCCCTAGTATGCCTCTACTAGACTAGCTCGTTGATCAAAGATGGTTATGGTTTCCTAACCATGGACATGAGTTGTCATTTGATAACGGGATCACATCATTAGGAGAATGATGTGATGGACAAGACCCATCTGTTAGCTTAGCATAAATGATCGTTCAGTTTTATTGCTATTGCTTTCTTCATGTCAAATACATATTCCTCCGACTATGAGATTATGCAACTCCCGGATACCGGAGGAATGCCTTGTGTGCTATCAAACGTCACAACGTAACTAGGTGATTATAAATATGCTCTACAGGTATCTCCGAATGTGTTTGTTGGGTTGGCATAGATCGAGATTAGGATTTGTCACTCCGAATATCGGAGAGGTATCTCTGGGCCCTCTCGGTAATGCACATCATAAGAAGCCTTGCAAGCAAAGTGACTAATGAGTTAGTTGCAGGATGATGTATTACGGAACGAGTAAAGAGACTTGCCAGTAACGAGATTGAACTAGGTATGAAGATACCGACGATCGAATCTCGGGCAAGTAACATACCGATGGACAAAGGGAATAACGTATCTTGTCATAATGGTTCGACCGATAAAGATCTTCGTAGAATATGTGGGAGCCAATATGAGCATCCAGGTTCCGCTATTGGTTATTGACCGGAGAGGTGTCTCGGTCATGTCTACATAGTTCTCGAACCCGTAGGGTCCGCACGCTTAACGTTCGATGACGATATTGTATTATATGAGTTATGTGATTTGGTGACCGAATGTTGTTCGGAGTCTCAGATGAGATCACGGACATGACGAGGAGTCTCGGAATGGTCGAGAGGTAAAGATTTATATATGGGAAGTCATATTTTGGGTTCCGGAAAAAAAGTGCAGTTTTTTCGGTATTGTACCGGGAAGCTTCCAGAAGGTTCCGGAGGATTCCGGAGGGGTCCAGAAGTCCACAAGTGGGTCCACCACATCCCAAGGGCTGGCATGGGCTAAGGGGAGGCGCCCTGGCCTTATTGGGCTAGGCGCACTAAGTTCTCAAAAGCCCATGTGGCTAGGGAAGGCAAAAAGGGAAGGAGTCCTAGTAGGAATAGGATTGGACTTGGAGTCCAAGTCCACGTGTTTACTATTCATGGTTACTGTTCACATGGTGCTTAGGCGAAGCCCTGCGCGGATCACATCACCATCACCATCACCACGCCGTCGTGCTGACGGAACTCATCTACTACCTCGACACCTTGCTGGATCAAGAAGGCGAGGGACGTCACCGAACTGAACGTGTGCAGAACTCGGAGGTGCCGTACGTTCGGTACTCGATCGGTGGAGCGCAAAGAAAGTTCGACTACATCAACCGCGTTGTGAAACGCTTCCACTTACGGTCTACGAGGGTACGTAGACACACTCTCTCCCTCATTGCTATGCATCTCCTAGATAGATCTTGCGTGAGCGTAGGAAATTTTTTAAATTGCATACTACGTTCCCCAACAGTGGTATCAGAGCCAGGTCTATGCGTAGATAATATGCACGAGTAGAACACAAAGAGTTATGGGCAATAATAGTCATACTGCTTATCACCAACGTCTTACTTTGATTCGGAGGTATTGTTGGATGAAGCGGCCCGGACCGACATTACATGACCGCGTTCATGAGACTGGTTCTACCGACATGCTTTGCACAAAGGTGGCTGGCGGGTGTCTGTTTCTCCAAGTTTAGTTGAATCGAGTTTGACTACGGCCGGTCCTTGTTGAAGGTTAAAACAACACACTTGACGAAAAATCGTTGTGGTTTTGATGCGTAGGTAAGAACGGTTCTTGCTAGAAGCCTGTAGCAGCCACGTAAAACTTGCAACAACAAAGTAGAGGACGTCTAACTTGTTTTTGCAGGGCATGCTATGATGTGATATGGTCAAGGCATGATGTGATATACGTTATTGTATGAGATGATCATGTTTTGTAAAAGTTATCGGCAACTGGCAGGAGCCTTATGGTTGTCGCTTTATTGTATGAAATGCAATCGCCATGTAATTGCTTTACTTTATCACTATGGGGTAGCGATAGTCGTAGAAGCAATAGTTGGCGAACGACAACGATGCTACGATGGAGATCAAGGTGTCAAGCCGGTGACGATGGAGATCATGACGGTGCTTTGGAGATGGAGATCAAAGGCACAAGATGATGATGGCCATATCATGTCACATATTTTTTGATTGCATGTGATGTTTATCTTTTATGCATCTTATTTTGCTTAGTACGACAGTAGCATTATAAGATGATCCCTCACTAAATTTCAAGGTATAAGTGTTCTCCCTGAGTATGCACCATTGCGACAGTTCTTCGTGATGAGACACCACGTGATGATCGGGTGTGATAGGCTCTACATTCAAATACAACGGGTGCAAGACAGTTTTGCACATGCGGAATACTCGGGTTAAACTTGACGAGCCTAGCATATGCAGATATGGCCTCGGAACACTGAGACCGAAAGGTCGAACGTGAATCATATAGTAGATATGATCAACATAGAGATGTTCACCATTGAAAACTACTCCATCTCACGTGATGATCGGACATGGTTTAGTTGATATGGATCACGTGATCATTTAGATGACTAGAGGGATGTCTTTCTAAGTGGGAGTTCTTAAGTAATATGATTAATTGAACTTTAATTTATCATGAGCTTAGTCCTGGTAGTATTTGCAAATTATGTTGTAGATCGATAGCTCGCGTATAGCTCCCATGTTTTAATTTTAATGCGTTCCTAGAGAAAACTAAGTTGAAAGTTGATAGTAGCAATGATGCGGACTGGTTCCGTGATCTGAGGACTATCCTCATTGTTGCACAGAAGAATAATGTCCTTGATGCACCGCTAGGTGACAGACCTATTGCAGGTGTAGATGCAAACGTTATGAACGTTTAGCAAGCTCGATATGATGACTACTTGATAGTTTAGTGCGCCATGATTTACGGCTTAGAAATGGGACTTCAAAAAACGTTTTGAACGCCACGGAGCATATGAGATGTTCCAAGAGCTGAAATCGGTATTTCAGAC
Organism: Thinopyrum elongatum; assembly: GCA_011799875.1. Taxonomy (NCBI): domain Eukaryota; kingdom Viridiplantae; phylum Streptophyta; class Magnoliopsida; order Poales; family Poaceae; genus Thinopyrum; species Thinopyrum elongatum. The sequence goes on along the minus strand of CM022300.1, from coordinate 568,322,945 downwards.
TCATGCCCGTGTCGAGAGGTATGAGACCTCTAACAAATACTTTGCCTACAAGATGGAGGAGAATAGCTCAACCAGTGAGCATATGCTCAGAATGTCTGGGTACTATAATCGCTTGAATCAAGTGGGAGTTAATCTTCCAGATAAAATAGTGATTGACAGAGTTCTCTAGTCACTATCACCAAGTTACTAGAACTTCGTGATGAACTATAATATGCAAGGGATGACGAAAACGATTCCCAAGCTCTTCGCGATGCTGAAATCGGTGAAGGTAGAAATCAAGAAATAGCATCAAGTGTTGATGGTTGACAAGACCACTAGTATCAAGAAAAAGGGCGAGGGAAAGAAAGGGAACTTCAAGAAGAATGGCAAACAGGTTGTCGCTCCCATGAAGAAGCCCAAAGATGGACCTAAGCCTGACACTGAGTGCTTCTACTGCAAAGGAAATGGTCACTGGAAGCGGAATTGCCCCAAATACTTGGTGGATAAGAAGGATGGCAAAGTGAACAAAGGTATATTTGATATACACATTATTGATGTGTATTTTACTAGTGTTTATAGTAGTCCCTGGGTATTTGATACTGGTTCAGTTGCTAACATTAGTAACTCAAAACAGGAATTGCAAAATGAACAGAGACTAGTTAATAACAAGGTGACGATGTGTGTTGGAAGTGATTCCAAGGTTGATAAGATCACCATCGCACACTACATCTACCATCGGGATTAGTTTTAGACCTGAATAATTGTTATTTGGTGCCAGCGTTGAGCATGAACATTATATCTGGATCTTGTTTGATGCGAGACGGTTATTTATTTAAATCAGAGAATAATGGTTGTTCTATTTATATGAGTAATATCTTTTATGGTCATGCACCCTTGAGAAGTGGTCTATTTTTGTTGAATCTTGACTGTAGTGATACACATATTCATAATATTGAAGCCAAAAGATGCAAAGTTAATAATGATAGTGCAACTTATTTGTGGCACTGCCGTTTAGGTCATATTGGTGTAAAGCGCATGAAGAAACTCCATGCTGATGGGCTTTTGGAATCACTTGATTATGAATCACTTGATACTTGCGAACCATGCCTCATGGGCAAGATGACTAAAACTCCGTTCTCCGGAACAATGGAGTGAGCAACTGACTTATTGGAAATAATACATACTGATGTATGCGGTCCGATGAATGTTGAGGCTCGCGGCGGGTATCGTTATTTTCTGACCGTCACAGATGATTTGAGCAGATATGGGTATATCTACTTAATGAAACATAAGTCTGGAACATTTGAAAAGTTCAAAGAATTCCAGAGTGAAGTGGAAAATCATCGTAACAAGAAAATAAAGTTTCTGCGATCTGATCGTGGAGGTGAATATTTGAGTTACGAGTTTGGTCTTCATTTAAAACAATGTGGAATAGTTTCGCAATTCACGCCACCTGGAACACCACAGCGTAATGGTGTGTCCGAACGTCGTAATCATACTTTATTAGATATGGTGCGATCTATGATGTCTCTTACCGATTTACCACTATCGTTTTGGGATTATGCATTAGAGACAGCTGCATTCACGTTAAATAGGGCACCATCTAAATCCATCGAGACGACACCATATGAACTATGGTTTGGCAAGAAACCTAAGTTGTCGTTTCTTAAATTTTGGGATTGCGATGCTTATGTGAAAAAGCTTCAGCCTGATAAGCTCGAACCCAAATCGGAGAAGTGCGTCTTCATAGGATACCCAAAAGAAACTATTGGGTACACCTTCTATCACAGATCCGAAGGCAAAAATCTTTGTTGCTAAGAATGGATCCTTTCTAGAGAAGGAGTTTCTCTCAAAAGAAGTGAGTGGGAGGAAAGTAGAACTTGATGAGGTAATTGTACCTTCTTTTGAATTGGAAAATAGTTCATCACAGAAATCAGTTCCAGTGATGCCTACACCAATTAGTGAGGAAGCTAATGATGATGATCATGAAACTTCCGATCAAGTTACTACAGAACCTCGTAGGTTAGCCAGAGTACGTTCCGCACCAGATTGGTATGGTAACCCTGTTCTGGAAGTCATGTTACTAGACCATGATGAACCTACGAACTATGAGGAAGCGATGATGAGCCCAGATTCCGCGAAATGGCTTGAGGCCATAAAATCTGAGATGGGATCCATGTATGAGAACAAAGTATGGACTTTGGTTGACTTGCCCGATGATCGGCAAGCCATTGAGAATAAATGGATCTTTAAGAGGAAGACAGACGCTGATAGTAGTGTTTCTATCTACAAAGCTCGAATTGTCACAAAAGGTTTTCGAAAAGTTCAAGGTGTTGACTACGATGAGATTTTCTCACTCGTATCGATGCTTAAGTCTGTCCGAATCATGTTAGCAATTGCCGCATTTTATGAAATCTGGCAAATGGATGTCAAAACTGCATTTCTTTAATGGATTTATTAAAGAAGAAGTTGTATATGATGCAACCAGAAGGTTTTGTCAATCCTAAAGGTGCTAACAAAGTGTGCAAGCTCCAGCGATCCATCTATGGACTGGTGCAAGCATCTCGGAGTTGGAATATACGCTTTGATAAGTTGATTAAAGCATATAGTTTTATACAGACTTGCGGTGAAGCCTGTATTTACAAGAAAGTGAGTGGGAGCACTACAGTCTTTCTGATAAGTATATGTGAATGACATATTGTTGATCGGAAATGATGTAGAATTTTTTTCTGGAAAGCATAAAGGAGTGTTTGAAAGGAGTTTTTCAAAGAAAGACCTCGGTGAAGCTGCTTACAGATTGGGCATCAAGATCTATAGAGATAGATCAAGACGCTTGATATGACTTTCGATGAGTACATGCCTTGATAAGATTTTGAAGGAGTTCAAAATGGATCAGTCAAAGAAAGAGTTCTTGCCTGAGTTGTAAGGTATGAAGTTGAGTAAGACTCAAAACCCGACCACGGCACAAGATATAGAGAGAATGAAAGTCATTCCCTATGCCTCAGCCATAGGTTCTATAAAGTATGCCATGCTGTATAACAAACCTATTGTGTACCTTGCCATGAGTTTGGCAAAGGGGTACGATAGTAATCCAGAAGTGGATCACTGGACAGTGGTCAATGTTATCCTTAGTTACCTAAGAGGACTAAGGAAATATTTCTCGGTTATGGAGGTGATAAAGAGTTCGTCGTAAAGAGTTGCGTAGATGCAAGCTTTAACACTGATCTGGATGACTCTGAGTCACAATCTGGATACATATTGAAAGTGGGAGCAATTAGCTAGAGTAGCTCCATGCAGAGCATTGTAGACATAGAAAATTTGCAAAATACATACGGCTCTGAATGTGGCAGACCCGTTGACTAAACTTCTCTCACAAGCAAAACATGATCACACCTTAGTACTCTTTGGGTGTTAATCACATAGCGATGTGAACTAGATTATTGACTCTAGTAAACCCTTTGGGTGTTAGTCACATGGCGATGTGAACTAATCACATAAGGATGTGAACTACTGGTGTTAAATCACATGACGATGTGAACTAGATTATTAACTCTAGTGCAAGTGGGAGACTGAAGTAAATATGCCCTAGAGGCAGTAATAAAGTTGTTATTTATATTTCCTTATATCATGATAAATGTTTATTATTCATGCTAGAATTATATTAACCGGAAACTTGATACATGTGTGAATACATAGACAAAACATTGTGTCCCTAGTATGCCTCTACTAGACTAGCTCGTTGATCAAAGATGGTTATGGTTTCCTAACCATGGACATGAGTTGTCATTTGATAACGGGATCACATCATTAGGAGAATGATGTGATGGACAAGACCCATCCGTTAGCTTAGCATAAATGATCGTTCAGTTTTATTGCTATTGCTTTCTTCATGTCAAATACATATTCCTCCGACTATGAGATTATGCAACTCCCGGATACCGGAGGAATGCCTTGTGTGCTATCAAATGTCACAACATAACTGGGTGATTATAAAGATGCTCTACAGGTATCTCCGAAGGTGTTTGTTGGGTTGGCATAGATCGAGATTAGGATTTGTCACTTCGAATATCGGAGAGGTATCTCTGGGCCCTCTCGGTAATGCACATCATAAGAAGCCTTGCAAGCAAAGTGACTAATGAGTTAGTTGCAGGATGATGTATTACGGAACGAGTAAAGAGACTTGCCAGTAACGAGATTGAACTAGGTATGAAGATACCGACGATCGAATCTCGGGCAAGTAACATACCGATGGACAAAGGGAATAACGTATCTTGTCATAACGGTTCGACCGATAAAGATCTTTGTAGAATATGTGGGACCAATATGAGCATCCAGGTTCCGCTATTGGTTATTGACCGGAGAGGTGTCTCGGTCATGTCTACATAGTTCTCGAACCCGTAGGGTCCGCACGCTTAACGTTCGATGACGATATTGTATTATATGAGTTATGTGATTTGGTGACCGAATATTGTTCGGAGTCCCGGATGAGATCACGGACATGACGAGGAGTCTCAGAATGGTCGAGAGGTAAAGATTTATATATGGGAAGTCATATTTTGGGTTCCGGAAAAAAAGTGCAGTTTTTTCGGTATTGTACCGGGAAGCTTCCAGAAGGTTCCGAAGGATTCCGGAGGGGTCCGGAAGTCCACAAGTGGGTCCACCACATCCCAAGGGCTGGCATGGGCTAACGGGAGGCGCCCTGGCCTTATTGGGCTAGGCGCACTAAGTCCTCAAAAGCCCATGTGGCTAGGGAAGGCAAAAAGGGAAGGAGTCCTAGTAGGAATAGGATTGGACTTGGAGTCCAAGTCCACGTGTTTACTATTCATGGTTACTGTTCATGTGGCACTATTCCTTCTACTCCAAGCCCCTACACATATATAAATAGAGGGGAGGGGGCGCCCCAAAGTGACACAACATCAATTGTTAGCCGTGTGCGGCGCCCCCCTCCACAGTTTACACCCCCGGTCATATTCTCGCGGTGCTTAGGCGAAGCCCTACGCGGATCACATCACCATCACCATCACCACGCCATCGTGCTGACGGAACTCATCTACTACCTCGACACCTTGCTGGATCAAGAAGGCGAGGGACGTCACCGAACTGAACGTGTGCAGAACTCGGAGGTGCCGTATGTTCGATACTCGATCGGTGGAGCGCGAAGAAAGTTCGACTACATCAACCGCGTTGTGAAACGCTTCCGCTTACGGTCTATGAGGGTACGTAGACACACTCTCTCCATCGTTGCTATGCATCTCCTAGATAGATCTTGCGTGAGCGTAGGAAATTTTTGAAATTGCATACTACGTTCCCCAACACGCGGTTGAGCCGGCGGTTCCGCGATACTTGCGGTGGTCAGAACAGCCAATTGTATGGAGCCGTGAGGATCACCCGCCCCGGGTTGATAATCCGGGTCAGCTGGCTTTGGTGGTAGCCCCTCGGGTTGGGGGTTATAAGTTTACCAAGGTACTTATGGACGGAGGCAGCAGTATTAATATCCTTTACTAAGATACTTTTCGCCGAATGAACTTGACTGACAAAGATCTTAAGCCGTCATCTACAGTCTTTCATGGAGTGGTGCCTGGTAAGTCGGCTTATCCAGCGGGGAAGATAGCCTTGGAAGTGGCTTTTGGCAATGAATATGATTACAGGGCTGAGACATTGACTTTTGAGGTGGTTAAAATCAAAAGCCCCTATCACACTTTATTTGGGCGGCCGGCTTATGCCAAGTTTATGGCGCGGCCGTGTTATGTGTATTTGTAGCTTAAAATGTCGGGTCGCAAGGGTACCATCACGGTACATGGTGATAGGAAGATATCTCTTGAAAGTGAAGAAGGTGATGCTGCTTATGCTGAATCTGCCTGTGCTACAGAGGAACTGAAGTTTTACAAGGATAATGTTGACCCAGCGGATATGACCCCCTTGAAGAAACCCACCACAGAGCATGACCCTTTACTGAAATTTAAGTTGGCAGATGACACCAAACAGGTTGATTTCACCCCTGGTGACTCATCTCAGCAGTTTGTTATCAGTGCTAATATGGATCCGAAATAGAAAAGCGCGCTCATCGAGTTCATCCGTGAGAATCGGGACATCTTTGCATGGAAGCCTTCAGACATGCCGGGTGTACCAAGAGAACTCGCTGAGCACACTCTTAATATTGATCCTAAGTTTAAGCCGGTCAAATAGTTCCTTCGTCGTTTTAACGAGGAAAGGCGCAAGGCTATTGGAGAAGAGGTGGCTCGGCTCTTAGCAGCTGGGTTCATTGTTGAAGTTTTTCATCCTGAGTGGTTGGCTAACCCGGTGCTTGTGCTTAAGAAAAATGGCACTTGGCGCATGTGTGTGGATTACACAGACCTTAACAAAGCTTGCCCGGCTGATCCTTTCGCTCTTCTCCGTATTGATCAGATCATTGATGCTACGGCGGGTTGTGAGCGTTTGAGCTTTTTGGATGCTTATTCTGGTTATCATCAGATCAAGATGGTAGTTAAAGACCAAGAGAAGACGGCTTTCATCACACCTTTTGGAGCTTTCTGCTATGTGTCTATGCCCTTTGGGCTCAAGAGTGCCCAGGCGACTTATCAGCGTTGAGTTCAGAATTGTCTTCATAACCAGATAGGATGCAATGTTCATGCTTATGTGGATGATATTGTTGTGAAATCCAGAAAGAAGGAATCTCTTCTAGATGATTTGAAGGAAACCTTTGATAACCTCCAGGTCTACAAGATGATGCTTAACCTGGCCAAATGCGTTTTTTGTGTTCCTGCAGGCAAGCTCTTGGGTTTCTTGGTTTCGGAGAGAGGCATTGAAGCTAACCAGGAGAAAATCAAGGCCATCACTTCGTTGGCTAAGACGGCATGCATTAATAACGTTAAGCGTCTGGCGGGTCGTATTGCAGCTTTAAGCCGGTTTATAAGCCGCCTGGGAGAGAAGGCTATTCCTTTGTACCAGATGATGAAGAAAACAGATCACTTTGTTTGGAGTGATGCTGCTAACGAGGCGTTTGAAGCACTTAAAAAACAGTTAGCTGAGCCGCCGGTTCTTGCAGCTCCTGTTGAGAAGGAGCCTTTGCTTTTATATGTGGCTGCTAACAGTAGAGCCGTCAGTGTGGCCATTGTTGTAGAAAGGAAGGAAACAGGAAAGGAATACCCGGTTCAGAGGCCGGCTTATTATGTCAGTGAAGTTTTAATTGAGTCCAAGCAAAGGTACCCACATTGGCAGAAGCTAGTCTATGGGGTGTTCATGGCCAGTCGCAAGTTGAAGCATTATTTCCAGGGTCACCCCATTACTGTGGTCAGTTCTGCTCCCTTAGGGGATATTATTCAAAACAGAGAAGCCACCGTCCGGATAGCCAAGTGGGCCATTGAGCTTGGACCTCATGGTTTGAAATATATGCCAAGGACGGCCATCAAGTCTCAAGCTCTCATGGATTTCATCAACGACTGGACAGAGTTGCAGATGCCTGAGGATAAGCCAGATAATACATATTGGACTATTCATTTTGATGGGTCCAGGCAATTGGAAGGCTCGGGGGCTGGAGTTGTTTTGACTTTCCCACGAGGTGACAAATTTTGCTATGTTTTAAGGCTGATGTTTCCTTGTACTAATAATGCAGCTGAGTATGAGGCCCTACTCCATGGTCTTCGGATGGCCAAAGAGATGAACTTAAGCCGGGTCAGGTGTTTTGGCGACTCAGATTTGGTGGCCCAGCAAGTCTCGGGAACTTGGGATTCTAAGGACCCGCTCATGGCGGCTTATCGCCGGGCGGTTGACAGTATTGCTGGTCATTTCAAAGGTTATCAAGTGGAACATGTTGATCGAAGGAAAAATGAGGCGGCCGATGCTTTAAGCCGGCTAGGGTCTCAGCGTAAGCCGGTACCACCGAATGTTTTTCTTGATATACTGAATAGCCCTTCAGTTAAGTTACCAACAGAGGAGGATCTTGCAATTCCTGACCCGGAGGCACAGTTGGTGGCGGCTCTTCATGCTATACCCGATTGGACGGTGTCGTACTTGGCTTATATGACCCGGGGTGAGTTACGTGAGGATGAAACGGAGGCCAGGCAGATAACCCGGCGGTCTAAATCTATGACCATTGTCAATGGCAAGTTACACCGATGCAGTGTCACAGGCGTGTTCCAGAGATGTATTTCTCTTGAGGAGGGCCGTGAGATTCTAAGGGAGATCCATGAAGGTGATAGTGGTCATCACACCTGCTCTAAATCTCTGGTTGCTAAAGCCTTCCAGCACGGTTTTTATCGGTTAACGGCTCACGCTGATGCACAGGATCTGGTTAGCAAGTGTGACGGTTGTCAGAAGTTTTCTAGACGAGCTCACGTGCCGGCTCAAGAATTGAGGATGATCCCGATTACTTGTCCGTTTGCAGTGTGGGGACTGGATATGGTTGGACCTTTCAAGAGGTCCAAGGACAAAAAGACCCACCTCTTGGTGGGGGTTGATAAGTTTACCAAGTGGGTTGAGGCAGAGCCGGTCAGCAAGTGTGATGCGGCAACGGCGGTTCAATTTATTAAGAAGATGATCTTCCATTTTGGTTACCCTCACAGCATCATAACTGATAATGGTACTAATCTATCTAAAGGTGTTATGAAAGAGTTCTGTCAGCGAGAGCATATTCGTCTTGACGTCTCATCAGTTGCTCACCCCCAATCCAATGGTCAAGCTGAAAGGGCCAATCAAGAAATCTTGAGAGGAATCAAACCCCGGCTCATGGTCCCTTTGCAAAGGACACCGGGTTGTTGGGTTGAAGAGTTACCCTCAGTGCTTTGGAGTATCAATACTACCCCCAACAGATCCACGGGTTATACGCCTTTCTTCATGGTCTACGGGGCCAAGGCGGTTCTTCCAAGTGACATTCGTCATGACTCACCTCGCGTGGCGGCTTATGTTGAAGCTAATAATGAGAAGGCACGTCAGAATGCTCTTGACAGCTTGGATGAGGAACGTGACCTGGCGGCGGCTCGTTCGGCAATATATCAGCAAGATCTTCGATGTTATCATAGCCGTTGGGTTAAAACCCGAACCTTTCAAGAAGGTGACTTGGTGCTCCGACTCATCCAAGATCAAACAGATATGCACAAGTTATCCCCACCTTGGGAAGGACCTTTTTTGGTTAGCAAGAATCTAAATAACGGGTCATACTACCTCATTGATATTCGAAAGCACAAGGATTCGCGCACATCAGAGGAAGAGACCCGCCGGCCTTGGAACATTGCTCATCTTCGGCCTTATTACACTTGAGCCATCGGCTCTTGTGTTGTACATACGTTTATCAATGTATATATTATGATCAGTATAATAAAGCCCGCATCCCTGATAATTCAGGGCCTCTGTCGTTTTCACTTCAATGAGTCTGAGACTTTATTATTTGTTCAAAAAGATCATTTGGGAGCTACCTGCTCAACGAGTAGAGCCTTGATTACCCTCTTGGTCGGCTTCCTAGCCATCTTATTGATCACTTGGGGGCTACCTGCTCAACGAGCAGAGCCTTGATTACCCTCTTGATCGGCTTCCTAGCCATCTTATTGATCACTTGGGGGCTACCTGCTCAACAAGCAGAGCTTTGATTACCCTCTTGGTCGGCTTCCTAGCCATCTTATTGATCACTTGGGGGCTACCTGCTCAACGAGCAGAGCCTTGATTACCCTCTTGATCGGCTTCCTAGCCATCTTATTGGTCATTTGGGGGCTTCCTGCTCAATAAGAATGGCCTTGTATACCCTCTTTATCGGCTTTCTAGCCAGGTGGAAACACCAAATTATGGGTTAACCGGCCTGTATGTCGTTGTTACTCCGCCCAGGTAATACTGGAATGACCCGCTGTGTTCTTAAATAGTCAATCTTTTAAATAAGACCCTGAACTCGTTCAAGTTAAACCAGTGGTTTGTCATGTGAGGGCCGGCTTACAGGTGTGCTGGAAACTAACCCAGTGGCTGTGCGGCCCGTGAAAGCACTTGAAGTTTTAGGCTTGGCGGCCTATGAAAGCCTTGTTTTCTGATTTAATATTTTTCTGAAGATTGTTGGGTTCATGTCTTTTTTCCATATGAATATATGGTTTTCACAATTCAGGCCATGTAGCCTTGATTCTATGACTCATATTTGAGCATATTGGGTTAATAACCCGCCCTGATAAGCAGACTTTAAGTCACCAGGATGATTTGCCTTGAATTAATTCAAGTCAGGATTTTTCCTATTTACGGGTTAATACCTCTGATGGATTACAATCATCATAGCATCATTATGATATCAGTCTACAGGACCATTGAAAAACAATATGATATTCCCTACAAAGCTCATTAGTGGCACATAAAGTATTTCAACAGCAGTTTTACGGCTCAACATGCACTATGGCATGACAGATCATTGTTTTAACTAGCCTATTACACGGCTCTCCAAAGCCCGAATGATTAAGAGTTTTTTCAAAAAGAAAACGCCACGCTGCAGTCTAAAAGCTACCCTTTGGATCAGTTGGTCTGGTCTAGGCGAGTTGAAGCCTTTAGGTTATCCTGCACCGGTTCTTCTTCTTCTCCCTCCATCGTCTGGAAGTCAGATGATGTCCAGTCGATGCCAGTTAAAGCTTTGAATTTGGCCTCATCATCTATAAGGTTGGACGGATCAACATCAGGAGTGAAAGTGTGTTTACATATTGGAGGAATGAGCTCTACAATCTTGTAAGCCGGTGCTTTTAGTCTTTCGTTCTCCTTGGTATAAGCTGCCTGATATTTAGACAAATCTGTCTCTTCGGCCAATTTGGGTGCCAGAGGGCGCATTTCTTTTACACATTTGGTAAAGTCGCTGGCATCGAAGGAAGACCCGTCTTCTTTAAAGCTCGGACAGCCAGTTGCCATCTCCTCCGGGTCTAACTCCGCTTGCCATGCTTTCGCCCGGCTTAAGGCAGTAATCGCACCGGCTCGGGCTGAGGAGCGCTTGATTTCTTCAATTCTCTTGGGCATGACAGATAACTTGTCCAGTACTTCCCTAATGAGTGAAGGTGGCTGCTTATTGTGCGAGATGGCTGCTATGGTTTGCTGCGTGCCTGTATACAGCTGTTCCACCAGAGTGTAAACCGCCTTCAGCTTCACCAACATATCTTGGCCAAGGTTAGCACTCCTGGGGCTTGTTGAATAAGTGCACAAATGAGTCGCCGGGCGGATTAAGGTTAAAAAGTGGAAGTGGGCAAAACATCCTGAGTTGCTTACCGAAGATTGCAGCTGTCATCTGGGATATGCGGTGTTTTAAACCGGTCAATTTTGCATCCGTTTCCTTCAAAGAAGATTCGGCAGTTTCTGCTCTTTGAACCAAGGTGGCCTTCTCCTTATCCCAGGCGGTTCTTTCTGTGGAAAATCCAGTTTTGAGCTTCTCGTTCTCTTCAAGACTAAGCTTGAGCTTGGAATCAGCTTCGCGTGTCTCCGCCTCTTGCCTCTCAAGCCGGGTCTTCAAATCGGCCACCTGGTTTTCAGCCTGGGTTAACGCATCCTACAAGTAAGAGTTAAACAAAATTATATACATAATTGCCAGGACACAATTTATGGACGTCTCAAGCACGTTGCGAGCAAAGCACTTGAGACTTGGGGGCTAATGTGTGCGGAAGTTCTTTTTCCCACTTATATTTCTTTTGAACCGGCTCATCTTTATCAACATAAGCCGGCCCATGAGGGCTATGATCTGGAGTTCTTTCAAAGTAATGAAAATGAACCGGCTCATCTTTATTAAGATAAGCCGTCCCATGAGGGCTATGGTCTAAAGTTCTTTCAATATAAATTAACCGGCTCATCTTTATCAAGATAAGCCGGCCCATGAGGGCTACGACTTTAAAAGATTGAAGAAACATATGGACAAAGTCTTAACCCTACTCAAAGTATTTTTTCCTACGGATAAGACTTGGGGGCTGGATGACTATATATGTAAAGGAAACAAATGTTCATACCTCATATTTTTGGCGCAAGTTCTTGACCAAGTCTGCCTCCAGATCACGACCAGTGTGCAGCTGGCTCAGATAGCCAGAGTATAATTCATTAACGCCCAAGTGTGAGTACTTGGCAACATCAAACCTAGCCTTGTTCTTTTCAATCAGCTCTTCCTTGGTAGAGTGCTTGGCTAGAATGGTGGGGTTCCCAGGTTCAGTATAGCCAGCGCCAGTAATGACAACATCCTCCGCAGCTTGCTGTGAAGGAGTTTCGTCAGCAGGTCTTATGGGACTTGGCGGTTTAACACTGGATGGATCAACATGTATTGGGTCTACTGTGACTTCATGAGTCTCTGGTGGCAGGTCATCAGCAGCAACCTCAGAGTTGTGATGAGAAGCCTCAGATATGTTTTGGATTTCCGGTTCACTAATTTTGGGGTCTTCGGCCGGTTTATTAACCTTCAGCTTTTTGCTGGGCTTGGCTATGCCACTGAAAATAAGACGTATGAAGAGGTTAATATGTCAGTTGGTAAAGTGTTAAAGCAAAGAAATTAATGTTCTCACTCGTGAGCGACTTTGAAGAGGGGAATCTGAGTCCCAATTGAGTCACCGGAGGAGGAGTGAGAGGTTCCCTGATAATTTGAGTCGGAAGGGTTAAGCGGTTGACGAATAAGACCCGCCTTTGGAAAAGATAAGGTTGAATTCTATGGCACCTCATTTTGGTGTTTTCGAGGAACCGGTGTGTTGGGTAAGCCGGAGGAAAGATTTCCACCACCGCTGTTCCGGGTTGTGCGTCGAGCTTCATGCTGTTGTTTCTTCAAATTAAATTTGGATCCAAGTAAGCTAAAGGGTGAGAAAATCTTACTTTCCGGCTCACTTGTCGAACTTTCTGTCTTGGCAAAGGCTCTGAGTCGGAGGAAAGGATAGTTACCTCTTCACCGTCTGCATGGCTGGCCTCCGCGTCATCCTGATAGTAATCAGCGTCAATAAGATGTACAAAAAAGGAGCCAAGGGAATCAAGTTCTACCTCCGAATCATCGTCCTTCAGTGTAAATAGCTCCGTTGTGTCTGTTTTCTTCTTAGCAGGCCTCTTGGGAGCCTTGCTCTTTACCCTGGTCTTTTTGGCCGGCTTGTCCTGAAGTTTCTTATTCCAGAAAGGATCATCGGCCTGAGAAAAGTAAGTAATAGTAAGAAGGTAATATATAATAAGGAAATATAAGATAACAATGAGCTTGAAATACTTACAGCCGGAGCCGGGTTAAGGGTGCAAAAGGGGTTCAGCCCCGTCTTGCTGCAGTTGTCTAAGCTTTCATTGAGCAGCATTTTGGTCATCTCATTGATCTCTTTATCATTCAGACGTATTTGGCAGTGATGCTGTGGGTCTTTGGTGTCGCCAGTATGTTCGCACATTAAGCCGGGGCGGCGGCTCAAAGGCATGATCCTCCAGGCAACCCAGCATCGGACCAAATCGATGCCAGTCAAGCCGTTGGCCATTAAGGCCCTTATTTTACTAAAAGTGGATGCATATTTGGCCCGTTCAGCGGCACTGATCCGGTCCGGAAGTGGATGTCTTGGGTTAAGCCGGCGGTCACGGAAAACCGGCAGAGGGTTCTCACCCGCCGAAGAGGTGTCTTGGCAGTAGAACCAAGTCTGGTTCCAATCTTTGGGGTGACTGGTGATACGTCTCCAACGTATCTATAATTTTTTATTGTTCCATGCTACTATATTATCTATCTTGGATGTTTTATATGCATTTATATGCTATTTTATATGATTTTTGGGACTAACCTATTAATCTAGAGCCCAGTGCCAGTTTCTGTTTTTTCCTTGTTTTTGAGTTTCGCAGAAAAGGAATATCAAATGGAGTCCAAATGAGCTGAAAATTTGCGGTGATTTTTTATGGACCAGAAGAAGCCCCCGAAGCAAAAGAGTTGGGCCAGAAGAGCTACGAGGCCTCCACAAGGGTGGAGGGCGCACCCTACCCCCCTGGGGGCGCCCTCCGGTCTTGTGGGCTCCTCGTGGATCCCCCTGACTTGTTCTCGACGCCAAAAATTCCTATAAATATAGAAACCCCCGAAAAGAAACCTAGATCGGGAGTTCCGCCGCCTCTGTAGCCACCAAAAACCAATCGGGACCCTGTTCCGGCACCCTGCCGGAGGGGGAAATCATCACCGGTGGCCATCTTCATCATCCCGGTGCTCTCCATGACGAGGAGGGGGTAGTTCACCCTCAGGGCTAAGGGTATGTACCAGTAGCTATGTGTTTGATCTCTCTCTCGTGTTCTTGATTTGGCACGATCTTGATGTACCGCGAGCTTTGCTATTATAGTTGGATCTTATGATGTTTCTCCCCCTCTACCTTCTTGTAATGAATTGAGTTTTCCCTTTGAAGTTATCTTATCGGATTGAGTCTTTAAGGATTTGAGAACACTTGATGTATGTCTTGCATGTGTTTATCTGTGGTGACAATGGGATATTCACGTGATCCACTTGATGTATGTTTTGGTGATCAACTTGCGGGTTCTGTGACCTTGTGAACTTATGCATAGGGGTTGGCACACGTTTTTGTCTTGACTCTCCGGTAGAAACTTTGGGGCACTCTTTGAAGTTCTTTGTGTTGGTTTGAATAGATGAATCTGAGATTGTGTGATGCATATCGTATAATCAAACCCGCAGATACTTGTGGTGACATTGGAGTATCTAGGTGACATTAGGGTTTTGGTTGATGTGTGTCTTAAGGTGTTATTTTAGTATGATCTCTAGGGCTGTTTGTGACACTTATAGGAATAGCCCAATAGATCGATCAGAAAGAATAACTTTGAGGTGGTTTCGTACCCTACAATAATCTCTTCATTTATTTTCCGCTATTAGTGAATTTGGAGTGACTCTTTGTTCCACGTTGAGGGATTGTTATATGATCCAATTATGTTATCATTGTTGAGAGAACTTGCGCTAGTGAAAGTATGAACCCTAGGCCTTATTTTCAAGCATTGCAATACCGTTTTTGCTCACTTTTGTTACTAGTTACCTTGCTGTTTTTATATTTTCAGATTACAAAAACCTATATCTACCATCCATATTACACTTGTATCACCATCTCTTCACCGAATTAGTGCACCTATACAATTTACCATTGTATTGGGTGTGTTGGGGACACAAGAGACTCTTTGTTATTTGGTTGCAGGGTTGTTTGAGAGAGACCATCTTCATCCTACGCCTCCCACGGATTGATAAACCTTAGGTCATTCACTTGAGGGAAATCTGCTACTGTCCTACAAAACTCTGCGCGTGGAGGCCCAACACGAGTCTACAAGAAGAAGGTTGCGTAGTAGACATCAACTGGGAAGCGTGGCCGCGGGGAATACAGCATCCTTTCGTCTTTGGATAGAAATCCCGCCCAGCTCGAGACTGGGTCCATCGGTCATTTCTGTTTGCCGGTTCAAATAGTAAAACTCTCTGAAAAGGTCAACAGTGGGTTCCTCCTGAAGGTACACTTCGCAAAAGACTTGGAAATTGCAAATGTTGGAGACTAAATTGGGTCCGATGTCTTGTGGATGAAGCTGATAAAAATGCAGAACATCGCGGAAGAACTTTGAGCCGGGTGGAGAGAAACCCCGGATCATATGGTCAGCAAAAACCACGACTTCACCGTCCTTTGGATCAGGTCTTGTTTCTGTCCCTGGGACCTGCCAGTGGATGACTTCTTTGGCTGATAAAACACCCACTTGAACATATTCGTTCAGAGTTTGTTCCGTAATAGTGGAAGCGACCCAATCACATGAGGTGGTTGTCTTAGTCATTTTTGACCTAAAAGGGGGAATCATGGCGGGTCAAATTTGAGATAATGAGCTGCTCGATGGTTACAGGAAGGTAAAAATACTATGCAAGGTTTGGTTCATATACGAACAGATTATTTTGAGAAAGGAAATAGTATGGACAAATCAACAAAAGCACAGTTGGGTGATATTAACATCAGATGGACACAGTTGATTTGAGTATTTCAGGAATAAGTCGGCTGATGTTTGGCGGGTTATAAAGTAATATTTTTGAGCCGCCCACATAGTGGTGTTTGTGCTGGATTTGTGGATCTGGGTTTGAGGAAATTTTCATTAAGTGTTGGACAAACAGGTTCGACAAGTGGTGGATTATATCTACGGATCTACTACAGTTCAGAAAAGGGGAATAATTGCTAAACCTAAATATGACAGTGGAAGAGTACATGAACTGGGCTTGAAATCTCAGGAAGATAGGATGCATCTATGATTGGAAACGGATGATAAAACAGCTACCGCGCAACTTCTCTACTGTTTTTCCGATCGACAGGAGCCTTAGCGAAGAGGACTACGACGAACGCCGATGAACGCTGATGAACAGAGGAAACCCTAATGCAGATGGGAACTTGAGAGAGGGGAATACATGGCGATGCAGATGATCAGCGGAGGAGCGCCGCCATTTCTAGATACAATCAGGTTGATGCAGCGGCCTGCGTCGGAGTTGTTGAAGAAGGTCGATGGAGGCGGCGGAGCTCTAGAAGCATCGAGCGTCGCGAGGAAGAAGAAGAGGCAAAGGTAGGGGTAAAAAGTGAAAGAGGGGGTCCCTGTCCCTATTTATAAGGAAATGACGAGATGGCAATCACGGAAATCGAGGAGGTGAAAATGATTACGTGGCTATATGGACGCCTTGATTTCGGGAAGCTTATTAAGGATAAAGATCCGATGAAGATATCCTGGGTCTTGTGCGGAATTAATGTGCGGGACGTCATGGCGGGTTATAACGATCCTGTTTACACAATGGCGGGTTATGGCGGACGGTATGAGAAGTTCATACTGGAGCATATTTACTGAAGTTCGAATGAAGATTGATGTAAACAAGTTCAAATCAATCTGGGGCTTAATGTTGGGGATATAACTCCGAGGTATGACCCACCCAGGAGGGGGCCGGGTTATACCATTGGTGACTTAAGGTGAGAGGGCCCAAGAAGGCTAAAGAAGATATAAAGGTGGCGGTTCATAAAGCAGGCTTATTGGAGGCCCAAGACCCGGAAGAGACTCAAGGCCCAGGGGTGTGAGCCGCCATGTGATAACTTGTTGTATAAGGCAGGTTTAGTTAGAAACTGAGCTGGCCACGTTTGTGTGAGCCGGCCGGGACTCTGTAAACCGCCGGGCATCAACCTGTATATAAAGGGGTGACCCGGCGGCGGGTTGACTCAAGAATCAACAAGTCGAGAACTAGGTAAAGCATATTTGCTCCCTTGTAATCGAAACCCAAGCAATACAACTAAAAGCAGGACGTAGGCTTTTACCTCGTTGAGAGGGGCCGAACCTGGGTAAATTCCCTGTGTCCTTTGTCCCGTTCAACCCCTTCAAGCTAACCTAGTTGCGATGGCTCCACACCTAAGTCCTTTTGCTAGGACATCTGCCGTGACAAATCCACGACAGGTGGCCTTAGCGATATACTACCAGCTCAATCAAACCCGAGACAGGCACATGATTCCCCATTCATTTCTTTCCCGGAAAAAGCCCCGCCCTCGCCGAACGCGCCGCTGCCATGCGGGCCCTCTCCATCGGTCCCGATACTCCCGACCCATTTGTTATCATTTGCCCTGGCTCCAAGAAAGAAAGAAAACATCCCGCTGACCACCGTGGCGGCGCCCTCCCTCCTCAATCCAAATCCCCCATCCCGTCTCGCCTCGGCAGCGACCCCACCTAACCCTACCGTGCCTACCAACCACGCCCCCCCCCCCCCAAAAAAATTTCACAGTGGCCTATATAACCCACGCCCATCCACCCCCCTCAGACCATCCTCTTCCCCACTTCCGAGGTAGATCAACCCTGTACTTTGATACCTTCATAATATAAACAAGAGCACAACGTAGAGTTTTACCTCCATCAAGAGGGCCCGAACCTGGGTAAATCCGCTGTGTATTCTTCTCATGTTACCCATCCATACGATCTAATAGTTCGCCCCCCCCCCCCACCGACACCTGGCTCTTGGGAAACATTGCATGGAAAGCAAAAAAAATTCTACGCACACGCAAGAACTATCCATGGAGTTGCATAGCTACGAGAGAGGAGAGCATCTTCATACCCTTGAAGATCGCAAAGCGGAAGCGTTTATCAACGCGGTTGATGTAGTCGTACACCTTCATGATCCGTCCCGATCAAGTACCGAACGTACGACACCTCCATGTTCAGCTCGATGACGTCCTCGCCTTCTTGATCCAGCAAGACGGGCGAAGTAGTAGATGAGTTCCGGCAGCACGACGGTGTGGTGACGGTGTTGGCGAAGAACAATCTCCACAGGGCTTCGCTAAGCACAATGGAAACTATGACGGGGGATAAACTAGAGGGGACAGGGTTGCCGGCACACGGCTTGGTGATTCTTGATGTGTCTTGGGTGCTAGCCCTGCCCCTCTATTTATATGTTGAGCCATGGGGTCGAAACTTGGAGTAAAAGCCTCCTCAAAGTCGGTTTTACCCGAAAGGCAAGAGTCCTTCTCGGACTCCAGGACCAGACGCTAGGGTTCCCGGCGTCTGGACCCAGACGCTAGGGACCCTGGCGTCTGGCCCCTGGACTCCGCAAAACTTCCTTTTGCGCTTTCCAAAAACCTCATGGGCTTTACCCCTTGGCCCAAATAAAGTGTTCTCGTACCCAAACATTTCGGGAAACATCTGAAACCCCTTCCGGAGATCAAACACTATTATCCCACATATTAATCTTTACCTCCGGACAAAACCGGAGCTCCTCGTCATGTCCGTGATCTCATCCGAAAGTCCGAACAACATCCGGTCACCCACATATATACATAACTCATATAATACTATATCGTCAACGAACGTTAAACGTGTGGACGCTACGGGTTCGAGAACTATGTAGACATGACCGAGACGCCTCTCCGGTCAATAACCAATAGCGGAACCTGGATGCCCATATTGGCTCCTACATATTCTACGAAGATCTTTATCGGTCGAACCTTATGACAACATACGTAATTCCCTTTGTCCATTGGTATGTTACTTGCCCGAGATTCGATCATCGGTATCTCTATACCTAGTTCAATCTCGTTACTGGCAAGTCTCTTTACTCGTTCCGTAATACATCATATCGTAACTAACTCCTTAGTCATTTGCTTGCAAGCTTATGATGTGTATTACCGAGAGGGCCTAGAGATATGTCGGGGATATCGTGCGACATATGCGAGGGGGTGGCTTATCATGGATGGGGACAAGAGTACGTCGCCGGGCTCGAGAAGCGGGAGTGAGCGAGACCGCATACGCCTGCGAATCTTACCCAGGTTCGGGGCTCTCCTCGGAGATAACACCCCTAGTCCTGCTCTGCGGGGTCTCCGCATGATGACTATGATCGACAAGACAGCTACAAGCTTGCTCCTTGAGCTGTTTCGGCTAGAGGAGGAAGAAGGGCAAGGCTAGCTCTACTCCTTGCTCTACGTCTGTGTGTGTATGGCATGGGTGCTGAACCGACCAAAAAACCTCCTTTGCATGGGTGAGCCTGGGGGGTTTATATAGGCCTACCCCCCAGGGGTACAATGGTAATCCGGTCGGGTGTAGGACCCGGCCGTCAACGTCTCTGGCTGCCGGCTTCTCCGCCGACCGCTGGGGCACGCCGCCTGGTGGGCCATGTTGACTGCTTTATGCTGTAGCCTCGCCCTCGATGACGAAGGCTTGATCGAGGGGAACATGGTTACAGTCCCGCCGCCTGACGGGTACTCGATGTAGCCATACCCCGTCTCATCTGGTTAATGGTGCACAGACTTCAAGGGGGAGGAGGGCCGCCTGCTAGGAGCTGGTCCTCCCTTGTTGCCGCCTGCTGGAGGTTTGCCGCCTTCTGGTGGCTCACAGACAAGTAGGGCCCGCCGCCTGCGGGCCGTACCGACCGCTCGTCGTGGGAGCATGGCTCCCTCTGGCGCTAATGATGTCACAGACTGTGCGGCAATAGCGCCGCGCTGGGCGGGGGGTGTCCGCCCAATGCACGGCTCTGTGGCCACATCCCATCCTGGATTCGGGGGTGGCAGGCTGCACTGCAGCCATGCCTTGTCTTGTCGTGGTGATGTGGTGCTGACTTCGAGGGGACGAGGGGCCATCTGCCAGGAGTCGGCCCCCTCGCGGCCGCCTTCCATGGCCCTGCCGCCTTATAGCAGCCGGCCTCTTGGACCAGCCGGCCCAAGAAGGCGGTCGTGCTCCCGGACGGTGTGAGGGGCGCAGCTAGCCCCGATGCCTTGAAATACCATGGGGGACTAATGAGGCTACCCGTGGTCATTTACTCCGACAGTAGTCCCCGAAGCAGGTGAGGCACCGCGGCTGAAAAAACAAGGATCCTCAGCAGCTTCCTACTCTGAGTGGTCCGGTAGTTGGGCTTCGTCCGTCTTCTGGAGAGGCCGGTTGCCAGGAGCCGGCCAAGGCCAGGCCGGCCGCCCTGCGAATTCGAATCATCGTGCGGAGGCCGGGTAGAGCGCCAGCTGGACGATAGGCTTGCCGCCCGTTGCTCGCTCGCCACGCGGCGCCAGGAGGCAAAGCCGGCCTGCCAGCCCACGTGCATGATGAGACATCGCCGCAGGCCTGGGTCCGCCACTACAGGGCCTCGGCGCGCGTGCGGATACGCTGCAGCCGAGGCAGACGGTTGCGCTTTCCAGGCGCGGTAAATGCACGCCGTTATGGCGCGGTAACTGCGGGGTCGTGGGGGGAGTGGGCGCAATTAATCTCGCCCCCCCCCCCCCCCGAGCCATGCCCCCTCGGCTTCATTGCCAGAGGTCTATAAGTAGGGGGAGGAGGGGGGCGGCAGAACGCACACGCGCCCTCCTCTCCCTTCTCTTTGCTTTTCTCCTTCGTCTTCTTCTTGCCGTTACCGCGGCCTTTCCTCTCGTCGGAGTGCTGCTGCAGCCCGCCGTTGCCGGACCTCCTCGCGCCGCAGCCACCCCGCGCCGCCACCGAGCACGGAGCCCATGGCGCAAAGCGGCCGTGCGGGCGCCTGGGACGGCTCCAATGTCCATGATGGGCATTTGGAGTTCCTCCGCCAGTCGCGGCGGCTTCCCCATGCATCGACCTTCAAGGTGTGTGTCCCCCCCCCCGAAAGGGAGATATCGCCGGTGCTGGAAGGCGGCGAGCGCGTCGTCTTCCGATCGCATTTCCTCCGCGGCTTCGGCCTTCCGACGAGCGGATTCCTTCGCTCTTTCTTGGATTTCTACGGAGTGCAGCCCCACCACCTCACTCCGAATACGGTGGTGCTGCTCTCCGCCTTCGTCTCCCTGTGCGAGGGCTACCTCGGCACGCTCCCCACACTCGAGCTGTGGGGAGAACTCTTCTACCTCAAGCTTGGCACCGCCGCCAAGAACGAGGCGGCCTAGTGCGGAGCCTGCGTCGCGGTGCAGCACACGGGATCCGGGGTCCGCTTCCCAGCTCTTGCCCTGCTGCAGTCGGCCAAACTGTGCAGAAGTCGTATTTCTACATCGAGAATATCCACTCGACGCGGGACTACGTCAACCTGCCGGCCTACGCAGCCGGCCCGCCTATTGGGCCTCGCACCAACTGGAAGTTCCGGCCGAAGAACCTGTCGGCCGCGTGCTCCACCGCGCTCCTTCGGCTCCAGGAGATGACGGCGTCGGAGGGCCTCAAGGCCTCGGATCTGCTGGCCGCGTTCGTGAAGCGCCGAGTGCTACGCCTCCAAGCCCGGCCTCACTTGATCAGCGTCATGAGTGGGTGCTGGGACCCGTGCCGGCTGTCCACCAAGGTGATGCCGGACGTGGAGGTGGTCTGCATGGTGAACTTCTTCTCCGACTGCAAGCTGTCGGAGACGGAGTGGCAGTTCGGCAAGCCGCCATATAGCCGGGTCAACCCGCCGCCTCCGATACGTCTCCTTATTATTATATTTTTTTTCCTTTGTTTGTCCGGGTTCTTTCTTTTCGCCTGACCAGTCGGCCTTGACGCAGCGCTTCCCGGGCCAGACGGCCACTGACACACCGGCCCCAGGTCACCAGTACATGGCGGACCGGTCGGTGAGCGACGTGGACGACCCTGACTTGGGGGCGGCCGCGCAAGAGGAGGACAATGCCACCGGAGGTGGCGACGAGGGAGCAGGCGGCTCCTTAGGAGGCGGCCTTGGGGATTGGCCGGATGACGACGAGGAGAACGAAGAGCCGCGCCGTGCCCATGGCGCCGACAGGGCGGGCGCCAGTTCCTCGGCCGCGCCGACTGCAGCAGTCGGCGCGCCGAAGCGCCGGGCTGACGCCGGGTTGTTCGGTAGCCGGCCCAAGAAGGCCAAGACCTCGACCGCCACGACCAAGCGGCAAGAGGCTGCCGCGAAGGCGGCCCTCTTCCAGAAAGCCCCAAAGCGGCTCCCATTGGTGTTCACGTAAGTGCCCTGTCCTTTCTTGCATCTTGCCTTGCGCTTGCTTTTCTTCTATCTTTGCGATCTTTTTATTCTCTTCCTCCCTTGGCGCGCAGCGCCCCACTTTCCTTGTCGCGAGCCCCGTCCGGTTCGGTGATCGGGGCGGCAGACGACGTCGCGGGCCCCTGCCGCATGGATCCGCTCGCCGCCCTCCAGGAGGCGACGGAGAAGAACGCGCGGGAGGCACGAGAGGAGCGGGAAGCCGTAGCCCGGGAGAAGGAGGAGGCCAACGCGGCGGCCAAGGCCCAAGCCGACGTCGCGGCCAAGGAGCAAGCAGACGCGGCCGCCAAGGTGCAGGCGGAGGAGGCGTCCCCAGCCGGGCTCCGGAGTCCACCGGTCCGCAATCTGCGGAGCCTGTGGTGCTGGAGGTCCAGGCTCTGACTGGAGGGGCCGGCGATGACCAGCCGATCCAAGAGGGGGGAGGGGACCCTGTTATCCCGGAGTCGGAGGTGCCCCCGTGCACGTCGGCTGCCGACGACCAGGGCGGTCGTCCCGACGCGTCGCTGGTGCTGCCAGCCAGCGGTGAGTTGGTGGTGGGTCCGACTCCGGCAACCCGTATCCTGGTGCGTCGGCGAGCGAGGAGGGCGGCCTCAGCGCCACGGCCGTTGGAGGTCGGGGCCGCTAGCTCGTCGGCCCCCGACGCCGAGGCTACCAGCGCCGCCCCACCGGGTTGGACGTCTGGGGGTGGTACGGGTGTTTTGAACGTGGCCTCGCAGGAAGTCCTGGCCCGGTTCAACGCCCTAGGCGCCGCTCTCCAGCAGTACACGCAGGAGTTCCTGGCGACGCGGGCGGCCGTCCGGGTACGTTTCTTGTTTTCGTTTCTTTGTAATCTTCCGTGGGGGCGCGCCAGCGCACCCACTGGGTGTAGCCCCCGAGTTCCGGACCGGCTGCTGAGCAGGCGGCTCGGAACTTCAGGTCGAGCTCCGAGTACTGACTCGTTACCTTCTTTTGTTGTCTCTGTTGCAGGATTACCACAACATCCGCGTGGCCGCCTATAACTCTCAGCTCCAGGAGCTGACCAAGCAGACCGCCGATCTGACGGAGAGCCGAAGTAAGTACTTGGTCTTCTTCCTTGCGGGGGTGCGTCAGCGCACCCGCTGGGTGTAGTCCCCGAGATTCGGGCCGACTGCTGAGCAGTCGGGCCGGATCTCCCGGCAACTACTTTTCATTGGTGTTGATGGTTTTCTTTTTCTTCGTTTTGGCAGAGGCCACCGCAGATCTGCGGCAGCGCCTGGGCAAGGCCGAGTCCGCGCTCCACACCAAGGAGCAGGAGTGCAGCCAGGCGGCCCAGGAATGCGACCGCCTGGCCAAGGAGCTGGCGGAGCGGCACAAGGCGGAGCTCCGGAAGTTGAAGGAGGAGGAAGACTCCCTCAAGGCCGAGTTCGAGACTCAACGCTCGAACTAGACCGAGAAGGAGAGAATCCTGACCGACGGCTACGGTGAGATTGAGGACATGATCGATGGTAAGTTACTTCTTCTTTTGAGCAACCGCCGACTGCTGTAGGACTCGGCTTCTGGCTTCTAATCTTTGATCTTCTTCTTGTGCAGAATACTTTCCCGGTCACTCCGTCGCCATCAGCCAGGCCATCGAGGTTCGTCGCGACATGTGGAGGAAGACGGGCGCGGACATTGCGCCCAACGTGCCCCGGAATCTCGGCGAGCAGCTTCTGGCCGTCAAGACGCGCTTGCAGCCAGCTCACAGGATGCTTCGCCGCCTGCAGCACACCGGAGCTTAGGTGTTGGCCGCCTTTTGGCCCGACGCTCAAATTCCATGCACCCCCAGTCGGACTGCCGACTGGCTGGAGGTAGCGGTCGGCCGCTTCGAGGCTTGGAAGGGCGCCGCGGCTCGGGCGGGTGCGCGAACGGCCTTGGAGTTCACCAAGGCGTGGTATCCTGGGCTGGACCTGGCCCAGTTGACCACCTTCCGGCAGGAAGCCGGACCGGAGCTGGCGGCGGTGGGCCCTGCGCTTACTCAACGCGCGGTGGCGATCGCCGAGTATGCCGACACCACCGTTTTCATCCTCGAGCTGGACGAGGAAGGCGCTGAGGTGCCGCCCAGCTGGTTCGGGCTGAACCCGGGGGATGTGGGGGACTCGGCGGAAGAGATCGCCTCCAGCGGCGAGGGCGAGGATGAAGAGGACGAGGACGGCGAAGACGACGCACCGGACGACGGAGCGGACAGCCGGCCTCAGCCCGACCAAGCCTCAACCAACGAGTCGCGTGCTACCGCACCGACTGCTACCGGGGGCGATCAGGCCGAGACCCTTCAGTCGGCCGCTCCACCATCCGGCGCCGCTGCCTCTGCCAATCCGTCGGGCCTGTCTGCTGCTTCCCTGGCCTAGATGGCCACGTCATCTTATCTTTTCCTGTTCTTGTAATCTTTTGAACAAGTATGTTAAATTCGCGCAATTCCACCCGCTGGGGGCGTATTCAAACTTTGTTGAATGCTGGCTAAGAGCTTTTGCTATGTAAATTAACTTTATTCGCACAAGCTGTGCTCTGCCGGGTTCTGACTTTGTCTTGCTTTTCTGTTCTTTTCTTTTTCTCTGGCTTTTTCCTTTGCCGCCTTTCTTTGGCTACCGCCCTATTAGCCGGACAGCCGCTCTGTGGTCTGTGGCTGGGTCCGGTATTTGGCCGTTTAGGAAGACAAGTACTTTGGCCGTTTAGAACATAGCAAGTCAAGTGAGAAGCCGGCCGGCCGGCTGCTCAGCAGCCGGATGGAGGGGCGAGGAGCCGGCTTGGCCTATGTTGATGCTTTTTCCTTAGTCATTTTTCGTGTGGACACCGTTTCCTGCCTTTAGCTCTTGCCAGCCGGACAGTCGCTCTGCGAGCTGTTGCTTAAGGCAAGAGAGGGCTTAGATGTCGGCACACTACTTGTCCGACTGCAGGCGGCACCAACATAGGGCAAGGCGGCGAGCCCCCGGGCCGACTGGTCGGACCCAGTGCCGGGCAGAGGAATAAAATAACACATTCTCAGGCATAGACTTATCACACAGATAAAAAGGGGAGCCCCGAGTGCTCCTCGAGGGACCCTATGCCTTTGCTCTTAATACAAAAGGTAGTGTGGTACATACTGCATTAACTGTAAAATCTTCGGAGGAGGTTTGCGTTCCATGGGCACTCTATTTCCTTGCCGGAATCGTCCCTTTTGAGTGCCCTGGGCTTCTGCGCGTCGATGAGGTAGTAGGAGTCATTGCCCAAGGCTTTGCTGATGATGAAGGGTCCTTCCCAAGGGGCCGAGAGCTTGTGCTGGCCGGCTGTTCGCTGGATCAGCCAAAGCACAAGGTCCCCCTCTTGGAATGATCGTGGCTTGACCTTCCGGCTGTGGTAGCAGCGCAGGCCTTGCTGGTAGATAGCGGACCGGCTGAGTGCTAGCAGCCGGCCCTCTTCCAGCAGGTCGACGCCGTCTTCTCGCGCCTCCTTTGCCTCCGCCTCCGTGTACATGGTGACGCGAGGCAAGTCAAACTCGATGTCAGTTGGGATGACGACCTCGGCCCCGTACACGAGGAAGAAGGGGGTGAAGCCGGTCGATTTGTTCGGCGTGGTCCGGAGACTCCAGAGGACGGCCGGTAGCTCCTCGATCCAGCAGCCCGCTGAGCGCTCCAGCGGCTCGACCAGTCGGGGCTTGATGCCGGATAGGATGAGGCCGTTTGCTCGCTCGACTTGGCCGTTTGACTGCGGATGGGCGACGGACGCTAAGTCCAGTCGGATGCCCTGCGTCGCGCAGAAACGGGCCAAGGCGCCTTTGGCAAAGTTTGTGCCATTGTCGGTGATGATGCTGTGCGGTATGCCGTACCGGACGGTGATATCTGTGATGAAGGTCACCGCAGTCGGACCATTCAGCTTCTTAATTGGCTTTGCTTCAATCCACTTGGTGAATTTATCCACGGCGACCAGCAGATGAGTCATGCCGCCGCGTGCTGTTTTGAACGGGCCCACCATGTCCAGCCCCCAGACGGCAAATGGCCAAGTGAGGGGGATGGTCTTGAGTGCAGAAGCCGGCAGATCTTGCAGCCGAATTTTTGGCACCCTTTGCACTTCTTGACCAAGTCCTTGGCGTCGTCCAAAGCAGTCGGCCAGAAGAATCCATGGCGGAAAGCTTTGGCGACGAGGGATCTGGAGGCCGCGTGGTGGCCGCATTCGCCTTGATGGATGTCTCTGAGGATTGCCTTGCCTTTTTCTGGCTCAACGCAGCGCTGGAAAACGCCAGTCACGCTGCATCTGACAAGCTCTCTGTTCACTATCGTGTATGCTGCTGCCTGGCGTTGCACTTGCCGGGCCAAGGTCTCGTCGGTTGGTAGCTCTCCGTTTACCAGGAAGTTGAGGATGGGCTGCGCCCATGATGGTGCTTCGACCACTGTCACTACGGCCACTGGGACCAGGGCGGTTGGGTTGGGAGGAGGCGGGTTGGAGTCGGCCACCGCTTGTTGTGTCGTTGAAGTCCCCGGGCCGACTACCGCAGTCCCCGGGCCGGGTTCTGAAGTTCCTGGGCCGGGTGCTGTGACGCCCCCGGCTCAATCATGCACTAATCATACACGCAAATGCACATGATCAAACCTAAGGACTCAGGGGAAGATATCACAACACAACTCTAGAACATAAATAAAGTCATACAAGCTTTATATTACAAGCCAGGGGCCTCGAGGGCTTGAATACAAAAGCTCGCATACAAGCGTCAGCGGAAGCATCAGATATCTGAGTACAGATATGAAACAAAAACAGATAAGCCTCTAGAAAGGCGGGGCAAAACAAAAGCTACGATCGAAAGGCGCAGGCCTCCTGTCTGGGACCCTCTGATCCTACTCCTGGTCGTTGGCCAACTCGTAGTAGAAACCACCCTCGGGGTAGTAGTAGTAGCGATCGTCGGCGTGGGCAGCTGTAACCGGGGCTCCGTCATCTGGTTGCATCAAAAGGATATGGGGAAAAAAGAAAGCAAAGCAACCGTGAGTACTCATCCGAAGTACTCAGCAAGCAAGGACCTACACTACATATGCAACATTATCAAAGAGAGGCTGTATTTGTGGACTGGGCTGCAGAAATGCCAGAATAGAGGGAAGGCCTAGTCCTATCGAAGACTAGCATCTTCAGCGGTCTTGCAGCATTAGAAGAGTGTAGATTAGTACAATATAAAGTAGTAATATCATTAAGTCTCAACCTCACCCAGAGATCCTTTCTCGACTCCCTGCGAGAAAGCAATCCCAGAGCCATACAGTTATCAACCTTGTCCTGAGATCCCTTCTCGACTCCCTGCGAGAAGCAATCCCAGAGCCATAGTATCCAATTCTAGTTGTATCGATCGGGATACAACTCCAAGTGTCCGTTACCGAGGATCCGGCTATGCATAGATTAGTTCTTCCCTGCAGGGGTGCACCAACTTACCCACCACGCTCGCTTAACTCCGGCCGGACACACTTTCTGGGTCCTGCCCAGCCTTGGCCAAACGACACACCGCAACCCTACCTAGAGCTCAGCAGAGAGTTCCCCGTCGGTCTACATCCTAAGCGCTCAGAGGTCTTGGGCCATCGCCCTGTGCACTCCGAGTTGTTGCGTGCAGGGGGAAGCCAGGCACCAGGGGGGCGCCGGTCTGTCCCGGCTGCAATGCTGAACTGGACGTCTGACAGAGCTTTCGGCTGATGTATATGATGCAGAGTGCCCATAACTTTTCCCACGTGATGGTTAGTGCTATCGGGCCAGAGGCCCACTCGAATCAAATATCCAAATCGTTAGTACCTTGGGGGTGCGGTAACGAGCAGGGACTCACGAAAGATGTGACTCCATCGCCCCGTCTCGAGGACTTGCGGCAAGGGCCAAGAATGCCCGGCCACGCCTCGTATTCTCACTCGGGCACCATCCAGGCAATCCGTCTTCACATCGCACGCGGGTACCCCTCAGGGTCGACCCGCCTTTCCAAGTAACAATAGTATAGTCCAAGTATCCGTGTGTCCATAACATCAGGGGAATCCGAGGTATCACCCTTGTTGGATTCCTACTTGATATATCTGTCAAGGTGAACTCGGAGGAATCACCCTCGCTGGGTTCGCACTTGAGGTGTTGTACGACGGCGTCGTTATCGGCGGTGAAGGAGGAATCACCCTCGATGACCACGACCGAATAGCTACTCTACAGAGTAAACATCAGAAGTGCTACAAGAGGTTTCACCCTCGGCACTCGATAATAACACTGCAGTGTCGTTAGAACTAAGGGAGGGGTGATGTGCGGTGCCGGGGCCTGGTCTTCAATCCCGTTGATCGGGTCTTCTGATAATACAGCGGGGCAGTCGGGATAAGTGGGGTCACTGATAGGTTTCTACCCAGCCTATACTAAGCAGTTTAGGATAAGCAGGTAAGGTATCACTAGCAGGTTACAATAAACAGGCTATGCATCAGAATAGGTAAAGCAGCGGCAGCAGCATTTCTAATGCAAGCATGAGAGGGAAAGAATAGGCGATATCGGTATGCTCAAAGGGGGGGTGCTTTCCTGGTTGCTCGGCGGCAAAGGCAGAGTCGTCAGTAATGTAGCCAATCACCGGAGCTGCGTCGGTCTCGGGGTCTATCAGAATAGAAGAGGGGGAGGAAACAGTATAAATACATAGCAAACAAGAGTAACACAATGCAGGCTACGCTAACGTGCAGTGCAGGGTTGCCTAAAGACATGTCTAAGTCATTTAGTTATTTTTGGAATTTGTTTGGATTTATTTTATAAAAGCCAGGCACTATTCATTTATCGAAAACAGGCAAAAAGTTCCATGTTCATCTAGCTGGGGGCATCTGACAGGAATACGGAGGGCGTATTCAGCTTCGTATCAAAATTCTGAGCAACTTTCATATACAAAGTTTTTCCATCGGAGTTACGGATTATTTTCTATGATTTTTCAAAGTTTTATTGATTTTCTGGAATTTATTTATTTAATTTAAATCAACATTATCCAGAACAGTAAACGATGATGTCAGCATGACAAAAAGATGACGTCAGCAGTGAACTCTGGCTGGCCAGAGTCAAACCTGACAGGTGGGTCCAGTGGGACCCACATGTTAGTGAGACAGAAGTTAATTATGTTTAATTTAAACAATTTCCAGATTAATTAGGTGTGGGCCTCATTAGTCAGTGACAGATTAGCATTTTAATTAACTAATTAACTTAATTAGCATTTTAATTAGTATTTCTATTTATTTTAAAATGTTTTAACAGCGGGGCCCACATGTCAGCGGGCGGGGCCGCGCTGACCAGGTCAACTGGGCCCTGTGGGACCCAGTTGCAGCGACACAGGGGCGGGGCCCACGGCTGCCACGTCGGCGCCAGCTGGGCGCCGGCCACCGGAGTACGCTGGCGAGGCCGCACGACGGCGACAACTCCGGTGAGTCCGGATTTCGTCTACGGGGCATGGTTTGGCGCGCGGTTTGCTGCGTTGGAATGGCCGCTCCACACCGCGTGCAATGGCGCCCACGGCCAGAGCTAGGGAGGCCGGGATGGACGGCGGCGACGACGGCGGCAGCGATGGTTTCGGGTGCGCTACGGGAAGAGGGCTACGGTGCGCCAACGGGCAAGGCGGAGAGGCAGTCGAGGCCAGCGTGATGTGGCGAGCAAGACGGGCAGCAGCACGAGCCCCAAAGGTTGCCGGAACATCGCCGGCGATGAGCTACGTGGCGGTGAGCTCGGGCGAGAAGGGGGCGGCGCCTACGGCTACGAAGAGAGAGCGGGGAGAGGAGGGATCGACGCGGCAGCTCACAATGGCCCTGTAGGTGTGCGGGAGTGAGCTCGGGGAAGCGCGACGGCGGCGAATCGAGGCGATGATCGACGGCGGCCGTAGGAGGGAGAAGGGCTCGGGGAAGCCGCTCCGGTCGTTCAGAGCTCCCACCAGTCGAGGCCGAGGCGTAGTCGAGGCCGGGGAGGACGGTGGACAGCACGATGGGTGAACGGGGTACGGGGGCTGCGTGTTTTATGGCGGCGGATCCATGGCCGCGTTCTGCCGCGGTGGGGAGACGAGGGAGAGAGGGAGAGAATGGTGAAGGGGGAACCAGGGGGTCAGCGGGGATGCACTTATCCGCGCGGCGCAGGCGAGGCCGCTGTCGACCGCAAGAAGGGGGGCCAGGGAGCCGGGCGCGCGTGCGCGCTAGCTGTTCGACAGCGAGGCGCGGTGAGCAGTGGTGAGAGGTGGGAGGAGGAGCTAGGCGGGCTGGGCCGCACTGTGTCACTTAGGCCCAGGCACCGTGGCCTTTTTCTTTTTCTTTCTTTTCTGTTTCTGTTTTTCTGTTTTGTTTTGTCTTTTGTCTTTTGTTTTTATTTCAAACCACTTTTGTAAAATATGAGACTAGCCCAAATAAATATGGTGCATTATAAGCCACTGCAATATAATGGTTTTGAGGCCAAAGGTTTTCATTTGGGATTTTATTTAATTAAAAAGGTATTAAATAGTGTTGTTTTACTGCTGTTCCTTGTTGTTAGAGCAATTTAATTAATTTGATTAGTGTTGCTATTAATTTTGTAAATGCCTTAGGAATATTTGCAACATGATGGACATTTTAGTTCCTGGATTTGAACAACTTTTATTTTTACTTAGGTTTGAATTTCCATTAAAATTTGAATTTGAAAAGAGATAGGATCCAAATGATGTTTAAGCACTGTTGATCATGATGACATGGCATTATTAAAAGGGGAATTACTGTGGCTAACCACTGGGGGTGTTACAGGTGCGACTGCAGCAGGCCCCGAGCCGCCTGCCGAAGTCCCCCGGCCGGCTGCTGTAGCCCCCGAGTCGGATCCGACTGCTCCGGGAGCAGCCGGCGTGAAGATGGACTCTGATTCCGGTGAAGGCTTGATAGACGGCTTGCAGAGGCATTGGAGGGAGACGCCGGCTGGTATCGCTTGGCGGGTGGAGCCAATCCGTGCCAGGGCATCAGCTTGCTCGTTGTCGGCTAGTGGCACGTGAAGGAACTCGCACCCGTCAAAGTATCCACTGATCTGCTGGACGAGGAAGCGGTAGCTCGCCATGTTTGCATCCTTGGCGTCCCAGTCGCCAGACGACTGCTGGACTACCAAGTCCGAGTCACCGTAGCATAGAATCTGGCGGATGCCAATCTCTTTGGCCAGTCGGAGCCCGTGGACGAGTGCCTCGTACTCAGCCACGTTGTTGGAGGCGGCAAAGTGAATCTGCAACGTGTACTTGAGCTTGTCGCCTTTGGGAGAGGTGAGGACGATGCCGGCTCCCAGACCGGTGCGCATCTTTGAGCCATCAAAGTTCATCCGCCAATGGGTAGAATCCGGCGCCGGCGGCAGGTACTGGGTCTCGGCCCAGTCGACGAGGAAGTCGGCCAGGGATTGGGACTTGATGGCGGTGCGGGGCTGGTAGAGGATGGTGTGGGGAGCTAGCTCGATGGCCCACTTGGCCACCCGGCCCAATGCATCTCTGTTGCCCATGATCTCGGCGAGTGGGGCAGTGCAGACGACCGTGATGGAGTGCTCTTGAAAGTACTGCTTGAGCTTCTTGGCGGCAAAGCACACTCCATAGCACATCTTCTGGTAGTGGGGGTAATTCTGCTTGGAGGCCGACAGCACTTCACTCAAGTAGTAGACGGGCCTTTGGACCGGCTGTGCCTTGCCGTCCTCCGGCTCGTCCGCCTGGGCCGACAGCACTTCACTCAGGTAGTAGGCGGTCCAGCTCGTCCGCTGCCGCCTGGGCGGCGCATAAGTTCTCCATTGGCGTGGCGTAGACTGGGCGGTCGGCCCCTAGCATGCTGGCGATAGCCGCGCCGCGCTGCCGAACCGTGCCCGCGCGGCTGGGCTCGCTAGCAGTCGGCGTGCCACAGACGGCGCGATCGATCTCGCGCTGGTAGGCCTCGATGAGGCGTCTCATGGCCGCCAACTTGTTGGCGCTGTCGAGGAGTGCGACGCGGCACGCTTCCAGCGTTTCGCCGTTCGCACTGGGCGCTACGGGCATGGACAGATCCCGCATTGCTGTCTACAACGGGTCCCGGTCGGCCTCGTCGGAGGCTCCATCGTGGATGATGACCAGCACCTCGACGATGGTGCTGGTGCCGGCGCAACCGTCGGCAGCAGGGAGCGGGTCGTCGAAGATCACTACGTCACCGGGGAAGGCATCAGAAGGCGCGGCGTCGGCGTCGATGACCATGTCGATGGGCTGACGTGAAGCTTGCCGAGGCGGTCGACAAGGCAGCTCCCGGAGCTGGCTGCGCCCGCGTTGGGTGCGGGCTCGTCGGAGAGGCGGATCCCGCCGATGAGGTCAGCGAGGCAGCTCGCGGCGCAGGTGGCCTCCACGCCGTGCAGCGTGCCGGGCTGGCTGCGCTCGCCAGGAAGGAAGAGGGTTCCCGTCCAGAACGTGTTTCCGGACGACGGTGCACCTTGCCCCACGGTGGGCGCCAAATGTCGAGGATATCGTGCGACATATGCCAGGGGGTGGCTTATCATGTATGGGGACAAGAGTATGTTGCCGGGCTCTAGAAGCGGGAGTGAGCGAGACCGCATACGCCTTCGAATCTTACCCAGGTTCGGGGCTCTCCTCGAAGATAACACCCCTAGTCCTGCTCTGCGGGGTCTCCGCATGATGACTATGATCGACAAGGCAGCTACAAGCTTGCTCCTTGAGCTGTTTCGGCTAGAGGAGGAAGAAGGGCAAGGCTAGCTCTACTCCTTGCTCTACGTGTGTGTGTATGGCGTGGGTGCTGAACCGACCAAAAAACCTCCTTTGCATGGGTGAGCCTGGGGGGTTTATATAGGCCTACCCCCCAGGGGTACAATGGTAATCCGGCCGGGTGTAGGACCCGGCCGTCAGCGTCTCTGGCTGCCGGCTTCTCCATCGACCGCTGGGGCCCGCCACCTGGTGGGCCATGTTGACTGCTTTATGTTGTAGCCTCGCCCTCGATGACGAAGGCTTGATCGAGCGGAACATGGTTACAGTCCCGCCGCCTGACGGGTACTCGCTGTAGCCATACCCCGTCTCATCTGGTTAATGGTGCACAGACTTCAAGGGGGAGGAGGGCCGCCTGCTAGGAGCCGGTCCTCCCTTGTTGCCGCCTTCTGGTGGCTCGCAGACAGGTAGGGCCCGCCGCCTGCAGCCGTACCAACCGCTCGTCGTGGGAGCATGGCTCCCTCTGGCGCTAATGATGTCATAGACTGTGCGGCAATAGCGCCGCGCTGGGCGGGGGGTGTCCGCCCAGTGCACAACTCTGTGGCCACGTCCCATCCTGGATTCGGGGGTGGCAGGCTGCACTACAGCCATGCCTTGTCTTGTCGTGGTGATGTGGTGCTGACTTCGAGGGGACGAGGGGCCGTCTGCCAGGAGTCGGCCCCCTCTCGGCCGCCTTCCATGGCCCTGCCGCCTTATAGCAGCCGGCCTCTTGGACCAGCCGGCCCAAGAAGGCGGTCGTGCTCCCGGACGGTGTGAGGGGCACAGCTAGCCCCGATGCCTTGAAATACCATGGGGGACTGATGAGGCTACCCGTGGTCATTTACTCCGACAAGATACCACTCCGATACTCGGAGTGACAAATCCTAATCTCGATCTATGCCAACTCAACAAACACCTTTGGAGATACCTGTAGAGCATCTTTATGATCACCCAGTTACGTTGTGATGTTTGATAGCACACAAGGTATTCCTCCGGTATCCGGGAGTTGCATAATCTCATAGTCGAAGGAATATGTATTTGACATGAAGAAAGCAATAGCAATAAGCTGAACGATCAATATGCTAAGCTAACGGATGGGTCTTGTCCATCACATCATTCTCCTAATGATGTGATCCCATCATCAAATGACAACACATGTCCATGGTTAGGAAACCTTAACCATCTTTGATCAACGAGCTAGTATAGTAGAGGCTTACTAGGGACACGGTATTTGTTTATGTATTCACACATGTATTTAAGTTTCCGATCAATACAATTCTAGCATGAATAATAAACCTTTATCATGAATAAGGAAATATAAAATAACAACTTTATTATTGCCTCTAGGGCATATTTCCTTCAGTCTCCCACTTGCACTAGAGTCAATAATCTAGATTACATTGTAATGAACCTAACACCCATGGAGTCTTAGTGTTGATCATGTTTTGCTCGTGGAAGAGGCTTAATCAACGGGTCTGCTACATTCATATCCGTATGTATTTTGCAAACTTCTATGTCTCCATCCTTGACATATTCACGAATAGAGTTGAAGCGTCTCTTGATGTGTTTGGTTCTCTTGTGAAACCTAGATTCCTTCGCCAAGGCAATTGCTCCAGTTTTGTCACAAAAGATTTTCATTGGACTCGATGCACTAGGTATTACACCCAGATCAGATATGAACTCCTTCATCCAGACTCCTTCATTTGCTGCTTCCGAAGCAGCTATGTACTCCGCTTCACACGTAGATCCCGCCATGACGCTTTGCTTGGAACTGCACCAACTGACAGCTCCACCATTCAATATAAATATGTATCCGGTTTGTGACTTAGAGTCATCTGGATCAGTGTCAAAGCTAGCATCGACGTAACCATTTACGATGAGCTCTTTGTCACCTCCAAAAACGAGAAACATATCCTTGGTCCTTTTCAGGTACTTCAGGATGTTCTTGACCGCTGTCCAGTGATCCACTCCTGGATTACTTTGGTACCTCCCTGCTAAACTTATGGCAAGGCACACATCAGGTCTGGTACACAACATAGCATACATGATAGAACCTATGGCTGAGGCATAGGGAATGACTTTCATTTTCTCTCTATCTTCTGCAGTGGTCAGGCTTTGAGTCTGACTCAACTTCACACCTTGTAACACAGGCAAGAACCCTTTCTTTGACTGATCCATTTTGAACTTCTTCAAAACTTTATCAAGGTATGTGCTTTGTGAAAGTCCTATTAATAGTCTTGATCTATCTCTATAGATCTTGATGCCCAATATATAAGCAGCTTCACCGAGGTCTTTCAATGAAAAATTCTTATTCAAGTATCCTTTTATGCTATCCAGAAATTCTATATCATTTCCAATCAACAATATGTCATCTACATATAATATTAGAAATGCTACAGAGCTCCCACTCACTTTCTTGTAAATACAGGCTTCACCGTAAGTCTGTATAAAACCATATGCTTTGATCACCTCATCAAAGCGTATATTCCAACTCCAAGATGCTTGCACCAGTCCATAGATGGATCGCTGGAGCTTGCACACTTTGTTAGCACCTTTAGGGTCGACAAAACCTTATAGTTGCATCATATACAACTCTTCTTTAAGAAATCCATTAAGGAATGCAGTTTTGACGTCCATTTGCCAGATTTTATAATCATAAAATGCGGCAATTGCTAACATGATTCAGACAGACTTAAGCATCACTACGGGTGAGAAAGTCTCATCGTAGTCAACCCCTTGAACTTGTCGAAAACCTTTTGCAACAAGTTGAGCTTTGTAGACAGTAAAATTACCATCAGCGCCAGTCTTCTTCTTGAAGATCCATTTATTCTCTGTGGCTTGCCGATCATCGGGCAAATCCACAAAAGTCCACACTTTGTTCTCATACATGGACCCTATCTCAGATTTTATGGCCTCAAGCCATCTGTCGGAATCTGGGCTCATCCTAGCTTCTTCATAGTTCGTAGGTTCGCCTTGGTCTAGTAACATGACTTCCAGAACAAGATTACCGTACCACTCTGGTGCAGATCGTGCATTGGTTGACCTACGAAGTTCAGTAGTAACCTGATCTGAAGTTTCATAATCATCATCATTAGCTTCCTATCTAGTTGGTGTAGGCATCACGGGAACGGTTTTCTGTGATGAGCTACTTTCCAATTCGAGAGAAGGTACAATTACCTCATCAAGTTCTACTTTCCTCCCACTCACTTCTTTCGAAAGAAACTCCTTCTCTAGAAATGATCCAAACTTAGCAACAAAGATCTTGCCTTCGGATCTGTGGTAGAAGGTGTACCCAATAGTTTCCTTAGGGTATCCTATGAAGACACACTTTTCTGATTTAGGTTCGAGCTTATCAGGCTGAAGCCTTTTGACATAAGCGTCGCATCCCCAAACTTTAAGAAACGACAGCTTAGGTTTCTTGCCAAACCATAGTTCATACGATGTCGTCTCAACGGATTTAGATGGTGCCCTATTTAACGTGAATGCAACTGTCTCTAATGCATAACCCCAAAACGATAGTGGTAAATCGGTAAGAGACATCATAGAATGCACCATATCTAATAAAGTACGGTTACGACGTTCAGACACACCATTACGCTATGGTGTTCCAGGTGGCGTGAGTTGTGAAACAATTCCACATTGTTTTAAATGAAGGCCAAACTCGTAACTCAAATATTCGCCTCCGCGATCAGATCGTAAAAACTTTATTTTCGTGTTACGATGATTCTCTACTTCACTCTAAAATTCTTTGAACTTTTCAAATGTTTTAGACTTGTGTTTCATTAAGTAGATATACCCATACCTACTCAAAACATCTGTGAAGGTTAGAAAATAACGATACCCGCCACGTGCTTCAACACTCATCGGACCGCATACATCGGTATGTATAATTTCCAATAAGTCATTAGCTCGCTCCATTGTTCCGGAGAACGGAGTTTTAGTCATCTTGCCCATGAGGCATGGTTCGCAAGTATCAAATGATTCATAATCAAGTGATTCCAAAAGTCCATCAGCATGGAGTTTCTTCATGCGCTTTACACCAATATGACCTAAACGGCAGTGCCACAAGTATGTTGACTATCATTATCAACTTTGCATCTTTTGGCATCAATATTATGAATATGTGTATCACTACAATCGAGATTCAACAAAAATAGACCACTCTTCAAGGGTGCATGGCCATAAAAGATATTATTCATATAAATAGAACAACCATTATTCTCTGACTTAAATGAATAACCGTCTCGCAATAAACAAGATCCAGATATAATGTTCATGCTCAATGCGGGCACCAAATAACAATTATTTAGGTCTAAAACTAAACTCGAAGGTAGATGTAGAGGTAGCGTGCCAACGGTGATCACATCGACCTTGGAACCATTTTCGACGCGCATCGTCACCTCGTCCTTAGCCAATCTTCGTTTATTCCGCAGCTCCTATTTCGAGTTACAAATATGAGCAACCGAACCAGTATCAAATACCCAGGTGCTGCTACGAGCATTAGTAAGGAACACATCAATAACAT
This sequence comes from Thinopyrum elongatum, assembly GCA_011799875.1. NCBI lineage: Eukaryota > Viridiplantae > Streptophyta > Magnoliopsida > Poales > Poaceae > Thinopyrum > Thinopyrum elongatum. The sequence continues at coordinate 568,285,502 of CM022300.1, read as the reverse complement.
GTATATCAAATATACCTTTGTTCACTTTGCCATCCTTCTTATCCGCCAAATACTTGGGGCAGTTCCGCTTCCAGTGACCACTCCCTTTGTAGTAGAAGCACTCAGTTTCAGGCTTAGGTCCAGCTTTGGGTTTCTTCGCGGGAGCGGCAACTTGCTTGCAGTTCTTCTTGAAGTTCCCTTTCTTTCCTTTGCCCTTTTTCTTGAAACTAGTGGTCTTGCTAACCATCAACACATGATGCTCCTTCTTGATTTCTACCTCCGCAGCCTTAAGCATTGTGAAGAGCTCAGGAATTGTCTTATCCATCCCTCGCATATTATAGTTCATCACGAAGCCTTTGTAGCTTCGTGGCAGTGACTGAAGAACTCTGTCAATAACATAATCAACTGGAAGATCAACTCCCAGCTGAGTTAAGTGATTATAATACCCAGACATTTTGAGTATGTGTTCACTGACAGAACTGTTCTCCTCCATCTTGCAGCTATAGAACCTGTTGGAGACTTCATATCTCTCAACCCGGAAATTTGCTTGAAATATTAACTTCAACTCTTGGAACATCTCATATGCTCCATGACGTTCAAAACGTCTTTGAAGTCCCGGTTCTAAGCCGTAAAGCATGGCACACTGAACTATAGAGCAGTCATCAGATCGAGCCTGCCAGACGTTCATAACATCTGCATCAGCTCCTACAGCAGGTCTATCACCTAGCGGTGCATCAAGGACATAATTCTTCTGTGCAGCAATGAGGATAATCCTCAAGTTACGGACCCAGTCTGTGTAGTTGCTACCATCATCTTTCAACTTAGCTTTCTCTAGGAACGCATTAAAATTCAGGGGAACGGTAGCACGGGCCATTGATCTACAACATAGATATGCAAATACTATCAGAACTAAGTTCATGATAAATTAAGTTCAATTAATCAAATTACTAATGAACTCCCACTTAAATAAACATCCCTCAAGTTATTTAAGTGATACATGATCCAAATCAAATAACCCATGTCCGATCATCACGTGAGATGGGGTAGTCATCAATGGTGAACATCTCTACGTTGATCATATCTACTATATGACTCATGTTCGACCTTTCGGTCTCTAGTGTTCCGAGACTGCTACATCTTGAGCTTGCGTTGGTTTTTCCCTTGAAGAGGAAAGGGTGATGCAGCAAAGTAGAGATAAGTATTTCCCTCAGTTAGAGAACCAAGGTATCAATCCAATATGAGACAATGCGCAAATCACCTAGCACCTGCGCAAACAATCAAACAACTTGCACCCAACGCGATAAAGGGGTTGTCAATCCCTTCACGGTTACTTGCAAAAGTGAGATCTGATAGAGATAAATAAAGCTAAACAAAAGATAAAGTAAATATTTTTTGGTTTTTTGGTTTATAGATCTGAAAATAAAAGATTGCAAAATAGTAGATCGAAAAGTAATATGATGGAAAATAGACCCGGGGGCCATAGGTTTCACTAGAGGCTTCTCTCAAGATAGCAAATAATACGATGGGTGAACAAATTACTGTCGAGCAATTGATAGAAAAGCGCAAAGTTATGACGATATCCAAGGCAATGATTATGAAATACAGGCATCACGTCCGTGTCAAGTAGACCGAAATGATTCTGCATCTACTACTATTACTCCACACATCGACCGACTCCTGCCTGCATCTAGAGTATTAAGTTCATGAAGAACAGAGTAACGCATTAAGTAAGATGACATGATGTAGAGGAATAAACTCAAGCAATATGATGTAAACCCCATCTTTTTATCCTCGATGGCAACAATACAATACGTGCCTTGCTGCCCCTACTGTCACTGGGAAAGGACACCACAAGATTGAACCCAAAGCTAAGCACTTCTCCCATTGCAAGAAAAACCAATCTAGTTGGCCAAACCAAACCGATAATTCGAAGAGAATTACAAAGATATCAAATCATGCATATAAGAATTCAGAGAAGATTCAAATAATATTCATAGATAAGCTGATCATAAATCCACAATTCATCAGATCTCGACAAACACACCGCAAAATAATATTACATCGGATAGATCTCCAAGAACAACGAGGAGAACATGGTATTGAGAATCAAAGAGAGAGAAGAATCCATCTAGCTACTAGCTATGGACGCGTAGGTCTGAGGTAAACTACTCACGCTTCATCGGAAGGGTAATAGAGTTGATGTAGAAGCCCTCCGTGATCGAATCCCCCTCCGACAGGGTGCCGGAAAAGGTCCCTAGATGGGATCTCACGGGTACAGAAGGTTGCGGCGGTGGAAAAGTCTTTTCGTGGATGCTTCTGGTGGTCTGGGAACATATGTGAATATATAGGCGAAAGAATTAGGTCATGGGAGTCACGGGGGGCCCACAAGGCAGGGGGGCGCGCCCTCCACCCTTGTGGCCGCCTCGTGGCTCCTCCGCCTTCATCTCCAAGTCTCCTGGGTGTCTTCTGCTCCAAGAAAAATCATCGCGAAGGTTTTATTCCGTTTGGACTCTGTTTGGTATTCCTTTCCCACGAAGCTAAAAACAAGGAAAAAACAGAAACTGACACTGGGCTCTAGGTTAATAGGTTAGTCCCAAAAATAATATAAAATAGCATATTAATGCATATAAAACATCCAAAATAGATAATATAATAGCATGGAACAATCAAAAATTATAGATACATTGGAGACGTATCAAGCATCCCCAAGCTTAATTCCTCCTCGTCCCCGAGTAGGTAAATGATAAAAACATAATTTTTGATGTGGAATGCTACCTAACATATTTATCCATGTAATTTTCTTTATTGTGGCATGAATGTTCAGATCCATAAGATTCAAAACAAAAGTTTAATATTGACATAAAAACAATAATACTTCAAGCATACTAACAAGGCAATTATGTCTTCTCAAAATAACATGGCCAAAGAAATCTTATCCCTACAAAATCATATAGTCTGGCTATGCTCCATCTTCATCACAAAAAATATTCAAATCATGCACAACCCCGATGACAAGCCAAGCAATTGTTTCATACTTTTAGTGTTCTCAAACTTTTTCAACTTTCACGCAATACATGAGCGTGAGCCATGGACATAGCACTATAGGTGGAATAGAATATGTGGTTGTGGAGAAGACAAAAAAGAAGGAGATAGTCTCACATCAACTAGGCGTATTAACGGGCTATGGAGATGCCCATCAATAGATATCAATGTGAGTGAGTAGGGATTGCCATGCAACGGATGCACTAGAGCTATAAGTTTATGAAAGCTCAAAAGAAAACTAAGTGGGTGTGCATCCAACTTGCTTGCTCATGAAGACCTAGGGTAATTTGAGGAAGCCCATCGTTGGAATATACAAGCCAAGTTCTATAATGAAAATTTCCCACTAGTATATGAAAGTGACAAAATAGGAGACTCTCTATCATGAAGATCATGGTGCTACTTTGAAGCACAAGTGTGGAAAAATGATAGTAGCATTGCCCCTTCTCTCTTTTTCTCTCATTTTTTTCTCTTTTTTTTCTTTTTTTTTTGGCTTGGCTTCTTTGGCCTTTTTTTTATTTCCTCACATGGGACAATGCTCTAATAATGAAAATCATCACACTTTTATTTACTTACAACTCAAGAATTACAACTCGATACTTAGAACAAAATATGACTCTATATGAATGCCTCCGGCGGTGTACCGGGATGTGCAATGAATCAAGAGTGACATGTATGAAAGAATTATGAAAGGTGGCTTTGCCACAAATATGATGTCAACTACATGATCATGCAAAGCAATATGACAATGATGAAGCGTGTCATAATAAAACGGAACAGTGGAAAGTTGCATGGCAATATATCTCGGAATGGCTATGGAAATGCCATAATAGGTAGGTATGGTGGCTGTTTTGAGGAAAGTATATGGTGGGTGTATGGTATCGGCGAAAGTTGTGCGGCACTAGAGAGGCTAGCAAAGGTGGAAGGGTGAGAGTGCGTATAATCCATGGACTCAACATTAGTCATAAAGAACTCACATACTTATTGCAAAAATCTATTAGTCTTCGAAACAAAGTACTACGCGCATGCTCCTAGGGGGATAGATTGGTAGGAAAAGACCATCGCTCGTCCCCGACCGCCACTCATAAGGAAGACAATCAAAAAATATCTCATGCTCCAACTTCGTTACATAACGGTTCACCATACGTGCATGCTACGGGACTCACAAACCTTAACACAAGTATTTCTCCAATTCACAATTACTCACTAGCATGACTCTAATATCACCATCTTTATATCTCAAAACAATCATAAGGAATCAAAATTCTCATAGTATTCAATGCACTTTATATGAAAGTTTTTATTATATCCCTCTTGGATGTCTATCATATTAGGACTAAATTCATAACCAAAGCAAATTACCATGCTGTTTAGAGACTCTCAAAATAATATAAGTGAAGCATGAGAGTTCAATAATTTCTACAAAATAAAGCCACCGCCGTGCTCTAAAAAGATATAAGTGAAGCACTAGAGCAAAATTGCCTAGCTCAAAAGATATAAGTGAAGCACATAGAGTATTCTAATAAATCACGATTCATGCGTGTCCCTCTCAAAAGGTGTGTACAGTAAGGATGATTGTGGCAAACTAAAAAGCAAAGACTCAAATCATACAAGACGCTCCAAGCAAAACACATATCATGTGGTGAATAAAAATATAGCCTCAAGTAAAGTTACCGATAGACGAAGACGAAAGAGGGGATGACTTCCGGGGCATCCCCAAGCTTAGGCTCTTGGTTGTACTTGAATATTACCTTGGGGTGCCTTGGGCATCCCCAAGCTTAGGCTCTTGCCACTCCTTATTCCATAGTCCATCAAATCTTTACCCAAAACTTGAAAACTTCACAACACAAAACTCAACAGAAAATCTCATAAGCTCCGTTAGTATAAGAAAATAAATCACCACTTTTGGTACTATTGTGAACTTATTCTTTATTTATATTGGTGTAATATCTACTGTATTCCAACTTCTCCATGGTTCATACCCCCCGATACTACCCATAGATTCATCAAAATAAGCAAATAACACAAAGAAAACAGAATCTGTCAAAAACAGAACAGTCTGAGAAGATCCGAATTGTTCTAATACTTATGTAACTTAAAAAATTCTAAAACATTAGGAAAACATATTAAATTTGTATATAAATCTCGTGTAAAACATTCATGGTTTTTAAAAGCTCCAGTGAATTATTAAAATTCTGTGACTGGACGCAAAATTTTCTGTTTTTCAGCAAGATCAAATCAACTATCACCGTAAGCCATCTAATGGTCTTACTTGGCACAAACACTAATTAAAACACAAAACCACATCTAACCAGAGGCTAGATGAATTATTCAAAGCAAAACAGGAACAAAAAGCAAAAACAAAAATAAAATTGGGTTGCCTCCCAACAAGCGCTATTATTTAACGCCCTTAGCTAGGCATAAAAACACAAATAGATCTAGGTATTGTCATCTTTGGTATGCAATCCATAAGTAGCTCTCATAATAGATTCATATGGCAATTTAATTTTCTTTCTTGGAAAGTGTTCCATGCCCTTCCTTAACGGAAATTGAAATCTAATGTTTCCTTCTTTCATATCAATAATTGCACCAATCGTTCTAAGGAAAGGTCTACCAAGAATAATAGGACATGTAGGATTGCAATCTATATCAAGAACAATGAAATATAAGAGCACATAATTCCTATTTGCAACAATAAGAACATCATTAATCCTTCCCATAGGTTTCTTAATAGTGGAATCCGCAAGATGCAAATTTAAGGAACAATCATCGAATTCACGGAAACCTAACACATCACATAAAGATTTTGGAATCGTGAAAACACTAGCACCCAAATCACACAAAGCATGGCACTCATAATCTTTAATCTTAATTTTAATAGTAGGTTCCCACTCATCATAAAGTTTTCTAGGGATAGAAACTTCCAATTCAAGCTTTTCTTCAAAAGATTGCATCATAGCATCAACGATATGTTTAGTAAAAGCTTTGTTTTGATTATAAGCATGAGGAGAATTCAACATGGATTGCAACAAGGAAATACAATCTATCAAAGAACAATTATCATAATTAAATTCCTTGAAATCCAAAAGAGTGGGTTCGTTGCTACTTGAAGTTTTGACCTCTCCAGTCCCACTTTTATCAATTTTTGCATCAAGATCTAAAAACTCTGAATCATTGGGACGCCTTTTAACTAAAGTTGACTCACCTAAAGTCCCATCTTTATCAAGATTTATATTGGAAAACAAAGATTCAATAGGAGTCACATCAATCACTTTAAGATCTTCATCATTATTTAAAGCCTCCGGTTTAGCGGCCATCTTATTTACCAAGGTAGCTTGTTTATCAGAGATTTGGCCTACTAAATTTTCAAGATGAGCAAACTGAGATTTCAAACCATAAAATTCCTTAGACATATCATCAAGCTCTTTATTCATGTACTCCATAAAACTTTTCTGCTCCTTAAGCTCGTTTCTAAAGAAACTATTATGCTCAAATTGTAAAGACATGAAGCTCCTAACATTATTCTCAATTTCTTCCAACCTCCTAAAGTGAGGATCAACGTTCTTTGGTTGGGCCATTAAGGCAAACAGACACACCAACACACGGGCACGCAAAAAGCAAACGAAAAAGATGAACAGAAGAAGGGCGAATAAAAAGGCAAATCTTTTCAAAAATCGTTTTTGAAGTGGGGGAGAGGAAACGAGAGGCAAATGGCGAATAATGTAATGCCAGAGATGAGAGTTTTATGATGGGTACTTGGTATGTCTTGACTTGGCGTAGATCTCCCCGGCAACGGCGCCAGAAATTCTTCCTGCTACTTCTTGAGCTTGCGTTGGTTTTTCCCTTGAAGGGGAAAGGGTGATGCAGCAAAGTAGAGATAAGTATTTCCCTCAGTTAGAGAACCAAGGTATCAATCCAGTAGGAGACAACACACAAATCACCTAGCACCTGCGCAAACAATCAAACAACTTGCACCCAACGCGATAAAGGGGTTGTCAATCCCTTCACGGTTACTTGCAAAAGTGAGATCTGATAGAGATAGATAAAACTAAAAAAAGATAAAGTAAATATTTTTGGGTTTTTTTGGTTTATAGATCTGAAAATAAAAGATTGCAAAATAGTAGATCGGAAAGTAATATGATGGAAAATAGACCCGGGGGCCATAGGTTTCACTAGAGGCTTCTCTCAAGATAGCAAATAATACGGTGGGTGAACAAATTACTATCGAGCAATTGATAGAAAAGCGCAAAGTTATGACGATATCCAAGGCAATGATTATGAAATATAGGCATCACGTCCGTGTCAAGTAGACCAAAACGATTCTGCATCTACTACTATTACTTCACACATCGACCGACTCCTGCCTGCATCTAGAGTATTAAGTTCATGAAGAACAGAGTAACGCATTAAGTAAGATGACATGATGTAGAGGAATAAACTCAAGCAATATGATGTAAACCCCATCTTTTTATCCTTGATGGCAACAATACAATACGTGCCTTGTTGCCCCTACTGTCACTGGGAAAGGACACCGCAAGATTGAGCCCAAAGCTAAGCACTTCTCCCATTGCAAGAAAAACCAATCTAGTTGGCCAAACCAAACCGATAATTCAAAGAGAATTACAAAGATATCAAATCATGCATATAAGAATTCAGAGAAGATTCAAATAATATTCATAGATAAGTTGATCATAAATCCACAATTCATCGGATCTCGACAAACACACCGCAAAAGAATATTACATCGGATAGATCTCCAAGAACAACGAGGAGAACATGGTATTGAGAATCAAAGAGAGAGAAGAAGCCATCTAGCTACTAGCTATGGACGCGTAGGTCTGAGGTAAACTACTCACGCTTCATCGGAAGGGCAATAGAGTTGATGTAGAAGCCCTCCGTGTTCAAATCCCGCTCCGGCAGGGTGCCGAAAAAGGTCCCTAGATGGTATCTCATGGGTACAGAAGGTTGCGGCGGTGGAAAAGTCTTTTCGTGGATGCTTCTGGTGGTTTGGGAACATATGTGAATATATAGGCGAAAGAATTTGGTCAGGAGAGTCACGGGGGGCCCACAAGGTGGGGGGCGCGTCCTACCCCCCTGGGCGCGCTCTTCACCCTTGTGGCCGCCTCGTGGCTGCTCCGACTTCATCTCCAAGTATCCTGGGTGTCTTCTCGTCCAAGAAAAATCATCGCGAAGGTTTTATTCCGTTTGGACTCCGTTTGGTATTCCTTTCCCACGAAGCTAAAAAACAAGGAAAAAAACAGAAACTGGCACTGGGCTCTAGGTTAATAGGTTAGTCCCAAAAATAATATAAAATAGCATATTAATGCATATAAAACATCCAAAACAGATAATATAATAGCATGGAACAATCAAAAATTATAGATACGTTGGAGATGTATCAGAGACCATGTCTGTACATGATAGGCTCGTCAAGTTTAACCCAAGTATTCTGCATGTGCAAAACTGTCTTACACCCGTTGTATGTGAACGTAGAGTCTATCACACCCGATCATCACGTGGTGCTTCGAACGACAAACTTTCGCAACGGTGCATACTTGGGGAGAACACTTTTATCTTGAAATTTAGTGAAGGGATCATCTTATAATGCTACCGCTGTTCTAAGCAAAATAAGATGCATAAAGGATAAACATCACATGCAATCAAAATATGTGACATGATACGGCCATCATCATCTTGTGCTTTTGATCTCCATCCCCAAAGCATCGTCATGATCTCCATCGTCACCGGCTCGACACCTTGATCTCCATCGTTGCGTCGTGGTTGTGTCGCCAACTATTGCTTCTACAACTATTGCTAACGCATAGCGATAAAGTAAAGCAATTACATGACGATTGCATTTCATACAATAAAGAGACAACCATAAGGCTCCTGACGGTTGCCGATAAATTACAAAACATGATCATCTCATACAATAACGTATATCACATCATGTCTTGACCATATCACATCACAGCATACCCTGCAAAAACAAGTTAGACGTCATCTACTTTGTTGCTTGCAAGTTTTACGTGGCTGCTACGGGTTTCTAGCAAGAACCGTTCTTACCTACGGCAAAAACCACAACGGTGATTTATCAAGTTTGCTGTTTTAACCTTCTTCAAGGATCGGCCGCAGTCAAATTCGATTCAACTAAAATAGGAGAAACAGACACCCGCCAGCCACCTTTATGCAAAACAAGTTGCATGTCTGTCGGTGGAACCGGTCTCATGTACGTGGACATGTAAGGTTGGTCCGGGCCGCTTCATCTTACAATACCGCTGAATCAAAATAAGACATTGGTGGTAAACAGTATGACTATCACCGCCCATAACTCTTTGTGCTCTACTCATGCATATCATCTACGCATAGACCTGGCTCTGATACCACTGTTGGGAAAAGTTACATGGAAAACAAAAAAAATTCTACGCACACGCAAGATCTATCCATGGAGATGCATAGCTACGAGAGAGGAGAGCATCTTCATACCCTTGAAGATCGCAAAGCGGAAGCGTTTATCAACGCGGTTGATGTAGTCATACACCTTCACGATCCGTCCCGATCAAGTACCGAACGTACGGCACCTCCGCGTTCAGCACACATTCAGCTCGATGACGTCCTCGCCTTCTTGATCTGGCAAGACGGGCGAAGTAGTAGATGAGTTCCGGCAGCACGACGGTGTGGTGACGGTGTTGGCGAAGAACAATCTCCGCAGGGCTTCGCTAAGCACAACGGAAACTATGACGGAGGATAAACTAGAGGGGACAGGGTTGCCGGCACACGGCTTGGTAATTCTTGATGTGTCTTGGGTGCTAGCCCTACCCCTCTATTTATATGTTGAGCCTTGGGGTCAAAACTTGGAGTAAAAGCCTCCTCAAAGTCGGTTTTACCCGAAAGGCAAGAGTCCTTCTCGGACTCTAGGACCAGACGCCAGGGTTCCCGGCGTCTGGACCCAGACGCCAGGGACCCTGGCGTCTGGCCCCTAGACTCCGCAAAACTTCCTTTTGCGCTTTCCAAAAACCTCGTGGGCTTTACCCCTTGGCCCAAATAAAGTGTTCCCGTACCCAAACATTTCGGAAAACATCCGAAACCCCTTCCGGTGAATTCCGGAGATCAAACACTATTATCCCATATATTAATCTTTACCTCCGGACAAAACCGGAGCTCCTCGTCATGTCCGTGATCTCATCCGAAACTCCGAACAACATTCGGTCACCAACATACATAACTCATATAATACTATATCGTCAACGAACGTTAAGCGTGCGGACCCTACGGGTTCAAGAACTATGTAGACATGACCGAGACGCCTCTCCGGTCAATAACCAATAGCGGAACCTGGATGCCCATATTGGCTCCTACATATTCTACGAAGATCTTTATCGGTCGAACCTTATGACAACATACGTAATTCCCTTTGTCCATCGGTATGTTACTTGCCCGAGATTCGATCATCGGTATCTCTATACCTAGTTCAATCTCGTTACTGGCAAGTCTCTTTACTCGTTCTGTAATACATCATCTCATAACTAACTCCTTAGTCATTTGCTTGCAAGCTTATGATGTGTATTACCGAGAGGGCCCAGAGATACCTCTCCGATACTCGGAGTGACAAATCCTAATCTCGATCTATGCCAACTCAACAAACACCTTCGGAGATACCTGTAGAACATCTTTATGATCACCCAGTTATGTTGTGACGTTTGATAGCACACAAGGTATTCCTCCGGTATCCGGGAATTGCATAATCTCATAGTCGAAGGAATATGTATTTGACATGAAGAAAGCAATAGCAATAAACTGAACGATCAATATGCTAAGCTAACGGATGGGTCTTGTCCATGACACCATTCTCCTAATGATGTGATCCCGTCATCAAATGACAACACATGTCCATGGTTAGGAAACCTTAACCAACTTTGATCAACGAGCTAATATAGTAGAGGCTTACTAGGGACACGGTATTTGTTTATGTATTCACACATGTATTTAAGTTTCCGATCAATACAATTCTAGCATGAATAATAAACCTTTATCATGAATAAGGAAATATAAAATAACAACTTTATTATTGTCTCTAGGGCATATTTCCTTCACTGGCCACTTCCGATAATGTGGCAAAATAGAATGACCCGTCCAACGGGACTTGCACTATTTGTGGGAATGTTGTAGACGCTAACCACGCCTTCTTTAGATGTCATCTAGCTCACTTTGCATGGAGTGCAGTTCATGAGGCTTTTGGGCAGAGCTGGAACCCCTCTTCGGGTGACGACTTGCTCGCGATCTTGCGTGCTCAACGTGGATCTTTTGCTAAGATTCTAGCGCTGCGTTGGGGCGCTATTCTGGTCTCTCTGGTCAATCAGAAACAAATTTACCATTGATCAATGTTTCCTCTCTCACCCAACTGATGTTATTTTCAAATGCCATCTCTTTCTTCGGCTATGGACGCCTATGGGGAAACAACAGGACTCTGAGCTGATGCGGGAGACAGTGGACATGATCAGAAGCATCCTATCGCTCGTCAATCCCTCCTGACTTCCTGATCTCGTTTTGGTGTCCGAGTCTGCGTGCCCTTTGTGGACTTGGGGCCACTTGTCCCCTTGTACCACCTTAGTTTGCCATGTTTGAACTTATCTTTGTATGACACTCCTATGTTGTATGACTCTTGCCTGTGTGGGCTTTATAATTTAAAGCCGGACGCTCCTTCCGCCTTCGTTATAATAATAAAAGAATCAGCGACACTTATTTTAGGACCGAGGGAGTACTTCATAGTAAGAGTGTAACACCCATCCAACACCGACGCCTTTGAAATGGCCATATCGTGCAATCATCTCAACTACAACGAGGTGACTAGCAAATTTTTTTTACGGGGAAAACTTCCTACCAACTTGATTTGTGCTTGTAATTGTCCAGTCATGTTTGTAACCCTAGAATATGAACGACACAAGCTAGTCATAGATGCGCTCGACGAGCCAACATGTATGATAATTTGAGAATTATAGGTTTTAATATTGGATCAATCACCCACAAAGCATCGGTGACATTTATGATAGGTGAGACAAAAAAACATTTATGAAAGGCGAGCCAAAAGAATAACAATCTTGCATGATAGTGGACATTTATAGATGCTTTTGATAAGAAACACAATATTCCCATGACAACAGAAAAGACATAAAACACACATCAAGATTTGGGCCTCTTTGATTTGCAGGGATTTCAAAACGCAGTAACAGAAAAATAACATGATTGAAGTGACATGGCCACTTGAATCCTATAGGACACTAGTAGAACGCCCGTGCGTTGCTATGGGCTACAATGCATACAAATGAATCAACCAAATGATTAAGGCCGTCTCCACTCTTCAAGGTCGAAACCCATTTCTTCCTCGTACGTTCGGGCGTGTTCGAACATCAAACCGGCGCCCAACATGCTCCGATATGTGGGGGAGAAATATGGTTGTCCGGTCTACCCACCATATTATCTTCAACGAGCAGTTCCAACCCAAAAAACACACCCTATGACGCACTCTTCTCTTTTCAACATATTTTATACAGTAAAAATAACTTTATATCGCGGCAAAGAGAAGAAAATATTTTATAATTATTACCTCATCAGATCAACATATAATCAGAGACATCACAACTCCAGGTCATATGAAATTGAGACAACCCACTATGCGATGTTGGCATTATTCAGCCAGAAGACACCACTCCAATCATCAGTGTTGACAACTCAATCAAGGGCAAGCCGCATGCTTGTGCTCGGCATTTTCTGCCCCAATCTGACTAATGTTCACCACCATCGGCTCTCGCACGACCACATATTTGAGTTCAATGAGTCATCATTTAAATAGTTGATCTCGTAACGGAAAATGCAGCGAAAAGCGTGATTGATCGTATACAGTTCAAAATTTAGAGTATTCTATATTGAACAAGGAACTTCCGTTGACGAGGTATATCATTGTTGCTTTGCACATCTATTCCACTAAAGACCCAATAGCACAATTATATTTATATCAAGACGAAAGAAAATATTGTTTTTGTTACATGTCTATTTGGTAGCTCACTCCATGATCCCGCAAAAAAAGGTAGCTCACTCCATGCAACATATTCTAGGGGTCTGCTGGTTGTGCAAACTATGGTATGCATAGGTTTTGAGCTGCAAGTGGAGCTAGGGATGAAACAATACTCCAGAATATTAAAACGTGATGTGGATGACTTCTGCTTGTAGGATCCATACAGAAGGATTAAGCTAGGTGCTCACAAACCTTGTTCAGGTTGCAATGGTGCCTCCTTAATACTACGAAAAAACCACCAAGGTGTCTGCCCAAAAGTTTTTGCTGCACCCAAAATATTCCATAGTTAAACAGCACAACTCAAACTAAGAAACAACAAAAGTATAAATGAAGATGGTAGATTTGTTATTACAGCAAACAAATTGAGGGAGATAAGAGCCTTTTGATCAGGAAAGGTAGATGAGCCAGGTGGTAACGAAAAGTAAACATCCAGGAAAGGGAAATAACATGGGAAAGTAACCAATCTATTGTGCCACCCCCACATCGGCAGTGTGGACAAGGACAATGAGAACCCAAACATCCTCACCAACCTCTCTTGAATTCATGGCTCCGGTAGCAGCTGCTGCAACTGCAACTGAAATCATAGTGTGTTCAACCACGTGCCGTTCGCTGCACGGCGACGCGAGCAAAGACAAGGTCGTCCTTAATGGCTTATGTTGACGTGAAATAGGCGAAATGGACCGTCGGGGACGCATCTAGCAGGGCCAGTAAGAAACAAGGCACACATTAGTTGACCCAGCTTAAAGAGCAGGCACTATGATGTAGTGTCCAAACTATCTTATTGCTTTGGCTATACGTACTCAAGTTATTTGTTGGCTGTATGCGCTCAAGGCACAATCTCCCTAACTGTAGGTCAAATGGTCCTGGTTAGTTTTCTATCTGCTTACTCGACAGCAGAACTCGGGGGATTTGGCAATCAACCGCTGACAGAGGTTTTCCTTGCTGCGAACACAAATATTGGCTCTACCTCAATACTCCTGAGAGTTTAAAAAACCCACACTGGGACTCACAGGCTTGTCATTAAACGACCGGCAAATATTAGTTTGGGCGTGAGTTTCAGGTTACAATGCAAAAACATGACCACACAGTCACTCCTGCACCCGCTGTGTGCTGAATTCACACTACATTTCGGTCTTCCAGAAATATTGAAATGTAAGTAGATTTTTTTCACTGAAAGCAGCTATACAGCCTTCAGTTTCCAGTACTAATAAGATTACTAAAGCATTACAATATTACAGGGAAAAGGGTGATAAATAAAGAATATATACAGTAGAAGACAAGTATTACCCAATGTAGACACGCATAACTACATGAGTATTTAGAACTTTCCAAGGGACCTCATCAGCGCACTGTACACTCTTATAAGCTGCAGCACGCATATGGGAAATTTTGAATCATATAATCATGTGTCCGGATTACACATAGAAAAACACAGCCATTCATACCAAGCTGGATGAAGTTCTTATGGCGTATGAAGGCTCCTTGCTTTTGTGCCGCACAGGCCGATACCTCGCTCCACGCTGCATGCGCTCTCCGGCTAGAAAGGACGGCCACACGGGCAATCTTCATCAAGCAGCCACCCAACTGAACAGAAAGGCCAGCACCTGCGCCGCCCTTGAATCCACTTCCTCACCTCCCGTCCCCGTCTCTTGAAATGAGATGGCGGCGGCAGTCTCAAGGTCTCTCCCAACAACAGGGCATGGGACACCACATGACGGGACATGATAGTTGGAATTTATTTAAATCCTAGCGAATAATCTATGCTTAAGGATAACTAATGCCGAACTCGTGGCTCCCGCATCCATTGCGAATAAACAGCACTTTGGAGACGTCCTTGTACCTATATATATATGAGATCATCAATAAAGGAACACGCACTTGATTCATTTGTTGTCTGTTGATTTCCTTCTATCTCCGTTCTCAATACGTATCAGCGCATTGCTCTCCGATGAGTGAGAAAGGCCATCCAGGCGGTTACCACAGACAACGTTGGAAAACCACCACGGCAAGACGTGAATGAAGGATCACGGCGGCCGTTCACATCGCTTCTGCAGAGGAAAAATCGATCGGCAGAGAAAAAAGACGCTGTCTACCGGGCTGTAAACGGCACAGATGGACGAATCCCTTGAAACACATGCATGCCTCACAGTCATAAATCTCCTACCGACTGAGTGAATGAATTGCTGCATAGTGTATACCTTCTTCACATGATGATTGTCAGTGTCTGTCCTTCCCATCAGGAGCTCCTTCCCGTCAATTATCTGCACACAACGCTCTGGTGTAGGTTACAGTTTAGAACAACAGCCATGCTAAATGCGACATCATGTCATTTCTAGCCACACATCATCTTTGGTTATTAGGCCGGAACTGTCCAGCAAACTGGACCTCGTAGTTCCTAGTTCACAAGCACACAAAACTTAAGATACTGCACTTGCATGTGCAAAAGTACCCCGACGAGTATTGCATTACCTTTCATTACATTGCGGGCTTTCAAAAGCCATCACAACAACCTGCAAATTTACAAACGCATATCTACCACCGTTTTAAAATCAAAACAATAAGCTTTCGCAACGAGAACAGAGTGCGATGAACCTTATCTCCTGGAAGTTGGGAATCGTAGTCAGCAGCAACCTCATGGTGCCCACGCATCAGAATTCACAATGAGTCAAGTCGAAACCAAAGGGAAGGGGGTTAGGAGCTGTGCCACAGATCAAGGCACTTATACTCTCGCCGCAGCGCATGCAGAGAGACTCAGAGACTCGATTCCGTGAAGCGTCTCATCACTGCTTAGGCATCCGCAGAGGAGCGGAGGTCCGTCACAACGCGCCCTTCTCTGACCCTGCTGCAAGCTCGCCATGTTGCCAAAATCCTAGAAGGCACTACAAGATAAAAAATAGATTTGTAATTAAAATAAATTTAGTTGTGAGATGTGAATATATTAAAAATTGAAAGCTTGCAAGAATAGAGATGGGTCACATGGAACATACCGAATACCAATAGCGCACTAAAGACAATCACGAGGCAAATGCCCTTTCCGAGACCTCATTGCAGTAAATGTTCGAATAATATCCTTATTATCAACTGAGTTGACTACCTCCTGCTCATTGTAACTTGTAACACATGACTTGAACCATTCATTATTGATCTTGCTACGCAGTTTGCTCCCTGTTAAAATAAGATCACAATTTGCTCTTTGTTAGTGCTCGACAGAAAAACAAAAGTGTTGATAAAACTTTAGAAAAAGACAAATAAAAAATACAGTCATGCAAACTTAAATAAAATGAGATGTTTGGCTTGACAGAACAAGGATTACAGGATCAGGAAAATCAGCTTTATCGACAAACTTAAATAAAGTAGATACTTGGTTGCAGCTAAAACAGAATCAAGTGCTGTCGAGCCCTCCAGTACAGTTTTCGGTTGGAAAGACAACTCAACCAAGGGATTAGCTAACACAGGTGCGAAATTCACAAGATAGCATTAGCTCTGAAAGAAAAATATATATACAAACGTACATATATTACAGAGATATCATTAGTTCATTAGTTCTGAAGATCATACACAGTGACAATACAATGGATATCAGAAAGGAAAACACTTACGGAGCCAGTCTGAATAGTGAATAGTATATGCAGTAATGCAGATGGCACCAAAGTATGAAGCAAGTCTCGGATAATTTGGCAGGAGATCTCAAAGAAATATGGCATGAAGAAAAATAATAAACAACAGTCAGCTTCATGCAAGAAACTTGCACCTTGAGTAACATCAATAGTAGTTACTAAAGGTTGACCAACTATTCTTGCCCGCTCCACAGATCTGTAGCACTATTAAACTCTTGTTGCATTTGAAACCTCTATTCTTTTAGTTTTACTCGATTTTCAAAGCAAGCCGGTTGAAAGTGTAGCTCTGAGATTCCAACTCTACATGGACCAAGTAAACCAAAGTAAGCTAGCTATGACTGTAAAAGTTACTTGTAAATTTGACTCTCTATCATGTCTGAATTACATATATTTTCACCAGCTTGGCAAACTAAGTAAATACATCTGCGATAGTGTTACTTTCTCAATACTTGAACCAAGAAGATACAGTGTGATATCAGAGAAATAACATTAACCTTCCACTCCGCAACAAGATTTTATTGAAATCGTAAACCCAAGAGCACCACCAAAGCAAACAACTACCAGAAATGGCCCGAACTGTCTGATCTCTGGTCCTGCAGCTGCACGTCGTGACCGCCGCTAGTGATGGAGGCACGGTCGTCATCATCATCTCCATCTGAGGCGTCTCCTTCCTCCTCCGTGCAGGTTCTCGCCTACAAGTCTCCCCCTGCCTGCCCCCCTCCCCCCTCCGCAGCCGCCGCACGACGGCCACGTGATCGTTGTCAGCTTCATGGGCGGTAGAGGCAGGGACCCGCCACCCGTTCCGGAATCACGGCGATTCCCAGGGAGTGCTTGGCTTGCTTGTTGTCCATTCGTACGGCTCTGCGTCGCAACCACTATCATCAATGGAGCCACAACAGTCGTCCTCTCCGTCTCAGGCTCAGATATACATGAGCTAGATAAATCCTTATTACTCTCCACAAGCAACATAGTCAATGACACATATAGGAGCAAGCTATATCACAAATTATTCTCAGGAGCTAGTTAAGTTACCAACAATCATTTATTATTAACCTCAAGCACTATAATTCAAAGAACATAAAAATGAGGAAAATCTGAACAAACATAACCATTTGGATTTTGGACACTGCTAAGATCAATATTCAGATATCTTGATGTTTAAAAAAGCCTTTCAATGCTTTTGGAATAGTTATGGTCTGGTCAGAATGGGCCATTTGTTTTGAGATTTGAGCAATACACAGTATATTCTCATATGGCAACCTGCACATGAACACCAACCTGCTGAGATCAAATTTTTTTTTGCGAACGTACTTGCTGAAAAATATGCAGTCTGCAAGACTACAATCAAAACATTGTGTCTCTCACTTAGGCTTTACATATTACCAAAGAATATATAATCTGCAAGCAAAATATTATATCTCGGTCTTTTGTCAGCAACATCTAAGATTTCGTAAGCTATGGCAGTAAAAGACCAACAAGTGCAATAATTGGAACATGGAAGAAGCTTACGTGGACATGATGCCATCGGGTTGTATGCCAAGATCGTGGGTGTAGAGCTCCCTCTATCTCCCTTGCCAAGCTCTCCCTCCGACCAACAGTAGAACAACCGCTCCTGCTGCTTTTGAACTCTCCTTCCACGCTGCCGCAGATCAGTTGGCGGCGTAGGCCAACTCTCCCTTGTATCATCATGTTGAACAAAATATGCATCTATGTTTACTTTCCTTGTATCATCACAACGTATGGTATAAATTTGATTGTGTCCCTGCCATAAATCTGAATCCTACACAATATGAAAAAAGAAAGACAGATTTGTTAATACAACATAACATGGATTTGTTAATAAAACATAGTGATAGTACATGCACTGATAGGATGGGTATGTGGTATCTTGTTTGCTCTCGGAGAGTGTGATGCCCTTCCTCCTAATCTTATTTAAGCACTGGATCTGAAGAGGCATCGGCATTATGATATGAACTATGATAGTGGCAGTATAATATGAACTAATCTAACAGAGAGTTTGATGTCCGTTTCTTCTAATCCGCACTGCATTGCTCCCTCCCTGTGCTAATCTAACTATAGAAAAATCACCAAAAAATGCCGGATTGGGCACCCACCTTCTATCGGGCTGCTGCTGTTCCGCCGACATGGAGGCTCTGCGGCGAGTCCCCCGGCCAGATCTGGTCACATCGAACACCGGAGTGGCAAGGCCTGGCCCTCTCTCCGTCAGATCGGGTAGGGGAGGGGAGATCGTGGCCTTGGACGAAGGGAGGAGATCGGGTAGGGGAGGGGAGTTCCTAGCCTTGGACGAAGGGAGGAGGGAGGCCGAGACCCACCTATGCCAGGCACGTGGTCGCCGCCCCGTTGTACATGGCTGCCGGGGGAGGGGGGTGGCGGCTGGCTAGGGAGGGAGGTCGTGGTGGCCGGCTCCTCTCGAACCTCGGCGGCGGCGGCTCCTGTCGGATCTCGGCGGCGGCGTAGGGCTCCACTATGGCGGCTGGGGCGTATTCCCCTCGCACGCCCCTACTGCCTTCCTAGATCGTCATATTTTTTTTTCGCGAGGAGGCCTCGCCCCCAGTTTGTGCGAGGGGGCCTCGATTTTTTTTCGCTTGTTTCTTTTCGTAGATTTTTTTTTCGTTCGATTTTCTGGCGAGCGACGGGACTACCTGGAGGAATCGCTCCCTTCTAACGACGTGGCTTTGGTTGGGTTTTTTTGGACGGGATTGCTACTTGCCGGGGAACTGCGAGGTGGGAGGAGAGACGAAAATAAACCGGACGAAGGGTGGGAGGTGGGATGAAAAAAAACCAGATGAAGGGTGGGAGGTGGTTCACGGATCCAGGGGGGAATCGCTGGGACGTGGGAGGTGGGAGGGAGGACGAAAATAAACCGGCGTTGGTGGGACGAAATTTAACCGTGGAACGGAGACTACCAACTGAGACATTAGGAGTAGAGAAGACTAGAGAGTGTTTAATGCCACAGGAAAAAGAAGATTTTGAAAAGAGTTGGAGCGGATGTTAGGCCTTCTTTGAAATGTGGTACACATGATTTCTTAGGAAAATATCCAGTAAGATCAAATCCTACGAATCAAACAACAAAAGTAGGAAAAATTTCGTACGATTTTATAGGCCTCTAAAAATCCAACAAAATCCCCTTGAATCAAAGGAGCCCACTCCATCATGACCGAGACACCAAAATGGGGTAAGCAGCGCGGGTGGCCTCAGCGATATATACTACCGGCTCAATCAAACCCGAGACAGGTGCATGATTCCCCATTCATTTCTTTTCCAAAAAAAGCCGAACGCGCCGCTGCCACGCGGGCCCTCTCCACCGGTCCCGATACTCCCGGCCCATTTGTTATCGTTTGCCCCGGCTCCAAGAAAGAAAGAAAAGACATCCCCCGGTGCCAGCCGCGGCGGCGCCCCTCCCTCCTCGATCCAAATCCCGTCTCGCCTTGGCAGCGACCCACCCGAGCCGCGCCTGGCCAACCCTACCGCGCCTGCCAACCACGCGTCCCCCGCCCCAAAATTCACGGCGGCCTATATAACCCACGCCCATCCGCCCCCCTCTGACCATCCTCTTTCCCCCTCCCTCCGATCCGCCATGCCTCCCCTCGCCAGCTCCCTCCTCCTCTCCCGCTCTGCCGCGGGGCCCGGCCACGCGCGGGCCACCGCCGCCGCCGCCGCGGCCGCGATCTCCAGGCCCGTCGCGGAGCCCGCCCCCTCCGCGCCCGCGCCCGCCCCGTCCCCGCTCCACGCGGCCCGCGGCGGCCAGGGCCCGCGCGGGGCCTTCGCGTCGGGGCTCGCGGGTCGCCTCTTCGGCGGCCGCCGCGCCGCCGCCCGCTCCTCGTCCTCCGCCGCCGCCGTCTTCGAGCGCCGATTCGCCTCCGCCGGTATGGACCGCCGCCACCTCGAAACGGATCGTCGCGTCGCGTCGCGGTCTCTAGCCATCTCCTCTCGCTGACGGGGCCTATGTTTGTTTGTTTGTTTGTTTGCCAGCGACGAAGAACTCGTACGACGAAATCCTCACGAGCCTCGCCAAGCCGGGAGGGGGAGCGGACTTCGGCAAGTACTACAGCCTGCCTGCGCTCGCCGATCCGCGGATTGGTGAGCTGTTTCCCAGTTCCCCACCATTTTCGTATCCTATTGTGGCGTGTTATGCATCTTATGCGGTCTGGTTCCTAGCCCGCGCCGTGTGTTGGGTGAATTGAGAATCTAATCGGGGCCTGGGCGACGTTTTCCTCCCTTTCGGTCTCTCTGTTACCGCTTGTTGTCAGTTGGAGTGGATGAATTGTTTGCTTCTCCATAGCGATGCGTAATAGGCTCTGATCTGTTCCTTGTTGGTTAGCCTGTAATGTTGCTGCTCCACATATTCCCATGTGGGCGAATTGTGAATTCTGACGATGGAATTGGTCTCTGGATGCTTTTTTTCTTATGTCATTTTTTTTGTAGGTTTAAATCTGCTTATATCGCTGAATTATGTGAATCGCCGATGATTTGACCCATCACTTTTTTTTATCAGATCGGCTACCCTACTCGATAAGGATTCTGCTCGAGTCGGCAATCAGAAACTGCGACGAGTTCCAGGTCACGGGGAAAGACGTTGAGAAGATCCTAGACTGGGAGAACAGTGCCACCAAGCAAGTCGAAATCCCGTTCAAGCCAGCCCGTGTCCTCCTCCAGGTATTGATCCTGATTCCTGCCATCGTCTCCACTTTTTTTTTGTTCCAAGTTGCCGTGGAAAGAATAAATGTGAGTTGGAAAGATTCGAGTCAATAGCTTTTGGTGGCAGGAATATTGGAAATGGAGGTCCCCTTTCCTGTCCTTTCTCGAAAGTGTAGTTCCCCAATCACCATGTCTTATTCCCATTATGTATGTGATGTATGATTGCTGCTGTCACCTGGATTTTTAAAGATAGATATCGTGCACCAGTAGGTGATAGGTTTCTGTATAAGATTAGCTGCATCCTCATCACATATTCTTCTTCCAGTGATAATTATAAAAGTAAACACTTCTATTTTAATCTGGCAAGTGGTACTGTAAGCTGGATACATTGCTTATTTTATTCTGATACGTTTCTGCTGAGATGTTTGATGATGTGGATCCTTGCTCTGCTTGCTGAAATGTTCAGTTTATTCACATCATCATTTGTCTCTTTATAGGATTTCACTGGTGTCCCAGCAGTTGTTGATCTTGCTTGTATGAGGGATGCTATGAGCAAACTTGGCAGTGACCCGAACAAAATTAATCCTCTGGTGAGTTTATTGACCAGTGGCTACATTTACTATCTCCTTTCTTAATAACTTCTTGGAAATATATTTGACATTCTTGTTTGGTGTACTGTGTGACTGATCCTTCAGTATGCCACATTTTGATATGTGATGTTACAAAAGAATCATCAAGTGAACATGCTTATGTTGTGCTACAAGTGATAACCAAGTTACTTAACTGACCATATATATGTTGTAAGAACTGCTGCATTGATTGAGAATTTCTGTTCTCTAACATGCCTATGATGTTTTGCCATTGACACTGTTCTTCATTTCTCATAGCATCTCTTTGAGCCTTCATTCATTATTATCTTAACTAACAGCCTTTCTTCTTATCTTGTTTAATAAACACTAAGGTAGAATGTATGATTGTGTTTTTATTCCGAACCTATATGCTTTATTGAACACAGGTTGGATAATTAATTATTGATGTTTTTAAGTGTGAATGTATGACCGTTTAGTCTTAAATATTGAGGTTAGCCCCCTTGGCATATCATCTAATTCCAGTTAGTCAAACTATGACATCTATTTTAGTTAGGGTTTGAATGATATGTTTGCAACTTCTTAATCCTATCAATTATAGTTGATTAAAGGGTTTCAAAAGATAATCCATGTAGCCTTTTCCCCTCAAAGTGGGCGCTAGGGCAGCCACAACTGCTCTCTTCGTCACCCCAAGGGTAGCTTTAGCATGCCAGTTTTATGCTCGTGTCTTTGTGCTTTTGCTTATATTGCTGCATTTATATTTTTTCAGGTACCTGTAGACCTTGTTGTGGATCATTCAGTACAAGTTGATGTGGCAAGATCGGAAAATGCTGTTCAGGCAAATATGGAGCTTGAGTTCAGCCGTAACAAGGAGCGGTTTGGATTTTTGAAATGGGGTTCCACTGCATTCAATAACATGCTTGTTGTTCCACCTGGATCTGGAATTGTTCACCAGGTATTTCAATAAAACATCTATTTTGTTCTTAAATAATCATTTAAGTTACTTCGTTGGTAAATACTAACAATTCCGTTTGTAGGTGAATCTTGAATATCTGGCCAGGGTTGTCTTCAACAATGGTGGGATACTTTACCCTGATAGTGTTGTCGGCACAGATTCGCACACAACTATGATAGATGGTCTTGGTGTTGCTGGATGGGGAGTTGGTGGTATAGAGGCAGAAGCTACGATGCTTGGGCAGGTGAAGTTAATATCTGTTGATAACAAGTTTTTATCTCTGATACTATGCTTGCAACGATTTATGCTTTATGTTTGGGACCTCTCTGGCATTAAAAAGAGGGTGTGGAGCAGATGTTTGCTGGGATCATCCATTTATGCCAATTGTCTGAATTGATTGTGGTCTGTTCTGCAGCCAATGAGCATGGTCTTGCCAGCAGTTGTTGGTTTCAAGTTATCAGGGAAGCTGAGGAATGGAGTTACAGCCACAGACTTGGTTCTAACAGTAACTCAAATGCTTAGGAAACATGGTGTTGTTGGGAAGTTTGTTGAATTTTATGGTACCCCTCATGCCATTGCTTCGTAATCCACATTGCTTTCTTTTATGAGCTTCTCTAATGTTGCACACTACAAATTCCAGGGGGAGGTATGGGTGAACTATCACTTGCTGATAGGGCTACTATCGCAAACATGGCACCAGAATATGGTGCAACTATGGGTTTCTTCCCAGTTGATGCAAAGACATTGGACTACCTGAAGCTAACTGGCAGAAGTGATGAAACTGTATGTTATAGGCAGTGATTGCATTTTGATTTGCACCTTAACTGCACATGCATCTAGTTTTTGACAGTCACATTCTGTAGGTGGCCATGATAGAGACTTACCTGCGCGCCAATAATATGTTCGTCGACTACAAGCAGGTGATTTCATACTTTATTTGATGATAAGTTGTTTGCTATGTGTTAATATATATTTTATTTATTTATAATACTGACGCTTCTCCCTTGATGTAGGTTCAAGCTGAAAGAGTGTATTCATCTTATCTGGAACTTAACTTGGATGAGGTGGAACCATGTCTATCCGGACCAAAACGGTAATGTACCCGTGGAACTCCTATCCTTGGCATATGCGTAGTCTCATTCATGACTAACGAAAGATATACTCAACAGGCCTCATGATAGAGTTACATTGAAGAACATGAAGTCAGATTGGCTTTCTTGCCTGGACAACAAAGTAGGGTTCAAGGTAAGAATTTGCTCTCTATGTTACTTGTGTTATTTGCCGTAATCTTATTGTTTATTTATTGATAAGATTGATGCTAATCATTCTTTGACATCCTATGAAAATGCAATGTTGATTACATGATTGTTGAAAAAAACAATGTTGGTTAGATGATTGGAATTTCATACTTCTATAATATTGCAGAAAATACATATGCAAATAGTCCATACCTGCAAATTTCCTGTACATTTTTTTATTTCCCCCTTTCCCTTCTCTTACGATCACTACACCGTTTCTGTGCAGGGTTTTGCTGTCCCCAAGGAATCGCAGGGTAAAGTTGCTGAGTTTTCGTTCCGTGGGACGCCAGCAAAGATAAAGCATGGTGATGTTGTAATTGCGGCTATCACCAGTTGCACCAACACATCAAATCCTAATGTGATGCTGGGAGCTGCTTTGGTTGCCAAAAAGGCTTGTGACCTAGGCCTGGAGGTTCGTCTCACTGTCCTCAACTTTATGTTTTCTGATTTCGGCTTATCGTTAAATGTCAATCATGTTGGTAATTCGTACCATCATGTGCAAATGTTGCTGTTAAAATGGGTTCAGTTATTTTCATGTTTGAATTTGTTGCAGCCTTTAATAATGAAGTGTATGATTTAGTGCTACTTTCTCTACCTATGTTCTGATAATTTTAGGTAGCCACTGTTGCTTTAGTTTAACACTGTTGGTATTAATTAGGTGAAACCATGGATTAAGACAAGCCTTGCGCCAGGTTCTGGTGTTGTGAAGAAGTACTTGGACAAGAGGTGCCTATTGCTTCTCCAGACTAAAAGTTCCCTTTTATTGGGGATCCTTGGTTAATTTTTTTTCTTCATTTTCCTTTGCAGCGGTCTGCAGAAGTATCTTAACCAGCTTGGCTTCAATATTGTTGGCTATGGTTGTACAACCTGCATAGGAAACTCTGGAGATCTTGATGAATCCGTAGCTGCTGCAATTACCGACAATGGTGAGTTTGACATTGCTGGTTGAGAAAGGATTGAAAGTTGTGAAATAGTGCATTTTACTCACTTTTCCTTCTTGCAGATGTTGTCGCTGCTGCTGTTTTGTCTGGGAACAGGAATTTCGAAGGCCGTGTACATGCATTGACCCGAGCAAATTATCTCGCATCTCCTCCATTGGTTGTGGCCTATGCCCTCGCTGGCACGGTAAGAGAACCTGCATTTTTCCAATGTCCTCTGCATATTATTTCAAACTAAACTGTGGAAGTACCAGAACAAATAAAGATTGCTGTCATTTATGTAATGCTACTACTTGGACTCACCAATATAATTTGTTAGTGAGAGGAGGGCGCATACCTACTAAGCTAACTAGTTCAAACGCCTTCTTAATTATTCTTTTGGTTCTCTTTGCTAAACCGTGGAACTAGTGGAAGTGTGGAACAAATCAATAATCTGGACTTCTATGTAATGCTAGTATGCTACTACTATATTTTTTGGCATCTATAATGCTACTACTTGGATTGACCAGTACAATTCATTACTGTGAGAGCCCTGATCTACTAAGCTAACTAGCTCAACCTTCTGCCAAAATATTCTTGTGATTTTCTAACAATTCACTAGTGCAAGCAAGGTGCAGCTCTACTAAGCTAACAAGTTCAAACTTCTCCCTCTTTATTCTTGTTGTTTTCCTTGCTGAACTGTGGAGAATGTGCTGCAGGTTAATATTGATTTTGAGAAAGAACCAGTAGGCATCTCAAAAGATGGAAAAGAGGTTTACTTCAGGGATATTTGGCCTACCACTGATGAGATTGCTGAGGTGGGCAATGCAACTTTAATTTTTGTTATATTTATCTCCAGGTGCTCTTTCAGATCATGTTAGCTTTGGGATATTCCTCATAATTGTGCTATTAATTCTTCTAGGTTGTTAAGGCGAGCGTGCTCCCAGACATGTTCAAGGGCACATACGAGGCAATCACCAAAGGAAATCCTATGTGGAATGAGCTGCCAGTATCAGCAAGCACTCTCTACCCATGGGATCCAAAATCAACATACATCCACGAGCCTCCTTATTTCAAGGATATGACAATGACCCCTCCTGGTGCACGGCCTGTGAAGGATGCGTATTGTCTTCTCAACTTTGGTGACAGTATCACTACTGATCACATATCCCCAGCTGGAAGCATCCACCCAGACAGCCCAGCTGCCAAATATCTAAAGGAGCGCAATATTGAAAGGAAGGACTTCAACTCATATGGCAGTCGACGAGGGAACGATGAGATCATGGCTAGGGGAACTTTTGCCAACATTCGCATTGTGAACAAGTTCTTGAAGGGAGAGGTTGGGCCCAAAACAATCCATGTTCCATCAGGGGAGAAGCTTGCTGTTTTTGATGCTGCTATGGTAATATATACTTGAACTTCATAGAATCCAGAGTTTGCTTTTCAGTAATGCAACATAGAAGACATTCAAATCTCATTGAGTGATTTTCATTGTGTGTGTGTGTGTTTGACAGAAATACAAGAATGAAGGGCATGACACTATCATCCTGGCTGGTGCTGAGTATGGCAGTGGAAGCTCGAGGGATTGGGCTGCGAAGGGTCCAATGCTTCAGGTAACTATGCTTCCCACCTATAGTTTCTTCGTTTTACACCATGCCACTAGCTGTAACTAATGGGTGTGGTGCTTTCACTTTGTGACTGCAGGGAGTGAAGGCTGTGATAGCCAAGAGTTTTGAGAGGATTCACCGTAGCAATCTCGCTGGAATGGGCATCGTGCCTCTATGCTTCAAGGCTGGGGAGGATGCCGACAGTCTTGGCTTAACTGGTCATGAGCGTTACACCATCCAGCTTCCGACTGATGTGAATGAAATCAAGCCTGGCCAAGATGTTACGGTCACAACCGATAATGGCAAGTCGTTCACGTGCACACTCCGCTTTGACACTGAGGTACAGACATTCTTTCCTGAGCATTTTGTCTAGGCGAGTGTTGACTATCAATGGTGATTTCTGATGTTCAAATTGTCGATTTCCGTTCAGGTGGAGCTTGCGTACTACACCCATGGTGGTATTCTACCATATGTCATCAGAAAGATCGCAGCCGAGCAATAGAGTGTCTTCTGTGACGATGAGGCAAATTGTAATTGTTGTAAACAGTTTCTTTAGCAAGTCCTGTTTGAGGAGTACCCCCTCAAATAACATCTGAGATGTCTGCAGAGAACTCGGAAATTTTGAGAGCGTAACACGCTAGGTTTTCGTTTGAAGGCACTACTATGTTAATAATATGCCTCACAACTGATGAGATGCTTTTGCATATTGTAACGATCTATGAACACTGAGGTGGAATCAGCCGAAGGAATGTCCACATTGTTTTCTTTGGTCGTTTCTTGAAGGCAGGTTCTTTTGGTAACCCCAGAATGATACGTCTGTTGTTTTAATTGTGCACACCGAGTTATGTCATCTGATCATCTGGTGATGGATGACTAGATTCAGCAAAACCCGGTGATGGTAGTAAGAAGTTCGATTAGTAGAAAGTTGGCCTGCGCATAGCTATATGATGCCAGGCTCTTAAAAACAGGAATGCAGATTAGCGCAGGTGGAGTTTGATAGATGAACCTCCTTTCCTCAAAAGAAGTTGACTTGTTGGAATTCGGATTATTGATGATCTGTACATTTCCACGTTGAGTGGTGTTTACCTGGTTCCCAATACATTACTAGTAATATCTAAACCATCATAGTAAGATAGCATAAGTAGTCAGAGTACATACTCCATTAGTTTCCGAACCAAAAGTCCAACAGATCGCATCCATTCGATGAACTTAGATGTTCGGATTTGACGAGTGTTGGCTGCATAAATACCTTTCAGTTAATGTGTTCATACAAATGGCCTAGGATTGCAATTACCCTGGAGGCTAGAGGGTGGTTGGCGATGGAGTGCGTTGCAAATCGAAATTTGAGAGAATAAGCTAAATAATTTTGACTTCATTTTTTTTGATTCTGAAATCGCCTTCAGCAACTAGTACTCCTGTGAAGTACTCTCTCCGTCCGAAAAAGTTTGTCCCTCAAATGGATGTATCTAGCACCAAAGATTTTTCGGACGGAGGGAGTAATAGGTTAGATACATTGACTTTCTATTAAAAAAATCCACATTTTGAGGCTACGAGGTTGTTTTTGGAACAAGCTTCATAAATTATGGCGATTGCGGCGCAACAACTTTGCTAGTAGAGTGCATTTTTTTGCGTGTTGATTGCTATACTAGCTGTTATTATGGCGATCGGTCACAAAATGACACATCTAATAGAGTTGCCGCAAGGGTCTTACTTTCACTGATTTCCCTCTTTTTTTTGATGATTGTTAATTAGTATGTTCAATAGCAATAGTTGAGTCGTATATTGTCTTTGGATTTCGAATTTCATAAAATTTCTTATTTTCTACATTTCAAAAAATTCTGAAAAAAAACACAGATATACATGAAGGCATAACACATAAAAAAAAATAAAAAAAATAAAAACAATTCTGAAAAAAAACACAGATATACATGAAGGCATAACACATATGTGTGTAAATTTTTAGGGCAAAATACGTTGAAATGAGGCCTGCGCAAAAAAGACAAATCTGGGGCTTTTTAACACATGATACTATTCATCATCCCGGGTCATGAATTTGTCTTTTTTGTACAGGTCGCATTTCAACGTTTTTCATCCTGAAATTTTACACATATACACATAACATCATTGTTTACTTGCACAATTTTTTTCATATTTTTTTTGAAACCGAAAAGTTTGAATTTTCTTTTTTCTTTTTCAAAAAAAGGCCTCCATGGAGGCCGAGAGCCAAACGTTCCGTTCTCTGAGTTGAGTTTATTATATGTTTTTTTTCTCTTCTTGATGATGTTATTTGTTTCCCTGATTAGCTTGCGCGTCATCGTTTCCTAGCTCTGCTTCGGACTATGGATTGCTCGTGGCGAATGGGACCTATGCACCAGCTGCTGGTAACTGTGTGGAATGCAGTTGTGGGCCCGGGAAAGTTAAAGTCGCGCTGTCTTGTGGATTATAATCTCCATTTTCTCTTCTCCGACAGTTTGTGATTCATCATCAGTCAGTAGTCTGTCTAACCAAATGCTCGGCAATGTGAAAGCCCACCAGCGGTGGCAGCATGTCTCGTCCTGTGGCTACGCTGCCATGCTGGCTTAGTTAATGGAAGCAAAAGAGCTCTGTTGGTTCAGGCTCGTTGAGTTGATGATTCTTACCTCTTTGTGCGTCCTCCGGTAGTCGGGTGGGTCTTCAACCTACATGCCCTGGTAACCCAAGTGAAATTACGATTAAAAAAAGCATGATATGGGAGAGGTGGATAGCTAGATTGGCATGTACTTAAAAAAGGGACTTTATTTCAGAATCTACAATGGAATAGTCCGTCGTACAATTGACCACTGCCTACTGATTACCGATAGAGTGAATCTGAAACGGGTAATACCTCTCATCCAGACAAGGAGAAAATCAGGGTAGCATCTGGAAAATAACCTCAAAGGATTTGTAGTGCAGCATTAGGGAATGTTATGTACTAAGTACAGCACTTGTGTGCAGATACAAGCAGGGCAGATGCTCAGTGGACCGCTGCTCATCTTCTTTTTCGCGCTCTCATGATGCTTGTGCTGCATCAACAACCTCTGAAGATGACCACCGGCTGTCTACACGGGCCCTGGACCGGGTGGCCATCCGGAGGAGCAGCTCGCGCTTGGTGAAGCCGCGGCCGCTGTCGACGTGCGTGAGGTCGTCGCGCAAGGCCGCCGCGTGGCCGGTCGCCGGCATGGCCAGCAAGACCGTGAGGAAGAGAACATAGGTAAAAGCTGCAACACTGACATGTCCTTCA
Source organism: Thinopyrum elongatum (assembly GCA_011799875.1). Classification (NCBI taxonomy): domain Eukaryota; kingdom Viridiplantae; phylum Streptophyta; class Magnoliopsida; order Poales; family Poaceae; genus Thinopyrum; species Thinopyrum elongatum. The sequence continues at coordinate 568,255,513 of CM022300.1, read as the reverse complement.
TCGTGCACACGGCAACACCGTTCAGCATCGATAATTCTGTACACACGGAGTAATACGGGCCTTTACGGACTCTGTGCTGTTAACAAGACGATTTCTTTATGCCCATTAAAGAACCTCGAGATGCTAATCCACGAAAAATGATACGAGAAATGCGAAAGAACTCAACTACGGAACGAGGGCGACCCAAAATCTTCTCCCCCCTGATTTTCAGGGGGTGTGGGCCTCCTCACCTTAATTCCTCTAATCATATTATCCCAGCTGGGCCTCTCCGTGAATTAAGTAAAAATCTGCCCGTGCGTGTAGCATTGCTCGTTCAGCACGGGGTGGCAAGGTTGTTAATTCGTTTACTTGTTCGTTAAGGGATAGGATGCTGGACGGCGCCCAAGTCAACTCTGCAAAAAGATCCAATAAAACGTGTATAACCACAAAATTGTCAATGCCAATTTCCATTATTATTATTATTTATGAATCATGTCACTTTCTCAATCATTGTACCTTGAAGATTCAAAGTTTACTTTTTTTCAGGGGAAAACTTGGGAGCTATTCATCTTCAATCATCAAACATCAGAAATAAGAAAAATAACAACCAGATCCATAGACCACTGATTATTTGTGTTCTTATTTGAAGAAATTTGCGACAAGATGGGACTGACTGCATTACTGCAGCAAATATGATCAAAGATAGTGAGCAGAACAGGTCGCCTGTTGCAGCTCTCATCGGTGAGATCAAGCGTCTTCTTGAGCAAGGTCATGAACATGTTATACCACATGTGAGTAGGAGCACAAATAAAGTTAGTCATACCCTAGTCCAGATGGAGATTTCTGTACCTCATACTGCCGAATAGCTGCGCCATAGACCTGATGAAATTGGCGTCCTCTGCCAACAGGACTGTATTGATCTTGCTTGATTAATACAATCCTTTGTAGTCGCAAAAAAAAAAAATCACGGCAAGGGGTACCCGTGTCTGCACAAAAACAAACACTCGAATTTTACTACTTGGTATTGTTAGATGACCATATCCCATATCCCGCATCAGTGTCTGTGGTCTAGGCCCCGGTCTGTGGACAGATACGGTGTCGAGATGCCCTAAGAACCTTTCTTGCTCGCCACATTGGAATCCCAGGCACTAAGGACATCTCCAACACTGACCTCTAAAACACACACTATTTGTCAGTGGACCAATGGGGACCAGTCCGCGGACACTAATGCGGGCGCAGGCCATCCAACCATGTCCCCTAAATGTCCACTAACAAATAGTTGGCTAGATAGAGAGGGGATGTCCGACGTGGTGACTTTTGGTTGGCTAGACAAATGTCTGGACTCTCCCAAAGCCCCCGAAATTTGTGTCTAGTTTGGACGTCCATACGCATTTTGAGGCACTTGGGGATAGCATTGGATGACAAAAAGTGTCCGAACTCTCGCAAAGGACATATAGGAGCGATTTGAGGGTCCGCGTTGGAGATGTCCTTATAGCAACTCTAGTCGATCCCCTATAACTGGTAGAGTTAAAATTCCGGTTTACTCGGCCGCCCACCCACCCGAGTAAGAAAATATCCCCTCCCCTCGGCCACACCCACCTCATCTCGTGCCGCATTCACTCCGGCGCCTCCCTTCTTGCCTTCGCTGTCCACCACGCGCCACCGCCGCCCCCTGTAGGACCAGCCGCACTCCTCCCTACCCCGATTTGGTCCTCTCTCGCCGCCGGCGGTGCCTAAATCGGTAGATCTACGGTCGTCTTTGCCAGTGCCGGATTCGACGCACCCAGCACTAGCGCCGTCGCGTTTTGGATGTATTTGACAGGGACCGAACCAGGCAGCACCCTTAACCGCTCTGCGCCGCATCTCGGTATGTCCTCCTCCTGTTGGTGCTCGGATCTCCCTCGTCGACCGACCACCAGTACAAGGACGACTGCAAGGTTGTCAAAATCGTGATTCTGGATCGGATCGGAGCTCCGATGGTTGGATCGTAAATCGTAGAATCTTCACTATCAGGATAGTAGAAATGTAGATTCTAGAGACTAAAATCGTAGAATCAGAGGGGTTAGTTTGGATCGTAAAGTCGTAGAATCGTACAATAGAATCGCGATTCTGACAACCTTGGACGACTGACCGTCGGCCGGGCTCAGCACTAGTGCAGCTGCTCGTCGGCTCACCGCTACCAGTCATCAAGTGTGACCACTGTCCGTGACTAGTGTTGCGCCAAAACATCTCGGATGGGTTTTCTACAAGTTTGAAAGGATGGGGTGAGTGCCTATTTGTACAGTTTTTTTTTGAAAAATCACCGGGGGGGGGGGGGGGGGGGGGGAGCTCCCCACCTGAATATATTTCTCAAATTTGCAATCCATCGTTGGACTGATTACAAAGGGGAATTACATAAGCACGTGTAAACGTGATGAGAGGTAGGAACACCAAGAGGAGGCGGCCTGTTTCTGTTCCGGTTTCTTCATCCGGTGTGTCCAGAGCATGAGGTCTTCAATGATTTGCTTGGGGGTGAAGACACTGTGGTGATTTTTTTGTCGGAAGGTCATCGCATTTCTGGAGCACCATATTTTCCATAGGATGACCAGGAGTATTGAATGCCAGATCATTGCATTAACTTGGAGAGGCAGTCGGCAGTCCCAGAGTTCGTCTATGCTGTCAGGGGGTCGTAAACCAATCCTTTGCCATGTTCACTGCGCGAGCGGGCAGTCCAGGAAGATGTGCGGAGTACTTTCGCCATCTGAGCCACATCTTGGACAGATTGAATTCGAGGCAACATGCTTGCGAAGAAGGTTGGCCTTGCAGTTCAGTCTACCACGGAATAATAGCCAGGCAAATATCTTCACTCTGTTGGGGACGCATGATGACCAAATGGGTATAGAGCGAGCGTCCGTGCTGTCCGCCTGCATGGTAAGATCATAGGCCGTATTTGTGGAGAAGCGCAGTCCGCCATTGAGGTAGCGCTCGTCTGGTTCCTGTGAAGGCTGGAAGTCCTGTAGAAGCAACAACAAGGAGCACAACTCGGCAGCAGCATTAGATGTTAGGCGGTTCCGCAGGATAGATTCGAAACCATGATTTAAAACAGTAGCCACACGAGCAAGTGGTGACGTGGTGTGTGAGTAGAGGCAAGGAAAGACAACAACGAGCGGTTTATGGTGTAGCCAAATATCTAACCAAAAATAGGTTAAGGTGCCAGAGTTTGTGAGTACAAATAAGATAGCCTGTAGTGCTGGTAGGTGTTGGTTAATAGTATGGCAAAGGAAAGACTGATTATTTTGTGGAGCGATGAAGGCATTTGGGTGTTGTAGGGCGATCCAATCTAGCCAAGGCGTTTGGTCCGGTAGCATTGCTTTGACAACGAATTTCATCAGGAGACATTTATTCTGCTGATGAAGGTTTTTGAGGCCTAAGCCCCCATACTTTTTTGGTTTGCATACATTTTTCCAGGCAACTAAGCATTGAGCACCAGTGCAAGTTTCTTCAGCAGCCCAAAAGAAAGCTCATCGAATCGAGTGAAGTGTTTTTATAACGCTCTTTAGGATAAGGAAGACAGACATAAAGTAGACGAGGATGGAGTCGAGTACAGCAGACAGGAGGATGAGTCTGTCGCCCTTAGAGAGGAGTTTGGCTCGCCAGCCTGTCAGAAAGTTTCGGCATCGTTCGATGATTGGGAGAAAAGCGTTAGCAGGTAAGCGTGTGGGTGCTAAGGGTAGTCCTAGGTAAATTTGTGGGAAGGTGGAGGTTGTGCACTGAAGTGTGGTGGCAATGTCGGCTGCGACATCAGGGCAGACGTGCATAGGTACAAATGTGGTTTTGGTGAAGTTTATAGCGAGGCCAGTTGCCATAGCGAAATTGTGTAGTATGTTTTTTAGCTGGACGGCTGCGTCAGTTGAAGCCTTGGCGACGATTAGAGTGTCGCAATTTGTACAATTGTTCTTCGGATTCGTCGCAATTTGGAACTTATTGTTTGCTCAAAATTGTATGTAGGATGAATGCAAATTTTCGTATTGGGAAGAAGAGTACATTGATCTATTGATAGTGAGAAATTTGCTAGATGTTCGTACACTACTGGCTAGAGATGAGACTAGAGATGACGCAATGTCCAATTATGTGGTGGCGAAGAAGAAAGAAGTGTACGAACTAGAGAAGTCAATAGAGAAAATCAACAATGTAGGCAATCAAAATATAGAGAAAATATTAATAGAATTAGCGGGAGCAGTCATAGCACTTGGGTTTCTATTAAAGTGTATTTTTTTCTTTTCTTTGCATCAATTCTCTTAGCAAAGAATTGATAAAGTATATAATCAAGATGTCGTTTAATAAAATAATAAAGCAGTGAAGTTTATTTCAATGGCCGAAAATTAAATGAGTTTGACATTTTTTTACTCCTCTAACCGTTGGGATCAGTTAGAAATGGTCAATTTTTAGAGGAGCAAAAATACACCTCTAAAGAATACTCGGCCATTTACTCCTCTAAATTTTAGAGGAGCGGCTAGAGTTTCTTTTAGTGGAAGCAAAAAGCCCAAGCATGAAGCATTGTCGCCTCGTGTTCTTAGAGTTGATGATCGTTACCTCTTTGTGTGCCCTCCCCTCGGCTGGGTATTGAACCTGCATGCCCTGGTAAACAGCATTATGTTTTCTTCCCATACTTAAATACTAAGAGAGTAACATAATAAGTATACGACCAGTGATACTTCTTGTCCAAAATGACAAGGAGAGGAATAAAAACATGTCCGTTCTCATTACTGAAACATGCTTCTTGGATACGGAGGACAATGGAAAATCAGGGCAATATCAGGCGAAGACGGGCTGTGAAGCTTCATAATAACCTGAAATGATTTGTATTAGTACCGCATAAGGGAATGTCGCACACCTTGGTATGGAGGTAATACTTGTGTGCTAAACAAATTCAGGATCAGATTCGACCTCACATTCAAGATACAGGAAGGGCAGATGCTCAGTGGACCGCTGCTCATCTTCTTTTCGCGCTCTCATCCTTGTGCTGCATCAACAACCTCTGAAGATGGCAAAGGCACCGTCAATGGCACGTTGGGCACAGAACTTAGTGCCTGCATCTAGGCTTTAAGCCTAGCCTATCCCTATCCACGGACAATGATGATATAAGATAATGTGAATTTCATGTTTGCTCGACGAGCGGTGAGTACGCCGGTGCTCGTCCATTTCACGACGCTGCTGCTGCTGTTGTCGTGCTACTTTGTCGGTGTGTCTCGCGTCGATTTCGTGGTATGTTTGCAATCTTTTCAGCGGAAAAAGAGGCACTACCCGGTGGGAAACGAGATGATTGTTCTTAACCTGTTCCATATGGCCAGCTGGTACATATCCTTGTGAACTTGATGCTGGCTCCGTCCTAATCACCTTTTGCTCACCACATAGGAGTGTCTCAAATTCAGTGGGGCTGGGAGTGCGAAATGGACGTTGGACTTTTTTTTATTCCGCATTTCATGTTCTTTTCATATCTCCTTGTCACATATGGCAACATATTCCATATAACCGCACGGAGGTTTTATCTTCTGGCGTGGGTGGCAGAAAATCTACGTACTCTTATGTAACTTGCCTAACTAATCTCTCCATCCCCATTTCAACTGGGTGGGGCCCCCTCTCTTGATTTCCTCCAACTGAAAAAGGCCACCTAAGCTATTATGTTAGCTAGTTTACGTTTGATGGTTACGTAGGTGTAGCATTGCCGGTTGCATGGTACCGAGTTTTCAGTGTGTTTGTAAGCTTATTATTGTGTGCTTCTTTATGTTTTGAACCACAAATGATTAGGTTGTGTATATCTTCGGATGCAGACATTCTCTCGCATTATCAAGAGAAAATCGCACATCGTACGTGGTGTTGGCGCACTCAACATTCAGTACAAGTAGAATCATGTACCAGCCGAAATTTATCACTTGTGATATGTCTACAATTTTTTCATATCAGACTAGGTATAAACAAACACTAGCTTAGTTTCACACTTTGTTTATTCAGTCTTACTAAGTCTCAGGCGACTAAGATTTTGTTAAGTCTCAGTCGATGTTATACCCGTGAGATCTACATTAAGATTCGTGCAAAAATTTCTTTTTAGTTTTTTCTTTTTCTCTCTTTCATGTTGTGTCACTTGACCGAGACTTGGTTAAATCTCGATCGACTGAGGCGTAGCCACATCCAAACAAGGGTGTGGCTAGGTCTCAGTCGGCTGAGATTTAACCAAGTCTCAGTCAATACGCACGTTGATAACTTCGGCGGGCGAGGGCAGTAGAACGCTCATAGGCAACTTCCAGCAGCAAAACATGCACATCGTGTACGACCTGGAGCACAATAAGCTGGTGTTCGTGCCCGCGCGCTGCGACAAGCTGTGATACGGATACGTCAACGTGTGTATTGTGTCTCGTCCTACGTACGTACATATGTACGTTTATCGGTACTAAGAACGCGTGAAAAGGAACACCTGTTCTCTCTACTCGCCAGTGCTAAATAAACAAAGAACACAATACACACGTTGACATATCCGTATCACAGCTTGTCGCAGCGCGCGGGCACGAACACCAGCTTATTGTGCTCTAGGTCGTAGACGATGTGCGTGTTTTGCTGCGGGAAGTTGCCTACGAGCGTTCTACTGCCCTCGCCCGCCGAAGTTATCAACGTGCGTATTGACTGAGACTTGGTTAAATTTCAGTCGACTGAGACCTAACCACACCCTTGTTTATTTAGTATTGGCACGTAGAGAACGGGTGTTCCTTTTCACGCGTTCTTAGTACCGATAAATGTATGTGACCAGTACATACGTACGTACATACGTAGAACGATACACAGTACACACGTTGACGTATCCGTATCACAGCTTGTCGCAGCGCGCGGGCACGAAGACCAGCATATTGTGCTCCAGGTCGTAGACGATGTGCGTGTTCTGCTGCTGGAAGTTGCCTATGATCGACCTGCTGCCCTCGCCCGCGGAACCTATCACCACACACAGCCCATCCTCCTCGGTGTACATCACGTAGTTCTCCCGTGGGAGGTCCCAGTCTGCGCCCTCCAGGTGGAGGATCAGCTTCGGCATGGCGGTCTCCTTCTTCTTCGGCGAGGCGGTGAAGCACAACAAGCCATCGTGCTCGTCGGTGTTATTTTTGTTGACAGGCAGCGGCACCTGCGACTTGAACGCCTCCACGAGGCTCCGGTGCACGGCCTCCGGGACGCTCGTCAGGGCCGAGCCGGAGTCGATGATCGTCCCGCCGGAGCGGTCGCCCTTGAGCGCGAACGCCGACGCGTCGAACGGCAGCCGCGTCTTGCCGACGGTGATGCCCTTGAGCGAAAGGTAGTAGAACGTGTTGGTAGGATCGGAGCTTCGGACGAACGGGGTGGATTGGATGGGCCCTGTGGCCTGCGCTTGGAGGTTGTCCGGCGTGCCCAGAAACGCGGGGCTGGGTCTGGAATCCACGATGGTGGTGAAGCAGTGGGAGAACCTACCGACCTTGAGCTGCGACGGCAGAGACAATGCCCCGCGGCCGAAGCCGGCGATGCCCGACTCGTTTGATCCGAAGTTGCCGGTGTTGAACATGCCACACCCAAAGCGGAGGTTCGGCACGGCGGCGAACTTGCCGTTGGGCGCCTGCTGGAAGGTGAAGGTGTCTCTGTAGATCTTCCCCGTCGTGACCGATTTGTCGCCGTAGAAGTAGGTGTACAAGCAAATGTTGTCGCCGACGGCGCACCCGGGGAGCGAGAGGTCGCTCGGCGCACAGACAGGCTCGAAGCACGAGACGCCGCTGACGGTGCTGGAGGCGGAGGCGTCGAACTCAGGGAACGGCTGCGGGAAGCAGACCTGGCAGAAGCACTGCGTCCAAATGAGGTCGCTGCCGGTGTCGAGCGTCAGCGCCACGCGCTGCGGGCGCGGCGTGCCGATGCCAAAGTGGATGAGGTACTCGGAGTTGAAGTCCTCTTTGCCGACGGTGCCGCGGGCCACCGGCGCCGTCACCGCGTGGGAGTTGGCGCCACGGCCGGGTGGTGACCACCGGCTGTCTATGCGGGCACGTGACCGAGCGGCCATCCGGCGGAGCAGCTCGCTCTTGGTGAAGCCGCGGCCGCTGTCGATGTGGGTGAGGTCGAGACGCAGGGCCGCCGCGTGGCTGGTCGCCGACATGGCTAACAAGACCGTTAGGAAGAGAACGTTGGGTAAAAGCTGCAACACTATCATGGCCTTCATCGTGCACACGCTCACACCGTTGAGCAGTGGATGACAGGGTTGTTGGTTGAGGTCTTGAGGACTAGGATGTGGTTGAGTTGGAGTTATATATAGCGACGGCGCGCAAGCCAACTTTGCAAAAAGATCCATGAAAACATGTATAACCACAAAATTATCCATACAACTTTCTATTTTGTTTATTTGCGAATCATGTCCCTTTCTGAAACATTGTTGCTCCAAGATTCAAAGATTACTTCCCTTTAAAAAACAGTTTTGCTAGAACTCATCTAGCTGAGTTTTAGTTATGTCTCATTCACCTTTATAGCCATTGGATGTGATGCTATAAGATGCGTGTGTGCTGACGTGGGTTGGTACTTCTTTGTATTTGTTTTTGTTTTCCAGGTGAATGAGACCAAATTATATCTCATCTAGATGAGTTCTAGGTCTTTAAAAAATGTTTCTAAGAATACTCATTCAAGCGCATGCGCACTAAACCGACATCCAATGAAGAAATCGACATCCACACACCCTGAATTCGCGGCAGGGGTACTCGTGTGTGCACATAAATAGACACTCGAATTGTACTACTCAATATTGTTAGATGGCTTTTGTCAAAAGGAGGTTTTCTTCCCCGCAAAAAAGAAAAAGAAAAAAAGGAGGTTTTCTTTAGATCAAAGGCCGAGGCCTAATTCCGTTTCAGACCATTGCTAGATGCTCATGGGCTCTGGTAGGGTGATGCCCTGTCCTCGATGATTTTCACCACCATCAGGGGCGAAGACAAGCCCCAGGCGCACCGGGCTGCGACCTGGGGCGTGACGATTGCACGCAGGCTTTCGGCAACACTGTTCAACGCTTGTAACTACAGTACAGTGAGGCCGGCCCGGGCTTGGCCCAGTCTTGCCTCCATCCCTGATCACCGTGATGGATCTTTTGCGTGCTCTATTTAAGAAAGCCAAGGAGGAAGGGCTCCCCACTCTCATGGTGGCCAACCACTCAGATACTCCCATTTTATGTTGTTAATGTGATCGCGTTCATCAAGGCTTATTGGTATCAGTCATGTACATTTGTCACATTTCACGGGAAAGCTTGTTTTGTTGTGGACGTGTTGGGGCACGTGATTCTCACTTTGTAGAGGTTGTGTTTACACTAAGTGTGGTTGTATCACCTTGATATGATTATTAAATCAATAAAATTCCCTTTTCAGAAATAATGTTTGTCGGAACGCAATGTGTCCACCCTCTGCTTCGAGTCCGATGGCTTAGAGTTCCTCGACGGTGCGCATCAACAAGGAAAGGTGTATAGTGCCCATGGCGTGCCGGGAAAGAGGGATGCATGCATATGTGCCATGTGGAGTCCCGTGGTAGGCGCACATGACTCTGTTGTTTCCATCGACTTCCTTTTCAGTCCTCTGCTCTACCAGCCAGAACCTAGAAGGACACTTCACACCCGATTTGACACAGCTAGACTGGAAACACTGCTTGCCAAGAGCACAGACCCCAGTATAGAATACTTTTTTGAGTATGTTGGTAAGGTCCGGTCATCCGCTTCTGTGCTTGCACTTCTGCGTAACTATGGATGCAAGTCCAGTATAGCGTACTTTCATAATTGAATCAAAAGCGTCGATACATGAAAAATCTTTATATACGATATTTATGACACAGAATGTTGTTCTTTCAACATGATTCCTCAACAATTTTTTCATTGTAACCGACTCTCCGTTCCACTTTGGTTTTCGACTAATAATTACCATGATGAATTTCTCTTACTGCTTGGTTCCGCATTGGATTTTGGAAACTTTTGTTTAGAAAGTGGTGTCACGACCGTGGGGCGCTGGCTGCGGATTTCGACTATAGCTACCAGCGAGTCCGAATCGTCGAAGGGAGAATGATTTGAATTTTTCTTATGTTTTAGGTCGATACGAGACATACGATGCCTTCGCGTTGAGATTCACGCAATGATTAGGGAAATCTAACATTGGATTAGCTTATTAGCTCCATCAACTCACACATAAAAAGGAAAGTCCCACACGTGTAAACACTCTCTTGTAGATGATATATTATCCTGCATGCTGAACCACACCTTTTTTCTTGACACAGTCTTGTTTTGAGATTGCTTACCACATGCACTATGTGGTTGCTGAACCACATCTTAGTTACATCACTGTCAAGGTTCTGTGTGAACCTTTGTCAAAGGAATATTTAGATACCGTGGTGAGTGCTGGGACCACGATCGACAACCTCGGATGATCAATCTATTATCCATGGCATGACCTTCAACTGTTGCAGCAGGAACGGATCCCCAGCTGACGCGCCTGAAACGTCAGGCTGCCGTGGATAGTGTTTCTGTTTTTTCTTAGACACGACGCCTGCTATTTGTTTCCGTCATTAGCTTGTGCGCCAGCGTTTCCTACCTACTGAAGATGAATATGGCACGGCAGGGCACAGAACTTGGTGCCTACATGCATGCGTCTAGCATGACATTGTTAGAGCATCTCCAACAGCGGAGGCAAATATCGCGCGCGGGAAATCTGGGTTTTAGCGCGCGCGGAGCGGTTTCGCGCGTTCCAGCGGGCGCGGGAGATTCCGGCGCGCGGCAAAAAATCGCGCGCGCGCGAAAAGACGGCCCGGCGCGCTGTACAAAACGCGCGCGCCCGAGCCGGCCAACCGCACACTCGAGCGCCCCGTCGCCCCTTCTTCCCCCCCGTCGCCCTCTTCTTCCTCGCATCCGGCGCCCCGCCGCCACCGCCGCTCCCTTCTTCCGACGCCTTCTCCCCCGCCGCCGACATGCCGCCGCGTTGCAGGAGCAGCTCCGGCTACCGCGGCGTCCGCGTCCGCCCTTCCGGCGTGTTCTACGCGGAGATCCGCTCCGGTGACGTGCGTCTCGGTCTCGGGACGTTCGATACCGCGCACGAGGCCGCCCGTGCGTGGCGCCTCTCCAGGCCACACTCGCATATGAACTTCGACGACGCGCGGACGTGCCAGCAGGCGCAAGACCTCGCGCCTCCGCCGCGGCTAGTAACCGACGAGGACCGTCACGAACACCGCAGACGACAGCGCCGCCTCCTCATCGCCGAGGCGGACGAGCTAGCCATGGCGGAGTGGTGCCAGCGCTACCCGCAGGACGCCGCCGACGAGAACGCCTTCTGGGCGGAGAGGAGGGCAAAGTGCCGCGCGGACCGGGCGGACAGGCGTCGGCGAAAGGCACTGGCAATATCGTAGTGCGAACTGGGACAGATGTCGTTCTTTGACGACAACGATCCTCGGTGCGATGACGCGTTTCTGTCGACGTCGGACAACACCACCGAGGAGGAGGACGACTCGGAGTAGTTTCTAGTTATTTGCACCGTAGTTTATCTATTTTATATTTGTATCGTAAGACTAGTTTGTGGTGTTGGGTTGAACTATGCTATGTGTATCGTTGTTTTATCTATATGTTGTTTCTTAAATATTGTTCGTATGTGCTCTGGTTGCTCGAGCGCGTCGCTTTTTTACAGCGTCTATTGGAACGGCTCGTGCGTATAATATTTTGCAGCTGTCGCTGGAGCTAGCGCTCTGCTGCGCGTAAAAATATGCTATTTTGACGCTGTAAAACTTGTTGTAGCGCGCCGCGCGTTACGCTTCTGTTGGAGATGCTGAGAATTCCTGTCTGCTTGAGGAGCGGTGAGTACGCCGGTGCTCGTCCATTTCACGATGATGCCGCTGCTGCTGTCGTGCTACTTTCTCGGTGTGTCTCGTGTCGATTTCATCGTACGTTTGCGGTCTTTTCAGCAGAAAAGAGGCGGCACTACCTGGTGGTGATGAACTACATGCTTGTTCCCACCCTCGCTTCATATGGCACATCGCACCGACGCTGCTGCCACCGTCCTATGTGTTTGTCTTCTGGTTTTTTAAGTACCTTATTACGCGCACCACCTCCGAATCTCACGTATTAATCGTGCGGCATGCTGCTCGGTTTAACAAAACTAGTTAACCTGCATGCAATGCACGCATTCCTTACGAAGAAAAAATATGTTCATCCTAGTTAATAGGCAAACAGTCAGCAAAAATAAATAAATGATGTAGTACTAAATGCTCTGTACGTTATTTCTACTTTGTATATTAGCTTTGTCTCGAGTCAAACTTTCTAAACTTTAACCAAGTTTATACAAAATTTATTAACATCCACAATGCCAAATCAATATACCACTGATAAAATTAATACAAGGATCAACTCGAAACCTTCTTCTTGGCGAACAAAGTCACTACACCTACACCAATACAGATGTGCCTTGTCCACATAACAGACACAATCTAATCCAGAGGTCTTAATACCATCTGGTGTAGGCGTCCTATAACATGCACCGCCTGCGCACGCTGAAGGTCCGCCACCGCTATCTTCCGCCATCCCGTCTTCAGGAAGAATCACCGTATAGATCTTACCAGTCCCGTTGATGTCACCACGACAACAGACAGCTCCGCCAGCCTGCGCGCGTCGATCAAACCGCGTCCAACTCTGAGACTCCACTGTTCCACGCCGCCGAGACACACCGTCTTCAATGCGGTCGATGCAACACCGCTCCACCTGTTGGCCTCTCCAGTGAATCACTGCTCCAAGACGATGCCCCCAGGAGGGAGAATGGCACCAAAGTCTCCGTCATCATTCGATCCCGGAGACCCAGACCTAGGGTTTCTCCTGTAACAGCTACCACCTAGAGGAAGAGGGGCACGCCACTTGCAACTGCCAACGCACCCAAGTGGTGCCCACCACCACATAGCCTTCAAGAAGGACACGACGCCAAGAGCGCCGTCACCACCTTAGGGTTTTCACCCGAGAGACCGTGAGGTGGGAAAAGGTAGGGCGGATTCGAACGACGTCTCCAAGAAGAAAAACGGCACCCTCAGGTGTCGTCGCCGTCGCGGCCGGCATGAGCGGACCTGGGAATTATCCCAATCCGGATCCCCACCTCCCGCTTCGTCCCAACCCAGTAACCGTCTAGCAGCGCGGCCATGTCCGGTAAGACGGAGTGCACGCAACATGGGTTGGAGGAAGAAGCAGCTCGGCGCCATTGGCCACCGGGGCAGCACGCCGCGGCACCAACCGGCCGGTGAATCTCCGGCCATCCGGTCCGATCCTCGGCAGCCCTCCCGCCCCGCCGTGCCACCGGACAGGGAGGCCATCCCAGGGGCTGCGGCCCCTAATCCAGTGCCCTTCGCCCCAGATCGGGAAGGGCTGCGCCAGCCCTGCCGCCAAGGCCACCGCTGGGACGCCGGCAGGCCGCCACGCCGTCGTTGTCCAGCCCGACGCCATGGTCCAGATCGGCGCCGCCATGATCCAGATCGGGATCACACCCTCTCGAGATGAGGCGTCTCGCGCCACCTATAGACCCGAGAGGGGAGGCAGTACCTCCGCCGTCGCTGTCGGACGCACAGGCGGCGGCGGCGGAGGGGGGGGGGGGGGGGGGGGGGGAGGGGAAGGCGTGGTGGAGGCACTGTCAATGGCACAAAAGGGCACAGAACTTGGTGCCTCCATGCGTCTAGGCTTTAAGCCCAGCCTTACCCGTACGTGGAACATGGCATAATCGGAGAGTGTGGTTTTCATTTCTGCTTGATGAGCGGCGAGTACGCCGGTGCTCGTCCATTTCACGATGATGCCACCACTGCTGTCCGCCGGTGCTCGATGTTTGCATCTCTTCGGCGGTAAAGAGGCAACACTCACTACCTGGTGGTGAGGAAACAGCAAAAAGCCCAAGCACCGTCGGCTCATGTTCTTTGAGTTTGATGATTCTTACCTCTTTGTGTGCCCTCGGCTGGGTCTTGAACCTGCGTGCCCTGGTAAGCAACATTCTGTTTTCTTCACATTTGATCCACTGTGCAGTTGACTACTGCCTATCGAATACTGATACTCCTAGAGGAGTGAAACCATGTCTGTTACTAAACATGTTTATGGGATACGGAGAACAATGGAAAATAATGCGAAAATGGGTTCTGAATTTTCAAAATTCAACTGAAAGGATTTGTAGTACCACATAATGGAATGCTCAACTTGTGTGCTAGATTCAGAATCAGATTCGATCACATATTCGAGATACAAGAAAGCAGATGCTTAGTAGACTGTTGCTCATCTTGTTTTCGGTCTCATATATGCTTGTGCTGCATCCGCAACTTCTGAAGATGGCAAGGCACCGTCAATGCCACATAGGGCACAAAACTTAGTGCCTGCATCTACGCTTTAAGCCCAGCCTATCCCCCTATCCGTGGACAAGATGATATAAGATAATGCGGTTTTCATGTTTGCTCGACGAGCGGTGAGTACGCCGGTGCACGTCCATTTCACGGACAATGCTGCTGCTGTTGTTGTGTCGATTCCATCGTCTGTTTGCAGTCTCTTCAGCGGAAAAGGGGCAACACTACCTGGTGGTGATGAACGACATGATTGTTCTCACCCCCACTTTCATATGGCACATCTTCCTTGTGAACACCGATGCTGCCACCATTCTATGTGTTTGTCTTCTGGTGTCGTAAGTACCTTCATCACGCGACATCAGAATCTCAGGTATTAACCGTGTGGCATCCAACGCAAAAAAAAAAAAAAAAACCGTGTGGCGTGCTGCTCGGTTTCACTCTAGTTCTGGTAGTAGTCGCTAGCTAGGAGGTCTATAGTTGTAATTTTGTTACTTATGTTTGTTGGAAATATGCCCTAGAGGCAATAATAAAATGGTTATTATTATATTTTCTTGTTCATGATAATCATTTATTATCCATGCTATAATTGTATTGATTGGAAACTCAAATACATGTGCGGGTACATAGACAAACAACGTGCCCCTAGTGAGCCTCTACCGGACTAGCTCGTTGATCAAAGATGACCATGGTTTTCAGGTAATAGACATGAGTTGTCATTTGATAACGGGATCACCCAAACTGTGAACGTAGCATATGATCGTGTCAAGTTTATTGCTATCGTTTTCTGCATGTTAAGTATCTGTTCCTATGACCATGAGATCATGCAACTCACTGACACCAGAGGAGTACCTTGTGTGTATCAAACGTCGCAACGTAACTGGGTGACTATAAAGATGCTCTACAGGTATCTCTGAGGGCGTCTGTTGAGTTGGCATGGATCGAGACTGGGATTTGTCACTCCGTACGACGGAGAGGTATCTCAGGGCCCACTCGGTAATACAACATCACAATGAGCTTGCAAGCAATGTGACCAATGAGTTGGTCACGGGATCTTGTATTACGGAACGAGTAAAGAGACTTGCCGGTAACGAGATTGAACTAGGTATGGAGATACGACGATCGAATCTCGGGCAAGTAACATATTGCTGGACAAAGGGAATTGCATATGGGATTGATTGAATCCTTGACATCGTGGTTCAACCGATAAAGATCTTCGTTGAATATGTGGGAATCAATATGGGCATCCAGGTCCCACCATTGATTATTGATCGGAGGGAAGTCTCGGTCATGTCTGCATGTTCCCGAACCCGTAGGGTCGCACGCTTAATGTTTGGTAGCGCTAGGGTAGTAATGAGATATTAACAGTGGAAAGTCCGAAAGTTGTTCGGAGTCCCGGATGGGATCCAGGATATCACGAGGAGCTCCGGAATGGTCCGGAGGTAAAGAATTATATATGGGAAGTCATATTTTGGGTTCCGGAAAAAGTTTGGTTTTTTTCGGTATTGTACCGAGAAGCTTTCAGAAGGTTCCAGAGGGTTCCGGAGGTGTCCGGAAGTCCACAGAGGGTCCACATGGACTCTAAGGAGGGGCGCACCAGCCCTTCATGGCCAGGCGCAGCAGCCCCACTTGGCCCATGCGGCTGTCCCAAATGATAAGATCAAATCCCTTTAAAATAGGAGATAAGAGGCATTACTTGGGAAAGAAGATTACTATTCGCGTGGTACTGTTTGTGCATGTACTATTCATGTGATACTGTTCACAAGGCACTATTCCTCCACCTTCAAGTTTCCTCCTCCATATATAGTGGGGAGGGGCGCACGGGGCAGTACACTTCCACCCTTGGCCGCCCCTCCCTCTCTTCCTCCTCCACGTTCCGTCAGTGCTTGGCGAAGCCCTGCCGGATTTCCGCTGCCACCACCACCACCTCACCATCGTGCTGGTTTCGATCTCATCTACCTCCTCCCCCTCTCTTACTAGATCAAGAAGGAGAGGACGCCATCGAGCTGAACGTGTGCTAATCTCGGAGGTGCCGTCCGTTCGGCACTAGATCGGATTGGATCGCGATTGGATCGTGAAGAGTACAACTACATCAACCGCGTTACAACGCTAACGCTTTCGGTCTACAAGGGTATGTAGATTCAATCTCTCCTCTCGTAGATGGTCATCTCCTAGATTGATCTTGGTGAGCGTAGGAAATTTTTTGTTTCCCATGCAACGTTCCCCAACAGTGGCATCATGAGCTAGGTCTATGCGTAGATGACATCACGAGTAGAACACAAATGAGTTTGTGGGTGTTGATATTCAGATTGCTTCTTTCCTTGGTCTTTTCTTGATTCAGCGATATTGTGGGATGAAGCGGCCCGGACCAACTTTACATGTCCACCTACATGAGACCGGTTCCATCGACAGATATGTGACTTTGTTGCATAAAGATGGCTAGCGGGTGTCTGTCTCTCCCACCTTAGTTGAATCGGATTCGACAAAGGCGGTCCTTGTAGAAGGTTAAATAGCAACTTGCATATCACCGTTGTGGCTTTGCGTAGGTAAGAATCGTTCTTACTAGATACCCATAACAGCCATGTAAAACATGCAACAACAATTAGAGGACGTCTAACTTGTTTTTGCAGGGTATGTTGTGATATGACATGGCCAAAGACATGATGATATATATTTGATGTATGAGATGATCATGTTTGTAATAGTTTATATCGACTTGCATTTCGATGCATACGGCAACCGGCAGGAGCCATAGGGTTGTCTTTAATTATTGTATGACCTGCGTGTGAATCATTAAGCGCTATGTAATGCTTTACTTTATCACTAAGCGGTAGCAATAGTAGTAGAAGCATGGTTGGCGCGACAACCCCAATGGCGACACGATGATGGAGATCATGATGTCATACCGGTGACGACGGAGATCATGCCGGTGCTTTGGAGATGGAGATCAAAAGCACGAGTTGATGGCCATTTCATGTCACTTATGATTTGCATGTGATGTTAATCCTTTTATGCATCTTATTTTGCTTAGGACGACGGTAGCATTATAAGGTGACCCCTCACTAAAATTTCAAGATAAAATTGTGTTCTCCCCAAGTGTGCACCATTGCGAAAGTTCGTCGTTTCGAAGCACCACGTGATGATCGGGTGTGATAGACTCTACGTTCACATACAATGAGTGCAAGCCAGTTTTGCACATGCGGAACACTTGGGTTAAACTTGACGAGCCTAGCATGTACAGACATGGCCTCGGAACACAAGAGATCGAAAGGTCGAACATGAGTCATATAGTAGATATGATCAACATGGAGATGTTCACCATTGAAACCACCTCATCTCACGTGATGATCAGACTTGGGTTGGTGAATTTGGATCATGTTACACTCGGACGACCAGAGGGATGTTGATTTGAGTGGGAGTTCTTAAGTAATATGATTAATTGAACTCATTATCATGAACAATAGTCTAAGTTATCTTTGCAAATTTATGTTGTAGATCAATGGCTCGCGCAGTAGCTCCCCTGAATTTCAATGCGTTCCTAGAGAAAGCTAAGCTGAAAGATGATGGAAGTAACTTTGTAGACTGGGCCCGTAATCTTAGGATTATCCTCACGGCTTCCCATAAGTCTTATGTCCTTGATGCACCGCTTGGTGCGCCACCCCCTCCAGCGACTGTGGACGTTGTGAACGCCTGGCAGTCGCGTGTTGATGACTACTCAATATTTCAGTGCGCCATGTTGTATGGCTTAGAGTCAGGACTTCAAAGGCGTTTTGAACGTTATGGAGCATATGAGATGTTCCAGGAGTTGAAGTTTATCTTTGAGAAAAATGCCCGGATCGAGAGGTATGAGACCTCCGATAAGTTCTATGCCTGCAAGATGGAGGAGAACGGGTCTGTCAGTGAGCACATACTCAGAATGTCTGGGTACTACAACCGTCTAGCTGAGTTGGGAGTTGAGCTCCCGCCAGAGGCTGTGACTGACAGAGTTCTTCAATCGCTACCACCTAGCTACAAGAGCTTTGTGTTGAACTGTAACATGCAAGGGATGAACAAGTCAGTCGCCGAGCTGTTCGCGATGCTAAAAGTCGCTGAGTCAGACATCCAGAAGGAGCATCAAGTGTTGATGGTGAATAAAACCACTAGTTTCAAGAAAGGCAAGGAAAAAGAAGGGAAACTTCAAGAAAGGTGCCAAATGATACGTCTCCAACGTATCTATAATTTTTGATTGTTCCATGCTATTATATTATCTGTTTTGGATGTTTTATATGTATTTATATGCTATTTTATATTATTTTTGGGACTAACCTATTAACCTAGAGCCCAGTGCCAGTTTCTGTTTTTTCCTTGTTTTTGAGTTTCACAGAAAAGGAATACCAAACGGAGTCCAAATGAGCTGAAAATTTACGGTGATTTTTATGGACCAAAAGAAGCCCCCGAAGTAAAAGAGTTGGGCCAGAAGAGCCACGAGGCCTCCACAAGGGTGGAGGGCGCCCCCCCAGGGCGCGCCCTACGGTCTTGTGGGCTCCTCGTGGACCCCCCTGACTTGTTCTCGACGCCAAAAATTCCTATAAATACAGAAACCCCCAGAAATAAACCTAGATCGGGAGTTCCGCCGCCGCAAGCCTCTGTAGCCACGAAAAACCAATCGGGAGCCCGTTCCGGCACCCTGCCGGAGGGGGAAATCATCACCGGTGGCCATCTTCACCATTCCGGCGGTCTCCATGACGAGGAGGGAGTAGTTCACCCTCGGGGCTGAGGGTATGTACCAGTAGCTATGTGTTTGATCTCTCTCTCTCGTGTTCTTGATTTGGCACGATCTTGATGTACCGCGAGCTTTGCTATTATAGTTGGATCTTATGATGTTTCTCCCCCTCTACCTTCTTGTAATGAATTGAGTTTTCCCTTTGAAGTTATCTTATCGGATTGAGTCTTTAAGAATTTGAGAACACTTGATGTATGTCTTGCATGTGTTTATCTGTGGTGACAATGGGATATTCACGTGATCCACTTGATGTATGTTTTGGTGATCAACTTGCGGGTTCTATGACCTTGTGAACTTATGCATAGGGGTTGGCACACGTTTTCGTCTTGACTCTCCGGTAGAAACTTTGGGGCATTCTTTGAAGTTCTTTGTGTTGGTTTGAATAGATGAATCTGAGATTGTGTGATGCATATCGTATAATCAAACCCGCGGATACTTGTGGTAATATTGGAGTATCTAGGTGACATTGGGTTTTGGTTGATGTGTGTCTTAAGGTGTTATTTTAGTACGAACTCTAGGGCTGTTTGTGACACTTATAGGAATAGCCCAATAGATCGATCAGAAAGAATAACTTTGAGGTGGTTTCGTACCCTACAATAATCTCTTCGTTTATTCTCCGCTATTAGTGACTTTGGAGTGACTCTTTGTTGCACGTTGAGAGATTGTTATATGATCCAATTATGTTATCATTGTTGATAGAACTTGCACTAGTGAAAGTATGAACCCTAGGCCTTGTTTCCAAGCATTGCAATACCGTTTTCGCTCACTTTTGTTACTTACTACCTTGCTGTTTTTGTATTTTCAGATTACAAAAACCTATATCTACCATCCATATTACACTTGTATCACAATCTCTTCGCCGAACTAGTGCACCTATACAATTTACCATTGTATTAGGTGTGTTGGGGACACAAGAGACTCTTTGTTATTTGGTTGCAGGGTTGTTTGAGAGAGACCATCTTCATCCTACACCTCCCACGGATTGATAAATCTTAGGTCATCCACTTGAGGGAAAATTGCTACTGTCCTACAAAACTCTGCGCTTGGAGGCCCAACACGAGTCTACAAGAAGAAGGTTCCGTAGTAGACATCAAGCTCTTTTTTGGCACCGTTGCCGGAGAGGTGAGTGCTTGAAGGTATATCTTTAGATCTTGCAATCAAATCTTTTAGTTTCTTGTTTTATCACTAGTTTAGTCTATAAAAGAAAACTACAAAAAAATGGAATTGAGGTTGCCTCATTTGCTTCATCTTTATAATGTCTTCCGTGGAAATGATGGAAAGGAAAATTGTGCTCAAGTGCTAGAAGAATAATTCAATAAAATATTTGGCATACAATCTTTGAATGATGAGCATGATTGCAATGTTGTTAGTATGAATTCTTTGAATATCCATAGTACTAATGATGATTGCACTAGTCATGATAAAAATGTCTCTTATAAGCATGTTAATTTTTGTGGAGTGCATAGAGTTTGCAATTACACACCAAAAAGGGAAGATAGATTTTGCAAGAGGCATAAGTATTTAGAAACTAAATGGTTGCAAGAGAGGCTAGATGTATGTGCTGAAAGATTTAATTTTTCTCGCCATCCTTGTGAACTTTGCAATGAACATGGTCATTTTAATTTCCAATGTGAATTATTTCATGATCGAATTGTGTCCAAAAATTGTGATAACCTCATTACCCTTGAGCATCATAATGAACTTAGTCTATTTTTGGGGTATGAAGAAATGAATAATAAAACTAACGATATTCCAGATTGGGTTCTCTTGAAAATGATTGATTTTGACCTAAATGAAATTTATATGTATTGTGCGGTGAATTGCATTGAGAATCCTTATATTGCCAATTACTTGAAGACAAGAAAACAAATAGAAGATGAAGAGAATACTAATGAAGGGGAAGAGGTTTCCCAATATCCTCCTATTTTTTCTTATGATGAATCAGGTAACGAGGAGGAGCTTTTTATTCAACCAATCTCATCAATAAGGAGCTCCAAAAAGGTGATTAAACCAACACATGATGTGGAGAAGAAAAAGAAAAGACGGAGAAACAAAGGTAAAAAGGTATCCCTCCCAAATGATGTTGCTCCTATTATTGTTATGCCTATTACTCATTGTGATGATAATAATTGCTATACTATTGGTGTTATTCATACTACTAATGATGAGAGTGATTATGCTTATGATATGCAAAACCACAAGCTTGGGGATGCTATGTTTGATGAGAATGACATGTTTGAGAATTTATTTGCTGCAATTAATGTTTGTCCCAAGCTTGGGGATGCTTTGTTTAATGAAGATGATATTTTTAGTCCCCCAAGTTTTGATGTGCAAATTTATTATGATGATAGTATGCCTCCTATTTATGATGATTGCAATATTTATGAAAGTGAGTTCGGAAGAGTGTCAACTTTAGATAATAATTATCCCACTATTTTGGAGGGTGTTGAATCTTATTATAATGATAAAAGTGGATTTGGAGAGGTCATGACTTTATTTAGTAATGATTCCACTATCTTGGAAGAGGTTTCAATTGATTATGATGAGAACAAAGTTGCTACTTATGATGATTATTGTGATGACACTTATGTTATAAAAAGTTGTGATGATTATATTTATAAAGCTTGTCATAATTATGATTACCCTTTTTCTGAACACTATTCTTTTAATGTGGAAACAATTTATAGTATTCGAGTTTCTTATGATACTCCCACTATTCCGAATGAGAAGAGTTTTGCTTATGTGGAGAGTAGTAAAATTTCTATGCTTATGGATCATGAAAAGAATGCTTTATGTGATGGTTATATTGTTGAATTCATTCATAATGCTACTGAAAATTATTATGAGAGAGGAACACAAGCTTCTACATATTGCAATAATATCAAGTTTCCTCCCTATGTGTTGAAAATCTTGAAGTTTTGCTTGTTTTACCTTCCTATGCTAGTCGATTCTTGTTCCCATAATTTGTTTTCTCACAAAATCCCTATGCATAGGAAGTGGGTTAGACTTAAATGTTCTAGTCATATGCTTCATGATGCTCTCTTTGTGTTTCAATTCTTATCTTTTATGTGAGCATCATTGAAATCATCATGCCTAGCTAAAAAGGCATTAAAGAAAAGCGCTTGTTGGGAGACAACCCAATATTTAACCCTACTGTTTTTGTGTGTTCAAATGATTAAGCTACTGTAGTAATCATGTTTTATAGTTTTTGTTTGAATAAATTGCCAAGTAAAGCCTTTGGGATAGTGTGGTTGATAGTTGATTTGATTCTGTGCAAAAACAGAAACTTTTGCGTCAAGTACAGAAATTCCTATCTTTTACTGCAATTTGTAAAAATTCTGAATTTTTTACAGTTGATTTATATACAAATTTTCTACGTTTTCCTAAATTTTCAGAATTTTTGGAGTTACAGAGGTATGGAAAGTTTCCAGATTACTACAGACTGTTCTGTTTTTGACAGATTCTGTTTTCGTTGTGTTGTTTGCTTATTTTGATGAATCTATGAGTAGTATCGGAGGGTATGAACCATGGAGAAGTTGGAATACAGTAGATATAACACCAATATGAATTTAGAATGAGTTCACAACAGTACCTAAGTGGTGATTTTTTTACTTATACTAACGAAGCTCATAAATTTTCTGTTGAGTTTTGTGTTGTGAAGTTTTCAAGTTTTGGGTGAAGTTTCGTTGGACTACGGAATAAGGAGTGGCAAGAGCCTAAGCTTGGGGATGCCCAAGGCACCCCAAGGTAATATTTAAGGAATACCCAAGCAACTAAGCTTGGGGATGCCCCGGATGGCATCCCCTCTTTCGTCTTCGTTCATCGGTAACCTTACTTGGAGCTATATTTTTATTCACCACATGATATGTGTTTTGCTTGGAGCGTCATTTTCTTTTGTTTATATTTGCTTGCTGTTTTAATAATATTCCAAGATCTGAAATTCTTAAATGTTAGAGAGTCTTCACATAGTTACACAATTATTCGACTACTCATTGATCTTCACTTATATCTTTTGGAGTAGTTTGTCATTTGCTCTAGTGCTTCACTTATATCCTTTTAGAGCACGGCGGTGGTTTTATTTTGAAGAAATTGATGAAATCTTATGCTTCACTTATATTATTTTGAGAGTCTTAAACAGCATGGTAATTTGCTTAGGTTATGAATTTATTCCTAATATGATGGGCATCCAAGAGGGATATAATAAAAACTTTCATATAAAGTGCATTGAATACTATGAGAAGTTTGATTCCTTATGATTGTTTTGAGATATAAAGATGGTGATATCAGAGTCATGCTAGTGAGTAATTGTGGATTGTAGAAATACTTGTGTTAAAGTTTGTGATTCCCGTAGCATGCACGTATGGTGAACCGTTATGTGATGAAGTCGGAGCATGATTTATTATTGATTATCTTCCTTATGAGTGGCGGTCGGGGACGAGTGATGGTCTTTTCCTACCAATCTATCCCCCTAGCAGCATGCGCGTAGTACTTTGTTTCGATGACTAATAGATTTTTGCAATAAGTATGTGAGTTCTTTATGACTAATGTTGAGTCCATGGATTATACGCACTCTCACCCTTCCATCGTTGCTAGCCTCTCTAGTACCGCGCAACTTTCGCCGGTACCATACACCCACCATATATCTTCCTCAAAACAGCCACCATACCTACCTATTATGGCATTTCCATAGCCATTCCGAGATATATTGCCATGCAACTTCCACCGTTCGGTTTATTATGACACGCTTCATCATTGTCATATTGCTTTGCATGATCATGTAGTTGACATCATATTTGTGGCAAAGCCACCATTCATGTTTTTTATACATGTCACTCTTGAGTCATTGCACATCTCGGTACACCGCCGGAGGCATTCATATAGAGTCATATCTTTTGTTCTAAGTATCGAGTTGTAATTCTTGAGTTGTAAGTAAATAAAAGTGTGATGATCATCATTATTAGAGCATTGTCCCATGTGAGGAAACGACGATGGAGACTATGATTCCCCCACAAGTCGGGATGAGACTCCGGATGAATAATAAAAAACAAAATAAAAAAAGAGATAGCCCAAAAAAAATGAATGAGAGAAAAAGAGAGAAGGGGCAATGCTACTATCCTTTTACCACACTTGTGCTTCAAAGTAGCACCATGATCTTCATGATAGAAAGTCTCCTATGTTGTCACTTTCATATACTAGTGGGAATTTTTCATTATAGAACTTGGCTTGTATATTCCAATGATGGGCTTCCTCAAATTTCCCTAGGTCTTCGTGAGCAAGCGAGTTGGATGCACACCCACTTAGTTTCTTTTTGAGCTTTCATAAACTTACAGCTCTAGTGCATCCGTTGCATGGCAATCCCTACTCACTCACATTGATATCTATTGATGGGCATCTCCATAGCCCGTTGATACGCCTAGTTGATGTGAGACTATCTCCTTCTTTTTGTCTTCTCCACAAACACCATATTCTATTCCACCTATAGTGCTATGTCCATGACTCACACTCATGTATTGCGTGAAAGTTGAAAAGGTTTGAGAACATCAAAAGTATGAAACAATTGCTTGGCTTGTCATCGGGGTTGTGCTTGATTTGAATATTTTGTGTGATGAAGATGGAGCATAGCCAGACTATATGATTTTGTAGGGATAGCTTTCTTTGGCCATGCTATTTTGAGAAGACATGATTGCTTTATTAGTATGCCTGAAGTATAATCGTTTTTATGTCAATAATAAACTTTTGTTTCGAATCTGATGGATCTGAACATTCTTACCACAATAGAGAAGATTACATTGGTAAATATGTTGGGTAGCATTCCACATCAAAAATTCTGTTTTTATCATTTACCTACTCGAGGACGAGCAGGAATTAAGCTTGGGGATGCTTGATACGTCTCCAACGTATCTATAATTTTTGATTGTTCCATGCTATTATATTATCTGTTTTGGATGTTTTATATGCATTTATATGCTATTTTATATTATTTTTGGGACTAACCTATTAACCTAGAGCCCAGTGGCAGTTTCTGTTTTTTCCTTGTTTTTGAGTTTCGCAGAAAAAGGAATACCAAACGGAGTCCAAATGAGCTGAAAAGTTACGGTGATTTTTTATGGACCAGAAGAAGCCCCCGAAGTAAAAGAGTTGGGCCAGAAGAGCCACGAGGCCTCCACAAGGGTGGAGGGCATGCCCTCCGGTCTTGTGGGCTCCTCGTGGACCCCCTGACTTGTTCTCGACACCAAAAATTCCTATAAATACAGAAACCCCCAGAAATAAACCTAGATCGGGAGTTCCGCCGCCGCAAGCCTCTGTAGCCACGAAAAACCAATCGGGAGCCCGTTCCGGCACCCTGCCGGAGGGGGAAATCATCACCGGTGGCCATCTTGGTCATCCCAGTGGTCTCCATGATGAGGAGGGAGTAGTTCACCCTCGGGGCTGAGGGTATGTACCAGTAGCTATGTGTTTGATCTCTCTCTCTGTCTCATGTTCTTGATTTGGCACGATCTTGATGTACCGCGAGCTTTGCTATTATAGTTGGATCTTATGATGTTTCTCCCCCTCTACTTTCTTGTAATGAATTGAGTTTTCCCTTTGAAGTTACCTTATCGATTGAGTCTTTAAGGATTTGAGAACACTTGATGTATGTGTTGCATGTGTTTATCTGTGGTGACAATGGGATATTCACGTGATCCACTTGATGTATGTTTTGGTGATCAACTTGCGGGTTCTGTGACCTTGTGAACTTATGCATAGGGGTTGGCACATGTTTTCATCTTGACTCTCCGGTAGAAACTTTGGGGCACTCTTTAAAGTTCTTTGTGTTGGTTTGAATAGATGAATCTAAGATTGTGTGATGCATATCGTATAATCAAACCCGCGGATACTTCTGGTGACATTGGAGTATCTAGGTGACATTAGGGTTTTGGTTGATGTGTGTCTTAAGGTGTTATTTTAGTACGAACTCTAGGGTTGTTTGTGACACTTATAGGAATAGCCCAATAGATCGATAAGAAAGAATAACTTTGAGGTGGTTTCGTACCCTACAATAATCTCTTTGTTTATTCTCCGCTATTAGTGACTTTGGAGTGACACTTTGTTGCACATTGAGGGATTGTTATATGATCCAATTATGTTATCATTGTTGAGAGAACTTGCACTAGTGAAAGTATGAACCCTAGGCCTTGTTTCCAAGCATTGCAATACCGTTTTCGCTCACTTTTGTTACTTACTACCTTGCTGTTTTTATATTTTCAGATTACAAAAACCTATATCTACCATCCATATTGCACTTGTATCACCATCTCTTCGCCGAACTAGTGCACCTATACAATTTACCATTGTATTAGGTGTGTTGGGGACACAAGAGACTCTTTGTTATTTGGTTGCAGGGTTGTTTGAGAGAGACCATCTTCATCCTACGCCTCCCACGGATTGATAAACCTGAGGTCATCCACTTGAGGGAAATTTGCTACTGTTCTACAAAACTCTACGCTTGGAGGCCCAACACGAGTCTACAAGAAGAAGGTTGCATAGTAGACATCAGCAAAGTAGTTGCTCCTCCCGTGAAGAAACCCAAGGCTGGACCCAAGCCGGAAACTGAGTGCTTCTATTGCAAGGGGACTGGCCACTAGAAGCGGAATTGCCCCAAGTATCTTGCCGACAAGAAGGGGGCCAATGCCAAACAAGGTATATATGATATACATGTTATTGATTTGTACCTTACCAACTCTCGTTGTAGTGCCTGGGTATTTGATACCGGTGCGGTTGCTCACATTTGCAACTCAAAGCAGGAACTACGGAATAGACGGAGGCTAGCGAAGGACGAAGTGACGATGCACGTGGGAAATGGTGCCAAGGTTGATGTGATCGCCGTCAGCACGCTCGCTCTTCGATTACCATCGGGATTAGTGATGAGCCTGAATAATTGTTATTTAGTGCCTGCGTTGAGCATGAACATTATATCTGGATCTTGTTTAATGCGAGACGGTTACTCATTTAAATCAGAGAATAATGGTTGTTCTATTTATATGGGTAATATCTTTTATGATCATGCACCAATTGTGAGGGGTTTATTCTTATTGAATCTCGATAGTGATGATACACATGTTCATAACATTGATGCTAAAAGATGTAGAGTTGATAATGATAGTACCACATTCTTGTGGCACTGCCGCTTAGGTCATATTGGTGTAAAACGCATGAACAAACTCCATGCCGATGGACTTTTGGAGTCTCTTGATTTTGAATCACTTGACACATGTGAACCATGCCTCATGGGCAAGATGACTAAGACCCCGTTTTCAGGAACAATGGAACGGGCAAGTGACTTGTTGGAAATCATACATACTGATGTGTGCGGTCCGATGAGCATTGAGGCGCGTGGTGGATATCGTTATTTTCTCACCTTCACTGACGATTTGAGTAGATATGGGTATATTTACTTAATGAAGCACAAGTCTAAAACATTTGAAAAGTTCAAGCAATTTCAGAGAGAAGTTGAGAATAATCGTAACAAGAAGATCAAGTTCCTACGATCTGATCGAGGGGGAGAATATCTGAGTTATGAGTTTGGCAATCACTTAAGACAATGTGGAATTGTTTCACAGTTGACGCCACCTGGAACACCACATCGTAATGGTGTGTCCGAACATCGTAATCGAACCTTATTGGATATGGTGCGTTCTATGATGTCTCTTGCCGATTTGCCACTATCATTTTGGGGTTATGCGTTAGAGACAGCTGCATTCTCTTTAAATAGGGCACCATCTAAGTCCGTTGAGACGACGCCGTATGAACTGTGGTTTGGCAAGAAACCGAAGTTGTCATTTCTTAAAGTTTGGGGATGCGATGCTTATGTCAAAAGGCTCCCGCCAGAAAACCTCGAACCCAAAGCGGACAAATGCGTCTTCATAGGATACCCAAAGGAGACGGTTGGGTACACCTTCTATCTCAGATCCGAGGGCAAAGTGTTTGTCGCTAAGAATGGGTCATTTCTTGAGAAAGAGTTTCTCTCGAAAGAATTGAGTGGGAGGAAGATAGAACTTGATGAGGTTGTTGAACTTTTACTTCAACCAGATAGTAGCACAGCGCAGAAAGATGTTTCTGTGGAACCTACGTCAGTTGAAGAGGAAGCCGATGATGATGATCATGAAGCTTCAGATCAAGTTAGTGTCGAACCTCGTAGGTCGACAAGGGTACGTACTGCTCCTGAGTGGTATGGTAACCCTGTCTTGGAGGTCATGTTGTTGGACAACGATGAACCTACGAGCTATGGAGAAGCGATGGTGGGCCCGGATTCCAACAAATGGTTAGAAGCCATGAAATCCGAGATGGGATCCATGTATGAAAACAAAGTATGGATTTTGGAAGTATTACCTGAAGGGCGAAAGGCCATTCATAATAAATGGATCTTTAAGAAGAAGACGGGCGCGAACGGTAATGTCACCGTCTATAAAGCTCGACTTGTGGCAAAGGGTTTTTCACAAGTTCAAGGAGTCGACTACGATGAGACTTTCTCACCCGTAGCGATGCTTAAGTCCGTCAGAATCATGTTAGCAATAGCTGCATTTTTCGATTATGAAATTTGGCAGATGGATGTCAAAACAACATTCCTTAACGGTTTCCTTAAGGAAGAGTTGTATATGATGCAACTAGAAGGTTTTGTCGATACAGAGAATGCTGACAAAGTTTGCAAACTCCAGCGATCCATTTATGGGCTGGTGCAAGCGTCTCGGAGTTGGAATCTTCGCTTTGATGAGGTGATCAAAGCGTTTGGGTTTGTACAAGTTTACGGAGAAGATTGTATTTACAAGTGAGTGGGAGCTCTATAGAGTTTCTAATATTATATGTGGATGACATATTGCTGATTGGAAACAATATAGAACTTTTGGATAGCGTGAAGGAATATTTGAACAAGAGTTTTTCAATGAAGGACCTAGGAGAAGCTGCTTTCATATTACGCATCAAGATCTATAGAGATAGATCGAGACGCTTAATAGGACTTTCACAGAGCACATATCTTGATAAAGTTTTGAAGAAGTTCAAAATGGATCAGTCCAAGAAGGGGTTCTTGCATGTTTTGCAATGTGTGAAATTGAGTAAGACTCAATGCCTAGTGACTGTAGAGGATAGAGAAAAGATGAGTGTCATCCCCTATGCTTCTGCCATAGGCTCTATCATGTATGCAATGCTGTGCACAAGACCAGATGTCAGCCTTGCCATAAGTATGGCGGGAAGGTTTCAAAGTGATCCAGGAGTGGAACACTGGACGGCGGTCAAGAATATCCTTAAGTACCTAAAAAGGACTAAGGAAATGTTTCTCGTTTATGGAGGTGATCAAGAGCTCGTCGTAAAGGGTTATGTCGATGCAAGCTTTGACACTGATCCGGATGACTCTAAGTCTCATACCGGATACGTATATATTCTTAATGGGGGAGCGGTAAGCTGGTGCAGTTCCAAGCAAAGCGTGGTAGCTGATTCTACATGCGAAGTGGAGTACATAGCTGCCTCGGAGGCGGCGAAGGAAGGTGTCTGGATGAAGCAGTTCATGACAGATCTTGGAGTTGTGCCCAGTGCACTGGACCCAATGGCTCTGTTCTGTGACAACACTAGTGCCATTGCTCTAGCCAAGGAACCAAGGTTTCACAAGAGGACCAGACACATAAAGCGACGCTTCAATGCCATCCGCGATGCGATCAAGGAAGAGGACATAAATATTTGCAAAGTGCACACGGACCTGAATGTTGCAGATCCATTGACTAAGCCTCTTCCACGGGCAAAGCATGATCAACAGCAGAACTCTATGGGTGTTAGATTCATAACCATGTAATGCTAGATTATTGACTCTAGTGCAAGTGGGAGACTGTTGGCAATATGCCCTAGAGGCAATAATAAAATGGTTATTATTATATTTCCTTGTTCATGATAATCGTTTATTATCCATGCTATAATTGTATTTATTGGAAACTCAAATACATGTGTGGGTACATAGACAAACAACGTGTCCCTAGTGAGCCTCTACCGGACTAGCTCGTTGATCAAAGATGGCCATGGTTTCCAGGTCATAGACATGAGTTATCATTTGATAACGGGATCACACAAACTGTGAACGTAGCATATGACCGTGTCAACTTTATTGCTATCGTTTTTTGCATGTCAAGTATCTGTTCCTATGACCATGAGATCATGCAACTCACTAAAACCGGAGGAGTACCTTGTGTGTATCGAACGTCGCAACGTAACTGGGTGACTATAAAGATGCTCTACAGGTATCTCCGAGGGCGTCTATTGAGTTGGCATGGATCGAGACTGGGATTTGTCATTCCGTACGACAGAGAGGTATCTCAGGGCCCACTCGGTAATACAACATCACAATGAGCTTGCAAGCAATGTGACCAATGAGTTGGTCACGGGATCTTGTATTACGGAATGAGTAAAGAGACTTGCCGGTAACGAGATTGAACTAGGTATGGCGAAACGACGATCGAATCTCGGGCAAGTAACATATCGCTGGACAAAGGGAATTACATACGGGATTGATTGAATCCTTGACATCGTGGTTCAACCGATAAAGATCTTCGTTGAATATGTGGGAATCAATATGGGCATTCAGGTCCCACCATTGATTATTGATCATAAGGAAGTCTCGATCATGTCTGCATGTTCCCGAACCCGTAGGGTCGCACGCTTAATGTTTGGTAGCACTAGGGTAGTAATGAGATATTAACAGTGGAAAGTCCGAAAGTTGTTCGGAGTCCCGGATGGGATCCAGGATATCACGAGGAGCTCTGGAATGGTCCGGAGGTAAAGATTTATATATGGGAAGTCATATTTTGGGTTCCGGAAAAAGTCAATAATCTAGTTACATTGTGATGAATCGAACACCCATAGAGTTCTGGTGTTGATCATGTTTTGCTCGTGGAAGAGGTTTAGTCAACGGATCTGCGACATTCAGATCCGTATGCACTTTACAAATATCTATGTCTCCATCTTGAACATGTTCACGAATGGAGTTGAAGCGACGCTTGTTATGCCTGGTCTTCTTGTGAAACCTGGGCTCCTTGGCAAGGGCAATAGCTCCAGTGTTGTCACAGAAGAGAGTCATTGGGCCCGACGCATTGGGAATAACTCCTAGGTCGGTGATGAACTCCTTCATCCAGACTGCTTCCTGTGCTGCCTCCGAGGCTGCTATGTACTCCGCTTCACATGTAGATCCCGCCACGACGCTTTGCTTGCAACTGCACCAGCTGACTGCCCCACCATTCAAAATATACACGTATCCGGTTTGTGACTTGGAGTCATCCAGATCTGTGTCGAAGCTAGCATCGACGTAACCCTTTACGACGAGCTCTTCGTCACCTCCATAAATGAGAAACATATCCTTAGTCCTTTTCAGGTACTTCAGGATGTTCTTGACCGCTGTCCAGTGTTCCATGCCGGGATTACTTTGGTACCTCCCTACCAAACTTACGGCGAGGTTCACATCAGGTCTGGTACACAACATGGCATACATAATAGACCCTATGGCTGAGGCATAGGGGATGACACTCATCTTTTCTCTATCTTCTGCCGAGGTCGGGCATTGAGCCGTGCTCAATCTCACACCTTGCAATACAGGCAAGAACCCCTTCTTGGACTGATCCATATTGAACTTCTTCAATATCTTGTCAAGGTATGTGCTTTGCGAAAGACCAATGAGGCATCTCGATCTATCTCTATAGATCTTGATGCCTAATATGTAAGCAGCTTCTCCAAGGTCCTTCATTGAAAAACACTTATTCAAGTAGGCCTTTATGCTTTCCAAGAATTCTATATCATTTCCCATTAATAGTATGTCATCCACATATAATATGAGAAATGCTACAGAGCTCCCACTCACTTTCTTGTAAACACAGGCTTCTCCATAAGTCTGTGTAAACCCAAACGCTTTGATCATCTCATCAAAGCGAATGTTCCAACTCCGAGATGCTTGCACCAACCCATAGATTGAGCGCTGGAGCTTGCATACCTTGTCAGCATTATTGGGATCGACGAAACCTTCCGGCTGCATCATATATAATTCTTCCTTAAGGAAACCATTAAGGAATGCCGTTTTGACGTCCATTTGCCATATCTCATAATCATAGAATGCGGCAATTGCTAACATGATTCGGACGGACTTTAGCTTCGCTACGGGTGAGAAGGTCTCATCGTAGTCAACCCCTTGAACTTGTCAATAACCCTTAGCAACAAGTCGAGCCTTATAGATGGTCACATTACCATCCGCGTCTGTCTTCTTCTTAAAGATCCATTTGTTCTCTATGGCTTGCCGATCATCGGGCAAGTCTGTCAAAGTCCATACTTCGTTTTCATACATGGATCCTATCTCGGATTTCATGGCTTCAAACCATTTATTGGAATCCGGGCCCGCCATCGCTTCTTCATAGTTCAAAGGTTAACCGTTGTCTAACAACATGACTTCCAGGACAGGGTTGCCGTACCACTCTGGTGCGGAACGTGTCCTCGTGGACCTACGAAGTTCAGTAGCAACTTGATCCGAAGTTTCATGATCATCATCATTAACTTCCTCTCTAGTCGGTGCAGGCACCACAGAAACATCTTCCTGAGCTGCGCTACTCTCCGGTTCAAGAGGGGGTATCTCATCAAGTTCTACTTTCCTCCCACTTACTTCTTTCGAGAGAAACTCTTTCTCGAGAAAGGATGCATTCTTGGCAACAAAGATCTTGCCTTCGGATCTGAGGTAGAAGGTATACCCAATAGTTTCCTTAGGGTATCCTATGAAGACGCATTTTTCCGATTTGGGTTCGAGCTTTTCAGGTTGAAGTTTCTTGACATAAGCATCGCATCCCCAAACTTTCAGAAACGACAGCTTAGGTTTCTTCCCAAACCATAATTCATACGGTGTCGTCTCAACGGATTTCGACGGAGCCCTATTTAAAGTGAATGCGGCAGTCTCTAAAGCATAACCCCAAAATGATAGCGGTAGATCGGTAAGAGACATCATAGATCGCACCATATCTAATAGAGTGCGATTACGACGTTCGGACACACCATTACGCTGAGGTGTTCCAGGCGGCGTGAGTTGTGAAACAATTCCACATTTCCTTAAGTGCGTGTCAAATTCGTGACTCAAATATTCCCCTCCACGATCTGATCGTAAGAACTTTATTTTCCTGTCACGTTGATTCTCAACCTCACTATGAAATTCCTTGAACTTTTCAAAGGTCTCAGACTTGTGTTTCATTAAGTAGACATACCCATATCTACTTAAGTCATCAGTGAGGGTGAGAACATAACGATAGCCACCGCGAGCCTCAACACTCATTGGACCGCATACATCAGTATGTATTATTTCCAACAAGTTGGTTGCTCGCTCCATTGTTCCGGAGAACGGTGTCTTGGTCATTTTGCCCATGAGGCATGGTTCGCACGTGTCAAATGATTCATAATCAAGAGACTCCAAAAGTCCATCTGCATGGAGTTTCTTCATGCGCTTGACACCAATGTGACCGAGGCGGCAGTGCCACAAGTATGTGGGACTATCATTATCAACCTTACATTTCTTGGCATTCATACTATGAATATGTGTAACATCACGTTCGAGATTCAATAAAAATAAACCATTGACCAGCGGGGCATGACCATAAAACATATCTCTCATATAAATAGAACAACCATTATTCTCGGATTTAAATGAGTAGCCATCTCGCATCAAACGAGATCCTGATACAATGTTCATGCTCAAAGCTGGTACTAAATAACAATTATTGAGGTTTAAAACTAATCCCGAAGGTAGATGTAGAGGTAGCGTGCCGACGACGATCACATCGACCTTGGAACCATTCCCGACGCGCATCGTCACCTCATCCTTCGCCAGTCTCCGCTTATTCCGTAGCTCCTGTTTTGAGTTACAAATGTGAGCAACCGCACCGGTATCAAATACCCAGGAGCTACTACGAGCGCTGGTAAGGTACACATCAATAACATGTATATCATATATACCTTTGGTATTGCCGGCCTTCTTATCCGCTAAGTACTTGGGGCAGTTCCGCTTCCAGTGACCATTTCCCTTGCAATAAAAGCACTCAGTCTCAGGCTTGGGTCCATTCTTTGGCTTCTTCCCGGTAGCTTGCTTACCGGGCGCGGCAACTCCCTTGCCGTCCTTCTTGAAGTTATTTTTACCCTTGCCTTTCTTGAACTTAGTGGTTTTATTCACCATCAACACTTGATGTTCCTTTTTGATCTCCACCTCCGCTGATTTCAGCATTGAATATACCTCAGGAATGATTTTTTCCATCCCCTGCATATTGAAGTTCATCACAAAGCTCTTGTAGCTAGGTGGAAGCGACTGAAGGATTCTATCAACGACCGCGTCATCTGGGAGATTAACTCCCAGCTGAGACAAGCGGTTGTGCAACCCAGACATTTTGAGTATGTGCTCGCTGACAGAACTATTCTCCTCCATCTTACAACTGTAGAACTTGTCGGAGACTTCATATCTCTCGACCCGGGCATGAGCTTGGAAAACCATTTTCAGCTCTTGGAACATCTCATATGCTCCGTGTTGCTCAAAACGCTTTTGGAGCCCCGGTTCTAAGCTGTAAAGCATGTCGCACTGAACCAGGGAGTAATCATCACTACGCGACTGCCAGGCGTTCATAACGTCTTGAGTTGCTGGGAAAACAGGTGCGTCACCTAGCGGTGCTTCAAGGACATATGCTTTCTTGGCAGCTATGAGGATGATCCTCAAGTTACGGACCCAGTCCGTGTAGTTGCTACCATCGTCTTTCAGCTTGGTTTTCTCTAGGAACGCGTTGAAGTTGAGGGCAACATTAGCGTGGGCCATTTGATCTACAAGACATATTGTAAAGATTTTAGACTAAGTTCATGATAATTAAGTTCATCTAATCAAATTATTCAATGAACTCCCACTCAGATAGACATCCCTCTAGTCATCTAAGTGACACATGATCCGAATCAACTAGGCCGTGTCCGATCATCACGTGAGACGGACTAGTCATTAACGGTGAACATCTCTATGTTGATCGTATCTTCTATATGACTCATGTTCGACCTTTCGGTCTTCCGTGTTCCGAGGCCATGTCTGTACATGCTAGGCTCGTCAAGTCAACCTAAGTGTTTTGCATGTGTAAATCTGGCTTACACCCGTTGTATTCGAACGTTAGAATCTATCACACCCGATCATCACGTGGTGCTTCGAAACAACGAACCTTCGCAACGGTGCACAGTTAGGGGAAATACTTTCTTGAAATTTTAGCGAGGGATCATCTTATTTATGCTACCGTCGTTCTAAGCAAATAAGATGTAAACATGACAAACATCACATGCAAATCATAAAGTGACATGATATGGCCAATATCATCTTGCGCTTTTGATCTCCATCTTCGAGGCGCGGCATGATCACCATCGTCACCGGCATGACACCATGATCTCCATCATCATGGTCTCCATCATCGTGTCTTCATGAAGTTGTCTCGCCAACTATTACTTCTACTACTATGGCTAACGGTTAGCAATAAAGTAAAGTAATTACATGGCCTTTACATTGACACGCAGGTCATACAATAAATTAAGACAACTCCTATGGCTCCTGCTGGTTGTCATACTCATCGACATGCAAGTCGTGATTCCTATTACAAGAACATGATCAATCTCATACATCACATATATCATTCATCACATCCTTTTGGCCATATCACATCACACGGCATATGCTGCAAGAACAAGTTAGACGTCCTCTAATTGTTGTTGCAAATTTTTACGTGGCTGCTATAGGTTTCTAGCAAGAACGTTTCTTACCTACGCCAA
Source organism: Thinopyrum elongatum (assembly GCA_011799875.1). Taxonomy (NCBI): domain Eukaryota; kingdom Viridiplantae; phylum Streptophyta; class Magnoliopsida; order Poales; family Poaceae; genus Thinopyrum; species Thinopyrum elongatum. The sequence continues at coordinate 568,219,614 of CM022300.1, read as the reverse complement.
AACCACAACGTGATATGCCAATTTCTATTTACCCTTCATAAGGACCCCTTTCATCGAATCCGATCCGACTAAAGTGGGAGAGACAGACACCCGCTAGCCACCTTATGCAACTAGTGCATGTCAGTCGGTGGAACCTGTCTCATGTAAGCGTACGTGTAAGGTCGGTCCGGGCCGCTTCATCCCACGATGCCGCCGAATCAAGATAAGACTAGTAATGGCAAGTAAATTGACAAAATCGACGCCCACAACAACTTGTGTTCTACTCGTGCATAGAAACTACGCATAGACCTAGCTCATGATGCCACTGTTGGGGAACGTAGTAGTAAATCAATTTTTTTTTCTACGCATCACCAAGATCAATCTATGGAGAGACTAGCAACGAGAGAGAGGGGAGTGCATCTTCATACCCTTGAAGATCGCGATGCGGAAGCGTTGCAAGAACGCGGTTGGAGGAGTCGTACACGCAGCGATTCAGATCGCGGTCGATTCCGATCTAAGCGCCGAACAACGGCGCCTCCGCGTTCAACACACGTGCAGCCCGGTGACGTCTCCCGCGCCTTGATCCAGCAAGGAGGAGGGAGAGGTTGGGGAAGACAACTCCGACAGCACGACGGCGTAGTGGTGGAGCTTGCAGTTCTCCGGCAGGGCTTCGCCAAGCTCAACGGAGGAGGAGGGGGTGTTGGAGAGGGGGAGGGCTGCGCCTTGGATGAGGTGCTGCTGCCCTCCCTCCTCCCCTCTATTTATAGGGCCAAGGGGGAAGGGGGCCGGCCCCTCTAGATGAGATCTAGAGGGGGGGCGGCGGCCAAGGGGAGGGGGCTTGCCCCCCAAGCCAAGGGGGCGCCCCTTTAGGGTTTCCCCAAAACCCTAGGCGCATGGGCCCTAGGGGGGGATGGCGCCCAGCCCACTTAGGGGCTGGTTCCCTTCCACATACAGCCAATAGGGCCCTCCGGGGCAGGTGGACCCTTCCGGTGGACCCCCGGAACCCCTTCGGTGGTCCCGGTACAATACCGGCAAACCCCCGAATACTTCCGGTGACCGTATGATGACTTCCCATATATAAATATTCACCTCCGGACCATTCCGGAACTCCTCGTGACGTCCGGGATCTCATCCAGGACTCCGAACAACATTCGGTAACCACATACTATTTCCCATAACAACTCTAGCGTCACCGAACCTTAAGTGTGTAGACCCTACGGGTTCGCGAACCATGCAGACATGACCGAGACATCTCTCCGGCCAATAAACAACAGCGGGATCTGGATACCCATGTTGGCTCCCACATGTTCCACGATGATCTCATCGGATGAACCACGATGTCGAGGATTCAATCAATCCCGTATACAATTCCCTTTGTCCATCGGTATGTTACTTGCCCGAGATTCGATCGTCGGTATCCCCATACCTCGTTCAATCTCGTTACCGGCAAGTCTCTTTACTCGTTCCGTAACGCATGATCCCGTGGCTAACTCTTTAGTCACATTGAGCTCATTATGATGATGCATTATCGAGTGGGCCCAGAGATACCTCTCCGTCATACGGAGTGACAAAATCCCAGTCTCGATTCGTGCCAACCCAATAGACACTTTCGGAGATACCTGTAGTGCACCTTTATGGTCACCCAGTTACGTTGTGACGTTTGATACACCCAAAGCATTCCTACGGTATCCGGGAGTTGCACAATCTCATGGTCTAAGGAAATGATACTTGACATTAGAAAAGCTCTAGCAAACGAACTACACGATCTTGTCCATCACATCATTCTCCTAATGATGTGATCCCGTTATCAACGACATCTAATGTCCATGGTCAGGAAACCATAACCATCTATTGATCAACGAGCTAGTCAACTAGAGGCTTACTAGGGACATGCTGTGATCTATGTATTCACACATGTATTACGATTTCCGGATAACACAATTATAGCATGAACAATAGACAATTATCACGAACAAGGAAATATAATAATAACCACTTTATTATTGCCTCTAGGGCAAATTTCCAACAGTAGCTCCCCTGAATTTCAATGCGTTCCTAGAGAAAGTTAAGCTGAAAGATGATGGAAGTAACTTTGTAGACTGGGCCCGTAATCTGAGGATTATCCTTCCGGCTTCCCATAAGTCTTATGTCATTGATGCACCGCTTGGTGCGCCACCCCCTCCAGCGACTGTGGACGTTGTGAACGCCTGGCAGTCGCGTGTTGATGACTATTCAATAGTTCAGTGCGCCATGTTGTATGGCTTAGAGCCGGGACTTCAAAGGCGTTTTGAACGTCATGGAGCATATGAGATATTTCAGGAGTTGAAGTTTATCTTTGAGAAGAATGCCCGGATCGAGAGGTATGAGACCTCCGATAAGTTCTATGCCTGCAAGATGGAGGAGAACGGGTCTGTCAGTGAGCACATACTCAGAATCTCTGGGTACTACAACCGTCTAGCTGCGTTGGGAGTTGAGCTCCCGCCAGAGGCTGTGACTGACAGAGTTCTTCAATCGCTACCACCTAGCTACAAGAGCTTTGTGTTGAACTATAACATGCAAGGGATACTGTTCACGTGTCACTATTCATGTGATACTGTTCACGTGGCACTATTCCTCCTCCTCCAAGTTTCCTCCTCCATATATAGTGGGGAGGGGCGCACGGGGCAGTACGCTTCCACCCTTGGCCGCCCCTCCCTCTCTTCCTCCTCCACGTTCCCTCAGTGCTTGGCGAAGCCCTGCCGGATTTCCGCTGCCACCACCACCACCTCACCGTCGTGCTGGTTCCGATCTCATCTACCTCCTCCCCCTCTCTTGCTGGATCAAGAAGGAGAGGACGCCATCGAGCTGAACGTGTGCTAATCTCGGAGGTGCCGTCCGTTCGGCACTAGATCGGATTGGATCGCGATTGGGTCGTGAAGAGTACAACTACATCAACCGCGTTACAACGCTAACGCTTTCGGTCTATAAGGGTATGTAGATTCAATCTCTCCTCTCGTAGATGGTCATCTCCTAAATTGATCTTGGTGAGCGTAGAAATTTTTATGTTTCCCATGCAACATTCCCCAGCATTGTTCTTCTCTGTACTACCATGACAAATGATGAATAAACTGAAAGTTTCTTTCGCAAAAAAGTAAAAGAAATCCAGTGGGGCCGAGAGTGCGACATGGACGATGGACATTTGTTTATTTAACATTTCTTGTACTTCGGCAACATATTCCATATTTTTTGTTGGGGGGCCATATTTGGGTATAATGACACACCGCAAAGACTTTATTTTTCTAACAGAGCGGCGGGTTAACCTGAGTTTAAGCTCAGCGTGCTTGTAAGCTTATTGATTTTTTAATCAAAAATAGATTAATTTGAAGATCATAAAAACTTCGGTCGGTGCCTGCTGCCTAATTGCGTTAAAAATTTGTTGGAATTTAGAATCGTGCATTACTGTACCCGTTGTCTAATGACACACCATACGCAAAAATGCTAGACGTACGTAATGCTTTTATGTACCCTACTTAACTTTCTTTCCCGTATACTACCTTCGTCCTGGTTTATTAGTCCCTTTGTATTTCATGTCAAAATTTGACCTTAAATTTAACTAACAAAATGTTAATGCATATCATAAAAAATAATATAATTGGAAACTATGTTCAAATATGAATCCAACGATATAATTTGTTAGCTAAATCTCTAGTCAAAAGTTGACAAAAAATATAAAGGGGACTTATAAACCAGGACGGAGATAGTAATTAAACCTCCCCTTGAATTTTAGGTAAGCCCATGCCCCCACTAATCTTCATTTAAAATCTGCCACATCACCCCGTAATTCCTCTCAACCTGTAGACACCAACTGCAACACGCATTACATATAAACCCTTCACTACCATGTCTACGTCCATGAGCACCGCATCACAGAGAGAGAGCAGAGGAGGAGAGGGAAGAGAGAGACTACGCTCATCGATGGAAACTTGCGTTGAAATGAGCGTTTAGAGCCAACGGGTTTTAAAGGTGATGTAGTCTTCCGGCGATGCGCATTCAGTGGGAGGAGATGTTCCCGTCGATGACGAGGTGCCTACGGTGACTTCATAAATTTCAAGATGATATGCCGGCTCAGTCTTTCGAAGGTGCTTATAGGGGGTAGGGTGTGCGTGTGTGTTCATAGGAATGAGTGTATGCGCGTATACGAGCGCTTGCGTCTGTACTGTGTTAAAAAAAAAGTTAAGGGCATTTGCAACCGATCCCCTATCCGGGGTTAGAGCAGTAAAACCAGTCTAATGACATTATCATGTTTACATATAAAAAAGAAAACAAGGAAAAAAACTAAAAAGAAAAATTTGCACCGGCGCGTAGAGAACTCTTTTTCACACGTTCTTATATACAGTACGTATACGTATTCACGCATGCAAGTGCACGTTGAGCTCGTCACAGCTTGTCGCAGCGCGCGGGCACGAAGACCAGCTTATTGCTCTCCAGGTCGTAGACGACGTGCGTGTTTTGCTGCTGGAAGTTGCCTATGCCCGTCATGCCGCTCTCGCCCGCCTGATGTATCACCACGCACGTCACGTCGCCGGTGCCGTCGTCGTCGTCGCCGTCGACATCCAGCACATAATTCTCCCGTGGAAGGTCCCAGTCCGCGCCGTCAAGATGGAGGATCAGCTTCGGCATGGCGGGCGCCTTCTTCTTATGCGAGACGGAGAAGCACAGCATGCCGGCGACTATGTCGGACGGTAGCGGCACCTGCGCCTTGAACTCCTCCACAAGGCTCACGAACACGGGCCGCGGGAATTTCGTGATGCTCAGGCCGGAGTCGATCATCGTCCCGCCGGAGCCGTCGCCCTTGAACGCGAACGTCGACGCGTTGAATGGCAGCCGCGTCTTGCCGACAGTGATGCCGTTGAGCGAGAGGTAGTACTTCGTGCTGTCCGGACCCGGGGCGAACGGAGTGGACTGGATGGGGCCCGTGGCCTGCGCTTGAAGGTTGTCCGGCGTGCCCAGGAACACGGGGCTGGCCCTGGAGTCCACCATGCTGGTGAAGCAGTAGGAGAACCTGCGGACCTTGAGCTGCGACGGCAGAGACAACGGCCCACGGCCGAAGCCGGCGATGCCGGACTCGTTTGATCCGAAGAGGCCGGTGTTGAACATGCCGCAACCAAAGCGGAGTTTCGGCACCGCGGCGACCTTGCCGTTGGGCGCCTGCTGGAAGGTGAAGGTGTCCTCCACGATCTGCCCCGTCGTGACCGAGTTGTCGCCGTAGAAGTAGGTGTAGAAGCAGATGTTGTCGCGGACGGTGCACCCGGAGAGCGCGAGGCCTCCCTTCGCGCAGACAGGGTCGAAGCACGAGACGCCGTGGACGGTGCCGGAGGCGGAGGTGTTGATCGCCGGGAACGGCTGTGGGAAGCAGACCTGGCAGAAGCACTGCGTCCAGACGAAGTCGCTGCCGGTGTCCAGCGTCAACGCCACGCGCTGTGGGCGCGGCGTGCCGATGCCAAAGTGGATGAGGTACTCGGATTGCATGTTCTCTATGCCGATGGTGCCCCGGGTCACGGGCGCGGTCACCGGGTGCGCATTGGCGCCACGGCCATGTGCTGGGCACCGGCTGTCTATGCGGGCCAGTGACCGAGCGGCCATCCGGCGGAGCAGCTGGTGCTTGGTGAAGCCGCGGCCGCTGTCGACGTGCGTGAGGTGAGCCCGCAGTGCCGCCGCGTGGCCGGTCGCCGACGAGGTTCGCAAGACCGCGGGGAAGAGAACATAGGGTAAAATCTGCAGCGCAGACATGTCCATCATCGTGCACACGCTCAAACCGTTCGGCATACACGCTCACCCATGTATGTGACTGTTTGAAAATCTTGGGCGCCGCCAAATTGCAAATTTTTCGCCTGGTTCGTGATGCAAGATCGAGTATGGACTGCTGACAGACTTGCGCGCCGTGGTTGGCCACATTGCGGTCTCTGCCTACTCTGTAAGCAAATTGGGGAATCTTCCACGCATCTTCTTTGCCACTGCCGTTTTTCGGTGAGGGTGTGGTGCGACATTGTTCAATGGTTGGGGCTTCAGGAGGTCAACCCTATGGAGTGGAGCTCAGCTACTTCAGTTAACGATTGATGGATTCGGATCGCCCAATCGAGGGCCCCTTCGCAGTCTGCGATGACCTCCCTTTTGATGCTAGTCTCTTGGAAACTTTGGAAGGAGCGCAACGCGACAGTCTTCCGCAACTCGGCGACCCCCACCGCGATGCTAGTGCGCAACATTAAGGAGGAAGTTCGATTATGGGTGATGGCGGGAGCAAAAAACTTGGGTGTTGTAATGCCGCGAGAGTGATGGACTTTTATTTGCCCTTTGTTGGGACCCTTGTCTTAAACTCTCTTCTTTATCAATGAAAATGGCAAGCCTTTTGCCTTGTTAAAAAAAAAAAAACCGTTCGGTTGATAATTCGGTTACTTGTTCTTTGAGCAGTACTAGGATGTTGGACATATATATAGCGACGGTGTGCAAGTCAACTTTGCAAAAAGGTCCACGAAAACATGCATAACCACAAGATTGTCCATGCCACTTTCTATATTTTTTGTTTACGAATCATGCCACTTTCTAGATTTTTGTTGCTCCAAGATTCAAAGATGAACCCTGACGTGCCAGAAACGTCAGGTGTGATGCGCGCGTGAAACGTCAGGCTGCCGTTGGCGAGCAGAATCAAGCGTCGTTCCCTCCGTCCATGGCCCGTCTCTGGAGTGTGGGACTGCGGCTAAATTTGATTGTTGAAATGGCGATGCCTGCCAGTAGTATTTGTTTCGTGCTTCTGAAGATGGCAATGCCACAATGGAAACAAAACTTAGTGCCTACATCTAGGCTTTAAGCTCAACCTATCCGTGGACCATGGTGATACATTGATTTTTTTTTATAAAGAGCGATTTTATTATCTTAAAATGTAGCATCATGAGGATACAAAGTATTATGAGTAACATACGACCTCTGCATAATTAAGATGTACACAGTCAAATTCAGAAGCCTGACAAAAAAGCATGAAATAAAAACAGATAAATTGATAACAGTAGAGTTCTATAGACCGACACTATAGCTATATCAAAAGAGATGATGAATGAATCCGTAGGTTATGCTACTATCCATGTTGGGAAAAACCTTCGTACTAAAAAGATAATGTGGTTTTCCTGTTTGCTTGACGAGCGGTTTGTATGCCGGTGCTCGTCCATTTCAAAGATGCTGCTGCTGTTGTCGGTGTCGATTTTGTGATATGTTTGCAGTCTTTTCAGCGGAAAAGAGGCAGCACTACCGGGTGGTGAACGGCATGATTGTTTTTAGTTCTTAACCCTGTTTCATATGGCCATCTGGCACATCAGATCCCAGGTGCTAATTGTGTTTAGTAGAACTGGGAGCGGGTGCCATGAACGTTTCTTTATTTCGCATTTCGCTGTCGCATTTGGCGACATATCTATCTATCATTCTATTTTATTTTAATTTTTCAACACAAAGGCAAAAGATGTGTATTATCCGTTAATTAAGCAGGAGAGAATTGGGCAACTAATTAATGAAAAACTGGGTGAAAACTAAACATACCGCTGAGTGGCACACACTGGATACCAAACACACATCGCTCCAAAGAGGGTCTTGTCGAGACAGCACACACGCGTCATCATCACTCCTACCCTGGTAGGCATTATCGCCAACCCTAAACCTGAGCAAACGACTCCGACTTCGTCATTGACAATTGTCGACCCAACCCACACTGACAAGGCCGCGTGGAGTCACATGAAGATCCGCACCAGCACTCAACCACGTGGGACAAGACAACGCAACTCCGTCTCTGGCGGGGAAATGTGAAGGAGAATTAGGCAAGGTTGGCACCGTGGAAGATCACCGAACTGACCACATGTCTGCTGTCATCAAACGCCGCCAGGATCCCGTCACCGCAATTTCGACTTCACAGCAACAAACAACCGAGACAATCCCACGGACACGTCGTAGAAGAGCCGACTACCTCAATGAATATCACGTCTCCAACATCGTTTACCCTCTCGTCGTTGCCACAGAAGCTTCGATGCAAACATCACCGTCTTCCACTGATCCCGCATACCGGTGTCCAGCTCCAAAGAAGAAGCCCTCAAGACGGAATACGACACCAAAGCGCCACCATCTTCCGGTCACACAAGATCAAGGATTTCCAACGGAGCTATACCGACGACAGAATCCACGCGAGAGGGGTGCAACAGCAAACACAGTGATGCCTCCAGGAAGGTCAACGACGGCTGCAGCCGCCGCCATCGCTAGTCACGGCACAAGACCGAGACAAGGTCGTCGCCCAAGCCTTCCAGCACACCCTCAACCGCACATCTATTGGAAAACGTTGCACGAAAAACAAAAAAAATTCTACGCACACGCAAGATCTATCCATGGAGATGCATAGCAACGAGAGGGGAGAGTGTCTATGTACCCTCGTAGACCGTAAGCGGATGCGTTTGTTAACGCGGTTGATGTAGTCAAACTTCTTCGTGCTCCAACCGATCGAGTACCGAACGTAGGACACCTCCGCGTTCAGCACACGTTCAGCTCGGTAACGTCCTCCGCCTTCTTGATCCAGCAAGACGGCGAGGTAGTGGATGAGTTCCGGCAGCACGACGGCGTGGTGACGGTGATGGTGAAGTGATCTTCGCAGGGCTTCGCCTAAGCACTATGAAAATATGACCGAGAGTGTAAACGGTGGAGGGGGACGCCGCACACGGCTAAGCAATTGTTGTGCTCGTGCTAGGCACCCCCCTCCCACATATATATAGGTGGGGGGGGGGGGAGGGGGAAGAGGGAGCAGCCAGGAGGCGCCCCCAAGTAGGCCGAATCCTACTTGGGGTCCTTCCCAAGTGGCGCCCCCCTACCATATTTGTCGGAGGGAGGAAGGAAAGGGGGAAGAGGGAAGGAAGGGGGAGACCGAATCCCCCCTTTCCTTTCCCCCACTTGGGCGGCTGCCATAGGAGGTGATCCAGCCCCTTGTGGGCTGGTGTGCTCCCCTCTAATGGCCCAATAGGCCCATTACCCTCCCGGGGGTATCCGGTACCCCCTCCGGTATTCCGATGACTACCCGGTAAACTCCAAAACACTTCCGGTGTCCGAATACCATCGTCCTATATATCAATCTTTACCTCTCGCCCATTTCAAGACTCCTCGTCATGTCTGTGATCTCATCCGGGACTCCAAACAACATTCGGTCACCAAATCATATAACTCATATAACACTATATCGTCAACGAGTGTTAAGCGTGCGGACCCTACGGGTTCGAGAACTATGTAGACATGACCGAGACATCTCTCCGGTCAATAACCAATAGCGGAACCTGGATGCCCATATTGGCTCCTACATATTCTACGAAGGTCTTTATCGGTCGAACCTTATGACAACATACGTAATTCCCTTTGTCCATCGGTATGTTACTTGCCCGAGATTCGATCGTCGGTATCTTCATACCTAGTTCAGTCTCATTACCGGCAAGTCTCTTTACTCATTCCGTAATACATCATCTTGCAACTAACACCTTAGTCACTTTGCTTGCAAGGCTTCTTATGATGTGTATTACGAGAGGGCCCAGAGATACCTCTCCGATACTTGGAGTGACAAATCCTAATCTCGATCGATGCCAACTCAACAAACACCTTCGGAGATACTTGTAGAGCATCTTTATGATCACCCAGTTATGTTGTGACGTTTGATAGCACACAAGGTATTCCTCCGGTATCCGGGAGTTGCATAATCTCATAGTCGAAGGAATATGTATTTGTCATCAAGAAAGCAATAGCAATAAACTGAACGATCAATATGCTAAGCTAACGGATGGGTCTTGTCCATCACATCATTCTCCTAATGATGTGTGTGACGCCGCCGGCTTAATCGTGAACTAATCATACATGCAAATGCACACGATCAAGCCTAAGGACTCACTTGAAGATATCACAACACAACTCTAAAACATAAATAAAGGCATACAAGCATTATATTACAAGCCAGGGCCTCGAGGGCTCGAATACATAAGCTTGATGTCAACAATCATCAGCGGAAGCGTTAGATATCTGAGTACAGATATGAAATAGAGACAGATAAGCCTTTAGAAAGGCGGGGCAAAACAAAAGCTACAATCGAAAGGCACAGGCCTCCTGCCTGGGGCCCTCCGAACCTACTCATGGTCGTCAGCAGGCTCGTAGTAGTAACCACCCTCGGGGTGGTAGTAGTAGTTGTCGGCGGGGGCAGCTGGCTCCGGGGCTCCGTCATCTGGTTGCATCAAACGGATATGGGGAAAAGATGAAGCAAAGCAACCGTGAGTACTCATCTGAAGTAGTCAGCAAGCAAGGATCTACACTACATATGCAACATTATCAAAAAAAGGCTGTATATGTGGACTGGGCTGCAGAAATGCCAGAATAGAGAGAAGGCCTAGTCCTATCGAAGACTAGCATCTTCAGCGGTCTTACAACATTAGAAGAGTGTAGATTAGTACAACATAAAGTAGTAGCAGATTTAATTTATCAACCTCGGCCAGATATCCTTTCTCGACTCCCTGCGAGAAAGCAATCCCAGAGCCCTAGTATCCATATCTCATCTCAAGTATCCAGTTCTAGTTGTATCGATCGGGATACAACTCCGAGCGTCCGTTACCGAGGATCCGGCTATGCATAGATTAGTTCTTCCCGGCAAGGGTGCACCAACTTACCCACCACGCTCGATTAACTCCGGCCGGACACACTTTTCTGGGTCAGGCCCGGCCTCGGCCAAATGATACACCGCAACCCTACCTAGCGCTTAGCAGAGAGGCCCCCGTCGGTCTACATCCTAAGCGATCGAGGGTCTTGGGCCATCGCCCTCGCCCTCCGGGTCGTTGCGCACATTGCTCAGATCCAAGCACCACCTCTGTCGTGGATGGCGCCAATCACTCCATGCCGCACTGCTGAACTGGACGTCTGATAGAGCTTTCGGCTGATGCTACGATGCAGAGTGCCCATAACTGTTCCCACATGATGGTTAGTGCTATCGGGCCAGAGGCCCACTCAGATCAAATTCCAAATCGTTAGTGTTTTGGTAGTGCGGTAACGAGCAGAGACTCACGATAGATGTGACCCCGTCGCCCCGTCTCGAGGACTTGCGGCAAGGGCTAGGAATGCCCGGCCACGCCTCGTATTCGTCTCTCGGGTACCGTCCAGGTCATCCCGTCTTCACATCACTCGCGGGTACGCCTCAGGGTCGACCCGCTGTTCCAAGAAACAATTGTAAAGTCCAAGTATCCGTGTGTCCATAACATCAGGGAATCCGAGGTATCACCCTCGTTGGATTCCTACTCGATGTATTCGTCAAGGTGAACTCGGAGGAATCATCCTTGATGGGTTCACACTAGAGATGTTGCACGACAGCGTCTTTATCGGAAGTGGTGAAGGAGGAACCACCCTCGGTGACCACGACCAAATAGCTACTCTACAGAGTTAACATCAGAAGTGCTATACAAGGTATCACCCTCGGCACTCGATAGTAACGCTGCAGTGTCGTACAACTAAGGGGGCGATGTGCGGTGCCTGGTTGTCGATCACGTTGATCGAGTCATCTGATAATCCAACGGGGGCAACTGGGTCAAAGTGAGGGTCTCTGGTGGGTCTCTATCCAGCCTACACTAAGCAGTTTAGGATAAACAGGAAGGTATCAACAGCAGTTACAAAAACAGGCTATGCAACAGAAGTAGGATAACAGTAGCAGCAGCAATTTTTTAATGCAAGCATAAGAGAGAAAGAATAGGCGGTATCGGCATGTTCAAAAGGGGGGTGCTTGCCTGGTTGCTCGGCGGCAAAGGTAGGGTCGTCAGGGGCGTAGTCGATCTCTGGAGTTGCGTCGGTCTCAGGGACTATGTCGGTATCGGGCTCTATCGAAAGAGAAGAGGGGGAGGAAACAGATAAATACACAGCAAACATATGTAACACAGAGCATGCTAAGCTATCGTGCAGTGCAGGGTTGCCTAAAGACATGTCTAAATCATATTAGTTATTTTAGGGTTAAAGTTGGATTTATTAACCGGTAGTTATGCACTATTTATCTACCGGAAACGGGCAAAATGTTGCGGGTTCACCTACGTAGAGGGTTCCGACATGAAAACAGATGACACGATCAGATTCGTCTCGTCGTTCTGATCAAGTTTCATGTAGAAAGTTTTTCGATCCGAGCTACGGTTTATTTTCTACGGATTTTCGAAGAGTATAACATTTTCTGGAATTATTTTTGTTAACAGACATTCATTATGATGTCAGCATGATGTAACGGTGATGTCAGCAGTCAACAGACTCGCTGACCAGGGTCAAACCTGACCTGTGGGTCCAGTGGGACCCACATGTCAGCCTCTGTTAGTCTAACAGTAGTTTAAATTAAACTAACAGGCTAATTAGAGGGGTGGGCCCTAGGTGTCAGTGATTAACTAATTACTAATTAATTAACAGATTTTAATTAGCAGATTTATTTATTTTTAGAAAGTTTTAAACTAGTGGGGCCCATACGTCAGTCTCACTGGGCAGCCCAGTCAGTAGTTGACTGGGTCAACCCAGTCAACTGGGACCCGTGGGGCCCACTGTCAGCCACCCAGAGGTGGGGCCTGACCTTGCCACGTCTTCCGGCCGGCGAGCACGAGAACGCGGCGGAGGGCACTCGGCCTCGTCGGAAATGCGTTCTGCGGCGCCGTTCGGCGCGCGGCTGGGTCCGTTCGAACGGCCACTCGACGCCACGTCGATTGGCGGTGGTGGCACGGCCGGACTCGACCGGAAACAGCGCCGGCGACGAGCGGAGGCGGTGGTGCGTACGGGAGCTCGAGGGAAAAGGTGCTACGGCGAGCTAGCGAGCAAACAGAGAGGTTGGGGAGGACCTACGGGGCGCGGTGAGTGCAACGGGCACTAGCCCATGACCAGCTGGTCATCGGAGACTCGCCGGCGACGAGCTCGCGCGGCATCTCGTTCGGGCACCGTGAAGGAGGTAGCTAGCAAACGCGCGAGGGCGACCAGAGGGATGGGGAAGGAAGAGGGGCTCACCTAGCGGCACGCACGGTGTCCCTTGGAGGTTTAGGAGCAGCAGGAGCGTCACCGGATCGGAGAAGACCGGCGGCTGTCGGAGAAGGGGACGGAGGAGGTCCGGTGCTGCGGTGCCTCCCAGCTCCAGCTGAGGCCACCAGACGGCGAGGCAGTCGCCGGCGGATCTCCTTGGCACTACGGAGGAAGGAGCAGGCGCCGGTGTCCACGGCAAGCAGCGAGGCGCGGCGGCGATGGCGCTCGGGCGACGAATCTGAAGGAGGAGAGGAGGCGAGGAGCGAGCGAGGGAGAGGGGGAGAATGGCAGTGGAGGCCAGGGGGGAGGAATGGGGCTTCGGCCTTATCCCCCGCACCGGTGGGGCTTCGGTGTCCGTCACGCTGTCAGCGTCTCGCCGGCGTGCGCGCGGCGACCACGGGCGTGTCGACACGCAGTGAGAGAGAGAGGGCGATGGGCCGACTCAGGCACTGTGCACTTGGGCCAGTGCACAGTGGCCTTTTTCTTTTCTCTTTTATTTTTCTGCTTTTTCTTTTTTACATAGAGGGTTGTGTAATATTTTGAACCTCCAAATGAATTTGCAAAAATGTGAAACTTGGTCACATAAGTGCATTGCGATATCCAGCACTGCCACAAAATTTTTGGGCATTTTTGGAGTTCATTTGGATTTTTTCAAAAATTGAAATAGGCATTTATGGTGCTGTTCTGGCACTGTTCAAATGCTTAGGCCCATTCTGTGTTAATGATGATGTTGTGTTCCTTAACAACAAATGGTTTTGAATTATTTGCTATAAAGTGAACATTTTTCCCACAAGTTTTGAGCAACTTCATTTTTCACTTTGAATTTGAATTTGATTTTCAGAGAAGGATTTGAATTGAATCTTTAACCATTGTGACTAAGCACTGCAAATGAGGATGACTTGGCATTATTAGCAGATGATCACAGTGATTATTACACAGGGGTGTTACAATGTGATACCGTTATAAATTGACAACACATGTCTATGGTTAGGAAATCTTAACCATCTTTGATCAACGAGCTAGTCTAGTAGAGGCTTACTAGGGACACGGTATTTGTTTATGTATTCACACATGTATTTAAGTTTCCGATCAATACAATTCTAGCATGAATAATAAACCTTTATCATGAATAAGGAAATATAAAATAACAACTTTATTATTGCCTCTAGGGCATATTTCCTTCAATCTCCCACTTGCACTAGAGTTAATAATCTAGATTACATTGTAATGAATCTAACACCCATGGAGTCTTGGTGCTGATCATGCTTTGCTCGCGGAAGAGACTTAGTCAATGGGTCTGCCACATTCAGATCCGTATATATTTTGTAAATCTCCATGTCTCCATCCTTGACCTTTTCACGAATGGAGTTGAAGCGTATCTTGATGTGTTTGGTGTAACACCCCTTGTAATAAGCACTGTGACACTCTGCTAAATATGCCAAGTCATCTTTAATTTCAGTGCCTAGTCATAGTGGTTATTCAAAACAATTCAATTTCTATTATGAAAATCAACTCAAATTCAAAAGTGAAATATGAAGTTGCTCAAACACTGTCGGAAAAATATTCATTAATTAGCAAATAATCCAGAAGCAATTATAAAAACATAATCAATATTAAATGAGTTAGCTAAATGACTCAAACAACATGAAATAACACCAAAACATAACTATTTAATTCATTTATGATAATATCAAATCCAAATAAAATCCTACTTTGCCCAAACCAGTTTTTGTTGAAAGTTAACATTGCACTGTAATATTTGGGCCAAGTCTCACATTTTACAAAAGTGCAAATATGGTCTAACAATTAACAAAACAGAAAAGAAATAAAGAAACAGAAAATAGAAAATAAAACGAGGCACTGTGCACTGGGCCTAAGTGCACAGTGCCCCGAGCCCAGCCCACCAAAACCTCTTTCTCCCTCCTCCCCTCTCTCTCTGTCGCCATGTCGCCCCGCCCGTGGACGCGCCGGCGCTGCCCCAGCCTTTCGTCGACACGCCGACGCCACCGACACCGCGAGGGGATAAGGCCGAGCTGGTGCTTTCCCGCTGGCCTCCCCATCCATTCCCTCTCCCTCTCCGTCGCTCTCCCACTCGTTCTCCATCGTCACCGAACGCCACCACCGTCGTGCCTCCGTCGCTCTCGTGGCCACATCCACCACCTCGCTCCGCCGTCGTGCCGAGGAGCTCCGCCTTCGTCTTCTCCATCGACCGGTGGCCGCAGCTGGAGCTTGGAGGCACCGCAGCGCTGGAATTCCTCCGTCCCCATCTCCGATTGCCGCCGCCTCCTTCGTCTCCGGCGCCACCTCTGCAGCTCCTAAACCGTCACGGGCCTACGTGTGAGCCGCGCGGTGAGCTCCTCCGCCCCCTGCTCCTCCTCGTTACTCCCCTAGCGCACCGTAGCTAGCTCGCCTGCATGCCGAGCTCCGCCGTCCGCCATTGTCACCGTTGCACTCGCCTCCGAGCTCTTCTGCTCGGGCCAGTAGCTCCGACGAGCTCCTGGAGCGCCATAGACCCCGCCTAGCCTCTTCGTTTGCTCGAACGAGCGTCGTAGCTCCGATTTCCAGCTCCGGCCGAACGCGCCGCCCGCCGCCGTCGATGTAGCGCTCAACTCCGGCCGAGTTAGGCCGTGGGACCGGCGTAGATCGATGCAGTGTCGAGTCCTTGTTCGAACGCATCAAACCGCGCGCGTTTTGGTGCTGGGTAGCGCGATTCCGACGCGCTCCGGCGAGCCCCGCCGAGATTTTGGTCACCGGAGATGTCTCCGGCGCCGACGCCGACGTGGCGCAGTGGGCCCCGCCTCTGGGTCGCTGACCAGTGGGTCCGGGTGGCCCCGTTGACTGGGTTGACCCAGTCAACGTGCTGACTGGGCAACCCAGCCACTGACATGTGGCCCCCCCAGTTAATTAGATAATAAACGATTTTATAAATAAACTAATTAGTTTAGTCTAATGTCTCACTGACAGGCTGGGCCCACATCCCTAATTAACCCTGCTAGATGATTTAATCCACTATTAAATCAACAGAGGCTGACATGTGGGTCCCACTGGACCCACAGGTCAGGTTTGACCCTGGTCAGCGTCCTGTTGACTGCTGACGCAGTGGTGACCTCATGCTGACGTCATAATTCCTTTTCTGTTAAATAAAAATAATTCCAGAAAATCCTTTAAACTTCAGAAATTCATAATGAATAATCCGTAGCTCGGATCGAAAAACTTTCTACATGAAAATTGATCAGAACGATGAGACGAATTTGATCGTGTCGTCTGTTTCTTTGTCGGAACCCCCTACGTAGGAGAACCTGTAACTTTCCGCCCGTTTCCGGTATATGAATAGTGCATATTCACTGGATAATAAATCCCGCGTTAATCCTAAAATAACTAAAATAACCTAGATGCATCTTTAGGCAACCCTGCAATGCATCCTAGGCATGGCATGCTCTATGTTGCAATATTGCTGTGTATTTATTTGTTTCCTCCCCCTCTTCTCTTTCGGTAGACCCCGATGTCGACGTAGCTCCCGAGACCGATGCAGCTCCGGAGGTCGACTACGCCCCTGACGATCAGACCCTTGCCGCCGAGCTTCCAGGCAAGCACCCCCCTTTTGAGCATTCCGATATCGCCCACTCTCTTCTCTCTTATGCTTGCATTAGTAGTTACTACTACTGCTGTTATCCTATTTCTGCTGCATAGCCTGTTTATTGTAACTTGCTATTGTTACCTACCTGCTTATCCTAAACTGTTTAGTATAGGTTGGGTAGAGACCCAGCAGAGACCCCACTTTATCCCGACTGCCCCGCTGGATCATCAGAAGACCCGATCAACGGGATCGAAGACCAGGCCCCGGCACCGCACATCACTTCCCCTTAGTTGCTCGACACTACTGGGTTACTATCGAGTGCTGAGGGTGATACCTCCTCAGCACTTCTGATGATAACCTTGTTGGTTAGTTAATCGGTCGTGGTCAGCGAGGGTGATTCCTCCTACACCACCCCCGATAACGACACCGACGCGCAACTCCTCAAGAGTGGACCTCGAGGGTGATTCCTCCTCCGTTCACCTTGATGTTTACGTCAGGTGGGAATCCAACGAGGGTGATGCCTCGGATTCCTTCTTGATATGGTAGCCACACGGATGCCTTTACATTATTGTTGATACTGTTTATTCTGGATAAAGACGGGTCGGCCCTGAGGGGTACCCGCACGAGTTTATGATGAGAGTGATATGGAGTCTGGTTGACCTGGAAGGTGCCCGTGAGATATCTATGAGGCGTGGCCGGGCATTCCTAGCCCTTGCCGCAAGTCCTCGAGATGGGGCGACGGGGTCACATCTTTCGTGAGTCTCTGCTCGTTACCGCACTACCAACACACTAACGGTTTGGATATTTGATCCGAGGGGCCTCTGGCCTGATAGCACTAACCATCACGTGGGCATAGTATGGGCGTTCTGCGTCGTATACATCAGCCGAAGCTTAATTGACGTCAGTAAGGAGCGGCGCACGCCGAGTTGGACTGGGAACGCAACCGCGCTTGTATAAGGGGTTGCTAGGTCTGCTCTCGGTGGCCCCGTAACGTGCAGGAGTTCCCGGGGCGATGGCGCAAGACCCCTAGGGGCATAGGTTTAGTCCGGCGTGCTGACCTCTCTTTTAAGCCTAGGTCGGGTTGCGGCGTATCGTTTGGCCAAGGCCGGGCATGACCCAGTAAAGTGTATCCGGCCGGAGTTAAGCGAGCGTGGTGGGTAAGTTGGTGCACCCCTGCAGGGAAGAACTAATCTATCGATAGCCTGTCCTACGGTAACGGACACTCGGAGTTGTATCCCGAACGATACAACTAGAACTGGTGACTTGAGATGAAATGGATAGTATGGCTCTGGGATTGCTTTCTCGCAGGGAGTCGAGGAAGAATCTCTGGGCGAGGTTGATGTCATTACTATTACTTTACATTATGTTATTCTGCACTCTTCTAATGCTGCAAGACCGCTGAAGATACTGAAGATGCTAGTCTTCGATAAGACTAGGCTTTCCCTCTATTCTGGCATTTCTGCAGCCCAGTCCACATATTCAGCCCTCCTTTGAAAATGTTGCATATGTAGTATAGATCCTTGCTTGCTGAGTACTTCGGATGAGTACTCACGTTTGCTTTACTTTCTTTTTCTCCCCTTATCCATTTGTCGCAACCAGATGACGGAGCCCCTGAGCCAGCTGCCCCCACCGACGGCTACTACTACTACTACCCTCCCGGCGAGTACTACTACGAGGAGCCGACCGATGACTAGGGGTAGGTTCGGAGGGTCCTAGGCAGGAGGCCTACGCCTTTCGATCTTAGTGTTTTATTTTACCCCGCCTTCTTAAAGGCCTATCTGTAACTCTGTTATAGCTGTACCTAGATATCTGATGCTTCCGCTGACACTTGTATGCCATCGAGCTATGTATTTGAGCCCTCGAGGCCCTGGCTTGTAATATAAAGCTTGTATGACTTTATTTATGTTTTAGAGTTGTGTTGTGATATCTTCAAGTGAGTCCTTAGGCTTGATCGTTTGCATTTGCGTGTATGGTTAGTGCACGATTAAGACGGGGTCGTCACATTTGGTTCTCTTGTGAAACCTGGATTCCTTCGCCAATGCAGTTGCTCCAGTGTTGTCACAAAAGATTTTCATTGGACCCGATGCACTTGGTATTACACCCAGATCGGATATGAACTCCTTCATCCAGACTCCTTCATGTGTTGATTCCGAAGCAGCTATGTACTCCGCTTCACACGTAGATCCCGCCACGACGCTCTGCTTGGAACTGCACCAACTGATAGCTCCACCATTCAATAGAAATACGTATCCAGTTTGTGACTTAGAGTCATCCGGATCAGTGTCGAAGTTAGCATCGACGTAACCATTTATGATGAGCTCTTCGTTGCCTCCGTAAACGAGAAACATATCATTTGTCCTTTTCAGGTACTTTAGGATATTCTTGATCGTTGTCCAGTGATCCACTCCTGGATTACTTTGGTACCTCCCTGCCAGACTTATGGCAAGGCACACATCAGGTCTGGTACACAGCATAGCATACATGATAGAACCTATGGCTGAGGCATAGGGAATGACTTTCATTTTCTCTCTATCTTCTGACTCAATTTCACACCTTGTAACACAGGCAAGAACCCTTTCTTTGACTGATCCATTTTGAACTTCTTCAAAACTTTATCAAGGTATGTGCTTTGTGAAAGTCCTATTAAGCGTCTCGATCTATCTCTATAGATCTTGATGTCCAATATATAAGCAGCTTCACCGAGGTCTTTCATTGAAAAATTCTTATTCAAGTATCCTTTTATGCTATCCAGAATTTCTGTATCATTTCCAATCAACAATATGTCATCCACATATAATATCAGAAATGCTACAGAGCTCCCACTCACTTTCTTGTAAATACAGGCTTCATCGTAAGTCTGTATAAAACCATATGCTTTGATCACCTCATCAAAGCGTATATTCCAACTCCGAGATGGATCACTGGAGCTTGCACACTTTGTTAGCACCTTTAGGATTGACAAAACCTTCTGGTTGCATCATATACAATTCTTCTTTAAGAAATCCATTAAGGAATGCAGTTTTGACGTCCATTTGCCAGATTTCATACTCATAAAATGCGGCAATTGCTAACATGATTCAGACAGACTTAAGCATCACTACGGGTGAGAAAGTCTCATCGTAGTCAACTCCTTGAACTTGTCTAAAACCTTTCGCGACAAGTCGAGCTTTGTAGACAGTAACATTACCATCAGCGTCAGTCTTCTTCTTTAAGATCCATTTATTTTCTATGGCTTGCCAATCATCGGGCAAATCCACCAAAGTCCACACTTCGTTCTCATACATGGATCCTGTCTCAGATTTCGTGGCCTCAAGCCATTTATCGGAATCTGGGCTCATCATAGCTTCTTCATATTTCGTAGGTTCGCCTTGGTCCTAGTAACATGACTTACAGGACAGGATTACCGTACCACTCTGGTGCGGATCATGCTCTAGTCGACCTACAAGGTTCAGTAGCAACTTGATCTGAAGTTTCATGATCATGATCATTTGCTTCCTCTCTAGTTGGTGTAGGCATCACGGGAATGGATTTCTCTGATGTGCTACTTTCCAATTCGAGAGAAGGTACAATTACCTCATCAAGTTCTACTTTCCTCTCACTCACTTCTTTCGAGAGAAACTCCTTCTCTAGAAAGGATCCATTCTTGGCAACAAAGATCTTGCCTTCGGATCTATGGTAGAAGGTGTACCCAATTGTTTCCTTAGGGTATCCTATGAAAACGCACTTCTCTGATTTGGGTTCGAGCTTATCAGGCTGAAGCCTTTTGACATAAGTGTCGCAACCCCAAACTTTAAGAAACAACAGCTTAGGTTTCTTGCCAAACCACAGTTCATACGGTGTCGTCTCAACGGATTTAGACGGTGCCCTATTTAACGTGAATGCGGCTGTCTCTAATGCATAACCCCAAAATGATAGTGGTAAATCGGTAAGAGACATCATAGAACGCACCATATCCAATAAAGTACGGTTACGACGTTCGGACACACTATTACGCTGTGGTGTTCCGGGTGGCGTGAGTTGTGAAACAATTCCACATTGTTTTAAATGTAGGCCAAACTCGTAACTCAAATATTCACCTCCGCAATCAGATCATAGAAACTTTATTTTCTTGTTACGATGATTCTCCACTTCACTCTGAAATTCTTTGAACTTTTCAAATGTTTCAGACTTGTGTTTCATCAAGTAGATATACCCATACCTACTCAAATCATCTGTGAAGGTCAGAAAATAACGATACCCACCGCGTGCCTCAACACTCATCGGACCGCATATACATCAGTATGTATTATTTCCAATAAGTCATTAGCTCGCTCCATTGTTCCGGAGAACGGAGGTTTAGTCATCTTGCCAATGAGGCATGGTTTGCAAGTATCAAATGATTCATAATCAAGTGATTCAAAAAGTCCATCCGTATAAAGTTTCTTCATGCGCTTTACACCAATATGACCTAAACGGCAGTGCCACAAGTATGTTGCAGTATCATTATCAACTTTGCATCTTTTGACATCAATATTATGAATATATGTATTACTACGATCGAGATTCAACAAGAATAGACCACTCATCAAGGGTGCATGATCATAAAAGATATTACTCATATAAATAGAACAAACATTATTCTCCGATTTAAATGAATAACCGTCTCGCAATAAACAAGATCCAGATATAATGTTCATGCTCAACACGGGCACCAAATAACAATTATTGAGGTCTAAAACTAATCCCGAAGGTAGATGTAGAGGTAGCGTGCCGATGACGATCACATCGACCTTGGAACCATTCCCGACGCGCATCGTCACGTTGTCCTTAGCCAATCTTCGTTTATTCCGCAGCTCCTGTTTCGAGTTACAAATATGAGCAACCAAACAAGTATCAAATACCCAAGCGCTGCTACGAGCATTAGTAAGATACACATCAATAACATGTATTGTTCACTTTGCCATCCTTCTTATCCGCCAAGTATTTGGGGCAGTTCCGCTTCTAGTGACCATTCCCTTTGCAGTAGAAGCACTCAGTTTCAGGCTTGGGTCCAGCTTTGGGCTTCTTCCCGGGAGTGGTAACTTTCTTGCCATTCTTCTTGAAGTTCCCTTTCTTTCCCTTGCCCTTTTTCTTGAAACTAGTGGTCTTGTTAACCATCAACACTTAATGCTCCTTCTTGATTTCTACCTCCGTGGCCTTAAGCATTGCGAAGAGCTCATGAATCGTTTTATTCATCCCTTGCATATTATAGTTCATCACGATGCCTTTGTAGCTTGGTGGCAGTGATTGAAGAACTCTGTCAATAACACTATCAACTGGAAGATCAACTCCTAGCTGAGTCAAGTGGTTATGATACCCAGACATTTTGAGTATGTGTTCACTGAAATAAATGTTCTCCTCCATCTTACAGCTATAGAACTTGTTGGAGACTTCATATCTCTCAACCCGGGCATTTGCTTGAAATATTAACTTCAACTCTTGGAACATCTCATATGCTCCAAGACGTTCAAAACGTCATTGAAGTCCCGGTTCTAAGCCATAAAGCATGGCACACTGAACTATCGAGTCGTCATCAGATCAAGCTTGCCAGACGTTCATAACATCTGCTTCAGCTCCTGCAGCAGGTCTGTCACCCAGCGGTCCATCAAGAACATAATTCTTCTGTGCAGCAATGAGGATAATCCTCAAGTTACGGACCCAGTCCGTATAGTTGCTACCATCATCTTTCAACTTAGCTTTCTTTAGGAACGCATTAAAATTCAGGGGAACGGTAGCTCGGGCCATTGATCTACAACACAGATATGCAAAACTATAAGACAAAGTTCATGATAAATTAAGTTCAATTAATAAAATTACTAATGAACTCCCACTTAAATAAACATCCCTCAAGTTATCTAAGTGATACGTGATCCAAATGAACTAACCTATGTCTGATGATCACGTGAGATGGGTAGTCTTCAATGGTGAACATCTCTATGTTGATCATATCTACTATATAACTAACGTTCGACCTTTCGGTCTCCAGTGTTCCGAGACCATGTCTGTACATGCTAGGCTCGTCAAGTTTAACCCAAGTATTCTGCATGTGCAAAACTGTCTTACACCCGTTGTATGTGAATGTAGAGTCTATCACACCCGATCATCACGAGGTACTTCGAAACGATGAACTTTGGCAACGGTGTATACTCGGGGAGAACACTTTTATCTTGAAATTTAGTGAAGGGATCATCTTATAATGCTACCACCATTCTAAGCAAAATAAGATGCATAAAGGATAAACATCACATGCAATCAAAATGTGTGACATGATATGGCCATCATCATCTTGTGTTTTTGATCTCCATCTCCAAAGCATCGTCATGATCTCCATCATCACCGGCTCGACACCTTGATTTCCATCGCTGCGTCGGGGTCGTCTCGCCAACTATTGCTTCTACAACTATTGCTAACGCATAGCGATAAAGTAAAGCAATTACATAGCGCGCTTGCATTTTATACAATAAAGAGACAACTCTAAGGCTCCTGCCAGTTGTTGATATTACAAAACATGATCATCTCATATATCAACATATATCACATCATATCTTGACCATATCACATCACAACATGCCCTGCAAAAATAAGTTAGACGTCCTCTACTTTGTTGTTGCAAGTTTTACGTGGCTGCTACGGGCTTCTAGCAAGAACCGTTCTTACCTACGCAAAAACCACTATGGTGATTCATCAAGTTTGTTGTTTTAACCTTCTTCAAGGACCGGCCGTAGTCAAATTCGATTCACCTAAAGTAGGAGAAACAGACACCCGCCAGCCACCTTTATGCAAAACTAGTTACATGTCTGTCGGTGGAACAGGTCTCATGTGCGTGGACATGTAAGGTTGGTCCGAGCCGCTTCATCCCACTATACCGCCGAATCAAAATAAGACATTGGTGGTAAGCAATATGACTATCACCGCCCACAACTCTTTGTGTTCTACTTGTGCATATCATCTACGCATAGACCTGGCTCGGATGCCACTGTTGGAAAACGTTGCATGGAAAATAAAAAAAATTCTACGCACACGCGAGATCTATCCATGGAGATGCATAACAACGAGAGGAGAGAGTGTGTCTACGTACCCTCGTAGACCATAAGCGGTAGCGTTTGTTAACGTGGTTGATGTAGCTGAACTTCTTCGAGCTCCAACGGATCGAGTACCGAACGTACGGCACCTCCGCGTTTAGCACACGTTCAGCTCGGTGACGTCCTCCGCCTTCTTGATCCAACAAGACGGCGAGGTAGTGGATCAGTTTCGGCAGCACGACGGTGTGGTGACGGTGATGGTGAAGTGATCTTCGCAGGGCTTCGCCTAAGCACTACGAAAATATGACCGAGGGTGTAAACCGTGGAGGGGGGCGCCGCACACGGCTAAGCAATTGTTGTGCTCGTGCTAGGCGCCCCCCTCCCACATATATATAGGTGGGGGGGAGGAGGGAGCAGCCAGGAGGCGCCCCCAAGTAGGCCGAATCCTACTTGGGGTCCTTCCCAAGTGGTGCACCCCCTTACCATATTTGTCGGAGTGGGGAAGGAAAGGGGGAAGAGGGAAGGAAGGGGGAGGCCGAATCCCCCCCTTTCCTTTCCCCCACTTGGGCGGCTGCCATAGGGGGTGCGCCAGCCCCTTGTGGGCTGGTGTGCTCCCCTCTAATGGCCCAATAGGCCCATTACCCTCCCGGGGGTGTCCAGCACCCCCTTCGGTATTTCGATGACTACCCGGTACACTCCGAAACACTTCCGGTGTCCGAATACCATCGTCCTATATATCAATCTTTACCTCTTGCCCATTTCGAGCCTCCTCGTCATGTCCGTGATCTCATCCGGGACTCCGAACAACATTTGGTCACCAAATCATATAACTCATATAACACTATATCGTCAACGAACGTTAAGCGTGCGGACCCTACGGGTTCGAGAACTATGTAGACATGACCGAGACAACTCTCCGGTCAATAACCAATAGCAGAACCTGGATGCTCATATAGGCTCCTACATATTCTACGAAGATCTTTATCGGTCGAACCTTATGACAACATATGTAATTCCCTTTGTCCATCGGTATGTTACTTGCCCGAGATTCGATCGTCGGTATCTTCATACCTAGTTCAATCTCGTTACCTGCAAGTCTCTTTACTCGTTCCGTACTACATCATCTTGCAACTAACACCTTAGTCACTTTGCTTGCAAGGCTTCTTATGATGTGTATTACCGAGAGGGCCCAGAGATACCTCTCCGATACTCGGAGTGACAAATCCTAATCTCGATCTATGCCAACTCAACAAACACCTTCGGAAATACCTGTAGAGCATCTTTATGATCACCCAGTTACGTTATGACGTTTGATAGCACACAAGGTATTCCTCCGGTATCCGGGAGTTGCATAATCTCATAGTCGAAGGAATATGTATTTGTCATCAAGAAAGCAATAGCAATAAACTGAACGATCAATATGCTAAGCTAATGGATGAGTCTTGTCCATCACATCATTCTCCTAATGATGTGATCCCGCTATCAAATGACAACACATGTCTATGGTTAGGAAACCTTAACCATCTTTGATCAACGAGCTAGTCTAGTAGAGGCTTACTAGGCACACGGTATTTGTTTATTTATTCACACATATATTTAAGTTTTCGATCAATACAATTCTAGCATGAATAATAAACCTTTATTATGAATAAAGAAATATAAAATAACAACTTTATTATTGCCTCTAGGGCATATTTTCTTCAACATCAACCCGCACCGGCGCCAACAAGCCCACCAATCACCACCACCATCGAACTTGCCCATCGTCGAAGAAGCACCAAGAACCGTAGCAGCCGACTACACCTCATGGAGACCACCGACAACAAAACTCCAGCATGAGTTGCCAGATCCATCAACGGCTGACCAGACACAGGACCATCGAACGCAGCACGATCGGCCATCCCTGTCAAGCATCATGCCTACAAGGAACAGAGGAGCGCTTCCTGAGGCCGGGAACCAGCGTGGTTCTAGGCCGCAACCATACATCAAGCGCATCGACATGCATGACGCATGCCACCGTGTGCCCACCATGGACTATATCTGTCACACCCGCAACACATATACGCCCTTCCACATTGCCCCGAGCCCCTCGCAGTCTTGCACGTCTCATCGGGGACAAGATGCACACCACACACACTATTGCGTGTTCTTCAGAGAATGTAGATGCCAAATCCAGCAGACCCGCGCTAGCCAATGTCAACACTTGATGGTTGACGCAGCTCCACCACGCCGGCCCGGGTCACCACACAACCCCTCCATGCTCCCAAACTTGCCACACCAACATGGGCCCCGACCAGCGCGCATGGCGGCGCCTGGCTCCCTCATGCCATATTTGTGCCCCCCGATGGAGATCCATGCCAGAGCAGCGCCCCGCGCTTGCGCCCCACACAAGTCCGCCGCCAGATCCGTGTCGTCTGGTGCTAAAGAGCACCGGCAGAGCCCCCTCGCGCCACTCCTAGATGCGGCCACTACTGCCCCAAGCCGTCACTGCCTAACAAAGCCTCACCGAGCCACACACCTCCACCCGACCGAGCCGGATGGCGTCGCCGGAGCACCCCGTGGAGGAGGGGGGGGGGGGGAATGACACCACCGCCGCCGACATACGCATAGGCTTTGGCCCGCTGCACCCTCCGACGACGGCGGGGAAGGGGAGGAGTAAGGTGGGGTAGTGGCGGCGCCACCTAGTATCGCGCCCGGGTCGTTTGGGGGACCGGCACGGGGCTTCGTTTATAGCGAGTAGAAAGCTTATGATATCTGTCTATTCTATTACTCCTTAGAAAGTCTCATGTTAATAAAAAATACTAGTCGTACATCTGGTGTGGCCAAGTTATTACGGTGTAGATTGAGCGCTCATGGTAGGACCGAAATATTTCTATGCCTCTAATTTTCTGGGACCTCGAACTCCACATTCCCTTCTTCTCCCCATTAAAATATAGAAATATTATATATCTAACACCAGATTTTGGCAATTTCCGAGCGAACGCTTTAATTGCTGTCGGATCAGATGCATGGATCTTAAAGCATGACAATGGAGACATGTCAGGGAACATAGACATTTGTTGATAATAGACTCGACGCGAGCGCCCTATCCTATCCATTTTCTCTCCCCTCCCCACTCGCACTCCCTTCTCCATTTTCTCTACCAACTTTTCTGATCCAAATAGAATCAACCTCCACCGCCATGGTGAAGCGACGTCGTCTGCGAGCTTTTCATGCGTGAGCCATAGGTGGGCACGCGAGCATGGGATCGAGCGCCTTCGACAAGGCTTGTTGGCGCCTCGGTGGCCGAAGTCCCACTTGAACTTCCAAGAGATCGACAACCAGGCTGATGCAGAGTTCGTCAGTCTTAACATCGAGATGACGACCGCCACGGAGAAGAACGAGACACGGATCGTTCTTCATCAGTGTGACGCACGTCGGCGGGATGAGGACGCAATGGGAGGTTTGTGGCGGAAAATCTGCACCTTGTGCAGGCGGAGTACGAGTTCTATGCATCGCGTAACAAGGCGAAAAAGGAGGTGAAGGAGGAGAAGAAGAGGAAGATGGAGGACAAGGCTGGCCCCTCGACGGTGGTCGTTCTCGGTAGTTCAGACTCGGTGAAGAACGAGGCGGACGAGTCGGGCTCCAAGATCGTCTGGGACGACCTCTCCGATGAGTAGTCTGCAGTAGTCTGTACTCGAAGAATCTTTGTATCGGGGGAGAGGATTTGTGGCATGCAGGTCTCACGACACCCAGTCCCTCGGATATTTGGCTTCCGGTTTTTGGACCTTTGTATCTTTTGAAAAGAAATTCCACATTAAGATCTGTTTTCATATTCATGCTTCTCGTGACGAGTGCTTCCAAATAAGATCCATTTTGAAAATGCTTTGATAAATTTTGAAAATAAATGTTAAGTTCAACTCTTGAAACTACGCACAAACAATTAAATCGTGATTTTTTTGCCTACTACCGACAAAAAAATATATTTTAGAACTTTGTCTATGAAACTTGGTAAAAGCGAGTGCGAAAGTTTCAAATAAAAAATCATGTATTATCTAAATTTCCAATGTTTTGATGTTTTCATGACCATCACTTGTTGCAGCGCAATGATGTCCTATTTTACATCATCTGTTGGAGCAAACATGTCTGAGGTGATTCAAAATTCACTGATTTGTGATGTAAAACTACTTTTTGGCTGTCCAAGATACATCAGATGTTTTCTTTTACACGAAGAAATTTCAGCTGTTGGAGATGCCCTAACGACCGCACGTGTGTAATCGGACGGCCAGGAAGGTGACGGATCGGTCACCGACGCGGAGCAGAGAGAGTCCATCTCAAAATCGTGCACGACACGGCCCCCCCAGGCACCTACAGTACGTCTTTTTGGCTGGAATCAGCCCTAATCGCGCTCCCCACCGCCTCTTGTTCCCGTCGCCTGCCGCCGAGGGGTCTCCAGCGCGGCTGCCCTCTCCCGGCTCGCTCGGATTGCGCGCACAACCTCCCCGCTCAACCACACGCACAGAGCCTGATATCCACACGCGTCGTCGGCATCTGATCCGAGGGGCTAGGTTTCGCCGAATTGCGGACGGTCCCCCGATGGCGGTGATGGGGCGGGAGGGGGACGACGTCGACCACTACGAGGTGCTCCGCCTCCCGTCCGGCGAGGAAGGCGCGGCGCTGAGCGTCGAGCGGGTCGACAAGGCCTACCGGACGCAGTCGCGGCTCCGCCACCCCGACAAGCGCCCCGACGACCCCTACGCCACCGCCGACTTCCAGAGCCTCGCCAGCTCGTACAAGATCCTCCGGGACGAGTCCCTCCGCCGCCAGTTCGACGCCCGCATCCGCGGCCGCCGCGAGGCCGCCGCCCACGCCGCGGCGAAAGGGGCCAAGCGGCGGAAGGCCGTCTCAAACCTAGAGGAGCGCGAGCGCGCCTTTGCCGCCGGCGGAGGCCTCGCCGTCCACGCTGCCGAGCTGGCGAAGCGGGAGGAGAAGCGGATGGCTGCCGATATCCAGCGCACGCTGGATGAGCACTTCGCTCCCAAGAAGTACTGCATCTCTGGCGTTGCTTCCACTCCGGTAATGTCTCACGCTTCTTTGAGTCTACAATTTGACAATTTGTTCTGTACTCTTGTTGCAGTTACAATTGCTGCTTGCCTTTTGAGACGATGAGTGATATTGGTGAATATCTTTAAACTTTACATGTAAAAAGTAAAATGACGCACCTTAAAACAAGCTTACTTCTAATTTGTATTACTGAAGGGTGACAGTTGATCAGAGGGGATAGCGTTTGCAACTGCAGCTGTAGTAGTCATGTGAACATACAGAACATTTGTAGGTTAACACTATAAAACAGGATCAGCAGAAATATTTCATCATCCAAAGTAGCCATGTGAACATATCTAGATTATTCAGCATAAGACATCTTCCTTTGACACATCATAGCTTCCTCGAAACATTGAAGAAAAGTCTTTTTTTGTGTGTGTGTAGATTTCTTATATCTCTTCCTTAGCGTCAATGTAGATTTCAAAACTATTTATGATATTGTCTATTTGTACGCTGCAGGAGATTTGCCAATTTGTATTATCTAACTTGTTTATTTTTTCTCTTTAGGCACATGGAGATAAGAAGGGTGGAACTCCAGAGAACGGACCAAAAACAGACAACGATAAGATCTTGAAAGTTTCATGGGAAGGGGGTGCAGATTACTACACTGCAGCAAGGTTGGACGAGATTTTCAAGCAATTTGGCACGGTTGAAGACATTGTGATCATGTTTAGCAAATCAAGGAGTAAGGGTTCAGCACTTGTTGTCATGGTTTCCAAAGAGGCAGCAGTAAGTCTCCTTTATATGTTATAATTTTGGTCTCGGAGAGTTTGTCCATCTTAACTGAAAGTCTTATAGATCTGAACTAGCACAGAAAATTGAGTTCGTTTTAAATCCACTGCAAGATAGAAAATCATAATTCATAAGCAATTCTAAACAGTGTCTGCATGCCTATGTTTTATTGTGCATGGTGTCTTGCTCTCTCTATTGATGGTTCAGTATTGATGTCATTGTTTTCATTTGCATAAAATCTTGTGGATCTTTTCCAAGCTTTATTTTCTTTCGGAGTTGATTATATGTTCTTATTCTGTGGCTAACCAATACTTATTGATCTTTTAACAGCGATCTGCACTGAAGAACCATTCTGTCTACAATGTTTTCCCGGTCCCATTAAGTGTTGCTCCGATCCCAGCAAAGTAAAATCAAAGACCTGAACCGTGAACAAGCAACACTGCTGTTCCTGCATTCTGCAATTTCGAAGCATCAACATGCCGAAAACTTGAAGAGGTACTTAAATGAGGACGATTTTGTTGCAATCGCTTTGGTCGTCTTCAGTTTCCACTGTATTTGTTAGAAAAAAGTCCATTTTACTACCTTGAATAAAGTGGGTGGTTCACTTTACCCCCTGATCAATATTTCTGCTCCTTTCACCCCCTGAACAAACCCATACCGGTTAAAACACCCCCCTGACTGGTTTGTCTCCACCCGCTGCTGATGTGGCAGTAGTCAATGGCGGTATTTGACCAGTGGGGCCCACTCGTCAGGTGACCCATCAATGTCTCCCGGCGGCGCTGTAGGTGGTTGTGGTGGCGCGGCTGACCGGAGCAGCAGCTATGGGCACGGACTGGAGGTGGAGGCCGATGGTGGGGTCGCTGGACGGCGGCGAGGTGCTGCAGGAGGCCCGGAGGTGGCCGGCGGCGAGCTCCTGGTTGGAGCAGGAGCTGTGAAGCGGCGGACCAGAGCTGGGCGTGAGAGGTCGTGGCCTCCCGTCGACCAGAGGCGGCCGACCATGGGGGGGGGGGGGGGGGGGGGGGGGGGTGCAGGGGCGGTGGCGCTTCGCACCACTTCTCACCCCTGGCTGCGCGGGGCAGGAGGCGCTGGGCTGGGCCTTGCGGGGGCGTCGGGCCAGCGGATCTAGCAGGGCGACGCGGGACTTGGCGCTGGAGCGAGCGTCGTCCTCCTGGCGGCGCAGTGCAGCTCGGGCGCTGCGGTTTGGGGAGGCCGGCAGGGAGGAGGAGATGGGGAGCATCCGGATCCGGGCGAGGAAGGCCGGTTCTCACCGGAATCGGCGCTGGCGGCGGCGGACGGAGCTCCATGGCGGCTCCTGGTGCTCCTGTGAGAAGAGAGGAGAGAGAGACGTGAGGGAAGGAAAGAGAGAGAAGAAGAGAGAAGAAGGGGAGGAAGAGAGATAGGGCAGGGAGGAAGAGGGGCGGCGCGACTGGAGCTGCTGCTGATGCGGGCGCTCGCCGGCTGCGGCAGGGAGCAACCGGCGTGAGGAGGAGGCAGCTCGGGGGATCTGAGGGCACTGTGGTCGGCCGGATAATGTCCAGGGACACAGGAGCAAATGTCCAGGAGCATTTTTGACGATTATGGGTCAAAACCACCATTGACTAGTGCCACGTCAGCAGGAAGTCGAGACAAACCACCCAGGGGTCTCTTTTAACCGGTATGGGTTTGTTCAGGGGGTGAAAGGAGCAGAAATATTGATCAGGAGGTAAAGTGAACCACATACTTTATTTAGGGTAGTAAAATGGACTTTTTTCTATTTGTTAAGTACATTTATTCATGTGTTCTGCGGCTAGTGAACAAAGAAGATCCATCTATCCTAGAATTATGTTTACTTTCCTTCACAAAGTAGTTCGCAGATGCTGTTGTGTGATACAGATATACTCGTGGAATGCGCATTGCAAGACGTGTCAAACCGATGAACCTGTTTTTGAATTTGCAGCTCCAGAGAAGGAATCAACTTGTATAATTCATGCGTCTTGAAACATGGGCTAGCAACTTACGGAGGACATCTGCTATCATCACACCTGAGGGTCCTCTGCTATCGTCACACCTGAGGATCATCAGAACAATTCGTCGCAAATTCAGAACAGTTTCATAGTATCTGCTGCCGATATATTTTGAGTTAAACACACTGGAGGTGCCTCAACTTGTCCTGCGCGGTTAGTTTATTGTCTAAAGTTGTAAAATACACGAAATTGATGCTCGAACTTTTCCGGCTGTGCAAATATGGTGCCTCCATCCGTATCCAGACGTACGTCTAACCCGTGTGGCGTGCCAATGTGGTAGTGCCCCACCTGTAAGTTGCTGAGAGTGGGAAGGTGCCGCACGTGAGGATTTTCTTTACCAAAACCCCCTCATATTTTATTTAATCACATTATAAAGACCTCAAATACAATGTATGGTAGAGAGAATAACGGTGCCAATCTGTATCCAGCTACAGGGATGCGTGCTTGTTCTTTTAACACTCTTTTCTTATACGTATTTTCTGGAGTAGCTTGTACTACTTAAGATGCTAGAGCCACTACTTTTTATTAGGAGGTTTAAAGAAAACAAAACCCCTCCAGTGCAGTTGTATTTTTCAGGCACTTCTCATCCATAGTTGGTGCTGGACAATCAGAACCTATTTCGGTAGGCTCTGCAATGCCATGAACAATAAGCTCATGGCGTGAGTGTGTGACACATGAACAATAAGCTTCATCATATATAAAAGGGTTTGACTTATTAAGTTAAAATAAACCCAAAAAGGAGGGAGCATGTGTGTTAGGATGGTGGCCAAAACTGTTGGCACCGCTTCTCACAGGAATTACGCTCCAAAGGATTTTACGCATTACGCTCCCTTCTTGCTCACAGTAAGCCTCTCAAGAACACATAGACACCCACATACACCAAGGAAGAAGAACACAATGTCCTTGCCGGGAGATACTTCCTTGATGACCACCGTGGCTACATTGTTTCTCCCGTCCATCTCTTTTCTATTACTCAAAGCAAAGTATATATACAACATAATACGGCTAGAAGCCAATTCCACGATCTGTTTCATATGCTCACGTTTAGGACGATATGCAACTACCCTAGTAATGCAGCTAACTAACTCAGTAATTCTCTCGGCTCTGATTGTCACTGTTTTCGTTGCATCCTCTGGGTGCACCTGGAACTTCTTCCTGTTGTGTGCTGGCTGAAACACCGGGTCTGGCCTTGGTTTGACCGAAAGTGTTGTCGTTGAGGTGTCGACGAATCTCTTGATCTGTTCGAGTTCCGCGAAGGTCAAAGCGGCATCTGCGAGGTCTATGTTGGCACACTCGGCCCCGAGCATCCTCTCAGGGCTGCCGCAGGCTCCGATCGTGTTTTTTGGGCCTGACATCTTTAGTTGTAGGTATGCGTACGACGGAACTGTCATAAACCGAGCGTACTCCGTCCTGTCGAAGATTGTCTTGTAGCCTCTACGGAATGGAGCGACCTCAAATTAGATTTTTCTGTTGGAAATATGCCCTAGAGGCAATAATAAATTGGTTATTATCATATTTCCTTATTCATAATAAAGGTTTATTATTCATGTTAGAATTGTATTGACCGGAAACTTAAATACATGTGTGGATACATAAACAAGTATCGTGTCCCTAGTGAGCCTCTACTAGACTAGCTCGTTGATCAAAGATGGTTAAGATTTCCTAACCGTAGACATGAGTTGTCATTTGATAACGGGATCACATCATTAGGAGACTGATGTGATGGACAAGACCCAACCGTAAGCTTATCAGTTGATCGTATTAGTTTATTGTTATAGCATTCTTCATGTCAAGTATCTATTCCTAAAACCATGAGATCGTGCAACTCCCTGACACCAGAGGAATACTTAGTGTGTATCCAAACGTCACTTCGTAACTGGGTGATCATAAATGTGCTCTACAGGTATCACCGAAGGTGTTTGTTGGGTTGGCACGGATCGAGACTGTGATTTGTCACTTATGATGAAGAGATATTTCTGGGACCTCTCGGTAATACAACATCGTAAAGAGCTTGCAAGCAATGTGGCTAATGAGTTAGTCACGAGATCTTGTATTACGGAACGAGTAAAGAGACTTGCCGGTAACGAGATTGAACTAGGTATGGAGATACCGACGATCAAATCTCGGGCAAGTAACATATCGCCGGACAAAGGGAATTGCATATGGGATTAACCGAATCCTTGACATCGTGGTTCAACCGATAAAAGATCTTCGTAGAATATATAGGAATCAATATGGGCATCTAGGTCCCGCTATTGGTTATTGACCGGAGAGGTATCTCGGTCATGACTACATGATTCCCGAACCCGCAGGGTTGCACTCTTAACGTTCGTTGACGCTAGAGTAGTATTGGGATATTTGATGATTGGTAATCGAATGTTGTTCGGAGTCCCGTATGAGATCCCGTGCGGCAACGAGGAGTCTCGGAATGGTCAAGAGGTAAAGATTTATATATGGGAAGTCATATTTTGGGTTCCGAAAAAAGATGCAGTTTTTTCGATATTGTACCATGAAGTTTCTAGAAGGTTTCGAAGGATTCCAGAGGGGTCCGGAAGTCCACAAGTGGGTCCACCATGACCCAAGGGCTAGCATGGGCTGAGGAGAGGCGCCCTGGCCTTATTGGGCTAGGCGCACCAAGTCCTCAAAAACCCATGTGGCTAGGGAAGGGAAAAAGGA
This sequence comes from Thinopyrum elongatum, assembly GCA_011799875.1. Taxonomy (NCBI): domain Eukaryota; kingdom Viridiplantae; phylum Streptophyta; class Magnoliopsida; order Poales; family Poaceae; genus Thinopyrum; species Thinopyrum elongatum. Next base: position 568,185,472 of record CM022300.1, on the reverse strand, counting down.
GAAGTCCTAGTAGGAATAGGATTGGACTTGGAGTGCAAGTCCTCTCCCCTTGGCTGCGCCCTAGTTCTTGGAGGGTCTGTTCCCCACACCCCTCCACCTATATATAGAGGGGAGGGGGCACCCCAAGAGGACACACCAAGCCCTTGGCGCCCCTCTCTCTCCCGGTACTCCGTACTTCCTCTGCCTTGTTCTAGTAGCGCATGGCGAAGCCATGCTGAACTAGCTCCACCACCACCATCACCACCACGCCGTCGTGCTGTTTGTGATCCCATCTACTTCTCCGCCTTCTCTTACTGGATCAAGGTGGAGGAGACGTCATCGAGCCGCACGTGTGCTAAACTCGGAGGTGCCGTCCGTTCGGCACTAGATCGGTTGGATCGTGATCGGATCGCGAAGAGTACAACTACATCAACCGCGTTATATACGCTTCCGCTTTCGGTCTACGAGGGTACGTAGACACACTCTCCCCTCTCGTTGCGATGCTTCTCCTAGATAGATCTTGGGTGTTCGTAGGAATTTTTTTGATTTTCATGCTTCGTTCCCCGTCATTTTCCCATCTGAAGTTTTGCTCGTCCCCAAATACGACCTCGAGCTCTATTTGCCCGAGGGGGCACACCGGACGACCTGCAACGAAGCCATGGAAGCCGGTGGTTGAAAGCTGGAGGCCGGATGGGGAGACCCCCATCTTGGCCAGAGTGTCGGGGAAAATGATGTTGAGATCGCCGCCACCGTCCATCGGGACTCGTGAGAGGCGGCGGCCCTCGATGATTGGATCCAGCATCGAGATATACTTGCCGGTGTGTGGGATATGGGTTCGATGGTCATTGTCATTGAATGCGACCGTGGTGTCGGACCATATGATGGGCCCGAGCTTATGGTGCCGGTGCATTTCTGCCATCCCATAGATCATGTTGACGGTGGATGACTAGGAGGGCCGGCCGTTTGAAGAGGATCCAGCTTTTCTAAGGCGGGCGATAGCCCGCGCGTATTTCCTCGCCATGCGGGTGAGTTGGGGTGGCACATCATGGGTGTAACGTGCTCGTCGAAGAGGAACTCGGTCGTCCCGAAGCGCATGTAGGGTTGCCCCCGATCGTCCACCTCGAGTTCGAAAGAGCCGAAGGTGAATGTCTGGCCCGGTGCATACACGCCGGGTGGATATAGATCTCCGTCCCGGGCTCGTTCTCCGACCAACGTAGCCCGTGCCTGGCGCACCAATTGAAGGAGCAGAAAATCGTCAGTATCCTTAGTAGGGTGCCTGGCGTGGCCGGAAGTATCGGGACGGAGCCCGCACGCACAAGTTACCCAGGTTTGGGCCTCTGAAAAGTAATACCCTATGTCCTGCTTGTTTTTACTATTCATGGTGGAGGGATATCTCATGCGAGGGAATACAAAGATGTAGATGAAGATGGCTACCGAGAGTTGTTCCACGGGAGAGTAGAGGCCTCAGAAAAGTAATACCCTACGTCCTGCTTGTTTTTACTATTCATGGTGGAGGGATATCTCATGCGAGGGAATACAAAGATGTAAATGAAGATGGCTACCGAGAGTTGTTCCACAAGAGAGTAGATGTGTCTAAGATCTCCTTGCTCCCTCTTATATCTCTACCCCTAATGGAGGAGTCCGTACGTCGTTTGGTTGGTTCGCACGTAGTCATTAATGCGAAAATAGTTTGGAAACCGACTGCCGAATCAATTAACAAATCAAACCATTAATGCAATTAATTACTTGATTGCTAATTGTGGGTTGATACGTCTCCAACGTATCTATAATTTTTGCTTGTCGTTCCATGCTGTTATGCTAGAATTGCTAGACCTGATGATAAAGATAAACATAGACCTGTTGTTGGAATGCCTGTTGTTTCTGTTAAAATAGGAGATCATTGTTATCATGGCTTATGTGATGTGGGTGCTAGTGTGAGTGCAATTCTCTTTACTTTATATCAAGAAATTATGAATGATATTGCACCTACTGAAATAGAAGATATTGATGTCACTATTAAGCTTGCTAATAGAGATACTATATCACCAATTGAGATTGTTAGAGATGTTGAAGTCTTATGTGGGAAAATGAAATAGCCTACTGATTTTCTAGTTCTTGGTTCCCCACAAGATGATTTTTGTCCCATTATTTTTGGTAGACCTTTCTTGAACACTGTTAATACCAACATAGATAGTGAAAAAGAACCTGTTACTGTAAGTTTTGGGGATGTGCCTCATGATTTTAATTTCTCTAAATTTCGTAGACAACCCCATGATAAAGAATTGCCTAATAAAGATGAAATTATTGGTCTTGCTTCTATTGCTGTGCCTCCTATTGATCCTTTAGAACAATATTTGCTAAACCATGAAAATGATATGTTCATGAATAAAAGGAAGGAATTAGATGAAATATTCTTTAACCAAATGCCTGTTTTGAAACACAACTTGCCTGTTGAGATTCTTGGGGATCCTCCTCCACCCTAGGGTGATCCCGTGTTTGAGCTTAAACAATTACCTGATACTCTGAAATATGCTTATCTTGATGAAAAGAAGATATATCCTGTTATTATTAGTGCTAACCTTTCAGAGCATGAAGAAAAGAAATTATTGAAAACTCTGAAGAAGCACCATGCCGCTATTGGATATACTCTTGATGATCTTAAGGGCATTAGTCCCACTCTATGTCAGCAAAAAATTAATATGGAGCCTGATGCTAAACCAGTTGTTGATCACCAACGACGATTAAATTCTAAGATGAAAGAAGTGGTAAGAAATAAAATACTAAAGCTTCTGGAGGCAGGTATAATTTATCCTATTGCTGATAGTAGATGGGTAAGTCCTGTTCATTGTGTCCCTAAGAAGGGAGGTATTACTGTTGTTCCTAATGATAAGAATGAATTGATTCCACGAAGAATTGTTACAGGTTATAGAATGGTTATTAATTTTAGAAAGTTGAATAAAGCTACTAGGAAAGATCATTATCCTCTACCTTTTATTGATCAAATGCTAGAAAGACTATCAAAACATACACACTTTTGCTTTCTAGATGGTTATTCTGGTTTTTCTCAAATACCTGTGTCAAAAGAGGATCAAGAAAAAACTACTTTTACTTGCCCTTTCAGTACCTTTGCTTATAGACGTATGCCTTTTGGTTTATGTAATGCACCTGCTACCTTTCAAAGATGTCTGACTGCTATATTCTCTGACTTTTGTGAAAAGATTGTTGAGGTTTTCATGGATGATTTCTCCATTTACGGAACTTCTTTTGATGATTGCTTAAGCAACCTTGATCGAGTTTTGCAGAGATGTGAAGAAACTAATCTTGTCTTGAATTGGGAGAAGTGCCACTTTATGGTTAATGATGGTATTGTCTTGGGGCATAAAATTTCTGAAAGAGGTATATTGAAGTTGATAAGGCTAGAGTTGATGCTATTGAAAAAATGCCATGTCCTAAAGATATCAAAGGTATAAGAAGTTTCCTTGGTCATGCTGGTTTCTATAGGAGGTTTATTAAAGACTTCTCTAAAATTTCTAGGCCTCTCACTAATCTCTTGCAAAAAGATGTTCTATTTGTTTTTTATGATGATTGTGTAGAAGCATTTGAAATTCTTAAGAAAGCCTTGATTTCTGCACCTATTGTTCAACTGCCTGATTGGAACATACCCTTTAAAATTATGTGTGATGCTAGTGATTATGCTGTTAGTGCTGTTCTAGGACAAAGAGTTGATAAGAAATTAAATGTTACTCATTATGCTAGTAAAACTCTAGACAGTACTCAAAGAAATTATGCTATTACTAAAAAAGAATTTTTAGCAGTTGTCTTTGCTTGTGATAAGTTCAGATCTTATATTGTTGATTCTAAAGTAACTGTTCACACTGATCATGCTGCTATTAAATACCTTATGGAAAAGAAAGATGCTAAACCTAGACTTATTAGATGGGTTCTCTTGCTGCAAGAATTTGATTTGCATATTATTGATAGAAAGGGAGCTGAGAACCCCGTAGCAGACAACTTGTCTAGGTTAGAAAATATTCTTGATGACCCACTACCTATTGATGATAGTTTTCCTGATGAACAATTAGCTGTCATAAATGCTTCTCGCAGTGCTCATTGGTATGCTGATTATGCTAATTACATTGTTGCTAAATTTATACCACCTAGCTTCACATACCAGCAAAAGAAAAAGTTTTTCTATGATTTATGACATTACTTTTGGGATGACCCACACCTTTATAAAGAAGGAGTAGATGGTGTTATTAGACGTTGTGTACCTGAGCATGAACAGGAACAAATCCTACGCAAGGGTCACTCTGAAGCTTATGGAGGACACCATGCTGGAGATAGAACTGCACACAAGGTATTACAATCTGGTTTTTATTGACCTACTCTCTTCAAAGATGCTCGTAAGTATGTCTTGTCTTGTGATGAATGCCAGAGAATTGGTAATTTTAGTAGACGTCAGGAAATGCCTATGAATTATTCACTTGTAACTGAACCATTTGATGTTTCGGGTTTTGATTATATGGGACCCTTTCCTTCCTCTAATGGGTATACACATATTTTGGTTGCTGTTGATTATGTTACTAAGTGGGTAGAAGCTATTCCAACTAGTAGTGCTGATCATAATACCTCCATTAAAACGCTTAAAGAAGTTATTTTCCCGAGGTTTGGAGTCCCTAGATATTTAATGACTGATGGTGCACTAGTGTAGAACTGGGCTGTAGTCCCGGTTCGTAAGGCCCTTTAGTGCCGGTTCTGGAACTGGCACTAAAGGGTGGGGACTAAAGGCCCCCCCTTTAGTCCCGGTTCAACACGAACCGACACTAAAGGGCCACCACGTGGCACGAGCACGCGCCGGGGGGCTGGGGGCTTTTAATCCCCTTTGGTTACACCAACCGAGACTAAAAGGTTTAGGGGTTTTGGTTATATGATTTATTTTTCCTTTAATTTTGTGTTTTCCATTTAATTCTTTTTCATTTGCTGGTATTTTATGATACTACATATTGTACATGTTATGCATATATATAAATAGAATTTCTCGTAGAACCAATCATATATATATATATATATCATCAAATGTCTCGCACGACCATTCACACATACACATGTATATATACAATTTGGTATATACAATTTCTCCTCTCAATTTGCAGATCATTACATGGAGGCATTAGGTCGATCTAGCTAGGTACGGGGTAATGGAATTCTCCTTTGGGATCTATGACCTGGTCGAGCAAAAATCCCGCTATTTCCTCTTGAATCGCTCGTACGCGATTCTCTGGTAGGAGCTTATCCCGCATGTCCTTCATCTTTAAAGAAGAGATCAAAATATGCATGTATTATTAGTTGTGTGTATATATATTAGATAATGATGTAAAAATTATGAATAGTGTTCTGGCAAACGTACCCATCGGTTTCTATCATCTTTGCTCCTTTCGGACGCCATCATGCGAATGTTCTCGCAAACGTAGTATGCACATAAATTAGTCCCCGACGCCTGCTTCAGGGCCTTTACGAGAATAGAATTCAATCAGATAATAATTAATCAAGCATGATAATGGTATTAAAACTAGAATTAAGCAGATGTTAGCTAGCTAGTACTACTTAATTAATTACCTTGGGTCGCACCCATGTCAGCTGCTATTTCCATTGGCCTTTAACCTTTTTGATGAAGTTTTCCCAAGCCCTGCCCACCGGCAAAGAAAATGAATAAAGGAGTTATTATTTAGTTGATATCAGTAAACGAACTAAAGAGGCCGACATAGTGCGATAATGATTGAAATTACCTGTCGAGCATCCCCTTCACGATTGAGTATTCTGTAGGTTCTTTAAGTAGTGAGTCTAGTACTTGAACTTTTCCCTCGTCAACTTCAATGATTAACAAGATCCAGTGGAAACTGCATGCGCACACGTTTGTATTAAGCGGGCATGTGCATAACTCATCAACTACACTTATTAACATCTAGTAAGCAAAAACAGAATTTGTAGTACAAGACAGTGTCACTCACCCGAAGTTGTAAGGAAGTAGTATTTCTGGTTGGGTATTTAGTCGCACCAAGAACTCTAGCAAGGTTTTCTGTGTGTATGGTCGATCATATTCGCGTGACCATGTCTCTTCATTAATGGTATTTGGGTCAATGAACCCAATGCCATAGCGTCCAGCTTTTTTCATTTCATAGATCTTCATTCTGCATAATACCATAGAAAAGAATATAGTGAGGATAATTACAGTTAATGAACGAGCACTACAGCTAGCTAGAGACTTAACTTACAGAAAGAAATCACTTACAGACAATAGCAACTGACGATAGATTTGTCGAGTGCGTCTTGATTGAATAACTGAAACATTTCTTTAAACTCAACCCACAGATCTTTTTCATGGAAGTAATGCTCTGCCTTGACTTTCACCATGAGGGACTCTTTATCGGTAGTCTTGGCTTCTCTCATGTACCATTGATGCAATTCATACATTCTCGTTGAGAGACTCTTGACCTCCTCAGCCTTGACCATAGGTTCGCCGTGGACATATTTCCGTTTTAGTTCCTCCTCTTTAAATGTTTCGATGGGCTCGATGCCTCGGAGTTGTTCTACAGTGACACCGGCCTCTTCAGCCTGCCTTCTATGATCGTCGGTTATTACCAGCTGATCGGCGCCGATACTCACATGTGTTGGTACAATGAGCGAAGGGATCGATTGCACCACCTGTTCTCCCAGCTGGGGAACAGTTTTCCCGCTTTTTTTGGCAGCTGCTTGGCTGGAGCTCGAGCTCGACTCCTTTTTTTGTGCTTGATATGACTTCTTGATTTCGCGCTCATAGTCTGAGTCAACATGCTTCAGAGCTGGTGGTTGAGCCATACGAATAAAGTGGTCAATGACATGCTCAGGTACTTTCTCCTTTGGCGGCGGGGGCGGTTTCGGTCCAAAATGGGCCTTCACTTGGGCTCGCACTTCGATCTCGTTTTCCTCTTCGGTTAGGTCGTAAGGCCGACGAGGAAGAGGCTTGAGGCTTGGACCAAATTGGTATCTCTTGCCTCCTGTTGTACCGCTAGCCGCCGTAGCTTTGGCGCCTCTCTTCCGCTGTTGCTTAGGCGGAGACGGCTGACGCGGTGCCTGGCTTGGAGGAGGAGGACTGGGCTGACGCAGTGCCGGACTTGGAGGAGGAGGAGTGGGCTGACGCGTTGGCGGACTTGGAGGAGCAGGACTCTGCTGAGGCGGTGGCTGACTTGGAGGAGCGGGAGTCTGCTGACGCGGTGGCGGACTTGGAGGAGGAGCCGGCTGATGCGGTGTTGGTGGCCTTGGAAAGATGATGCAATCCTTTCTCCATAGAATGATACGATGTATGGCCTCTCCCAGTGTGCGCTCGTCGTCACCTCCAGGAATGTCAAGCTCTAGCCCCGAATATTGTGCCACCACTTCATCAACCGCGACACGAGCATAGCCAGCTGGAATCGGATTGTAATGTAAGGTTGCTTCAGGGGGATTTGTATAAGCAACGCCGTCCGCCACCTTCATGGATATGTTCTTCATTTTAAAGTGTAGCTCACAATTAGTGTTATCCATGATGTCATCCACAGGGTATCTATCCAGCAGTGCCTCATCTCCCGGGGCGGAACCCACGCTGCTTCTCGGCATGGATGGGACGGTGCTATCCAATGCTGGATCCGCTAGCAGCTGCCACTGCTGAGAGGCTAAGTGAGTCGATCTGCTGCTGCTGCCGCTGGAAAGCGAGTGCCAACTCCGCGTGCCTTGATTCTAGGCCTTGAAGGCGGTCTGCTTCCTGCTTCCTTTGCTCCTCCTCCAGCTTCCTCTTCTTCTCCTCCTGCATCTTCTTTCTCGCACGGCTTCTGTAGTCGGTGTTCCAGTCCACAAACCCCTCAAACCACGGAACAACGCCTTTGCCTCGTGTTATTCCCGGGTGTTCAGGATTCTTCAGGGCGCGTGTAAGCTCATCATTCTCTCTGTTGGGCGTGAACACCCCCGTTCGAGCCTCTTCTATTGCAACAATTAAATCGAGGTCGGCTCCTTTAAGACTTGCCCTCTCCAAAACCTTGCCTGTCTTTGGGTCCAACATCCCCCCATGCGCATAGAACCAAGTCCTGGACCTGGGGGGCCAGCTCAATGTAACTGGAGTGACCCCTGCATCCACCATCTGTTGCTCAGCGAGATCCCACTTAGGCCGGGCCACCTCGTAGCCACCTGGCCCCAGCTTATGGTGCCACTGCTTTTTCGCGGCATTGATCTTGTTTATTCTCGACCGTTCCTGAGCTACTTCCGATTCCTTGAATTTCACGAAAGCGTCCCAGTGATCTCTTTGCTTCTCCAGTGTTCCCTTGAATTCTGGAGTCTTCTTTCCTCCTTCGACGTACCTGTTCCATATACTTTTCTTGTGGTTGTTGAATGCTATCGCCAGCTTCCTAAGAGCAGCGTTCTTGACTTTCTCCATATCTGCATCTGTGAAATGATCTGGTAGGGTGAAATGTGACATGAGAGATTCCCAAAGCCGATCTTTTGCTCTTTGGTCGACAAAAGTAAGATCTGGATGTTCCTTTGCTGGCTTTTTCCATTCTTGAATGGAGATCGGGATTTGGTCCTTCACAAGAACTCCGCACTGACGAATGAACTTGCCCGCATTCTTCTTAGGCTCGCGCGGTTCGCCATTAGGTTTGATGGCATCGATGTTGTACTTTATGCCATCCATCAACTTTTTGGCCGGGCCTCGCACTGTCCTGCTGCCTGTAGAAGATTTTCTCGATCCGGAGGGTTGAAAGAAGAAAGATCAATTCATTAATATATATATATACAAAATCAATTAAAACATGTGATGATCACCAGATGCCTGCTTCTATAAATATACCTCGCCGGTATTTGTTATTTGAAGATCATCATAGTTCTGGACTTCATCTATTCGTTCGTCTTCATCGAATATCATATCACCCTCCCCGGTAGTGTTCAGATATTGTGAGCCGTCATCATCTTCATTCTCATCTGGCCGGCTCGGGGAGCGTATGATCTCGAAAAGTCCTCTTCTCCTTCTCTGCCGGTATTGTCCGCCATAGCTTCTATTTAACTAATCCAGAAGAAATATAAAACAATTTAGTACGCATCTCGAATAATAGTAGATAATTGATATGCATCTCGAATAATAGTAGATAATAGATATGCATCTTGATAGATAAAAATGAATCATAGTAGATAATATGCGCATCATCAAATATAATCTCGAATAATCGTCTCGAATATTATCGAATAATATAATCTCGAATACATCGTCTCGAATATCTTGAATACATCACTAGCTAATGCAAATCGAATACTATCGAATAATCTAGTTCACTCGCGGTGGACACCCAAAGAGAAGGAACCACCACAGGATCATAGCTCCAGTGAGATCCCTGAAGAACCTGCCAGGTATTGGAGAACCTGACGTCCAACGCAACCATGTAGCGACGGACGTGCTCGTCCTCCTCCCTGACACGGTGATGTACCACCTCCGCGGGGGACGCCAGCCTTGATGTTTGCTTGAACTACGTCTGTATTTCCCCAAAGAGGAAGGGATGATGCAGCACAGCAATGGTAGGTATTTCCCTCGGTGATGAGACGAAGGTTATCGAACCAGTAGGAGAACCAAGCAACACTACGTAAACAGCACCTGCACACAAAGAACAAATACTTGCAACCTGACGTGTCAAAGGGGTTGTCAATCCCTTTCGGGTAGCGGCGCCAGAAATTGGCAAGTTGACGGGAGATAAATTGTAGTAGATTGGATAAATAGATGGTGAATAAAATAAAGTGCAGCAAAATATTTTTTGGGTTTTTAGAAATATAGATTTGAAAATAAAAGTGGCAAATAAATAAAAAGGTAAATAGCAAAATAGATCTGAAAATATATGATGAGAAAATAGACCCGGGAGCCGTAGATTTCACTAGTGGCTTCTCTCGAGAAAAATAGCATATGGTGGGTAAACAAATTACTGTTGGGCAATTGATAGAACTTCAAATAATTATGACGATATCCAGGCAATGATCATTATATAGGCATCACGTCCAAGATTAGTAGACCGACTCCTGCCTGCATCTACTACTATTACTCCACACATCGACCGCTATCCAGCATGCATCTAGTGTATTAAGTTCATGGAGAAACGGAGTAATGCAATAAGAACGATGACATGATGTAGACAAGATCTATTTATGTAGAAATATACCCCATCTTGTTATCCTTAATGGCAACGATACAAACGTGTCGTTTCCCTTTCTGTCACTGGGATCAAGCACCGTAAGATCGAACCCATCACAAAGCACCTCTTCCCATTGCAAGATAAATAGATCAAGTTGGCCAAACAAAACCCAAATATCGGAGAAGAAATATGAGGCTATAAGCAATCATGCATATAAGAGATCAAAGAAGACTCAAATAACTTTCATGGATAAAAAGATAGATCTGATCATAAACTCAAAGTTCATCGGATCCCAACAAACACACCGCAAAAAAGAGTTACATCATATGGATCTCCAAGAGACCATTGTATTGAGAATCAAACAAGAGAGAGAAAGCCATCTAGCTACTAACTACGGACCCGAAGGTCTACAATGAACTACTCACGCATCATCGAAGAGGCACCAATGAGGATGATGAACCCCTCCGTGATGGTGTCTAGATTGGATCTGGTGGTTCTGGAACTTGCGGTGGCTGGAATTGATTTTCGTCAACTCCCATAGGGTTTCTGGAATATTGGGGTATTTATAGAGCAAAGAGGCGGTGCTGGAGGCTCCCGAGGTGGGCATGTAAGTGCATCTAGTGCCCCTTAGTGATTTTGGTGTATTGAAGACTTATAGGTTAAGGGACTAATGTGTTTGTGAGTGTACACAGGTTCTATAAGTCTATGAGGAGTTTGATATTTACGATGAAAGTCGACCCCTAAAAATGAATGTCTTCAGTTGAAGACTTTGGTTTTCTTGAAGACTTTGAAAGTGAGGAAATTGGTGTGACCTTGAAGACTTGATATTCATGCGAGGATTATGAAGCGTGAAGATTTTTGTTTTTGTAGTTTCATTTTCTTCTTCTTGAGTCATAGGAAACACCGTACTGTTAAAGGGGGTCGAGGTAAAACTAAGGAAAAGTTTCCAAGTGATGCTCATCTCAAAATCCTACACCTACCCAATCCTTTCGAGTGAAGCCATTGGAAATCTCATACAGTTCAGTCAATTTCTTCAGTGACAGAGACGAAGTTCTTCTGTTCTCTGAGGAATTTGTTCTGACTGAGGAGTTAGGAATTCGCCAGTGCGGATTGCCTACAAGTGAGGAACATGATAGCCCTGAGGAATTTGATACTCAAATTTCCGACCGTTGCTGTGCTACGCGCCAGCTGTCCCAAGATATCTACCCACCTAACGGTCATATCATTGAAGGGCATTTATGTCTTATCATGTCGGGCTGCTCCCTAGGCTATAAATAGCCGCCCCCTACAACCACTAGTTGGTTGGCTGCTCCGAGAGATAGATTGACACTTGTCATTTAGAGCATCCCATCCTCCGAGGACTTTGAGCGAAAATCATCAAGTGAGGAAAAACCCAAAAACCCAAACACCTACAAACCCAAAGTGATTGAGCATCACTGAAGAAATTGTTCCTGTGTGGAACCGACGCTTGTTACCTTTGAGGACTGTGCATCCTCCAGACGGTTAGGCGTCATGGTCTAGAGCATCCAAGAGGAAATTGTGGATCGCCGAGTGACCGAGTCTGTGAAGGTTTGGAAGTCACCTGTGCAGACTTACCATGAGTGTTTGGGCGAGGTCTGTGTGACCTTAGCTCAAGGAGAATACGGTGAGGACTGTGTGTCCGGGACTGTGTGTCCTCAGGTTTAAATACCTAGCTGCTCCAACCAGACGTACAAGTGTCACAGCAGTTGGAACTGGTCTACCAAATCATTGTCTTCACCGAGCTACTAGTTCTATTTCCTCAACCCTTTCATTTCCTCATTCATGTGTTGTTTTTCTTGATCGTTACTGTTTGAAGAATTTGACTAAAGACTTTTTCAATTTCCTCAATCCTATTTCTTCAGTCACTTAGTCTTCAGCCTGCTTATCCTGTGTTTCACGCTACCTGTACTCTGTGCCTATTTCATCATGATGACTGTACATAAGCCGTGTTATGTTTGCATCTGAGTACTAATTCCGCCGCTAAGTAGTTCGTGGCTTAGGAATTTCCTCACCTTGAAATTCCTCAGTGACCAATTTGTAAAAATCGCCTATTCACCCCCCCTCTAGTCGATATAACGCACTTTCAATTGGTATCAGAGTAAGGTACTCCCTTGTTGTGTGTGATTTTGGTTTAACCACCTGGAGTTTTAGTTATGTTGACTGCAGGCATGATCAAGGTCTCCGCTGGGTGTCCTACCTTTGATGGGACGGACTACCCCTACTGGAAGAATAAGATGCGCATGCATCTTGAGGCAATTGACAACGATCTCTAGTACGTTGTGGAAAATGGCGTTCCCTCTGTCACTCCTTCCGTGGACGCTGCTGATGTGAAGAGATTCAAGCAACTTGACTCTCAAGCAAAGAATATCATATGTGGCCATCTGAGCAAAGGACAGTACGGCAGAGTGAGTGCTTTGGAGTCTGCAAAGCTTATCTGGGACAGGCTGTCCAAGGTCAACAAAGGAATCTCAACTCAATGTGATTCTCGAGTTGACGTTCTTCGCAATCTCTTCAACCGGTTCAAAAGACTCGACAATGAGAATCTCCAGCAAACCTTTGATCGCCTCACTGACATTTCAAACGAGCTTCAAGCACTGGGTGCCACTGACATCACCGACCATGAGGTGGTGAAGAAATTGCTGAGGTCACTCGATTCTTCATTCGATACACTGGCACTGATGATTCAAGAACGTGGAGACTACAAATCACTTGATCCTGCTGATATTCTTGAGAGGCTGAACACTCATGAATTCCAACTTGCTGAAAAGAGAGATCTCTACGGGCCAAGCTATGGAACATCACGCGCACTGAAGGCCAAGGCAGTTTCCTCATCTGAAGGAGAAGATTCTGATAGCAGCCTTGGTGACCCTGAAGAACTAAGCCATGAGCTAGCAATGCTCGTGAAGAAATTCCAGAAGTTCTCAAGGCGTGGTCGCTTTGTAAAATCTTCAAAAGGTGATGACACAAGATCAGATTCCTCATCCCGTGATTACAAAAAGAGGACTTGCCACAAATGCAAGAAACCTGGTCACTACATAACTGATTGTCCTCAGTGGGCAAAGGAATCAAAGAAGAAGAAATACAAGGATGATAGTTCAGATGACTCTAAGAAGAAGAAGAAATCTTCAAAGTCCTCATCATCAAAATCTTCAAAGTCTTCATCTCACAAGAAGAGCAGTTCCAAGAAGGCTCGGGCATTCATTGGCAAGGAAATGGACTCTGAAGCTGAATCTGAGGAACATGAGGAAGAGGAGGCCTCTGAGGAGTCAGACTCTGGTGTGGCAAGCCTAGCCCTCGCTACTGCTTACGTCAGCAAGTCCATCTTCAACACTGAGGAAAATGGCTTCCCCAACACTGCTGATGACGGCAACGATGACTATGCTCCCACCTATTGCTTCATGGCAAAAGGTGCCAAGGTATTCAAATATCCCTCCTCTGAATCAAGTGAGGATGAATCTGATGATAACCTCAAACCCAGCTATTCCAAACTTGCTAATATTGCTGTTAAACAACAAAAGGCTTTGGAAAAGGTTCAAAATATGCTAGACAAAAGCGATGACCTGTTAGGTGAGGAAATGGATCGAACTCAAACACTGACTGATAATCTTCAGCAACTACAGTCTAAGTTTGACAACCTTCAAAGTCGTCATGAAACTCTCTTAGCCGATCATGAGAAGCTTTCTTATGAATTTCTTCAAAGAAAGCAAGATCTTGAGAAGCTAAGGGTGAGTCATGAAGATCTTCAGAAGGAAAATGATTCATTACTTGCTCAACAGACCAGTTCCGCTCAGGAAGAATTTATTCCACCATGCTTGAAATGCATTGAACGTGAAACTGCTAATTCTTCACCTGAATGTTCAAATGCCTCTATTGCTGCAAATTCTTCAACTATCTCTGTGGTCGCAAATTCCTCATCTGAGGATACCACTAGTATCACTGACGAAAATGCAGGGTTGAAGGAATTGTATGTGACAGGCTTGTACAAAAGCCTCAAAGGGCATCGGACTCTTTGTGATGTGCTCAAAAAGCAGATCTTGAATAGGAACCCTAGGAAAGAGGGTATTGCCTTTGAGAGGAAACTCAATGCTGATGGAACCTACTGGAAACCTGAGCAGTATCCCAAAACCTCATGGGTTGCTGCGAAGGGACCTCCTGTGGATCCATCCAGCTTATCTGGCTTTACTTGTGAATCCTCATATTCATCTGATGAGTCATTTGACTCCAACTATAAACTGTTCAAAAATCAGAATGGTGAAGTATTTGCTAGATATGTTGGAACTAACTGCAGGAATGGTCCCCCTATGAAGAAAATCTGGGTTCCCAAAAGGTGCCTTGAAAGTCTTCAGGTGAATGTCCTCATGACTCCACCTGTGAAGAATAAGAACCCCAGATCAAATTCTTCATATGGACCAAAGTCTTCATGTGGATCCAAGTCCTCATATGATCATCATCATGCTAACGCTTCTGTTTCGCAGGGAAAATCTAAGAGTTCTGATTATGTGCATTATTCTTCAAATCATTATGTTCATAAGTCCTTGAAGAATTTCTCTGCTTACTCATATGCCTATACCAATCCCTCTTCTGTGAAACGAAGTGCTTTGGCTTCAATGCCACCTTTCTCTTATGGAGCTCGCAGAATGATGAACTCTTTGCCACCCCTCCAGATGTGGGTGGTGAAGAAAAAGAGCTAACCTCTTATGCAGGGTCAGGTCTCCAGACGAACTAAATCGTCTGAAGAATTTTCTGGAGACCTGAAATGCTTGAAAGGACGCAAGCTAATCATGAAGAAATGAATCATTCATTTCTCACGTCCTTATACTACTATATATACATATGTTGCATTAACTGATGAATTTCTGTCTGATGAAATTGATGTCATATTCTTCACTCTGAAGATATGTGTTCGTAAGATGCACTAATTCATCTACAGGATGATATACCCAAAGCTACTGAGTGGGTCCTTGACAGTGGATGTACTAATCACATGACTGGTGACAAGAGCTTATTGATGAACACTCCTTTATCTCCATCACATTTGAAGCATATCACCTATGCAGACAAAGGCAAAAGCAAGGTATTGGGTCTAGGTAGGGTTGCTATCTCAAAGGATCGACACATGGACAAATTCATGCTTGTCGAGTCCCTCGGATTCAACCTCATGTTTGTCTCAATGCTTTGTGATCTTGATATGGTTGTTGTCTTTGGCAAATATCGCTGCTTAGTGCTCATGGAATCTGACAATTCCAAAGTCTTCGAAGGCTTTAGGAGAGGAGACTTGTACATTGTTGATTTCTCTGCAGGACCACAGCCTGCCACTTGTCTACTTGCAAAAGCTTCAGAAGGCTGGCTATGGCATCGACGACTGGGTCATGCTGGCATGAGGAACTTACACACGCTCGTGAAGAAGAAGCACGTCATTGGCATTGAGGGTGTCAAATTCCTCAAAGATCATCTTTGTGGGGCTTGTGAGGCTGGAAAGATGACCAGAGCCAAGCACCCCTCGAAGACTATCATGACTACCTCTCATCCTTTTGAATTGCTTCATATGGATCTCTTTGGTCCTACTCATTATGCCACACTAACAAATGCAGCATCTCTATATGGCTTTGTCATTGTTGATGATTATTCTCGTTACACATGGGTGCATATCATTTCTTACAAAACTGAAGTGCAGGAAGTCTTCAGACGATTTTCTTCGAGGGCTTCGACGAATTTCGGTGTGAAGATCAAGCATATACGTTGTGACAATGGGACTGAGTTCAAGAATACTAGTCTTGATGACTATCTTGATGAACTCGGTATTACTCATGAGTTATCTGCCCCATACACTCCTCAGCAGAATGGAGTCGTGGAGCACAAGAACAGGACTCTTGTTGAGATGGCTCGCACTATGCTTGATGAATACAAGACACCTCGTCGCTTCTGGCCTGAAGCAATTGATACTGCATGCCACATTATCAACAGGGTATATCTTCACAAATTCTTCAAGAAGACCTCATATGAACTCCTCACTGACAAGAAACCCAATGTGAGTTATTTCAAAGTCTTCGGTGCTAAATGTTGGATTAGAGATCCCCATCACATTTCTAAATTTGCACCAAAAGCACATGAAGGTTTTATGCTTGGTTACGGAAAGGACTCGCACACCTACAGGGTCTTCAACACCTATCACAACAAGGTTGTTGAAACTGTAGATGTGCGGTTCGATGAAACTAATGGCTCACAAAGAGAGCACCTACCTCCTGTGCTAGATGAAATGTCTCCTGAGGAATCCATCAAGCTAAAGGCTACTGATGATGTTATTCCTACCGAAGAATCTGCTAAAGAAGTCATTCCAGATCGTGAAGAAAATCATGCTGGTGCATCTGATGAAAATGGCTCTGAAGAAAATGCTGAGCCAAATCAAAGTCGTCAACCTGCTCATCCTCGCGTTGCAAATGAAGTACAGATTGAGAGAATCATCAACGACATCAACGCACCAGGTCCTCTTACTCGCTCAAAAGCTTCACATTTGTCTAACTTTTGTGGGCATTTTGCTTTCGTCTCTATCACAGAGCCCACCAAAGTAGATGAGGCATTTCTGGAGCCTGAATGGATTCAAGCGATGCAAGAGGAATTACATCAATTCGAGCTAAACAATGTGTGGGAGCTTGTCAAGCAACCAGACCCATGCAAGCACAATCTCATCGGCACCAAATGGATCTACCGCAACAAACAAGATGAAAATGGCCTAGTAGTGAGGAACAAGGCTCGTCTTGTAGCTCAAGGCTACACACAGGTTGAAGGAATTGATTTCGATGAAACTTTTGCAGCTGTTGCTAGACTTGAGGCTATTCGCATATTGCTTGCCTATGCTAACCATCATAATATCATCTTATATCAAATGGATGTGAAAAGTGCATTCCTCAATGGTAAGCTTGAGGAAGAAGTATATGTTGCTCAACCCCCAGGTTTTGAAGATCCCAAGCATCCTGATCAAGTCTTCAGACTCAATAAGGCCCTCTATGGCCTCAAGCAGGCCCCTCGGGCGTGGTATGATACTCTGAAGGAATTCCTCATGAAGAAAGGCTTCAAACCCGGTTCACTCGACCCAACTCTTTTCACCAAAACATATGATGATGAATTATTCGTGGGCCAAATATATGTTGATGATATTATCTTTGGCTGTACTAACCAATGTTATACTGACGAATTTGCTTACATGATGAGTGAGGAATATCAAATGTCCATGATGGGAGAATTGAAATTCTTCTTAGGTCTTCAAATTCGTCAACGACGCAATGGCATGTTCATTTCTCAAGAGAAATACCTCAAGGACGTTCTGAGGAAATTCGGTATGCAAGAATGCAAAGGCGTCAAAATCCCTATGACCATAAATGGCCATCTATGCACCGATGAAAATGGTATAGACTTCGATCAAAAGGTATACCGCTCCATGATTGGATCTTTACTATATCTATGTGCATCTAGGCCAGATATTATGCTTAGTGTTTGCATGTGTGCCCGTTTTCAAGCTACACCGAAGGAATCACACCATAAGGCTGTGAAACATATTCTTCGATATCTAGCTCACACTCCAACACTTGGATTATGGTATCCCAAGGGCTCGGCTTTTGATCTCATTGGATATTCAGACTCTGACTATGCTAGTGATCATGTGGATCGCAAGTCAACATCAGGCACATGCCATTTCCTCGGACGATCTTTAGTATGTTGGTCCTCAAAGAAGCAGAACTGCGTATCACTCTCTACTGCTGAAGCTGAGTACATTGCTGCTGGTTCTTGCTGTGCTCAACTGCTGTGGATGAAGCAAACCCTCAAGGACTACGGCATCAATGTGAAGAATGTACCACTCTTCTGTGACAATGAGAGTGACATCAAGATTGCTCATTACCCAGTTCAGCACTCGAAGACAAAGCACATCCAGATTCGTCATCATTTTCTTCGAGATCATGTGTTGAAGGGCGACATCACTATTGATCAAGTGAAGTCTGAAGAACAGCTAGCGGATATCTTCACCAAGCCCTTGGATGAGAAGAGATTTAGCAAGTTGCGGTGTGAGCTAAATATCTTAGAATCTTCGAATGTCGTTTGAAAAGGACACACATCCTAACACTTATGCAAATTGATGACTTAGATGTGCAACACACAAAGAAACATTTTTCTTCAATCAATGAAGACTAACCCTCTAAGTGTGAAGAAATTAACAAAGAATTTGATTCTCAGAGCCCTACGACAATTGTACGTGGCGTCTGAAATCATCATTCTTATACGGTGGGTCACGCCACCACAAAAAGTTGAAAATCTTCAAAAATTGAGTTTTTCTTCATTTTGCAAATTCTTTAAATTTTCAAATTCTTCAACTTTGCAAAGTCTTCACTCTTTCCGACTGTGTTCTTCATTGAATATATATATATATTTGAGTTTTCATGTCCTCTACAGCATTCACTTATTGCTAATTCTTCAAAATTGATTTTCTTCTAAGTGAATGTGATCGGACCCTTTCCCCCTCTATGCTAAACTCAACCCAGTCTATTCACAAATTCTTCATGTGTGTTCTATTTGAAACCTGTTCAAAGTCTTCACTGTGTCCTTGACAGCTGAAGAATTTGCGAACGAAACATTAAAATATTCTTATCTGAATTTTCGGCTTTTGCCGCTCAAACCGTTCCATACCCCTCGATAAGATTTATCTATTCACCCACGATCTAACACGATCTCCACTTCACAGTACGTGGGTGACACATGTCATTAGGATGAGAAGGGTCAGGGGCATGTTCGTCCATTTTCTTCGGACGAGCGGTTTTTCACCTCGGCTATAAATACCCCTCACCCTCCTCAGATCTCATTTACCCCGCTCGATCTTACTCCCCTCACTCGAGCTCTCATACCTAGCACCGCTGCTACACTCCATCATCGATGGTGAGGAAGAGCTTCACTGCCTCGACCTCGTCGCCGTCGTACTCACGTCGGCCGCGGAAATCTTCACTCCGCCGCCGCCGTAGCTGTTTTCCATCGCCAAGTTAGGGCGTGGAAGATCTGAACGGATGAGCTTCTCCATTGCTACCCTCAGTTCATCGTGTTCTTCATCAAGGGTAAATAAAATCTATTTTTACTACCCTTGTTGATTCTGATGATTTCCACAAAATCTTCAAAAGGTGTTTATTCTTCAACTTTCATGTTATTAAACACCAACTTGCTTCTGTTCTTGATCTGTTTCTCTAAGCAACGTTTTTCTTCAAGATTCCTCAATTGTGTGGATTTTGAATCTATACAACTCTGGAACCTAAGTCAAAGAACGCTTAGTGAAATTCCTCAAGACACCCCTGGTCAAATTCCTCAAACTTGATACTTTTGAAAAACTTCTGAGAACGCATATGACCTCTCCAAATTCTTCGCACCTATATTCTGTTCACAGGTACACATGTCCGCTGCTAAATCTCTAGGTTCTCATCAACTTAACTCATTTGCAGCGTTCCTCGAAGAAAAGTTGCACACTTCCTCAGAAACATCCATTGTTCAAAATCCTCAAGTGAAGAAAATGGCTGATGGTAAAAGATCTCGGAAGGGAGGAAAGAGGCCAGAAACAAATACTGCTTTTGAGATCCCTGAAGACATCTATGATGAATATTGTACTCCTGATGAAGCAACTCATGGCAAGGAGAACAAAAATCAGCGCAAAGTGCGCATTCAGAAGATTGAGAGAAGATGGGCAAGAGAATGGAGGGAGTATCGATATGTGACTCCAAAGTACATGAAGAAATTCGCTGTTAACCCTCCATGCCCAAGACCTCCATTGGCTCCAGGCCAAGAAGCTGATCCCACAAGCATCAGAAGAGGTGACGAATTTCCTCAGGAGTGGGCTAAGCGTCAAGGCAAGCTGGCCAAAGTGGCTAAAGAGGCAGTGAAGAAATTCAACGAAGAGTCTGCTGCTGCCACTGCCGAGGCCTCTGCTAGCAAGCCTAAGAAGGCTATGACAAAGAAACCAGCTGTCAAGACAAGTTCCTCAGCTGCAATGCCCTCATGGCCAAGCTCTTCAAAGCCCTCACGGCCTGATCCTCAAGCAACTTCTTCAAAAAGAGCTCCAACTCCCTCAGTTTTAGAGTCCTCAGCTGCTCCTGCAAAGTCCTCAGCACCTGTGCATCTTGCCACGTGCCAAAGGACTACTGGAATCTCAATTGCTTCTGGAGCCTCTGTAGGTTCCTCAGCTCCACCTCAGTCTTCAACAGCTCCGACCTTGCTGAAGAAAAAGGCCACTGTTGGACGAGGCACAAGGCCAAGTCCTCACAAGAAGCAGGTCGCCTTTCAGGTTCCGTCAAGCGAAGACGAAGCTGATGATGAAGAATTAGCTGAGATCATCAGAGATCGACAACAAAGGGCCTCTAGTGCCAAAGGCAGTGCTGTGCCCCTCATGCTGGATCCAAGGAAGATCCTTGATTTCATCGATCTATGGCACAAGGATCCAAATACACCTTTGCCTGAATTAAACCTCACTCCTCGTCAAAGTCACATGTTGACGGCCTTCATTAATGAAGAGAAATGGAAATTTGAAAAGGCCAGGCAGGTGAAGAAGGCTCAGTACAAGAAGGAGCGTTTTCTGAAGAACAATGTTGTGAAAATGTCTCCTGAAGAACTTGTGACTTTGCAGACTGAGATCAAAGCACTCAGTGATGAATTTCACGCATACCGTGCAGATTGGCTAGGTGCCAAAGTCAGATTCGTGAGAATGGCAAAGGGATTCACTCCAAATGTTGCAGCTTCATCGCAACCCAAATTTCCTCAGACTGACACATCTGCTCAGCCTACTGAAGAACATGCAAGTACTGCTGATGAAAATCAGACTGTTGAAGAAAATGAAAGCACCAGGGCTAATGAAGAAATTCCAGTCTCTGAAGAAAATGCCAGGGCAACCATCAATGTTGCGCCTGAGGAGCAAACCAGGCCAGTTGATACATCTGCTACTGCGCCTGAGGAATCTGAACAAGCCAGGGCAACTGCATCAGTTGTGCCTGAAGAAATTCAACCAATTTCATCTACTCCTCCTGCAAAGTCATCACAGATGAAAGATGTCCTTCCTTCTGCATCAGAACCGAAGAAGACCAAAGCCGCAGAGAAGGCTGTGGTGAAGAAAAGGAAAGCATCTACCTCCTCAGAGTCTTCAGCTCCCAAGAAAGTGAAGACTTGGATGAGTTCAACTGAAAACCCAATTGATGTTGTTCCAATATCAAGCATGCCATCAAAGGAGATTATTCCCTTTGGTGAGGAATATGCAATTCCAAGTGAATCTGATGAAGAAGATCCTTCTGCTGCTTCGACAGAGCAGTTGGATGAAGACATTGAAGTGGAAAATATCACTTCAACTCCACTTGTATCATCGCCCATGCCTCAGTTCACAGCTGAAGAGGCAGGCGTTGAGGAAATTGATGATAAAGATGAGGATATGGATATTGGGTCTACAACTCCTATTCTGAATGATGACTTTTGGGAAAGTCATCACCCCAATTCACCTCTGACAACACCACTACATCAAGTTCCTCAGTCCCCTGTGCCAACTGAAGAAATTCATACGGGCTCTGATGGACCTCAATCTTTACTTCAATCTATTCCTGAAGAAGTTCCAGCCGCTAGTGCTGAAGAAATGGAGAACAAGGCTGCTGCAGATACAGCTACTGAAATTCCACAGCCTTTGGCTCCAGTGGCTATACCTCAAGAGGCTGTGAAGACTTCAACTATAAACCTTCAGCCCAAGCCACAGAACCCTCACTCCAAGAAGTAGAAGTTCAATGCTGAAGATTTCTTCAATGAGCACATATTCTTCACTGACTACAATCCCTATAACTCTGCTAAACTTCGTCGCAAGCGCTTCTGGACTGCTAGCCAGATGAACTTCTATTCCTCACTGTTGTTTGATAAGGATAAGATCTTTGACCATGAGCAAATTCCTCATGTGGATATGGAATCGCTGCCCTGCTTCACCCCAGTCCTCAGTGTTCTTCATAACGCTGGGTTACTCAACTTCTGCACCGACATCTGCGATTGGAATGAAGAACTCATTCTTCAATTCTACGCCACACTGCACATCACTAGAAATGTTGAAGATGTGAATTCATGGGTGCTAGACTGGATGACTGAAAATACTCATTACAAAGCACCGGTCTCTGAATTGCTTCATGCCATCCCAGTCAGTCCTCCCACTGAAGGTGCTAGGCTTCTCTATGTTGAACCTGAACTATCCGATCATCTGATGCAAGTGCTGATGAAGCCTTTGAAGCCAGGCCAAGCTCCAAGGACCAAATTCCTCGTCAAGGAATTGCTCTATGTGCCAAGGACAGTTTATCGCATTTTGACCAAAACCCTCAGTCCAATCAAGGGCCACAACTCTGATGATGAAGAGGTTGTTGGCATTATGAAGAATTTGCTGTTCAATATCATTCATGGTATTCCTATCAACTACCACGATTTCTTCATGAGGACTTTGGCCAATGCTGCTCTGTCACCTTTTGAGTTGAAGCCTTATGCTCCCTGGATCATGAAGTTCATCAGATCAAGGTCTTCAATTCATTGTAAGGCTGACTTTCAAAATCATCTCAGCTTTTTGTCCCCTATTGAAGTCCTCAAACAGACTATTTCCTCAGCTGATGGGAAGGGCAAGGCTGCTGTTATAGATGAAGGCACTCGTCCATTGGATGGACAATTTCGCAAAGCTACTTCATATTCCGCCAATGATGACTCTGCAACACAAGATTCTGCCGCCAAAGCTTCAGAACATAATCCTCAAGCCACAACTCCGCGTGTGATGACTGATCATGAACTTCTCCTTAGTCTTCATCAGAAAGTTGATCGAAATCACAAGTGGGTCAAGCGTCAGTTTGGTGCAATTCTTCAGAACATGACAGTCACTCAAAACACTGTGAAGAAGAATCACTACTACTTGCATGAAGTCTTTGACCGCACTTGGGCTATTCTGTCTAATCTTTATAGTGCTGAAGATCTCAAGGAGATGGGATTCCAACAGGACTTTGACTGGTCTCAGCCACCTTCGAAGAAGTTCAACAAGGTCAAAGTTCCTCAGCTTGTTGCCAGTTCATATTCTTCATCGCGCGAGATGGATGAAGCTGAATACTTGAACGACACTGCGGCAGGCCCTATTCCAACGGACGACCCCAACAACGCTGGCGCTCCTCCA
This sequence comes from Thinopyrum elongatum, assembly GCA_011799875.1. Classification (NCBI taxonomy): domain Eukaryota; kingdom Viridiplantae; phylum Streptophyta; class Magnoliopsida; order Poales; family Poaceae; genus Thinopyrum; species Thinopyrum elongatum. The sequence goes on along the minus strand of CM022300.1, from coordinate 568,162,108 downwards.
TCGACATCATGATGATATTATTCAGGGGCGTTAGTCCTCATGTTTCGTCCCTTTTGGTCACTTGATGACAAAGGGGGAGAAATTTGAGTTAGTCTTCAAGCGGGTCTCTATATATGGGCAATTTTTGCTAAGTTACAACTCTCGTTCTTCTGAAGTATTTGTTGGATCGAGTTGTAAACTTAAGTCCTATGGTGGTCTGATACTTTTGAACTGCTTTCTGCATGCTTATTTCCTCAAGTACCTTAATGCTCGCATGCTGAATTTCGTCAGACACCATATTTCATCATGCATTTCAAATTCTTCATATCATATGTTAAATGCGTGTATGAATTACAAGATATAGGGGGAGATCTCCATGATATTACTCTACAATGTGCATTTGCTATTCAAAGCAAATTCCTCAAATATGCACATCTTCAGGGGGAGTTCTTCTATATCTTGCAATCAAATTCCACATTATCAGTATTTACACTTCATATGTTTATCCCCGCTGAAAACTTAACCTATATTGTCATCAATCACCAAAAAAGGGGGAGATTGTAAGTGCATCTAGTGCCCCTTAGTGATTTTGGTGTATTGAAGACTTATAGGTTAAGGGACTAATGCGTTTGTGAGTGTACACAGGTTCTATAAGTCTATGAGGAGTTTGATATTTACGATGAAAGTCGACCCCTAAAAATGAATGTCTTCAGTTGAAGGCTTTGGTTTTCTTGAAGACTTTGAAAGTGAGGAAATTGGTGTGACCTTGAAGACTTGATATTCATGCGAGGATTATGAAGCGTGAAGATTTTTGTTTTCGTAGTTTCATTTTCTTCTTCTTGAGTCATAGGAAACACCGTACTGTTAAAGGGGGTCGAGGTAAAACTAAGGAAAAGTTTCCAAGTGATGCTCATCTCAAAATCCTACACCTACCCAATCCTTTCGAGTGATGCCATTGGAAATCTCATACAGTTCAGTCAATTTCTTCAGTGACAGAGACGAAGTTCTTCTGTTCTCTGAGGAATTTGTTCTGACTGAGGAGTTAGGAATTCGCCAGTGCGGATTGCCTACAAGTGAGGAACATGATAGCCCTAAGGAATTTGATACTCAAATTTCCGACCGTTGCTGTGCTATGCGCCAGCTGTCCCAAAATATCTACCCACCTAACGGTCATATCATTGAAGGGCATTTATGTCTTATCATGTCGGGCTGCTCCCGAGGCTATAAATTGCAGCCCTCTACAACCACTAGTTGGTTGGCTGCTCCGAGAGATAGATTGACACTTGTCATTTAGAGCATCCCATCCTCCGAGGACTTTGAGCGAAAATCATCAAGTGAGGAAAAACCCAAAAACCCCCAAAACCCAAACACCTACAAACCCAAAGTGATTGAGCATCACTGAAGAAATTGTTCCTGTGTGGAACCGACGCTTGTTACCTTTGAGGACTGTGCATCCTCCAGACGGTTAGGCGTCATGGTCTAGAGCATCCAAGAGGAAATTGTGGATCGCCGAGTGACCGAGTCTGTGAAGGTTTGGAAGTCACCTGTGAAGACTTACCATGAGTGTTTGGGCGAGGTCTGTGTGACCTTAGCTCAAGGAGAATACGGTGAGGACTGTGTGTCCGGGACTGTGTGTCCTTAGGTTTAAATACCTAGCCGCTCCAACCAGACGTACAACTGTCACAGCAGTTGGAACTGGTCTACCAAATCATTGTCTTCACCGAGCTACAGGTTCTATTTCCTCAACCCTTTCATTTCCTCATTCATGTGTTGTTTTTCTTGATCGTTACTATTTGAAGACTTTGACTGAAGACTTTTTCCATTTCCTCAATCCTATTTCTTCAGTCACTTAGTCTTCAGCCTGCTTATCCTGTGTTTCACGCTACCTGTACTCTGTGCCTATTTCATCATGATGACTGTACATATGCCGTGTTATGTTTGCATCTGAGTACTTATTCCGCTGCTAAGTAGTTCGTGGCTTAAGAATTTCCTCACGTTGAAATTCCTCAGTGACGAATTTGTAAAAATCGCCTATTCACCCCCCCTCTAGTCGATATAACGCACTTTCAGGGCACAACCCACCTGGGCGCGCCTGGGCCTCCAGGCGCGCCCTGGTGGGTTGTGCTCCCCTCGGAGCACCCCCCAGGTGCTTCTTCGGCCCACTGGATGTCTTCTGGTCCAAAAAAAATCCACAAAAAGTTTCGCTGCGTTTGGACTCCGTTTGGTATTGATTTCCTGCGATGTAAAAACATGCAGAAAACAACAACTGGCACTGGGCACTATGTCAATAGGTTAGTACCAAAAAATGATATAAAATGATTATAAAATGATTGTAAAACATTCAAGAATGATAATATAACTACATGGAACAATCAAAAATTATAGATACATTGGGGACGTATCAGCATCCCCAAGCTTAATTCCTGCTCGTCCTCGAGTAGGTAAATGATAAAAACAGAATTTTTGATGTGGAATGCTGCCTAACATGTTCATCACATATTCTTTTCTTAATAGCATGGACATGTGGACTTTTATATGGTTCAAAGCAATAGTCTAGTTTTGACATGATAACTTAAATACTCAAACATATCAACAAGCAACCATGTCTTTCAAAATATCAACGCTAAAGCAAGTTATCCCTAGCCTGTCATGCTCAATCATTGATCTATTCATGAAACACACTCGAATATTAGCTACACCCAATGCTCAAGTACGATCATAGTGCCCCTTAGTTGGTGCTTTGTAAGAGAAGATGGAGACTCAAATTAAAAATAAAAATTGCATAAAGTAAAAGAAAGGCCCTTCGCGGAGGGAAGTTGGGATTTGTAGAGGTGCCAGAGCTCAAATCTTAAATTGAGAGATAAAAACATTTTGAGAGGCATACTTTTCCCACCAACGAAAACGACTTAGAGCTCCCAACACTTTCCATGCTAGATATATCATAGGTGGTTCCCAAACAGAAAATAAAGTTTATTCCTTTTTCCACCATTTCTTTCACTTTCCATGGCTAGCCGTATCCATGGGTGCCCTCCATACCAACACTTTCCAAGGAATTTATTATTTGACAACATAAAGTAAATTCATTTTTCATTTCGGGACTGGGCATCCCTAATACCTTTGCCGTACTCTCATGCAATGACAAGTGGATAAACACCCATCGTGAGAATAATCTTGTATGGAAAATATCGGCCACCCCTCACCGCCTCGCGAGCGGTACGAGCACACAAAAGAGAAATTTATTTTGAAATTTGAGATTGCACATACAAATTTGTTTAGAATGGCACGTAAATACCGCATATAGGTAGGTATAGTGGACTCATATGGCAAAACTGGTTTAAAGGGTTTTGGATGCACAAGTAGTGATCATACTTGGTGCAAATGAAGGCTTGCAAAAAGATTGAGAAGCGCCCAACCAAGAAACGAATAATCCCGTAAGCAAGCATTAAGCATAAGTAACACCGAATAATGCACCATAAGTAAGATATAATTTCATTGCATAACTATTGACTTTCGTACTTGCATAGGGAATCACAAATCTTAACACCAATATTCTTACTAAAGCACAATTACTCATCAACATGGCTCACATATTATATCGTCATATCTCAAAACTATTACAAAGAACCAAGTTTATTTTGTCCAATGATCTTCATGAATGTTTTTATTATATCCTTCTTGGATATCTATCACTTTGGGACTAATTTCATATGTTGCTTTTAATAAGCTCAAATAAATATAAGTGAAGAACATGAGCATAATATTTCTTTCTCTCAAATTAATCTAAGTGAAGCAAGAGAGAATTTCTTCAAAAAATTACTAACTCCCAAATAAATCTAAGTGAAGCATGAGAGCATTTCTTCAAAAATAACCAAGCACACCGTGCTAAAAAAGATATAAGTGAAGCACTAGAGCAATTCCAAGGCTCTAAAAATTTAAGTGAAGCATAGGAGCAAGCATAGCATAGTTTTTGGCTCTCTCAAAAAGGTGTGTCCAGCAAGGATTAAAGACTTAAAATAAAAAGCAAAACAAGCAAAGACTCATATCATACAAGACGCTCCAAGCAAAACTCATAATATGTGATGAATAAAAATATAGTTCCAAGTAAAATACCGATGGTCGTTAGAAGAAAGAGGGGATGCCACTCGGGGGCATCCCCAAGCTTAGTTGCTTGATACTTCTTGAATATTATCTTGGGGTGCCTCGGGAATCCCCAAGCTTAGCCTTTTGCTAATCCTTATTCCTTCATCCATCGTAATCTCACCCAAAACTTGAAAACTTCAATCACAAAACTCAACAAAACCTTCGTGAGATCCGTTAGTATAAGAAAGCAAATCACTACTATAAGTACTGTTGCAAACCCATTCATATTTTATTTCTGCATTATATCTACTGTATTCCAACTTTTCTACGGCAAAAACTCTTCAAAGAAAACCATAGAATCATCAAAACAAGCACACAACGCAAAGAAAACAGAATCTGTCAAAAACAGAACAGTCTGTAGCAATCTGAAAACATCTAATACTTCTGTAACTCCAAAAATTCTGAAAACTTAGGACAACGTGAGAAATTTATTTATTAATCTTCTTCAAAAAGAATCAACTCAAAATCACTCTTCTGTAAAAAATAAGAATTGTTTTCCTGAGCGCAAAAGTTTCTGTTTTTCAGCAAGATCAAATCGAACCCAAATCAACCCAAAGGCTTTGCTTGGCACAAACACTAATTTAAACCACAAAAACACATCTAATCAGAGGAATAATTGGGTATTTTATTGAAAATAGCAAGAAAACCAAAAAGCAAAAATATACAAGTTGGGTTGCCTCCCAACGAGCGCTATCGTTTTACGCCCCTAGCTAGGCATAATGTAAAGTATCTAAGTATTGTCATCTTTGTTCTTGTTTTCCTTGGAGGTGTTTTTCTCAGGAGGCTTTGCAAAAACAACATAAAACACATTATCCATGGAAACTTTAGCACAATCAAGTTGCTTATCATCATATCCCTTTTGATTTCCGGCAGTGATCCAAGAATAATGTTGATTAACATCATTAAAAACTTGTTGGATAATATCTAAAACAGGGACTTGCTTTTTAAGATTCTCATCAAAGATTTGATTATCCCCAAGTAAATGTCTTAAAGCATAATCACTATTATAGAGAATTTCATCTATCACGGGTTTTTCATGATTCATACCATAAAAATCAAAGATTTCCCTAGCTTCCCGTATTATGTAGTCAAATTCAATCATAAGAACAAGAGAGGCCAACTTTTTACCTTTAGGATTCTTTATAATAGGTAACTCATAAAACAATCTTTGCAAGGTAGGATGAGTATGGATAAATCTATTTTCAAGTTTCAGAACTAGCGCTGAAATAGCTTCCGCATAAGATTTAGTCCTTTTAAGTATAGGAGCATCATCAAGACTCAAATTTCCAACACAATTAAAAAAATTCTTGGATATGTTCTTTTCCCATAACATTCCCTGCCCCAAAACAAAAGTTTTGGCATCCAGATTACCCATACACTCCATTTTAGGAGTTAGGCGATCATCTGTTTCTGCCATACCAAAATCACTCATGATTGCAAGCAAAAAAGATAGATCTGACGAGAAAACGGCGAATGAAAGAGAGGGCGAATAAAACGGCAAATTTTTATGAAGTGGGGGGAGAGGAAAACGAGAGGCAAATGGCAAATAATGTAAATTGCAAGGAGATGAGATTTGTGATTAGGAACCTGGTTGATGTTGATGATGTCTCCCCGGCAACGGCGCCAGAAACTCCTTTTGATGTTTGCTTGAACTACGTCGGTATTTCCCCAAAGAGGAAGGTATGATGCAGCACATCAACGGTAGGTATTTCCCTCAGTGATGAGACCAAGGTTATCGAACCAGTAGGAGAACTAAGCAACACTACGTAAACAACACCTGCACACAAAGAACAAATACTTGCAACCTGCCGTGTTAAAGGGGTTGTCAATCCCTTTCGGGTAACGGCGCCAGAAATTGGCAAGTTGACGGGAGATAAATTGTAGTAGATTGGATAAATAGTTCGTGAATAAAATAAAGTGCAGCAAAATATTTTTGGGTTTTTAGAAATATAGATCTGAAAATAAAAGTGGCAGATAAATAAAAAGGCAAATAGTAAAATAGATCTGAAAATATATGATGAGAAAATAGACCCGAGGGCCGTAGATTTCACTAGTGGCTTCTCTCGAGAAAAATAGCATACGGTGGGTAAACAAATCACTGTTGGGCAATTGATAGAACTTCAAATAATTATGACGATATCCAGGCAATGATCATTATATAGGCATCACGTCCAAGATTAGTAGACTGACTTCTGCCTGCATCTACTACTATTACTCCACACATCGACCGCTATCCAGTATGCATCTAGTGTATTAAGTTCATGGAGAAATGGAGTAATGCAATAAGAACGATGACATGATGTAGACAAGATCTATTTATGTAGAAATAGACCCCATCTTGTTATCCTTAATGGCAACGATTCATACGTGTCGTTTCCCTTTCTGTCACTGGGATCAAGCACCGTAAGATCAAACCCATCACAACGCACCTCTTCCCATTGCAAGATAAATAGATCAAGTTGGACAAAAAAATCCAAATATCGGAGAAGAAATACGAGGCTATAAGCAATCATGCATATAAGAGATCAAAGAGGACTCAAATAAATTTCATGGATAAAAAGATAGATCTGATCATAAACTCAAAGTTCATCGGATCCCAACAAACACACCACAAAAAAGAGTTACATCATATGGATCTCCAAGAGACCATTGTATTGAGAATCAAACGAGAGAGAGAAAGCCATCTAGCTACTAACTACGGACCGGAAGGTCTACAATGAACTACTCACGCATCATCGGAGAGGCACCAATGAGGATGATGAACCCCTCCGTGATGGTGTCTAGATTGGATCTGGTGGTTCTGGAACTTGCGGCGGCTGGAATTGATTTTCTTCGACTCCCCTAGGGTTTCTGGAATATTGGGGTATTTATAGAGCAAAGTGACGGTGCGGAAGGCTCCCGAGGTGGAAATAAAATTCTTGACACGAATTAGGACTTCATTTGAAAATGGTTTTTCGATGAAGTGCTTGGGCTAAATAGCCTTAATATTAGGCATGATGATCTATGAAGATAGATTTACCTAATGGGGCTAAGCAATAAATACATATTGACAAGATGCTAAATTTTTTTAGCATTTAAAACGCCAAGGAGTGATTCTTGCCGAAGTCACATGGAAAGAGTTTTTGCAAGACTCGGTGTCACAAAAATACTGATGAGCAAAATACATGATGGAGATTCCACACACCTTCGTGTTTGGATTAATCATGTATTCCATGGTATGTAAAACAACCAGATATGTCCAATACTCCAAAGTTGTTACGAGTATAGATACCAAAGTGATCAAAGTACTGATCATGGGACAACAGTGAAAAAGGGTCATTGAGTACTATAGTAGCACTGATGACATGTTTTCTCGCAAGTGAAGATCATGAAGAGTTCGTTGTAAAAGGTTACATCGATACAGTCTTCATCATTTCTCCATGCGATTTTCGATTTAAATTGAGGGTTTTGTGTAACACACAATGTGATGGCACAGTTAGTTGGAAAAGGTTTCCAAACAAGTTACTGTGGCGAATTCTATAACAGGGGCGAAGTATGTTGCCGCTTTTAAAGCGACAAAGAAGATGTTGAATCATATAGTTCATTCATGAACTTAGTATGGTTCCAAGATGGCTTTTGTCAATGGGACACTACTACAAGTAGTTGCTCCATAACTCAGTCTGAGGAATCCAGGTTCAACCTGTGATTCACATACATACAAAGCCAAGTCAACACAAAATATGGATTTTGTGAAAGCGTGAAGACGCGAGGATATGCAAAGATACACACGGAGCTGAAGTCGTCAGATCCGTTGGACATTAGGCTATACCACAAGCGAAGCATATTTACACCGGTGTGCCACAGGTGTAAAGTGCATTAGCATCAACTAGATTATTGACTCTAGTGCAAGTGGGAGTCTGTAGGAGATATGCCCTAGAGGCAATAATAAATGTTATTAATTATCTCCCTGTTCATAATTAAGTCTATATTCCATGCTATAACTGCTATGGTTCCCGAGCCCGTATATCCATAAAGGCTCTGGGGAAAACCCATGTGCACGTGTGGTATAATAAACGGTAAAATGTATTCCTAGTCGTGCCTCTAATACTAGCTCAAGTGTTGCATGATGATTATGTTTTCCCAATCATGGGCATGTCTATGCCAGCAACTTTGAGGGCACAATGTCAGGAAGGACATTTGTGTTGAATCGATCCGAATTGATGTTATGCTATGAGATACATTCGTCATGAGTTAATGGTTAATAACACAGAGATGGTTGACGTTTGCATGATTCCTTAGACCATGAGAGTGTCGAGTTTCTTCATGCTTGCTTCATGAACTTTGGGGTTTGTTAAACGTCATCCGTAAATGGATGGCTATTACGGCGGCTTACGGGTTCATGGAAAAGTGTGTCAAGTAACTTGATAGCTCGAGATTGGGATTTGCTCCTCCGACGATGGAGAGATATCTCTGGGCCCTCTCGGTGTTACGGTATCCATCATCGTCTGGCCAGACACTTTGTGATTTGATCATGGGGATGCTGGAACACGGTAACGAGAAAAAGAACAATACCGGTAACGAGGTAACTAGCATAGTGGACAAGTTGTTAATCCACGGGAATGCCAACATGTCTCACCTCGGGTATTTGTAACATATCGTGAAGCAACAGGAATAGCACACGGCAACTGGAGGTTCACTCGAATATTCATTCTTGTGGGTATAGGGGTCAATATGGGTGTCCACGGCTCCGATGTTGATCATTGATCGGAAGGGGTTCCGTGTCATGTCTATACTTCACCGAACCTATAGGGTCACACGCTTAAGGGTCATCTATCTGTTGAACGCTAGACAGGGAGTCTGAGAGAAAGTCACCGAACATGTTTCGGAGACAACGGAAGAGTTCCGAGAGAGAGAACACCGAAAGAGTTTCGGTAAAACCGAAAAGTTGTTTCGGAATATATTATTTGGTCAAAAAGGGTTTCGGCACCGCCTGAAAATTTCCAGAGGATGCCAGAATTGGTCTGGGAACTTCTGGGAATTTTCAGAGAGAAAAACCGGAAATGTTCCGAAACTGCCGTAACCGCTGTTGATGCTTTCCGCTGATAAAAACCACCGCACCGAAAATGTTTCGGATCGTGCCCAGAATAATTTTAGAGGGTGCTAGAAATGTTCTGGGACCTTCTGGAATTTTTCAGAAAAAGTTTCGCGGAAAACATCTTGTCTCAGCGCGAGGGGACAAGATCCCACGAATCGGGGGTTGCATGTTTGGTGGCTTTTTGTCTAGGGAGCATGCATGTTTCATGGAGACATGTTGGTGGCTTGTTGGGGGGCCCCCCCATGGGGGGGACAAGATGTGGGCCGGCCCAAGGGCTGCCATGGTGGTGTCCCCTTGGTGCCCCCCTTGTGTTACCATTATGCCCTTTCATGTGTGACATGAAGCTTGGGTATTTTGGTATTTCAACGTCCCACCCCACCCCTTGCCTTGTCCTATAAAAGGAGGAGTTGGGGCTGCCATCTCCTTCATCCCCTTGCTCTCATACTCATGCCATGCAATTATCTGGCTTCTCTCTCCCTCCCACGAAAAGAGTTTCGTAGAGCCGAAAGGCTGTCTGGGTTCCGGTGGGAACTAGTTCTGGACGGTGAAGCCCTGCCGGATAGATGACACCGTATGTGTGCAACTCTGTAGAGAGGTCGTAGTTTCGATCTTAGTGCCCGTGGGGCTGTTCGTGAGTGCCTCCCGAAGGGCTGTCCATGTGACGGTCCGAGTTCTGTGAGTCCTCCCGAAGGGCTGTCCGCGACACCGTCCGGGGACTGTCCGACCGCCTCCCGGAGGGCTGTCCGGGTGGCGGATGAGGGTATACATCCTCGCGGTTGGGAGGTTGTAAATCCTAGCTGCGGGGATCTGCACCGACGATCGTCATCGACTCTACTTCCGCTGCGCTACGAGTCGGTAACGAAATGATCAAAACCTTGTATGCAGTCTCCATAGTGGTCCTGGGCTGGTGCGTAGGGCGGAAATTTTTTGTTTTCTGCTGCGTTACCCTTCAGTTAGTACCAAAAAATGATATAAAATGATTATAAAATGATTGTAAAACATCCAAGAATGATAATATAACAGCATGGAACAATAAAAAATTATAGATACGTTGGAGACATATCAAGCCTCCGCACCGAATGTGGCCCACGCGCCCGCCACCAAAGAAGCTCCGGGTCAACGACGGGACCTGGGTTCCTCACCAAGATGCGCGCCCCTGAAGGTAGCACCTCCCAGTGCCAGCCTGGCGGAGCCCAGTCCCGGACATGGCGCCTCTGAAGCAGGACGTCGTCGCGAACGGGTCGACGACGAGGATGCGGGCCGGGCATCGTTGACGTCGAGATCAAATTCTATGCAAATATGTAATATTTTTTAAATGTTTGGTTAGGAACAGGATTAAGAATCATAACGGATTATCTTAACCTTTAAGGGATTTAACAAAATGGCGCCATTCTGGATGCGCAGAAAATGGTCCATATTTTTCCTGATCTCATCTACCCTTCTATATGTCACGTTGTCTAGTGTCAAAGGATTCAAGAAAACCATGGCTTCATCATTAGCCGGAAGTAACAGGCGCATAATGGTACGAAGCTCTCCAAATTGTTTTGGAACGGAGTCCCGGATAGGATAATTAGCTTTTTGGTACGAAGTTCAGCAAAAGCCTTCCAAATATCGCTATTTGGAAGGCCTTTGCTGAAATTCGTACCAAAAAGCGAATTATTCTATCTGGAACTCCGTTCCAAAACAACTTTGAACAGCTTCGTAGCATCATACGCCTGTTACTTCCGGCTAATGATGAAGCCATGGATTTCTTCAATACTTTGACAGACAACGTGACATATAGAAGAATATATATATATGAGATCAGAAAAAAAATGGATCAATTTGTGCACATCCATAATGGGGGCATTCTTTGATCATATATATTTCACTAGATCAAACTTTGACATATGATCAAATTTTGACATATGATCAAATGTTGCATATGTCAAAATTCAAATTTTGACATATGATCAAATGTTGCATATGTCAAAATTCAAACTTTGACATATGATCAAATGTTGCATATGTCAAAATTCAAACTTTGACATATGATCAAACTTTGACATATGTCAAAATTATTGCATCTAGTTACATTGGATCAAATATTGCATCGTGATGAAAAACTTTTAATACATTCAAACATCTAAAACATCAAAACATATACATATATACATCTAAAACATCAAAATTTCCTACTCAATAAAACATCTAAAACATCAAAACATAAAGTATAAAAAACTAAAATTCCTACTCATCTAATTAACATTTATATATCTAAAATTCATCTAAACATTTCTATAACTAAAAGTATAAAAAACTAAAAAAACATTCATCTAACATTTATATATATCTAATTCATCTAATTAACATTTATATATATCTAATTCATCTAATTCAACTAAAAATTAGAAAAACAGAAAAAAATTAAGAAAATGTGTGTGTGTGTGTGTGTGTGTGTGAGTTCGATGGGAGGGGCGGCCATGGCGGCACAAGGGCTGCTCACATCGGGGCGACGGCCGGCGAGGCGACGGGGGGCGGCGACGACGGGGGCGCGCGGCGACGGGGGCGGCGACGGGGACGGGGGCGGGGACAGCGACGGTGCACGACGGGGGCGGCGACGGGGGGCGGCGGCGATGTCGATCGAAGCAGAGGAGACGAAGAAGAGAAGAGAAGAAATTGAAAATTCGTAAGTGTTGTATATATAGGAGGGACCTTTAGTCCCGGTTGGAGCCACCAACCAGGACTAAAGGCCTGTGCTTCCCGTGTGCGCGGTGCAGAAGTTTAGTCCCACCTCGCCGAGCGAAGGGCAGCCGCACTGGTTTATAAACACAGCCGCGGCTGCTCCTTCGAGCTCCTCTCCAAACCAGGCTTCTGGGCCTAACTCTGCTGTGCTGCCCTGTGGGCCTACTGGGCATTGCGGGCCTGCATCCTGGCCCAACTATTGGTTGGGTTTTTAGTCGTATGCAGGCTGTTGTGGCCAAGTAGGCGGGTTTTTTTTCATTTTTTGTTTTATTTATTTTCTCTTATTTCTAAGTTGTTTTTTGCTTTATTTAGAGTTTCTTTGTGAATATTTTATCTTTAGGTAAAAAAGATATAAAATTTCTGTTAGTGCTAGTAGTTTTCAAATTTGAAGAGTTTAAATTTGAATTATTTGAAATTTGTGTGAATCACTAGTTTGTGAATAACTTTACTTTAAAAATAGATTTTCCAGTGATTCTTTTTTCTTATGTTTAATATTAGTGTGTTTTAAGATTATATTCAATTTGGTAATACTTAGGTTATTTAAAAAATAAAATGCCTTTGTAATAGATGAGTTTTCGTCCGAAACCCTGATACTTCGAAAGAGATTGTCCATTTTGTACACGAAGTGGATCCAGTTTTACTCGTAACCCTCTCAACTTTTTAGCACAAGCTATGTGGGTGAAATGATGAAACCATGCCAACTTTCAACCTTTTCAGAGTTCATTTGTAGTGCTTTTCAATTTCAAGGTCCTTTAGCTAAAAAAAATCAGTAAATGCATGAAAAATAGCAAATAAAGTCAGAAAGGGTTGAAAATTGATGACCTGGCTTTGAATGGTGCATACTGAACGCACAAAAAGGCTGGACTTGAAATAAGTTTAAAAAAATCAAATGGCTTTGTAACAGATGAGTTTTCGTCCGAAACCTTGATACTTCGAAAGAGATTGTCCATTTTGTACACGAAGTGGATCCAGTTTTTGCCTTAACCCTCTTAACTTTTTAGCACATGCTATGTGGATGAAATGATGATACCGTGCCAACTTTCAACCTTTTCAGAGTTCATTTGTAGTGATTTTCAATTTCAGGATCCTTTAGCTCAAAAAAATTAGTAAATGCATGAAAAATAGCAAATGAAGTCAGAAAGGGTTGAAAATTGATGACGTGGCTTTGAATGGTGCATCCTGAACGCACAAAAAGTCTGGAGTTGAAATAAGTTTAAAAAAATGAAATGCCTTTGTAACAGATGAGTTTTCGTCCGAAACCCTGATACTTGGAAAGAGATTGTCCATTTTTACACGAAGTGGATCCAGTTTTTGCCGTAACCCTCTCAACTTTTTAGCACATGCTATGTGGGTGAAATGATGATACCATGCCAACTTTCAACCTTTTCAGAGTTCATTTTGTAGTGCTTTTCAATTTCAGGGTCATTTAGCTCAAAAAAATCAGTAAATGAGCTGAAAAATAGCAAATGAAGTTAGAAAGGGTTGAAAATTGATGACGTTTGTCCGAAGCACATGTTTCAAATGCCAAAACACATAAGCACCCTAACTATTACAAAGATTCCCTACGGTTTGTCCAAAGTGGGACTTTCCAGATATATATAAGTCCAGAAACTCACTAAAGAAGAAAGTGATGACAGTGAAGCCGGTCACATCCCAGAGTGGGATCTTTGGGTGTGAAACTTTTTCTTCATGTGTGTCCCTTTGCACCGTAACCATGGACAATCTTCATCATTTAACTGGATGCTCGGGTCAATATTCACTGTGAAGGGAGCAATTTCATGAAACTTTTCATAATCTTCTGACATGTCTGCCTTGTCATCCACTCCCACGATGTTTCTTTTCCCTGAAAGAACTATGTGGCACTTTGGCTCATCGTATGATGTATTCACTTCCTTATCTTTTCTTTTTCTTGGCTTGGTAGACATGTCCTTCATATAGAAAAACTGCGCCACATCATTGGCTAGGACGAATGGTTCGTCTGCGTACGCAAGATTGTTGAGATCCACTGTTGTCATTCCGTACTACGATTCTTCCGTTACCCCGCCTCATGTCAGATTGACCCATTTGCACCGAAACAAAGGGACCTTCAAACCACGTCCATAGTCAAGTTCCCATATCTCCTATATGTAACCATAATATGTGTCCGTTCCCCTCTTGGTTGCTGCATCAAAGCGGACACCACTGTTTTGGTTGGTGCTCTTCTTATCTAGGGCGATCGTGTAAAATGTATTCCCATTTATCTCGTACCCTTTGAAAGTCATTATATTCGAAGATGGTAACTAGGACAGCAAGTACAGGTCATCTTCAACAGCGTCGTCATGCATGGCACGTGTCTGCAACCAACCGGCGAAAGTCCCCGTTTGTTCACGTGTAATCCAGTCGTCAGACTGCTCCGGGTGTTTGGAGCGTAGAATATTCTTGTGTTCCTCCATATACGGAGCCACCAATGCGGAATTTTGTAGAACTGTGTAGTGTGCTTGAGTGAGAGAATGCCCGTCCATACAAATTATTTATTTCGGTCCTAGCGTGCCATTTCCACCCAGTCTGCCCTTTTGCCGCGATTCAGGAACACTAATCGGCTTAAGGTCAGGAATAAAGTCAATACAAAACTCAATGACCTCCTCATTTTCATGGCCCTTGGAGATGCTTCCTTCTGGCCTAGCACGGTTATGAACATATTTCTTTAAGACTCCCATGAACCTCTCAAAGGGGAACATATTGTGTAGAAATACAGGACCCAAAACGACAATCTCTTCACATAGGTGAACTAGGATGTGCATCATGATGTTGAAGAATGATGGTGGGAACACCAACTCGAAACTGACAAGACATTGCACCAAATCATTCTGTAACCTTGGTATGATTTCTGGATCGATTACCTTCTGAGAGATTGCATTGAGGAATGCACATAGCTTCACAATGGCTAATCGAACGTTTTCCAGTAGAAGCCCCCTCAATGCAACCGGAAGCAGTTGCGTCATAATCACGTGGCAGTCATGAGACTTTAGGTTCTGGAACTTTTTCTCTGCCATATTTATTATTCCCTTTATATTCGACGAGAAGCCAGACGGGACCTTCATACTGAGCAGGCATTCAAAGAAGATTTCCTTCTCTTCTTTGGTAAGAGCGTAGCTGGCATGACCCTGATGTATGCCGTCTTTTCCGTGCATACGTTGCTGGTCCTCCTGTGCCTCCGGTGTATCTTTTGTCTTCCCATACACGCCCAAGAAGCCAAGCAGGGTCACGCAAAGATTTTTCGTCATGTGCATCACGTCGATTGCAGAGCGGACCTCTAGGTCTTTCCAATAGGGTAGGTCCCAAAATATAGATTTCTTCTTCCACATGGGTGCGCGTCCGTCAGCGTCATTCGGAACAGATTGTCCGCCAGGACCCTTTCCAAAGATTACCTTCAAATCCTTGACCATATCATGTACATCATAACCAGTACGGTGGCGAGGCTTCGTCCAGTGATCTGCCTCACCTTTGAAATGCTTGCCTTTCTTTCTTACGGGATGCCTGCTTAGAAGAAATCGACGATGTCCCAGGTACACATTCTTCTTACAATTATCCAAATATATACTGTCGGTATCATCCAAACAGTGCGTGCATGCGCGGTATCCCTTGTTTGTCTGTCCTGAAAGGTTACTGAGAGCAGGCCAATCATTGATGGTCACAAACAGCAAAGCATGTAGGTTAAATTCTTCCTGATCGAGCTCATCCCACGCACGTACACCTTTTCCATTCCACAGCTGTAAGAGTTCTTCAACTAATGGCCTTAGGTACACATCAATGTCGTTGCCGGGTTGCTTAGGGCCTTGGATGAGCACTGGCATCATAATGAACTTCCGCTTCATGCACAACCAAGGAGGAAGGTTATACATACATAGAGTCACAGGCCAGGTGCTATGATTGCTGCTCTGCTCCCCAAAAGGATTAATGCCATCTGCGCTTAGACCAAACCATACGTTCCTTGCGTCATCTGCAAAGTCCCTCCACTTCCTCTCGATTTTTCTCCACTGCGACCCGTCAGCGGGCACTCTCAACTTCCCGTCTTTCTTACGGTCCTCTTTGTGCAATTGCATCAACTTGGCATGCTCTTTGTTTTGGAACGAACTATTCAACCGTGGTATTATAGGAGCATACCACATCACCTTGGCAGGAATCTTCTTCCTGGGGCGCTCGCCCTCGACATCACCAGGGTCATCGCGGCTGATCTTATAGCGCAATGCACCGCATACCGGGCATGCGTTCAAATCCTCGTACTCACCGCGGTAGAGGATGCAGTCATTAGGGCATGCATGTATCTTCTGCACCTCTAATCCTAGAGGGCAGACAACCTTCTTTGCTTCGTACATACTCTCGGGTAATTCGTTATCCTTTGGAAGCATCTTCTTTAACATTATCAGCAAGTTTCCAAATCCCTTGTCAGATACACCATTCTCTGGATTCCATTGCAGCAATTCCAGTGTGGTGCCCAGCTTTTTCTTGTCAGCTTCACAATTTGGGTACAACAATTTCTTGTGATCCTCTAACATGCGCTGCAACTTCAGCCTCTCCTTTTCACTTGCGCAGTTTCTATTTGCATCAGCAATGGCCCGACCTAGATCATCAACGGGCTTATCTGATGCCTCTTCTTCAGCTTCTTCCCGCATTGCCGGCTCAGCTTCTTCCCCCATTGTTGTACCATCGTATTCAGGGAACCCATGCCCAGGATAGTTGTCGTCGTCCTCTTCTTCTTCATTGTCTTCCATCATAACCCCTCTTTCTCCGTGCTTGGTCTAAACATTATAGTGGGGCATAAAACTGGACTCAAACAGGTGCCAGTGAATGGTTCTTGAGTTAGAGTAATTGTGATCATTCTTACAGCCAGCACATGGACAAGACATAAAACCATCCGCCCGCTTGTTTGCCTCAGCCGCAAGCAGAAAAGTATGCATGCCATTAACGAACTGGGGAGAGCATCGGTCATCGTACATCCATTGCCGGCTCATCTTCATTACACAGCACCGAAAAGACCAAATTAATACAAGTTCATACATAAAGTTCATACACACTTATTCTCATAAAACAACATACAAACTCTCTAGCTAAAGCATTTAAATGCAACAACAAATGGGATCAAGATCGCAACTAAGGTAACAATTGATCCAACAGCATAATGATACCAAGCCTCACTATCAATGGCGTATTTTCTAATCTTTCTAATCTTCAAGCGCATTTTCTCCATCTTGATCTTGTGATCATCGACGACATCGGCAACATGCAACTCCAATTCCATCTTCTCCTCCTCAATTCTTTTTAATTTTTCTTTCAAATACCTGTGTTCTTTTTCAACTAAATTTAACCTCTCGACAATAGGGTCGGTTGGAATTTCCGGTTCACATACCTCCTAGATAAAAATATCTTTGTCAACTTGATGGGCATAATTTGTCATAAACACGAAATGCAAAAAATAGTTATAAAAGAGAATATACCACATCCGAATCATAAACCGGACGAGGGCCGACGGGGACGGATATCAAAACCATGGCACTATGTATAACAAACAACGTACGGGTAAGAAAATTATACAAGTAACTATATATCTAAATCACACAAACGTGATTTTTTATATAAAAAAGATAAGAACAAGAGGCTCACCACAAGGTGGTGCCGGCGACGGGACGGTGCGGGCGATCGACGGTGGTTAGGATGGAGACGGGAAGGCACTAAGTAAACCACACCTACATATGCAAACTAAGAGTTATTTTGAGCTCAAATTGCATATAAATCAAATAAACTACCACATATAATTCCTCCCAAACTAAAACCCACAAATCACTATACTTATAGAGCATTGCAAGAGCTAATCTAGCAATGAGAGATGAAAGGACAAAGTTGCTAACCTTTGTGATCACTTGGATGGATGGGGTGCCTTCAAATCTTGACAAATTTTGGCAAAAATGGAGGATGAGCTCGAGAGGAGGGGAAAGGGGAAGAACAGAGAGCTCGGGCTCGACGAAGGGTTTATGTAGGATGATCTTTAGTCCCGGTTGGTTATACGAACCGGGACTAAAGATGCATCTCTAGTCCTGGTTCTTGCCACGATCCGGGACTAAAGGTGTTGGCGGGGCCCAGCCTGACACCAGCCTGCCACCACCTCTTTAGTCCAGGTTCGTGGCATGAACCGGTACTAAAGGTTCGAAACGAACCGGGACTAATGAGCGCCGCCCGCCAAGCCGTTGGAACCGGCACTAATGGTCACATTAGTGCCGGTTCATTTACAAACCGGGACTAATGAGCTGAACATTAGGCCCTTTTTCTACTAGTGGTGGTTCACACTTTATTCATGGTGCTTTCCATAAATTGCTTGCTAAATATGATGTCAACCACAGAATTGCATCTCCTTATCATCCTCAGTCTAGTGGTCAAATAGAATTGAGTAACAGAGAAATAAAGTTGATCTTGCAAAAGACTGTTAATAGATCTAGAAAGAATTGGTCTAAGAAACTTGATGATGCATTATGGGCTTATAGAACTGCTTATAAAAATCCTATGGGTATGTCTCCATATAAAATAGTTTATGGAAAAGCATGTCACTTACCTCTCGAACTAGAACATAAAGCTTATTGGGCAATTAAAGAGCTCAACTATGATTTCAAACTTGCCAGTAAGAAGAGGTTATTTGACATTAGCTCACTTGATGAATGGAGAACCCAAGCCTATGAGAATGCTAAGTTGTTTAAAGAAAAAGTTAAAAGATGGCATGACAAAAGGATACAAAAGCGTGAATTTAATGTAGGTGACCATGTCTTGCTATACAATTCTCGTTTAAGATTTTTTGCAGGAAAGCTTCTCTCTAAATGGGAAGGTCCTTATATTATCGAGGAGGTCTACCGTTCTGGTGCCATCAAAATCAACAACGCCGAAGGTTGTAAACGGGTAAAGAATCAAACATTATATCTCAGGTACTCCCATAAATGTTGAGATAAATATTATTAATACCATTACACTGGAGGAGTACATAAGGGAGACATACCAGAATGTTTCAGACTCCGAAAAGGAATAGGTATGTGGTACCGTAAGTAAACCGACTCCAAAACTTTTCCAATGGAAATTTTACTCTGTTCTGGAATATTTAAAAAATTAGGAAAATAAAAAGTAGTCCGAAAAGTGCACGAGGAGGCGACAAACCCTGGGGGCGCGCTCTACCCCCCTGGGCGCGCCTCCCTGGCTTGTGGCCACCTCGTGTGCCCTCCGGACTCCGTTTTCTTGTGGAGCACTTCTTTTGGTCGGTAAAAATTCATTATATAATCTCCCAAAGGTTTTGACCACCGTACCACGGCAATATCTCCTGTTCTTGTTTCGAGCTGTTTTTCCTGACAGATCCAGATCGCCATGACGTCTCCAAGCGCCCCCATGGACAAGTTTTCCAAGAAGGTCATCAACCCTTACCTCGCGGTGGTGCTGCAACACCCTCAAACCATTGAGATGCGTGAGGGGGTGCTGCACATCCACGATGTTGAAGGGCCAAAGAGGACCGGAAGCGTGGAGACAAGGCTTGAAGCAATGGAGCAGCAAGTCTTCAAGTGCCAAGGTATGGTGGAATGTGGACTCAACGCCAATCACTTGATGATCGCTGAATTTACCCATGATCACAAGCTGGATGCCAAGAACATTGGGGAGGCCATCTTCAAGCTTCATGAGAAAATCGAGCATCTCCAAGCCTAGATCCATGACCTGCAAAACCAAAACTGTAAGTATGAATACAGATTTAAGAGGATGAGTTTGGCTGCAGATTTGAGGATCCCGGAGACTTGTTCATATTTTTACGATGGTGAACCTATGCCTTGGAAGATGGAGGATAAGATTCTTTCATCATCAACAATTCCATCATCACCACCTCCGAAGAAAGAGATCTAAATACATGGATATGGGCACTCCCCTTGGCAACTGGCAAGCTTGGGGGAGGTGCCCCGGTATCGTATCACCATCACATCTTTACCTGTATCATTTTTTTCTTAGTTCGATTCTTTTGGTTATATCTTGGTTTAGTAGAATAAACTTTTAGTATGATCTAGCTTTAAGTTTTGCTTTGTGTTCCCTCTATGTAATCGAGTCCGAGAGTTATATAATAAAGATTAGTTTTGAGTTGAGGGCTTTGCTTTCTTGCTATGATCGTCAGAAAAAGATATAAAGAATGAAAGAAATAAAAAGATTATATAATAATCTTATGGGAAGTGACGACTTCACATATAAGAAGTATGTTGCATGAAATTTGTTGGGAGTTGACAAACATAGTTTTGGTTATTGTTGCAATTAATAGGAAGTAATAAAGAAAGAGAGGTCTCACATATAAATATACTATCTTGGACATCTTTTGTGATTGTGAGCACTCATTAAAATATTATATGCTAAAAGGTTGATGTTGGACAAGGAAGACAACATAATGGGCTATGTTTCTTTATATCCGAATAGAAGTTATATTGTCATGGATCCTCCAACATGTTGAGGTTGCTTCTCACCCCATGCTAGCCAAATCTTTTGCACCAAGTAGAGATACTACTTGTGCATTCAAACATCCCTCAATCCAGTTTTGCCATGAGAGTCCACCATACCTACTTATGGATTGAGTAAGATCCTTCAAGTAAGTTGTCATCGGTGCAAGCAATAAAAATTGCTCTCTAAATATGTATGATCTATTAGTGTGAGGAAAATAAGCTTTATACGAACTTGTGATATGAAAGAAATAAAAGCGACAGACTGCATAATAAAGTTCTTTATCACAAGCGGCAATATAAAGTGACGTTCTTTCACATTAGGATTTTGTGCATCCAACCATAAAAGCGCATGACAACCTCTGGTTCCCTCTGCGAAGGGCCTATCTTTTACTTTTATCTTCTACCCTTATACACGAGTCATGGTGATCACCACCTATTCCTTTTTACACCTTTTCTTTTTGGCAAGCACTATATGTTGGGGGGAGATCCAGATATATATATCCACTCGGATGTAGATATTCATAAGCTATTATTGTTGACATTACCCTTGAGGTAAAAGGTTGGGAGGCAAAACCATAAGCCCCTATCTTTCTCTTTGTCTGATTGAAACTTTGATCTCATAAGTATCGCGTGAGTGTTAGCAATTATGAAAGACTAAATGATAGTTGAGTATGTGAACTTGCTGAAAAGCTCTTATATTGACTCTTTCCTACATTATGATAAATTGTAATTGCTCCAATGACTGAAACAATAGTTTGTTAGTTTTCAATAAAGTTTTTGTTCCATGCTTTACCTTGTGAATGAATTGTTACTTTGGCATCAGAAATTATATGACAAAATATGTTGTTGTTCTAAAAGATGATCATGATGCCTTCATGTCCATATTTTATTTTATCGACACCTCTATCTCTAAACATGTGGACATGATTATCGATTCCGGCTTTCGCTTGAGGACAAGCGAGGTCTAAGCTTGGGGGAATTGATACGTCCATTCTGCATCATGCTTTTATATTGATATTTATTGCATTATGGGCTGTTATTACACATTATGGTACAATACTTATGCCTTCTATCTTATTTTACAAGGTTTACATGAAGAGGGAGAATGCCGGCAGCGAGAATTCTGGACCGGAAAGGAGCAAATCTGAGAGACCTATTCTGCACAACTCCAAAAGTCCTGAAAATTTACGGAGAATTAATTGGAATATATAAAAAATATTGGGTTAAGAAAATACCAGAGGGGACCCACCAGGTGGCCACAAGCCTGGGGGGCACGCCCGTAGGGCTTGTGGGCCCCCTGGCAGGTCTCCGGTGCCCATCTTCTACTATATAGAGGGTTTTGACCTGGAAAAAATCAGAAGAAAGCTTTCGGGATGAAGCGCCGCCGTCTCGAGGCGAAACTTGGGCAGAACCAATCTAAGGCTCCTGCGGAGCTGTTATGCCAGGGAAACTTCCCTCCCGGAGGGGGAAATCGAAGCCATCGTCATCACCAACGATCCTCTCATCGAGAGGGGGTCAATCTCCATCAACATCTTCACCAACACCATCTCCTCTCAAACCCTAGTTCATCTCTTATATCCGATCTTTGTCTCAAAACCTCAGATTTGTACCTGTGGGTTGCTAGTAATGTTGATTACTCCTTGTAGTTGATGCTAGTTGGTTCATTCGGTGGAAGATCATATGTTCAGATCCTTAATGATATTTATTACCCCTCTGATTATGAACATGAATATGCTTTGTGAGTAGTTACGTTTGTTCCTGAGGACATGGGAGAAGTCTTGTTATAAGTAATCATGTGAATTTGGTATTCGTTCGATATTTTGATGCGATGTATGTTGTCTTTCCTCTAGTAGTGTTATGTGAACGTCGACTACATGACACTTCACTATTGTTTGGGCCTAGGGGAAGGCATTGGGAAGTAATAAGTAGATGATGGGTTGCTAGAGTGACAGAAGCTTAACCCTAGTTTATGCGTTGCTTCGTAAGGGGCTGATTTGGATCCATATGTTTCATGCTATGGTTAGATTTATCTTAATTCTTCTTTCGTAGTTGTGGATGCTTGCGAGAGTGGTTAATCATAAGTGGGAGGCTTGTCCAAGTAAGGACAGCACCCAAGCACCGGTCCACCCACATATCAAATTATCAAAGTAACGAACGCGAATCATATGAGCATGATGAAAACTAACTTGACAATAATTCCCATGTGTCCTCGGGAGTGCTTTGCTTTATATAAGAGTTTGTTCAGGCTTGTCCTTTGCTACAAAAAGGATTAGGCCACCTTGCTGCACTTTAGTTACACTTGTTACTTGTTACCCGTTACAAATTATCTTATCACAAAACTATCAGTTACCGATAATTTCAGTGCTTGCAGAGAATACCTTGCTGAAAACCGCTTGTCATTTCCTTCTGCTCCTCGTTGGGTTCGACACTCTTACTTATCGAAAGGACTACGATAGATCCCCTATACTCGTGGGTCATCAATCTATTTATCCAATCTACTACAAACCAATCTATCTTTTACCCGAGAGGGATTGACAACCCCTCTTACACGTCGGGTTGCAAGTATTTGTTCTTTGTGTGCAGGTACCGTTTACATAGTGTTGCTTGGTTCTCCTACTGGTTCGATAAACTTGGTTTCATACTGAGGGAAATACCTACCGTAGCTGTGCTGCATCATCCCTTCCTCTTCGGGGAAATACTGACGCGGACACGAGCCATCATGGGTGCAAGTTAATTTGGTTCATTTAAATAAGGATTTTTCACACGGAATCAATTTTAAAACCATCTCTATTCCTAATGGAGGAGTCCGTATGTCGTTTGGTTGGTTCGCACGTAGTCATTAATGCGAAAATAGTTTGGAAACCGACTACGGAATCAATTAAGAAATCAAACCATTAATGCAATTAATTACTTGATTGCCAATTGTGGGTGCAAGTTAATTTGGTTCATTTAAATAAGGATTTTTCACACGGAATCAATTTTAAAACCAAACAATTAATGCAATTAATTCATTAGACATACATTTAATTAGGCCTGTAGATAATTGGAAGTAGAATTTTATTCCAATTTGGCGGGCAATTAATTAATTAGGTAGGTAATTAATTCGGCCTTCTGATAATTAGGCATGCAGTTAATTTATCCCGCAATTAATTAACTAGGCAAACAGTCAAGCGTGTCCAACAATTTGAAAGCACTCGCTGGTGAGGATGGCCAGCAGGCTCTCGCCGACTATCAGTGGGCTTTCAGCGACATCACCGACCAGTGCTTTCGAATATGGACAACGGCCACCACGCGCTTTCGATGTGGGCGACCAAGCGGTCGGTAAGATGGATGATGACCATGCTCTGTAGGACGTCCATACGCTCATAGTTGCCAAACATTCATAGATGAGGTCAACAGGCGCTCGAGGACAACCAAGCACTCACTATAAAAGGTTTTGACCGCCCCTTCGAGGACAATGGTGAAAATAGTTTGGAAACCGGATGCCAAAACAATAATCAAACAATTAATGCAATTAATTACCAGATTGTTAATTATTTATGCAACTAATTAAGTCCATTTCAATAGGAATTTTTTAGCAGGGAATCAATTTGAATACTGAGTTATTAATGAAATTAATTAATTACGCTGATAGTTAATTAAGCATGTAGATAATTAGAAATAGGAATCCCTACTCCTAAAGGGGGAGTTGGTAGCTTCTCATCACCGGTTTATTTTTGTCTCATTTTTTACGCCTCACCTCTCATCACCCCCTGTCACTGAATTTTTATCTCTCCCATTAAAAATCCAAATCCCATTAAAGGGGGGGATACAGTTTCATGCTTACTTTGGTAGGTGCTGTGTCAGAAATAATAGATAAATAAGAATTCAGAAATCATACCATACATCTGAGATCACCTGCCTAAAAGAGAGACAAAAGATTTTTCTTGATAACCTTCCAAAAAAATCAGATATTCCTCAATAACAAATGGCTAATACCGCATTATGCCATTTATTATTAACATTATCTTTATTATTAATTGTCAATCACAAGTTTCCTAACAAAATAAAAAAAATTCTTATGGGCGTACGCATCCGCGCGCCCCTACGGAGGGACACCGTGCGTGGCACCATGGAGGACGCCATGTCCGGCCATGATGCCGATGCAATGCTCAAGAATGCCATGGTGGGAGCTTGGCGTCAAGGACGGCCATGGAGGAAGGCGGGTCATCGGACCGCCACGTACATGTGTTTGTGGACGCGGTCATATTATATTTCTTGTTAGTCATACAGATAGCCAGCCAGGATATATTCTCAAATCAAGTGTACCATTCAAATGTCAAGAAATTCGAAGTAGGGATTTTTCTCAATTATCCAGATAATTAATTGATTTAATTGTCAGTTAATTAGGCATGCATAGAGTTAGGTAGACAGTTAATCGCGCTGAATTATTTTGAAATCACTCATGGACAAGGACGGTAAATAGGCTCTCAGCGCCGCCGAGCACCATAGACAACGACCACCATATGCGCTCGTGACATGGGCAACCAAGCGTTCACCAAGATGCATGACGACCATGCTCTGCAGTATGTCCACACATTGACGGTTGCTGAAACTTTCGCGGGCGAGGACAGCACGACACTATAGTGGCCAGGTGGTTCATTCTGTAGTAGAAAGAAATAGTGTTCCAATAATAAGAAGGAAAAAGAATTAAAGAGGCCAAATGATCCATTGTGTTGGAGAAGAAAAGAATGTTCCAGAAATAAAGCAAAAAAAGAAAGGAAGAATATCCTATAAAAAAAGTAGGATCGAGAACTAAAACTAGCGCGGAAGGAGGAAGAAGAAGATGAGACATCACTCACGAACACGCTGATGTTGACGTGGTGTTGGTTGGCGCCAACGAAGATTGACGAAGAGGCTAGGAATAAAAGATGTAGGGAAGGACGAGGAAGAGAAGAACGCTAAGTACTTCTAGCAATGAATGTTGTGTGGGCTAGAGGTGGAGTTTATTAGAGACAAGGAATATGTTCAGGTTGCCACTCGCTTTACAAGTCGGTCTTAATTTGAAAAGTTGAATGGACCTTTGAGAATTAGCTCTATAGTTATTTGTTGTTTTGTGTTAATAGTATATGTTAGCTCTACCCGCTCTATTATATTGTAAATATAAAAAGTTTCATACATGTTGCAACGCACGGCGAAGGTGAGGTGAACATCATCTGGTTCTAAAGGTGAGGGCTCAAGTGAGAAATGTCCCGGTATGACAAAAAATCGAGTAGGAAATGGAGGGTCCTATAGGAAAAAAGGGAATGGTGTGTCGTGGAGTGGGGTTTTTGCTGTTGGGTCTGCGTGTTGGAGATAACATAGAGAATAGTTCGGACATCCATATTTCTCCCCCATATATGATATGGATTTGGGAGCCTGGACTATCCAGACGTTTAAATTCCGGGCAGCCTACTGGCACTCGTCTAATATTGGAACACGCCCGAACGTATGAGGGAGAAATGAGCTTCGACATTGAAGATAACCCTAATTATTTAATTAATTAATTTATAAATGCATTATAGCCCGTAACAACACACGGGCATTCTACTAGTACACGGTGGGAGTTAGGGTTTAGATGAGGGAGATACGATCTATCCAGTCACCCTTTTGTCTTGAGTTCCAAGAAGGTCTCTGAACTGCCTACATGTCGTTGTGGGCTTCCTCTTGTCTTCATCTCCTTGGTGGGCCTGAGGGGCCCATGGTCAGGTTGACTACTAGGCTCCTCTTGGAGAAGCCACCCCTGGTGTGTGGCACCACCAGTGGTGGGTAACCCCCAGTCCAGGACACCGTTGAAGTGGTTGATGCTGAAGCCTCAATGCCTACTCTGATGAGAATCCTTCCCGATCATGTTGAAAATCCTCATATCTGGATTCCACCTAATAGTGGATGGGTGAAGTTGAGCATGGACGGATTGGTTACTATTTCAAATGTATGGTTCCCAGAGATCCTTCAGGAGGAATAATTTTTACGACATGTCACAACCTCTTATCTTGCAATAGCATTCATTAGACCGAGCTCTTGACAATAAGGTAGGGATTGGAGCTTTCTTTGCAATGGAGCTAGCTAGATGTGGTGAGAATGTTTACATATAGTGAACCTTTTGAAGAGTAGGGATAGAGATGTATCAGGCTATAGTTTCTTTGTACATGAGATCAAGCAACTCGGGAGAAACGGAGTACTTGTATTACTCATGTTCGAGCACTCATAACCTTACTAGTCAACCATAAGAGAGATGTATCATGCTATGGTAAACTTTGGTAGAATGGAATGTCATGCAATAGTCTGGCTTGGCTCAGGTCGAGCCGAGGCTATCGAACAATGTAATAAGGACTGTAACACTTTCCCTGAGTAATACAAGTTTTGTCCCTGCAAAAAAAGAATTATACTTAGTCTGGTGTCATCTTTTGTGGAGACAAGTTCTCATGTTCTTATGCTGCGAAAACAATGCCATGGCATGGAGTTCATTACGTTAATTATCCCAGAAGGTAATTAAGTTGATATAATATATAGTATAACTTTAAGCTGAAGAATTGTGTCATTGCTTCAGATAGGTTAGATATTCTTTTTTCTACACCTCTCGCGACAACGTCGGCGGTTGGGAACTCTGCCCCTCCAACTCTGTCAGTAAAGCTATGGATTCACCTTCTCTCTGCCTGCTGTCGACGGCTAGGCGACCAATCCGGGTGCCTCTGCTCCTGCTGGTAGTTTAGGTTATGACTTTTTTTCACAGAGGCGATGCTCAGGCGGATGACAACACTTCATCTTTGAGCTGGTCTTTCGGACACCAATCATCCTAGAGTTCGTCCACTGGGACAGAGTTGACAGAGCTTCCGCGTAGATTCTTGCTTCCCTTTGGGGTGGCGAAGTTAGGGTTTCTTGGCATGCCTTCTCCATAGTGAGATATGGTGTCAGGCGCTTCAGATCAATTCAAAGGTTCAACAACGTTGACTACGGCTACAGAACACTGGTCCTTAGGGGTGCATGCACAAAGACTTTCGAGTTGTCATCGAAAAGGTCATACTGACTCTGGTAGAGGAGCGGTGACTTTTGGGGAACGTTGCATGGAAAACAAAAAAATTTCTACGCACACGCAAGATCTATCCATGGAGATGCATAGCTATGAGAGGGGAGAGTATGTCTACGTACCCTCATAGACCGTTTAGCGGAAGCGTTTATCAACGCGGTTGATGTAGTCGTACACCTTCACGGTCCGCCCGATCAAGTACCGAACGTACGGCACCTCCGCGTTCAGCACACGTTCAGCTCGATGACGTCCTCGCCTTCTTGATCCAGCAAGAGGAGCGAAGTAGTAGATGAGTTCCGGCAGCACGATAGCGTGGTGACGGTTGTGATGCAACTATCTCCGCAGGGCTTCGCCGAGCATTACGAAAATATGACCGAGGATGAACTAGAGGGAGAGGGGCACCGCACACGGCTAGGGAATCGTGGTGTGTCTTGCCCCTCTCCCTCCACACATATATATAGGTGGGGGGAGGAGGGGAGGCAGCCTAGGGTTCCCCCAAGGGGGTCGGCGGCCACCCTGGCTCCTGCCCTAGCCGCGCCCCCTTGCCTTCTTAGGCGCGCGGGGAAAGGCAGGAGGGGGTGGCGCCCCCCCCCCCCCTTTTCCTTTCTCCCATGAGGAGGGGAAGGCAGGAGGGGCTAGCCCTCCCCACTTTCCTTCCCTAGGGCCGGCGGCCAGGGAGAGGGTGCGCCAGCCCCTTGTGGGCTGGTGTGTGCCCCCCTTGGCCCATTAGGCCCATATAATCCCCGTAGGTCTCCCGGAACCCCTTCCGGTGACCCGATGAATACCCGGTACATCCCAAAACCTTTTCAGTGACCAAATAGAATCGTCCTATATATCAATCTTTACCTCCGGACCATTCCGGAGCTCCTCATCATGTCCGTGATCTCATCCGGGACTCCGAACAATATTCGGTCACCAAATCACATAACTCATATTATACTACATCGTCAACGAATTTTAAGCGTGCGGACCCTACGGGTTCAAGAATGATGTAGACATGATCGAGACGCCTCTCCGGTCAATAAACATTAGCGGGAGCTGGATGCCCATATTGGTTCCTACATATTCTACGAAGATCTTTATCGGTCGAACCTTTATGACAACATACGTAATTCCCTTTGTCTGTCAGTATGTTACTTGCCCGAGATTCGATCGTCGGTATCTTCATACCTAATTC
The DNA here is from genome assembly GCA_011799875.1 of Thinopyrum elongatum. Classification (NCBI taxonomy): domain Eukaryota; kingdom Viridiplantae; phylum Streptophyta; class Magnoliopsida; order Poales; family Poaceae; genus Thinopyrum; species Thinopyrum elongatum. The sequence goes on along the minus strand of CM022300.1, from coordinate 568,133,489 downwards.
AATCTTGTTACTGGCAAGTCTCTTTGCTCATTCCGTAATACATCATCTCGTAACTAACTCCTTAATTACTTTGCTTGCAAGCTTCTTGTGATACTGTATTACCAAGAGGGCCCAGAGATACCTCTCCGATACACGGAGTGACAAATCCCAATCTCGATTCACGCCAACTCAACAGACACCTTCAGAGATACCTGTAGAGCATCTTTATGATCACCCAGTTACGTTGTGACGTTTGATAGCATACAAGGTATTCCTCCGGTATCCGGCAGTTGCATGATCTCATGGTCGAAGGAATATGTATTTGATATTAAGAAAGTAGTAGCAATAAACTGAACGATCATATGCTAAGCTAACGGATGGGTCTTGTCCATCACATCATTCTCCTAATGATGTGATCCCGTTATCAAGTGACAACACATGTCCATGGTTAAGAAACCTTAACCATCTTTGATCAACGAGCTAGTCTAGTAAAGGCTCACTAGGGACACGGTATTTATTTATGTATCCACACATGTATTTAAGTTTCCGATCAATACAATTCTAGCATGAATAAAAAACCTTTATCATGAATAAGAAAATATAATAATACCAACTTTATTATTGCCTCTAGGGCATATTTCCATCAGTGACAATAGTGCGTTCTAGCAGTGGTAGTGGTCCAGAGATTTCAATGTAATTTTTATCATGTTTAAGGTGCTTTGTACTTCTGGTTAATTCTTATAATAGATCAGGATTATTTGTCGCAGAAAGGGTTGTGCAATTTTTTAGATAAAAGAAAGAAAACTATTTAAGGTCTTCTTTTAGAACAACCTAAAATTTTGGTCTTCCGATCTCGTCATTTCTTCCCTGACTTGTGAGATGTTCTCTGTGACAACCTATTAGACAGTCTGACACCCACAAACGTTTTTCTCCTTGCTCCCCCACTAGTGGCTCCCACACTAGTGTTTCTTCGTCGGCGGCACCGCCGTCAATCTGCCTCGTCTCCTGTGGCCTTAGAGGCATGGTGGATCCCGGTCCTTGACGGTGAGAGGGCTTCTACTTTTTTTGGGTGTTTTTTTAGTTTGTTTAGGATTTGTGACATGCTCAGAAAGATGATGGGGCGGCGGCTGTCTGAAGATGAAATAAAATTTTCTCACCTACCCCCGTCTGGATGGTGTCCCTAGCGTTATCGAAGGGTGTTTGGAGGTAGTATCCTGAGGATCTCATGGGATTCGGTCGTAGTTCGTCTTTGGTCGATCTATTTGGATCCGTTTTTTGTTCGTCTGCATTCCTGTCATGATGCGTCTATAAGTTGGATCCTTCTATGCTTCTCTTCATTGGTGACGGTTGCTGTTTTGATGTACCGGTCCTTTGAGGCCTTAGCGCGGCGACTTCTCGACTGTCTATTACAACAAGATTGTCCGGTTCCGGTGAGGAGAGTCGATGACGCCGACGCGCCTTCGGCTTGCTCCAGTGCTTGCAGTTGTCATCGCCAAATGATCTACGGAAATGGATGTAATTTTTATCGCTTCTCGTGTTTTTTATGGTGTCATGGTGTTTGATAATAGATTAAAAGTTTTTTTTTTTAAAAAAAAAAAAAGCTTTCCGTGACATCGGTGGCCCAAGAGTCCAAGACCGACAAGAACTTGGTGACCGAATCAAAAGGCTTTCAAATTTGGAGTTTGAATCCGCGACCGCCGACTCTCGTTCAAAACGTTCGTTTATTGGTTGTACGGTTAAAAAAAAACGTTCATTTATTTATATTTCTTGTCTCGACCCCATACGCAACCGCGTTTTTCACCCGCGGGCGTTCTAGGGTTGGCTCTTCTCTGTTCCAGGGTTCGGGCTCGCCGCGCCGCCCAGGTCTCGCCGGCACCTCCGCGGCTGCCATCTCCCGGCTCGTCCGGCTTGCGCGTACAACCTCCTCGCTGAACCACACGCACGGGACAGAGCCTGATATCCACACGCGTCGTCGCATCTGATCCGAGGGGGCGCCGTTTCGCCCAATCGGGGGTTTCGCCATGGCGGTGACGGGGCGAGAGAGGGACGACGTCGACCACTACGAGGTTCTCCGCCTCCCCTCCGGCGTGGAGGGCGCGGCGCTGAGTGTCGAGCGGATCGACAAGGCCTACCGGACGCAGTCGCGGCTCCGCCACCCCGACAAGCGCCCCGACGACCCCGACGCCACCGCCGACTTCCAGAGCCTCGCCAGCTCGTACAAGCTCCTCCGGGACGAGCCCCCCCGCAGCCAGTTCGACGCCCGCCTCCGCTGCCGCCGCGAGGCCGCGGCCCGCGCCAAGGCGAGAGGTTTCAAGCGGCGGAAGGCCGTCTCAGACCTAGAGGAGCGCGAGCGCGCCTTTGCCGCCCGCGGAGGGGTCGACCCTGCTGAGCTGACCAAGCGAGAGGATAACCGGAACATTGCCGATATCGAGCGCGTACTGAATGACTTCGCTGCCAGGACGTCCCATGTCTGTGGCTCTGCTTCGACTTCGGTAATGTCTCGCTGTCGTTTGAGTCTATTCAGTTTATTCGTTTTACTGTGCAGGATTGATAGCGATGTAGTACTCTTGCTGCAGTTACAATTGCTGCTTGCCTTTTGGGACGATGAAGGGTATTGGGGAATATCTTTTAAAGTTTATAGATGTAAAAAGTAAAATGATGCACCTTAAAACTAGCTTACTTCTGAATTAGTATCCCTGAAGGATGGCAGTTGATCAGAAGGGATAGCGTTTGCAACTGCAGTTATAGCCTTGCAGATGAGCGTACAACACATTTGTAGGTTAACCAGTGGCGGATCTAAAATTTGACCAATGTGAGGGCAACGTTACAAAGGGTAGTAGTTTTTTTGTCAAAACACATTACAAATAGTTAATAAAGTACTGAATATACATATGAATGCACTAGTAAAAAAAGTTTTGCAAATTGTATGTGGGGGCCATGGCCCCCACAACCCCACCCCTAGATCCGCCACTGAGGTTAACACTCTAAAACCGGATCAGCAAAATTATTTCATCATCCAAAGTAGCCATGTGAGTATGTGACCATATATCTAGATTATTCCAGCATCAAACATCTTCCTTTGACACATCATGGTTTTTCTAACATTGAAGAAAGTTTTTTTGTGGAAGATTTCTCATATCTCTTCCTTAGTACTATCAATGTAGATTTCAAAACTGTGCAAGATATTGTCTATCTGTACGCTGCAAGAGATTTGCCAAGCCAATTTGTATTTTCAATGTTGGTACTGAGTACTGACCACAACTTGGTTATTTTTTCTCTTTAGGCCCATGGAGATAACAAGGGTGGAACTTCAGGGAACGGAACAAAAACAGACGAGGGTAAGATCTTGAAGGTTTCATGGGATGGGGTGCAGATTACTACACGGCAGCAAGGTTGGACGAGATTTTTAAGCAATTCGGCACGGTTGAAGACATTGTGATCATGACTAAAAATCAAGGAGCAAGGGTTCAGCACTTGTTGTCATGGCTTCCAAATTGGCAGCAGTAAGTCTCATTTCTCTATATTATTATTTTTGTCTCGGAGAGTCTTTCCACCTTAACCAAAAGTCTTATAGATCTTGAACTAGCACAGAAAATTCAGTTTGTTTTAAATCCACTGCAAGATAGAGGTTTATAAGCAATTCTTACAGTGTCTGCATGCCCATGTTTGATATCGTGCATGGCTTCTTGCTGTGTCTAACTGTCTATTTAGAGTGAATAGCATAAAACTACCACTTTTCACGTTAGGGTTCAAAAAACTATCAAAAATTTGTTTGTTGCTGATAACTACCAGAATCGGAGTCGGTTGTTTCAAAAAACCCAAATGGCCGGATATTTTACAATTGATCACGATTATGACAGATCGGACCCGCAGGTAAGAAATCTGATTGTTTGACCGTTAACTGATATGGCACAAAAGCAATAGGGTCACTGCCAAAAATATATAAAAGCAATCGGATCCCTATTTTATTTTTAAAAAAGCCATTGGGCCCTCCCACACAGCTTCCACTGTGATGACCGCCGCAGTTCCGGTGGCCGCGGAGCGCGCAACGGAAGGGTGGCGCTGTTGGGATCTACGGTAGGGTGCGTCGACTGCAAATTAAAATTTCCTACGCGCAGAAACAACCAAGAACCTTGCTATGGGAGATGGATCACAGATCGTTACCACTAGATGCGCAGTGCCGTGCAGTGGAAGCAGAGTTGGGGCAGCGCGTCTCCTCCTCGCGTCAGTGATCTCCCGTGAACAGCAAAGCCCCCGGGAACGATGATCTCCCGTGAACGATAATCTCCTGCGGACAAGTTCGCCGGAGCGGCGCAAGTGCACCACCTCTAACGGTATCCGCGCGTGCAGGAGGAACGTCGTGCGGCGAACTGCTAGGTCCGATCACACAACCGTCGGCGAGTGGAGGTGGCTATTCGCAACACATGCAAACCCTAGTGACAGCGCCGAAGCTCTTCCTCGCATGAGTGTGCCGCACCTCCACTATATATAGGCGTCCGTCGTGGGCTCAATACTTGGGCCTCGCACGGACCTTAAGCCCACAAGTCTACTCGGCCACGATCCAAGTCCACCTCGGATCACATCGACTAGTGTCCTCGGATCCGACCTCATAGGTTCCTTCCCTTAAGCGCGTGACCCCTTAGATTCAAATTGGCTTGGTCACAGTTTGGATCACCTCCGACCTGCATGGTTGGTAGCGGCCTCTAGCAAGGCGTGCCGATCACCTAGTAGACTATGAAGCTGGTTAGGCGACCCTGTACATCACACTTCTATTCCCTTTGCCACACGATATATTTTGTCGAGCTCAAGGCGAGTCTGTCATCCTTGTGCTAGCCCGACCTCTTTCTCGTTTCAGTGATGCCGACCACAAACCGGATTATCTCATAATTCTTGTCGCATGGCCATGCTTATCTTGGTCGGATCACACAAGGGGCCCAGAGTATATCTCTCCTCATCGGAGGGGCAAATCCCATCTTGCTCGACCATGTCTTGCAGCATGGGTCTGGACAAGCCTGAAACCTACCTTTGTAACTACCCAGTCACGGAGTAGCGTTTGGTCGGTCCAAAGCAGGTCTGTCACCATCCCGAGTACATGCGCCAGCTCAGGTCTTAGGACATAGAACATATGTTGTACTAGAGACTCACAGATGACATATCGTTGCGTCTCATAGTTGGGTCTGTCCGACTCGGACCTTATCTTAACTCGGATCCGACTACGTCGAATCCGACCAGATCCTTCCGAGTCCATATTATGCGGTTAGCATCCAATGCTCCATGGCTAGTGAGACCAAGCCATCGGCCATGTCATATGCTAGTCTAGTCGGCTGCGCGTCCACACAACCCTTTCGACCAGGGACCTTTTAGGACAGTCATCATACAATGCATAGTCCCACAAACAAGTCACGTACTTGTTGATACACATCCTTGATAATGTCCAAGGACTATCTTTATTCATAAACACATAGGAAATATCATCATACATGATTGCCTCTAGGGCATATCTCCAACAGTCTCCCACTTGCACTAGAGTCAATCAAATAGACATCGTATGCCCATAGCTCTAACGTGCCCCTCATGCTTGGGTTGTGGAAGCGGCTTAGTCAACGGATCCGCAACATTTGCATCCGTGTGAATTTTGCATAACTCTACATCACCACTCTTTACGATCTTTCGTATCAGGTGATATTTCCGATCTATGTGTCTGGTCTTGTGGTGATTTCTCGGCTCCTTGGCTTGTGCGATGACACCAGAATTATCATAATAAAGGTCCAACGGTTTTACCGAGACTGGGAAAATACCAAGATCATCTAGAAAGTTCCGGATCCAAACACCTTCCTTTGCAGCTTCACAAGCCGCAATGTATTCGGCTTCTGCGGTAGAATCGGCCACCGTATCTTGCTTGGAACTCATCCAGCTCACTGCTCCTCCATTCATGATGTACACGAATCCGGACTGAGATCGACAATCATCTCTGTCGGTTTGGAAACTAGCATCGGCATAACCCCTTACGACGAGCTCTTCCTCACCTCCATAAACTAGGAACATCTCTTTAGTCCTTTTCAGGTACTTCAAAATAGTCTTTACCGCTGTCCAGTGACTCTCACCTGGGTTGGCTTGGTATCTACTTGTTAAGCTTATTGCAAAAGCAACATCAGGCCGTGTACATATCATGGCATACATGATGGATCCGATTGCCGAGGCATACGGAATCCGACTCATCCTGCTTCGCTCATCAGATGTCGAAGGACTCTGAGCCTCGCTTAGCCTTATACCATGTGATATAGGCAAGAACCCTTTCTTGGCCTCACTCATGTTGAACCGCTTCAACATTTTGTCTATGTGTGTGCTCTGGCTTAAGCCGAGCAGCCTCCTCGATCTATCTCTATAGATCTTAATGCCCAATATGTAAACTGCTTCACCGAGGTCCTTCATTGAAAACTTGCCATTCAATGACTCCTTGACCGAGTTCAGCATCGAAACATCATTTCCGATCAGTAATATGTCATCCACATACAAGATCAAAAACACTACCGAGCTCCCACTTAACTGCTTGTATAAACAAGCGTCCTCTTCGCTTTTGATGAAGCCGAGACCAGTTACGACCTCATCAAAACGAATATTCCAACTCCGAGATGCTTGTCTCAACCCATAAATGGATCTCTTGAGCTTGCATACCTTACCAGTGCTAGTCGGATCGACAAAACCCTTGGGCTGTATCATATACACGTCCTCGGTTAAATTTCCGTGAAGGAAAGCCGTTTTGACATTCATCTGCCATATCTCGTAATCGAAATATGCAGCTATAGCTAGTACGATCCTCACCAATTTCAGCATCGCTACCGGCGAGTAAGTCTCGTCGTAGTCAATTCCTTGAACTTGTCCATAACCTTTAGCGACAAGCCGAGCTTTGTGGATCTGAACATTTCTATCCACATCAGTTTTCTTCTTAAAGACCCATTTGCAACCAATGGCTGTAACGCCAGGCGGTGGATCAACCAAGTCCCAGACTTGATTCTCATCCATGGACTTTAACTCGGATCTCATGGCCTCCAGCCATGCTTCGGAATCTGGGCTCACCATCGCTTCCGCATATGTGGCCGGCTCGTCGCTCTCTAGCAACAATACATCACGCACTTTGCGCAATCTTTCCGACCTTCGTGGTTCTGGTGCCGCTTCCACTACGGGTTCCTTGACTGACTCCGGTATGATCTCATCACCAGCCGAGCCATCCCCGAGTGGCCCTCGAATTTCTTCGAGTCGGACCGTTCTCCCACTGGCCTCCCGACTGAGAAACTCTTTCTCAAGGAAAACCCCGTTCCGAGCAACAAACACTTTGTTCTCTTCCCGGTTGTAGAAGTTATATCCCAAGGTTTCCCTCGGATATCCCACGAATATGCATTTATCCGATTTGGGTGTAAGCTTGTCCGACATAAGTCGCTTGACAAATGCTTCACAACCCCAAATCTTTAGAAAAGACAAGCTGGGACTCTTCCCGGTCCACATCTCATGTGGTGTCTTGTCTACAGATTTTGATGGTACCCTGTTAAGTGTGAAAGCTGCAGTTTCTAGAGCGTATCCCCAGAATGACAAGTGTAAATCCGATTTGCTCATCATTGATTGGACCATGTCCAACAAGGTCCTATTCCTCCGTTCCGATACGCCGTTTCTCTGTGGCGTACCCGGAGGTGTGAGCTGAGGTACTATACCTCGGCTTTTCAGATGATCATCAAACTCCTGGCTCATGTACTCACCTCCACGATCAGATCGTAGTTTTATAGTCTTGCCGAGATGATTCTCAACCTCGTTCTGAAACTCTTTAAACTTTTCAAAAGTTTCCGACTTGTGCCTCATTAAATAGATATATCCATATCTACTCAAGTCGTCGGTAAAAGTCACGAAGTACTGATAGCCGCCTCTGGCAGTTGTGCTCATTGGACCACACACATCACTGTGTATAAGCTCCAACAGTTCGGATGCCCTCTCGCAACTCTTTGCAAAAGGAGACTTAGTCATCTTGCCGAGCAAGCATGATTCGCATGTCTCGAATGACCCAAAGTCGGACGAAGTTAGGAGCCCATCATCATGGAGCTTCTTCATGCGTTTCAGACTAATAGTTCTTACCAGCCCCTGCATCGAGTTGCAAATATGAACAACCGATCCGGTATCAAATACCCAAGAGCTACTAGGTATGTCAGCAAGGTAAATGTCTATAACATATGCAACAAGTGTACCTTTGCCTGAAAAAGCATTTCCGGCCTTCTTGCCATGCTCTGCAAGCCACTTGCTGCAGTTCCTCTTCCAGTGACCGGTTTCCTTGCAATGATAGCAAATGGTCTTCGAGTCCGGTCCTGACTTCGGCGTAGCGGCAGAGGTTACCATCTCCGTGCCCTTTGCCTTAGCCTTTTTCTTGGACCAACTCTTCTTGAACTTAGCCGATTTCTGCACCATCAACACTTGATGCGTGCCTTTCTTAATATCCTGCTCTGCCACTTTGAGCATCCCATGCAATTCAGTGAGCTTCTTATCCATGCCATGCATATGATAGTTTGAGATGAACGTCCCATAGCTGGGCGGAAGAGAACCCAGAACTGCATCAGTAGCCAGCTCATCCAAGAGCGGGAAGCCCAACCGATCCAAAGCTTGCACATATCCGATCATCTTGATCACATGTGGGCTCAGTGGATCACCTTCCTTCAGCTTGCAATCCATCAAGGATCGCCAGACGTTGAACCTTTTGGTCCTAGCCTGTGTCTGAAACATGCTCTTGAGACTCTCGATCATATCGTAAGCCTCAACATTTTCGAAATGCTGTTGCAAATCGGGCTCCATACAAGCCAGCATCAGACAGCTGATCTCCGTTGATTCATCAACGAGTTTCTGGTAGGCATTCCTGGTTGTGGCATTAGCATTATTGGCAGGTTCCTCTGGAAGTGGATCCTCTAGAACATGTTCCTTTTTATCGTGCTTGAGAACAATTCTCAAATTTCTATACCAGGTGGTAAAATTTGTTCCATTCAGTTTATCCTTTTCCAGAATTGATTTCAATGCAAAGTTGGGTTGAGCAGGTGGTGCCATTGATCTACAACAGAAAAATATGCAATCACTAAGCAATGTGTTTATGTAGAGTAATTCTAGCCTTAAACAGAACTACTCCCACTGAAGTTAGCATCCCTCCGCAAACTCTCAGTGATTCAGGATCCGACTAGTACATGCGACTAGTGAGCTTTAGCATCACTGCTAGACAACATGCCTATCCGGTAAGCAACTCCTTGCTAATCGTATCTCTATACGACTCCTGTTGGTCGGGTAGGTATCTCATACCCCGGCTCCCGACCTCCTTTGCCACAAGGCCCAAAACCGTTTTGATAGCCTTGTCAAGACAACCTGATGCAGTGCATGTCCGTGTCCGACACGAACCCTTCAGTTCAAGGACAACTAGCAGCACCCCAATTTTATGAGCCCGCTACTAGACGTACTTGACGTGCGAAGGTGCAACATCGAGAATGGCAATTCGCTTGATATTAATGAGGGATCATTCTACCATTTTAACATGCATAGAAACTAAGAAGCACAACAATCACAAATAAACATATATTGTGAAATAGTATGGCTCCTTCATGGATGTTCTTCCAGGTCGGCTCCGACTCCGATGACCATCTAGGAACTCCATCTTGCTTGTCACGCCGGGATGCCAAGCCACCAACCTGATCTCTATCATTCAACTACTACAACTAGTAATGAATTTTAGATAGAGTCACAAGTCGACACGCAGGTCGTTATACATTATAATGACAGCACTTTGGCTCCTGCTGGCTGACAAACATGACACGCAGGCCATGTATAAATTACACACATGCATCACATACACATGAGCCATACTATTCACATCAAACCCTGCAAAACAAAGTTACGCATAGAATCACATTCTACCGGTTTGAGTGATCGTGTACGAATTTTCTGATCTGACCGATCTTATCGATCATCGCGAATCCGACTCGGATTTATGTTTCACTGTTAACCCCGATGGCGGATACCGACTGGTAGGGCTAGGTTGTGTCACGACCTCATCGATCCCGATCATCAGAAAACATAGCCTCATCGATCCCCATGTGCAGTTGATCTCGTCAACCATGCACACAACCTATCTCTTAAACGACAACAGATCTCATCTGCCACCTCCACATATCTAATATGCATACGATCTGAATCCAAATCCTATAGCAGAGGCTTTGATACCACTATTGGGATCTACGGTAGGGTGCGTCGACTGCAAATTAAAATTTCCTACGCTTAGAAACAACCAAGAACATGCTATGGGAGATGGATCACAGATCGTTACCACTAGACGCGCAGTGCCGTGCAGCGGAAGCAGAGTTGGGGCAGCGCGTCTCCTCCTCGCGTCAGTGATCTCCCGTGAACAGCAAAGCCCCCGGGAACGGTGATCTCCCGTGAACGATAATCTCCTGCGGACAAGTTCGCCAGAGTGGCGCAAGTGCACCACCTCTAACGGTATCCACGCGTGCAGGAGGAACGTCGTGCGGCGAACTGCTAGGTCCGATCACACAACCGTCGGCGAGTGGAGGTGGCTATTCGCAACACATGCAAACCCTAGTGACAGCGCCGAAGCTCTTCCTCGCATGAGTGTGCTGCACCTCCACTATATATAGGCGTCCGTCGTGGGCTCAACACTTGGGCCTCGCACGGACCCTAAAGCCCACAAGTCTACTCGGCCACGATCCAAGTCCAGCTCGGATCGCATCCGACTAGTGTCCTCGGATCCGACCTCATAGGTTCCTTCCCTTAAGCGCGTGACCCCTTAGGTTCAAGTCGGCTTGGTCACAGTTCGGATCACCTCCGACCCGCACGGTTGGTAGCGGCCTCTAGCAAGGCGTGCCGACCACCAAGTAGACTATGAAGCTGGTTAGGCGAACCTGTACATCACACTTCTATTCCCTTTGCCACACGATATATTTTGTCGAGCTCAAGGCGAGTCTGTCATCCTTGTGCTAGCCCGACCTCTTTCTCGTTCCAGTGATGCCGACCACAAACCGGATTATCTCATAATCCTTGTCGCATGGCCATGCTTATCTTGGTCGGATCACACGAGGGGTCCAGAGTATATCTCTCCTCATCGGAGGGGCAAATCCCATCTTGCTCAACCATGTCTCGCAGCATGGGTCTGGACAAGCCCGAAACCTACCTTTGTAACTACCCAGTCACGGAGTAGCGTTTGGTCGGTCCAAAGCAGGTCTGTCACCATCCCGAGTACATGCGCCAGCTCAGGTCTTAGGACATAGAACATATGTTGTACTAGAGACTCACAGATGACATATCGCTGCGTCTCATAGTTGGGTTTGTCCGACTCGGACCTTATCTTAACTCGGATCCGACTACGTCGAATCCGACCAGACCCTTCCGAGTCCATATTATGCGGTTAGCATCCAATGCTCCATGGCTAGTGAGACCAAGCCATCGACCGTGTCATATGCTAGTCTAGTCGGCTGCGCGTCCACACAGCCCTTTTGATCAGGAACCTTTTAGGACAGTCATCATACAATGCATAGTCCCACAAACAAGTCACGTACTTGTTGATACACATCATTGATAATGTCCAAGGACTATCTTTATTCATAAACACATAGGAAATATCATCATACATGATTGCCTCTAGGGCATATCTCCAACAGGCGCAAGGCAGGTCACCACCCGCGCCGTAGATAGCACCACCAGTCCCCGCCCGCGCCCGCAACTCCCGACCTCCGCCACCAGCGCGACAGAACTAGTAGCCCGTGCCCACAGCGTGTGCGCTAAAGGTCCAGGAGGTGGTGTTGGCGGCGGCGGCTGGTCCAGAAGGCTGCGTTGGCTGGGAAGTCTAAGGCGACAGCAGCCGGCGACGACGACTAGGAAGAGACGAAGAAGGAGGCGGCCGGATGTGGCATAGGGCGGCGATGTGGGCCAGCAGCGTGGCCGGTGGCCATGGCCGCGCGACGGTTCTCCGGTGTGCTTCCGGCGCGGGTGCAAGAAGAGAGGAGGAGAAGAAGGGAGGCAGGGAGGAGGGGAGAAAATGAGAAAGATACACTGACATGTGGGCCCCAGTCAAACAAACGATCAAACAGACGGTTCGTTTAGGTGCAAGCCCGACCTGTCATAATCGCGATCAATTCTAAAACACCCGGCCATTTGGGTTATTCGAAACAGCCGACGCCAATTCTGATAGTTATGAGCGACAAACAATTTTTTTGTAGTTTTTCGGAACCCTAACGCGAAAGGTGTTAGTTTTATATGCTATTCACTCGTCTATTTATGGTTCAATATTTATGTCATTGGTTTCATTTGCATTTCATCTTGTCGATCTTTACAGATCTTTGTTGTCTCTGGGAATCGATTATATGTTTCTATTATGTGGCTAACAAATGCTTGTTCTTTTAACAGAAAACGGCACTGGAGAACCATTCTGTCTACAATGTATTCCTGGTCCCATTAAGTGTTTCTCTTGTTGGAACATCGGATGTGTTGCCAACAGAGTCAACTCAAACACCTGAACCGAGAAGATGCAACGTTGTCGGAACTGGATCTATAGATTTGGAAGAAAGGCTGCTCCGAAATCTTCAAGAGGTACTTAAATGAACACAATTTTTGTTGAAGCTGATTTGCTTCCTCTTTTAGTTTTCACTGTATTAGTTGAATACATATTCATGTGTATCGCGGCTAGAGAACAAATAAAATCCATCTGAGAATTCTGTTTACTTTTCTTTACAAGGTAGTTGCATATGATGTTGTGTGATACAGATATACTTGTGGAATGCGCGTTGCACGACGTGTCAAACCGATGAAACTAATAAACATGTTTTTGACTTTGCAGATCCTGAAAAGGAAGCAATGTGTATAATTCATGGTCTTGAGACATGGGCTAGCAACTTACGGAGGACATCTGCTATCACCACACCTGAGGATCATCAGGACAATTTTTTCGCAAATTCAAAACATTTTTTTAGTATTGGTGCTTATATATTTTTGTGGGTTATGCACACGCTGGACCCAATCTGTATCCAGCTACAGTGATGCGTGCTTGTTCTTTTAACTCTGTTTTCTTACAAGTATTTTCTGGGTTAGTTTGTACATGAGATGTTAGGCAATATTTTCTAGGAAGTTTAAAGAAAACAAGACCCTTCCAGTGCAGTTGTATTTTGCGCGCACTTGTCATTCCTAGTTGGCGCTGGACAATCAAAACTTATTTCGGTAGGCTCTGCCATGCCATGAACAAGCTCATGACGTGACACATGGACAGAATGCTTCATCAAACATAAAAGGTTTTGACTTAAGTCAAAATAGATGGACCTCATAAGCCGAAAAAGGAGGGAGCAGGTGTGCTTGGAGCCAATTCATGGGCAAATAAAAGCTTCACTAAAGTTTTGAATAGCCAACTGTTTTGGTAGGGCAAACCGTAGGCTAAAGCCAACCATATCCACATTGTTGAGGATAAGATACACTTCATAACCCATGAGCTCGGTTGTGATTCAGAAGAAGCCGAAGGTTTTTTTTTTATTTAGTTTTTAAATGGATTCTAATTATTTTTTGTCTTATCCATTAATTAAGCAGAAAAGAGTTATTTCATTAATTAACAGAAAATCAGGCGAAAATCGTCACAATTCACCAAAGCGGCAAACAGGATATCCCATTCACACCTTTACAAAGAGAGCCACGCCGAGACATCATCACACTTGTAGTCATCTTTCCCATCTTCTTGAGCAAGCGATTTCAACTTCGCCGCGGACGAAGAAGCCAAAGAAATGATGTGATTGCAAACTGGATCTTGGGTGAAGTTGAAGGAGGTAATTTTCAGTTCACAGCGCCGTTACGACAGTGCAATCCAGCCGACACGTCACCACCCTCTTGTCCCCTTGCTTCGCTTGGTTGGCTCGGCTCCTCCCGGATAGGCCCCGTGCTCCACCCATGGCCACGCCGCTGGTCCTCGCCTCCCGCGGCGCCCACGCCGCCGCCGCCGCCGCCACCACCGCCGCCGCCGCCGCCTCCCAGCACCTCGCTGCGGCCACCTCCAAGGAGCCCCCGCCGCGCGTGCGGCCCAAGCGCAGCGGCACCAAGTCGCTCGTCCTCTCCCACGCCGCCGCCGGACGCATGGACGACGCCCTGGAGGCCCTGGCGGCCGCCGGGAGCCGGGACGCGTTCCTCCACAACGTCGTCATCCGGGGCCTCGCCGACGCGGGCCTCCCGGGCGCCGCGCTGGCCGCCTACCGCGCCATGCTGGCGGCCGGCGCGCGGCCCGACCGCTTCACCTTCCCCGTCGTCCTCAAGTGCTGCGCGCGGCTCGGCGCGCTCGACGACGGCCGCGCGGCGCACTCGGCGGCGATCAGGCTCGGCGTGGCGGCCGCCGACGTGTACACGGGCAACTCGCTCCTCGCGTTCTACGCCAGGCTCGGCCTGGTGGGCGACGCCGAGCGGGTGTTCGACGGAATGCCGGCCAGGGACATCGTTACGTGGAACTCCATGGTCGACGGCTACGTGTCCAACGGCCTCGGGGCGCTCGCGCTGGGCTGCTTCAGGGAGATGCACGAGGAGCTGGAGGTGCAGCATGACGGCGTCGGGATCATAGCCGCGCTCGCCGCGTGCTGCTTGGAATCGGCGTTGATGCAAGGGCGGGAGGTGCACGCCTACGTGATCAGGCACGGGATGGAGCATGACGTCAAGGTTGGCACTTCTATCCTTGACATGTACTGCAAGTGTGGCGACGTTGCTTCCGCCGAGAGCGTGTTTGCGACGATGCCACTGAGGACCGTGGTGACATGGAATTGTATGATAGGTGGGTATGCGCTGAACGAACGGCCCGAGGAGGCATTTGATTGCTTCGTGCAAATGAAGGAAGAGGGCCACCAGGTGGAAGTGGTCACCGCTATCAATCTGCTGGCTGCCTGTGCTCAAACTGAGAGCTCACTGTATGGAAGGAGTGTTCACGGTTACATAACTAGAAGACAGTTTCTTCCTCACGTGGTGCTCGAGACTGCGCTTCTCGAGATGTACAGCAAAGTTGGCAAAGTGAAATCATCGGAGAAGGTATTTGGACAGATGACGACCAAAACTCTGGTATCATGGAACAATATGATTGCTGCCTACATGTACAAGGAGATGTATATGGAAGCGATCACATTGTTCCTCGAATTACTGAATCAGCCGCTTTACCCTGATTATTTCACCATGTCGGCAGTAGTACCGGCGTTTGTTTTGCTGGGATTGCTGAGACAATGCAGGCAAATGCACGGCTACATTGTCAGGCTAGGTTACGGGGAGAGCACTCTCATCATGAACGCAGTTATGCATATGTATGCGAGGTGTGGTGATGTTGTGTCCTCAAGGGAGATATTTGACAAAATGGCAGGTAAGGATGTCATCTCTTGGAACACAATGATAATGGGCTATGCGATTCATGGTCAGGGGAGAACTGCGCTGGAGATGTTCTCCGAGATGAAATGTAATGGTCTGCAACCAAATGAGAGCACCTTTGTCTCCGTGTTGACTGCTTGCAGTGTTTCAGGCTTGACAGATGAAGGCTGGACGCAGTTCAACTCAATGCAACGTGACTATGGTATGATCCCACAGATTGAGCACTACGGATGCATGACAGATCTGCTCGGTCGGGCGGGTGATCTTAGAGAGGTTATGCAATTTATTGAAAAAATGCCAATAGATCCAACATTCAGGGTTTGGGGCTCCCTACTGACTGCAAGCAGGAATAGGAATGATATGGATATAGCAGAATACGCAGCAGAGAGGATATTTCAACTGGAACATGACCAACTGGAACATGACAACACAGGTTGCTATGTTCTTATTTCTTCCATGTATGCCGATGCTGGGAGATGGCAGGATGTCGAGAGAATAAGATCACTGATGGAGGAGAAGGGGCTGCGAAGGACAGAACCAACAAGCATAGTTGAGCTTCATGGCATCTCCTGCAGTTTTGTCAACGGGGATATGACGCACCCTCAGAGCAAAATGATTCAAGAAGTGTCCAACTTTTTGTCAGGGAAGATTGGAGAAATGGTTGACCCAACGAATCAATCTGATCCAACCTCTCTGGAGTCGGGGAGAACAACAGAGCCTAACAAGCATAGTGTGAGGCTGGCTGTCGTCTTTGGTCTGATATCATCCGCGTCCAGAACCCCAATTCTTGTCAAGAAGAACGTGCGTATATGCAACGACTGCCATCATGCGCTGAAGTTGATATCGAAATATTCAGGACGGAGGATCGTTGTTGGCGACACAAATATCTATCACCAATTCTCTGATGGCTCTTGCTGCTGTGGTGACTACTGGTGAACAGAATGGTTATGGTTGATGGCAAAGCTTGAAAGCATTTCGGCAAGATCAAGAGAACGCCAGGGTGCAGATATAGTTTCATGACAAGCTGCAGCTGTATGTCACAGATTCAGACCTCACAAAGCTTCTGAATTCTGATGCTCCTTCACTCTAAACAAAAGCTTCTGAATTCTGATGCCAGCACCAGTACAAATATCCAGGGAACATACATGAGGGATCAAGTCTCATGTACTCGTGCATCGGCTCGAAGAGCAAGGGTTTGTCTTGCTGCTGGCAATGGAGATTACACACTGATTGGAAGAAGCGTCGCCTTTTGACTTTTGTAACTGACAATGATGTGATGTACAAAGTCAATTATTTTCAACTGAATTTTTTGGAATCACAGGTAACTCAGTGTATAGTTGTACACCACACATATACATCATACATGGATCAAATGCAAAATGAAAGTTGATTTCCTGCCACATTTCTTGGCAAAGATAGAACTAGGCATGACAGGAAATGCTTCATAAGCAACTCATTTTGTGTCCCATCACATGAACCTTCGTACATACTAGTGACTTTTACAACAAATTAACAAACATAAGCAGCTGAAGAAGGGGAAGAAATGGAAGTTGATTTCCTGTCACATTTCTTGGCAAAGATAGAACTGGGCATGACAAGGAAGAAATGTTCCATAACTCATTTTGTGTCGCATGGCATAAACCTTCATACATAGTGAATTTTACAACCAAATTAACAAACATAAGCAGCAGCAGCAGCAGCATGGAGTCGGGGTCGGGGTGGGGGGATCTACGCCCCGCCCCGGCGCTTGGCCTCCTCCTCGGCCTGGACCATGCGGCGGGAGGCGTCGGCGACGCGCTCCAGGGCCTGCTCGACGGCGTCGCGGCCGCCGATGAGGAGCCGCGCGACCACCTCCGGGTCGCGCTCGCCGCGGGCCTCCTCGAACTCGCGGCGCGCGTTGGCGCGCAGCGTGTCGCGCCACGGCACCCCGCGCTCGTCGGGCCACTCGAACAGCCGCGTCGCCCGCAGGATGTCCCGGTACAGCCCCAGCGCCTCCCGCCGCGAGCTCGTCAGCCGCCGCCGCGCCAGGGCCTCCGCCGCGTCGTCGTCGAGGGCGGGGGAGGGGGTGGGGCCCTTCTTGGAGAGGTGGCGGTCGAGGAGCTCGTCGATGGTGTCGGGCCCCTCGTGGATGGATCGGGGCCGCGGCGTCGGCGGCGGCCCCCTAGTGGCGGCGAGGGCGCGGAGGAGCGGCGAGCCGCGTGCGCGTGCGGCCACGGCCATGGTGGAGGGTCGTCGGTTGGGTTCCTTTTGTTTGGTCGGGGTCGGGTCGGGCTGAGTGGCGACTTAACCTGGTCGGGTTGCGACTATTTTCACAGCAATTTTTTTTCCAATCAGGCTCACACCCCTTTCCATTAATTGCTTAACGGAAATACAACAGTCTCAGTCGTTTATCAGACCACAAGTCTTAAGAACATTTCCGAAGAAGCACGAAGGAGACCGAAAGGGGAGAGCGAGTTGGGGCATTAACAGAAAACCCGCAACGGGTGACTCTAAAACGAATCATCCGTCACGGGGCAAAAACCTGTTGACACCAACCATCCCAACAGCTCAAAAGAACGTTATGAAGAACCTAGCAACACCTAGGGAAAGTACGGGCGCTAGCACCAAAAGGGAATCACATAAAACTCAGCGGGCATCAAACCCGAATGAGGACTACTAGCAACTAGATCATCCACCAATCAGCCAGCAACTAGATTCCACCACCAGCCAGCTTCACATATATGCGCCACCCCCCAGCAAAAGTCCGCCCCTGGAAGTAGAGCGATCAACCAACGAAGCAGCCACACGAACCAGCTTCTGTACCCCAGACTGGAAGTGTTCCTTGTCGCTCCCCTTCAGCAGACCTGACCAATACATTAAAAACGAACATGCAGTGAAGACAGCCTCAAGAGGAGAGCGTATGATACGCTTCTCAAAAGTCGCTTTGTTGCGAATGCACCAAATCCCCCAGCATATAGCAGCAATAATAGTCATGTAGTGCTGTCTATCACTGGGGAGATATTTATATGGCCATGCCCAGCTTTGCCAAAGGAACTTAGGACAGCAAGATGCTCCGAGAGCCAACCCAAAGGCACCCCATACTGAGCGAGCAAAAACACACCCAAAGAACAGGTGATCAGTAGTTTCAACATCACGACAGAAGGAGCAAGTAGGATTCCTAGGCCAGTTTCTTTTGCGCATGTTATCCCTGGTAAGAACAGCATTCTGAAATAGCTGCCAGAGAAAAATTTTGATCTTTAAAGGAATTTTAGCTTTCCAAACCCATTTGTAATCAGGACCCGACAAGTCCTTTTTCAACCACTCATAAACAGATTTGGTGGTAAAGTTTCCTTTGCTATTAAGCCTCCAAACAACTTGATCCGGCGAACCATTCAAAGGGAATTTCTTAGCCACCTCCACAATATCTAACCATTGATCTGCTAATTCGGCAAAAAGAGTGCGCCGAAATTTCATCACGAAGTTATTATTAGCAAAGTCAGCCACAATACAGTCCTATTTGTGGCAGATATCGAACAGAACAGGATAACAGGCTTTTAAAAGGATATCAAATAGCCAGGGATCATGCCAGACCCGGGCAAGGTCTCCCATATTAATACGAATCCCTCTACCATCCATATACACATTTTTAACTTTCATAATGGCTTTCCAGCAAGGAGAATCGTTAAAACGAGTCTGCACATTAGCCACCGTCTTGCATTTAAAATACCGGGCAAGCACAATCTGTTGCCATAGCCCACCCCCAGACTCTAGTTCCACCACCATTTGACTAGGAGGCTGATATTCTGTTTATGTAAATCTTTAATACCCAGACCCCCTTTTTTCTTAGAGCGATAAATCCTAGACCACTTAACCTAGTGGTATGCCCGTTTATTCTTTTTCTTCCTCCAAAAGAACCGTCTATGATGGGTATTCATTTTTTCAATGAAAGTTTTGTTAAGGAGGAACACTGACATGAAGTAAGATGGGATCCCATCCAAATTGGAATTAACCAAAGTTAATCTAGCTCCAGAAGAGGCAATATAACTGATCCAAGCAGCTAGTCTTTTAAGGAGCTTAGCATCCAAGAAATCCCAGTCAACAGTTTTAAGCATCGCATATGTTACTGGAACCCCCAAGTATTTCATACGGAGCGTACCAACTTGGCAACCAAACATCTCAGCGTATAGCTGGTCAATAGTATTACCCCCCCCCCCCCCCCCCGCCCTAACCCCTATGACCCCCCCCCCCCCCCCCCCCCAAAATAGAAAAAACCTCACTTTTATCAAAGTTGATTTTCAGGCCCGACATGAGCTCAAACAAGTACAGTAGCAGCTTGACATTAACTGCTTTATCCACATCATGGGAGAAGCATAACACTGTGTCATCCGCATACTGCAAAATCCCCACACCCCCTTCAATGAGCTCAGGGGCTAGTCCTTGAAACAAATTATTTTTCTGAGCGGCTAAGACCATCTTAGTTAGGCACTCAGCAACCAAATTAAACAAAAAGGGGGAATGAGGGTCACCCTGAAGTACCCCTTTGGCACTTTGAATATAAGGGCCAATTTCATCATTGATCTTGACACTAACTGTGCCATTACGAAGGATCTGAGACACCCATCCACACCACTTAGCATTAAACCCTCGTTTAACATGACAATCAAGGAGGAAATCCCAATTGATCTTATCGTAAGCTTTTTCAAAATCAAGCTTAAGGATAATCCGAGTCTGTTTTTTAACGTGAGTATAGTGCATAATCTCATGTAAAGACAAGACCCCATCCATAATATTCCTCCCTTTTATGAAAGCATTCTGTTGAACACTAAATAACTTGGGAGCATAAACACTAGCCCTCCTATCCATAACCTTAGTGATCAGTTTCACAGCAAATCAGATCAGAAATTCAGAGCAGTTAAACGAAGCTTGATGGAAGATCACATCGTCTTCGATCTCAACACAATTCACAGCAAATTGCGCTCGTCCAAGTTTATTTTGCAAGCAACGATTTGTACATCTAGTAGTAGTACTGATTTACAGCAGGAAGGAACACGTCTGTAACTGTAGGTAAGCATCGCCACGGGATGAATCAAGCTTCTCAACTCAGCGGTCAGCGCGCGGAGGCGGCGGCGGAGGAGCCGGTGGCGGTGACGGCCTTGACCTTGAACCGGTACCTGGGCCGGCGGGGGACGACCTGGCTGGGGCCCATCCCGAGCTGGCCGGTGCCGTCCATGAGCGGGGGCCCGTCGTCGTAGACGTGGCCGAGGAGCTTGCCGCAGGCGTCGCAGCTGACGCGGGTGCGCTTCCGCTGGATGCCCCAGTAGTCGAGCGTCTCGAAGAAGGGGCGGATCCGGTCCTCCGCCGCGAACCGCAGCCGCGACTCGTCCACCCAGCTGAAGGACAGCGTGCCCTTGTTCCCCGCCTCGAAGTAGGTTCCCGCTGGGTACAGGTGGGAGGCGGACAGGTTCAGGTCCGCGCCGCACGCCGCGCACCCGTACGCCGCCGCCGCCGTCGTCGCCGGTGGCTGGGCCATCGGTCGTGGCCGTGTGGTTTGGACGGTTTGGTGTAGGGGGATTTGGAGGGCTGGTTCGTTCCTTGGGGGCGAAGGACGGCACGGCACGGCAGCTTTGCTGCTGCGGCCGCCGCGTTGGACCGGGCGTTTGGGAAGCTTCTGTTCGGTGTTGGTTAAAGTCAACAGGGAGAACGTGGACGCGCAAACACCGACTCTTTTTTTTTTTCCGCAAACACCGACTCAGGGCATATATAAAGGGTAGCTTATGGATACAGATGCCCCATGACAGAAAGTAGTTTGAGGTATCTATATTTATTTTTTCTCTTCAATGTAAGCTATCATTTGTAGGTCTCGTTAAGAAATACTAGAAAATAAAGACTCTAATACACACATCTCTACTTTTCATTCTAACCTTTTCAGCTTTTGACACCGGACTACATTTTTTTTCCCAAGCACCCGCTTTCCGAAGAGGATCCTGCTTCCCTATCTGAACCTACTTTACATGATATCCGATCCTACATGGCATACGAGGCATCACCCTGAGGCTATGCATTGTACATGCCCTCAGAAGTCCACATCACGAGACTCGTAAAACCACATACGTCTGATCGAAGAATTATGAAATGTGGGGAGTACAATACATGCTATGCCGAGGAGAGGCAAGAGCGGCGAAAGGCCGGACGAGCTCGCCTGCTAAGCATGGTTAGCATGGTTAATAGTATAGCCAGCTGCTGGCTATATGAAACTACCATGTCGTATATAGCCATCATTTAGATTCATTCATACAATAGTGTGGGCTATAAGGTTGGCTATTACATTAGTAATTTTTTTTATCTTCTCTCTTTCTTTTTCTTCACATTAATTGTATCTCTACTCCCAATGTCTCAGTTGGTAGTCTCCGTTCCACAGTTAATTTTCGTCCCACCTTCTCTGGTTTATTTTCGTCCTTTCTCCCACCTCACATGTACCTCACATGTAGACACGTCGAATAAAAAAAAACTCCCAGCGATCCCCTCACACCTGTCGAACCAAAAAAAAAGCTATGTTAGCGATGCAGGTACGAGCGATTCCTTCGGTCGAACCATAGAAAAACGGCCGAAAAAAAAATTTACGAAAAAAAACCTACGAAATTAAACCAGCGAAAAAAAAACACAAACGAATCGCACGAGCGATTGCTCCTGCCCTCGAACCACTCGCACGCACTCGTTCGCCGCCGTCATCCATCCCTACGTCCCCGCCGCTCCTTCCCTTCGCCCCCGCCTCTCCTATCGATCCCCTCGAGGACACGCCGCCGCCGTCGTGCGATCTTCAAACTGAAGCAGACGCACGAGATCGCCGCCGCGGCCGATCTCACAGCCAGCCAACCCGCACCGCCAGCCGCCACGTTGATGCACTAGGGTTAGCGTCGCCAGCCGCCACGCCGACGCCCACCCTCGCACCGGCATCACCTGAGGCAAAAAACCGTATAGACGCTCCTCCTCTCTCGGACGAGGTCTCGAAGGAGACGCCGCCGCCGATCCGGGGATACGCCGTCGCGGATCACCAAGACGCGGCCGTCGCGGACCACCAGGACGTCGGCGGCGGCGGTGCCTCGGATACGTCGTGGACCAGGACGCGGCCGTCGCCGATCAGGAACAGGACGCTGCTGTCGCGGATTCCAGGACGCTGCCGGCGACGCCGCCTCAGATACCCACACCAACCGCCGGAGATGCCACTGCCCACCACATCGACCAGCTCCAAGGTTTGTTCCTTCTCCTCTTCCTACCTTTTCTCACCAACGAGCAGCACGAAGATGCAGCAGCAGCCTGCTAAGAAAGAACCAAAGGCCCCTGTTCGTGCATCTCTCTCTATGTATGTGGATAAATGGGAGGCTGGGTTATGCAGTCGAGCTGTTTGATAAAATGTGCACAAAGAGCATGATCCATGGCTCTGTTTCTTCATGATTAATTTCTTCCTTCCTTGAGATGCACATGAACATTTTTCAGATGGTGGTTTCTTGGCAGCGGCGTCGGGATCATCTGCGCCCCCACAAAGATGGTCTCCTCATCCAGCGACAAAGTGAAAGGAGGGGTTGTTCTCTCTGCCGATCAGGCTCCAGTTCCCCCTACCCCACGTTGTTGTTGTTGCTGCTGCTGCTGCTCCAGTTCCAGTTCCAGCGAGCACCAGCGATGGGGATGCTCGGCTCGCAGTCCCTGCTCTCATTTTCCTCCAGCCTCTGGTAACCCTCCTCCTTACCCGCCTCGCCGAAGCGGGATTCACAGGTTAGTTTAGTTTGGAGGGATTTCCTGTGGTTGTGCGTGAATCCAGTGTTCACTGGGCTTGTATGTTTCATTCCTAATATGCTAGCTCCTGCCTAAACACGCATTAGAGAATCTCATGTATGTAACAGAAGATACACAAATGTGGTTTTCCAGGGAGCATCAGCTACATCTTATGTGGGGATGAACCATCAGCTAAAGGGAGTGATAGGAAAATATTTTGTTGAATGCAATGGGAAGGCAAAAAACGACACGCCTTGGTGAAGCAACTCTGAGATTCGGTAAGGCTAATCAAGTCTACAATCAAATCCAAAAGCAGGGGCAGAGAAAAACGTTAAAATACTTTTTAGCTATTGATTGAAGTGACTGGTAATTAGTAGCAGGAGCAACAGTTGTAGTAAGAACCTACCTAGGCATATTTTCTCTCTTTCCTATCACATGGCACATTGAATAACTTTATAGTACAAATTTGTTCTTTTTTGTGTATATGACAACTTGGCAACTTCACAAAATACATTCACATATGTTATTTTAAATTATCATGTCATGGAGGTTCTCGTTATTTCGAATCTTTGGTTGGAACCTTCATTTTGTGTTATTAAATGCACATGGTATTCAGTTATCTCCATTATGGTGAGAAGACTTTGATCTTGATATATCAGATTTAAGCCTCCTACACCATAGGAGGTCCTCCTTTTGGTGATATTCACTCATATGTCATTTTAAATTATCATGTCATGGAGGTGCTGGGTATTTCGAATCTTTGGTTGGAACCTTCATTTTGCGTTAAATTCACATGGTATTCAGTTATCTCCATTATTGCCAGTAGCAACGCACAAGCACTTTCTATTAAATGCGCATGCTATTTTCTTTTGTATCATGTCATTTTGTGGTCATTAACAATCAGATGGATGAAACTGATCTTGTTTTGTGCATCATGGATTTTCCTCAACTGAATGAGTAGAAACATAAGTGTGTAATGTAGTAGCCCCTCTATTCCATTGTTATAAATATTATAGTTTTTCAATCTGCTGACCTGATCGTAACAGCTGTTTAAATGGAAGTGATCACATCACTATTTAGATTTTACTTTTTTTTGTATGCTTAAACAAAAGATTAGTTTGTCCCCTTTCTTTTTACCCTTCATGCTAACATAATAAATACATATTTGAACTGAATTGGTTGTATTACATATGCCACGAAGGATGTCGCCGCTTGAAGCTCGATTTCCATCAGCCCCTCTTTTAATTCACTTGCATTGTTTCAGCTTTGCATTGTACTTCTTTGACGAATTACCTCATCCAATCGGCTTTAATTCGGACCGTCAGTCTTACTAATTATCATTGCCTTAACTTTCCATATTGTAACACCCCCAGTGGCTAGCCACAGTAATCCCCTTTTGATAATGCCATGTCATCATGATCATCCGTGCTTAAACATCATTTGGATCATATCTCTTTTCAATTCAGATTCAAATGGAAATTCAAACTAAAAGTGAAAATAAAAGTTGTACAAATTCAGGAACTAAAATGTTCATAATACTGTAAATAATCCAGAGGCAATTCAAAAATTGTAACCAACATTCACTAGAATAGTTGAGTGACTCAAACAGTAAGAAACAGCACCAAAATAGAAGTATTTAATCCATTTATAATTTATTAAAATCCAAATGAAAAGATCTGGACTCCAAACCTTTTTGTAGCAGTGCTAGAAATTGCACTGAAATTATTGGGGCAAGACTCATGTTTTACAAAATTGAAAAAGTGCGAAAAGAAAATACAAAATAGAAACTAAAAAAGGAAAAGGAAAAGAAAGAGTGTAAAAGCCTGCTGTGCACATGGGCTATAGTGCAACAGTGCACTGGCCTAGCCCACCTCTGCACCTTCTCCTATCTCGCTGTTCACAGGGGGCGTGCTGGACGAGCATCTCTCGTCCATGGCTCGGATGGCCGCGTGTCGAGCATTCGCCGCCTCCCCGCGTGGTTAAGGTCGTCCCCGCACCTCCCTGGAACCCTAGCACCATTCGCCCCTTTTCCCCCGCGCCGCTTTCCTTCTCCCCTACGTTCGTCGGACGCCGACGTCGCCATGGCCCCGTCGCAGGCGTGTACATCGGCCACCGTCCTCCGTCCCGTGCTGTCCAGAAGCTTCGTCAAGTTCTTCTCCTTTGACTACTCCACCGGATCGAGCTCGGGGAGCCACCATTGCGGCGCCCGCATCGTTTTCCTCTGTCGGCTGCCGCCTCTGCTTCGTCGTCGATCTCCACCACTGCGACCTCCTCGGCTCCCCCCCGACCACCGCATCGGCACCGCTGTGAGCTCCTCTCCGTTTCGCCTCTAACCCCGCGCTTCCGCGCGTCCTCTGCGCGGTTCCCGCACCGCCGCCGAAGCTGCTGCCGTTGGTCGTCGTCGTAGTCGTCGTTGCCGTCCACTCCAGCTTCTGCTGGTGGCACCGCTGCACGCGCGCTGTCGCGCTCGTCGTTTTGGTGGTCGTGGCTGACCAAATGGTCGCCTGTGCGCCAATCCCGCCGCGTCGCCGCCGTCCTCTGCTGGTCGCCGGAGAGCCCCAACGCGCGCCGACGTTCGAACCTGGCCCGTGTGCCACTGACTGTGGGCCCTCCCTTATTAGCAATTAGTTAGCCCCTAATTAAAATGCTAATCCTCCCACTGACACTGGGCCCCACCACGCTTAATTAGTCCCTGGATTAATTTAACCCTGTTTAGTGTTACACTCAATGACGTATGGGGCCCGCAGCACTGTTGTTTTGGATAAGAGGTACATAGTCAGCTGCTGACTGTACCACCGGGACCCACTGGTCATACACTAGGGCTAGTTAAGTCTGGGTATAAAAAGTATTTACACTGTTTTGGATAATTTGAATTAAAATAATCTGTTAATTCCAGAAATTGTTAAAATCTTTAGAAATTCGTAAAAAATAATCCGTAGCTCAGATCGAAAAACTTTGTACATGAAAATTGCTCAGAACGACGAGACGAATCCGAATGCGCGGTCCGTTCGTCCGCCACACGTCCCTAACTGTCCGAACATGGAACCGTTCCCTCCGGTCATCTGTGTGACAAATGTCCGGAATCGGGAAAACATTCCTGGATGGATTCCTCCTTTCTCGGTAACGTGCAACCACACGTTAGAACACACCCGACACTGCATATTGTCATGTCGTACATTGTGTTGCTCTTGTTTGCTTTGTATTTACTGTTTCTTCCCCCTCTTCTCTCTCGGTAGACCCTGACACCGACGTCGTCCCCGAGACTGACGCAGCTCCGGAGCCCGAAGCCACCGTTGACGACCTTGCCCTTGCCGCCGAGCAACCAGGCAAGCCCCCCCCCCTTTGATCATCCCGATATCGCCCATTCTAATTTCTCGTGCTTGCATTAAAATTGCTGTTGCTACTGCTTTACCTATTCTGATGCATAGCCTGTTTATTGTAACCTGCTGTTGATAATTACCTGCATATCCTAAACTGCTTAGTATAGGCTGGGTAGAGACCTATCAGTGACCCCACTTATCCCGACTGCCCCGCTGGATTATCAAGAAGACCCGATCAACGGGATTGAAGACCAGACCCCGGCACCGCACATCACCCCCCTTAGTTGTAACGACACTGCAGTGTTAATATCGAGTGCCGAGGGTGATACCTCGTGTAGCACTTCTGATGTTAACTCTGTAGAGTAGCTATTCGGTCGTGGTCATCGAGGGTGATTCCTCCTTCACCGCTTCCGATAACGACGCCGTCGTATGACACCTCAAGTGTGAACCCAGCCAGGGTGATTCCTCCGAGTTCACCTTGACGATTACATCGAGTAGGAATTCAACGAGGGTGATACCTCGGATTCCTCTGATGTTATGGACACACGGATACTTGGACTTTACACTGTTACTTGGATAGGCGGGTCGACCCTGAGGGGTACCCGTGTGCGCCTGAGAGGCGAGTGTTGTGAAGACGGGTGCCTGTATGGTGCCCGAGTGATGAATACGAGGCGTGGCCGGGCATTCTTGGCCCTTGCCGCAAGTCCTCGAGATGGGGCGACGGGGTCACATCTTTCGTGAGTCTCTGCTCGTTACCGCAAGCCCAAGGTACTAACGATTTGGATATTTGATCCGAGCAGGCCTTTGGCCTGATAGCACTAACCATCACGTGGGCATAGTATGGGCGTTCTGCATCGTATGCATCCGCCGAAAGCTCTGTCAGACGTCTAGTTCAGCATGGCGGCACGGACGGACCGGCGCCTTCCTGTAGTGTTGGTGCCTGGCTTCACCGTGTGCGCAACGACCCGGAGGGCGAGGGGCGATGGCCAAGACCCCCTTGCTCTTAGGATGTAGACCGGCGGGGACCTCTCTGCTGAGCTGTAGGTAGGGTTGCGGTGTGTCATTTGGCCGAGGCCGGGCATGACCCAGAGAAGTGTGTCCGGCCAGAGTTAATCGAGCGTGTTGGGTAAGTTGGTGCACCCCTGCAGGGAAGAAAACTTCTATCGATAGCCTGTCCTACGGTAACGGACACTCGGAGTTGTATCCTGATTGATACAATTAGAACTGGATACTTAGATACTATGGCTCTGGGATTGCTTCTCGCAGGGAGTCGAGAAGGGATCTCAGGACGAGGTTGATGACTATATGGCTCTGGGATTGCTTTCTCGCAGGGAGTCAAGAAAGGATCTCTGGGTGAGGTTGATATCATTACTGCTACATTATATTGTACTGTTCTACTCTCTTCTATTGCTGCAAGACCGCTGAAGATGCTAGTCTTCGATAGGACTAGGCTTTCCCCTCTATTCTGGCACTTCTGCAGCCCAGTCCATATATACAGCCTCTCTTTGAAAATGTTGCATATGTAGTGTAGATCCTTGCTTGCTGAGTACTTCTGAGTACTCACGGTTGCTTTGTTTTCCTTTTCTCCCCATATCAGTTTTGACGTGACCAAGATGACGGAGCCCCTGAGACAGATGCCCCGTTGATCGACTACTACTACTACCCAGAGGATGGATACTACTACGA
The DNA here is from genome assembly GCA_011799875.1 of Thinopyrum elongatum. NCBI lineage: Eukaryota > Viridiplantae > Streptophyta > Magnoliopsida > Poales > Poaceae > Thinopyrum > Thinopyrum elongatum. The sequence continues at coordinate 568,105,359 of CM022300.1, read as the reverse complement.
GTTGACTGACGACCAGGAGTAGGATCGGAGGGTCCCAGGCAGGAGGCCTACGCCTTTCGATCGTAGTGTTTTATTTTGCCCCGCCTTTCTAAAGGCCTTTCTGTGTTTTCTTTTATATCTGTACTCAGATATCTAATGCTTCCGCTGACGCTTGTACGCAAGCTTATGTATTCGAGCCCTCGAGGCCCCTGGCTTGTAATATAAAGCTTGTATGACTTTATTTATGTTTTAGAGTTGTGTTGTGATATCTTCCCGTGAGTCCTTAGGCCTGATCGTGTGCATTTGCGTGTATGATTAGTGCACGATTGAGCCGGGGACGTCACAAGTTGGTATCAGAGCCGACTGCCTGTAGGAACCCCCCTTCTCAATTACTTGGCCGAAGTTGAGTCTAGTGGTCCAAAACTATTTTACTAACTTGGCTGTGTGCCTTACGGGCCCACGTCGCCAATTGGGTGGTATTAGGATCTTTTATTCCTCGTCTGTACTCTGGGATTCTGATCTCTCGTCTATTTGGGGTTAAAGATTTTTCTAACTTTAAACATTAGGTTCTCGCAGCCGCTTCCTCCCGGAGAGCCCCCTTATTCCAAAAGATGGCGTATCATCATCAGAAGACTCCGAAGATACTCCTCGTAGTTTCCCGAGACCATTATGCCCACTGCTTTTGCAAGTTCCCTACTACCGATAATCACTGTGGACAGCTACGCATCTTTGCCGTTTGTATCTTCATTCCTAGATACTCCTTTATGTACGAGATACCCCGAAATACTCCTCGTTAATCCGGGAATCCTTTGAGCCTACTGCCGTGCAGCTTCTTTCGCACCGCGAATAATTCCTCATATTTACTAGGGATCCGTTCATCCCCAGTTGTTCAGGTGTTTCGCAAAATACTTTCCAGTGTTAATCGACCTTCCGAAAATCCTCTGCAGACTATTGCTCTTGAAATTCTTGCCTGCTTGCATTATGGTTAATTCCATATGTTTAGCAATCTTCGTTGACATTCCTTGTCAATGCCATTTGCGTTCCTTGATTCAATCTGCTGCGGATGCTTGCTATCATCAGTTAACTCCTAGAATTCGTCATTCCGTCTCAGTCGTCAATTTGAACATGAGTTGGTTTTCGGCCAATCAAGTTGTAAATGATTGTCCATCTAGTTCTATTCAACTTGCTCATCTTTTGATCAGAGCTTTTGCTTCTGATCCCCCGATTTGAAAATCATAATTTCTATGTATTTAAGCATCGGATTATTCTGATGATCCTATAAGCCGATGCCCTTGCATCCCTTCTTCCTTTGATTGACTACCGATACTCGCATCAACCCCGTCGTAAATCGCCAGATCCATTGTTGGGTTGTTATCCGACAGTGTCCATCACATCCGAAATCTTGTGAGTTTTTCCCTGATACATAATACCTTCGGTAAATTGTATCATCTGCTTTGACTTCGATACTCTGCTTTCGAACTCGTATCTCTTGCTTGGTTGATGGTTGTATAGATTCGGAAGAATGTCCCGATGGGTTGCACCTATGCTTTCCCTAATTCGTGTGAACTCGAAAGTTATGCGAGTCATACTCTTCTGGTGCTTCACCAGATAAATCTTCCGCACTACAATTTCTTCGAAAGTGAGAAGTGAATGAAAGGTTATGCATTGGAGAAGTGGGAGTCGACCTTGAACCGTTGTGTTCATGCCCATGGACCCGATGTAGAACTTATCATGGAAGCTGCTTGTAAAAATAATTATTTCCTTGGTACAAGTTCATCTTGTATCCATGAATTGATCCTTTGCAATCGTGGTTCCAACCATATTTCCTCCTTGATTCCATTTCCCGGATAAGTTAAAATACTTGTCCTCTACAGATCATTTCACCCGTCCAACCTCTACTCTGATTTACCTTCCGGTATTACCCCTAGTACTTGTTACTGGGAAGTTTAATACCCCATCACATCATTCCTAGCCTGATCGGCTATATTTTATCGTGCCAACTTTTAACTGTGCTACCTGGTCCTTATGCCCGAGCAACTTTTGACGAAAAGCTAAGCTTACGGCGATCTTCCTCATCTTATCATTTCACCTCAAACAACAAGCTTGATTTCGAGCTTGTGTCGAATCCGTGGTTTTCATAGCCTTTCACTTCATCCTTCCTTTTGCTTGATGTCGTCGCTGCTCGATGACATCTTCATAGAGTCTCTCGACAAAATTTGTCGTGATCACCGTCAACACTTTGGCTTCTTCAGAGATGTCAATTGAATTCATGGCTAGAAATACCATCCCTGTCCCTCGATGATTTGTGATATCATCGATGACATCCTTGACTTCCTGCCAACACATACCTGGTAGTGTTTGATTATTCCTTATGTTCCGAGATAATCTTGGAAGTGTTCCTTTGTATCTCTTGTGATCTTCAGAGCCAACCTTTTCTTGGAACACCATATCATCGCTACCTCGAGGCATGATTGTGGCATCCCGAATATCAACAAGAACATTGGAAGCGCAATGCTAAAATGTTTCTTGATTTATTATTCAAACCCCGTTGTATGAGTAATATCATGATTCTTCCCTCGCCCTTTACCTAAATGCTTTCGAATTCGCTGTCCTATCATGTATATCATGCTCCGCTTTTCCTTGGGAAGGATATACCCTCAATGCTTGTGTGCAAACACATTTTCCTTTCCTTTGGTCTGATTAATCCTAATAATCACATTTTCCTTTCCATTGGTTTGTTTACTCTGAAAATTTCATTTCCCTCTCCATTGGTAGGTTTAACCTTTCTTGTGATCTATATGATATAAGCAGAAATAATTCCCTGCTTATGTAACACCCCGGTGTACAACTCTGTCAGTGAGAACCTGTTACTATTGTTGATGACATTCCGGTAGCCACCGATGGACGAGAACTTTGCCTATTGGTCCGCCTCGTTCAACGAGCAGGAAAATGGTTCTCTTCGTCCCTCGCCCTTGGTACCAACATTGTTGCCAATATGACTGACAGGCTATCCCCTGACATGCCTTGCTATCATGACTGTGCAAGATGTTAGCGCCCTTTCTACTTTTAACCCACATGGTGGGCCCATAACCCACAGTTCCACAGGATCGAAACCTGACTCTCCTGTACACCCCTGTTTCTAAAGGTTATTTCTCACGCTTGACTGCGTATGTAATTCACGGGCCACCTTCCTAGTGATCTATTCTGGTATCAGACGCAACACTTGTTCTCGTTGCTTTGAACCCCTTTTCACGCCCTGTTTCAGGCATTGAACAATTGCCTGCCCGCTCAAACCTTCCCATGATACCTCCTTACTTTGCTCTCGATATCTTCTTAAGTTCCAATTCGAGAGATACTTATGCTTCGTCCCCTGAGTTAACCGTCTGATGCTCAATCTTGTTAGAATCCATACTTATAGAGTTTTCCCCTCTTATCCTTTCGTAAGTACGGTGAAGATCCTGAAGGAAGGACGACAACATCATCATGATGACCTGAAGCAGAGAAATGAAGACATCAATGAAGTGGATCTACCTCATCGAGAAGAGCAACCAAGACCGAGAAGAATCGTTAGAATTTCGTGATAAATTCTTTTCCCCTTACTCAACCTCTTAATTCTCGGGACGAGAATTCTTATTAGTGTAGGAGACTTGTAACACCCCCAGTGGCTAGCCACAGTAATCCCCTTTTGATAATGCCATGTCATCATGATCATCCGTGCTTAAACATCATTTGGATCATATCTCTTTTCAATTCAGATTCAAATGGAAATTCAAACTAAAAGTGAAAATAAAAGTTGTACAAATCCAGGAACTAAAATGTTCATAATACTGTAAATAATCCAGAGGCAATTCAAAAATTGTAACCAACATTCACTAGAATAGTTGAGTGACTCAAACAGTAAGAAACAGCACCAAAACAGAAGTATTTAATCCATTTATAATTTATTAAAATCCAAATGAAAAGATCTGGACTCCAAACCTTTTTGTAGCAGTGCTAGAAATTGCACTGAAATTATTGGGGCAAGACTCATGTTTTACAAAATTGAAAAAGTGCGAAAAGAAAATACAAAATAGAAACTAAAAAAGGAAAAGGAAAAGAAAGAGTGTAAAAGCCTGCTGTGCACATGGGCTATAGTGCAACAGTGCACTGGCCTAGCCCACCTCTGCACCTTCTCCTATCTCGCTGTTCACAGGGGGCGTGCTGGACGAGCATCTCTCGTCCATGGCTCGGATGGCCGCGTGTCGAGCATTCGCCGCCTCCCCGCGTGGTTAAGGTCGTCCCCGCACCTCCCTAGAACCCTAGCACCATTCGCCCCTTTTCCCCCGCGCCGCTTTCCTTCTCCCCTGCGCCCGTCGAACGCCGTCGTCGCCATGGCCCCGTCGCAGGCGTGTCCATCGGCCACCGTCCTCCGTCCCGTGCTGTCCAGGAGCTCCGTCAAGTTCTTCTCCTTCGACTACTCCACCGGATCGAGCTCGGGGAGCCACCATTGCGGCGCCCGCGTCGTTTTTCTCTGTCGGCTGCCGCCTCTGCTTCGTCGTCGATCTCCACCACTGCGACCTCCTCGGCTCCCCCCGACCACCGCATCGGCTCCGCTATAAGCTCCTCTCCGTTTCGCCTCTAACCCCGCGCTTCCGTGCGTCCTCTGCGCGGTTCCCGCACCGCCGCCGAAGCTGCTGCCGCTGGTCGTCGCCGTAGTCGTCGTTGCCGTTCACTCCAGCTTCTGCTGGTGGCACCGCTGCACGCGCGCTGTCGCGCTCGTCGTTTTGGTGGTCGTGGCTGACCAAATGGTCGCCTGTGCGCCAATCCCGCCGCGTCGCCGCCATCCTCTGCTGGTCGCCGGAGAGCCCCAACGCGCGTCGGCGTTCGAACCTGGCCCGTGTGCCACTGACTGTGGGCCCTCCCTTCTTAGCAATTAGTTAGCCCCTAATTAAAATGCTAATCCTCCCACTGACACTGGGCCCCACCATGCTTAATTAGTCCCTGGATTAATTTAACCCTGTTTAGTGTTACACTCAATGACGTATGGGGCCCGCAGCACTGTTGTTTTGGATAAGAGGTACATAGTCAGCTGCTGACTGTACCACCGGGACCCACTGGTCATACACTAGGGCTAGTTAAGTCTGGGTATAAAAAGTATTTACACTGTTTTGGATAATTTGAATTAAAATAATCTGTTAATTCCAGAAATTGTTAAAATCTTTAGAAATTCGTAAAAAATAATCCGTAGCTCAGATCGAAAAACTTTGTACATGAAAATTGCTCAGAACGACGAGACGAATCCGAATGCGCGGTCCGTTCGTCCGCCACACGTCCCTAACTGTCCGAACATGGAACCGTTCCCTCCGGTCATCTGTGTGACAAATGTCCGGAACCGGGAAAACATTCCCGGATGGATTCCACCTTTCTCGGTAACATGCAACCACACGTTAGAACACACCCGGCACTGCATATTGTCATGTCGTACATTGTGTTGCTCTTGTTTGCTTTGTATTTACGGTTTCTTCCCCCTCTTCTCTCTCGGTAGACCCTGACACCGACGTCGTCCCCGAGACTGACGCAGCTCCGGAGCCCGACGCCACCGTTGACGACCTTGCCCTTGCCGCCGAGCAACCAGGCAAGCCCTCTCCTTTGATCATCCCGATATTGCCCATTCTAATTTCTCATGCTTGCATTAGAATTGCTGCTGCTACTGCTTTACCTATTCTGATGCATAGCCTGTTTATTGTAACCTGCTGTTGATAATTACCTGCATATCCTAAACTGCTTAGTATAGGCTGGGTAGAGACCTATCAGTGACCCCACTTATCCCGACTGCCCCGCTGGATTATCAAGAAGACCCGATCAACGGGATTGAAGACCAGACCCCGGCACCGCACATCACCCCCCATAGTTGTAACGACACTGCAGCGTTAATATCGAGTGCCGAGGGTGATACCTCATGTAGCACTTCTGATGTTAACTCTGTAGAGTAGCTATTCGGTCGTGGTCATCGAGGGTGATTCCTCCTTCACCGCTTTCGATAACGACGCCGTCGTACGACACCTCAAGTGTGAACCCAGCGAGGGTGATTCCTCCGAGTTCACCTTGACGATTACATCGAGTAGGAATTCAACGAGGGTGATACCTCGGATTCCTCTGATGTTATGGACACACGGATACTTGGACTTTACACTGTTACTTGGATAGGCGGGTCGACCCTGAGGGGTACCCGCGTGCGCCTGAGAGGCGAGTGTTGTGAAGACGGGTGCCTATATGGTGCCCGAGTGATGAATACGAGGCGTGGCCGGGCATTCTTGGCCCTTGCCGCAAGTCCTCGAGACGGGGCGACGGGGTCACATCTTTCGTGAGTCTCTGCTCGTTACCGCTAGCCCAAGGTACTAACGATTTGGATATTTGATCCGAGCAGGCCTCTGGCCTGATAGCACTAACCATCACGTGGGCATAGTATGGGCGTTCTGCATCGTATGCATCAGCCGAAAGCTCTGTCAGACGTCTAGTTCAACATGGCGGCACGGACGGACCGGCGCCTTCCTGTAGTGTTGGTGCCTGGCTTCACCGTGTGTGCAACGACCCGGAGGGCGAGGGGCGATGGCCAAGACCCCCTTGCGCTTAGGATGTAGACCAGCGGGGACCTCTCTGCTGAGCTGTAGGTAGGGTTGCGGTGTGTCGTTTGGCCGAGGCCGGGCATGACCCGGAAAAGTGTGTCCGGCCAGAGTTAATCGAGCGTGTTGGGTAAGTTGGTGCACCCCTGCAGGGAAGAAAACTTCTATCGATAGCCTGTCCTACGGTAACGGACACTCGAAATTGTATCCTGATTGATACAATTAGAACTGGATACTTGGATACTATGGCTCTGGGATTGCTTCTCGCAGGGAGTCGAGAAGGGATCTCAGGACGAGGTGGATGACTATATGGCTCTGGGATTGCTTTCTCGCAGGGAGTCGAGAAAGGATCTCTGGGTGAGGTTGATATCATTACTGCTACATTATATTGTACTGTTCTACTCTCTTCTATTGCTGCAAGACCGTTGAAGATGCTAGTCTTCGATAGGACTAGGCTTTCCCCTCTATTCTGGCACTTCTGCAGCGCAGTCCACATATACAGCCTCTCTTTGAAAATGTTGCATATGTAGTGTAGATCCTTGCTTGCTGAGTACTTCTGAGTACTCACGGTTGCTTTGTTTTCCTTTTCTCCCCGTATCAGTTTGACGTGACCAAGATGACGGAGCCCCTGAGACAGATGCCCCGTCGATCGACTACTACTACTACCCAGAGGATGGATACTACTACGAGTTGACTGACGACCAGGAGTAGGATCGGAGGGTCCCAGGCAGGAGGCCTACGCCTTTCGATCGTAGTGTTTTATTTTGCCCCGCCTTTCTAAAGACCTTTCTGTGTTTTCTTTTATATCTGTACTCAGATATCTGATGCTTCCGCTGACGCTTGTACGCAAGCTTATGTATTCGAGCCCTCGAGGCCCCTGGCTTGTAATATAAAGCTTGTATGACTTTATTTATGTTTTAGAGTTGTGTTGTGATATCTTCCCGTCAGTCCTTAGGCTTGATCGTGTGCATTTGCGTGTATGATTAGTGCACGATTGAGCCGGGGGCGTCACACATATGAACCTCTTACAGGAAACAAGGACTCCTATTTGTCTATAGTACTGCCCATGAGACTCAACCTTGTTTTACCTTAATTATCATGGTGTTCCTTTTTTTTAGAATAGCTCACCATTTTGTTAGTGGAAATAAAATGCATCTTTAGGCACACCTATAGCGCACATGTGATGATGTACAAATGAAAGAAAGATCTTAGAAGCTGAGAAGCCGAGAGCTGGAGGAACAAGGAGAAGCTAAAAAGACAGAAGAAGTCAGAGCATGTGGAGCTGTTAGGCAAGCAGAGTTCCAGGCTATCATGCATACCATGCATCTCTAAGGCTCATGATGTGAGGTCAGTTCAATTTTAATCTCTGGTAATTCAGTGTATTCTCAGACCAGTCAACCATTAATAGTTTTTCTAACTCACCTTTGTAAATATTTGTCACCACAACACTACGTAGTTTCTATGTTTTAGCTTTGAGTTGTCAATTTTGTAACTTTGCAGTGTTTCCTTTGATTTTGGCATGTATAAACTCATTTTTAATTTCGCAGTGTTCCTCTGATTTTGGTCATGAGTCGAACAACTGAGAATTCGAGAACCAAGTTACCGCTTATCACTTCAGGAGAAATAGGTTGGCTGAACCTGTTGACTGTTGTTGTCTTAGTCGCTTGGATCTTGGGTTCATTATATCTTATATTGTTGTGAGCTATTTCTGATGCATTTTGTGATATTTATATCATAGTCTGTTCCGAGCTTCATAGAAATTTCTATGGAATGAATAGACAATGGCATGCAAAGTTTAACTGTAATTATAAGTTCATAAGGTTTAATAGGTTCAGATATTGGTAGTACAATATCCGATGTTGTCATGATGGCGCTTCTGATTATATGCAAGTGCCTGGTTTTCATACACTCTTCCTTGTGCTGAAGCTTTAAATACCTGTGAGACCCTCAGTTGCCGGGGAAATAGTTTGCCAGGCTGAAACAATCCAAACTTGCATAGAATCTATCTAGAGTAATCTGGTAATGTCCTTCAGAGAGCTTGCCTATCTATTATCCCATGACGAGTTAAGTACCTTCGGATCCGAGCTTCGCCGCCCAGACCGTGTGATACCCGGCAATGTCATTAGCCAGTGGTTCATGGTCCAGAAACTTATCACTTGCCGCTCGCCTTCAGTAAGATCCTCCTCGCCGACGCGTTCATTGCCGAGGTGTCCATTCGTAGTTTTTTGCACGCTTTGTTTGTTCCTGGCCCTCATTGTCGCGCTGCCAGCACGATGCGGTGTCTGGCCGCCTGATTCATTCAATGGTGGAGGCGGGTTCAATTCTTTTTCGTCTTTTGTTTTCTCCCCTTCCCATGTTCCTCTGCGTTTCTTTTCTTTTCGGAAAGAAGTGAACGTGTTAGGTATGGGATGCCGAATTCCTTTCAGCATCTTCATTGCCACGGATGGAGGGGGTTAGTGCCTCGAGGAAGCGACGGTTCTGGTTCTAGGGAGGAAGAGACACGCCAAATCTTTCCGATCCCCACGCATGTGGCTTTGCTGATTTCGATTAGCCTCCATCTCGCTGTTGGGATGGGGATGTTTAATGGATCCGTGCTTCTCTCGCTTCATGTGCATCCATCCTGTCCTCCTGTATGTACGTCGTTGACTCGTTGTCCGAGTCTAACAGAGAATTGTCTCTGTGTATGTGCAATCTGCAGCTTACTTTGGGGGAGGAGTACCGCCCATGGATTGATCCTTCGCTGGCAGGGCCGGGGCCAGGCCAGCGGTCATGTCTTTCAGGTTGGCGGCGAGGGAGGAGCAGCAAGGCGAGCTCACGTTACCCAAGCAGCAGGCCTCCGGTGTCCTGAGTCCTGATGCCACAGGTAGCTGGAGCTGTTGTTGCCCTTGGTTTATGCACGATTTATGTTTTGCCTACCAGCTTTGTTGATTGGTCCGTCTATGTTGTGTGAGATCGTTTGGTGCTGAGAGCCATGGCAACGCTAAACATGTTCTTGTTGCATATGGTTTTGATTTCTTTAAATGAATATTAGGCATAGCAGTGGCCGAAGGCGGCCGGGTTCTCGCACCTATCGGAGCTAGAGGATTCCGTCGCTTAAGCCAACGGGTGGAAGTCCTTCTTTACAAGCAGCAGCTCCACAATCGCCTTTGCCATTGACGCCAGTGAGTCAGCTAGATCAAGTTGCCTTCTTGCTATTACCGCCCTTGTTGTTTCTTGTGTTGCTTTTCAATGGGATTGCTTGCCTGGTGTATTGCACTTTAGGTATGTCGCCCAGGTTTCCCATATGGAATGTAGATGCTAGAAGCTCAACCTCGTGTACATGGTTATGGGGAGGAGATCAAGTCAGCAGCTGATTGAAAAGTTCAGATCTAAGAATGACAACTACATGAAGAATGTTAAGTGGAATAGACAAAAGAAATTATGTTTTCCTTACTGATGCCTGCATGCAAGTATCCTAACCCTGGCACCTGCATTACTTTATGTAGATGCAAATATCACGAAGCCACCAGCATAAGGTTAGTATATTTTGTTTAATTCGGATTAATTTCTTATGATGTGCCTTTGAGGTCATTTATGATTGGCTACGATTGGTGTCATTTATCTGTTCTTATGTGATAGTTAATATTTTATTCAGATTAGATTAAAAAAATTAGTCCGGATTATATTTCTTTGAAAGTGAAAAATGCCAAGGTTGATAAATGTCCAAGGTAGGTGCTTGCATGCTTCATCCTTCATGCTTCAAGTATGAGCTTCGGTAGGAGACTTGCCTCCATTTGTTTCTCCAGAGGATGAGGCTGGATGAGAAAAATGTGCATTTTGGGTACCTTTTGCTTCAGATTCAGAAGAAACATATGGTGCTTTTTGTTCTTGGCTAAAAATTGGTTCAGATTCGGAAGATAAGTACAAAGCGATGATCCTGCCAGCTCATAGACATGACGAACGCCGTGCAGTTCCCCCTGGAAGAGAAGGACGCCGAGGTGCTGGAGCCCATGTGTGAAAATATGGCGACCCAATGTGGATTAGTGCAACGTGGCAAGGGATGGTTTAAAAAGATCGAGGGAACAAATCCAAGGGACAACATATATTATGATCATGCTATGTTTATTAAGGATTTCTAGAAATGCAAGGAAAATATGTTGTTATTTCTTCATACTTGTACTTATGATATATTTTAGTGTATCTTGGAGTTTCATGTTCACCTTTCGCACTATACTCGGTTCATGTCTTATCATTTCACGTATCTTTTCTCTGAACTATACATGATTGTTTGGTCGTTAGAAATTTCACAACATTAAATTCTAGGAAAATTCCACTACAATCTTTACTACTACTGAAAGTGTGTAATAGTGAGAGAATAATAAGCAGCACGTCCAACTGCTATAAAACAGAAGTGTTAGGCGACGTAACAGAAGTGCTCCTAAGCGGCATGTCCGACTGCTATTCTACGGGTCAAACGAAGATCTTGGCGCTGTGGCGTGGCAGGATGGTGATCAGCGGTATGGAGGGAGAGCACCGCAGTCGGCAGCAGCACGGCTGGTTGATCTGTGGCGGCGCAAACAGAGAGATTTGCGACGCGGCATGGCATGCTGGTGTGTAGCAGCATGGAGGGAGAGCTTGGCCGTCGGCAGCAGCTCCGTCGACTGATATGCGGCTACACAGAAGTTGGACTGGAAAGCATAGCCCGTGTGCATGACATCCAACACCAATGGCATCATGCCTAGCTAGGTAAGCTTCTCATTTGTTCCAATTCTTGCACATGGTCTTTTTCTTCCTGAACCTACAAAAAGAGTTTGCCTTGATTCCGAATAATAAAGCTTTAAAAGCTGATGTCCACCGCGTTTATCTTGCTACTGGTGGTAATGTGTACAAGTATGATTTTATCGGACCTACACTTTTACCATAGTTCCAAAATATTTGATGTAAATAATTATACATGGTACAAGTACTCGAAACTGACCTGGTATGATAATGTATCACTGCTGCAGTGCACAAATGACGTGTTTTTTCATTATATTTTAGTTTTATTTATCTTGTAAAATTTATAGTCAAATTATACATTTTAATGATTGATTTTCATGGTCAGAGGTGGACATGGTCGAGTGGCCACGGGGACAATGGGGGAAGTAGTGTATGAGGAGTTTAAGAAATGGGGACAAGCGATATTTTAGTTAATCAGGGCTCTATTAGTTTGAAGTTTTATCTTTGTTATGGTAAAAAATTAAGGTTAGATTAATATAATGAAAATATTATTGTGAACCGATAAAATTTCTATAATTTCTACAAGTACGAGGTCAAGCATGAAGGTGCAACGGGAAGAGGGGTGGGGATAAGATTTGATATCGTTTGGTCTTCTTGCAAGGAGTGGATGGTTATGAAGAAATAATAACTGTCAAAGCTGAAAGAAATAGAGAGAGAATAAGTTTTATTAATGTATGGATGAAAACCACATGCCACCTTGTCCAACACATTTCTGAATTGGGATAATTATTCGATTGCTATTCTTTTTTAATTCCGTGGCAATGCACAGACATTCAACTAGAAAATTCAAATTTATAGGTTAGTCATCCACCTTTTTCATGCTATTTACATATTTGTCACTTGTCAGCAAATTTGCATATGATGCTGGGAAATTCAACATAAGGAAGTAAACATAAGGACATGGAAATGTTACACTTCAAATATGATAGAAACTCAAAATCTAAATAACAAATTAGTTGCTCTGTCAGTCGGTAAGCATGAAATGTAAGCCTCCTTCTAAATAAGATATTAGCTCTCCCAATTCTTGAGGCTGGAAATACAAGCATCCTTGTAAATAAGATATTACCTATTTTCATGATGGAAATGCAAGCATCCAAAATTAACAACAATATTTATAAAGCTGAAAACAGTCTTGCAATCTTGATGTAAGAATGAAAGGTAAGTAGCATCACCGATTTTGCTATTTCTTGTGACGTTGAAATCCATATTAGCTATTTCAGAAAAGAATAGGTCAGAGGATCACATGATATATATACCATTTATATCATGGCAGTGAAAACACATTGTGGTGGTCTCCATCAGCTATCATGGTGTGCCTTCCTTGGCACTGGTAATCACCCTGGGACGCTGTAGTGGGAGAGGAGGGGGAGGTCGACGCCGTGGAGGGAAGGGTAGATGACGCTGAGAGGAAGGTGTGGGCTGAGCGCCATGGCGTGCTTTGATTCCAACGGCGTCAATGACGAGAGCAAGATGGGGGAATGAGATGTCAGTGTGAACTTTGTGCCATGCGGTGAGATAACGAGAGAGTGAATTGCTTTTTCAAGAAGAAGAAAAGGAGGATTTTTTTAGGGAAAGCGATTATTTGCTCTGAGAGAAACGTCTCACATACTTTTATATAGTGAAAAATATCAGATCCCTAACAAGTCATTTTTATGATGGACCAGACCAGAAAATCATCGAGTTCTAACAATCAGTTGAGATGTATTCAAATAATTGTTCTTTATATATTTAAATCCAAATAATTTTTTTTTTGCGCGTGATAGAAGAGGTGTGTTTCTATATATGTTTACTTTTGTAGAGTATGAGAGAGATGAAGATGGATTATGTCGACATTCAAAACGAATGCACCAACAGTCTGTTGAGGCGATGGCTTTGAAAGACGCAAATTTTTTACTAAGTTTTATACAACAAAAGGCCCGTGGCAATGCACGGGCATTTTACTAGTTTGTCTAGGAATACGCATATAGCTAGGCTCTTGCATGAGAGCCCACTCCTCTTACTTTTTCACATCTCTCTCCTCCACGTAGACAAAAGTGCCAAGTAGGCAGGCTATAAGCCCACTATTGTACTTGCTCTAAGTGGACGAGTGGAACAACGCGATAATGAATGTGGCATTTATTGGTCGGATCAGTTTGCACAGTGGAAAAGGCAGACATACGGGTGCGGACCCGCATTAGGAAACAACGGCGTGGGCGGGTGCGTTATTCTATATTGAAGAGGGCACCAATAGGCGCCGGCGCACCGGCCGAACGATTCGGCCGGTTGGCCCCCAACCGTTCAGATCTGAATCGATCTTTCTTCATGCTCACCTCCTGTAAAAGGGAAACTCCATGGAAAAACATGGCCGCCGCGCTCGCCCCCGGCCACCGCGCCCTCGTCCTTGGCCGCCTGCGCTTTTGGCCCCCCCCGTGTCAGCCCGTGCTCGCGCTCGCCGCCATCTGTCGCCGGTCGCCGCCCTCGGCGGCCATCTCTGTCTTCGGTCTCCGCCAATGCAACAGCTAAAGGAAATATGCCCTAGAGGCAATAATAAAGTTGTTATTTTATATTTCCTTATTCATGATAAATGTTTATTATTCATGCTAGAATTGTATTAACCGGAAACTTGATACATGTGTGGATACATAAACAAAACACTTTGTCCCTAGTAAGCCTTTACTAGACTAGCTCGTTAATCAAAGATGGTTAAGTTTCCTAACCATAGACATGTATTATCATTTGATGAACGGGGTCACATCATTAGGAGAATGATGTGATGGACAAGACCCATCCTTTAGCTTAGCATAATGATCGTTCAGTTTTATTGCTACTGCTTTCTTCATGTCAAATACATATTCCTTCGACTATGAGATTATGCAACTCCCGGATACCGGAGGAATACCTTGTGCGCTATCAAACGTCACAACGTAACTGGGTGATTATAAAGATGCTCTACAGGTATCTCCGAAGGTGTCTGTTGGGTTGGCATAGATCGAGATTAGGATTTGTCACTCCGAGTATCGGAGAGGTATCTCTGGGCCCTCTCGGTAATGCACATCATAAGAAGCCTTGCAAGCAAAGTGACTTAGTCACAGGATGATGTATTACAGAACGAGTAAAGAGACTTGCCAGTAACGATATTGAACTAAGTATAAAGATACCGACGATCGAATCTCGGGCAAGTAACATACCGATGGACAAAGGGAATAACGTATGTTGTCATTACGGTTCGACCGATAAAGATCTTTGTAGAATATGTAGGAGCCAATATGAGCATCCAGGTTCCGCTATTGGTTATTGACCGGAGAGGTGTCTCGGTCATGTCTACATAGTTCTCGAACCCGTAGGGTCCGCACGCTTAACGTTCGATGACGATTTTGTATTATATGAGTTATGTGATTTGGTGACCGAATGTTGTTCGGAGTTCCGGATGAGATCACGGACATGACGAGGAGTCTTGAAATGGTCGAAAGGTAAATATTGATATAGAGGACGATGGTATTCGGACACCGGAAGTGTTCCGGAGGGTACCGGGTACATATCAGGTCACCGGAAGGGGTTCCGGGCACCCCCGGCAAAAGATATGGGCCTAATGGGCCAAGAGGGAAAACACAGCAGCCAGCAGGGGCAGCTGCGCCCCCATATGGGCCGAAATAGGAGGAGAAGGAAAGAGGGGAAGGGAGAAGGAAAGGGGAGGATTCGGCCTCCCCCTTCCTTCCCTCCCCCCTCTCTCTTTCCTTTCCCCTCCGGTTAATAAGGAAGGGGGGGGGGGGGGGGCTGAATTGGACTAGGGCCCCAAGTAGGATTCCTCCTACTTGGGGCGCCCCATGGAAGCTCCCCTCCCCCTCCTACCTATATATACATGGGGAGGGGGCGCCTAGAACACACACCAATAACTGTTAGCCCTGTGCGGCGCCCCCTCCACAGATTACACCCTCGGTCATATCTTCGTAGTGCTTAGGCGAAGCCCTGCGCAGATCACTTCACCATCACCGTCACCACGCCGTTGTGCTGACGGAACTCATCTACTTCCTCGACACTTTGCTGGATCAAGAGTTCGAGGGACGTCATCGAGCTGAACGTGTGCAGAACACGGAGGTGCCGTACGTTCGGTGCTTGATCGGTCGGAACAAGAAGAAGTTCGACTACATCAACCGCGTTGTCAAACGCTTCCGCTTTCGGAATACGAGGGTACGTAGACACACTCTCCCCCTCTCGTTGCTATGCATCTCCTAGATAGATCTTGCGTGAGGGTAGGATTTTTTTTGAAATTGCATACTACGTTTCCCAACAACAGTTGCGCCTGCGGTTGCAGCTTCGCGTGGCGACGGGTGTAGCTCCGGTGGCGACGGCAGCTCCCCGTCGGCGCACTCGCCGCTGCTTCATGCCCGTCGGTCGCCATCTCGTCGTTCGCACCTCACCGTTGCAACAAATCGCTCGGCTCGTTCCAGCAAATCACAGCGTCATTTCCAGCAAAAAAATACATGCTATTTTGCAATGCATCAAACCGCGATGGCAGTTGTAGCTGGATGGGACACCGATAGTAGCAATTTGCAACACTGGTTATAGCATGTAGCAAAATGTCCTGGCGTCGTTTGTTGCTTTTAGCAGTGCCTCCCATCCTCGCCGGCCACGGTCACCACACTCGCCAGTCTCGGTTGTAGCAAGTAATGAAGCCGGTAGTAGCAAAAATCATAGTCGGTTGAAGCAAAAAAGAGAAGTTTCAACGCACACGTTGAAACTTCTCTTTTTTGCTTCAACCGACTCAATTGTTGCTTGGAGCAGTGTCGCCCGTCCTCGCCACCCGCGGTCACCACGCTCACCTTTCTCTATGTTTCCAGCAAAAACAAAAGCCGGATGCAACACTTTGAAATGCTGGATGCAAGTCCTTCGATTGCGGCCACAGCTACACCATCGCCGGGGGTGTTGGTTCCAGCAAAAAAGAAGCCGGACGTAGCATTTTTTTAAGTTGGTTGTAGCTCTGTCGGCTGCCGGTTGCAGCTCGTCCAGGGGGATATGATGTTTCGCTGGGGGGTTGAGAGGGTAAAAGGGGAGGGAAGAGCATCCTGGTTGTCGCCATTTTCTCCCTCCGCCGTGGCTCGCCCAAGCAGCAAGGCCCCATGCCAGCCTGATGCGGTGGGCGGAGATAGAGGACGAGAGGAGTTGCAACGGCATCGTGCGTCGTAGGGGTAGAAGAAAGGCAGAGGGGAAAAAACGATTCGTATGGGAAAAAGGATAAGGTAGCCTACGAAGCGCTTGTGGCCGTGGGAGAAGCACGATCGAGATCGATCACGCGGCTCGCGCGCGATCGGCCCAATCTTCAGCCAGCGTGCCGTGTCTAAACGATTCCCTATTTAAAAGTGCATGTAATTCGAAAGCTTCTACCGTACATTGAAAAGTGTTTATTGTGTACTAAAATGTTCAACATGTATTAAAAAATTTATATTCATTGTACATTAAAAATGCATGATACATCCTTAAAAACATAGTGTACTAAAAATATTCGTTATGCCTTTAAGAATCATTATGCATTAAAAATCTTCGTCGTGTATTATAATGCGCTCACGTATGTATCATAAAATGTTTGTATTTTTCCAGGAAAGAATTAGAAAAAGATTTTTTTTAATGTTCATCATGTGTTCAAAAAATGGTCATGGTGTATCTAAAAAACTTCAATGTATATATTACCAAATGTTCAACATATTTTAAAAAATGTCCACCATATATTTATAGTATGTTTGACATGATTTTGAAAAAAATGCATTCAAACATTTTTACCATGTATTTTACAAATTTTAGCATCTAACTTAAGAAATATTCAACTCATTTAAGAAACATTTACCTTGTATTTAAAAAAAAATTGACACGTCTTTGAAAAATGTTCAACGTGTGTTTACAAATATTCACCATGTATTTTAGAAATATTCAACGTGCATTTGACAAGTGTTGAACATGTATTCAAAAATGCTTAGGAGTGTATCCGAAAAATGTTCAATGTATATTTGAAAAACGTCAACATGTATTTTAGAAATAGGATTGATAAAAATGTCAACATGTATCACCCATGGTTACGGTGGGGGACGGGGCACTCGGCGTCAACATCTACTACGGCGGATAAGGACGGGGGCATGGACAGGGAGCAGGGATGGATGAGACAACGACTCGAACGCAAGAAATGGAGGATGGACGCGGAAGGAGGGTGGTCAATTTGATGGGCTTGGTCAATTTGAAGCGGATTTTGGATGGGCCTAGTCTGTCATATCCGACGTGACCGACACATCTGGGCAACCAATATCCGCTCCACATATGTGCTAGTTTTGAGGGGTGTCGGTCAATCTAAACGTTTGGGTTGTATGTAGTGGGGCCAGTTGGATGGCGTTTTCTTATGCGGACGATGACCAGGTTGTGCCCGGACGTTTGACAAGGATTTGATGCATCCGGTTGTACATATTCTAAAGTTTTTTTTTGCGGGTAAATACATACTCTAAAGCTGTTGGAATCATATTAGCTTTTATCTCGCTTGATAAAAGAAAAATAAATGCAAATATCTAAGATGCTGCTTTTTTTAATCTAATCTAATCACGTAGTGACCCTCACCCTAGGGTGCTACCTGTGACCACGTGATGCCCCGCCGTCTTTGGATTTAACAAACGTCAATCTGTCCCGTGGGACCACCTCCCTCGCATACTCTCTCATTTCAAACTACCCATAGCGATGAGTAAGTTAGACTAGTATAACATGCATATGTTACTCGTGTATGTTACTATCTTTAGGCTGATTATAGTGGAGAGTAACTTAGACTAAGACTAGTATGCATATGTTACTAGTCTATGTTACTATCTTCATAGTGGGTAATGTCATATATGTGGTAATATAGATGTGCTCATTTATTACTTTATAGACTCATTTTGCATTGGAAAACGATATGTGATGGTAACATATTATGTTACACTATTTGTCTCTCTCCTCATTAATTATTTGTCATCTCACCACTTTTGCTTATGTGGCATCTATGTTGCTAGTAATATATATGTGGTGTCATACAACACTTTATTTATTAGATTATAAACTCATCTTGTCTTGGTACGTGTGATGTTACCCATAGTATGAGTAACTACTCCCTCCGTCTAGGTGAATACGTCATCTTAGGTTGTGCACCATGATCAAGGAGAAGGAAAAAACGAAAGAACTTAATGTTTATTTGTTAATTAATAGCCTCAAATCATTGAAAACATGCACGCCCTACATCTCTTATTGGTTGATATGCCAATAAACAAGAAACGATGTGGGAGTTAATACACGGCACGTAAGTGTTTTGGGATTATTTGGTTTTCGTAAGATGACTTACACACCTAGACGGAGGGAATAGTTATGTTACTGAATTCATCTCTTTCCTTATTAATTATTCGTCACATCATTTATTTTGTCTAAATATGTGTGATATTACCACCTATGTTACTCCCACCGCGTATAGTCTGGTGACTTCGTGCAACAATACGTCCGACGAATACGCTGCTCATCCCGCATCCCGAAACGAGCGTGCGCCTATCGATACCGTGAGTAGGCGAGCTCGTCCAAGCCTCTGGATTATCGTCCTCGCCACAAACATGCATATGTTCGTTGGGCCGTTAGGTGATTTGTTCTGCATGGTTCCTCGCTATATGTAGGTACGTACACGGGCTGGCTAAGCAAACCGGCTGTGGTGTCTATCCTTTTCCGGACTGCTAGCTGAGCATATCTTCAGCCGCGCCTCTAACAGGCCCCTCAGGTCCCTTTTTTGTCGCCGGCATCGAAAATTCGACCCAGCCGCGCCCCCAGAAATTCAATTTTCGCCGGCTCGGTCCGATTTTGACGCCGGCGGACCCAGGCCTAATCCGGCGCGTTTGGGGGGGGGGGGGGGGGGGTGCCCGGGGGCGCCGTGAGGAGCGTTTTTTACGCGAAAGCCCAATGGGACCGCCGAGTCAGCGACACGACGCATCATCGTCCTCCCTCGTCGCCTCGTTTCTCCCGCGGGAAATCAATGCCAAGGCTGCCGCCGGTCAGCCTTCCGCTGATTCCCCACGGGCGGCAAAGTAATGCCCCAGCGGCTCGCCGTCCCCTCCCGCCACACGTACACACACGCCTGCCGCCCCCCCGGCGGCTATAAAAAGCCACTCTCCTCGTCCGGGACGAACACTTCGTCGCCCTCTCTCTCTCTCATCGCCGACGCCCTTCTCGTCTCTCTCTCCGCCCACCACCAACCTTTCCGATGGGCGAAAGGTTGCCCGGCGACTCTGCGGCGGCCAACGGCTTCGGCCGCCGCAGTCTGCACGAGTGGGAGGCGCACCTCCTCCACGAGGCGAACTACCCGGCCCCGCCGGACATGCGCGCGCCGGGAAGGTGGAGGCTGTTGGGGATCGTAGCAGAATTTTAAAATTTTCTACGCATCACCAAGATCAATCTATGGAGTCATCTAGCAACGAGAGAGGGGAGTGCATCTACATACCCTTGTAGATCGCGAGCGGAAGCGTTCAAGAGAACGGGGTTGATGGAGTCGTACTCGTCGTGATCCAAATCACCGATGACCGAGCGCCGAACGGACGGCACCTCCGTGTTCAACACACGTACGGTTGGGAGAGACGTCTCCTCCTTCTTGATCCAGCAAGGGGGAAGGAGAGGTTGATGAGGATCCAGCAGCACGACGGCGTGGTGGTGGAAGCAGCGGGATGTCGGCAGGGCTTCACCAAGCACCAACGAGAGGGAGAGGTGTCACGGGAGGAGAGGGAGGCGCCAGGGGCTGGGGTTTGTCCTCCCTCCCACCCCTCCACTATTTATAGGGGGAAGGGGAGAGGGGGCCGGCCCCCTCAGATCCAATCTGAGGGGAGGGGCGGCGGCCAAGGGGGTGGCTTGCCCCCCAAGCCAGGTGGAGGCGCCCCCCACCCCTAGGGTTCCCAACCCTAGGCGCAGGGGAGGCCCATAGGGGGGCGCACCAGCCCACCAGGGGCTGGTTCCCTTCCCACTTCTGCCCATGGGGCCCTCCGGGATAGGTGGCCCCACCCGGTGGACCCCCGGGACCCTTCCGGTGGTCCCGGTACAATACCGATTACCCCCGAAACCTTCCCGGTGGCCGAAACTGGACTTCCTATATACAATTCTTTACCTCCGGACCATTCCGGAACTCCTCGTGACGTCCGGGATCTCATCCGGGACTCCGAAAAACTTTCGGGTTACCGCATACTAATATCTCTACAACCCTAGCGTCACCGAACCTTAAGTGTGTAGACCCTACGGGTTCGGGAGACACGCAGACATGACCGAGACGACTCTCCGGTCAATAACCAACAGCGGGATCTGGATACCCATGTTGGCTCCCACATGCTCCTCGATGATCTCATCGGATGAACCACGATGTCGAGGATTCAATCAATCCCGTACGCAATTCCCTTTGTCTATCGGTACGATACTTGCCCGAGATTCGATCGTCGGTATACCGATACCTTGTTCAATCTCGTTACCGGCAAGTCTCTTTACTCGTTTCCGTAACACATCATCCTGTGAACAACTCCTTGATCACATTGAGCTCATTATGACGATGTCCTACCGAGTGGGCCCAGAGGTACCTCCCCGTCACACGGAGTGGCAAATCCCAGTCTCGATTCGTACCAACCCAACAGACACTTTCGGAGATACCCGTAGTGCACCTTTATAGCCACCCAGTTACGTTGTGACGTTTGGTACACCCAAAGCACTCCTACGGTATCCGGGAGTTGCACAATCTCATGGTCTAAGGAAAAGTTACTTGACATTGGAAAAGCTTTAGCAAACGAACTACACGATCTAGTGCTAGGCTTAGGATTGGGTCTTGTCCATCACATCATTCTCCTAATGATGTGATCCCGTTATCAATGACATCCAATGTCCATGGTCAGGAAACCGTAACCATCTATTGATCAACGAGCTAGTCAACTAGAGGCTTACTAGGGACACGTTGTGGTCTATGTATTCACACATGTATTACGATTTCCGGATAACACAATTATAGCATGAATAACAGACAATTATCATGAAAAAGGAAATATAATAATAACCATTTTATTATTGCCTCTAGGGCATATTTCCAACAGTCTCCCACTTGCACTAGAGTCAATAATCTAGTTACATTGTGATGAATCGAACACCCATAGAGTTCTGGTGTTGATCATGTTTTGCTCGTGAAAGAGGTTTAGTCAACGGATCTGCTACATTCAAATCCGTGTGCACTTTACAAATATCTATGTCTCCATCTTGAACATGTTCACGTATGGAGTTGAAGCGACGCTTGATATGCCTGGTCTTCTTGTGAAACCTGGGCTCCTTGGCAAGGGCAATAGCTCCAGTGTAGTCACAGAAGAGAGCCATTGGACCCGACGCATTTGGAATGACTCCTAGGTCGGTGATGAACTCCTTCATCCATACTGCTTCGTGTGCTGCCTCCGAGGCTGCTATGTACTCCGCTTCGCATGTAGAACCCGCCACGACGCTTTGCTTGCAACTGCACCAGCTTACCGCTCCATCATTCAAAATATACACGTATCCGGTTTGTGACTTGGAGTCATCCGGATCAGTGTCGAAGCTAGCATCGACGTAACCCTTTACGACGAGCTCTTCGTCACCTCCATAAACGAGAAACATATCCTTAGTCCTTTTCAGGTACTTCAGGATGTTCTTGACCGCTGTCCAGTGTTCCTTGCCAGGATTACTTTGGTACCTACCTACCAAACTTACTGCAAGGTTTACATCAGGTCTGGTACACAACATGGCATACATAATAGACCCTATGGCTAAGGCATAGGGGATGACACTCATCTCTTCTATATCTTCTGCCGTGGTCGGGCATTGAGCCGTGCTCAATCTCACACCTTGCAATACAGGCAAGAACCCCTTCTTGGACTGATCCATATTGAACTTCTTCAATATCTTATCAAGGTATGTGCTTTGCGAAAGACCTATGAGGCGTCTCGATCTATCCCTATAGATCTTGATGCCTAATATATAAGCGGCTTCTCCAAGGTCCTTCATTGAAAAACACTTATTCAAGTAGGCCTTTATACTTTCCAAGAATTCTATATCATTTCCCATCAGCAGTATGTCATCCACATATAATATGAGAAATGCTACAGAGCTCCCACTCACTTTCTTGTAAACACAGGCTTCTCCATAAGTCTGTGTGAACCCAAACGCTTTGATCATCTCATCAAAGCGAATGTTCCAACTCCGAGATGCTTGCACCAGCCCATAGATTGAGCGCTGGAGCTTGCATACCTTGTCAGCATTCTCAGGGTCGACAAAACCTTCCGGTTGCATCATATACAACTCTTCCTTAAGCAAACCATTAAGGAATGCCGTTTTGACGTCCATTTGCCATATCTCATAATCATAGTATGCGGCAATTGCTAACATGATTCTGACGGATTTCAGCTTCGCTACGGGTGAGAAAGTCTCATCATAGTCAACCCCTTGAACTTGTCGATAACCCTTAGCGACAAGCCGAGCCTTATAGATGGTCACATTACCATCCGCGTCAGTCTTCTTCTTAAAGATCCATTTATTTTCTATGGCTTGCCGATCAATGGGCAAGTCAGTCAAAGTCCATACTTCGTTTTCATACATGGATCCTATCTCGGATTTCATGGCTTCAAGCCATTTGTCGGAATCCGGGCCCGCCATTGCTTCTTCATAGTTCGAAGGTTCACTGTTGTCTAACAACATGATTTCCAGGACAGGATTGCCGTACCACTCTGGTGCGGAACGTGTCCTTGTGGACCTTCGAAGTTCAGTGGTAGCTTGATCATGATCATTATCAATAACTTCCTCTCTAGCCGGTGTAGGCTCCACAGAAACATTTTCCTGCGCTGCGCTACTCTCCGGTTCGAGGGTCATCTCATCAAGCTCCACTTTCCTCCCACTTACTTCTTTCGAGAGAAACTCTTTCTCTAGAAAGGATCCATTCCTGGCAACAAAGATCTTGCCCTCGGATCTTAGGTAGAAGGTATACCCAATAGTTTCCTTAGGGTATCCTATGAATACGCATTTTTCCGACCTGGGTTCGAGCTTCTCTGGTTGAAGTTTCTTCACATAAGCATCGCATCCCCAAACTTTCAGAAACGACAGCTTAGGTTTCTTCCCAAACCATAATTCATACAGTGTCGTCTCAACGGATTTTGACGGTGCCCTATTTAAAGTGAATGCGGCAGTCTCTAAAGCATAACCCCAAAAGAATAGCGGTAGATCAGTAAGAGACATCATAGATCGCACCATATCCAATAGAGTGCGATTACGACGTTCGGACACACCGTTACGCTGAGGTGTTCCAGGCGGCGTGAGTTGTGAAACAATTCCACATTTCCTTAAGTGCGTGCCAAATTCATGACTCAAATATTCTCCTCCACGATCTGATCGTAAGAACTTTATTTTCTTGTCACGTTGATTCTCAACCTCATTCTGAAATTCCTTGAACTTTTCAAAGGTCTCAGACTTGTGCTTCATCAAGTAGACATACCCATATCTACTCAAATCATCGGTGAGGGTGAGAACATAACGATAACCACCGCGAGCCTCAACACTCATTGGACCACACACATCAGTATGTATGATCTCCAATAAGTTGGTTGCTCGCTCCATTGTTCCGGAGAACGGAGTCTTGGTCATCTTGCCCAAGAGGCATGGTTCGCATCTGTCAAATGATTCATAATCAAGAGACTCCAAAAGTCCATCTGCATGGAGTTTCTTCATGCGTTTAACACCGATATGACCAAGGCGGCAGTGCCACAAGTATGTGGGACTATCGTTATCAACCTTGCATTTCTTGGCATTCACATTATAAACATGTGTAACATCACGTTCGAGATTCAATAAAAATAAACCATTCACCAGCGGGGCATGAACATAAAACATATCTCTCATATAAATAGAACAACCATTATTCTCAGATTTAAATGAGTAGCCATCTCGCATTAAGCGAGATCCAGATACAATGTTCATGCTCAAAGCTGGCACTAAATAACAATTATTGAGGTTTAAAACTAATCCCGTAGGTAGATGCAGAGGTAGCGTGCCGACGGCGATCACATCGACCTTGGAACCATTCCCGACGCGCATCGTCACCTCGTCCTTTGCCAGTCTACGCTGATTCCGCAGTTCCTGCTTTGAGTTACAAATATGAGCAACCGCACCGGTATCAAATACCCAGGAACTACTACGAGTGCTGGTAATGTACACATCAATTACATGTATATCACATATACCTTTGGTATTGCCGGCCTTCTTATCTGCTAAGTACTTGGGGCAATTTCGCTTCCAGTGACCGGTTCCCTTGCAATAAAAGCACTCAGTCTCAGGCTTGGGTCCATTCTTTGACTTCTTCCCGGCAGCTGGCTTACCGGGCGCGGCAACTCCCTTGCCGTCCTTCTTGAAGTTCTTCTTACCCTTGCCCTTCTTGAACTTAGTGGTTTTATTCACCATCAACACTTGATGTTCCTTTCTGATCTCTGCCTCCGCTGACTTCAGCATCGCATATACCTCAGGAATGGTCTTTTCCATCCCCTGCATGTTGAAGTTCATCACAAAGCTCTTGTAGCTAGGTGGAAGCGACTGGAGGATTCTGTCAATGACCGCGTCATCCGGGAGATTAATCCCCAGCTGAGACAAGCGGCTGTGCAACCCAGACATTTTGAGTATGTGCTCGCTGACAGAACTATTTTCCTCCATCTTACAGCTGTAGAACTTATCAGAGACTTCATATCTCTCGATCCGGGCATGAGCTTGGAAAACCATTTTCAGCTCTTCGAACATCTCATATGCTCCGTGATGCTCAAAACGCTTTTGGAGCCCCGGTTCTAAGCTGAAGAGCATGCCGCACTGAACGAAGGAGTAATCATCGGTGCGTGTCTGCCAAACGTTCAAATCGTCTGGCAGTGCTGGGAGAGCAGGTGGGCCACCTAACGGTGCTTCAAGGACATATGATTTCTTGGCAGCTATGAGGATAATCCTCAGGTTACGGACCCAGTCCGCATAGTTGCTACCATCGTCTTTCAGCTTGTTTTTCTCTAGGAACGCGTTGAAGTTGAGGGTAACATTAGCGTTGGTCATTTGATCTACAAGGTAGATATGCAACATTTAGACTAAGTTCATGACAATTAAGTTCATCTAATCAAATTATGTAATGAACTCCCACTCAGATAGACATCCCTCTCGTCATCTAAGTGATACATGATCCGAATCGACTAGGCCGTGTCCGATCATCACGTGAGACGGACTAGTCATCAACGGTGAACATCTCCATGTTGATCGTATCTTCTATACGACTCATGTTCGACCTTTCGGTCTCTTGTGCTCCGAGGCCATGTCTGTACATGCTAGGCTCGTCAAGTCAACCTAAGTGTATTGCTGTGTAAATCTGGCTTACACCCGTTGTATTCGAACGTTAGAATCTATCACACCCGATCAACACGTAGTGTTTCGAAACAACGAACCTTCGCAACGGTGCACAGTTAGGGGGAATACTTTCTTGAAATTTTAGTGAGGGATCATCTTATATGCTACCGTCGTTCTAAGCAAATAAGATGCAAAAACATGATAAACATCACATGCAATCAAAATAGTGACATGATATGGCCATTATCACTTCGCTCCTTTTGATCTCCATCTTCGGGGCTCCATGATCATCATCGTCACCGGCATGACACCATGATCTCCATCATCATGATCTCCATCATCGTGTCTTCATGAAGTTGTCTCGCCAACTATTACTTCTACTACTACGGCTAACGGTTAACAATAAAGTAAAGTAATTACATGGCGAATTTCAATGACACGCAGGTCATATAATAAATTAAGACAACTCCTATGGCTCCTGCCGGTTGTCATACTCATCGACATGCAAGTCGTGATTCCTATTACAAGAACATGATCATCTCATACAACACATATATCATTTATCACATCCTTTGGCCATATCACATCACAAAGCACTTGCTGCAAAAACAAGTTAGACGTCCTCTAATTGTTGTTGCAAGTTTTTATGTGGCTGCTATAGGTTTCTAGCAAGAACGTTTCTTACCTACGCCAAAACCACAACGTGATATGCCAATTTCTATTTACCCTTCATAAGGACCCTGTTCATCGAATCCGATCCGACTAAAGTGGGAGAGACAGACACCCGCTAGCCACCTTATGCAACTAGTGCATGTCAGTCGGTGGAACCTGTCTCACGTAAGCGTACGTGTAAGGTCGGTCCGGGCCGCTTCATCCCACAGTGCCGCCGAATCAAGATAAGACTAGTAGCGGCAAGAAGATTGACAAATCGACGCCCACAACTACTTTGTGTTCTACTCGTGCAAGATACTACGCATAGACCTAGCTCATGATGCCACTGTTGGGGATCGTAGCAGAATTTTAAAATTTTCTACGCATCACCAAGATCAATCTATGGAGTCATCTAGCAACGAGAGAGGGGAGTGCATCTACATACCCTTGTAGATCGCGAGCGGAAGCGTTCAAGAGAACGGGGTTGATGGAGTCGTACTCGTCGTGATCCAAATCACCGATGACCGAGCGCCGAACGGACGGCACCTCCGTGTTCAACACACGTACGGTTGGGAGAGACGTCTCCTCCTTCTTGATCCAGCAAGGGGGAAGGAGAGGTTGATGAGGATCCAGCAGCACGACGGCGTGGTGGTGGAAGCAGCGGGATCTCGGCAGGGCTTCACCAAGCACCAACGAGAGGGAGAGGTGTCACGGGAGGAGAGGGAGGCGCCAGGGGCTGGGGTTTGTCCTCCCTCCCACCCCTCCACTATTTATAGGGGGAAGGGGAGAGGGGGCCGGCCCCCTCAGATCCAATCTGAGGGGAGGGGCGGCGGCCAAGGGGGTGGCTTGCCCCCCAAGCCAGGTGGAGGCGCCCCCCACCCCTAGGGTTCCCAACCCTAGGCGCAGGGGAGGCCCATAGGGGGGCGCACCAGCCCACTAGGGGCTGGTTCCCTTCCCACTTCAGCCCATGGGGCCCTCCGGGATAGGTGGCCCCACCCGGTGGACCCCCGGGACCCTTCCGGTGGTCCCGGTACAATACCGATTACCCCCGAAACCTTCCCGGTGGCCGAAACTGGACTTCCTATATACAATTCTTTACCTCCGGACCATTCCGGAACTCCTCGTGACGTCCGGGATCTCATCCGGGACTCCGAAAAACTTTCGGGTTACCGCATACTAATATCTCTACAACCCTAGCGTCACCGAACCTTAAGTGTGTAGACCCTACGGGTTCGGGAGACACGCAGACATGACCGAGACGACTCTCCGGTCAATAACCAACAGCGGGATCTGGATACCCATGTTGGCTCCCACATGCTCCTCGATGATCTCATCGGATGAACCACGATGTCGAGGATTCAATCAATCCCGTACGCAATTCCCTTTGTCTATCGGTACGATACTTGCCCGAGATTCGATCGTCGGTATACCGATACCTTGTTCAATCTCGTTACCGGCAAGTCTCTTTACTCGTTTCCGTAACACATCATCCTGTGAACAACTCCTTGATCACATTGAGCTCATTATGATGATGTCCTACCGAGTGGGCCCAGAGGTACCTCCCCGTCACACGGAGTGGCAAATCCCAGTCTCGATTCGTGCCAACCCAACAGACACTTTCAGAGATACCCGTAGTGCACCTTTATAGCCACCCAGTTACGTTGTGACGTTTGGTACACCCAAAGCACTCCTACGGTATCCGGGAGTTGCACAATCTCATGGTCTAAGGAAAAGTTACTTGACATTGGAAAAGCTTTAGCAAACGAACTACACGATCTAGTGCTAGGCTTAGGATTGGGTCTTGTCCATCACATCATTCTCCTAATGATGTGATCCCGTTATCAATGACATCCAATGTCCATGGTCAGGAAACCGTAACCATCTATTGATCAACGAGCTAGTCAACTAGAGGCTTACTAGGGACACGTTGTGGTCTATGTATTCACACATGTATTACGATTTCCGGATAACACAATTATAGCATGAATAACAGACAATTATCATGAAAAAGGAAATATAATAATAACCATTTTATTATTGCCTCTAGGGCATATTTCCAATAGAGGCTCAGCGCAGGCGGCGTCCCAGTCCCCCCGCGACCCGACCCCGAGCACCCCGGCCACTTCCACGAGGAGATCGAGCGCATCCGGGCCTCCCTGCCGGAGGAGATGCGCGGCCGCCCGGAGTACGCCGCCGACAACCACGCGAGCTGGGCGGCGTACTTCCAACGCCGCCACGAGCAGCAGCTCGCCTCCACCAACAACGCGATGGTGAGGGGGCGCCACAACGCCGACGGCCGCCGCCTGTGGTGGGGCGTCCCCGGGCGGACGCTCCACTTCGTCCTCGAGCACCTCGAGGGCGGCAACGAGCCGCCACTCCAGTACCCGGCGGCCCCGGCGCCTGTCCCTCGCCGGAGCGGCGGCATCTGGCTGCCGAGGCGAATGGCGGGTTCGTCCTCCTCCTCGTCCTCCCTCCCCTCCTCCTCCTGCCTGTCCTCCGGCTCCCCGGCGATGGCCAGCGTCAAGCCTGAGCCCATGGAGACGACGCCGCTCGGGCGGCGCACCCGCGGCAGCGCCCTCGTCATCAACGAGGGCGGCCGTGGCTCCTCCTCCTCCCGCCTCGTCAAGCCGAAGCCGGAGCCGGGCCTCGTCGCCGTGAAGAAAGAACACGACAACATGGCCGCCGCCGACGAGGCCGCCCTCAAGTGGGTGCGCGAGGACTACGTCTAGATGGAGATGGAACGCCAGCGCCGCGCCCTCGAGGAGATCGCCGCCCGGCGCCGTGGCCGCCACGTGGGCGGCGTCGTCGTCCTCGACGATAGCGACGACGACGCACCACAACCACCGCTAACCAAGCCCGTCCGCCAAGGCGAAGCAGGCCAGGGGTGCAGCAGGGACGGCGGTGTGAAGAAGGACGACGACGGCGGCTACGGTGCCTTCGGCGCGTTCTTCGGCCTGCAGGGGCGGCGGACGGCAGCGCCTAGTTTTTTTTTAATGTTTTTAAGCTTTTATGTACAAACATTAATGAAATCGCCTAGTTTGCCCGAAATGTGTCGTGTTTGGCCGAATTTTCTATTTCAAATATTTCAAAAAAAGGCGTTTGGGGGCGACCTGGGGTCGGCGGTTGGGAAACCTATAGCCCCCATGCCGATTATTTAGCCAATTTTGCAAGCCCCGGGGGGCCGAACGGCTGGAGTTGCTCTTACTTCATCCATGGACTCGTAAAGATCCAGGACTCTGACACCCACATGAAATCGGATCCA
Source organism: Thinopyrum elongatum (assembly GCA_011799875.1). Lineage (NCBI taxonomy): Eukaryota > Viridiplantae > Streptophyta > Magnoliopsida > Poales > Poaceae > Thinopyrum > Thinopyrum elongatum. The sequence goes on along the minus strand of CM022300.1, from coordinate 568,075,740 downwards.
TCCATCATGTACTCTTAGGCCCTGTTTGGATTCTCTCCACTCCGCGGAGCTGCGGAGCTCGGTTTGAGCTGCTCCGTGAAAAGCTGCAGCAGCCTGCTCCGCTCCGGGAGATCAGTCGCGGTAGCGGAGAGGAACCGAACAGGCACTTAGTCATGCAATTAGAGTCCAACGGCTATCCATGGGTGACAACCCCTTTGCGGGCTCCATAGCAGGAAATTATATATTCTGTCAAAGAAAGTCCCTCGCGTAAATTGCATATTCTCTAGAATCATCGTGGAGCCCTATTATAGTGCCTCCAATTAATAATAATACTATAAGACAAGATTATAACATGCTAATCACTCAACGGCGGAGCTATGTTATGGCCTGAGGGGGCCGTGCCCCCCCCCCCCCCACACCAGCCCGAACGATCTTTTATATTACGGAGGGAGTAGTAATGAAAAAGAGATATGATAGTTGGAAATATGGTATAATCTTCACGAAGAAGAACTCAACAAATACAGCTCCACCTGCCTCCATTAGCAACGAAGGGCCAGGAAATAAACCCACCTTAATTCAGGTAATTACAAGACGTCCTTATTTGTACGACTGCCCAGCTGCTGTTTTCTTACTATTTCTGCGAGAACCATCATCGCACCGAAGAGGATGACCCTCCCGCACCTACACTAGCGAGCATCGACCACATAACTTGTGCAACTCTGTGCATTGTATGGCTAAATAATAGCCTTCCAATCAGTGTGATTAAGGAATTTTTCAAACAAAGGAGATGATGCCAAAAAAAAAAAAAGAGTCCATGGTTTCTGTTCCTTACTCTATGAGCTTGCAGCACTTTTTTTTTGAAAGATTCAGCAAATTGCTAGCTTGATTCAGATTTAGCAGGAAGCAACCGAAGAACAACATGGAGTGGATCCAAAGATCAAATAAAAATAAAAATAAAAGGAAAACAGCAGCCCTATTGGCTGCAGGTCAGCACTACACTCACATGACGGATCGCCATCCACATTGAGAGTTTGCAGCACTTTTCACCCCATCAGCATTGAGAGTTCAGTTATATCTGCCTTTGTCCTACAGTTAGATCTAAACCTTGAGGCCTGGAATATTTGATATGGGCAATTTTGGATAAATCTAGAGAGCAGATAGCTTAGCTTAGCTAAGAGCGATGCACAGTGGTCCCAGTTATGAATTTTTAGATCAAGTTGGCTGGTGCTTTTTGTCATCAGTCTCAAATTGAATCGTAGCTTTGCAGCACAACCTGCCAGCAACCAACATTTTGCTAGTTCATTTGGGAGTTGGCGCAGTCCAGAAAACCAAAATCCGTTAGGCGGGGCATTTGTTCAATGAATCCGTTAGCAAGAGGGGACACTTGTTGTTGATCATTCTCATTTTCTTCATTCTTTTTCTTGTTCTTGTCGTTGTGGTCATTTTCATTCTTCAGCCATCTCCTTAATTCATTCTATTTCTTCATTCCAGACCCTTCTCTTTGTCTCATGGTTAATTGGTTATATTTTTCCTTAGGAATCATTGATGCAGATGTTCTTGACTTTGATTTACAGATGTCCCAACCTAAAGCGTGTGATTCCAAAAGGAACGACATCATGGTGGGTCTTCAGTTAACTTTTTGATTCCTCTTAATCTTCGAGTACAATGGCCTCTCAGGTAAAGGAACTGCAATGCTAATTCAGTGGTTAAATTTCTCCAGTAGATCATTTCCTATTGGCCCAGATGTGTCAGTTCAGATATTATTGATCCAGGTTGTATGGCACATATTAAACTTATAATATTTGTGCCATTTTGGGTCATACTTTCCTTTCTGTATTGTCAGGGGTCAGCGCCCTACTGAAATCTGCCTTATAGGATCATGCGTTCTGGCTTTTTGGAGATTATGGATTGATGATTTTTTTTATAGTGTAAGTGTGAAAATCTCTCTTTGTTGAGATAAAATTGTTCTCTAAATATTTGCTTGGTGCATGTAAAATCCCTGACTCTGAATATCACCGGATTGATTGTTGGATATGTTATTTGCTCCAGACTTAAAACAGTCTTTCTAGACCAATATACATTAGCTGCTACACTTATTGGTTTATTGTTTCAGTAATAAGATTCCCCTATTATAATACACAGACACTACCTCATTTTCGCAGGATAATTTCTTTCCCTTTGCTAACTTCGACTATTGTCATTCGTGTGTACCAACTGTTAGATGTATTAGATGTGTGTGTGTATAGTCTCTCTTTTCGGTTTATCCCCATTGTACACATGTATATGTACTGGCCCTTGGCCCTCCTGAGAATATTGTTGCTCGTTCCTAACATGGTATCAGATGCTTAGGTTCCTCTCCCGCTCCCGCACGCTCGCAGCTCCGTGCCTCGCTCCCCCGTCGCCGGCCTCCCTCTCCCTCGTCGCCGGCGCCGGCCACCTCCTCCCTCGCCGCCGGCCCTCTCCTTCCCCGCCGCCAAGCCGCGTCGCCCCGGCCTGCGCTCGGCCGCGGCCCCCCTGCCGTCGCTGTCCCGCGCCGCCCCGAGAGCGGCCGCGGCCTGCCGTCGCCGCCTCGCGCCTCCCCGCGCCGCCCCGCCCCCGGCCGCCGCTGCCCCGCGCCGTCCCGCGCCCGGTTGCCGCCGCCCCGCGCCTTCCCGTGCTCGGCCGCGGCTGGCCGCCACCTCCCCGCGCCCTGCCGCCCCTGGCCGCCTGCTGCAGCCGGTGCTGCCCAGGGCCGGCCCTCCTACGCTCGCTCCTCCCCTCCCGATTCCTCCATCGGGGCTGGATCGAGCCAGCGCGAGCCCGATCCCGATCTGGATCGGGGTCTACTGTAGCAGTTGAAAAAAAAAACAGAGAGCTCCTCATGTCCGCTTCAGGCTACGTTGCTGTTCCTCGGTGCTCGGTGATCTTTGATGGCACCAACTATGCTGAGTTTGCGGGCTTCATGCGGATCCACATGCGTGGCCTTCTCCTGTGGGGCGTTCTCTCTGGCGAGGTCCCCTGTCCGCCTTGCCCTGTCGCTCCCGTGGCTCCTACCCCACCGGTGCCGCCTGTTCTTGCTGCTGGTGCTTCCCAGGCTGATCGGGATGCAGCCAAGGCTCTCGATGATGCTGCGGTGGATGCTTATGATCAGCAGGTATCAGCCTATTCCGATGCTCTTTCTCTCTACCGGGATGATCTGTCTGCCTACACTCAGTGGTGCAATGATGATGCTCGGGCTGCTGCTGTTCTCACTGCTAGTGTCCTACCTCAGTTTGCTTCGGAGTTCATGAGCCTCGGCACTGTTGCAGCGATGTGGTCTTACATCTGTCAGCACTATCAGCCCTCTGGTGATGCGCTCTACTTATCTGTGGTGCGTCAGGAGCACGCTCTTCAGCAGGGTGACTCTTCTGTTGATGAGTTCTACACACAGAGTTCTGCCATCTGGCGCCAGCTTGACTCTCTTCGGACAGTTGTTTGTGGAACTTGCCGTTGCTGCCAGACTATGAGGTCCGACTTGGAGTTTCAGCGTGTCCATGAGTTCTTATCTCGCCTCCGTTCCGAGTTTGAGCCTAGACGCGCTCACTTGCTTGCTCGTGGTCGTGTTCCCATCTCGGAGGTGCTTGCTGAGCTTCGTGCTGAGGAGACCCGCCTCCGTTCTGCTGGGTTGCTTGCTGTTCCCTCTGTGTTGGCTGCTCGAGCTCCTGTGTCATCTGCTCGTCTCACCGCTCCACCGTTTCTGCCCACACCTTCAGGGGGGGTGGGTCGCCCTCCTTCTGCTGAGAAGGGCCGGTCGCGCCGTGACACTTTCTGTGGCTACTGCTCTCGGCAAGGTCACCCAGAGTCTGATTGCCGCCAGAAACAGCGAGACCAGAGGCACTCTTCTTCCAGTGGGACTCATGCGTCTTCCTCGACTCCGTCACTCACTGACCAGGATATTATGCGACTCAAGCGCATGCTGGCTTCCTCTGGTTCTTCCTCGACGGGTTTTGTTGCTGCTGTGACTGCCACCACCGCTCCGCCCCCGCCGAAGCCTACTCAGTCAGGTACATCCTCGTGGGTTCTGGATTCTGGAGCTTCCTTTCATATGTCCTCTGATTCTTCTGCTTTATCCTCCCTTCGACCTCTTGCTTTTCCTCTTAATGTTCTCACTGCCGATGGCACACCTCTTCCTGTTGCTAGTCGTGGCATTCTTTCTACTCCATCTTTCTCTGTTCCTAGTGTTTCTCATGTTTCTCGTCTTACCATGAATCTTTTTTCCGCTGCCCAACTTACTGATTCTGGTTGTCGTGTCATTCTTGATACCGACTCTTGCTCCATTCAGGATCGTCGCACCAAGGCTTTGGTTGGTGCTGGCCCCCGGCGCCGTGAGTCAAAGGGCCTTTGGGAGGTTGACTGGCTTTGTGTTCCTTCCGCTGCCACCACTTCTGCCAGCTCTCATGCTCTTGCTGCCTCTTCGTCTGCGTCCTTCCAGTAGTGGCATCATCGCCTTGGTCACATCTGTGGCTCTCGCTTGTCTTCTTTAGTTCGTCAGGGCCTCTTAGGGTCTGTATCTGGAGATGTCTCCTTACATTGTAATGGTTGTAGACTTGGCAAACAGACCCAGTTACCTTATCCTACCAGTGAGTCCGTATCTCAGCATCCTTTTGACTTTGTTCATTCTGATGTCTGGGGTCCTGCTCCCTTTGATTCGAAAGGTGGTCATCGTTACTATGTTTTGTTTATTGATGATTTCTCTCGCTACACTTGGCTCTACTTCATGAAATCTCGTAGCGAGGTTCTCTCTATATACAAATGATTTGCTGCCATGGTTCACACCCAGTTTTCCACGCCCATTCGTACTTTTCGTGCTGACTCCGCTGGAGAGTATATATCCCAGCTGTTGCGTGGTTTTCTCGCGGAACAGGGTACTCTTGCCCAGTTCTCATGTCCTGGTGCTCATGCTCAGAATGGCGTTGCTGAACGTAAGCACCGTCATCTGCTTGAGACGGCTCGTGCGCTGATGATTGCTGCTTCTCTTCCACCCCACTTTTGGGCTGAGGCTGTTTCTGCATCCACCTATCTCATCAACATTCAGCCCTCGACTGCTCTGCAGGGTGGTATTCCTATGGAGTGTCTCACTGGTCGATCTCCTGACTATTCCGCTCTTCGTATGTTTGGATGTGTGTGCTTTGTCCTGCTTGCCCCGCGAGAACGCACCAAACTGACTGCTCAGTCGGTTGAGTGTGTTTTCCTTGGCTACAGTGATGAACACAAGGGCTATCGCTGTTGGGACCCTGTTGGTCGTCGCTTGCGCATCTCGCGTGATGTGACCTTTGATGAGTCTCGCTCTTACTACCCCCGCCCTTCCTCCTCGAGTTTCTCTGTGGACGATATTTCTTTCCTTCTCCTTCCTGATACATCCTCCTCTGTGCCTCAGATCTCTCCCCTTCCTCCGACCCGTCTCGCTCTTCCTCACATGCCACCGACACCTCAATCCCCTCCATCCTCCTCTCCACCATCCTCTCCGATCCGTCGGCCTCTCTCTCCTTTTCCTCTCCACTACACTCGCCGCCCTCGTGTTGAGGATGACTCTCCTGACACATCTTCCACTTCCGATGTTCCTCCTTCCACGCCTCAACCAGTTCATAACCTTCGTGCTCGACCTCGCCCTCCCCTTGATCGCTACTCTCCTACCACGTATGGCCTCTCTGTTGTTGCTGAGCCGACTTCCTATCAGGCTGCCCTGACTCAGCCTGAATGGCAGCTTGCGATGGCCCAGGAACTTGCTGCCCTTGAGCGTTCTGGCACGTGGGATCTGGTTTCTCTTCCTTCTGGTGTTCGTCCCATCACTTGCAAGTGGGTTTATAAGATTAAGACTCGCTCCGATGGTTCTCTTGAGCGCTACAAAGCTCGTCTTGTGGCTCGTGGTTTTCAGCAGGAACAGGGACGCGATTATGATGAGACATTCGCTCCTGTGGCCCACATGACCACTGTCCGCACTCTCCTTGCTGTCGCTTCTGTTCGTCATTGGTCTGTCTCTCAGCTTGACGTTCAGAACGCCTTTCTCAATGGTGAGTTGCGTGAGGAGGTTTATATGCAGCCACCCCCAGGGTACTCTGTTCCTGATGGTCTGGTCTGCCGCCTTCGCCGCTCTCTCTATGGTCTTAAACAGGCCCCTCGTGCCTGGTTCGAGCGGTTCGCCTCTGTCGTGACTGCCGCGGGCTTCTCACCCAGTGACCATGATCCCGCTTTGTTCGTTCACACGACTCCTCGTGGTCGGACTCTTCTCCTTCTCTATGTTGATGACATGATCATCACTGGTGATGACTCTGACTACATTGCCTTTGTTAAGGCTCGCCTTCGCGACCAGTTCCTCATGACTGATCTTGGTCCACTTCGCTATTTTCTTGGGATTGAGATCTCCTCGACCTCTGATGGCTTCTACATCTCCCAAGAAAAATATATTCAGGACCTTCTCTCTCGCGCTGCTCTCGGTGATGAGCACACAGTTGTGACTCCTATGGAGCTCAACGTTCAGCTTTGTGCCTCTGATGGTGACCCTCTTCCTAATCCCACTCGCTATCGTCACCTCGTTGGCAGTCTTGTCTATCTTGCTGTTACGCGTCCTGACATCTCCTATCCTGTCCACATCCTGAGTCAGTTTGTTTCAGCCCCCACCTCTGTCCACTATAGTCATCTCCTCCGTGTTCTACGATATCTTCGTGGCACGATCTCTCAGCGCCTTTTCTTTCCCCGCTCCAGCTCTCTTGAGCTCCAGGCCTACTCTGATGCTACCTGGGCTAGTGATCCCTCTGATCGATGCTCGTTGTCTGCTTACTGTGTCTTTCTTGGTGGCTCTCTTATTGCCTGGAAGAAAAAGAAGCAGACTGCTGTTTCCCGCTCGAGTACAGAGGCTGAGTTACGAGCTATGGCTATGTTGACGGCTGAGGTGATCTGGTTACGGTGGTTACTTGAGGATTTTGGTGTGTCTGCTACCACCTCGACTCCCTTACTGTCAGACAGTACCGGTGCTATCAGTATTGCGCGTGACCCGGTGAAGCATGAGCTCACCAAGCACATCGATGTGGATGCCCACTTTGTACGTGCTGCTGTGCAGGATGAGGTTCTCGCTCTTCACTATGTGCCCTCTGAGTTACAGCTGGCGGACTTCTTCACGAAGGCACAGACTCGAGCGCACCATGAGTTCTTTCTCTCCAAACTCAGTGTTGTTGATCCACCATGAGTTTGAGGGGGGGGGGGGGGGTGTTAGATGTATTAGATGTGTGTGTGTATAGTCTCTCTTTTCGGTTTATCCCCATTGTACACATGTATATGTACTGGCCCTTGGCCCTCCTGAGAATATTGTTGCTCATTCCTAACACCAACTATGCTTAACAACTTCAAGAATAACTTTGAGTCTGTTTCAGCGCTTGGTGCATCAGTTGTATCTTTCGATTGATTAGCCATTTTTTTGTACTTTTAAGTTAGCTTGGATGGTGTATATGAATAGTATGATAATTATTGAGAATTAAACAACATGAAGCATTTTATTGTACACACTTAAATTTATATATTAACACAATGGTGAAATAAAGGGGTCATGTACAGTTTGTCTTTGTAGTTAGTCTTCTTCAGTCATTCACTCTTCTTCAGTATTCGTTGAACATAGAGAGAAAATCAATTTTCTTGTTTCTTCTTCAGTTAGTCTATGTACATCCATTCAGCCATCAGCTCTTCAGTTTTTCATTTATGTGTTTTTTGTTGCCAGCCTTGGATCAAGGCGGTGAGGGGTATAGGAGCGAGGGAGTCTTGTTGTACCTCTTGTATTTACTCATTTTCAGTCTTGTCTTTCATATATTTTCATTCGATTTGTTATAAAAAAGAATTTTCATTCATTTCAAACTGCCATTTCAGTTATTATATGGGTGACACATAGTTCAGTTATTCGGCATTTTTATGTTTCCACATGCCCAACGTAGCTCAGCAGCACAGCCTACCAACCAACATTTTGATAGTTCATTTGGGAGTCGGCCTTCTTTTAATTTTAATTTTTCTGTATGACCTAGCTAAGCTATCTGTCAGTGGACTACAGTCTACTCCCTCCATTCCAAATTACTCGTCGTGGTTTTAGTTCAAATTTTTAGTTCAAATTTGAACTAAAACCACGACGAGTAATTTGAATTTGAACTAAAACCACGACGAGTAATTTGGAACGGAGGGAGTAGTTCTCAGTTATGCAGTTTTCATTCCTCTCCTCTTCATTTTCTCTTTGACCTAGGTTTTTTTAGTATAAAGAGCGACGTTGTTCCATCTATGCCCTAGGTGAACTATCAGTCATGTTTAGTCCTACATCAGGATGCATGCATACGCGAACGTGTTTCGCTTTTTTTCTTTCGATTTTTTTTCTTTTTTTTTATTTCCTTTTCTTTTCATTTTCATTATTTTGTTTTTGGGGGGTGGGGGGGGGGGGGGGGGGGTGGTGTGAACTTTATATTTTTATAGATTTATATCATAACCATTTTTATAATATAAGATGAACATTTTTCAATACACATTAAACATTCATTTAATGTATGGTGAACTCTATTTACAAACACTGAACTTTTTTAATGTACGGTGAACTCTTATTATAATATGGTGAACATTTTTAATACAAACTGAACTTATTCTCATATATGATGTTTTTTTTAATATACAGTGAAATTTTTTCTATTACAAACTGAACTTCTTTAAAATACATACTAACATTTTATAATATACTTTTATATTTTTCATAAATAGGTTTTAAATTATTTAGATCTTAAAAAAACCAATGGTCTGTTTTGTGAAAAAAGTCGGTTTTATTAAAAAAAATGTAGCCGCTTCTGCAGCTTGTTTTTTCTTGTTTACAGCTTGTTTCTTCAGTATATGTTTTGCTCAGAGGACAGCCTCCTCTGCAAAAATACATTTTTTTCTGTAAAAAGATGAATGTAAATTCAAAGGAGGCTGCATTGCATTGCCTGCATACAGGAGCTGCACAATGAGGTTCCTTACGCATTGCATCAGTTCACACTCTTCTTATCATCACCATGTTCTTTTCTTCTGCTCTGAGGTTTGGACAATGAGGTTTCTTTGCCGCCCCGGTAGCGAAGATCTGTCTGTGGTCGTGCTTGTCGCCACCAAAATTTCGGTTAGCCTCAAAGTCAAGACCAGGATTTATCGAACTTCGTTCGTGATATGAATTTGAACTTGAGCTGCTTTTAGAGTGTTGTTTGTACCACCGAAAGAAAAAAGAAAAACAGTCTGCAGTTAGCTGCTGCAGTCCAGTACATGACCAAATGAATGGACTTCATCGGTCATCTCTTGTTCATTCAGTCATTCTATAGTCTTGTTTGTTCATTCAGTCAGCATGTATGAGCTGATGTGATTTTTTATTCTCTGAGCTGCAGCAGCAGCAGCTGTATGGTGCCGCTGAGAAGATCCACATGATGGTTTTATAAGATCCAACTCTGAACAGTGATAATAGGTGGAGCTCAACCAATTGGTCTAACCATTGAAGCTCATTCTTGGATGGTGCTCACCATATTTTGGCTTGGCTAGTATACAGTATAGATTCACGCACACCCGGAACCCCTTGGTCTAACCATTGGAACCTTATTAAGATTGTCACGATTATTTCTCTAAAAGAAACCACACTACACATATTTAACACAAAGGACATGTGAGCTGTCACACCATTTTAATTCTTTTGTCAAGTTTAGGGCATTGAGAAGGCTGGGTGATCCTGCCGACACATCAGTAAGAAACATAGGCCAAATAAGTGTCAGACGAGGTTAAGACAAAATATCGCTTGGTAAGATGGGATATTATTTGTCGACCCAAAGACCAGGGGGTCTAGGGATTGAGAACCTCGAGATTAAAAATAAATGCTTGCTGAGCAAATGGTTGTATAGACTTTGTCTGGAACCGGAAGGTATGTGGGCACAAATTCTACGGGCTAAATACCTACACTCTAAAACTCTAGCTCAGGTTACCGTAAGACCTACTGATTCACCTTTCTGGAAGGGCCTCATGAGGATAAAAGAGTCTTTTTTTCACAGGGTGAAATTCGTTGTTGGGGATGGAACGACAACAAGGTTTTGGGATGATACTTGGTTAGGCGATGCACCGCTAGCCGTACAGTATCCTACCCTGTATAATATTGTGCAACGTAAGGAAAATTACATGGCTACAGTATTACAGACTGTTCCCTTGAATATCCAGTTCCGGCAGGCTTTAGTAGGGGAACGATGGACTTCCTGGTTGCACTTGGTGAGGAGGTTGGATGGACGTTCAGCTCGCACCACGAGTAGACGCCGTGCACTGGAAGTTGATGAGGAATGGAGTGTTTTCGGTTAAATCTATGTACTTAGATCTTATTAATTCTGGCCCAATCCCAAGATCATTACACATTTGGAAAGTTAAGGTCCCCTTGCGCATCAAATTTTTTATGTGGTTTGTGCATAAGCGGGTCATTCTCACCAAAGATAACTTACTAAAGCGAAGATGGGTAGGTAGTTCACGATGTTGCTTTTGTGTTCATGACGAAACAATTCAACATTTATTTATTGATTGCCCCCTCGCAAAGTTACTTTGGCGATCTATCCATATAGCATTTAACATATCGCCTCCATCTAGCATAGATGCGTTGTTTGGGACGTGGCTAAATGGAGTGCACCCGGACACTGCATCACATATTCGAATTGGAATATGCGCACTTCTTTGGGCTATATGGAACTGCAGGAATGATATGATTTTTAATAGATCACATATTCTAAACTTCTTGCAGGTTATCTTCAGAGCTACGGCATGGATCCATACTTGGTTGCTACTCACTCCGACGGCGTCCAGGGAGCATTTGACTACTGGGTGCACCCGATGGGAGACGGTAGCACGGGATATATTCAACCGGTTTGGATGTCGGTCGCATAATAGGATAGGTCCTTGATGTCTACTTCATCCAGCCGGTTGTGGCTTTATTTATTTTTTAACTTACTTTACTCTCTGCTCCTGATGTGAGCTGTACTTCAGATACCACTATTTGTTTTGGACGACCTTTTTTAATAATATGGCTGCATGCATCTTTTGGATGCAGAGGCCGGGGGGAAATACTCCTTTTCAAAAAAAAAAGTAATGCCTTTTGCCACCTGTGGAAAATATGTAATTGACCAAATAAAGCTCATATACACACCAATTTTCTCAAGGACCATCCTTCAGATACTTTGGCCTCTAGTCCTTGGTGCTTCTCCTTTAAAAAGTATCCAACGTTTTGCAGCCTTGATTTAGTGAATATTTACCCATGACAGGAACCGAAACTAGTATGATAGAACATACAGTACTAGTTTGTGCGGTTGCTGTTGTGTAATACTCGTCGAGTTTAAAAGAAGTAATAAAGTCACCCGTTGATTTGTTTCATAATAGTCATTCAGAAATAGACACTGTTCTCATATTCAGGACCGGTCTTGAGAGCAGCTGCCACGGAATCAGAAACATGACTAAATTTTGAGCACCTTGTCTTTTCATCGGAAAGTTCAGGACTAAATCAGACAAGGCTGAAGCACATTGCCTTACATTGCTTCAAGATATTGCCAGACTAGGATGTTTCTTTGCTCATTCTTCTGCAAATGATTTCATTGTATTAATTTTCAAATCATTTCATCGGCACACACTTACATGAGAAACTGAGTACAGGCAGCTTCCATGAAGAAGCCATTGTTTTGATGTGTTCTTGTTTTTTAGCTAAAAGAATCTGGAGATTTGCTCACTTCCGTGTTTGCACTACTAGTGCTTTCTCTAATCACAAATATATTGACGTGTCCTGAAATCTGAATGTCACTCACTTGGAAGCCGTGCTTGTAGCACTGGTGTTCTTGTGGTATTTGGATTGTGTAAATATGGTGATGGTTTCCATTTTTTACTGCTATTTAGAAGATCCGGCCAGCACCAGCAAGAATGCAAGCAGTGTATATACGTAGTAGTCTGTGTAGCATTGCAGACAGTTGAAGTAGCGGACCCAGACAGCCGCTAATCTGCCATTAACATTTGCGAACATTGTGGAATTCGGCGGACGCGTCCACTTGCATCCTGAGTCCTACATTCCTTTCTTCTTGTTTGTTTGTGACTTCAGTTAGTATCTTTCAGATATAAGGCCCTAATGTGTACCACCTGGTATTTTTTAGTCATCATAGCAACTTAGCTTTCTTTTTAAACTTGGTTGTTAGTTTTTCAAGCATGCATTCTCCTTTTAGTCTATCAGTTTTGAGAGTTTAGCTATCTGTGCTTTTTCTTGGCATGCCCAGTCTGCAATATTACTCTTCATCAGTAACATTTCAGATGCATTTTCTCACTCGCCTAGCAGCCCGCCGGTGTGTTTTTGTTCAGATTTTTTTTTTGTATTTGGCTTCTTACCCATGTTTCTATTTTCATTTTTCCAGGTTCTTCCATGTTATGCGAAGACTTTTTATAGTGATGTGACTGCAGATGAGTTGTGTACTGAGGCAACTGATGGGCATGCATATGTTCTCAATCTGGACAAAGGGCCCAACAAGACAGACAAGCCCTAGATTCAGTTGTATTCACTAATTCAGTTGTCCTTGATATAAATCTGTTGAATAAACTATGTGATATCATCTCACAAGAACCAACAGAGAACAATACTCTCAATGGTATTGAGTTCACTTTTTTTCAGTTATTTATCCCCTGTAATTTCTTTTAATTTTAAGCATAGTATTCTTAAAAATTTATCCCTTCTTTCTGATCAATGCAAAATCTCTCATGCCTCCCTGATGTCGCCAATGACTTTTTTGTGTGAACTATGCGGCATCAAGAAAATCCCAAAAGGATGTTTACTGGGTCCAAGATACAAACCCGTTAGTTCATTCCTCTCTTTCAGGCCCGCTTGTGTCCGTGAGGTAGTGGACGTCACCATAAACGTTCGAATTGGCATGGTCAAATCCCGAACGTTTGAGATTTATCATTTTCATAAACTTATGGTTCGGAGGGAGTACATGTTAGGGCATCTCCAACGCTGATCCCCAAACTGGACACCGCATCCCGTCCGTGGACTGGTGGGGACCAATCCACAGACACTGATGCATGAGCCGCCATCCAACCGTAGCTGCAAATGTCCGGAGACATTTCGAACGGAATTTAACGAAAATCAACAAATTTGATACAAATTTAAACAAACCAGATGATTTTCATTCAAACTCAGATAACTTTTACATAAAACCGAATGATTTTCATCTAAACCAGAGCACATGCATTACATTTTTGACATATTTCAACTAAACCCTATTCTAATCTAGTCTAAATCATTGTTGGTGCCCGTTTCCCACCATATGTCTTCCCTATGTCTGACAGCAAGCTCGCCGGCCGGCGATGAGCCACGAAAACTGAAGTTCCTTGTCCGTGAAGCGGGTAAACCGCTAATCGGTCAACGATGATGAGCCTGCCAAGCTTAGCTTCAATGGGAGGGGAAGAGTAGTGGCCTTCTTGGGACCCAAACGCCGGCGGTCTCCCATGTTCTACTCTTTCTCGTTGTGGACGTCTCCCGCGGACGTGACGGCTTCGTCGTCGTGGCGTGGACGACGCGGAGCTGGCAACCATGTTATTGTAGTGTGTCCGCGCCTCGCCCATGGTGATGCCGGCATGTGCCTGCGAGGATGGTGGCGCCGGCTTGTCGTCGGCCACCTCTTCCTTTGGCTCATTCGCAGCGCTTGCCTCCGGAGAGCTCGTCCCTCTACTGGCCTGCGAGTTGACCACAATGCGGTGATCTCCTTCTGTTTGTTGGAGAGGCTATCTCACAGGGCTTTTGAGCTCGAGGCCATGGCGAGTGTGGTGCAGAGAGGAGATAGGGAGTGGAGTAGGTTGGATGCGGCTGTTGCCAGACCCGACATTTAAATAGCAGTCGGATGTGAGGCCATGCAGCGAAATGTTTAATGGTGGCTCCCAGATGGACGGACGAGTGGCGTTTGCATGCGGACGCTGGAGTAGGTTCATCGGCAACCACACACGTTTTACTGGAGGGAGGCGGACGGACGGGTGTCGTTTGAATGGGGAGAGACGACATGTAGCGGGTAGCAGCACGGGCGGCGCTCTCGGCCGGCGCGCCACTTCAATGCCGGCTCTAGTGAGAGGCCGCGTCTGGTCTGGTCCGGCATGAATGCAGCGCTGACGCTCTCGAGCGACACCGACTGCTCTGGGCAGAAAAGGGTGTGAGTGAGGGAGAGGGTTTTGGGTGGGCCAGGGTTGTCGGGCACTTGGGTGGCAGAGGTGCAGCCGCCTGCAAAGCCCCCTGGTTTGCTTTCGGTTTGCGGGAAAAAGGATGTCGGACCACCGAGTAGATGGATACAGGACTGCGTTGGATGGCAAAACATGTCCGGACCGCGTGGTGCGGATGAATGCGGGTTGTTTGAGGGTTGGCGTTGGAGATGCCCTTATGCTGAGGAGGTGAGGACTATCTTAACTACATTCTTATGATGTGTGCTTTTCCGTAATTAGTTTCTTGTTTAGGGCCGCTTTAGTTTGCAGAAATATAAAAATGTACTCCCTCTGTTCCAAAATATTTAAGGTGTTAGGTTTGTTTCAACTTTCAAGTCAAACCTTTTAAGTTTGACCAACTCTACGGAAAATATAAGATTATCTACAATGCCAAACTAGTTTCATTGGATTATCGTAAGTATTTTCATATTATATATGCTTGAAGTCGTGCATATTATTTTCTATAAACTTGGTCAAACTTGAGAAAGTTTGACTTGGGGCAAAACTAAAATTCCAACTATTTAGGAACCGAGGGAGTAGAAATAAGAAAAACGTAGAATAGAATTGAGATGTCACATACCGAGGAATCCTACATGATTTTAAAACACATGTATCTTGCAATGAGTGTCTTTGGACGGTGCATAGGAAAGCAACACATGAACTTAGGAGAATTGAGGAGAGACAGTAGAAAGACATAGAGTAAAGAAGCATTGGACTTCTCAAAGGAAAGATAAAAAGAAGTTTGAACCCATGTTGGAATTCCTATGAAATGGGGGGAATAGAAATGAATTTCATAGGAATTTGTTAACCCCAAACCTATGATCCAAAAGCCTTCCATAAGAAAAAATTGCTTGGGATTAAAACACTACTAGGGAAATGCTTATAGGTAGGACATCAGTAGTAGCGCTGGAAAATAACAGGCGCTGCTGCTAATTAGCAGTAGCGCTATTCTGGGGCAGCGCTACAAGTAACTCGTTAGCAGTAGCGCTAGAAAAGTAAAAAGCGCTACTACTAAGTGGGACCCAACGAGCCCACCGACGCTAGCTGTAGTAGCAACGCTGTCCAGAATACATCGCTACTACTAAGATTTTAGCAGTAGCGGTTTATTTGACATCACCGTTACTGCTAATGGGCCCCACTTAATAGTAGTGCTTTTCCTGGGAAGCACTACTACTAAGTATCATAGCAGCAGCGCTTTCTGGGAAACAACGCTACTGCTAGTTGCGGCTGGTGCCACCTTTCCACCCCCTCTCCCTCTCCCCCTCCTCCCCCCTTCCCCCTCCTTTCCCCTCTCCCCTCTCTAAATTAGTTCTCCACCATTGTTGCCCTTCTTCTCTCTTCCTCCTACCTCTCTTCTCTCCCCATTAATGCCCCCCTCCACCATAACTCTCCTCCATAAATGGTCTTCTCATCTCTATCTAGCTACTTCATTTATTTGGCTCTCCCTCTATTCCATAGATATAGATCTAGCTAGCTCATCTCTTTCCCTCTCCATTAGTTAGCTAGAGTCATCGCTCCTCCCCAACAACTAGATCTAGCTAGCTATTTAGCCATCCACACTTTCGATCCCTATAGGTAGCGAAAGGCCTCATCTAACCGTGCCCGGTCTCTCTCGGGAGATATGTGAGTAAAAAGTTGTGCATTTCAAGAATGGGAATATGTGTGTTTGGGATATGGAGAGATTTGTGCGAGTGACATGCCCCTGAGTTGCTTATGTTTTGCCAAAATGTCAATTTATTTCCATTTCGGTGAATTTCGAGCAAACTCGATATGTCCTATTTTTAGGCAAGGTCATGCCAAATTTTTATATGACTTTGATGCATGCATGCATTTTGTTTATAACCCTTTTGCTTGTTATACCGTGCAGTCTCGGTCATGAAGGTGAGTGGATGGAAGGTGGAGCGATACTTGCAATCCGCGGTGATGGACATGTATGCAAATAATAGGACTAGGATTAGATATCCGTGTACAAGATGCAAAGAATGAGTCCTTTTGGACCCTTTTGATCGTGGCAGTTTGAAGGTGCACCTGCTGATGAATGGTTTCATGGATGGCTATACTCGGTGGATAAGTGAAGATGATGATGAGGACGTCCACATGGCAGGGAATAACGACATGGGGCTAGACGAAGAGATGACCGATCGACACGAAGACGATGGCGCCAGACATGGCGGCGGGGAAGAGTCCGGACATGACGGCGGCGGAGAAGATTCCGGACACGGCGAAGAAGAGTCCGGACATGGCGGAGAAGAGGCGGCGGTCACGCCGCAGTCTTCGACGCTACTAAGTGCAGTCGTGCAGGACCCTCATGTTCGAGACCTCCTTCGCAAGAGTATGACTAGCAAGAGAGCTGCTTCTAGAGAGGAGGCCAAGCTGGCGCAACTTGAAGTAGACTCGAAGACTCCATTGTATGACGGTTGCGATCCCGAGGTGACCCGCTTGAGTTTCACGCTCGAACTTCTAAAGACGAAGGCCAAAAACAAATGGACAGACAAAAGCCTCGATGAGCATTTGAAGTATCTACATAATAAAGTTCTTCCCGCAGGGAACCTGTGTCCTACTAGTGTCGAGGAGGCCAAGAAAATCGTTTGCCCTTTTGATTTGCCGCACATTAGGTACCACGCATGCATCAACGATTGCATCATTTATCGGGGGGAGCACACGGAAAAAACCAGCTGTCCAGTGTGCAATGCTTCTCGATACAAGAAGGCAGGAAAGAAAGCTCCTCAGAAAGTTGTATGGTACTTTCCGATCACTCCCCGTCTGCAGCGGTATTTCGTAGATCCTAAGGAAGCAAAGCTCATGCGCTGGCACACAGAGAGGAAGAAGCCCGACGATGGAGATGATCCGAAGCTGAGACACCTCGTAGATGGTAGCCAGTGGAGAGCATTCAACGCCGTATATGGATTTGCTGCAGAAGATCCAAGGAACATCGTGCTTGGTGTGAGTACCGATGGCATGAATCCGTTTGGAAACTAGAACACCAACCACAGCACATGGCCCATCTTTGTATGGATGTACAACCTCCCCCCATGGAAGTGCATGAAGACAAAGTACATACACATGAGCATGCTGATTCAAGGGCCGAAACAACCGGGAAATAATATTAACCTGTATATGGGGCTTCTAAAAGAGGAACTAGACACGTTATGGAAAACACCGGCATGGACATGGGACGCCAGCAAAGGAGAGTATTTCTATATGAGAGCCACGCTGATGACGACGGTGCACGACTATCTCGGTTACAGGTACACCTCAGGCCAGGTGTGCCACGGATATTGCGGATGCACGAGGTGCATGGATGATACAACGTCTCAGCAGCTTACGTCAACGAAAGATGGCGGGTCTGGGAAAATCGTGTACATGGGGCATCGTAGATGGCTCGAGAAGGATGACCCGTGGAGAAAGCGTGGAGATCTATTCAATGGGTTGGCTGAGCATCGATGACCTCCATGTAAGAGGAGCGGCGCCAAAATCAACGAGCTGTTGAAAAACTGGGAACAGTGCCCCGCGCCGGGAAAGATGAAAAAGGCGCCGGAGCCGCTGCTGAAGGTATGGAAAATGAGGTCTGTTTTCTGGGACTTGGAGTACTGGCCCAATCACGACACGCCTAATTGCCTTGATCAAATGCTTATCACGAAGAATGTCCTCGAGAGCTTGCTTGGCACACTGATGAACATGCCGGAGAAGACCAAGGATGGGCCGAAGGCAAGGAAAGACTTGGAAGATTTGAAGATCAGGAAAGATCTCCACATGCCGCCTCGTAAAAAGTCGACGGAGGAGACGGAGACGGAGACGGAGGAGGGGGAAAGGGGCAGAAAAGTCAACAAGAAGGAGGAGAATTATTGCCCCCCTTCTTGCTTCACCTTAAGTGCGAAGGAGATCGATCAATTCATCAAGTGCCTTACGGGAATCAAAGTCAGTTCCGGTTACTGTGGAAAGAGAAGCAGATTTCTAGACACCAAGAAGAAAAGGTTCAACGGGATGAAGTCTTATGACTGTCACATGATGATGACGTAGATACTCCCGGTTTCCATTAGAGGGATAATGGACAAGCACGTCCGTGACACGCTTACTGGTCTCTGTAACTTCTTCGACGTTATCTCTCGAAAGTCCATAAGTGTGAAGCAGCTCCGAAGGCTACAGGAAGAGATCGTTGTCATACTATGTGAGCTTGAGATGTACTTCCCGCTCGCGTTCTTTGACATCATGGTGCATCTGTGTGTCCACATCGTGGACGACATCATCGACCTCATGCCAACATTCCTTCACAGCATGATGCCGTTCGAGAGGATGAATAGGGTCATCAAAGGATTCGTTCGTAACATGTCCCGTCCCGATGGGAGCATCGTCCAGGGGTATCTGACGCATGAGTGCATCTCCTTTTGCGAGAATTATATAGGCGTCGGAGACCCTGTTGTTGGTTTGCCCGTCAAGAAGCACGATGGAAGGCTTGGAGGAGAAGGTCACGACAACGGCTAGAGGGAATTGCACGTGGACTACTCGGATCGACGGAGACAGGGCTAACTTAGTAGTGCTACAAGACCTAGATGTGGTAGATGATTATGTGACACGGCACAAAGAAACCATCGCAAAGAAGTACCGTGATAAAGGGATGCTCAAGACGGACGACGAAGTTACTGTAGAGCACAACGCCACTTTCTTGCGTTGGTTCAAAGAGGAAGTTCTTGCTAATCCCCCGGAAGAGGGCAGTTAGGACAGATTGTTCATACACGCCTTAGCACATGGCCCCGCGCCCAAACTCGCGACCTATCAAGCATACGATATCAACGGGTACACGTTCCACACGGAGGCCAAAAACATGGACAATGATTACCAGAACTCAGGGGTGATGATTGAATGCGTGACCGACGCCAACGACACAACTAAAAGATTCGACGGAAGGGTCGAAGAGATCTGGGAGCTTGACTATGCTGGAATGCACGATGCGTGTCAGATGAGCTAAGGACGTCGTAAGAGAAAACAAGTATTTCACTACCATGTCTATACCCGACGCGAAGAGCGCTACCGTGAACGTTAACGTCATCGCCAAACCTGAGCCATGGGTACACGCTAAGCAGTGACACAATGCTTCTTCATTACCGACCAGACCAATCCCAGCCGTGTTGTCGTGAGGAGAGGCAACAGGAGCATCATCGGAATGGATGGAGTCGCCAACGAGGAAGACTACGACCAATACGACAACCCGATGAGGGAGGATGACGATGACGATGAAGCATACGTGAAAAGAAGAATCGATACTACATTACCTAAGAAAGATCGTACTCCATGGTACAGGAAAAGTCACAAGGAGGGGCTCAATTATTTGACAACGAACAAGAAAGGGAAGAAGCTCAATGTGAAATGTCGTCGACGCAGCTGATAAACCATCATTTATATATATGTATCTATTTTGTGTACGCACTCAAGTAACCGTTATCGGTCAAATGATGTATACATCATATCCCCTTCAATTACCACCACATGCATGGTTCCGGTGATATTCGCACAGTGTGGGAGGGAGACACCATCGTTGAGAGAAAAACAAACAAAAGGGAGAAAGCAATACAAAAGAAAAAGAAAAGTAAAAAGGAAAGAAAAGGGAAATAATAAAAAGAAAAGAAAACTAAAAACTAGAAAAGGAAAATAATAAAAAGAAAAGAAAACTAAAAACTAGAAAAGGAAAATAATAAAAAGAAAAGAAAAATAGCGGTAGCGCTGGATTGGGAACCAGCGCTATAGTTAAGTTAGCTATAGCAGTAGATTAGGATCCAGCGCTACTGCTATTTGTATTTTAGAATTAAAAAATAAAAATTGGAAAAGTTAGCTATAGCGCTGGATTAGGATCCAGCGCTATAGCTAAGTTAGGATCCAGCGCTACTGCTATTTTGAGTTAACGATCGCGCGGGCTCAAAATTTTGCCAAGTCCCATTCTCCCCCCACTCTCCCACCTCTCCCCCTCCTCTCTGTTGTCGCGCGCCGCCGTCGCCCCTGCCCGCCGGCCATCGCCCCTGCCTGCCGGCCGTCGCCCCTGCCCGCCGGCCGTCGCCCCTACCCGCCGGCCGTCGCCCCTGCCCGCCGACCGTCGCCCCTCGACCTGGACCTCGACGCTGGCCCGAACCCCTGCCCGCCCTCGGCGTCGATGCCGGCCCAAGCCCCTGCCCGCCGCTCCGACCTCCTCCTCGTCCGCGCCACCGCCGCTTTGGCCTCCTCGTCTACGCCGCCGCCGTCGACCTCACCCCCGGTAGCTAGCATCCCGTTCTGCCTCCCTTCAGGTACTGGCCGACCCCCCCTCCCCCTCTCTCTGTCAATTAGGTTTTCTTTTTTTTAGAAATGAAACTAGGTTTTCAATTTAGAGTTCAATTAGGTAGGTAGTAGGAATCAATTTTAGGGTTCAATTTAGGAATTTTTATTAGGACAAAATATTTATTAGCAAAGAAAATTTCTAGGGTTCTAGGGTTCATATGTCAAAAGTTATAGAAATTTCTTTAACCGCAACAATTAGGTGATGTTGTTGCTGCTTTAAACAAAATTAGTAAAAATTTTAGTTAACAGAGAGTAGTTAACAGAAACTAGTTAGCTATGGCATTTACCTAGGGCATTTTTAGCAAATTTAGCTAGGGCATTTAACTCTAAAAAACAGTAGCATTTAGCTAGGGCATTTTTAGCAAATTTAGCTAGGGCATTTAGCTAGGATAAAAAATAGTAGCAAATTAGTTTAGGGCAATTTAGGGCAATTTAGTTGGTTAGGGCAGTAGCAGAGAGAGAGAGCATTTAGGAATTTTTGTAGGTATATATAATAGCTATAAATAAAAAACAGTAGCAAATGTTTAGTGAGGTCATTTTGCAAAGGTTTTTGGTTTTTGAAAAGACCACTATTTTGCAATGTTTAGTGAGGTCATTTCACTCTATGTACTTGCTTGAATGATATATTTTGCAAATGATATGTGTCATTGATGTTATATGATTTTGCAATGTTAGTTGAATGTCGAAGAATATCCGAGTGGCCTATGTTTTGCCGGAATGTTGATTCATTTCCGTTCCGGCAAATTTCAGGCGCTCCATATGTCCACTTTTTAGCAAAGGTCATGCCGAAAATTTCCGTAATTTTCGGCATGACTTGTGCTAGAAACTAGGACATATGGAGTGCCCGGGATTTGCCGGGGGGAATGAATCAACATTCCAACCAAATATAGGCCCCTTTTTTCTCTTCATTATATCTTTTATTTATAATTGTTGAATAGGAAACATATCTAGCCACGCCGAAGCCGGGGGTTCTGGTCACCTCAAAGAAGACCCCCTCGAGGCAGCAAATCATTATTTCGATTACCTGGACAAACACCAGTTGCGGGTGCAGGGTGGCGGCAGTGGAACAACCCCGACACCGACGCCGACACCGGCACCACCCCGGGAGCGACAACGATGCTGTCGTAGCCGGTAAAGCACCGAAGCAGAAGAGGACACGAAGACCAAACAAGCTCGGCATCGGACAAATTGTGGTCATGGAGATGCACCCCAAGAAATTAGAGCCAACGGCGCCGGAGGAAGCGCGCTCGTGCTGGGGCAATCAACTAGGATGCATCCTTAGGGAAACCGCCAACATCAATGACGAGAAGTTGAAGAAGATACCACATATGGGGCACATGCTCCTAAAGAAGTTGACAATAGGTTCCTGTTCCCCGGCCGGGATGAAAGCAAACATCCGTGGGACGACGACGCCATGACAAAGATAAACAGCAAGGCGATGGTGACGTTCACCAACGACTTGTCCGCCTAGAATGTTTGGGTGAAAAAAGCGATTGCGAAGAATGGACCGTAGTCCAAGATTCATGCTGACAATCCGTCACTAAAGGAATCGGACATTGAAAAATTCAAGGAGACTTGCGCCAAAGAAGAAGTCAAGCAAAGGTCGGAGAAAATGAAGGCGCTCCAGGCCAGGAACACGCCTCCCCACCACCTCAGAAGTCGTGGTTACGAGGGGAAGAGGCACGTATGGGCCAAGGAGGACGCTGAACGTGAAAGTCACGGAATCCCAGACCCCTTGGCGGAGTTCACCGACCCGCTGGAGCGTGACTGGATCAGGGCCCGGTACAAGTGGGACCGCGTCAATAAGATCTTTTACATGGACGCGAAGATGAGGGAGTTCATGAGACTTCTGGTATTTGTTATATTACCACCTTATTATATTAGCTTCCAATCAATTCGACCACAAGTTTTGTCACATTAGTAAACTATCCACGTTCCTTTTGCAGAAAGAGCAGCACCAAAAGGCAGCCGAAAGCGACGAGTCGTCACAGTCGTCGACGAGGCCCAAGTGGGACACCCCTTTCAACCGGGCCCTGAACATACTGAAAAAGGTCCCGGAGGACAAACCGCCATCCTATGGACGTGTGCACGGTGTCGGAGATGGCGCCTCGTGGAAGACATGCTACCACGAGCAGCCAGAGGAAAGAAGGAAGAGACGGTTGCTTACTCAATAGACCATCGACGAGAAGGTCGAGATTGCGGTCAATAAGACCAAAGGTGAGACCAAAGAAGAGTTGCTCGGGGTAGTCAATGCAGCGGTCAATGAAGTGGTGGCTGGCGTCACGGCTCACTTCCAATCTTCAATTATTACCAGCTTGATTCTGGCAATTATCGATTGGTTGAAGAGCAATCCAGATAAAGGGCCAGCGGACTTTCCCCTTCCTAGCTATGTCGGGAGCAATTCGGTGAACATCACACCACCAGCACCTGCTCAAGCAACCGCAAAAGGTCCAGCTCCTGTTCATAGTAGCCCGACCTCCGTCTCTGGCATACTCGGCGGGGCTTTGTCTATGGTTGAGCTCGACGCCCTCACGGTAATTACACGTCATACCCTTTTCACCAGCATGTATATAGTCTTCCGTTTTAATTGCCTTTCGGATGTTTGACATCGCAGACATGTCTTTGTAGGCCAACGATACCCCGTGCACCCTACTGTACGACATCAAGGGCCAGAAGGTGGCCGTGGGAAAGGCAACGATCGTGATGCCGAAGGACCGCATGTTCCACAACCGAGAGATGCCCCATGGTGTCTTCAAGGTTAACGTGGCCAGTGTCTTAGCGGGCTTCGAGGATTTGCCTCCTCCGGTACCAGTCGATGACGAGGAGACCCCTCAACGGATTGTCGCATGCAAGAGCTGGTTCTTGCCTTGGCTGAAGACTCTTCTTCATGTCGAGGCGCCCAGTATCACGACAATGACAGCTTCTCAAGAAGGTATGAACACCACCCCACCTACCCAATTACCTGCACCTGTCGTGGCGGGTGATAGCGGACGACCGAAGGGAGAGCCTCCATTAGTATCAGATAACATCGCCCCGTCGAAGAAGCAAATGCTGATGATGTCATGGAGGAGGATGATGATGACCCTCTCAATTATATCAATACCGCCTATGACGATGGAGGATTGATGGCTGGGGACTATGACTCAGGCTATGAGCGTGGGGATGATGACTTGATGCTGTCTGATTTGCCGGAGCCGGAACGTCCTAAGGCGGAATGCAAAAAGTCTCTCTTCATGCGATCCTCGCAGGAGACGCCTCCAGATGCCGCCTCTACCCAGCAACAACCCGAGGGCCGTCCACTGATTAGCCCGACAACACTGGGGGCGTTGGTTAGGGAAGGTATGGTGGGCTCACTACCGCCACCCACCAAGAAGCAAAGGAGGAGACTGGAGAAGAAAGGCCCTAAAGGCGCCAGAGCTGCTTCAAGCAGCCAGCCGCCTCTGAAGCCCCGGGAGGTAGACAGAATACTTGTTGAAGGTGCGAACCGTTTCCATGTCGCCGGCAACCCGATCCTACCTCCGAAAGCGCTAGAGCACATACTGAACAATGTTCTAAGGAGGCTTCATGAAGATGTGCTGGCCAGAGAGAAAAGCCTTCTCATCTCGGAAAAAACAGGATACCCGCTTTACGCGGCTCAGGTGCCAGGCGGGAAGTTGTACGTCGAGAGATGGCCCGCGGATAAGTTCATCCTGCGATTTGACTACATCTACGACATGTTCCACATGACCAAGCTGGATTTCCAGTTCATCCGCATGTATGCGCTGTATCTCAACTCCTTCATCAGGCTCGAGAACATAAAATATATCTGCGTCGCGGACCCGTACTATATGCACGAGAGCTTCTTGGAAGTTTGCAAAGATTACCATGACTATGCGAGCAAGTACATCGCCGAGTTCATGTGCGCTAATAAGGACAAGGAAGCGATTCTCTTGCCTTATCATCCCACGTAAGTCATCCGTGGATATCCTTTCGTAAGTTTTAATCATTCCTTTGCAAGCATGGAGGCTAGTTTGAGGTTTAATTATTTTGCGCAGTGTGGGGGGGGGGGGGGGGGCGCCTTCCTCATCGTTCTGTACCCAGAATACTCCCATGCTATGTACTTGGACTCATCAAAGAACATCAAGAAAAAGGATGACACGCACATAAAGAGTGTTCTCGATAGTGCCCTGTTCACCTTCAGCCTGTCTGGTGGATATATCAAGGTGAAAAAGCACAGGAAGAACGGGCTGGGTTTCGGCCATAAGACCGACTTCTGCTGCATCCAGCAACCGTACACCATTAAGGCTGATGGATTCTACCTCATGCATCACCTGATCGAGTACAGAAGGGATAATCAACGCCTTCGCATGTTAGCTACTACCAACGATGTCGAGATTGTCAACTGGGCCACAACCATAGGAAAGACACTGGATCATTGAATCCGAGCTGAGTTTTATCACGTACCGTGTGAACTTGCCCAAGTGATCATGAAGGATGTCCTCAAACCAACATGGATGTTCTACCATGGGCCAATCACGAGGGATGATGTCCGAACACTGCTAAGCGCTCAGCGTCTGGACCTGAAGCCTTTCAACAAGCTCGGGTGCTTCCTCCCTGACTATGAAGATTGGACCACCGACATGGAGGACTGATTGTCGATGACAATGTGTCACTACTGTCTTTCTATGGCAAAACTTTGAATTTATGCACGGCGAAACTCTGTGATGTAATTAAACCGTCCTCCTGAACTAGCGTAGATCACTCTAGTTAATTAGTTTGGGTATGAGGAACTTCGTTATTTATGTTTACTATAGGTTGCTTGTATTTTGCTAATTATGCCTCTTTGTTTTCTTAAGTACATTATGTTGCATATTATTGTTGAATTCATCAACTGACGATGCAGGTACATAGATCAGAGATGGCGAAGGACTGCTATGCCGTATTCATTGGGAGGGTTCTAGGAGTGTACGACCAATGGCCAGACGCTCATGCCCAGGTGGACAAGTACCCTGGTGCTAGCCACAGAGGGTTCAACAGTAGAGCCGAAGCGGAAAATAGTTACTTGAGGTGGACGCTCCGGCAAGAGCGGGAGCGAAACCGCCGGTGCCTCAAGAAGTACTACATAGTCGCACTCTTGCTCATGCTGATCGCTCTTCTCTTCTACATCATGGTTTAGATAGAGATGATGAAACTTGTGTGTGTGCCATGACCATGCAGTTGCATTTATTCAAGACATGACATGACTTGTGTATCGCTATTTTCGAGATGTGATGATATTTGTGTTGAATGATGATGATGATGGTATGATAAGACTACTGTATGTGTATGATATGATGAGAATAGTGTATGTTTATTATGATCTGATGAAACTACTATATAGAGTATGGACAAATACATCACAAATACGTAGAGGGGGAATAAATCTGTGAAAGCAGGAAAACTAGCAGTAGCGCTGGTAGGCATCTAGCGGCAGTGCTGGATTAGCAGCAGTGCTTTCTTTGTTGCAGCGCTACAGATAGTTAGCAGTAGCGCTTGTCAGAGCAGCGCTACTACTAACCATACTTACCAGTAGCGCTGGTCAGGGCAGTGCTACTGCTACAACTTAGCTATAGCGCGTTAGCAGTAGCGCTGGATCTAGCGCTACTGCTATAGGTATTTCAAGCGCTACTAGTAGGCTTTCTCCTAGTAGTGAAATCCTCCAAAATTCCTACAAAAAATTCCTCCAATGCAAAGAGCCCCTTAATTTTTACACACAATAATGACTTCTTATCTCAGGAATTAGGGCTCATTACATTCAAAAGAATTTCCTAGGAAATCTGTAGGATTTGGATCCTCATGAGTTTTTCTACATATGTCCTCAGGTTCACACCATGCCTGGGGAAAGGAGCGTAGGAGGTCACGGACGCCGTGGACCATCGGTCCGCCATTCCCCAATGTGTGGTATTAGCTTAGGATTTGTGACACCAGGCCTCCCATGGTCGAGGGGAGGCAAAGGTGGTAGGTTTTGGTGGGGAGGATCGATGATGGATGCGACAAGCAGCAGGTGACAATCCATGTTGTGGCGTATTCGAGTGATGTGGGCTAGGCGGCCCAAGAGGAAGTTGTAGCGAGGCAGAGGAAGATCCGCAAGGGTTGGGGAGCAGCAAGGTCGAAAGCTCGTCCACCTTCGATTGCAGATCAGTTTTCTGAGGCAGACGGGCTGCTGACTCCCATGGTCGGCATGGAGGGGAACATGTCGGGGTGAAAAGCAGGCCGGCGAGGACTCGGAGGAAAGGTTGGAGGAGAGGACGGTGCCACCGGCCAGAGAACTTAATTATTTGAACTACATTGTTTGACCATTTGCACATAAATGAAGAGCTAATTTGCACAGTGGGCAGAAAGGCCTATTCAGAAATCAAACAAGGTATCCGAGGCTCCAAGCTGTCATAAATATCCCATCACTTCTTCTCCTCTTCCTCCATGCGGGTAGCCTTTTTCATCCGAGCTCCTAATTGGTGCCCGTTCATCCTCTCAACACGGAGCTTGCCGTATACCTTGTGAGGGAGTCCTGGATTATGGGGTCCTCGGGGTGCCGCCTCCTTTCACATGGGCCGAACTGTTGGGCCGCATCGTGTCCGATCCGAAGACCTTTTGTGCCCTGGTGTGCTCCCCAAGTCACAATGGAAGATCCGGAGTTTCCTTGATGTAACCGACTATCTGTAAACCCTAGCACCCCTGGTGTCTATATAAACCAGGGGGCTTAGTCTGTAGGGGCTAGGAGAACAATCACCATCCTACTAGTTAGGGTTTAATTCGTCCAATCTCGTGGTAGATCTACTCTGGAACCCCCTCATACCCAAGCAATATAATCAAGCAGGACGTAGGGTTTTACCTCCTAGAGAGGGCCCGAACCATGGTAAACATCGTATCCTACGTCTACTGTTCCCCATCGATCCAAGGTCCATAGTTCGGGACCCCCTACCTGAGATCCACCAGTTTGGACACCGACATTGGTGCTTTCATTGAGAGTTCCGCTGTTGGATAGCCAAAGGATCGATGGCTCGCCTGATCATCGGAGACGGTGTCAGCACCAGAGACATCTTCGTCCCCGGGCAACTTTTCGCGTTCGGCGGCATCGTTCTGCATGCCAACACAACCGACCACCTCAACCAGATCGACAATTTTGCCCCTGAGCAACAGATCAGGTTTGGCAACTTCGACTACGTCACCGATGCTCGGGGCGATCTAATCTTCACGGGCTTCTCAGCCTCGCCTGCAGCAACCGTGGCCTCTGACGTATTGACCTTGGGGCCTATCCCTGATCTGATCTCCGGATCAGCCCTCACTACGCAATTAGCCTCGAGCTCGGAAGCGTCTCCCATGTCCGAAGACCAGGAATCAACCCTGTCCGGACCCTACCTCCCCGATGAGTATTCGGCCTTGAGCCTTAGCGAGAGTTCGGTGTCTAGAAATAGGGAGTCAACCCCCGCCAAACTCTCCCTTCTCACCACAGATCCAGCCTCGAGCCTTGATACGAGTATGGCGCCCGACCACCAAGGTTTTTCCCTGACCGGACCCATGCCTCACCCCACCTTCGCGACGGAGGTTAGCTCCAAGGAAACTTCATACGCCGATCCGGCCAGCCTCGCCTTGTTGAACGAGGCGCTTGACCGGATCAAGAGGATGGCCATTATTGATGGCCCACCCTCGGCTCACGCTCAACGGAGCCTCGAGGGAGGCCACAGGGAATTTTACTTCCCACCCACCACCCACTTGATAGCCACTGTTGAAGACTTAACTAACATGCTAGACTATGCTTGTGAGGAGGCCGACGACATGGATGCCGACGAGAAGGCCACAGCCCGCTCGGACACCTCCCCTCCCATCATCGGCCCCTGGGCGGCCACATCCACCTATGACATCTACATGGTGGACACCCCCAAGGATGACGGTGATGATGCTAACAGGGACAGCACCCCTAGAAGGGATGGTAACAATCCCAGAGAGGAGCCCCCCAAACGCCAAAGACAATGCCGATGATCCAAGCGGCGACATAGCTGTTGGGAAACGTTGCATGGAAAACAAAAAAAATTCTACGCACACACAAGATCTATCAAGGAGATGCATAGCAACGAGAGGGGAGAGTGTGTCTACCTACCCTCGTAGACCGTAAGCGGAAGCGTTTGACAATGCGGTTGATGTAGTCGAACTTCTTCGCGTTCCAACCGATCGAGCACCGAACGTACGACACCTCCGCATTCAGCACACGTTCAGTTCGATGATGTCCTCCGCCTTCTTGATCCAGCAATACGGCATGGTAGTGGATGAGTTCCGGCAGCACGACGGCATGGTGACGGTGATGGTGATGTGATCTCCACAGGGCTTCGCCTAAGCACTACGAAAATATGACCAGGGGTGTAAACGGTGGAGGGGGGCGCCGCACACGGCTAAGCTATTGTTCTGGGTGTGCTAGGCGCCCCCTTCCCACATATATATAGGTGGGAGGGAGAGGGGAGAGGCCAAGGGGCGCCCCAAGTAGGACCGAATCCTACTTGGGGTCCTGCCCTTGGCCGCGCCCCCCTTCCTTATTTGTCGGAGGGGAAAGGAAAGGGGGAGAGGGAAGGAAGGGGGAGGCCTAATCCCCCTTTCCTTCCCCCATGGGTCGGATGCGTTAGGGGGGGGGGGGGGGGGGCGCTCCAGCCCCCTGTGGGCTGGTGTGCTCCCCTCTAATGGTCCAATAGGCCATCACCCTTTCGGGAGTGCCCGGTACCCCCCGGTACTCCCATAATCATCCGGTACACTCCGAAACACTTCCGATGTCCGAATATCATCGTCCTATATATCAATCTTTACCTCTCGACCATTTCAAGACTCCTATTCATGTCCGTGATCTTATCCAGTACTCCTAACAACATTCGGTCACCAAATCTTATAACTCATATAACACTATATCGTCAACGAACGTTAAGCGTGCGGACCCTACGGGTTCGAGAACTATGTAGACATGACCGAGACACCTCTCCGGTCAATAACCAATAGCGCAACCTGGATGCCCATATTGGCTCCTACATATTCTACGAAGATCTTTATCGGTCGAACCGTTATGACAACAAACACAATTCCCTTTGTCCATCGGTATGTTACTTGCCCGAGATTCGATCGTCGGTATCTTCATACCTAGTTCAATCTCGTTACCAGCAAGTCTCTTTACTTGTTCCATAATACATCATCCTATAACGAACTCATTAGTCACTTTGCTTGCAAGGCTTCTTATGATGTGTATTACCGAGAGGGCCCATAGATACCTCTCCGATACTCGGAGTGACAAATCCTAATCTCGATCTATGCCAACTCAACAAACACCTTCGGAGATATTGGTAGAGCATCTTTATGATCACCCAGTTACGTTGTGATGTTTGATAGCACGCAAGGTATTCCTCCGGTATCCGGGAGTTGCATAATCTCATAGTCGAAGGAATATGTATTTGACATTAAGAAAGCAATAGCAATAAACTGAATGATCATATGCTAAGCTAACGGATGGGTCTTGTCCATCACATCATTCTCCTAATGATGTGATCCTGTTATCAAATGACAACACATGTCCATGGTTAGGAAACCTTAACCATCTTTGATCAACGAGCTAGTCTAGTAGAGGCTTACTAGGGACACGGTATTTGTTTATGTATTCACACATGTATTTAAGTTTCCGACCAATACAATTCTAGCATGAATAATAAACCTTTATCATGATTAAGGAAATATAATAATAACCATTTTATTATTGCCTCTAGGGCATATTTCCATTAGTCTCCCACTTGCACTAGAGTCAATAATCTAGTTCACATCGCCATGTGATTAACACCCATAGTTCACATCGCCATGCGACCAACACCCAAAGAGTTTACTAGAGTTAAATAATCTAGTTCACATCGCCATGTGATTAATACCCAAAGAGTATTAAGGTGTGATCATGTTTTGCTTGTGAGAGAGGTTAGTCAACGGGTCAACCATATTCAGATCCGTATGTATTTTTGCAAATTTCTATGTCTACAATGCTCTGCATGGAGCTACTCTAGCTAATTGCTCCCATTTTCAATACGTATCCAGATTGAGACTCAGACTCATCCGGATCGGTGTCAAAGCTTGCATCGACGTAACTCTTTACGACGAACTCTTTATCACCTCCATAACCGAGAAACATTTCCTTAGTCCTTCTTAGGTAACTAGAGATAATTTTGACTCCAGTCTAGTGATCTACTCCTGGATCATTATTGTACCCTCTTGCCAAACTCATGGCAAGGTACACAACAGGTCTGGTACACAGCATGGCATACTTTATAGAACCTATGGCTGAGGCATAGGGAATGACTTCATTCTCTCTCTCTATCTTCTGCCGTGGTCGGGTTTTGAGTCTTACTCAACTTCACACCTTGTAACACAGGCAAAAACTCTTTCTTTGACTGATCCATTTTGAACTTCTTCAAAACTTTGTCAAGGTATGTGCTTTGTGAAAGTCCTATTAAGCGTCTCGATCTATCCCTATAGATCTTGATGCCCAA
This sequence comes from Thinopyrum elongatum, assembly GCA_011799875.1. NCBI lineage: Eukaryota > Viridiplantae > Streptophyta > Magnoliopsida > Poales > Poaceae > Thinopyrum > Thinopyrum elongatum. Next base: position 568,044,697 of record CM022300.1, on the reverse strand, counting down.
TATATATGCAGCTTCACCGAGGTTTTTCATTGAAAAATTCTTATTCAAGTATCCTTTTATGCTATCCAGAAATTCTATATCATTTCCAATCAACAATGTGTCATCCACATATAATATCAGAAATGCTACAGAGCTCCCTGATACGTCTCCAACGTATCTATAATTTTTTATTGTTCCATGCTATTATATTATCTGTTTTGGATGTTTTATATGCATTAATATGCTATTTTATATTATTTTTAGGACTAACCTATTAACCTAGAGCCCAGTGCCAGTTTCTGTTTTTTCCTTGTTTATGAGTTTCACAGAAAGGGAATACCAAACGGAGTCCAAACGGAATAAAACTTTCGCGATGATTTTCTTGGACCAGAAGGAAACCAGGAGACTTGGAGATGAAGTCGGAGGAGCCACAAGGCGACCACAAGGATGAAGGGCACGCTCCCCACCCTTGTGGGCCCCTCGTGCACTTCCTGACCTAATTCTTTTGCCTATATATATTCATATATCCCCAAACCAACAGAGGCATCCACGAAAAGACTTTTCCACTGCCGCAACCTTCTGTACCCGTGAGATCCCATCTAGGGACCTTTTCCGGCACCCTGCCGGAGGGGGATTCGATCACGGAGGGCTTCTACATCAACACCATTGCCCTTCCGATGAAGCGTGAGTAGTTTACCACAGACCTACGGGTCCATAGCTAGTAGCTAGATGGCTTCTTCTCTCTCTTTGATTCTCAATACCATGTTCTCCTCGATGTTCTTGGAGATCTATTCGATGTAATACCTTTTTGCGGTGTGTTTGCCGAGATCCGATGAATTGTGGATTTATGATCAACTTATCTATGAATATTATTTGGATCTTCTCTGAATTCTTATATGCATGATTTGATATCTTTGTAATTCTCTTCGAACTATCGGTTTGGTTTGGCCAACTAGATTGATTTTTCTTGCAATGGGAGAAGTGCTTAGCTTTGGGTTCAATCTTGCGGTGTCCTTTCCCAGTGACAGTAGGGGCAGCAAGGCACGTATTGTATTATTGCCATCGAGGATAAAAAGATGGGGTTTTCATCATATTGCTTGAGTTAATTCCTCTACATCATGTCATCTTACTTAATGCATTACTCCGTTCTTTATGAACTTAATACTCTAGATGCATGCTAGATAGCGGTCGATGTGTGGAGTAATAGTAGTAGATGCAGAATCATTTCGGTCTACTTGACACGGACGTGATGCCTATATTCATGATCATTGCCTTAGATATCATCATAACTTTGCGCTTTTCTATCAATTGCTCGGCAGTAATTTGTTCACCCACCGTATTATTTTCTATCTTGAGAGAAGCCTCTAGTGAAACCTATGGCCCCCGGGTCTATTTTCCATCATATAATCTTCTACTTTTCATCATACAAGTTTCCGATCTACTATTTTGCAATCTTTTACTTTCCGATCTATAAAACAAAAATACCAAAAATATTTACTTTATCGTTTATCTATCTCTATCAGATCTCACTTTTGCAAATAACCGTGAAGGGATTGACAAGCCCTTTATCGCGTTGGGTGCAAGTTGTTTGATTGTTTGTGCAGGTATTCGGTGATTTGTGCGTTGTCTCCTACTGGATTGATACCTTGGTTCTCAAACTGAGGGAAATACTTATCTCTACTTTGCTGCATCACCCTTTCCTCTTCAAGGGAAAAACCAACGCAAGCTAAAGAAGTAGCACTCCCACTCACTTTCTTGTAAATACATGCTTCACCGTAAGTCTGTATAAAACCATATGCTTTGATCACATCATCAAAGCGTATATTCCAACTCCGAGATGCTTGCACCAGTCCATAGATGGATCGCTGGAGCTTGCACACTTTTGTTAGCACCTTTAGGATCGACAAAACCTTCTGGTTGCATCATATACAACTCTTCTTTAAGATATCCATTAAGGAATGCAGTTTTGACGTCCATTTGCCAGATTTCAAAATCATAAAATGCGGAAATTGCAAACATGATTCAAACAGACTTAAGCATTGCTACGGGTGAGAAAGTCTCATCGTAGTCAACTCCTTGAACTTGTCAAAAAACTTTCGCGACAAGTCGAGCTTTGTAGACAGTAACATTACCATCAGCGTCAGTCTTCTTCTTGAAGATCCATTTATTTTCTATGGCTTGCCGATCATCGGGCAAGTCCACCAAAGTCCACACTTTGTTCTCATACATGGATCCTATCTCAGATTTCATGGCCTCAAGCCATCTGTCGGAATCTGGGCTCATCATAGCTTCTTCATAGTTCATAGGTTTGTCTTGGTCTAGTAACATGACTTCCAGGACAGGATTACCGTACCACTCTGGTGCGGATTGTGCTCTGGTCGACCTACGAGGTTCAGTAGTAACTTGATCTGAAGTTTCATGATCATCATCATTTGCTTCCTCTCTAGTTGGTGTAGGCATTACGGGAACGGATTTCTCTGATGTGCTACTTTCTAATTTGAGAGAAGGTACAATTACCTCATCAAGTTCTACTTTCCTCCCATTCACTTCTTTCGAGAGAAACTCCTTCTCTAGAAAGGATCCATTCTTGGCAACAAAGATCTTGCCTTCGGATCTGTGGTAGAAGGTGTGCCCAATTGTTTCCTTAGAGTATCCTATGAAGACGCACTTCTCCGATTTGGGTTCGAGCTTATCAGACTGAAGCCTTTTGACATAAGTGTCACAACCCCAAATTTTAAGAAATGACAGCTTAGGTTTCTTGCCAAACCACAGTTCATATGGTGTCGTCTCAACGGATTTAGACGGTGCCCTATTTAACGTGAATGCGGCTGTCTCTAATGCATAACCCCAAAACGATAGTGGTAAATCGGTAAGAGACATCATAGATCGCACCATATCTAATAAAGTACGGTTACGACGTTCGGACACACCATTACGTTGTGGTGTTCCAGGTGGCGTGAGTTGTGAAATAATTCCACATTGTTTTAAATGAAGGCCAAACTCGTAACTTAAATATTCGCCTCCGCGATCAGATCCTAGAAACTTTATTTTCTTGTTAGGATGATTCTCCACTTCACTCTGAAATTCTTTGAACTTTTCAAATGTTTCAGACTTGTGTTTCATCAAGTAGATATTCCCATACCTACTCAAATCATCTATGAAGGCCAGAAAATAACGATACCCGCCGCGTGCTTCAACACTCATCGGACCACATACATCGGTATGTATTATTTCCAATAAGTCATTAGGTCGCTCCATTGTTCTGGAGAACAGAGTTTTAGTCATCTTGCCCATGAGGCATGGTTCGCAAGTATCAAATGATTCATAATCAAGTTACTCCAAAAGTCCATCTGCATGGAGTTTCTTCATGCACTTTACACCAATATAACCTAAACGGCAATGCCACAAGTATGTTGCACTATCATTATCAACTTTGCATCTTTTGGCATCAATATTATAAATATGTGTATCACTACGATCGAGATTCAATAAACCATTCACATTGGGTGTATGACCATAGAAGGTTTTATTCATGTAAACAGAACAACAATTATTCTTTAAATTAAATGAATAACCATATTGCAATAAACACGATCTAACCATGTTCATGCTCAACGCGAACACCAAATAACATTTATTCAGGCTTAACACTAATCCCGAAGGTAGAGGGAGTGTGTGATGGTGATCATATCAATCTTGGAAACACTTCCAACACACATCTTCACCTCACCCTTAACTAGTCTCTGTTTATTCTGCAACTCTTGTTTTGAGTTACTAATCTTTAGCAACTGAACCTGTATCAAATACCCAGGGGCTACTAAGTGTTGGGGAACGTAGTAGTGAATCAAAATTTTTCTACGCATCACCAAGATCAATCTATGGAGAGACTAGCAACGAGAGAGAGAGAGGAGTGTATCTTCATACCCTTGAAGATCGCGATGCGGAAGCGTTGCAAGAACGCGGTTGGAGGAGTCGTACACGCAGCGATTCAGATCGCGGTCGATTCCGATCTAAGCACCGAACAACGGTGCCTCCATGTTCAACACACGTGCAGCCTGGGGACGTCTCCTGCGCCTTGATCCAGCAAGGAGGAGGGAGAGGTTGAGGAAGACAGCTCCAGCAGCACGGCGGCGTGGTGGTGGAACTTTGCAGTTCTTCGGCAGGGCTTCGCCAAGCTCAACGGAGGAGGAGGAGGAGGTTTGTTGGAAGGGGGGGGGGTTCGCAGGGATCAGGTTGTGGCCTCCCTCCCACCCCTCCACTATTTGTAGGCTGGGGGGGAGAGGGGGCCGGCCCCCCTAGATCCCATCTAGGGTTGGGGCGGCGGCCAAGGGGGGGAGGAGTGCCTCCCAAGTCAAGTGGAGGCCCTCCCCCTTTAGGGTTTCCCCCCTCCCATGCGCATGGGCCTTAGGGGGGCTGGTGCCCCTAGCCCATTAAGGCTAGGGCGCCCCCTTACAGCCCATGCTGCTGTATTGGACGTGGTGGAACCATTTCCGGACTTCCGGACCCCTCCGGAACCTTTCGAAAGCTTCCCGGTACAATACCGAAAAACCCGACCTTTTTTCCGGAACCCCAATAACAACTTCCCATATATAAATCTTTACCTCCGGACCATTCCGAAACTCCTCGTGACGTCAGGGATCTCATCCGGGACTCCGAACAACATTCGGTATTCACATACTATTTCCCATAACAACCCCAAAGTCACCGAACCTTAAGTGTGTAGACCCTACGGGTTCGGGAACCATGCAGACATGACCGAGACATCTCTCCGGCCAATAACCAACAGCGGGATCTGGATACCCATGTTGGCTCCCACATGTTCCATGATGATCTCATCGGATGAACAACGATGTCGAGGATTCAATCAATCCCGTATACAATTCCCTTTGTCTACCGGTATGATACTTGCCCGAGATTCGATCGTCGGTATCCCCATACCTTGTTCAATCTCGTTACCGACAAGTCTCTTTACTCCTTCTGTAACGCATGATCCCGTGGCTAACTCTTTAGTCACATTGAGCTCATTATGATGATGCATTACCGAGTGGGCCCAGAGATACCTCTCCGTCATACGGAGTGACAAATCCCAGTCTCGATTCGTGCCAACCCAACAGACACTTTCGGAGATACCTGTAGTGCACCTTTATGATCACCCAGTTATGTTGTGACGTTTGATACACCCAAAGCTTTCCTACGGTATCCGGGAGTTGCACAATATCATGGTCTAAGGAAATGATACTTGACATTAGAAAAGCTTTAGCAGACAAACTACACGATCTAGTGCTATGCTTAGGATTGGGTCTTGTCCATCACATCATTCTCCTAATGATGTGATCCCGTTATCAACGACATCCAATGTCCATGGTCAGGAAACCGTAACCATCTAGTGATCAACGAGCTAGTCAACTAGAGGCTCACTAGGGACATGTTGTGGTGTATGTATTCACACATGCATTACGATTTCCGGATAACACAATTATAGCATGAACAATAGACAATTATCATGAACAAGGAAATATAATAATAACCACTTTATTATTGCCTCTAGGGCATATTTCCAACAGTCTCCCACTTGCACTAGAGTCAATAATCTAGTTACATTGTGATGAATCGAACACCCATAGAGTTCTGGTGTTGATCATGTTTTGCTCGTGGAAGAGGTTTAGTCAACGGATCTGCGACATTCAGATCCGTATGCACTTTACAAATATCTATGTCTCCATCTTGAACATGTTCACGAATGGAGTTGAAGCGACGCTTGATATGCCTGGTCTTCATGTGAAACCTGGGCTCCTTGGCAAGGGCAATAGCTCCAGTGTTGTCACAGAAGAGAGTCATTGGGCCCGATGCATTGGGAATAACTCCTAGGTCGGTGATGACCTCCTTCATCCAGACTGCTTCCTGTGCTGCCTCCGAGGCTGCTATGTACTCCGCTTCACATGTAGATCCCGCCACGACGCTTTGCTTGCAACTACACCAGCTGACTGCCACACCATTCAAAATATACACGTATCCGGTTTGTGACTTAGAGTCATCCAGATCTGTGTCGAAGCTAGCATCGACGTAACCCTTTACGACGAGCTCTTCGTCACCTCCATAAACGAGAAACATATCCTTAGTCCTTTTCAGGTACTTCAGGATGTTCTTGACCGCTGTCCAGTGTTCCATGCCGGGATTACTTTGGTACCTTCCTACCAAACTTACGGCGAGGTTCACATCAGGTCTGGTACACAGCATGGCATACATAATAGACCCTATGGCTGAGGCATAGGGGATGACGCTCATCTTTTCTCTATCTTCTACCGAGGTCGGGCATTGAGCCGTGCTCAATCTCACACCTTGTAATACAGGCAAGAACCCCTTCTTGGACTGATCCATATTGAACTTCTTCAATATCTTGTCAAGGTATGTGCTTTGCGAAAGACCAATGAGGCGTCTCGATCTATCTCTATAGATCTTGATGCCTAATATGTAAGCAGCTTCTCCAAGGTCCTTCATTGAAAAACACTTGTTCAAGTAGGCCTTTATGCTTTCCAAGAATTCTATGTCATTTCCCATTAATAGTATGTCATCTACATATAATATGAGAAATGCTACAGAGCTCCCACTCACTTTCTTGTAAACACAGGCTTCTCCATAAGTCTGTGTAAACCCAAACGCTTTGATCATCTCATCAAAGCGAATGTTCCAACTCCGTGATGCTTGCACCAGCCCATAGATTGAGCGCTGGAGCTTGCATACCTTGTCAGCATTATTAGGATCGACAAAACCTTCCGGCTGCATCATATACAACTCTTCCTTAAGGAAACCATTAAGGAATGCCGTTTTGACGTCCATTTGCCATATCTCATAATCATAGTATGCGGCAATTGCTAACATGATTCTGACGGACTTCAGCTTCGCTACGGGTGAGAAGGTCTCATCGTAGTCAACCCCTTGAACTTGTCGATAACCCTTAGCGACAAGTCGAGCCTTATAGATGGTCACATTACCATCCGCGTCTGTCTTCTTCTTAAAGATCCATTTGTTATCTATGGCTTGCCGATCATCGGGCAAGTCTGTCAAAGTCCATACTTCGTTTTCATACATGGATCCTATCTCGGATTTCATGGCTTCTAGCCATTTGTTGGAATCCGGGCCCGCCATTGCTTCTTCATAGTTCGAAGGTTCACCGTTGTCTAACAACATGACTTCCAAGACAGGGTTGCCGTACCACTCTGGTGCGGAACGTGTCCTCGTGGACCTACGAAGTTCAGTAGCAACTTGATCCGAAGTTTCATGATCATCATCATTAACTTCCTCTCTAGTCAGTGCAGGCACCACAGAAACATCTTCCTGAGCTGCGCTACTCTCCGGTTCAAGAGGGGGTACCTCATCAAGTTCTACTTTCCCCCCACTTACTTCTTTCGAGAGAAACTCTTTCTCCAGAAAGTATCCATTCTTGGCAACAAAGATCTTGCCTTCGGATCTAAGGTAGAAGGTATACCCAATAGTTTCTTTAGGGTATCCTATGAAGACGCATTTTTTCGATTTGGGTTCGAGCTTTTCAGGTTGAAGTTTCTTGACATAAGCATCGCATCCCCAAACTTTCAGAAACGACAGCTTAGGTTTCTTCCCAAACCATAATTCATACGGTGTCGTCTCAACGGATTTCGACGGAGCCCTATTTAAAGTGAATGCGGCAGTCTCTAAAGCATAACCCCAAAATGATAGCGGTAGATCGGTAAGAGACATTATAGATCGCACCATATCCAATAGAGTGTGATTACGACGTCCGGACACACCATTACGCTGAGGTGTTCCAGGCGGCGTGAGTTGTGAAATAATTCCACATTTCCTTAAGTGCGTGCCAAACTCGTGACTCAAATATTCCCCTCCACGATCTGATCGTAAGAACTTTATTTTCCTGTCACGTTGATTCTCTACCTCACTCTGAAATTACTTGAATTTTTCGAAGGTCTCAGACTTGTGTTTCATTAAGTAGATATACCCATATCTACCTAAGTCATCAGTGAGGGTGAGAACATAACGATAACCACCGCGAGCCTCAACGCTCATTGGACCGCACACATCAGTATGTAGGATTTCCAATAAGTTGGTTGCTCGCTCCATTGTCCCGGAGAACGGAGTCTTGGTCATTTTGCCCATGAGGCATGGTTCGCACGTGTCAAATGATTCATAATCAAGAGACTCCAAAAGTCCATCTGCATGGAGTTTCTTCATGCGTTTGACACCAATGTGACCAAGGCGGCAGTGCCACAAGTATGTGGGACTATCATTATCAACCTTACATCTTTTGGCATTCACACTATGAATATGTGTAAAATCACGTTCGAGATTCAATAAGAATAAACCATTGACCAGCGGGGCATGACCATAAAACATATCTCTCATATAAATAGAACAACCATTATTCTCGGATTTAAATGAGTAGCCATCTCGCATCAAACGAGATCCTGATACAATGTTCATGCTCAAAGCTGGTACTAAATAACAATTATTGAGGTTTAAAACTAATCCCGAAGGTAGATGTAGAGGTAGCGTGCCGACGGCGATCACATCGACCTTGGAACCATTCCCGACGCGCATCGTCACCTCGTCCTTCGCCAGTCTCCGCTTATTCCGCAGCTCCTGTTTTGAGTTATAAATATGAGCAACCGCACCGGTATCAAATACCCAGGAGCTACTACGAGCGCTGGTAAGGTACACATCAATAACATGTATATCACATATACCTTTGGTATTGCCGGCCTTCTTATCCGCTAAGTACTTGGGGCAGTTCCGCTTCCAGTGACCGTTTCCCTTACAATAAAAGCATTAAGTCTCAGGCTTGGGTCCATTCTTTGGCTTCTTCCCGGTAGCTTGCTTACCGGGCACGGCAACTCCCTTGCCGTCCTTCTTGAAGTTCTTTTTACCGTTGCCTTTCTTGAACTTAGTGGTTTTATTCACCATCAACACTTGATGTTCCTTTTTGATCTCCACCTCCGCTGATTTCAGCATTGAATATATCTCAGGAATGGTTTTCTCCATCCCCTGCATATTGAAGTTCATCACAAAGCTCTTGTAGCTAGGTGGAAGCGACTGAAGGATTCTGTCAACGACCGCGTCATCCGGGAGATTAACTCCTAGCTGAGACAAGCAGTTGTGCAACCCAGACATTTTGGGTATATGCTCGCTGACAGAACTATTCTCCTCCATCTTACAACTGTAGAACTTGTCGGAGACTTCATATCTCTCGACCCGGGCATGAGCTTGGAAAACCATTTTCAGCTCTTGGAACATCTCATATGCTCCGTGTTGCTCAAAACGCTTTTGGAGCCCCGGTTCTAAGCTGTAAAGCATGCCGCACTGAACCAGGGAGTAATCATCACTACGCGACTGCCAGGCGTTCATAACATCTTGAGTTGCTGGGAAAACAGGTGCGTCACCTAGCGGTGCTTCAAGGACATATGGTTTCTTGGCAGCTATGAGGATAATCCTCAGGTTACGGACCCAGTCCGTGTAGTTGCTACCATGGTCTTTCAGCTTGGTTTTCTCTAGGAACGCGTTGAAGTTGAGGACAACATTAGCGTGGGCCATTTGATCTACAAGACATATTGTAAAGATTTTAGACTAAGTTCATGATAATTAAGTTCATCTAATCAAATTATTCAATGAACTCCCACTCAGATAGACATCCCTCTAGTCATCTAAGTGATACATGATCCGAATCGACTAGGCCGTGTCCGATCATCACGTGAGACGGACTAGTGATCAACGGTGAACATCTCCATGTTGATCGTATCTTCTATACGACTCATGTTCGACTTTTCGGTCTTCCGTGTTCCGAGGCCATGTCTGTACATGCTAGGCTCGTCAAGTCAACCTAAGTGTTTTGCATGTGTAAATCTGGCTTACACCCGTTGTATTCGAACGTTAGAATCTATCAGACACGGTCATCACGTGGTGCTTCGAAACAACGAACCTTCGCAACGGTGCACAGTTAGGGGGAACACTTTCTTGAAATTTTAGCGAGGGATCATCTTATTTATGCTACCGTCGTTCTAAGCAAATAAGATGTAAACAGATGATAAGCATCACATGCAATCAAATAGTGACATGATATGGCCAATATCATTTTGCTCCTTTTGATCTCCATCTTTGGGGCACCATGATCATCATCGTCACCGGCATGACACCATGATCTCCGTCATCATGATCTCCATCATCGTGTCTTCATGAAGTTGCCTCGCCAACTATTACTTCTACTACTATGGCTAACGGTTAGCAATAAAGTAAAGTAATTACATGGCGTTTTTCATTGACACGCAGGTCATACAATAAATTAAGACAACTCCTATGGCTCCTGCCAGTTGTCATACTCATCGACATGCAAGTCGTGATTCCTATTACAAGAACATGATCAATCTCATACATCACATATATCATTCATCACATCCTTTTGGCCATATCACATCACACGGCACATTCTACAAGAACAAGTTAGACGTCCTCTAATTGTTGTTGAAAAATATTTTTACGTGGCTGCTATAGGTTTCTAGCAAGAACGTTTCTTACCTACGCCACAACCACAACGTGATATGCCAATTTCTATTTACCCTTCATAAGGACCCTTTTCATCGAATCCGATCCGACTAAAGTGGGAGAGACAGACACCCGCTAGCCACCTTATGCAACTAGTGCATGTCAGTCGGTGGAACCTGTCTCACGTAAGCGTACGTGTAAGGTCGGTCCGGGCCGCTTCATCCCACGATGCCGCCGAATCAAGATAAGACTAGTAACGGCAAGAAAATTGACAAAATCGACGCCCACAACAACTTGTGTTCTACTCGTACAAGAAACTACGCATAGACCTGGCTCTGATACCACTGTTGGGGAACGTAGTAGTGAATCAAAAAATTTCTACGCATCACCAAGATCAATCTATGGAGAGACTAGCAACGAGAGAGAGAGGAGTGTATCTTCATACCCTTGAAGATCGCGATGCGGAAGCGTTGCAAGAACGCAGTTGGAGGAGTCGTACACGCAGCGATTCAGATCGCGGTCGATTCCGATCTAAGCATCGAACAACGGTGCCTCCGCGTTCAACACACGTGCAGCCCGGGGATGTCTCCCGCGCCTTGATCCAGCAAGGAGGAGGGAGAGGTTGAGGAAGAAAGCTCCAGCAGCACGACGGCGTGGTGGTGGAACTTTGCAGTACTCCGGCAGGGCTTCGCCAAGCTCAACGGAGGAGGAGGAGGTGTTGGAGAAGGAAGGGGGGGGGGGGCGGGGCTGCGCCGGGGATCAGGTTGTGGCCTCCCTCCCACCCCTCCACTATTTATAGGCTGGGGGGGGGGAGAGTGGGCTGGCCCCCCTAGATCCCATCTAGGGTTGGGGCGGCGGCCAAGGGGGGGAGGAGTGCCTCCCAAGTCAAGCCCCCTTTAGGGTTTCCCCCCTCCCATGCGCATGGGCCTTAGGGGGGCTGGTGCCCCTAGCCCATTAAGGCTAGGGCACCCCCTTACAGCCCATGCTGCTGTATTGGACGTGGTGGAACCATTTCCGGACCCCTCCGGAATCCTCCGGAACCTTTCGAAAGCTTCCCGGTACAATACCGAAAAAACCGAACTTTTTTCCGGAACCCCAATAACAACTTCCCATATATAAATCTTTACCTCCGGACCATTCCGGAACTTCTCTTGATGTCCGGGATCTCATCCGGGACTCCGAACAACATTCGGTATTCACATACTATTTCCCATAACAACCCCAAAGTCACCGAACCTTAAGTGTGTAGACCCTACGGGTTCGGGAACCATGCAGACATGACCGAGACATCTCTCCGGCCAATAACCAACAGCGGGATCTGGATACCCATGTTGGCTCCCACATGTTCCATGATGATCTCATCGGATGAACAACGATGTCGAGGATTCAATCAATCCCGTATACAATTCCCTTTGTCTACCGGTATGATACTTGCCCGAGATTCGATCGTCGGTATCCCTATACCTTGTTCAATCTCGTTACCGGCAAGTCTATTTACTCGTTCCGTAACGCATGATCCCGTGGCTAACTCTTTAGTCACATTGAGCTCATTATGATGATGCATTACCGAGTGGGCCCAGAGATACCTCTCCGTCATACGGAGTGACAAATCCCAGTCTCGATTCGTGCCAACCCAACAGACACTTTCGGAGATACCTGTAGTGCACCTTTATGATCACCCAGTTACGTTGTGATGTTTGATACACCCAAAGCATTCCTACGGTATCCGGGAGTTGCACAATCTCATGGTCTAAGGAAATGATACTTGACATTAGAAAAGCTTTAGCAGACGAACTACACGATCTAGTGCTATGCTTAGGATTGGGTCTTGTCCATCACATCATTCTCCTAATGATGTGATCCCGTTATCAACGACATCCAATGTCCATGGTCAGGAAACCGTAACCATCTATTGATCAACGAGCTAGTCAACTAGAGGCTCACTAGGGACATGTTGTGGTGTATGTATTCACACATGCATTACGATTTCCGGATAACACAATTATAGCATGAACAATTGACAATTATCATGAACAAGGAAATATAATAATAACCACTTTATTATTGCCTCTAGGGCATATTTCCAACACTAAGAACACTAGTAAGGTACACATCAATAACATGTATATCAAATATACCTTTGTTCACTTTGCCATCCTTCTTATCCGCCAAGTATTCAGGGCAATTCCACTTCCAGTGACTATTTCCTTTTAGTAGAAGCACTCAGTTTCAGGCTTGGGTCTACCTTTGGGCTTATTCACAGGAGTAGAAACTTGCTTGCCATTCTTCTTGAAGTTCCCTTTCTTTCCCTTGCCCTTTTTCTTGAAACTAGTGGTCTTGTTTAACCATCAATACTTGATACTCTTTCTTGATTTCTACCTTTGCCGATTTCAGCATCGCGAAGAGCTCGGGAATAATTTTCGTCATCCCTTGCATATTATAGTTCATCACGAAGTTCTAGTAGCTTGGTGATAGTGACTAGAGAACTCTGTCAATCACTATCTTGTCTGGAAGATTAACTCCCACTTGATTCAAGCGATTGTAGTACCCAGATATTCTGAGCACATGCTCACTGGCTGAGCTATTCTCCTCCATCTTGTAGGCAAAGTAGAGGTCTCATACCTCTTGACATGGGCATGAGTCTGAAATACCAATTTCAGTTCTTGGAACATCTCATATGTTCTGTGGCGTTCAAAACATTTTTGAAGTCCCGGTTCTAAGCCGTAAAGCATGGCGCACTAAACTATTAAGTAGTCATCATATCGATCTTGCCAAGCGTTCATAACGTCTGCATCTGCTCCTGCAATAGGTTTGTCACCTAGCGGTGCATCAAGGACATAATTCTTCTATGCAGCAATGAGGATAATCCTCAGATCATGGACCCAGTCCACATTATTGCTACCATCATTCAACTTAGTTTTCTCTAGGAACATATAAAAAATATAGGGGGGCTATATTGCGAGCTATTGATCTACAACATAGATATGCAAAAACTATTAAGACTAAGTTCATGATAAATTAAGTTCAATTAATCAAATTACTAATGAACTCCCACTTAAATAAACATCCCTCAAGTTATCTAAGTGAAACGTGATCCAAATCAACTAACCCATGTCCGATCATCACGTGAGATGGGGTAGTCATCAATGGTGAACATATCTATGTTGATCATATCTACTATATGACTCACGTTCGACCTTTCGGTCTCGAGTGTTCCGAGACCATGTCTGTACATGCTAGGCTCGTCAAGTTTAACCCAAGTATTCTGCATGTGCAAAACTGTCTTACACCCGTTATGTGAACGTAGAGTCTATCACACCCGATCGTCACGAGGTGCTTCGAAATGACAAACTTTGGCAACGGTGCATACTTGGGGAGAACACTTTTATCTTGAAATTTAGTGAAGCGATCATCTTATAATGCTACCGCCGTTCTAAGCAAAATAAGATGCATAAAGGATAAACATCACATGCAATCAAAATATGTGACATGATATGGCCATCATCATCTTGTGCTTTTGATCTCCATCTCCAAAGCATCGTCATGATCTCCATTGTCATCGGCTCGACACCTTGATCTCCATCGTTGCGTCGGGGTCATCTCGCCAACTATTGCTTCTACAACTATTGCTAACGCATAGTGATAAAGTAAAGCAATTACATGGCGCTTGCACTTCATATAATAAAGAGACAGCCCTAAGGCTCTTGCCGATTGTCGATATTACAAAACATGATCATGTCATACATCAAAATATATCACATCATATCTTGACCACATCACATCACAACATGCCCTGCAAAAACAAGTTAGACGTCCTCTACTTTGTTGTTGCAAGTTTTACGTGGCTGCTACGGGCTTCTAGCAAGAACCGTTCTTACCTACAGAAAAACCACAATGGTGTTTCATCAAGTTTGTTGTTTTAACCTTCTTCAAGGACCGGCCGTAGTCAAATTAGATTAAACTAAAATAGGAGAAACAAACACCCGCAAGCCACCTTTATGCAAAACTAGTTGCATGTCTGTCGGTGGAACCGGTCTCATGTGCGTGGACATGTATGGTTGGTCCGGGCCGCTTCATCCCATAATACCGCCGAATCAAAATAAGACGTGGTGGTAAACAGTATGACTATCACAGCCCACAACTCTTTGTGTTCTACTCGTGCATATCATCTACGCATAGACCTAGCTCTGATGCCACTGTTGGGAAACATTGCATGGAAAACAAAAAAAATTCTACGCACAGGCAAGATCTATCAAGGAGATGCATAGCAACAAGACGGGAGAGTGTGTCTATTGATGCGTCTCCGTTGTATCTATAATTTTTGATTGTTTCATGCCAATATTCTACAACTTTCATATACTTTTGGCAACTTTTTATATTTTTTTGGGACTAACATATTGATCCAGTGCCCAGTGCCAGTTCCTGTTTGTTGCATGTTTTTTTGTTTCGTAGAATATCTATACCAAACGAAGTACAAATGTGATAAAAACTTATGGAGATTTTTTTGGAATATATGTGATTTTTGGGAATTGGAATCAACGCGAGACGATGCCCGAGGCGGCGGCGAGGCAGGGGGGCGCGCCCCAGGGGGTAGGGCGTGCCCTGGACCCCTGTGGCCGCCCAATAAGGCGGTTGGTGCCCTTCTTTTGCCGCAAGAAAGCTAATATCCGGATAAAAATCGTGTTAAAATTTCAGCCCAATTGGAGTTACGGATCTCCGGGAATATAAGAAATGGCGAAAGGCCAGAATCTGGGAGCGTAGAAACAGAAGGAAACAGAGAGAGAGATCCAATCTCGGAGGGGCTCCTGCCCCTCCGCCGCCATGGAGTCCATGGACCAAAGGGGAAACCCTTCTCCCATCTAGGGGGAAGGTCAAGGAAGAAGAAGAAGAAGGAGGGGGGCTCTCTCCCCCTCTCTCCCGGTGGTGCCGGAACGCCGCCGGGGCCATCATCATGACGGCGATCTACAGTAACAACTTCGCCGCCGTCATCACCAACTCTCTTCCCCTCTATGCAGCGGTGTAACACCCCTTCTCCCCGCTGTAATCTCTACTTAAACATGGTGCTCAACGCTATATATTATTTCCCAATGATGTATGGCTATCCTATGATGTTTGAGTAGATCCCTTTTGTCCTATGGGTTGATTGATGATCGTGATTGGTTTGAGTTGCATGTTTTATTATTGGTACTGTCCTATGGTGCTCTCCGTGTCGCGCAAGCGTGAGGGATCCCCGCTGTAGGGTTTGCAATATGTTTATGATTCGTTTATGGTGGGTGGCGTGAGTGACAGAAGCACAGACCCGAGTAAGTTGGTTGTTTGCGTATGGGAGTAAAGAAGACTTGATACCTTATAATGATATGGTTGGGTTTTACCTTAATGATCTTTAGTAGTTGCGGATGCTTGCTAGAGTTCCAATCATAAGTGCATATGATCCAAGTAGAGAAAGTATGTTAGCTTATGCCTCTCCCTCATATAAAATTGCAATAATGATTACCGGTCTAGTTATCGATTGCCTAGGGACAAATAACTTTCTTGCGTGACAAAAAGCTCTCTACTAAAACTAACTTAATTGTTTCTTTATCTAATCAGCCCCTAGTTTTTATTTACGTGCTCTTCATTATCTTGCAAAGCTATCCTACATCACCTACAAAGTACTTCTAGTTTCATACTTGTTCTAGGTAAAGCAAATGTAAAGCGTGCGTAGAGTTGTATCGGTGGTCGATAGAACTTGAGGGAATATTTCTTCTACCTTTAGCTCCTCGTTGGGTTCAACACTGTTATTTATCGAGAAAGGCTACAACTGATCCCCTATACTTGTGGGTTATCAAGACCTTTTTCTGGCGCCGTTGCCGGGGAGCAATAGCGTGGGGTGAATATTCTCGTGTGTGCTTGTTTACTTTATAACTAAGTTGATTTTATTTGCTGTTCTTAGTTGTTCTCTATCTTTAGTTATGGATATGGAACACGAAATACCAAAAAAATTAGGTGTACTTGCTACTCATGGAGATGGGGAACCTCCTAAAACCCTCGATGATCGTTATGTGAAAAATATTATGCACCAGTTTGATAATCCTGAGAAAACCCCATTCAACTTGATAATGGGAGACACGTTGGATCAACGTGAATACTTTAGGGATTATCGCTTGACACAAAAAGGGAAACTATTATGGGATCAAATTCATATGTTGCATTGGTATGCTTGGGAACTATGCTTGAGATATGATTATACTTGTTGCTCTAGGATGAAGGATCCACACCTTCCCTTTTCATGTAAATTTAATAAAAATGAAACCTTAGCTTCTTATGCTAATGGTAGATATGATTACTATGATGTGGAATGAATAGAAGAATTTGTTGCTTTTAAGGGTGCTTATGAAATTGAATCTTTGTTTGAAAAGTATTAAAATTTTGATGATGATGTTTATAGACCTGAAAATTTTGCTATACTTAAATATTGCTATGAGAAATATGAATATAATGCCGATATTGATGCGTTTATTGAGAAAGTCTCCGCTGTCCAAGAAGAGACTAATATTTTGTAGGAAACTATGGAAAAAGAAATTGCTGACACTGTGAGCTCATTAGATGAAAAAGATGACGAGGAGAGCGAAGAACAAAAGGAGGAAGAGCGGATTAGCTACCTGTGCCCATCTTCTAATGAGAGTAACTCTTCAAGTCATACATTGCTTAATTTCCCTTTGAGCTTACCGAAGGATGATTGCTATGATAATTGCTATGATCCCGTTGATTCATTTGAAATATCCCTTTTTGATGAACTTGATGCTTGCTATGCTTGTGGCCATGATGCCAATATGAATGATGCTTATGGAGATGAACTTGCTATAGTTCCTTATGTTATGAAAGAAATTGTTGCTATTGCACCCACACATGATAGTCCTATTATCTTTTTGAATTCTTCCAACTACACTATACTAGAGAAGTTTGCGCTTATTAAGGATTATATTGATGGATTGCGTTTTACCATTACACATGATGATTTTGATGAATATAATATGCATGTGCTTGCTGCTCCTACTTGCAATTATTATGAGAGAGGAACTACATCTCCACCTCTCTATGTTTCCAATATGATAAAATTGCAAGAAACTGCTTATGCTATGTATTGGCCTTTACTTGATGTGCATGAATTGTTATTTTATGACATGCCGACGCATAGGAAGAGAATTAGACTTCGTTGTTGCATGATATATGTTACTTTGTGCTCACTACTAAATTACAAATCATTGTTAATTAAAATTGGCTTTGATATACCTTGGGATCCGGGTGGATCCATTACTTGAGCACTATATGCCTAGCTTAATGGCTTTAAAGAAAGCGCTGCCAGGGAGACAACCTGGAAGTTTTAGATAGTCATTTATTTCTGTTGAGTGCTTTTATAAAGTTTTAAAACAAAAAAAATAAAGAGGGGAACCTAAAACTTTTTCAAAAAGAAAAGTGAAAGTGAGACAGACGAGCATTGTTAAAGTGGGAGCATGCCTTGAACTTTGTTCATGCCCATGGAAACTTTGTGAATCTTAATTACAGAAACTTTTCAACAAAAATAATTATCCCCTTGTATAAATCCATTGTATTATAAAAATAAAGTGCCAAGATTTGCCTTTAGGATGATTAGATTGCTTGTTTGGTGTGTGCAGTGCAAAAACAGAAACTTTTGCTGTAGTGCGTGAATTTATATTTTTTACTAGAATGTGAAAAAATTCTGACGATTTTACACAGTACTTACATGATTTTTTTTTATTTTTTACTATTTTTTCAGAATTTTTAGAGTTAGATAAGTATAGTGAATATTCAGATTGTTACAGACTGTTCTGTTTTTGACAGATTCTGTTTTTGATGCATTGTTTTGCTTGTTTTGATGGAACTATGGATTGTATCGTTGGTATAAGACATGTAGAAGTTAGAATACAGTAGGTATAATGAAAAAATAAAATATGAATGGGTTTTCAACAGTACTTAAAGTGGTGATTTGTTTTATTATATTAACGGATCTCACGAGGATTTTGTTAAGTTTTGTGTGATTGAAGTTTTCAAGTTTTGGGTGAGATCACGATGGATGAAGGAATAAGGAGTGGCAAGAGCCTAAGCTTGGGGATGCCCGAGGCACCCCAAAGTAATATTCAAGGACTCCCAAGCAACTAAGCTTGGGGATGCCCCGGAAGGCATCCCCTCTTTGTTCTAACGACCATCGGTAATTTTACTTGGAGTTATATTTTTATTCGTCACATGATATGCGTAAATCTTGGAGCGTCGTGTGCTTTTTATTTTTCTTTTAATAATGCACCATGCTGGTATGAGATAGTCCTTGGTTGATTTATAGAATTCTCTTTGCACTTCACTTATATCTTTTGAGTATGGATTTATAGAATGCTTCATGTGCTTCACTTATATCATTTGAAGTTTGGATTGCCTGTTTCTCTACACATAGAAAACCGCCATTTGTAGAATGTTCTTTTGCTTCACTTATATTTGTTAGAGCATGGGAATATCTTTTGTAGAAAGAATTAAACTCTCATGCTTCGCTTATATCTATTTAGAGAGTTGACAGGAATTGGTCATTCACATGGTTAGTCATAAAATCCTACATAAAACTTGTAGATCACTGAATATGATATGTTTGATTCCTTGCAATAGTTATGCGATATAAAGATGGTGATATTAGAGTCATGCTAGTGAGTAATTTTGGATTGGTAGAAATACTTTGTTAAGGTTGGTGATTCCCGAAGCATGCACGTATGGTGAACCGTTATGTGATGAAGTCGGAGCATGATTTATTTTTTGATTGTCTTCCTTATGAGTGGCGGTCGGGGACGAGCGATGGTCTTTTCCTACCAATCTATCCCCCTAGGAGCATGCATGTAGTACTTTGTTTTGATAGCTAATAGATTTTTGCAATAAGTATGTGAGTTCTATATGACTAATGTTGAGTCCATGGATTATACGCACTCTCACCCTTCCACCATTGCCAGCCTCTCTAGTATCGCACAACTTTCGCCGGTCCATTAAATCCACCATATTCCCTTCCTCAAAACAGCCACCATACCTACCTATTATGGCATTTCCATAGCGATTCCGAGATATATTGCCATGCAACTTCCACCGTTCCGTTTATTATGACACGCACCATCATTGTCATATTGCTTTGCATGATCGTAAGATAGCTAGCATGATATTTTCATGGCTTGTCCGTTTTTTGATATCTTTGCTATGCTAGATCATTGCACATCCTGGTACACCGCCAGAGGCATTCATATAGAGTCATATTTTGTTCTAGTATCGAGTTGTAATATTGAGTTGTAAGTAAATAAAAGTGTGATGATCATCATTATTAGAGCATTGTCCCAGTGAGGAAAGGATGATGGAAGCTATGATTCCCTCACAAGTTGGGATGAGTCTCCGGACTGTATGAAAATAAAAGAGGCCAAAGAAGCCCAAATAAAAAAAGAGGCCAAAGAAGCCCACCAAAAAAAACAAAAAAAAAACAAAAAAAAACAAAAATGAGAGAAAAGAGAGAAGGAATAATGTTACTATCCTTTTACCACACTTGTGCTTCAAAGTAGCACCATGTTCTTCATAGAGAGAGTCTCCTATGTTGTCACTTTCATATACTAGTGGGAATTTTCATTATAGAACTTGGCTTGTATATTCCAATGATGGGCTTCCTCAAATGCCCGAGGTCTTCATGAGCAAGCAAGTTGGATACACACCCACTTAGTTTTCAGTTTGAGCTTTCATACACTTATAGCTCTAGTGCATCCATTGCATGGCAATCCCTACTCACTTGCATCGATATCGATTGATGGGCATCTCCATAGCCCATTAATTTGCCTAGTTGATGTGAGACTTTCTTCTTTTTGTCTTCTCCACACAACCTCCACCTTCATAATCTATTCCACCTATAGTGCTATATCCATGGCTCACGCTCATGTATTGCGTGAAAGTTGAAAAGGCTTGAGAACATTAAAAGTATGAAAGAATTGCTTGGCTTGTCATCGGGGTTGTGCATGATGAAATACTTTGTGTGGTGAAGATGGAGCATAGCCAGACTATATGATTTTGTAGGGATAACTTTCTTTGGCCGTGTTATTTTGAAAAGACATGATTGCTTTATTAGTATGCTTGAAGTATTATTGTCTTAATGTCAAATGATAGACTATTGCCTTGAATCACTCGTGTCTTAATATTCATGCCATGATTAGATTATATGATCAAGATTATGCTGGGTAGCATTCCACATCAAAAATTATCTTTTTTATCATTTACCTACTTGAGGACGAGCAGGAATTAAGATTGGGGATGCTAATAAGTCTCCGTCATATCTATAATTTTTGATTGTTTCATGCCAATATTCTACAACTTTCATATACTTTTGGCAACTTTTTATATTATTTTTGGGACTAACATATTGATCCAGTGCCTAGTGCCAGTTCCTGTTTGTTGCATGTTTTTTTCCGCAGAATATCCATACCAAACAAAGTCCAAATGCGATAAAAACTTACGGAGATTTTTTTTTGGAATATATGTGATTTTTGGGAATTGGAATCAACGCGAGATGATGCCCGAGGCGGTGGCAAGGCAGGGGGGTGCGCCCCAGGGGGTAGGGCGCACCATGGACCCTTGTGGTCACCCCGTAAGGAGGTTGGTGCCCTTCTTTCGCCAGAAGAAAGCTAATATCCGGATAAAAATCGTGTTAAAATTTCAGCCCAATCGGAGTTACGGATCTCCGGTAATTTAAGAAACGGTGAAAGGCTAGAATCTGGGAGCGTAGAAACAGAAGGAAACAAAGAGAGAGAGAGAGAGATCCAATCTCGGAGGGGCTCCCGCCCCTCCGCCGCCATGGAGTCCATGGACCAGAGGGGAAACCCTTCTCCCATCTGGGGGGAAGGTCAAGGAAGAAGAAGAAGGAGGGGGGCTCTCTCCCCATCTCTCCCGGTGGCGCCGGAACGCCGCCGGGGCCATCATCGTGACGGCGATCTACACCAACAACTTCGCCGCCGTCATCACCAACTCTCTCCCCCTCTATGCAGCGGTGTAACACCCCTTATCCCCACTGTAATCTCTACTAAAACATGGTGCTCAACGCTATATATTATTTCCCAATGATGTATGGCTATCCTATGATGTTTGAGTAGATCCCTTTTGTCCTATGGGTTGATTGATGATCGTGATTGGTTTGAGTTGCATGTTTTATTATTGGTGCTATCCTATGGTGATCTCCGTGTCGCGCAAGCATGAGGGATCCCCACTGTAGGGTTTGCAATATGTTTATGATTCGCTTATGGTGGGTGGCGTGAGTGACAGAAGCACATACCTGAGTAAGTAGGTTGTTTGCGTATGGGAGTAAAGAGGACTTGATACCTTATAATGCTATGGTTGGGTTTTACCTTAATGATCTTTAGTAGTTGTGGATGCTTGCTAGAGTTCCAATCATAAGTTCATATGATCCAAGTAGAGAAAGTATGTTAGCTTATGCATCTCCCTCATATAAAATTGCAATAATGATTACCGGTCTAGTTATCGATTGCCTAGGGACAAATAACTTTCTTGCGTGACAAAGAGCTCTCTACTAAAACTAACTTAATTGTTTGTTTATCTAATCAGCCCCTATTTTTTATTTACATGCTCTTCATTATATTGCAAACCTATCCTACAACACCTACAAAATACTTCTAGTTTCATACTTGTTCTAGGTAAAGCAAACATAAAGCGTGCGTAGAGTTGTATCGGTGGTCGATAGAACTTGAGGGAATATTTCTTCTACCTTTAGCTCTTCATTTGATTCGACACTCTTATTTATCAAGAAAGGCTACAACTGATCCCCTATACTTGTGGGTTATCATCTACGTACCCTCGTAGACCATAAGCGGAAGCGTTTGACAACGCGGTTGATGTAGTCGAACTTCTTCGCGTTCCAACTGATCGAGCACCGAACGTATGGCACCTCCGCGTTTAGCACACGTTCAACTCGATGACGTCCTCCGCCTTCTTGATCTAGCAAGACGGCAAGGTAGTGGATGAGTTCCGGCAGCATGACAGCATGGTGACGGTGATGGTGAAGTGATCTCCGCAGGGCTTCGCCTAAGCACTACAAAAATATGACCGGGGGTGTAAACGGTGGAGGGGGGCGCCGCACACGGCTAAGCAATTGTTCTGGGTGTGCTAGGTGCCCCCTTCCCACATATATATTGGTGGGAGGGAGAGGGGAGAGGCCAAGGGGCGCCCCAAGTAAGACCAAATCCTACTTGGGCTCCTGCCCTTAGCCGCGCCCCCTTCCTTATTTGTGGGAGGGGGAAAGGAAAGGGGGGAGAGGGAAGGAAGGGGGAGGCCGAATCCCTCCCATTCCTTTCCCCCATGGGTCGGCTCCCTTAGGGGGGGTGAGCTAGCCCCCTGTGGGCTGGTGTGCTCCCCTCTAATGGCCCAATAGGCCCATCACCCTTCCGGGAGTGCCGGGTACCCACCCGGTACTCCGATAATCACCCGGTACACTCTGAAACACTTCCGGTGTCCGAATATCATCGTCCTATATATCAATCTTTACCTCTCGACCATTTCGAGACTCCTCGTCATGTTCGTGATCTTATTCGGGACTTAGAACAACATTCGGTCACCAAATCATATAACTCATATAACACTGTATCATCAACGAAC
Source organism: Thinopyrum elongatum (assembly GCA_011799875.1). NCBI lineage: Eukaryota > Viridiplantae > Streptophyta > Magnoliopsida > Poales > Poaceae > Thinopyrum > Thinopyrum elongatum. The sequence goes on along the minus strand of CM022300.1, from coordinate 568,021,528 downwards.
ATTAAGCGTGCGGACCCTACGGGTTCGAGAACTATGTAGACATGACCGAGACACCTCTCCGGTCAATAACCAATAGCGGAACCTGGATGCCCATATTGGCTCCTACATATTCTACGAAGATCTTTATCGGTCGAACCATTATGACAACATACACAATTCCCTTTGTCCACTGGTATGTTACTTGCCCGAGATTCGATCGTTGGTATCTTCATACCTAGTTCAATCTCGTTACCGGCAAGTCTCTTTACTCGTTCCGTAATACATCATCCTGTAACTAACTCATTAGTAACTTTGCTTGCAAGGCTTCTTATGATGTGTATTACCGAGAGGGCCCAGAGATACCTCTCCGATACTCGGAGTGACAAATCCTAATCTCGATCTATTCCAACTCAAAAAACACCTTCGGAGATATCTGTAGAGCATCTTTATGATCACCCAGTTACGTTATGACGTTTGATAACACACAAGGTATTCCTCCGGTATACGGGAGTTGCATAATCTCATAGTCGAAGGAATATGTATTTGACATTAAGAAAGCAATAGCAATAAACTGAACGATCATATGCTAAGCTAACGGATGGGTCTTGTCCATCACATCATTATCCTAATGATGTGATCCCATTATCAAATGACAACACATGTCTATGGTTAGGAAACCTTAACCATCTTTGATCAACGAGCTAGTCTCGTAGAGGCTTACTAGGGACACGATATTTGTTTATGTATTCACACATGTATTTAAGTTTCCGATCAATACAATTCTAGAATGAATAATAAACCTTTACCAAGATTAAGGAAATATAATAATAACCATTTTATTATTGCCTCTAGGGCATATTTCCATCAGTAGCATGGGCACCGGAGAAGGTGACACTCCGAATAATGCGGAGGACCTCGGCGACCCCGCCCCCGAGCACCAGTCCGACGGCTCGAAGGGGCATGAAAATCAGTATAACCCCGAGGAGCCCAATGATTCCGAAGATAGCAATTATATGCCCCTCTCCGAAGAAGAGATTAGCCTTGGAGCCGAAGACTTCATCGTCCCTGAAGATCCACTGGATCAGGAGCGCTTCAAGCGACAACTTATAGCCACTGCGCAAAGCCTAAAAAAGAAGAAGCAAAATATAAAGGCCGAGCAAGATGCTCTTAACGAAAGATGGACCAAGGTCCTAGCAGCCGAAGAAGGGTACGGCTACTAGCGGCAAACAAAAAGCTACCCCAAGCGTAGGTTGTTGCCACAATTCAACGATGAGGCCATCGAGCCCACACCACCCAGACGAACTCAAGACAACCAGCCCAAACGCCCCCCTCGAGGACTGGCTAGAACGGCTGGCGAGGCCGAATACCCACCCGCCACTCCTCACCGTAACGACAAGGAAGTGGCACAACCAGAGTATCAATACGATCTTCGACACGACCTGGCCGCTAGAACCGATCAGTAGAGGTCCATCTATGGATCAAAAAGTTACCCTCCCAACGGGAGAGATGGGTATCAGGCATGGTCTCTACCGAAACAATAGGCTTTGGGACCAACATAGGGCCAGGACAGAAACCGAGGTTCGACGCGACGTAGCCCGAATAAGGGGAGCTACTCACCCAATGTGCTTCACCAAGGAGGTGATGCAACACCAATTCCCAGAAGGATTCAAACCCATCAACATCGAGTCATACAATGGAACCACGGACCCGACCGTGTGGATTGAGGACTTTCTTCTCCATATTCATATGGCGCGGGGAGACGAGCTACACGCCATCAAATACCTACCATTAAAACTCAAAGGTCCAGCCCAACATTGGTTGAACAGCCTCCCTGAAGACACCATAGGGAGCTGGGAGGAGTTCGAAGATGCCTTTCGAGCCAATTTTCATGGCACCTTCGTCCGGTCTCCAGACGCTGATGACCTGGGCCATGTGGTCCAACAACCCGGGGAGTCAGCCCGGTAGTTCTGGAATCGCTTCTTAACTAAAAAGAACTAGATAATCGACTGCCTAAATACTGAAGCTATAGCCGCGTCCAGGCACAACATCTGGGATGAATGGCTGGCACGACAACTCGGCCAGGATAAGCCAAAGACAATGGCGGCTCTTACCTATCTTATGACCCGTTTTTGTGCGGGCGAAGACAACTGGTTGGCTCGTAGGAGCACCAACCAAGAAGACCCCAGTACTTCTGAAGTCCAGGACGGCAACGAAAAGCCATGGCGTAACAAAAATAAACGCCAACACACCGATGCCGGGGCCGATGATACGACAATAAACGCCAGGTTCCATAATTCCAAGTCAGGGCCGCAAAAGATGCCCTCTAAAGGAAACTAGGATGGACCCACTAAGTTGGATGTCATCCTGGATAGGCCATGCCAGATACATGGCACCCCAGGCAAGCCTGCCAACCACACCAACCATAACTGTTGGGTGATTAAGTAGGCCGGCAAACCCATAGTCGAAGACATGGGCAAAAACTCCCGCAGCAAGGACGATGAGGAACCTCGCCGGCCGAATAATCAAGGCCGGAAACAATTCCCCCCAGAGGTTAAAATAGTGAATATGATACATACCACTCATATACCCAAGACGAAGAGGCAATGCGCACTTCGGGATGCCTACGCCATAGAGCCGGCAGCCCCGAAAGCCAACTCATGGTCGGCACTTCCGATCACCTTCGACCGCAAGCACCACCTGACTAGCATTCGTCATGGAGAATCAGCGGCCCTGGTCCTAGATCCCACTATTGATGGATACCCCTTTACTAGATTCCTCGTGGACGGAGGCAGCAGCCTCAACCTGATCTATGAAGATATAGTCCGGAAAATGGGTATTGACCCGTTAAGGATCAAACCCAGTAATACCACCTTTAAGGGGGTCATCCCCGGCATCGAAGCCCGCTGTTTGGGCACCCTCACCTTGGAAGTAGTGTTCGGCTCCCCGGACAATTTCCGGAGCGAAGACTTGATCTTCGACATCGCCCCCTTCTGTAGGGGCTATCACGCCCTCCTAGGCCGGACCGCGTTCACTCGTTTCAACGCCGTCCCTCACTACGCCTACCTCAAACTAAATATGCCTGGTCCTGGAGGCGTCATCACAGTCAATGGCAACATAGACCACTCTCTTTGGATAGAGGAACATACTGCGGCCTCGGCGGCCGAATACAAAGGACCAAAGTGTCAGCCCACCGTCAAGGCACGAAAGGCGAACAAGCGGGCACGGGCCCTATCTCCAACCAAGGGACCTCCCTATGCTCGACGTACATAGGGATATGCCCCCCATGGCCTGGCCGACCCAGCGGCACACTACGTGCCTCGATATCATAATTTCGCACTCAAACTACCATGGGCAGCTATGGGGCTTAATCGCCAAGAATTCAGTTCAACCATACCATGACACAATGCGTCTTCGGACGACGAACAGGTTCCATCAGGGACCCATGCGGCATCAAGCCCCCCCCCCCCCAACGTGGCAACTCCCCGAGGACTTCCTATCAAGGACCCACCATTAGACAGCCAGCCAACAAGGTCGTCTTTCTTAGCAGAAGCAAAGGCGCAGACGTGCAGTAGGGCACAGTTCGGGCGTTAACCCACACATTAAGGCCCTGCGTAAACCTTTCATCTACAGATTTATCCTTTTTCTTTTCCTGAAGCCTTGTCCGGCGTCTCGAAGTGTACGGCTAGACGTCATAAACTTATTGGAAATAAAGCAAACCTTTTATGGTTCTTCCACAGTCGCTTATGCGGTACTCTTCCCTGGTCGTTCATGCTCGTCCTTCGAATCCACCTCAACTAAGTATTATGCTCGTCGGATCTCATTCATACACCAGTTATTAGACCGGGGTCTTGGCCTAGACACTCGCCCTATACATTAAAGACTGACACCTTTTTTCTTTTTTTCATGGTGTTGGGCGTCTCGGATATTGCATTATATGTACCGGTTCCAACTTATGTCTTGGGTCAATAGTTGGGTTGCCTGCTCATGTGCTTACCTTTTTATGTTCCGCACGTTTGGCTACGAAGGTAAAGGGAGAACCACTACGATTGTACTTCTGCCTAGTTCGGTTAAGTACCTTAGTGGAGAAAGCCGAAAACTGACTATCATAATAGGCGAGAAGTGGTCGGCAATCCGATGACTGGTCTTCAAACCTAAAATCATTAGCGATTGAACCGTGTACTATGAATGATTCGTCTTTGAACAAATCAAGTGAGTAGTATTTGGCCCTAAGGTTTGCCCTACACCTCACCACACCGGGGGCTGGTCACCAGCCCCCACAGTCAAGTTCCTATGGCTAAGTGAAGGTAATAAAGCCGCATAGTCTGATTGCCTCGTTCCCCTCCTACACTACCACCTCTGGGCACTGAGACGTCGGCTAAGGGTTACACTGCGGAGGATGGAACACCCTTCGTAGTATCTACGTGGAGGCTGAAGCCAACAACTGGTAACCTTCAGTATAAAAACGGCCGCACATGAGTCAAAATTAAAACATCAAAGCATAGACAAGTATGATAAACCATACAAAATACCATTCGCTCATAAAGGCATAAGGTTTCAACACAAGTCCATAAGTTAAAACAATGCCACTACACAAGGAGTACATTCTTGGAACATTGTGCCTCCACGGCCCGAACACCGTCCATCACGGCGGTGAAAAACTGCTCTGGGCGCCTATGCTCCTTCCCAGTTGGCGGAGGACCGGTGAGCACCTCGACGGGCTTGATTTTTGGCCAATGCACCATTGTCTTTGCAAATGCCACCTGAGCCCCCTCAATGCACACCGAGCGCCTAACAGCATCAATCCGAGCAGACGCGTCACACAAATTTGCCACCAGACCAAAGTAACTGCTCGGCACGGGCTCGGACGGCCATAGCCGGACACAGAGGTCCTTCATGGCCGGTTCCGCCATTCGGTGCATCTCCATCAACTGCTTCATTTGATTCGTAAGGAGAGGAGGGTGTTCGGGCGCCTGGAATTGCGCCCAGAATGTCCGTAGCTCAGTGATACGTCTCCAACGTATCTATAATTTTTGATTGTTCCATGCTATTATATTATCCATCTTGGATGTTTTATATGCATTTATATGCTATTTTATATTATTTTTGGGACTAACCTATTAACCTAGAGCCCAGTGCCAGTTTCTGTTTTTTCCATATTTTTGAGTTTCGCAGAAAAGGAATATCAAACGGAGTCCAAATGGGCTAAAAATTTACGGTGATTTTTTATGGACCACAAGAAGCCCCCGAAGCAAAAGAGTTGGGCCAGAAGAGCCACGAGGCCTCCACAAGGGTGGAGGGCGCGCCCTACCCCCCTGGGGGCGCCCTCCGATCTTGTGGGCTCCTCTTGGACCCCCTGACTTATTCTCGACGCCAAAAATTCCTATACATATAGAAACCCCCGAAAAGGAACCTAGATCGGGAGTTCCGCCGCCGCAAGCCTCTGTAGCCACCAAAAACAAATCGGGACCCTGTTTCGGCACCCTGCCGGAGTGGTAATCCATCACCGGTGGCCATCTTCATCATCCCGGTGCTCTCCATGACAAGGAGGGAGTAGTTCACCCTCGGGGCTGAGGGTATGTACTAGTAGCTATGTGTTTGATCTCTCTCTCTCTCTCGTGTTCTTGATTTGGCACGATCTTGATGTACCGCGAGCTTTGCTATTATAGTTGGATCTTATGATGTTTCTCCCCCTCTACCTTCTTGTAATGAATTGAGTTTTCCCTTTGAAGTTATCTTATCGGATTGAGTCTTTAAGGATTTGAGAACACTTGATGTATGTCTTGCATGTGTTTATCTGTGGTGACAATGGGATATTCATGTGATCCACTTGATGTATGTTTTGGTGATAAACTTGCGGGTTCTGTGACCTTGTGAACTTATGCATAGGGGTTGGCACACGTTTTCGTCTTGACTCTCCGGTAGAAACTTTGGGGCACTCTTTGAAGTTCTTTGTGTTGGTTTGAATAGATGAATCTAAGATTGTGTGATGTATATCATATAATCAAATGCGCGGATACTTGTGGTGACATTGGAGTATCTAGGTGACATTAGGGTTTTGGTTGATGTGTGTCTTAAGGTGTTATTTTAGTACGAACTCTAGGGCTGTTTGTGACACTTATAGGAATAGCCCAATAGATCGATCAGAAAGAATAACTTTGAGGTGGTTTCGTACCCTACAATAATCTCTGCGTTTATTCTCCGCTATTAGTGACTTTGGAGTGACTCTTTGTTGCACGTTGAGGGATTCTTATATGATCTAATTATGTTATCATTGTTGAGAGAACTTGCACTATTGAAAGTATGAACCCTAGGCCTTGTTTCGAAGCATTGCAATACCGTTTTCGCTCACTTTTGTTAATTGCTACCTTGCTGTTTTTATATTTTCAGATTATAAAAATATATTTCTACCATCCATATTGCACTTGTATCACCATCTCTTCGCCGAACTAGTGCACCTATACAATTTACCATTGTATTGGGTGTGTTGGGGACACAAAAGACTCTTTGTTATTTGGTTGCAGGGTTGTTTGAGAGAGACCATCTTCATCCTAGCCTCCCACGGATTGATAAACCTTAGGTCATGCACTTGAGGGAAATTTGCTACTGTCCTACAAAACTCTGCGCTTGGAGGCCCAACACGAGTCTACAAGAAGAAGGTTGCGTAGTAGACATCAAGCTCTTTTCTGGCGCCGTTGCCGGGGAGGTTAGTGCTTGAAGGTATATCTTTAGATCTTGCAATCGAATCTTTTAGTTTCGTGTTTTATCACTAGTTTAGTCTATAAAAGAAAACTACAAAAAAATGGAATTGAGGTTGCCTCATATGCTTCATCTCTTTTAATGTCTTTCATGAAAATAAGGATTCCGATAATTGTGCTCAATTGCTAGAGGAAGAAGTCAATAAAATGTTTGTCAGTAAATCTTTGAATGATGAGCATGATTGCAATGTTGTTAGTATGAATTCTTTAAATATCCATGATGCTAATGATATGCAAAGCCATAAGCTTGGGGATTCTATGTTTGATGAAGATGATATTTTTAGTCCCCCAAGTTTTGATGAGCAAATTTATTATGATGATAGCATGCCTCCTATTTATGATGATTATATTGATGAAAGTGGGTTTGGAAGAGTGTCAACTCTAGGTACTAATGATCCCACTATTTTGGAGGGTGTTGAATCTTATTACAATATTGATGAAAGTGGATTTGGAGAGGTCATGGCTTTATTTAGTGATGAATCCACTATTTCGGAAGAGGTTCCAATTGATTATGACTACAAAGTTGCTATCTATGATGATTATTGTGATGACATGTATGCTATAAAGAAATATGATAACCATGAAACTTATCATCATGATTTTAATTTTCAATTGGATTATGCCTCACATGATAGTTATTTCATTGAATTTGCTCCCACCATTATGAATGAGAAGAAATTTGCTTATGTGGAGAGTAATAAAATTTCTATGCTTGTGGCTCATGAAAAGAATGCTTTATGTGATAGTTATATTGTTGAATTCATTCATGATGCTACTGAAAATTATTATGAGGGAGGAATATATGCTTGTAGGAATTGCAATAATATCAAGTTTCCTCTCTATGTGTTGAAAATCTTGAAGTTATGCTTGTTTTGCCTTCCTATGCTAGTTGATTCTTGTTCCCATAAGTTGTTTGCTCACAAAATCCCTAGGCATATGAAGTGGGTTAGACTTAAATGTGCTAGTCATATTCTTCATGATGCTCTCTTTGTGTTTCAATTCTTATCTTTTATGTGAGCATCATTGAAATCATCATGCCTAGCTAAAAGGCATTAAAGAAAAGCGCTTGTTGGGAGACAACCCAATATTTACCCCTACTATTTTTGTGTGTTCACATGATTAGGATACTGTAGTAATCATGTTTTATAGCTTTTATTTCAATAAAGTGCCAAGTAAAGCCTTTGGGATAGTGTGGATGATAGTTGACTTGATTCTGTGCAAAAACAGAAACTTTTGCGTCCAGTACATAAATTCCTATACTTCACTGGAACGTGGAAATATTCTGAATGTTTTACAGTTCATTGGTATACAAATTTTCTATGTTTTCCTAATTTTTAAGAATATTTGGAGTTACACAAGTATGACCTTAATTCAGATCTTTACGTACTATTCTGTTTTTGACAGATTCTGTTTTCGATGCCTAGTTTGCTTGTTTCTTAGTTTCTATGGCTTATATTGTTCAATATAAATTGTAGAAATGATAGGGTACAGTAGGTATCATGTGATAAAAACTTTGAATCTTGTCTAGACAGTACCAAAGTGAATGATTTTTTTATCATACTAACCCATCTCACGAAGTTCCGTCAAGTTTTGTGCGATTGAAGTTTTCAAGTTTTGGGTGAGAAATCGATATGAGGAGAATAAGGAGTGACAAGACACTAAGCTTGGGGATGACCAAGGCACACCAAGGTAATATTCAAGGATGATCCAAGCAACTAAGCTTGGGGATGCCCCGGAAGGCATCCCCTCTTTCGTCTCCAATATTATCGGTAACCTTACTTGGAGCTATATTTTTATTCGTCACATAATATGAGTTTTGCTTGGAGCGTTATTTTCTTTTATTAGGATTTGCTTTCTGTTATTTAGAGTAATATTATGTATCTTTTATTTCAATAAAAAGGTCAAGTATAGCCTTTACCATGCTTATTTTGCATGTCTATATGTTGCTGTTTTGAAAACAGAAAGTTTTCTATTGTTGTCTGAATTCTTCTGGAAAGTCAGAACATGATAAAATCTTGAAAGTTTTACACGTTGAGAAATAACGAATTTTATACTGTGTGGTAAGTTTTCATAATTGTTCGAGTTCGGGAAGTATGAGTACAATTTCACTCTTTACAGACTGTCCTGTTTTGGCAGATTGATGTTATGTTTGCATTGTTTGCATATGTTTGCTTGATTAATGATTCTATTTGAGGATAGGAGTATTAAATATGCAGAGGCATTTAGTATGCAATGTCAAATAATAATTTTAGTGATTTGCTACAGTAGAGAATGATAAGGTTTTGTATTTGATTTATACTAATTTTCTCACAAGTTCTTGTTGAGTTTTGTGTGCATGAAGTTTTTAAGATTTAGGGAAACCGTGATATAAAAGGAATTAAGGAGACACAAAAGCTCAAGCTTGGGGATGCCCAAGGCATCCCTAGTTAATATTTCAAGAAGTCTCAAGCATCTAAGCTTGGGGATGCCCCGGTTGGCATCCCACCTTTCTTCATCAACAATCAGCAGTTAGCCTCGGTTGAGCCTAAGTTTTTTGCTTCTCCACATGATGTGTGCTATTTTTAGAATGTCATTTTATTTTGTTTTGCTTGCTGTTTTAATGAAGTATTTAAGATCTAAATTTTATTTATGAGAGAGAGTCTTCATATAGCTACATAATTATTCGACTACTCATTGATCTTCACTCATATCTTTTGGAGTAGTTTGTCATTTACTCGTGTGCTTCACTTATATCCTATGAGTAAATGGTTGAATGAATTTAATATCATAAATCTGAAATTATATATGCTTCATATGCTTATACCATGGGGAGTAGTGACTTCACATATAAGAAGTAGAGGTGGTAAATTTATTGAAAGTTAGCAAACATTGTATTGGTCACTTGAACAATTCATGAAAGAATATTGAAGGAAGAGAGATTTCACATATAAATATACTATCTTGGACATCTTCTATGATTGTGAGCCCCATTAATTATTTTCAAACTTGAGCAAATTAGTTGAAGTTGGATAAGGAAGACAACGTAATGATTTATGCTTGGGTATATTTGTATAGAAGTTATATTGTTATGGATCCTCCAACATGTGGTGCTTGCTATTTAGAATCTTTTGCTATCCAAAATTTCTGTACTAAGCGGGAATACTACTTCTGCATCCAAAATCCTTGAACCAAGTTTTTTCCATGAGTGTCCACCATACCTACCTATATGCGGTATTTACCTGCCGTTCCAAGTAAATTTGCATGTGCCAAGCTCTAAACCTTCAAATAATAATCTGTTTTGTATGCCTGAATCGCTCATGTAGCGACTAGGGGCTGTCAGTATCTTCCATGCTAGGTGGGTTATTCTCACGATGAGTGTTTATTCACTTGTCATTCACGAGAAAGTGGCTGGTAATTGGGATGCCCGGTCCTATGATAAAAAGATCAAAAACAAAATCACAAATAATTTAAACAAAACTCCCCCAGGACTGTTGTTGGTATGGACGGTACCCGTTGTTTCGGATCAGCCGTGGAGTGTGATTGTTGGTGGAGGGGTGTAAAAACTTTACCATTCTGTTTGGGAACCGTCTATAATGTATCTAGTATGGAAGATATTGGGAACTCTTGGTTGTTATGTTGACAATGAAAGCATACCTCTCAAAATTATTTTCATCTCTATTTTAAAAGCTTCAAGCTCTGGCACCTCTGCAAATCCCTGCTTCCCTCTGTGAAGGGCCTATCTTTTTACATTTATGCAAGAGTCAGTAGTATTCCTTCTCATTCCAACCTACTTTTTAGTTGGCAAGCATCATGTGATGGGGACAGATCTAAGCATATATGGCCATTCAAATATATTTGATCATGAATTATTATTGTTGACAATTATCTATATGATAAATAAGTTGGGAGGCGAAACATTAAGCCCCTATCTTTCTCTGTGTTCGATGGATGCTATTTGTTCTAAAAATATGCTTTGAGTGGTAGCAATCATGGAAGACTATATGATAGTTGAGTATGTGGGATTTGCTAAATCAAAGCTCTTACATAGACCCTTCCTGAAAATAAGATGAATTGCAATTGTTTGATGACTAAGAACCTAGTTTGTTAGTTTTCAAGAAAGTTTATGATCTATGCTTTAACATGTGAATAGTTTGCTACTTGATCATGAGAAGTTTTAAGAGATGAGCTACTGTTTATGATATATAATGATGCTAGAAAAAGTGATTGAAATTATCATTGATCAAACTTGTGCACTTGCTAGCATTCCACATCAAAAATTCTATTTTTATCATTTACGTGCTCGAGGACGAGCAGGAATTAAGCTTGGGGATGCTTGATACGTCTCCAACGTATCTATAATTTTTGATTGTTCCATGCTATTATATTATCCATCTTGGATGTTTTATATGCATTTATATGCTATTTTATATTATTTTTGGGACTAACCTATTAACCTAGAGCGCAGTGCCAGTTTCTGTTTTTTCCTTGTTTTTGAGTTTCGCAGAAAAGGAATATCAAACGGAGTCCAAATGAGCTGAAAATTTACGATGATTTTTATGGACCAGAAGAAGCCCCCGAAGCAAAAGAGTTGGGCCAGAAGAGCCACGAGGCCTCCACAAGGGTGGAGGGCGCGCCCTACCCCCCTGGGGCGCTCTCCGGTCTTGTGGGCTCCTCGTGGACCCCCCTGACTTGTTCTCGACGCCAAAAATTCCTATAAATATAGAAACCCCCGAAAAGAAACCTAGATCGGGAGTTCCACCGCCGCAAGCCTCTGTAGCCACCAAAAACCAATCGGGACCCTATTCCGGCACCCTGTCGGAGGGGGAATCCATCACCGGTGGCCATCTTCATCATCCCGGCGCTCTCCATGACAAGGAGGGAGTAGTTCACCCTCGGGGCTGAGGGTATGTACCAGTAGCTATGTGTTTGATCTCTCTCTCGCTCTCTCTCGTGTTCTTGATTTGGCACGATCTTGATGTACCACGAGCTTTGCTATTATAGTTGGATCTTATGATGTTTCTCCCCCTCTACCTTCTTGTAATGAATTGAGTTTTCCCTTTGAAGTTATCTTATCGGATTGAGTCTAAGGATTTGAGAACACTTGATGTATGTCTTGCATGTGTTTATCAGTGGTGACAATGGGATATTCACGTGATCCACTTGATGTATGTTTTGGTGATCAACTTGCGGGTTCTGTGACCTTGTGAACTTATGCATAGGGGTTGGCACATGTTTTCGTCTTGACTCTCCGGTAGAAACTTTGGGGCACTCTTTGAAGTTCTTTGTGTTGGTTTGAATAGATGAATCTGAGATTGTGTGATGCATATCGTATAATCAAACACGCGGATACTTGTGGTGACATTGGAGTATCTAGGTGACATTAGGGTTTTGTTTGATGTGTGTCTTAAGGTGTTATTTTAGTACGAACTCTAGGGCTGTTTGTGACACTTATAGGAATAGCCCAATAGATCGATCAGAAAAAAGTGGATTTCTATTCACAGGCTGCAAAATTCAGAACAAATTGGAACCGTTAACTAGAATTCTCTTTTTTTTTATTGCAGTAGTGAACTACTCTTAAATCGGTATTATCTCCCCCCCCCCTTCAATGGCATAAAAAGAATAACTTTGAGGTCGTTTCGTACCCTACAATAATCTCTGCGTTTATTCTTCGCTATTAGTGACTTTGGAGTGACTCTTTGTTGCACGTTGAGGGATTCTTATATGATCTAATTATGTTATCATTGTTGAGAGAACTTGCATTAGTGAAAGTATGAACCCTAGGCCTTGTTTCGAAGCATTGCAATACCATTTTCGCTCACTTTTGTTACTTGCTACCTTGTTGTTTTTATACTTTCAGATTATAAAAATATATTTCTACCATCCATATTGCACTTGTATCACCATCTCTTCGCCGAACTAGTGCACCTATACAATTTACCATTGTATTGGGTGTGTTGGGGACACAAGAGACTCTTTGTTATTTGGTTGCAGGGTTGTTTGAGAGAGACCATCTTCATCCTACGCCTCCCACGGATTGATAAATCTTAGGTCATCCACCTGAGGGAAATTTGCTACTGTCCTACAAAACTCTGCGCTTGGAGGCCCAACACGAGTCTACAAGAAGAAGGTTGCTTAGTAGACATCACTCACCATCACCCTCCCGGGCAGCATAATGCCTTGTGGCATCAGCCACACTCTTCGGGAGGTCAGCAATGGCACCTGCGGAACGCCAGACCCAGGTGAGCAACTTGAATCTTTGGACGCCAAACACACTCTGCAGTAAGTACTGCTTACCATTGGCAATTTGTTTCACTTGCCGGAGCTCTTCTCGGGCGCTCCGTGTCTCCGACCGCGCCTCTTGGATCTTCGTCTTCATGTTCGCCAGCGCGGTGGCGTGCTTCTTGTTCCTCTGTTCAAGGTCCTCAGATTTCGTGACGGCATCCTTGAGCTCCTGTTGCACTTCGGTCACCCTGGCCTCATGCTTCTCGTGTTCGGTTTTTACCAGCGCGAGATCGACAGCCGCTTGTTAGGCTGCCGCCTTCTGTTCAGCCACTTGCTTTCTGGACCGCAGCAGTTCGGCCTTGAGGCTTTCGACCTCCGCGGCGGTAGCTGCCAAATAGTCTCTTGCTCTGGGGCAATTCTGGATACCTTATCCGCCCAAAAAAAATCTCAGTTTCACTAATACCTTATCCGGATACCTTATCCATGCTGCCAACAAACTGTGTATGAGTCAAAGAATTGTCTTAGTGCATTGAGCATGCCATATTATGATAAAATAGATGCATGTTGCATGCCTAAAGAAGTCAGAGCCTCTATCATATTGATTTAGTACAAAAGTTGTACTAAATCAAAGACACTTATTTTGGGACGGAGGGAGTAGTTGTACTAAATCAAAGACACTTATTTTGGGACGGAGGGAGTATATGTTAGTTTGCTGAATGAGTTAAGTGTTAGTTTCCTACTCCCTCTGTAAAGAAAGATAAGAGCATTTAGATCACTACTTTAGTGATCTAAACGCTCTTATATTTCATTACAGAGGGAGTGTCATATATATGTTTGTTATTTGATGGAATGACACTGGAAAAGACCGGTGACGCCCTCAACTGATTAAAAGAACTGGTTATTGTAAATTAAAAGAACTGGGTTGCTTCTTTTTCATCCTCGTTGCAAACTGGTTAGTCCAGCATGCATGTGTGGGACAATTTGATGTTTGTCCCTAGTACGGGATCCAGCCTTGATTAGCTTCTCATGCTACGTACTGTGCGTCTATGCCTGTTTTCTAGGTTTGAGCTGTACACATGGTATTCGAATACAAATTCTTTGTTACAAACTAGGTTTTATTTCCACCCGCAGAAGCTCAGAGTAGGAGATGCACTAATTACTATTTAATTATAGTCGACTCTAGCAAATATCTGCCATTTTGATAATTACCTTTTCCCGCTATTCTAGTTTCTTGTCAATGTATGAGGTAACAAGTTAATGTGTTCTCTGCTGTAGCAAGAGAGATTTACCCATAAAATGCTTCAGATTAGTGAACTGGAGTATATAAATGGTCAAGTATGGGCAAATGTTTAGAGTTGTTATGCACTATCTTTGTCTAACCTTACTACTTTTCATGTATTAATATGTTGATCAAGATTTCGATAAACAAAACCTTTTTCATCAATATAGCTTCATGTTGTTACGTCGCTCCCTGATTGCACATAGTTTTTAATTATTTCGTGTAGACAAACATAATTAACAAACTAACTATGGGGTGTGACTCAATTTTAAATGAGATGTACCCAAGCTTTATCGTGTCTTGTCCTTTGATATGCTTGATACTTCCAAATAGTGCATTGGTGTACTATAAGCTGGATTGACCACCATCTGTTGCCAAGGCGACGATTTCTCTGGCCTCTCTCATTGTATACGTTTCAGTTTCGAGGTTCCCCGATGCATCTAGTTTGTTGTTTTCGGTGGTTAGTAGTGGAGACCCAATATGAACTGGCTAAGATTGCAATTCAAGAATTTTTTCAATTAAAGTATTATGGTGTAGGCACATACAGACTTTACCTGTGGAAATTAAAGAGAACTACGTTCCTTCTATTTCATCTTCATTGCAAACTGGTTAGTAGTCCAACATGCATGTATGGTATCGCACAAGAATTCTGAGGTGTCCCTAGCTAGTAGGAGATTCAACCTTGATTAGCTTCTCATGCTACATAATGTAGCTCTTTTCTAGGTTTGAGTTGTACAACTCTTTCTTACAAACCGGGGTTTATTTACACCAGCACGAGCTAGGAGCAGCAGATTCGCTAATTTGTATTTAAATAACTTTGACTCTAGGAAATATCTTGTTCTTCTGGTTTTCTTAATCAACTTCACATCTGATGCGTGCGCTTGTGTGCAGGCAGTTTGCTCCCATCTGATCTGGTTGTGTGAAGGAAGGGAGCCATGGGGAGAGAAGCTTCTGTTGGTTCAAGGTCCACAAAGGTGCTCAATATCACTACCATCTGATCTGTTGCTTAGGTGACTGACGACTTCTGTCGCCTCTCTCTCGCTGTTCATTTCAATTTGGAGGTTCCCTGATGCTTCCAGTTTGTTGTTATTGGTGGCTATAGTGGACACCCAATATGAGCTGGCTAAGATTCCAATTCAAGTTTTTTTTCTAAACTAAAGTATCAAGTCTGTACATACACACTTTACTGGTGGACATTAAAATAACTGGGTTGCTTCTAGTTCATCTTCAGTGCAAACTAGCTAGTCCAGCATGCATTTACGGGACAATTCTGATGTTTGTCCCTATCCAGTATGAGATCCAGTCTTGATTAGCTTCTCATGCTACATACTGTAGATGTTTTCTAGATAGGTTTGAGCTGTACACATGGTATTCGAATACAAACTCTTTGTTACAAACTGGGGACCCGCTGACCCGCACAAGCTCAGAGCAGCAGATGCACTAATTTGTATTTAATTATAGCCGACTCTAGCAAATATCTACCATTTTGATTATTACGCCTTCCGTCCCATAATGTAAGATGTTTTTTGACTCTAGTGTAGTGTAAAAAAACGTCTTACATTATGGGACTGAGGGAATACGTTTTTCACAGGTTCTGGTTTCTTGTCAATGTATGAGTTCGTAGCAAGTTAATGTGTTCACTGCTGCAGTAAGATAGTTTTATCCATAAAATGCTTCAGATTAATGATCTGGAGTATATAAATGGTCAAGTAACGGCAAATGTTTAGAGTTATTACACACTATATTAGTCTAACCATTAATGCTTTCATGTATTAATGATTTATAGTTCTCTTTTAGTTGAGAGCAAATTGTTAATGTTTCAACTGAAGCTTGATCCTTGTTAGACTATTGTAGAAGTTTTGAGCAATCTGCTATTTCCAACTCATAGGTCCTTGTTGGGTCCATGAACCTTTTACTTATTTTGGCATCATCTTTTTCCTGTCTTGTGTTGCGCTCATTAGAGAAAGACCTGACCTAGTTCATTAATATTATAGGAGATCATAGCTGAAGGGGCCAAAAAACTGGAAGTCGTGGTTTGTTGCACGCCGAGGGAACTCGATATGCTCAAGAACCACGGGGAGACTTTTGTCAAGTTGAAGTGGCTCGACATTTAGACCATCCAACAAGTCATACACTACGCGGTGTGATGATCTGCGCGGGGGAGTACATCACCAGCGAGTCGGTGTCCTCGCCCTGCCCTCTGGTGGGCGCTTCTTTTTAACTCCGGCATAGATAAGCCATTGTTTCTTCTCCTGTCCTCTCTCCCATTCTCTATGTATGCCCACGGCCATCGAGCCGTGGTTCTATAAATGTACTGTTAGGTTGAACTTCATCAGTCTACATACATGACTTTGGTTTGCAGAACATCAGACTACATACATGACTTTGGTTTGCAGAACATAGTTTTGCTAGTACTTGAGCATGCCGCTGTGTGGCTAATTGCTTAGGTGGGACTTGTTCCCTTGGGCTGGAACCTCAGCTTATCCTTTATTTTTCTGCAAAATGGAACAACCCCTTGTCATGTTGCTGGAATATATGAGGGCTTAATCAGTTCCTAGGGAAAAATGTCTAGGTTGACCTGGCAATTTGACAAGTGGATTTGAGAATTATCATTTCTATTGAATTTATGCTTAACTGGATTTCATCTTTACTGAACTATGGGATTTTCTTCTAATAGCTAGTGATGTAGGGTTTCAATTGGCTAAGGATTGTGGATTTGAGAAGTTGTATATATTTGCGATGTGGCAATGATTTATAGGTCTCGAGTTTAGTTGAGAGCAAAGTGTCGATGCTTCAACTGAAGCTTGGTCCGTGTTAGACTGTTGTAGAAGTTTTTGGTTATTTCCAACTCATGTCCTTGTTAGAAAGTTGTAAATGTGTGCCTTTTATGCTGCATACCTAGATAATGTATTTGTCCTATCAAATCCTGAACTAGTATAATAACGGTTCTGAAGCACTATGACACTACTAGGGAAAAGCCTAGCAGTAGCGCGGGTTTTTGGCCTACCAGTAGCGCGGGTGACCGCGCTACAGCTACGGTGCTACAGCTAAAGGTTAGCAGTAGCGTTGATTAACCCGCGCTACTGCTATATGCACTTAGTAGTAGCGCTTCCTCCAGAAGGCGCTACTGGTAATTACTAGTAGCGCGTCTCACTGCGCGCGCTACTACTATTATTCCGTATTCTATTTCTTTTTTATTTTATGTCGTATTCATACACCTTTATACAAGTTTTCATACAGTAGCAATTTAGAGATTGTTTTTACATTATAATGAGTTATTAAATCACTAGGTGAAAGAACCGCGGATTAGTTTCAAGTGGATGGATCCTAAGTGACCAAGTCATGGATTAATAATCCATGACTTGGTCACTTAGGATCCATCCACTTGAAACTAATCCGCGGTTCTTTCACCCAATGATATAATAACTCATCATCATCATCATATTAATATAAAAACTCTTGCATCATATCATCACCAACAACACTAGTTAATAATCATCAGAGTCATTACCACCAACACTATTTAATCATCATAGTCATAGTGTAGCTATCTAATCACCACCAACACTAGCTAATAATAATCATCATAGTCATTACCACCAACACTAGCTATTTAATCATCATAGTCATAGTGTGGCACATCATCATCTTCAAACTCATTCTAGCTAGCTAATCACTCCTGCTGCTCTCTCACAGGTAAAATAGCATAGAACATGTGTAGAACTCCTGCTTCATCATATTGGAGCATGCAGATGAACCTGTCTCCTAATTGTGGGCTGCGCTTCTGATTGCTGCCCCCTAGTACTTCTCTGCGATCCTTCACAATGTTGCTCCAGTCTTTGACTATTAAGACTTGCTCGCTTTTAGAAATCCTGAATGCACTCATGTGCAATGTAGGATGTCTTGGCCGTAAGCTAACCATTGCCATGTGACCTTTAGGCTCGATCCAATGAGGCACAACTATCATCGGGAGTCTCTATTAAAGAACATCGTAGTAACATACTTAGCAATGAAGTTTAGCTTAAAAAATAATGTATGCAAAAGATGCACTGAGGACAAATAGTAAAAATCTTACCATCTTTCCTAAATAGATGTGACCGTAGTTCAATACACACGCTAGTGGTCGCACTTTTTGAGTACTAAGATTTACAAGTCCAGGAAAATAATTTGTCTTGACAGTATCAAGATCCTCAAGTCATGAAACATAATGACTTATCTCCTCGCAGTTTAGTTCAGCCCCGGGACAGTAGTAGGTCATGTCTATCAAGCGCCGGACATGTTTGCTTGAATGGAAATAAGCTGTCAATAGAAATTAGTTGTCAACTATTTTTGAATAAACAATATCCAAGACATAAATATGGTTGAGAAACTCACATAATGGTAGAACTGGAGGTGTCTGCACATTGACCCAGATGTCGATATTACCTTCAATATCATCTTCCAGACGAATATCAAAGGTGATAAGCATATCAGGCTTAAATGCATAAGCCTTGCATAGTGATCTCCAATTTTTGCATTCAAAATAGGTGTAGGTGTCTGCATTATATAATTTTGCAGCAAAAGTATAACCATGCTCAGTCCTCAAGTGAACTCTCTTTACCTCCATAGTTTCCATAGGACTGAAACCAATCTTATCCAAGACATAAATTCTTGGATGGCAGGGGATACGCTAGTAGAATAGTAAAAAATTAAAATTATAAGTTGAAGCAAAAGAAGCAGAAGTCATGCTTAATTACGAAAAAGACTTGTCGTTGTGACTTACTGTATCCACTTCGAAGGTCTCATCCAGCTTGATGCTGAAGCGCCTACCACAAACTAAGAAATTTCTATCGCATAGGCCGCGCTCGTCTTCACAGTATTCGCACATACCAAACTCCTTTTTGTCGTCAGACATTTCCTATGTTCATAGTTGAAACATTAATCAAAAATCGATCGAAGGCAACTACCAGGAAACTCAACACACATATCACTATTACTCAATATGCAACGGGTTGACTTTAGGTCTGTCGAGTCTTCCTTCCTAAACTCTCATCTCACGTATATGGTGGGCACTCCCTCTCTGATATTGCGACCGTCGATGATGGTCGCTACTCTCCTTTCCCTAGTGCATTACAAATATCTAGCACAAGGAAAAGAAGGAGAAGCGACCCCCACGACAACAGTCGTCATTCTTCCTCTCTCATATATATATATATGGTGGACACTCTCCCTCACTGAAAGACACACAAGGAGCTGAAACAGACCTAAAGTCAACACGTTCCATATATCGAGCAATGACATAGAAAAAATGCCCTATGTTTTGCCGAAATATCATTGAATTCCTGTTCTGGCAAATCACAAGCACTCGATATGCCCTACATTGTAGCACAAATCATGCTAAAATTCATGAAAAATTTCGGCATGACCTTTGCTAAAGACAGGACATATCGAGCGCCTGAAATTTGCCGGGACGGAAACGAATCAACATTCCGGCAAAACATAGGCCACTCGGAATGCATCATCATCATCATCATCTATATTCCGAATGCATCATCATCGACATCAATGACATGGCGACTAGCACTAGCATTTTCATCATCGACATTTACAACACATTATCATCTATATCAACAACATGGGGATTTGGCTATTCTCACCTAGAGGTCTTAAGGGGTCGGCAATGGGGATGACTGCGGGGACGAGGTAGGGGCAAATACTTAATTTCTGCATAAACAAACTAGTTCTATTAAGCACTTACTAAATAAACTAGTTCTATTAAGCACTTACTATAAATAAACTAGTTCTATTAAGCACTTACTATAAATAAACTAGTTATATTAAGCACTTACTATAAACAGAACTAGTTATATTAAGCACTTACTATAAATAAAATTTCTAATCAAAAGACCTAAAATTTCCTATTCTATTCAAAACACCTAAAATAATCTAAAAAAATTATTCTATTAAAAAACCTACATTCTACAATGTCTACATTCTAAAATCTACATTTAAATTACCTACATTCTACAAGAACAGAGACAAGGGAGGGAGGGAGGAGGGGTAGGAAGGAGGGAGGAAGGAGGGGTAGGAAGGAGGGAGGGAGGAGGAGGGCGAGGCTGAGGAGGAGGAGGAGGGGGAGGAAGGAGGGAGGAGGAGGACAGGGGGGAAGAGGAGGAGGCGGAAGGGAGGGGGGAGGGAGGAGAGCTAAGGTGGCATGACGGGGGGGGGGGGGAGGATAGGGGGATGGAGAGGGAGGGGATGGAGGAGGAGCTAGGGAGGGAGGGGGCGACGGTGGCGGGATGGAGGAGGGAGGTGATGTAGGAGGGAGGGGGCGACGGCGGCAGCAGCTGGCGGCAATGCGGCGGCGGCGGACGACGGGGTGAAGGAGGGGATGGAGGAGGGAGTGGAGTGGGGAGAGTGAGGGGCGGGCGGCCGGGCGGAGAAGAACCGCGATACCTTAGCAGTAGCGCTCTTTAGGGAAAAGCGCTACTGCTAAGATCAATAGAAGTAGCGCTCTTAGAAAACAGGCGCTACTACTAAACCTACTCCGGCGGCAACGTCGTGCCATTTGTAGTAGTAGCGCTATTTTTTTCTAACGCGCTGCTGCTACGAGGATGGTAGTAGCGCAGTTTTTTAAGCGCGCTACTGATAAGTAGCAGTAGCGCCTAGTTTTGAACCGTGCTGCTAGTAAGGTTCTGTGTATAAGGTTTTCCCTAGTAATGTGATGTTGGTTGCTCCACCAGTTATATAAGGTGTGACATGTTCTTTTCATTTTGTTGGTGGCATATCACTGATCTTCCTCTGTTTGCTATCATTGTCTTACTTTTTTTGAGGACCTATCATTGTCTTACTCGAGATGTTCATGTGATGGCTTTGTGTCAGGTCATTGGTAGATGGTGATGACTCTGTTGTAGTCATTATTGTTTGGTATTCTGCAATTGAACTTTGGAGTATTTGTTCGACTGATTTGTATTAGCTTGCTTGCTATGTTCATATTATTTTGGCATCATACTAAGCTATGTATGTTATCAACTGCACGTGCTCCCAAATGCTGCTGACAACCAGATGCACTATGTGTTGCAAGGTGAACGTGAGATGGCAACGGACAGCAAGCTCCTGGGAGAGTTTGACCTCATCGGCACCCCGCCGGTACGAAGGGCCGTGCCACAGATCAAGGTGGCTGCCGCCAAGACCAAGTCCTCATCCACAACCGTGCGCTGGGAGAGGAGGAATGGCCACTGCTTCCTCCAACGTGGCTGCACAATGAGGAGTGGTTGTTGATTCCTCCGCCGTGTTCGTATTGGCGCCACCGGAATCAGGCAGCTTGCAGGACAAGTGAGAACATTTCTCCGCTCTGTTGATCCAAACAATGTTCGTAGTAGGATTCGGGCATTTTAAGAAATCATGGTGTCGATCTGATGCATCTAACTGCATCCTACTTTTTTTTGCTCGATCTTGTATGTGGTTTTATGATGTTTTTTATTATGCTTTGATCATGTTCTCATTGTGCTATGATTTTATCCTGTATCGTGAAAGAACGAATGAAGTAATAAGTAATGCAATGCTAGTTATGTGATGTAAAATAATAGGAGTATTTATACTTGGTCTTCTGTTATTTAACAATATCCCATGCTAGATGCATTTATTACCCCTAACCAAAAGCTCTCGCCTTTCTTGCTGTATAGGTGCATCTTCTCTTGCTGTATAGGCAGCCGCGACCTGCCACCGGTGAGGCCGAGCACGCCGATGCGGAACAATGTGGCGTGCAAGTCTTGCAGTATACATCAGCAGACACACGATGGCACGAGGGTGTAGCAAGGCGAGGGGGCGACCAGGTCAAACAGCTGGCTTTCTGGATAATATTCTCGTTCCTGTTCCATCTTGTATGTGAGTACGCCTGGTGTTCCTGTAGGTGGGTGTGCATCATGCGCTTCCTCGTGAATTCCTTCAAGTATATATTTCATAGAGTTGTAGTAGTAACCAACTGGAGAAGAGATATAGAGATGGGTAATTTCGTTGGTTAGGTGACGGCAGTAAAAAAATGGATCTTTCCTTACCGTTTATTGTAGAAAGACATCATTTTCATATGCTTTTAGAAAGGTCGCACCGTTATCTAGTGACCTAACATGTTACTTGTGAATTTTGGTGCCAGATTTCTCACAAAACTTGTAACGGAAGATCTGGCCATGTTTCTTTGTCCGACCCAAAAAGATTGTCCTGGATGGTGTTCCTGCGCCCGATGGCCATAAGGTGCATGCGCGCACTGGTGCAACCTGATGTGGCAGTGGCTCCGGCACAACCGCGTCTCCTTTAGTGGCTTCCACCATCGCGCGACGGCGGTGGACGACCGCTCCGCAACTGCGATGGTGGTTGCGCACGACATCGACCACAAACTAATTTGGTGAGTTCCTCTTTTCCTCCTCCTTCCTCTGTCTCCGTTGCTCCTCCCTGCTCTTAGCTCATGGCCATTGGAGCCATGGCTATACCATGCTCCGATTCATGGCCGTCGAGCCATTCGTGTTCTAGGATTGGGGTTTGGCTACTGTTGCTATGAATTGTCTTGAATAGGATATTTTTTATGGTCAATTGACTTTGTGCTAGGTGCTAACTGATGCTTGTTATGAACTCAGTTCATTGTATTTTCATTCAGTCATTTATTTGAGGTTAAGTTTCTGTAATTGACAAAGTGGGTTGTTTTACTGTATCAACTGTTCATTTCTATTTAGATATAGCATGTAGTAGCTCTAGGTTTTAGTTTCTTCCCTTTCAGCAGCGTGACAAGTAGAGGTGTTCGATTTGGTCATGTTAGGGGCATGAATCGGCTTTCGGTGCTGCATTTGTGTTATGTTTTGAAGCAAAATAGTTGTGCTTCAAATATGTGCTTACGCTCATTCTATTTTATTTTTTGTCTTCAATTGGGTTCGGCGTATTACTAGCAGCAGCATGTTGCACGACATCTTACTACAGATATTATGCATTGTCTGCAATAATAAAAATCTAAGCCATTAATACAAAAGGTAGAGTGCTACCATGATATGTATGTCCTCTCTGCTGCCACTTGTCTAGTAGCATTTCAAAGTTTTGTGTATTGTTACACTTTGTGTACCATGACACTGCTATCTAGATGGTTGACCAGGATTTTCTTTCCCTGAAAATCATGGCCTTGATCTATGATTAAGGGCCAAAACTGTAGGAATTTCATTATGAATTACAATTGCCATGACTTGACAGTGTAAATCAGGCCTGGTCAATCAAGCAATGCCTTTATTTAGTTACTTTTCATGGTCATGAGTTTCAGAGTTAGCTGGATAGCTAGGTAGTTAGTTGTGTTGTTGTTTTTCTTGTTGCAAGATGATAGCATCACATATCCTATGTTGTTGTTCTAGTTGCTGAAGTAGAACAGGGGTGTGAGGTGTGTGTTTGTTTCTTCCTGATCATGTATGTATGCTAGCATGTTTAGCTTGGTCTCCTATTGGAGTTGCTATGTTAATTTCCTTGCCCTAATATATAATGTGTAGCAAGCTTGTACTGTACCAATCATGGTTGGTCTACTAGGATGTTATCTTCATGGAATTATGTTCTAGTATGGTCATGATCATTTATTCTATGTTTGACCCACAGCTCTCGTCGGCCCAACCTGGTGGTTATCATCGATGGTGGTGTGCCGCCCTGCTTTCGGTGACGGCGAGATTTCAGGGTTGTTGCCCTGTAACAGTGGCGTTCCACGACTGCCTCCTTGGCTACCAGTACTTAGGTGAGTCCCTGTTCTCTCCATCCTCTGTCTTCTCTGGGACCTAGCCTTCGAGCTATTGCCGTACTATGGTCTACTCCGGCCCTCGAGCCGAGGATGTAGTAGTGCTTGTTTGGCCTATGGTGCCTTGTTGTTACTCTTGACATGTTGAGGCTTAGTGATATGGTCTCTGTTAGTGATCATATCTTGGGCTTGTGGATGGTTAGGCTCTGTTTAACAACTGGATGTCATGGTTATGAGGCCAAAATTTGGGCTAAAAAAGTCTTAGATGCCTCAGTCGTGCCCCTGTTTTCAGGTTATAAATGCTATATGTATAATGAACTGGAGAGGGATATTTTATGCTACTGTTTGATAGCGATCAATTTGGCATAAGAAGAATAACATCATGTTTTGCCTTTGGCTGGGGTTTATCTATTTAGATTTTAGTCATAGAAGTGCCATAGGTGTGTGTATAGTGATTAATTGACCATGGTTTTTCTACTGTTTGATTTATAGATCAAAATGCATTTGCTCTCTTCTACTGTGGGACAGTTGTCCAGTGAGTTCATTTTTCATGGAAATGGCCTGTAAAAGGGAAATTGTTCTTTCTTAAAAAAACTGATGGGAGCTTAGAGAATACGTGGTCTTGAATGCTTGCAATGGAGCTGCTGCATTCTTTTCTTGAGATTATCTATAAACTGTTGGTTTCCAAACATCTGTGCAATTGTTTTCGTAAGCTTGGTGCCTGAACTTTAGTTGTCTACATAAACTAAACTATGCTCATTCTACTAAATATCTATACTATTATCAGTCAGTTTGCTCGGAGAGTGGAATAACTGGTTTTTCTATGTCTGGTGTTGACGCGTTGTCTTGTTGTTTCTGCATGGCTTAAATTATATGACCGAGATTCTCGGCGTCGACAAGAGTGGAGTTCTGCATCCTCATCTCTACAAGTAATACAGAACCACCATGGCCAGGCTGCCGAGCAGTGTTTTTGCTGGGTGTGCCTTTGGCGACCATGGCATGGGGACGACACTGTGTGCACAAGTTTGGTTAGCGAAACAGCTCTGCCTCACCGCTCACTCCCATGCGGCGCCTCCGATGGACACTTCTTCCACTCCGCCATAGGTAAGCCACTTCGGTTCCTCCCCACATTTTTAACTTAAGCTCTATGTGTCCACGACCATCGATCCATGGTAGCAGTTTGTCATTGGTTGAGTTCTGCGACAATAGAAATTTCACACTACGTGCTGATTAGCGCAACACACGGAATTGAGTTAATGCTCAGTATTTTTCAGTTGACCCCTAAACCACTAATCATGGATAAATTTTGAAGGTAGTTAATTGCTCTTTGTGATGAATTAGATATAGTGGAGTATGCATTCTAGATATTTGCTCTCTTGGAAATTACTGGTGCATAGTGTTTATCTACCCTGAAACTTTCTCGCTTGTATATTTTATCAGTTTTGGGTTGTGTTCATAGAGCGAGACCTGACATGGTGGGTTTTTTGAATGACAGGAGCTGCTAAAGGGAGGAAAACCATCCTGGAAGTCGGGGGCTTTGGGAGGGAAGTCACACAAATGTTCATGGTTTAGGCGAGTCCTTGATCTTCTCCATCTGTCTATTGCTCTGAGATGGTTTGGCCATCAAGCCGTTGATTTAGTGTTTGGATATGTTATTTAATTGCTTGTCTGGTAGTTTCAAACACCATGTATTATAGCTCTTCATAATTTCTTGTTGTCTAAATAAGCAATTCAATGAACTCTACATTGCTGGAACTCCAAACATCTAACTCTAATTTGTGATGGATGTGACTTCTGTTGTTTAGTTAATTTGTGATGCCGACCAAACGTGCTAGGCCACTAATCCTAGCTCGACAACAAGGTCCGTTCGATAGTGCTTGCTCATATGATTGAGTCGAAATAGTTAGTGTTAATTTGTTTGGACTTGGCAAGTTGCGCCTTCCTCCTGTTACAGGGTTTGAAATGGCTCCTCCACCTTTGTTGGGATAATAAAGTGCAGGTTTTATCCCGTTACCCTTATTCATGATAGTTGACAATATATGTTGGTAACCTGGTGTGGCCTGGTAAACAAATGTAGTTCAGGCTATGGGATCCTGGCCTCCAATTTTTGAATAGTCTTGATCATAAACCGGTCATCTTCTGATGAGAAAAGGATGCTTGCACTGCACCATTGTTTATTGTTGTGTTGTGTTGAATAGAGAGATGTGACTCGGTTCGATGGACTGTGGTACTGGAAGATAGAACCTGGGGTGTTCTAGTTGCTACTGTCCAGTAGATGATATTTGATGTATAACCCATAGATGATCAGGGGTGTTCTCTTCCTGAGCATAGCTAATGTGTTTAATTCTGGTATGGTCACTGTTGTGATTGCCTAAGCTATCTCTAGTATTGTGCGTAGTGTCGAGACTGTAAAGTTTTATCTTGATCCCTTCTTCAGAAAATTTAGCTTCATTTTATTCCTTTTTTAAGAAAATTTAGCTTATTCTTTGAGGTCGTCCAGTCTTTTACAACTACTGCAGTTGTGGCCACCTCTTCTATAACCTACTGGTGAGTCCTTGATATATATATCTCTCTCTCTATTTCTCTGAGATAGTTTGGTGATACGTCTCCAACGTATCTATAATTTTTGATTGTTCCATGCTGTTATATTATCATTCTTGGATGTTTTACAATCATTTTATAGCAACTTTATATCATTTTTTGGGACTAACCTATTGACATAGTGCCCAGTGCCAGTTGCTGGTTTTTGCTTGTTTTTTACTTCGCAGAAAATCAATACCAAACGGAGTCCAAACGCAGCGAAACTTTTGGGAGAATTATTTTGGACCAGAAGACACACGATGGGCCAAGGAAGTACCAGAGAGGGCCTCCAAGGGAAGCACAACCTACCTGGTCACGCTTGGGGGCCCAGGCGCGCCCTGGTGGGTTGTGCTCACCTCGGCCGTCTCCCGCATCGCCTCTTTGCTGTATAAATACCCCGAAAATCCAAAAACCCTAGGGGAGTCGACGAAACACAATTCCAGCCACCGCAAGTTCCAGAAACCACAGATCCAATCTAGACACCATCACGAAGGGGTTCATCATCCTCATTGGTGCCTCTCCGATGATGCGTGAGTAGTTCATTGTAGACCTACGGGTCCATAGTTAGTAGCTAGATGGCTTCCTCTCTCTCTTTTGATCCTCAATACAATGGTCTCTTGGAGATCTATTTGATGTAACTCTTTTTGCGGTGTGTTTGTTGGGATCCGATGAACTTTGAGTTTATGATCAGATCTATTTTATTCATGAAAGTTATTTGAGTTTTGATCTCTTATATGCATGATTGCTTATAGCCTTGTATTTCTTCTCGGAATCTTTGGTTTAGTTAGGCTGACTAGATCAATTTTTCTTGCCATGGGAAGAGGTGCTTTGTGATGGGTTCGATCTTACGGTGCTCAATCCCACTGATAGAAGGAGGCATGACACGTATGTATCGTTGCTATTAAGGATAACAAGATGGGGTCTATTCCTACATGAATAGATCTTGTCTACATCATGTCATCGTTCTTATTGCATTACTCCGTTTTTCCATGAACTTAATACACTAGATGCATGCTGGATAGCGGTCGATGTGTGGAGTAATAGTAGTAGATGCAGGTAGGAGTCAGTCTACTAATCTTGGACGTGATGCCTATATAATGATCATTGCCTGGATATCGTCATAATTATTTGAAGTTCTAACAATTGCCCAACAGTAATTTGTTTACCCGCCGTATGCTATTTTTCTCGAGAGAAGCCACTAGTGAAATCTACGGCCCCCCGGGTCTCTTCTTTATCATATTTGCCTTCGAGATCTATTTTTATTTGCTTTTATTTTCAGATCTATTAATCCAAAAACCCAAAAATACCTTGCTGCAATTTTTTATTTTTTATTTTATTTCGCGTTTCCGCGAGATCTATTTATCCAATCTACTACAAATTTATCTATCTTTTTACCCGGCAGGGATTGACAACCCCTCTTACACGTCGGGTTGCAAGTATTTGTTCTTTGTGTGCAGGTACCGTTTACATAGTGTTGCGTGGTTCTCCTACTGGTTCGATAACCTTGGTCTCATCACTGAGGGAAATACCTACCGTAGTTGTACTGCGTCATCCCTTCCTCTTTGGGGAAATACCGACATAGTTCAAGCCGCATCATTTGGCCATCGAGCTGTTGACTTGTTTGGATATGTTATTTAATTGCTTGTCTGGTAGTTTCAAACACCAGTAGCATAGCTCTTCATAATTTCTTGTTGCCTAAATAATCAGTTCAATGAACTCTCATTGCTGGAACTCTAAACATCAAACTCTAATTTGTGATGGATGTGACGTCCGTTGCCTAGTTAATTTGTGATGCTACTTGGACTAAAGCATTCAGTTCTGTGCGTATTTAGTTTGATCAACTAGCAAACCTGTGAGGGGAACTTCCAATCTGCTAGAGGGGAAAGCATGAGGAGAACATTGTAGGTTTGCTTCAGTGGGACGACATGGAGGCAACAATGGTAGTGAGTCAAATCTGCCGGAGAGGCAACACAACTAGATGGGTGTAATCGGAGGGCTGCAAATGGGGATGTTGGGTACCATATTCTTGGTAGCAGGAGCTTTTGATTTAGGATATATTTGAGTCCACTGAATGTTATATGATCTCACCGGCGTGCTCTACTCTGACCGGACGCGCTTGGGGTGCTCCATCCCAGCAGATTGTTCCGGCGTCCTATGACTTGTCCAGCTGCAGCAAGGGGGAAGACTGACCAGCAGAACAGAGGAGAGGCAGGCGGATAATAGAAGGAAAAGCAGGGGGTCGGGCCGGCGTTCTTACTCCGACGAGCTGGTCCCGACGGCAGGATGGTTACCATGCATCTTGAGGCGGCGCCGGTGGTTGTGTGGCTGTGTGATGTGGGAGTACGTGGCTGTCATGGGGTTCAACCCTAGGGTTGAAAAGGTCTGTCCTGGCTGGCCCCTAAAGGTTTTTCAGGCCGCTAGGTTACCCTAGTGGTAATAAAATGTAGGTTCGGTCCACCGGGCCAATGAGCCGAATCGGACCACCTGAATCTTTACTCGCCTCCTCCCTCCCTCCTTGTACCCTGAGATGGTCCGGTCATCGAGCCGTGGCCGGTTGTGGTGCAGGACAATGAGTTGGGGCCCGGTTATGATTCTGTGGTAAAACTATCTTTGGTGGTGGTCTTCCGGCCACCACAATCTTGTGGTCGCCAGTTGTGGTATTTGATAACAATAGTATCTTCTATTAGATAGTGGCCTTGATGATTTTTTTCTTGTTTCCTATTTGACAAGTCTAGTTGTTTATGTTGTTGTCAGATTAGTAGCTAGAGGTGAACAATAATAACTTGTGGTTTATGTAGGGCAAGATAATGTCGTGTTGCTACTGATCTTGTACTGTTGCATTGGTTACTTCCTGTGGCTTGATCTTGTACTATTCATATGACCATTTACTGTTGCTTTGGTCATTTCCCTATTGCTTGGACATCTATTGCTGCTGGATTATTAAGAAACCTACCTTATCTTGGAAATCTGGACTAGTTCCAGATTTCCCAAATGCTAGCTCCATTAGGAAGGATCGTTTTGCACATAGGTAGCACATATTGTATGGGTTTGTGATAGCTAGAAAGTCTTTCCTGTCTATTTGTTGATATAAATAAATTATGAACAACTGAAGCTGCAATTTCCTATCTATTCGTGAATGAACTGGAGAGGGATATTCTATGCTACTGTTTGATAGCGATCAGTTTGTCATAAGAAGAATAGCATCATGTTTGGCCTTTGGCTTGGGTTCATCTATTTAGATTTTGGTCATAGATGTGCTATAGGTGTGTGTATAGTGATTAATTGATCATGGTTATGCTATTGTTTGAGTTATAGATCAAAATGCATTTGCTCTCTTCTACTATGGGACAGTTGTCCAGTGATTTCATTTTTCATGGCAATGGCCTATAAAATGGAAACCATTCTTTCTTTTTTTGAAAACTGATGGGAACTTGGAGAGTGTGGTCTTGAATGCTTGCAATGGAACTGTTACATTCTTTTCTTGAGATTATCTATAAAGTGTTGGTTTTCAAACATCTGTGCAATTGTTTTCGTAAGCTTGTTGCCCGAACTTTAGTAGTCTACATACACCAACTCTGCTCATTCTATTCAATATCTATACTAGTATCAGTCAGTTTGCTGGGAGAGATGAATAACTGGCTTTTCTATGTCTGGTGTTTATTCATTGTTTTGTTGTTTCTGTATGGCTCAGATTATATGGCCGAGAATCTCGGCATCGACAAGAGTGGATCTCGACATCCTAATCTCTACATGTAGTACAGAACCACAGTGGACTGGTCGCCGAGCAGTGTTTTTGCTGGGTGTGCCTTTGGCGACCATGGCGCAGAGACGACACTGTCCGACACGAGTTTGGTCAGCGAAGCAGCTCTGCCTCTGTCACCGCTCACTCCCATGCGACGCCTCCGGTGGCCGCTTCTTCCACTCCGCCTTAGGTAAGCCACTTCGGTTCCTCTCCCCTGTTTTAACTTAAGCCCTGTGTGTCCACGGCCATCGATCCATGGTAGAAGTTTGTCATTGGTTGAGTTCTGCGACCATAGAAGTTTCACACTACACGCTGATTAGCGCAACACACAGAATTGAGTTAATGCTCAGTATTGTACAGTTGACACCTGAACCACTAATCATGGATAAACTGTTTAGGTATAGTGGAATATGCATTCTAGATGTTTGCTCTCTTGGAAATATATTTTGTATGTTTTGGGTTGTGTTCATGGAGAGACACCTGACATGGTGGTTTCTTTGAATATGGCAGGAGCTGCTAAAGGGAGGAAAACCACCCTGGAAGTCAGGGGCTTTGGGAGGGAAGTCCTACAAATCTTCTTGGTTCAAGTGAGTCCTTGATCTCCCCTCTTCATCTCTCTCTCTATTGCTCTGAGATGGTTTGGCCATCAAGGCGTTGATTTAGTGTTTGGATCTGTTATTTAATTGCTTGTTTGGATCTGTTATTTATAGCTCTTCATAATTTCTTGTTGCCTAAATAAGCAGTTCAATGAACTCTGCATTGCTGGAACTCCAAACATCTAACTCTAACTTGTGATGGATTTGACGTTCGTTGTCTAGTTAATTTGTGATGCCGACCAAATGTGCTAAGCCACTATCTAATCCTAGTTCGACAACAAGGTTGGTTCGATGCTTCTTGCTCGTACGATTAAGTTCAAATAGTTAGTGTTAATTTGTTTGGACTTGGCAGGTTGCGCCTTTCTCCTGTTACAGGGTTTGAAATGGCTCCTCCACCTTTCTTGGGCTAATAAAGTGCAGGTTTTCTCCCACTACCCATATCACGTTAGTTGACAATATATGTTATTAACCTGGTGTTGTCTGGTAAACTAAGATAACTAGTAGAATGCACGTGCGTTTCCATGGGCTTTTGAAATATTTTACTGGAGTTATGTAAACATAATGCATGTTAAATTTCACATGTAGAAAAAATATAATGCAGAGACAATCGGGTAATAATTTAAGTCCACTTCACTTGCAACGTAAATAATTTACATGCTAAATGCCCGTGGGTTGCTACAGGTCACAATGCAGGAAAACAAATGAAACTTAAGATTATGTAACATGTAACATGGATAAGGTCATTAAAACCGTTGAGAATGGTAACTATGATCTCAAATTTAACAAAATCTAGTTGAGTGTCCGTACGTTGCCACGGATAATGAAAAATATATCCGCAATAGTCAAACCATTCTCGTTTGTAACATATATGCTAAATAGCTAATGCACATCTGAGAAACATTGCTCTAGTTTGGCATGTGTTTGCCTTCTCTAATGTTGTGTTGCTTTGCCATTGCAATGGATGGGGATGAATTGAGCATGTCATCATAATATTCACAGGCATTAGAGAATATGTGGCAATGAGAACTCATGTGGTGACTATGGTGCTCCAATCGATTTCTAGGGCCGCGACAATAGGCTTCACCTTCACAATATTTGTACTCTCCAAAGTCGGCTTCGCCTTCAATGGCATCGTGAAAAACATGAGAGAATTTCTTTCACCCCCTCCTTGCCAAGCACGACACACCCCTTAGCCTTATTCCTCCTCACCACAAGTGTGTTCCACGATGTGATGATACATATCATCAAACGGGGAAGGCAAGTACTCAGTTGATGTAGAGAAACACCGTCGTGGTTCACTGATTAGAATGGTCACCATCATTGCTATAACCCATGCCTTCTTCACCATGTCTACTTACGGCATTGATAGGAGAGGGAAGATAAGGAGAGATAGAGAGGTCATTAGATCATGGTCAACCCATATGCAATTTCCTTAGTTTGGTGTGATGGATTCGACTGTGTGGTGCAGTTTGCCACCATGGAGGTTTCTCGCAAATCATATAGGAAGTTAGGAACTGGTGTTTTCTTTCCTCATGTGCGTTGCCGGTATAACGGGAGAAGACCCAAGTGTGGCTTGTCATTGTCAAAATAGGAGAACTATCTAAACTTTGATGAAAGAGATCGTTGACATGTTTTTATCAAAAAAAGATCAACAAATATAAGATTTTTTTTGGAGAGAAAGCACAAAGCACACTTGTAGAAACCATCTCTGGCACAATTGCTTGTTGCTCTCATAAATCATCATCTTTCTAGACGGAAAAGTTGCAATTACAACTTTCAGCTTAACTAAAACACCCGCACATAAATTGTTCCCAGTAAAAGAAAAGAGATATTCACATAAGAATTCATGAACCATTTGTAAACTAAAACCACAAAATTACTAATATGAAAGTTATGTTTCATTAAGACATGCAACTTCTTTAGCATTCGGTCGACCTTTGGAATAAATGCAAGGAGCATTCCTAAGAGCTTGAGTGTTGAAGGATATGCATTGGGAAACCTTTCTGCAAAGGTATCTGTTGCTTTCCTCCTCATGTTGCTCAGATACATCCTTGCCTTTACATTTCGAATATGCACTAATCAAAGGAATTAGAACATTTGAGATACTATCTTATTCCCTTTTGATTCATCTGGCATATGACACCTATATTCTCTGTTTAGAAAAATATCTATGGTTCCATGTGAAACATATAGTTCTTATGTTTCACATTTGTATTCCTTTGTAACCAATAGCAGTCTCTATTATTCCATCCCCATATCAATCTCCTTTACCATAAAGAAATTATTCTTCAAATAGCAAAACTGTACGAATCATGAGTAGCATCGCAATGGTGCAACATTAGCTTCTATATACAACAATATTTCATGCCAAAACAGTAGATATATATGATGCCCTTCTGTTGGCATCTGTCTAACCACCTCATTAAACATTTTAACTATGAACCCAATCATGACATCCATCATGCCAGCAAACAACTACTTCAACGGTTCAATAGCTTCCAGTACTTTGTTTTATAATGATAAGTACTTCAACGAGGGATGATGCTAGCTGCAATGGATCTACATGTCTCACAAAGTTGCCTGGTTGTGAAATCTCGTCGAATACAATTTACAATTTTATATCATGCATTACCTGTGGACCAATGAATGTAGCATTTTACCAAAATTAAAAAGTATTCCAAAGATATAAACTGCTATGCAATCTACTCAACGTTGTGTCCTATCATATTCATAATGTAACAAGGACTGGGAGCAGGGGAATATAGAGATCTATTTAAAATGGGACAAATATCTAGTTCCATGCAAAGAACATTACAACCAGGCCCTTTTATTTCCTTGTAGTTGTCAAGATAATGTGCTACGAACTGCAGATTATTTCCTGAAGTAACCCCGCTAGATATGATGTTGCTTAAGGTAAAGTATAAGTGGCTAGCTACTCAGCTTGAAGGTAAAGGTTTATAGGATGCAGACAACTAATCAACTTACTACTAATTTATATGCTAGTAAATCCACTAACTTGAAAAGAAGCATGCACTCACAAGAGTAACACAATGTACACACAACTAAGATGATAACACTCAATGCTGATAAGTGTCAGATCAGATGGTAACAATTCAAAGGTTTCTGCACATGTGACATACATATATGAAATCCTTAACAGGTATAGAGAGTGCCCACTCAGAATCTACAGGAGAAATTGAGCTCCCAACAAAAGCTTTATATGCAGCCAGACCAGAAGAAAGACATGTTGTATACCTTATTGTACAGGAACACAGAGGAAACCAATAGGTCAGCCTCCACATGTTAAATCATGAAAAATTAAGGGAAAAAACATTTGTGATAGTTATACCGTAAAATAAGCTATAACGACAAGCGGAAGAATTTATCAGTGACAGAAAACAAGAACCTCATGAGTCCAACAGGACGGCAAACTATCAGAGCGCTTAATACTTTGCTTAAACAACAATGAATGATGCTTCAATTTATTCTAACTCATTACGATAAGGCTAACTGTGGCTGTAAGGGCAGCATCAAGACAACCATCAACTTCTTGGAATCTTGTGTAGTTGAACCAACCGAAATGAAGTTAGAAATATAATTCTGAAGAGTATCTAACACTAACAAAGATACTTATGTACTGACAATACTTTAAAAACAAGAAGGTAAACACAAATTAAATAGAATATAGTGCCAGGGCAAGAATTGGGAATGCATATAAAACAAAATATACTAAACTGCAAATAATGATACTTCTGTAAAACTGCTCCTTCTTTTCAGATAAAGATTAAAGACATCAGATACACTTTCTATGGTCAAGCTCATAGCAAGAAATTGAACAAGGAGCTATACTATATCCCTTGCCTCTAGCAATGGTTGGTGGTGCATCCCTTCAGCTAAATGGTCAAAAGGTCATACCAACAAACTGAATAAGGAGCTATACCATGATATGAAGAAACTAAGGGTCACTTCTATCCTCCTTACACAATAATAATTGGTTGGCTTGTGCATCTAGAACTTGATCAGTAAGCAACATTGTATAACCATGTTTTCTGAAATAAGCGAATCGTTGACGAATCAAGTTAACTTAGGGGAAGAGTGACACCACTGCAAATGTATGAAATAGACGTTCATTGTGACAAATTTTTTCTCCAAATTACAAACACGAAACAACAGAAAACAGACGCAGCTAGGTCAAAAGGGAAGCAACGAACATTTGGTTTATGCATGTACACACAACATGATGAAGTAAACTGCAACCTATGCTCTAGATAATTTCCTATGAATGAGACCCTCTAGCTAGCAGTAACCAATCCACCTAGCATCGGTGCAGCTAAAATATCAGAGAAATAGAATGACAAGCATAGTGTCATGCTAGTTAGCTGAATAGTATGCACATGTAGTTAGTTCTACATTACAATGTTGCAGACTACAAAATTGGAGGCTAAGCTACCAAGAGAGAAGGTCCTTCAGGTTAATGAACTGAACGAACATGTTACAACCAACCATGGAGCTAAGGGAAGATTAATCAAGGAATACATGGTGCAAAAGCCTTCCCAAGCCAACAGAGGCCATGCTGACGCTGCTTGTTCTTCACACCAACCCCATCGCCTCCGTCATCTCCACCACGTCTTGCGCCTGGTCTCTAGCCGCCCACGTGAACTTCCCCGAAAGTCTCCGGCTAACCTCTGCTTCCCCTTCCAGGCAACGGCCAGCACGCCCTTGCAAGCATCCACACCGGAGTGTCCTGCGCTTCTTGGGACAAGCCCCTGGCAACCACCATTACCTTAAGATCTCCAGCAAAAGAAAATGGCACAACGAGATCTCCATGAAGCACCATGATCCACAGTATGACTAAACAGAACCCACAAGTAATATAATAACCCCAAAAATGTTATAGAACAGAAACTTGAATAGCATGCGAATATGAATTAATCATGTGATGTGATCTATAAAGCACAATATTCAAGAAAAAGAATAACTAATTGTTCCCGTAAAAATGTTAATTTCTTAAAATGTAAAAATAGTCACTTTTGCAGAAGCCCAACTGCCTACAGGTAAGTTGTACATCAAACTATGCTCATATTAGAATATATTAAAATAAGAATATTTCTATCATAGGGCTTTTATCCAGTGCATGTCGGAAGAAATATAGTAACTAATGATCATGTTTTGATTTTATTTGCAGAAAAAACAAACATGATGACCCATATAAATAAGAATTCTAGCATTAGCATTAGCAATGGCAATGACATCCAACCACCTTTGTTGAGAAATGTTTTAGGTATTTTGTACAGGACAAAATTAGAAGCACGTACATTTAAAGTTCCAGCCATTATAGACTTGGGGAATGAAACATCAGAAATAATAGTAGGTAAACCTTCGGATATGACCTGCAATTCACAAGCTACAATTGTTGAGCAGAACCAGAAAAACAGAAAGTACTGCCAAGAAACTACCATAGCCAATAGCCAATTATAGCTTCTCATCTTACAAAACACAAACATGGTAGCACAAGACATAGCATGAGTTTATTGTGAGCTATGGAGCTGGGCTGCTCGACCAATCCTAAATAGTTGGTGTACATATAATTTGCCTAACCTGCAAGATTTACCAAGAGCAGCTAACAAGAAAACATAATTAGGCTAAATTGATTTTTTTACCAGGAATACAGACATGCACTACTAAGGATAACCCTAGCAGTAGCGCTGGATTTATAGCTATCAGTAGCGCTTGTACAAGCGCTACCACTAAGGCGCTATAGCTAACTATTAGCAGTAGCGCTGGTTTTCCAGTGCTACTGATATACCTAATTAGCAGTAGCGCTCTACTGAAACCAGCGCTACTGATAATAGTAAGTAAGTAGTAGCGTTTCTTATGAAAAACGCTACTGCTAAATTTTCCTGTATTTTTGAAAATGCAGCTTATTGTCGCTATATTTATATAGGTTTTATATACAGTACTTTCATCATATGATTTTATGACCATGATTAGTTATTATATATATCAGTGGGTGAAATGAACGTGGATTAGATTCAAGTGGAGGCAACATGTGGTGCACATCGAAAGTACTAGTTTGGTACTTTCGATGTGCACCACATGT
This sequence comes from Thinopyrum elongatum, assembly GCA_011799875.1. Lineage (NCBI taxonomy): Eukaryota > Viridiplantae > Streptophyta > Magnoliopsida > Poales > Poaceae > Thinopyrum > Thinopyrum elongatum. The sequence continues at coordinate 567,984,563 of CM022300.1, read as the reverse complement.
TGCCTCCACTTGAATCTAATCAATGTTCATTTCACCCACTGATATATATAATAACTCATCATGCTCATATAACAACTTAGTATCATGCATCATCATAATAATAAATAACTCATCATTGTTATCATAATAACAAGTCCTACTCATCATCGTCATACAACTTATACTCGTTATCATAATAAAAAGTCATACTCATCATCATTATAGTCATCTAACCGACCCTACTTAATTGTTCTTAGCACACACTAGTAGAAAAGAGGGCTTTGGTCCAGGCCTGGCCAGCCCATTAGTCGCGGTTCAGTGACGAACCGGGACCCATGGGGGCATACGTCCCGGTTCGTGCGCCCAGGGGGCCGGCCGGGCCTCGTGGGGCATTGGTCCCGGTTCGTCTGGACCCTTTGGTCCCGGTTCCAGACATGAACCGGGACCAATGGGCCTCGCTCCTGGCCCACATCCAGTGGTCCCGGTTCATGGCTGGAACCGGGACCAAAGGAGGTCCTTTAGTCCCGGTTCCAGCCACCAACCGGGACCAATGAGATGCCTATATATACCCCCTCGCTCGCAAGCAGAGCACTCCACTGCTCTGTTTTTTTTGGCCGGCTAGGGGAGGGCTTTGTGGTGCTCTAGCTCACCTCCTATGCACATGAGGTGTTCGATGAAATGCCCGAGCCACACTACTTAAGCTTTCTTCTCTCCAAGCTCGACCTCCAAGCTCCATTTTCCTCAAGATTTGTTTAGGTTTAGCGGTCCGTCACGTCCCGTCCCCGTCTTCACCGCCGTCGATCGCCCGCCCCGATCTCGTCGCTGGCACCACCGTGGTGAGCCTCTTGTTCTTATCTTCTTTCTAAAAGAGAAAAATTCTTACTTGTATGATTTAGATAGATACTTGTATAATTTTCTTACTTTTATTATTGTTTGTTATTATATAGTGCGATGGTGTTGGTATCCGCCCCCGTCGGCCCTCATCCTGTCTATGATTCGGATGTGGTATATATTATATTTTATAACTATTTGGTTCATTTATTGTTTATGACAATTATGCCGACCAACGTGACATAGATTTTTTTATCTAGGAGGTATGTGAACCGGAAATTCCAACCGACCCTATTGTTGAGAGGTTAAATTTAGTTGAAGAAGAAAACAATTACTTGAAGGAAAAATTGAAAAAAATTGAGGAGAAGAAGATGATATTGGAGTTGCATGTTGCGGATGTCATCGATGATCACAAGATCAAGATGGATGCAATGCGCTTCAAGATTACAAAGTATAGAAAATATGCCATTCATACCGAGGCTTGGTATCATTATGCCGTTGGATCAATTGTTACCTTGGTTGCGATTATGATCACATTTATTGTTGCATTGAAATGTTTATAATAGTTTCAATGTATGGTTTAATTAGATGCTCTGGAGAGCTATATGTTGTTCAATGAGAACTATGTATGTACTTTGGTTTTAATGTGATGATGAACTTCTATTAATTTGGTCACTTATCTATTCATGATGTTCTGTAATGGTTTTTGACACACTTAATTATATATAATGCACGCAGATGAACCGGCAATGGATGTACGGTGACAGACGCACCTCCGAGTGCATTAAGGGCATGCATAATTTTCTCGAAGTGGCTGAGGCAAATAAGCAGAATGGTTTTATGTGTTGTCCATGCCCTATATGTGGGAATACGAAGTCTTACTCTGACCGGAAAATCCTTCACACCCACCTGCTTTATAAGGGTTTCATGCCACACTATAATGTTTGGACCAAGCACGGAGAAAGAGGGGTTATGATGGAAGACAGCGAAGAAGAAGAGGATGATGACAACTATGTGCCCCCTGAATACGTTGATGCTGCAACGGGGGAGGCTGAAGATCAAGAGGAACCAGACGATGTGCCCGATGATGATCTCCGCCGGGTCATTGTTGATGCAAAGAGACAGTGCGAAAGTGAAAAGGAGAAGCTGAAGTTCGATCGCATGTTAGAGGATCACCAAAAAGGGTTGTACCCCAATTGCGAAGATGGCAACACAAAGCTCGGTACCGTACTGGAATTGCTGCAGTGGAAGGCAGAGAATGCTGTTCCTGACAAAGGATTTGAGAAGCTAATGAAAATATTGAAGAAGAAGCTTCCGAAGGATAACGGATTGCCCGACAGTACATACGCAGCAAAGAAGGTCGTATGCCCTCTAGGATTGGAGGTGCAGAAGATACATGCATGCCCTAATGACTGCATCTTGTACCGCGGTGTGTACGATTATTTGAACGCATGCCCGGTATGTGGTGCATTGCGGTATAAGATCAGACGAGATGACCCTGGTGATGTTGATGGCGAGCCCCCCAGGAAGAGGGTTCCTGCAAAGATGATGTGGTATGCTCCTATAATACCATGGTTGAAACGTCTGTTCAGAAACAAAGAGCATGCCAAGTTGATGCGATGGCACAGAGAGGACCGTAAGAAAGACGGGAAGTTGAGAGCACCCGCTGACGGGTCGCAGTAGAGAAAAATCGAGAGAAAGTACTGGGAGGAGTTTGCAGGTGACGCCAGGAATGTATGGTTTGGTTTAAGCGCGGATGGCATTAATCCTTTTGGGGAGCAGAGCAGCAATCACAGCACCTGGCCCGTGACTCTATGTATCTATAACCTTCCTCCTTGGCTGTGTATGAAGCAGAAGTTCATTATGATGCCAGTACTCATCCAAGGCCCTAAGCAACCTGGCAAAGACATTGATGTGTACCTAAGGCCATTAGTTGAAGAACTTTTACAGCTGTGGAATGGAAATGGTGTACGTGTGTGGGATGAGCACAGATAGGAGGAATTTGACCTGCATGCGTTGCTGTTTGTAACCATCAATGATTGGCCTGCTCTCAGTAACCTTTCAGGACAGACAAACAAGGGATACCACGCATGCACGCACTGTTTAGCTGACACCGAAAGTATATACCTGGACAAATGCAGGAAGAATGTGTACCTGGGGCATCGTCGATTTCTTCTGACCAACCATCAATGTCGAAAGAAAGGCAAGCATTTCAAAGGCGAGGCAGATCACCGGAAGAAGCCCGCCATGCGTACCGGTGATCACGTACTTGCTATGGCCAATGATTTACACGTAATCTTTGGAAAGGGTCCCGGTGGACTATCTGTTCTGAATGACGCTGAGGGACGCGCACCCATGTGGAAGAAGAAATCTATATTTTGGGACCTACCCTATTGGAAAGACCTAGAGGTCCGCTCTTCAATTGACGTGATGCACGTGACAAAGAACCTTTGCGTGAACCTGCTAGGCTTCTTGGGCGTGTATGGGAAGACAAAAGATACACCGGAGGCACGGGAGGACCTGCAACATTTGCACGAAAAAGACGGCATGCCTCCAAAGCAGTATGAAGGTCCTGCCAGCTACGCTCTTACCAAAGAAGAGAAGGAAATCTTCTTTGAATGCCTGCTCAGTATGAAGGTCCCGTCTGGCTTCTCGTCCAATATAAAGGGAATAATAAATATCCCAGAGAAAAAGTTCCAGAACCTAAAGTCTCTTGACTGCCACGTGATTATGACGCAACTGCTTCCGGTTGCATTGAGGGGGCTTCTACCGGAAAACGTTCGATTAGCCATTGTGAAGCTATGTGCATTCCTCAACGCAATCTCTCAGAAGGTGATCGATCCACAAATCCTACCAAGGTTAAGGAGTGATTTGGCGCAATGTATTGTCAGTTTCGAGCTGGTGTTCCCACCATCCTTCTTCAATATCATGACGCACGTCCTAGTTCATCTAGTCGACAAGATTGTCATTCTGGGCGCTGTATTTCTACACAATATGTTCCCCTTTGAGAGGTTCATGGGAGTCCTAAAGAAATATGTCCGTAACCGCGCTAGGCCAGAAGGAAGCATCTCCATGGGCCATCAAACAGAGGATGTCATTGGGTTTTGTGTTGACTTCATTCCTGGCCTTAAGAAGATTGTCCTCCCTCAATCGCGGTATGAGGGAAGACTGACTGGAAAAGGCACGCTAGGAGGGGACTCAATAATATGTAGGGACGGGCATTCTTGGTCTCAAGCACACTACAAAGTTCTACAGAACTCTACCATGGTGACCCCGTATGTCGATGAACACAAGAACATTCTGCGCTCCAAACACCTGGAGCAGTGTGACGACTGGATTACATGTGAACACATCAGGACTTTCGGTAGTTGGTTGGAAACACGTCTCAGAGGTGACAACACTGTTTCTGATGAGCTGTACTAGTTGTCCAGGGGACCATCTTCGACTGTATTGACTTACAAAGGATACGAGATAAATGGGAATACATTTTACACAAACGCCCAAGATCAAAAGAGCACCAACCAAAACAGCGGTGTCCGCTTTGATGCAGCAACCAAGAGGGGAAAGGACATATATTATGGTTACATAGTGGACATATGGGAACTTGACTACAGACATGATTTTAAGGTCCCTTTGTTTAAGTGCAAATGGGTCAATATGTCAGGAGGCGGGGTACAGGTAGACCCACAGTACGGAATGACAACAGTGGATCTGAACAATCTTGGGTACACAGACGAACCATTCATCCTAGCCAATGATGTGGCGCAGGTTTTCTATGTGAAGGACATGTCTACCAAACCGAGAAAAAGAAAAGATAAGGAAGCAAATACATCATACGATGAGCCAAAGCGCCACATAGTTCGTTCAGGAAAAAGAGACATCGTGGGATTGGAGGGCAAGACAGACATGTCTGAAGATTATGAAAAGTTTCATGAAATTCCTCCCTTCAAAGTCAAGGCTGACCCAAGCACCCTGTTAAGCGATGAAGAATATCCATGGTTACGGTGCAATAAGCAAAGGACACAAGCGAAGAAAAAGTGAAGACTTTCTCTCCACAACTATTATGATGATGCCTTTGATCTAGAATATCACTGCAGTTACATGTGAAGAAATGAAATGCCTTTTATAACAGATGAGTTTCCGTATGAAACCCTGATACTTCGAAAGAGATTGTCCGTTTTGTACATGAAGTGCATCCAGTTTTTGCCATAACCCTCTCAACTTTTTAGCACATGCTATGTGGGTGAAATGATGATACCATGCCAACTTTCAACCTTTTCAGAGTTCATTTGAAGTGCTTTTCAATTTCAGGGTCATATAGCTCAAAAAAATCAGTAAATGCATGAAAAATAACAAATGAAGTCAGAAAGGGTTGAAAATTGATGATGTGGCTTTGAATGGTGCATTTTGAACACACAAAAAGTCTGGAGTTCAAATAAGTTCAAAAAAAATGAAATCCCTTTGTAACAGACGAGTTTTCGTATGAAACCCTGATACTTTGAAAGAGATTGTCCGTTTTGTACACGAAGTGCATCCAGTGTTTGCCGTAACCCTCTCAACTTTTTAGCACATGCTATGTGGGTGAAATTATGATACCATGCCAACTTTCAACCTTTTCAGACTTCATTTGTAGTGCTTTTCAATTTCAGGGTCATATAGCTCAAAAAATCAGTAAATGCATGAAAAATAACAAATGAAGTCAGAAAGGGTTGAAAATTGATGATGTGGCTTTGAATGGTGCATTTTAAACACACAAAAAGTCTGGAGTTCAAATAAGTTCGAAAAAATGAAATCTCTTTGTAATAGACGAGTTTTCGTATGAAACCCTGATACTTCGAAAGAGATTGTCTGTTTTGTACACGAAGTGCATCCAGTTTTTGCGTAACCCTCTCAACTTTTTAGCACATGCTATGTGGGTGAAATGATGATACCATGCCAACTTTCAACATTTTCAGAGTTCATTTGTAGTGCTTTTCAATTTCAGGGTCATATAGCTCAAAAAAATTAGTAAATACATGAAAAATAACAAATGAAGTCAGAAAGGGTTGAAAATTGATGATGTGGCTTTGAATGGTGCATTTTGAACACACAAAAATTCTGGAGTTCAAATAAGTTGAAAAAAATGAAATCCCTTTGTAACAGACGAGTTTTCGTTCGAAAACCTGATACTTCGAAAGAGATTGCCCGTTTTGTACACGAAGTGCGTCCAGTTTTTGCCGTAACCCTCTCAACTTTTTAGCACATTCTATGTGGGTGAAATGATGATACCATACCAACTTTCAACCTTTTCAGAGTTCATTTGTAGTGCTTTTCAATTTCAGGGTCATTTAGCGCAAAAAGAATGAACTAATAGCAAAAAGAATAAACTTAAAATAATCAATTAAAATATTCTGTTATGATCAACTAAAACAAAACTATAATATTCTTCAATAGCAAAAAGAATCAACTAAAAAGCTTTTATAAAACTCTAATAGCAAAAGGAATCAACTAAAAAGCTTTTATAAACCTCTAGTATTTTTTAAACTAAAATTATATAAAATTTATGCAACTAAAATTATCAAAGTATTTTCTGTTCAAAACATTAATGGCAAAAAGAATTTTCATAAAGAAATTTTTTGTTAGAAACTTTAATAGCAAACTAAAATAACAAAATATGTTCTTGATTAAAACAGACATTTAAAATAACCTAAAAATTACCAAATTTAATATAATGATAAAACACAATAATATTAAATAGCAGGAAAAAGAATCACTCAAAAATCTATTTTTATAGTAAAGTTATTCACAAACTAGTGATTCACACAAATTTAAAAGAATTCAAATTTAAACTATTCAAATTTGAAAATTAATGGCACTAACAGAAAGTCTATAATTTTTGTGACCTAACAGCAAAAAGAATCACTGGAAAACTGCAAAAAAAAAATAAAGCAAAAAAGAAAAAAGAAAACAGAAAAAAATGCCACCTACTGGGCCACCACGGCCTGAATACGACTAGAAACCCACCTAGTTGGGCCAGGATTTAGGCCCACAGAAGGCCGAGTAGGCCCACAGGCATAGCATTGTCAGATTAGGCCCATAGGCCTGCAGTTCAGAGGAGTTCAATAGCAATGAGGCAGCCGAGCTTATAAACCGGTGCGGGGCGCTCTCAACTAGCGAGGTGGGACTAAACTCCCACCACCACGCCGCTGTGCAAGCCCATTGGTCCCGGTTGGTGCCACGAACCGGGACCACATTGGTCCCGGTTCGTGGCACCAACCGGGACCAATGCCCCCCTTTAGTCCCGGTTGGTGCTACCAACCGGGACCAAAGGTCTGTTTTCAGCAGCCCAAAGGGCGGGACCAAAGGGCGGGAAACAGTGACCTTTGGTCCCGGTTGGTGGCACCAACCGGGACTAAAGGGGGGCATTGGTCTCGGTTGGTGCCACGAACCGGGACCAATGCTCTGGCTATATAAGATAGCACTTAGAAATTTTCAGTCCCAGTTCATCTTCCCCCCCGACGCCGCGCCGAACAGCACGACACCGCCAGGCTGCCGGACCGCGCCCTCGCCCTCGCCGACGCGCTCTCCTCCCCGAGACCTCGCCGATGCACCCTCGCCGACGCGCCCTCGCCCGGCCGCGGGCCCCCCTGTGCCCCGGCCCGCCCCCGTCGTCGCTGTCGCGGTCGCCGTCGTCGTCCCCGACCCCGTGCCCCTGCCCCCGCCGGCCTGCTGCCCCGCCCCCGAGCGCGCCCGGCCGCGCGCACCCCTGCCCTGGCCCGCCCCCACCTTGTGAGCCGCCGCCCCGGCCCGCCCCCACCGTGTGAGCCGCCGCCCCCACCGTGTGTTTTTTTTATATATGTTGATATTTTTTATATGATGAAAATTGTTTTGTTCATATGTAATGTATATATATATATGTATGTGGCTATGTATGTATGGATGTTCATAAAATTGTTTTGTTCATATATGTATTAATTGTTTTGTTCATAGCATTTTTTTATATGATGAATTTTCTTTTCATAGCATTTTTCATAGCCATATATATGTATGTGGTTATATGTATGCTATATGGATGTTCATAGAATTTTTTTTATATGTATGTGCTATATGTATATGTCTTGTCGATATAGCCCCTCCCCGATAACTTCGACATGAGGGGGGGGGTCGATATACCCCCTCCCGATAACATTTTTTTTATGATGAATTTTTTATAGCATTTCATAGCCATATATATGTATGTGGTATATGTATGTATATATGGATGTTCATAGAATTTTTTTATATGTATGTGGCTATATGTATTGTCGTTGTCGATTAGCCCCTCCCGATAACTTCGACATGGAGGGGGGGGGTCGATATACCCCCTCCCGATAACATTTTTTTATATGATGAATTTTTTTTCATAGCCATATTATGTATGTGGCTATATGTATGTATGGATGTTCATAGATTTTTTTTATGTATGTTGGCTATATGTTATGTCGTTGTCGATATAGCCCCTCCCGATAACTTCGACATGAGGGGGGGGGGTCGATATACCCCTCCCCGATAACATTTTTTTTATATGTGATTTTTTTTCATAGCCATATATATGTATGTGGTTATATGTATGTATATATGGATGTTCATAGAATTTGTTTTATACGTATGTGGCTATATGTATATGTCGTTGTCGATATAGCCCCTCCCTGATAACTTCAACATGAGAGGGGGGGTCGATATACCCCCTCCCCGATAACATTTTTTTATATGATGAATTTTTATTCATAGCCATATATATGTATGTGGCTATATGTATGTATGTATGTATGTATGTTCATAGAATTTTTTTTACATGTATGTGGCTATATGTATGTCTTTGTCGATATAGCCCCTCCCCGATAACTTCGACATGAGGGGGGGGGGGTCGATATACCCCCTCCCCGATAACATTTTTTTTCTAAGTTACTAAGGTCGATGTCCTACCCCCTCCCGCCCCTACCCGACAAACTCTCGAGGCCACCCAAACCACTAGAAGATAACTTCGGTAACTTCGACATGAGGGGGACGTCGATCAACCCCCTCTCACCCGAACAAGTCTATGTATCATTTTATATCGCGGTGGACATATATCAAAGTTTGATCATATGTCAAAGTTTGAATTTTGACATATGCAACATTTGATCATATATCAAAGTTTGATCATATGTCAAAGTTTGAATTTTGACATATGCAACATTTGATCATATGTCAAAGTTTGAATTTTGACATATATAGATTTATCAAGAATGCCCCCATTATGGATGTGCACAAGTTGATCCAATTTTTTTCTGATCTCATCTATATATATATTCTTCTATATGTCACGTTGTCTGTCAAAGTATTGAAGAAATCCATGGCTTCATCATTAGCCGAAAGTAACAGGCGTATGATGCTACGAAGCTCTTCAAAGTTGTTTTGGAACGGAGTTCCGGATAGAGTAATTCGCTCTTTGGTACGAATTTCAGTAAAGGCCTTCCAAATAGCGATATTCGGAAGGCTCTTGCTGAACTTCGTACCAAAAAACTAATTATCCTATCCGGGACTCCATTCCAAAACAATTTTGGAGAACTTCATACCATTATGCGCCTGTTACTTCCGGCTAATGATGAAGCCATGGTTTTCTTGAATCCTTTGACACTGACAACGTGACATATAGAAGGGTAGATGAGATCAGGAAAAATATGGACCATTTTCTGCACATCCAGAATGGGTGCCATTTTGTTAAATCCCTTGTTTGACATTCATGAGAGAGGCGGTCCGAACATCGGACATTCATGAGAGAACTCCGGTAACTCTTCAACATGTGGGGGGACGTCGATCAACCCCCTCTCGCCCGACCAAACCCTATAAGCGTCGAGGCCACCCCAAACCCTAGAAGCGTTGCCGAGGCCACCCCAAACACTAGAAGCGTCGAGGCCACCCAAATTTACCAAGTTAAAAGAGCGTTGTCGAGGCCACCCCAAACCCTAGAAGCGTTGTCGAGGCCACCCCAAACCGTAGAAGCGTCGAGGCCACTAATTAATATTCCTTGTTGTGATTAGCTAGCTAGGTCTATGTTTGCCACTAATATATCCATCTCTCATGTTTGTATATTAATTGCCATGTTGTAATATTTGCAGAAACTATGGATCAACAAAGAGACTTGGAAACAGAAGAGTTGGTGGGGGACATCATCCTCGGCGGATGTGATGTCTTGTCGTATCTCAACGACACCGATTGTCTAGAAGGAGAGGGTGAAGGCTCCGGTGATCGAACAATGGAGGAGGAAGGACATGATCATGATGGCTCCGGTGACCGAATGCTGGAGGAAGAAGGAGACCATGATGATGGCTCCGGTGATCGAACGGAGGAGGGACCTGTTGCAAAGTCCAGCGAGGTATATATATCAATTAAGCCTGTGCTGACTAGCTAATTGATGCATTAATTGTTTTGGTATGTACATATATTACCTCTTCTTTCTTCTTTTAAAGCCCTCCGGATCGAGCCAAACTTCGGTAATGAGACGAGGCCCGAAGAAAAGGTTGCGTCAGGATGAAAGGTTCACGATCACAAGAATCGCGAACGATGGCCAGCCGATTGAACTGAGGTGGACCAAGGATGCATTTTCAGCTCAGTGCGGAGCTATTGTTAGGGACAGCATCCCGATCAGCATCCAGCTATGGAATGAGCCTAAGAAGAACGAAGACCCTCAAGTTTCTTATGTCACCGATAGACAGAAAGATGATCTTTGGACCTCGCTGAAGGCAAATTTCACCCTACCGCCAGAGGAGGATCCGGATAAGCCAGTTATAGAGCCATTGGTCAAGGCGTGTGCTCTTAAGAAGATGGCAGATCTATTCAGGAGGTGGAAGAATGAGTTGAAATCAACATTTGTCGACAAAGGGAAGACTCCAGAATTCACCGACCGATTTGAGAAGATAAGAGATCACTGGCCCGCATTTGTGGCCTACAAGACATCAGACAAGAGTAAGAAGATGTCAGAGACAAATAAGATAAATGCTGCAAAAAAGAAGTTTCACCATCGCACGGGGTCAGGTGGCTACCTCAAAGCCCGGCCGCTATGGGACAAAGCTGAGAATGACCTGCTTGCTAAAGGGGTCGAACCAGAGACATTGAACTGGCCAGACCGTTCAAGGACTTGGTTCTTCGGGGTTGGGGGAACCTTGGACCCTGAAACAGGGAAGTGTGTTTGGATGGACGAGCAACTTGCAATAGCCGTCAAGAAGGTTCAGAAGTGTATCGCCGCAGCGCAGCAAGGGACGTTCATTCCCGACAGAGAGAATGACGAGCTGACCGAGGTCCTCGGGAATCCTGAGCACCCTGGACGAACACGAGGCATGCCAGGCTCCGTTGCGTGGAAGGTTGCGTTTCCCGGCGCAGGCGATTACAAAACCCGGGAGAGGAAGAGAAAGCTGGAGCAGAGCGAACTGCAGAAGCTGAATGCAAGGGTACAAAAGCTAGAGGAACAAGTTGAGAGCCAGCGAGTTGCCGGAGCTACCCCAGAAGCTACCCCGCCATCTCAGCGGAGAAGCAGTGTGGCTTCCACCGAGCTCGTTCAGCAGCCTGACTTCACGGCTCCTAGCTACCCCGTGGATGCTATCACGGAGGCTCAACATTGCCAGCTTATGACGCAATGGCAGAACCTCAAAGTCAAGGCGGCTGTCGGCTTTGTTGCACCTCCTCAACCCGACGGAACTTTCCACTGCCGTCCGATTCCATATGGCTATGCTGTTGTGATGGTGGATGAAGTAACGGAGGGATTTGAGGAGCTCGAGCTTGACCACCCTACAGGTGAAGGGGAGACTCAGCTGGGTCTTGCTCTGAAGACTCCATGTCTATGGTGGAAAGAGCACATCAAGCTTCTGAACTGGACACCTCCGCCTCCGGCGAGTCAGGGCACTCGGCCTCCTCCTCCTCCTCCTCCGGTGAGTGATCAGGGCACTCCGCCTCCTTCTCCGGCTGCTCCGGCGCGTGAGGGCGGCACTCCGCCTCCTTCTCCGCCTGCTCCGGCGCGTCCGAGCAGCCCACCTTCTCCTCCACCTCGTCAGCAACGGTGGAAGACAGAAGCCGCCGCTCCGGCTGCTCCGGCGCGTCGGAGCACTCCGCCTCCTTCTACTACTCGTCAACAGCAACAGAAGAGAAACGCCGCCGCTCCGGCATCTAGCAGTACAGCCAGAGGCGGGAGGCAATAGAAATTCGGTCCATCTCTCAAGCCTCTAGAGAAGTTACCATACGAGATGACCGAGGAGGAAAACGCGGAGATCTGTAAAGCCCAAGTGAGGGACTTTTTTGCAAAGAAACCTCCACCTCCGGAGGAGAAGATAGATCCGGTGAAAGCGAAGCGCACTCTCGATGCCCTGAAGCGACCACCACCGTCTCCGCCGCAAACCAACTATGAGCGCATTATTGAAAGGACATATCAGGAAGCGGAGCGGTCGGGAAGTACTTGCAGTGATCGAAGGTTAGCAGAACGAAGAAGTGGGAACAAAATTCCCCAGCTCGGCGAACAAGCGAACCAATCGTGCGCCCTGCTCAAGGTGTCTAGCGATATTGTCGCTAATCATCTGGGGATGGTGCCCGGTACCAATCCTGCAGATTACCTGCCCGACAATGCACATTTTGATATAATGGAGGTGGACGAACACAAATACCGGCACGGGAAGCCTCTCATCAAACCTGGTCATCCTCCTCTAACAACGATGATGCGAAGATTCCATGAGTGGTACATGGACACCTGCAAGGAGTCTGGGAAGGATACTTTGACGCTGAGAGTTAAAGAGGAGCACGACCTCGTTGGAATTGATCTGTTGTCTGTTCCATTTGAGGAGTTCCTCCAGTTTTTCAATCAAAAGGCCCTCGATAAAATAATCGTCACTTGCAACTGTCTCTAAGTACTACTTCTGTAATCAAGTCTCTATATATAGCTCAGCTCTTTCATTGCATGTATATATAATTATCCTCACTATATCATGCAGATTGAAGATCGTCGAATGCAGAAAAGCACAAATCTATGATATAGGGTTCATTAACACAAATCTCATAGATGAATGGACGGTTAAATATAATGCCAAAGAAACCGAGGCCAACTTGCTACAATCGTTGCTTCGAAATCAAAACAAAGATAAAATACTCTTTCCTTACAACTTCAAGTGAGTGTTATTGTCTTGTGCATATTCGGTTTCCCTTATTACTCGAGGTTATAGTAATGTAATTGATGAGTTATGCATGCGTGCGCAGCTTCCACTTTCTTCTCCTAGAGATTAAGCTTGAGCAGGGACTAGTAACCGTCTTAGACTCGAGACTAAAAGATCCCAAGGAGTATGCGGCCATGACTAACATGCTCGAGAAGTAAGTTCAATCGATCGTTATCGCACCATATCAGAAACTTTGTTCATTTCCTGATATCAAGTAATTGTTTTCTTTGTCTGGCAGGGTTTGGAAAGAGTTCACCGCTAAAGCTCCGGGACTGGCGGGGGAGCTCTGATTTACACACCCTAAAGTAAGTACTACTAGCTAGTTCCGCGCATCTCCCATTGATTCTAGCTAGTTTCATCAATACCATTTAGCATGCTTGCTTATCAGTTTGATTGACCTCTATTTCTTGTAAAGTGGTTGTGGCAGGAAGGCGGGACTGATTTTTGTGGATACTACATTTGCGAGTTCATCCGCCACACGATCTGTGAGCGGGGCTACTCTGAAAAACAATATGAAGTGTGTAAGCAATAATATTCACAATTTTATTTTATTACCATCATTTGTGTTGAGTTTCATTCATATATATGTATTGTCCCCCTTCTTCAAATTAGATGTGGCAGATGCGGGATGAACTCCTACCACAAGATCGCATAAAAACAATTCAAGAGGAATTGGCGGGATTCTTTCTTGACCACGTCAGCAATAACGCCGGAGAATACCATGTGGAACTTGACATCAGATGTTAGGGATTGTAAGAGATCTTATATTGTATATATGTAGCTAGTAGCGTCAGATAGATATACGAAAACTTGTTGTTCGACAAATCTCTCGGAGAAGGAGGAGGTCGATCACTTCTCTCTGTATATATATGTTCATGACGATCTTGTATACTTAATGGTTTCCTTCATTTCCTTACTAGCTAGCGTGTCGCGAGTTCTCTCTATACATATAGTACGTAGCGTCGACCAAGCACGGAGATAAGAGAGGTAACTTCTCTCTATTACCTAGCTAACACAATATATACCCTACAAAACCCCCAACCCCCCCCCCCCCCCCCCTTTAAAAAAAACAAAAACCCCAGCCCCCGAACTGCTGACGCGTGGAGGATTTTTGGTCCCGGTTGGTGCTACCAACCGGGACAAAAGGCCCTCCTACCTGGGCAAGCCGCAGCGGCCACGTGGAGCCCCATCTGTCCCGGTTCGTAGGCGAACCGGGACTAAAGGTATTGGGCTTTAGTCCCGACCCTTTAGTCCCGGTTCCAGAACCGGGACAAATGGGCCTCTGGAACCGGGACAAATGGGCCTTTTTCTACTAGTGACATGATCATGAGTATTAGCTAGGACCTACTACCCTCTCTAAGGTAAAATAGCATAAAACAAGATAGGCCCTGACACTCCATTATGGAGAATGGAGATTATCTTGTCTCCAATTCTTGCGCTTCGCACAATGTCGCTTCCAAGTAGCTCCCTACAATTGTCCATATATTTTTTTCCAATCTTTGATTGTCATGTCTTCATCGGTTTTAGAAATCTGGTATTAACAGGAGTGAAGCCTAGGATGACCTGGCCATAAGCTAATAACATCAAGCCGACCTTTCGGAAACATAAGATCAGGCACACAATCCTTCGGGATTTTCTGTTGAAAAACAAAGTAATAACTTCATAGTTAGCAATGTAGTTTAGCTTTAGAAGAATTTATGCGAAAGATGCACGGATGTCGTAATAGTAAAAAATCTTACCATGCCATCTCCATGGATGTTACCGTAGTTCAACACGTGCACTAGTGGCACTTATTGACCATAATGTGCAGGAGTTTGATAATTGATATTATAATTCTCAACATCATTAATAAATGAGATAAGATGATCTTTCTCCTGATAAGTTAATTCTGCGCCATCAGTGTAGTAGGTTCTGTCTACCATCTTCCGTACATTTTTTGAAGAATGAATAAGCTGTTAATGGAAATAAGCTGTCAACTATTTTGAAATAAACAATATAAATTACTTAATAAAGATGTTTGAGAAACTCACATAGAGGTAGAAGTGGAAGTGTATCAACAAGGACCCAAATGTCATCATTATGATCACCAAGATCGAAGGTGACAAACATACCCTCCTGAAAATCATACGCCTTGCACAGTGCTTCCTAATTCGAGCAACCAAAATGGGAAACGCTCTTAGAATTGTATAGATTTACATCAAAATCATAACCATGATGGGTCCTTAGATGAACTATCTTTGTCTCCATATTTTCATGATCTTCAAAATCCAGCTTCTCCAAGACATAGCGTTTTACATGGCATGGGATAAGCTAGTCGAGTTGTGAAAGACGAAAATTACACGTTGAAGAAGCAGAAGTCATGCTTAATTACGAAAAAACACTTGTCATCGTTGCACACCGTTTCAACATCGAAGGTCTCGTCGAGCTTAATACTGAAGCGCCGACCGTCTACCAGGTGAGGCCTGTCACACAGACCCCGGTCATCGCCGCACCAGTCGCACTCCGGGAGCCTATCGTCGTCGTCAGACATTTCCTATGTTCATAATTCAAAGATTAAACTTGTACAATTCAATATATGTACTACAAAAACTAAATTAGATCATTATTATTCATCACGGGTTGACTATCGGTCTGTCGAGTCTTTTCTTGAAAACTCACAGCTCACGTGGTGTATATATTCGACCGTCGGTGATGGTCGCTCCTCCCTTCGTCCCCGATTGCATTACACCAAAATGTCTAGCACACGGGAACGAAGGAGAAGCGACCCCCACGACAACAGTCGGCATTCTTCCTCTCTGACATTTGCGACCGTCGGTGATGGTAGCTACTCCTGTCATTCCAAAGTGCATTACACCAAAATGTCTAGCACCCTGGAATGAAGAAGAAGCTACCCACAAGACCACAGTCGAGATTCTTCGTCCTCTCATATATGGGGGAGACTCTCCCACACTGATTCCTCTCTGACATTTGCGACCGTCGGTGATGGTCGTTCTTCTCTTCCTTCCCGTGCATTACCAAAAGGTCTATCACGAGAAAGAAGAGGAAAAATTACCCCCATTACAACAGTCGACATTCTTCTTCTCTCATGTATATGGTGGAGTCCCGATAGACTTAAAGTCAACCCGAAATGTCATTTAATTATGTTTCTACAAAATCCGGGCCACTCGATATTTCCTACATATTCTAGCACAAGTCATGCTAAAATTCACGAAAAAATCCGGCATGACCTTTGCTAAAAAGGACATATATCGAGCGCCTGAAATTTGCCGAAATGGAAATTAATCAACACTCCGGCAAAACATAGGTCACTGTGAGGTGTTCCCTGCAAACATAGGCCACTTGGGCAAGCACTAGTACTACACAACACTATATATTGCATGTCTAAATCTCCATCATATTTGAAAGACCTACATTGAAAATTTTCTATTCCATGAAAATTGTCACAGCTACTCATGTAGCTACTACTCTACTACAACTATCAAAACATCTACATCATCATCGACATGGGGATTTGGCTGGTCTCACCTCGAGGTCGTAGGGGGTCGGTGACGGGGACGATGGCGGGGATGATGCAGGGGCTCCTTGATTTCTGCAAAAACAAAATATAAACAAAAACATTATTATCCTCATCTTACTAAAAACTTGTAAAACCTTGTTCTTACCCTAAAAATTGAAAAGACCTATACATTTACTAAAAATCCCCTAGTTCTAACCCTAACATCTATCCGTCCATCCATCTATCTATATATCCATCCATCCATCTATCTATATATCCATCCATGCATCTATCCATCCATTTGTCTATCTATGCAATATATAAAAAAACCATTGTTCTAACCATCTATCTATTCATCTATCTATCTATCTATCTATCCATTCATCTATCTATCCATCTATCTATGCAATGCAACAGGGATCGGAGGGAGGGAGAGGTTCAGAGGGAGAGGGCTGGGAGGGAGAAGGGCGAGGGATGGACGAAGGGAGGAGGAAGGGAGAAGGGCGAGGGTTGGAGGGAGAGGCAGGGTTGGAGGGAGGGAGGGAGAAGGAAGGGATGGAAGGAGAAGGGAGGGAGGGAGACATACCAGGCGACGGCGGCAGTGGGCGTCAGCGGCGGCGCGACGACGACTGAGGGTGGCGGCAGCGGGGGTTGGACGATGAGAGTGTGGGAGCGAGGGTGATCGGGCCGGCAGGGGAGAGGATAAGGTAGCATTAGCAGTAGCGCTGGTTCGTGGACCAGCGCCACTGCAAAGTTGGGCCCACCGTGCAGACTTAGCGGTAGCGGTTGGCTGGTGGCCCAGTGCTACTGCTATGTCTACAGTAGTAGCACTGGTTCCAGCCAACCGCTACTACTACGTGTAGCCCCTGGCAGTGGCCATGGGACCACTTAGCAGTAGCACTGCCAGGGGGCCCAGCGCTACTGCTACTTTGGTACCTGCAGCGCTTGTTGCCAACCAGCGCTCACTGGTTGTCGGGCCCCTTTCTGGGAATAAATCTCAGAAAAGGTCCTAGTCACACCAGCCCCAAGATCAACACAACAGGTGGACTTCCTTGATACAGATAACTAGTACAAATAATATTACACAGGGTTGAGTCTGAAGGCTCAACAAAATTATTACAAACTCGCCAAATATATGGCAGCGGCGGAATATGACAGTGGTGTGGTGGTGGTACATCTCTGATACAATAATGTAAAGCCAAGCGTCAGAGTGAGGCTTGACTATTTATTGGTGTAGCAGAAGCTCAGCGGATGATACAGGTGGTAGACTCCTATCTCACAGGTTGACTGACTGGGACTCCTCTATGCGTCGGGCTC
This sequence comes from Thinopyrum elongatum, assembly GCA_011799875.1. Lineage (NCBI taxonomy): Eukaryota > Viridiplantae > Streptophyta > Magnoliopsida > Poales > Poaceae > Thinopyrum > Thinopyrum elongatum. The sequence goes on along the minus strand of CM022300.1, from coordinate 567,966,746 downwards.
ACTAGCGCAATCCTTCTCCACAAGCTCGTCCTCCTCCAAGTCTGGCCAAGTAAATAGCCAGGGACAAGCCAGTGAGTACGTTGGAATGTACTCGCAAACATTATGAACAAAAGATATAATGGATGCACATGCCCATGCTGACTAAAATCCTGGTCATGACATAATTATAAAATGATGCGGAAGTAAATAAAACATGTTAGCCATAGCCAGTCTCTTAAGAAAATAAAAGCAAGTGAATGCCACGGGTAGTCTAGCCAGCCCAAGTGACATTCCGAAAAAAAAGAGAAATGCCGGTCGGGTGTCTACAAGAGTAGTGGCGACATAAACCGCCTGTTTACTCGAGAGACACCACGAGAGGTCTTGAAAAGAAATGCCTGTCGGGCGTCAAGTGACGCCACGGTTGGACTTGAAGAGAAATGCCAATCGGGTGTCCACTAGAGTAGTGGCGAGATAAACCACCTGTTAACTCGAGAGATGCCACGAGAGGTCTTGAAAATAATAGTTGAGTGCCCGGGGTAGTCTAGCCAGCCCCTGAGACACTCAGGAAGAAAATAAAATGAGAGAAACGGTTGGTCCTCAATATTATGCATAGTCATAATAATATTTAATAAGCATAAAATAATCAAGGTAGCACCAGGGTATCAATAATTATACTGCAAAAATGAGTCAGACACATTTTAATTATTTCCTTCGGAGACCGATACCGGGGCCGACACTTGACGCACCCTGCTACGCCCTTTGACCGAGGACACGGCTATTTGAACAGTTTTAACTCTACAGAGGGTGTACTCTTTACCCACAAGTTAAGGATTTCTTTAGTCAGTACCGTGACATTGACTAATTCCCATTACGGTCTTTGGGTTGAAAACACACCTGACCAGCACACACCAGAATAACTCTCCGGATGCCAGGAATCACCCAAAGCATCGTTCAAGAAAAACTCTGAGACAGAGAGACCAACGTCCTGCATGAGATCACTATTAATACGCGCGGATTACAAGGGGTGCCCCCCTCTCAGTCACAACTGGAAACACCCATGCCCCCTGACCCGATGACAGGATTTAGTCCAAGGCCTTTGGAAACCCTCATCGTGGCCCTCTGTACGGTGTGTACCTGGACAGGGGTTAACAACTTACTCAGCCGCACCTTCCTTGCGGAAGGACCCGTGGCAGCACGGTATCCAGCTAGGTGTAACGGAACGAGACTTGATCTAGGCCGACTCAGGAGGTGTTAATTAACATCACCGGAATATTCCACTTAAGTCACATGACACCACCGTGTCAAGCATAAGGGCCCGTGCCCACCGGCACGTCCAAGGCAGGAGACACTCTCCCGTATTTCCACAACTTTACCATGTCAGAAGAATCTCTTGCTTGAGTGATGTGCAAGCTATGAGCAAAAGAGATATGACCATGCATGCAAGTCCTAGTGACATACTACAAATATGGTGTAATATCAACCGATGCAACATGCAAATGCAAATGCAATCACCATATCCCAAGTTCAATAATGTTTGCCTTGTCCAAAGTAGTCAGGTGAAAACCCTTAAAAATTCTCGGAAAGTGTCCCTCTTCTTTTTCTGAAAATTCAAAATCAACTCAAATTAAATTTTTTGGCAACAGTACAAAAAGTTGTCCTAAAACATTTTTAAATAAATACTAAAAAAACTAGAGAGAAAAAATAAGAATTTCAAAAAAAAGTTCAACTCAAACGGAGTTGTGGTTTAAAAGTTATTAAACTTTCAAAACCAGGGGTTTTTCTGTAAAAAGCCAGTCCCTGTGCGTTTATAAGGAAAACACTTCGGGCCGAAATACGCTTCTCAGCGCGGAAGGCGTAAAAGTCGAGATTACATCTCCGTTTTTAGACAGAGAAAAAGAAAAGAAAAAGCGCGAGGTGGGGTCCACCCGTCAGGTTCAAACATTTGAACCTGCGCGCGAAAACAGAGAAGAGACGGCATTCGCCGGCGGTGATCGCCGGGGTCTTGGAAGGCAGCGATGGTCGGAACATGACCAGGGAGGAGTGCCGCATCGGAGGGAGGTGGTGGTGGTCACCGGGGAGCACCTGAACACCGGCGAGGTCGACGGTGGAGGACGGTGGTTCGATGGCGTTGGGATCTCATCGGAGAGAGCTCGGGGAGTGGAATTGAAGCGGGGAATCGATGATTTGGTGGAATATATGACTACTGGCAAAATTTGAGCAGTTGAGGTGGAGTAACGACGATGAACGGATCGGTGACAGTGGCGGCGGAGCGGTGATCGGAGGGGAAGAAGAAGACCTCCTCGAGGTCAGGCGAGTGGTGTAGGGGCGATTGGGAGGTGGTGGAGGCGATGGATGAGAAGGACGGGGCTCGGGGGCCTTTATATAGGCGATCCCGAGGCGGTCCGGCGGGGTTCGGATCATGCCGGAGTTATGATGGTCGACGAGGTCGGTTTGGGCGGTGGTTGTGGTCGGTGAGTGTCAGTGAGGGTGGAGGAAGCTGCCCGAAGCGCCAGCGCGGACGAGTTCGAGCTCGGGTGCCTTATCAACGGCGAGGTCGGTGTACAGGTGCGGCGGACGTGCCCGTCTCCGGCGACTGCCGGATGGGGTCCAGAGGTTTGGTCAGTGCATGGAGCTGCGGAGGGAAGCTACGCGTGGAGAGGGAAGTAGGTTAGCAGGGTACGGTGCAGTGAATGAGGCTGGTGGCGCGAGCTGATCCGCTCGGCCTGCCGTGGCCGAGCGTGGTGGCCGTTGCACCGGCCAGCCTCCGGCCTGTTGACGGCGAGGGGCTGACGAGGAGGCCCCGCGGCTGCACATTTAAGGCGAGGGAAGGTGTGGAGGAGAAGAGGATGGATGGAGTGCAGTGCACGGCTCGATCACCCCCTGTCCCCTGAAGATTCAGTTAACTGAATCTTATTCAGCTATGAACAGTGCACATACACTCATATGATCCCATGGCAGAGAGTGCTAGGGATTTTTGGATTTTGTGGGAATTTTTGTGGTAATGTGTGGATGCTCAAAAATGAGTTTGGCAGAGTTTGGGAATTTTTGGAGCATTTAAAAATATGTTTGGATCAGAAATATTGAATCTGGTACAAATTTGAATTGAGTGGAATTTGAAATTTTTGAACTGTGGCACCCTATGTTTTTGGAGAAATGGGTTGTGGGAACCATATATTTGTTGGGATAATTTTGGTGGAGGTGGAATCCTTGTAGAAAGGGTGGTTCCTTTGTAAACCATAGAAATGATGGAATATATGAATTCCAACTTTGGAATTTATTTGGGTGGTGAAAAATATTTTTGTGGGGTAGGAAAGAGTTGGATTCTGTCCTAGATGAGGTGAGTGACTTGTGGAATAAATTTGGAGTGGAAGAGAATTTGTTGGATGGATTTTAGTAGGGCTAAAAGGAGGTGAAAAGGTTATTTCCTTTGAAAATTTAATTATCCCCAAAACTTTTCTTGGTAAAAATAAATTGTTTGAAAAAACACAAAGTAATTATCCATATAGTTTTAAACCCTTCGACCAGAATATTTAAAGAAGATTGAAACCCAAATAAAATTTGTAAAAGGTTTTCAAATTGAAGAAAGGTGATATGACCAAAAATGATTTTCAAAACTTTTATTTTTGAAGGAAAGATTTTCAAATATTCGGAAAAATATTTTTGGGGTGTTACAACACCTACCCCCCTTAAGAAAAATCTCGTCCCCGAGATTTCAGCTGTCCCTTAAACAGGTACGGATATTCAGTCCTTAGATGATCCTCTCTTTCCCATGTTGCTTCTTCCTTGGTGTGATTACTCCATTGAACCTAGTAAAATTTTATTACATTCTACCGGGTCCTCCGTTCAGATTCCTCTAAAATCTTTATAGGATGCTCCCTATATGTGAGGTCTGGATGAAGGTCCAAGTCTTGGTGTTGCACTTGCTTGTCTGGGTTACTAACACATCTCCTTAGTTGTGACACGTGAAACACATCGTGGACATCTGATAATTCTGCCGGTAGCTCTAGTTGATAAGCAACCTTGCCTCTTCTTGCGATTACATGGAATGGTCCAATAAATCTTGGTGCCAATTTTCCTTTGACTTTAAATCTCTGTAGTCCTCTAGTTGGAGATACTCTGAGATACACGTATTCATCGGGCTCCAAACTGATTTGGTGGTGCTTTTGATCGTAATAGCTCTTTTGACGGTTCTGAGCTGCTTTTAGTCTGTCTTGAATAAGCTTCACTTTTGTTTCTGCTTCTTTAAGAATTTTGGGACCAAAAATTCGGCTGTCTCTGGCCTCTGACCAATTGAGTGGGGTACGGCACCTTCGTCCGTACAGGGCTTCAAAAGGTGACATTTTTAAACTGGCTTGATAACTGTTGTTATATGAGAATTCCGTATTTGGTAAACTATCTTCCCAGCTAACTCCGTAGGTGAGCACACATGCTCTTAGCATGTCCTCCAATATTTGATTTACCCGCTCAGTTTGTCCTCCGGTTTGCGGGTGGTATGCTGTGCTGAATATTAGTTGAGTTCCTAGGGCTTGCTGTAGGTGTTCCCAAAATCTAGAGACAAATTGGGTACCTCTGTCAGAGACTATGGTCTTGGGTACTCCGTGTAGGCAAACAATCCGGGAGAGATATAATCTGGCGAGTCGCTGTGTGGTGTATGTGGTTTTTACCGGAATGAAATGTGCCACCTTGGTCAAATAATCTGTTATAACCCAGATAGCATCATTTCCATGTCGTGACCTTGGCAGTCCGACGATAAAATCCATTCCTATTACGTCCCATTTACATTCAGGTACTCTGAGTGGCTGCAGTAGTCCTGCTGGCCTCTGGTGTTCTGCTTTTATACGCTGGCATGAATCACAACGTGCGACATATACGGCTATATCTCTTTTCATCCAGTGCCAAAAATAATTTTCTTGTAAATCCTTGTACATTTTTGTCCCTCCTGGATGGATAGAATATGGAGTGGTATGGGCTTTTGCCAAAATTTGTTGCTTTAATTCTTCCTTATTAGGCACACATATTCTTTTCCCGAACCATAAAATTCCCTGATCATCAACGGAAAACTCGGGCGCCTTGCCTAGTTTCATTTTCCTCTTAATCCCCTCAATACTTGGGTGTCCTTCTTGGGCCTCTTTGATCTGATCCTCTAATGTTGGTTTCATCTCCAGTTGATTAATGGTTCCTTCTGTGACTAAGACCATATTGAGTTTGGCAAATTCCTGGTTGAACTCATGTGGTGAAAATTGCACACTATTATTATTGGTGCAGGGATTTTGGCTGAGAGCATCTGCCACAACATTTGCTTTACCCGGATGATAATGAATTCCGATATCGTAGTCTTTATTAACTCAAGCCAGTGACGCTATCTCAAGTTTAATTCCGGCTGGGTGAAAATATACTTAAGACTTTTGTGGTCCGTGTATATTTCACATCGCTCACCGAGAAGAAAGTGTCGCCATTCTTTGAGTGCGTGTATTACCGCAGCTAGCTCCAGATCATGCGTAGGATAATTCTCCTCGTGTCATCGTAGCTGTCTTGAGGCATAAGCCGCGACTTTTCCTTCTTGCATCAATACACATCCAAGGCCTTTCCTGGACGCGTCACAGTATATCTCAAACTTTTTGTGCACATTGGGTATGACCAGAACGGGTGCCGTTGTTAATCTTTTCTTCAATTCTTGGAAACTTTTCTCACAAGCTTCAGTCCATTCAAACTTCTTATCCTTCTTAAGCAATTGGGTCATGGGTTTAGCTATGGTGGAAAATCCTTCGATAAATCTTCGGTAATATCCTGCCAGACCAAGAAAACTCCTGACCTCAGTCACGTTGGTGGGTTGTTTCCATTCTTGGACAGCTTTTACCTTGCTTGGGTCCACTTCTATCCCATCCTGTGTCAGAACGTGTCCTAGGAAGCCAACTTCTCGTAACCAAAATTCACATTTACTGAATTTGGCATAAGGTTGGTTTTTCCTCAATTCTTCCAGGACTATTCGTAGGAGTTGTTCGTGTTCTTCGGGTGTCTTGGAGTAGATAAGTATGTCATCAATAAATACGACCACGAACTTGTCCAAATATTTCAAGAAAACCTTGTTCATGAGATGAACAAAATAAGCAGGAGCGTTGGTTAAGCCAAACGGCATCACTGTAAATTCGTACAATCCATATCTGGTAGTAAATGCAGTCTTGGGTATATCTGACGATCGGATTTTCAATTGGTGGTAACCTGACCTCAAATCTATTTTTGAGAATACCTTGGCTTCTGCTAGTTGTTCGAACAAGTCATTTATCCTGGGCAGCGGGTATTTATTTTTGATGGTGATCATATTGAGAGCCCTGTAATCAATACATAGTCTGAGGGTACCATCCTTTTTCTTAGCACATAAAACTGGCGATCCCCATGGTGACGAGCTGGGTCTGACGTACCCTTTTTCCATTAATTCCTTAATTTGTTTCTTTAGTTCAGCCAATTCGGTTGGAGCCATACGATACGGCTTCTTATAAATGGCAGCCGTTCCAGGTGCTAATTCAATAACGAACTCAATTTCCCGATCAGGTGGCATGCCTGGTAGCTCTTCTGGAAATACATCGGGGTATTCACAGACTACAAGGACCTTACTTAATTCTGCCGCATCCACTTGATTTAATTTTCCTTGTGATGCGGAAATCCTCCTTGTGCCAAATTTTATTGTTTCTCCTTGGCAGCTTGTAAGAGTCACCGTGCGGTTGTAGCAGACTATGAAACCTTTATTTTTGGTTAACCAATCCATTCCCAGAATAACATCCAGTTCAACTGTTTCCAGAACAATAAGGTTGGCTAAAAATACCATTCCTTTGATCTCGATATTTACATCCTTGCAATACCATTGTGTGCTTTGCTTCGATCCCGGGGACTGAATAACCATGGAATTTTGCAAAGGCGAAAAAGAAAATCGATTCTCCGCGGTGAACTTTTTAGAGATGCATGAATGCGAAGCTCCGGAATCAAATAAAACTGTAGCATTAATTGAGTTGACAGGAAACGTATCGAGCACAATATCCGGTGCATTTTGTGCTTCCTCAAGGGTCACGTGGTTGACATGTCCCTTCCTTTGGTTGTTATTGTGGTTGATGTTGTTGTGCTTGGGGGCTGTGTTTGTACCACGGTCATTGTTGTTGGGCTTAGTAGTATTATTTCCCTGCTTTGGGCATTGCCTGGAGTAATGCCCTTCTCCTCCGCAGCCATAGCTGGTGATGCCCGGGTAGTATGTTGTATCTCTGGTTCTGTTGTTGAAAGCACTGCGGTTCTGCTGCGGTGGTCGAGGTAGTAGTGTTGCTGGTCGGTGTGTTGTGGGCTTCTGAAATTCATTCTTGGGCTTATTGTTGCGAACCTGAGATGACTGGTTCATACGGCACTTGCATATCTCGTTCATGTTACGATGCTCGTTCTCCAGTATAATTGCCTTGTCCACTAGTGTCTTGAAATCAGGAAAGGTGTGGACCACCAGTTGGCATTTTAAAGACGGAATAAGTCCATCGAGAAACTTTTCCATCTTTTTGTCTTCTGTCATATATTCATCATTGGCGTACCGAGCCAGCTGAGTAAACTGATCTAGGTACTGTGTCACCGTGGTGCCTTGCTGCTTGAGATCCTCAAACTCCCTTTTTTTCAGTTTCATGATACTGTTGGGGATATGTGCTCCCCGAAATTTTTCCTTGAATTGTTCCCATGTCATATTGGCTCCGTTGGGATGAGTGTGGCATAAGTTTTCCCACCATGATGCTGCTGTACCAGAAAAATAGTACGGGGTATAAAGTACTTTTTCCCGGTCCGTACACTGGGCAATAACCAATTTTCTTTCAATATCACGTAGCCAATCATCTGCCTCCAATGGTTTGTCGGTGTGATAAAACACAGTAGGATTGGTCTTCTGGAGCTCAGATAATTTTGACCTGTTCTGATTTTGTCCTTGGTGGTTTCCCATATTGATTAAATTTTGCATCATTTCTTGGTGTTGTTGCTGGCTTTGCTCGTACAGATGGCACACTTGTGAAAATGCTGTGTCACTGTCCTGTTGACTACTCTGTCCTTGTGTAAAATTATTTCCCATCTGTCCATGGTTGCTCTCTGGCGGATTTGGCATAGAACGGGTCCAAGGGCGATGCATTTTCTTTCTGGGGGTATTTGTGTAACACCAATGAGAAAAGAAATTATAAAGGGAACAAGAAATAAAATTTAAGAGACTGAAAATAAACCTCTCCCCAGGATGCAAGTACAACAGGTTATATCATACACGCAGGATTTAATTATACAAGCAGGACTTAATTATACAAGATGCTTGCAGAAACCGCATACTACAAGACCACTTATTCAACTAGCGTACTACTTCGTCCTCTCAATGAGCTGTGGTCCGAGTCCATTACTCGCCATCTTACAAAAAAAGAAAAGAAGAAGAAACAGAAAATAAATATCTTACAACCATGTCATCATAAAAAGACTACTACGGTGCTGACGCTCGATTAGTCCTCACGGAGTGTCTGAGACACTGTAAGCACCGCTGAGGGTGAGTCCCAGCTGTGGCTCTCGAGACTCAACCTCCTCCTCTTCTGGGATGGTCTCCAGTCGTGTAGCGGTTGATGCCACGCCTGTCTGAGGTGGCACCATGTGCGTCGAAAGTGGAGCTCTGGTCGGTACAGGAGCAGCCAAGCGACTAGCCTCATCACTCGGGGATGAGTGCTGAACCGCGGGCTGTGTAGGAGAGTAGTGTGGTGGAGTCGGAATACGAGGGGCACGTGGTGAAGGTGAACGGAACTCACTCCTGCGAGTGATCCTCGCATGAGCCAGGTCCATTCGTGCAGCAAGATGGTCGTCCACCAGTGCGGTAAAGATCGACTCGAGTGCCATGATGTGCTGAACAAGGGGCTCGATCGCCCCATCCCTTTCTCCCGCGGTGCAGGAAAAAGCGTAATGGTTGGTATAAGGACCATGACACGGAAGGTAGTGATAGGGACGAGTCTGCATAATAGGCAGGATGTCCCTAAGACGTGCAATAGCCTCACGTGCGGCCATCTGGATAGCATGCCTCTCAGAGGGCATGACTCTCCCCATGAAACGGTAGTTGCGGAAGGACAAGTTACTTCCACCCCGAATATATACCGAAGCCTGGTACATAGTCAGAGTGTCTGTGACCCTGTCAGGAAAAATCGTGTACTCAGGACGGCTCGGAGACCTCATCGCATCCTTGGCGATGACGGCAAGAAGACGGGAAAATCCCGCCGGCTCGTTGGCAAAAATCTGGGATGGACAGCTGCCGCCAGACATCTACATCAGTAGACAAAAATCCAAACAGTCATATCATAAGAATATGATGACTAAGGAAAATTTGTTACGATGCATGAAATGCATGCTAAAAAAATTAGTACTGACTCGAGTGCTAGCGATCGTGCCTAGGGGTTTCCTACAGTCAGCCTGGCTCTGATACCAAGTCCTGTCGGGCCCCTTTCTGGGAATAAATCTCAGAAAAGGTCCTAGTCACACCAGCCCCAAGATTAACACAACTGGTGGACTTCCTTGATACAGATAACCAGTACAAATAATATTACACAGGGTTGAGTCTGAAGGCTCAACAAAATTATTACAAACTCGCCAAATATATGGCAGCGGCGGAATATGACAGTGGTGTGGTGGTGGTACCTCTCTGATACAATAACGTAAAGCCAAGCATCAGAGTGAAGCTTGACTATTTATTGGTGTAGCAGAAGCTCAGCGGATGATACAGGTGGTAGACTCCTATCTCACAGGTTGACTGACTGGGACTCCTCTATGCGTCGGGCTCGCTAGCGCAATCCTTCTCCACAAGCTCGTCCTCCTCCAAGTCTGGCCAAGTAAATAGCCAGGGACAAGCCAGTGAGTACGTTGGAATGTACTCGCAAACATTATGAACAAAAGATATAATGGATGCACATGCCCATGCTGACTAAAATCCTGGTCATGACATAATTATAAAATGATGCGGAAGTAAATAAAACATGTTAGCCATAACCAGTCTCTTAAGAAAATAAAAGCAAGTGAATGCCACGGGTAGTCAATCCAGCCCAAGTGACATTCCAAAAAAAAAGAGAAATGCCGGTCGGGTGTCTACAAGAGTAGTGGCGAGATAAACCGCCTGTTAACTCGAGAGACGCCACGAGAGGTCTTGAAAAGAAATGCCTGTCGGGCGACAAGTGACGCCATGGTTTTGACTTGAAGAGAAATGCCAATCGGGTGTCCACAAGAGTAGTGGCGAGATAAACTGCCTGTTAACTCGAGAGACGCCACGAGAGGTCTTGAAAATAATAGTTGAGTGCCCGGGGTAGTCTAGCCAGCCCCTAAGACACTCAGGAAGAAAATAAAATGAGACAAACGGTTAGTCCTCAATATTATGCATAGTCATAATAATATTTAGTAAGCATAAAATAATCAAGGTAGCAACAGGGTATCAATAATTATACTGCAAAAATGAGTCAGACACATTTTAATTATTTCCTCCGGAGACCGATACCGGGACCGACACTTGACCCACCCTGCTACGCCCTTTGACCGAGGACACGGCTATTCAAACAGTTTTAACTCTGCAGAGGGTGTACTCTTTACCCACAAGTAAAGGATTTCTTTAGTCAGTACCGTGACACTGACTAATTCCTATTATGGTCTTTCGGTTGAAAACACACCTGACCAGCACACACCAGAATAACTCTCCGGATGCCAGGAATCACCCAAAGCTTCGTTCAAGAAAAACTCTGAGACGGAGAGACCAACGTCCTGCATGGGATCACTATTAATACGCGCGGATTACAAGGGGTGCCCCCCTCTCAGTCACAACCGGAAACACCCATGCCCCCTGACCCGATGACAGGATTTAGTCCAAGGCCTTTGGAAACCCTCATCGTGGCCCTCTGTACGGTGTGTACCTGGACAGGGGTTAACAACTTACTCAGCCGCACCTTCCTTGCAGAAGGACCCGTGGCAGCATGGTATCTAGCTAGGTGTAACGGAACAAGACTCGATCTAGGCTGACTCAGGAGGTGTTAATTAACATCACCGGAATATTCCACTTAAGTCACATGACACCACCGTGTCAAGCATAAGGGCCCGTGCCCACCGGCACATCCAAGGCAGGAGACACTCTCCCGTATTTCCACAACTTTACCATGTCAGAAGAATCTCTTGCTTGAGTGATGTGCAAGCTATGAGCAAAAGAGATATGACCATGCATGCAAGTGCTAGTGACATACTACAAATATGGTGCAATATCAACCGATGCAACATGCAAATGCAAATGCAATCACCATATCCCAAGTTCAATAATGCTTGCCTTGTCCAAAGTAGTCAGGTGAAAACCCTTCAAAATTCTCGGCAAAGTTTCCCTCTTCTTTTTCTGAAAATTCAAAATCAACTCAAATTAAAAAATTTGGCAACAGTACAAAAAGTTGTCCTAAAACATTTTTAAATAAATACTAAAAAAACTAGAGAGAAAATATAAGAATTTCAAAAAAAGTTCAACTCAAACGGAGTTGTGGTTTAAAAGTTATTAAACTTTTAAAACCAGGGGTTTTTCTGTAAAAAGCCAGTCCCTGTGCGTTTATAAGGAAAACGCGTCGGGCCGAAATACGCTTCTCAGCGCGGAAGGCGTAAAAGTCAAGATTACGTCTTCGTTTTTAGACAGAGAAAAAGAAAAGAAAAAGTGCGAGGTGGGGTCCACCCTTCAGGTTCAAACATTTGAACCTGCGCGCGGAAACAGAGAAGAGACGGCGTTCGCCGGCGGTGATCGCCGGGGTCTTGGAAGGCGGCAATTGTCGGAACATGATCAGGGAGGAGTGCCGCGTCGGAGGGAGGTGGTGGTGGTCGCCAGGGAGCACCTGAACACCGACGAGGTCGACGGTGGCGGACGGTGGTTCGGTGGCGCTGGGATCTCGTCGGAGAGAGCTCGGGGAGTGGAATTGAAGCGGGGAATCGATGATTTGGTGGAATATATGACTACTGGCAAAATTTGAGCAGTTGAGGTGGAGTAACGACGATGAACGGATCGGCGACAGTGGCGGCGGAGCGGTGATCGGAGGGGAAGAAGAAGACCTCCTCGAGGTCGGGCGAGTGGTGTAGGGGCGATTGCGAGGTGGTGGAGGCGATGGGTGAGAAGAACGGGGCTCAGGGGCCTTTATATAGGCGATCCCGAGGCGGTCCGGCGGGGTTCGGATCACGCCGGAGTTATGATGGTCGGCGAGGTCGGTTTGGGCGGTGGTCGTGGTCGGTGAGTGTCAGTGAGGGTGGAGGAAGCTGCCCGAAGCGCCAGCGCGGACGAGTTCGAGCTCGGGTGCCTTATCAACGGCGAGGTCGGTGTACGGGTGCGGCGGACGTGCCCGTCTCCGGCGACTGCCGGATGGGGTCCAGAGGTTTGGTCAGTGCACGGAGCTGCGGAGGGAACCAACGCGTGGAGAGGGAAGTAGGTTAGCAGGGTACGGTGCAGTGAATGAGGCTGGTGGCGCGAGCTGATCCGCTCGGCCTGCCGTGGCCGAGCGTGGTGGCCGTTGCACCGGCCAGCCTCCGGCCTGTTGACGGCGAGGGGCTGACGAGGAGGCCCCGCGGCTGCACATTTAAGGCGAGGGAAGGCGTGGAGGAGAATAGGATGGATGGAGTGTAGTGCACGGCTCGATCACCCCCTGTCCCCTGAAGATTCAGTTAACTGAATCTTATTCAGCTATGAACAGTGCACATACACTCATATGATCCCATGGCAGAGAGTGCTAGGGATTTTTGGATTTTGTGGGAATTTTTGTGGTAATGTGTGGATGCTCAAAAATGAGTTTGGCAGAGTTTGGAATTTTTGGAGCATTTAAAAATATGTTTGGATCAGAAATATTGAATCTGGTCCAAATTTGAATTGAGTGGAATTTGAAATTTTTGAACTGTGGCACCCCATGTTTTTGGAGAAATGGGTTGTGGGAACCATATATTTTTTGGGATAATTTTGGTGGAGGTGGAATCCTTGTAGAAAGGGTGGTTCCTTTGTAAACCATAGAAATGATGGAATATATGAATTCCAACTTTGGAATTTATTTGGGTGGTGAAAAATATTTTTGTGGGGTAGGAAAGAGTTGGATTCTGTCCTAGATGAGGTGAGTGACTTGTGGAATAAATTTGGAGTGGAAGAGAATTTGTTGGATGGATTTTAGTAGGGCTAAAAGGAGATGAAAAGGTTATTTCCTTTGAAAATTTAATTATCCCCAAAACTTTTCTTGCTAAAAATAAATTGTTTGAAAAAAACCCAAAGTAATTATCCATATAGTTTTAAACCCTTCAACCAGAATATTTAAAGAAGATTGAAACCCAAATAAAATTTGTAAAAGGTTTTCAAATTGAAGAAAGGTGATATGACCAAAAATGATTTTCAAAACTTTTATTTTTAAAGGAAAGATTTTCAAATATTCGGAAAAATATTTTTGGGGTGTTACACTGGTACAGCGAGGTGCTATACAAACGGTTTTTAACCCCTTTCCGCGACGATGTTCTGAACCGTCGCCTAGTGAGTGACTGCGATGGGGGGTCCTTCCCACACGACCCAGAAACCGTCGGGGATATGCCCTCCTGGCACACACGCTCGGCAAAATGAGGTCGTGTGCGACCGGCGAGCGATGAAATACGGTTATACGTGCAGTAGTGCTAAAAAAATACAATTATACAGGCGAAATTGTTTTCGGTCGTAAGTACATCCCACACAGTCAGTCCCCGCTAAACGTTTCCGTTCGTATATACATCCCACACAGTCGCTCCAAGGAAAACGTTTCCGTTCGCAGGTACATCGCACACAATTTTCCCCATTAAATCGTTTGTGATAGCATTGCCATTGCACACGATATTAACAATTTTATCGTTTGCGTTATTGAATGCATCACACACGGTGCATAGAAGAAACTGTGTGGCAAAGGCTGTCCATCACACACACTTTTTATGTGGTAAACGTTTGCGCAAGGTGGCCTAACGCAAACAGTTTTCAAGAGGATGTCGTGTGTGATTGTTCATTGATCCAACACGGTTTATTCCTAGAGACTATGTGCGTTGCCTGAGGTCATCGCCCACGGTGTTTTCTCAATAACCGTTTGCAATAGAAAAATCCAATTAGCAGGCTAATTATTCTATTATTAATAATCCATTTATTAATCTAATTGACATTTCATATTAAGCACACAATATATTTCATTTCCATATTAAGGAAGCAGGATTTCATAATTAAAATACATCAGAGTACAACATCATATAGCTTCAGCACTTAGCTACCCCATTACACAACTGCACCAGCACCACGTTTCACATGCAACATCTAGAACCTTTCTAAATTAGCATCATAGATGGTACGTAGACAGATGCATCTCATCTGGAAAACTGTTGAAGCGGAAGGCGAATATTGAACCTTCATTGATGTTCAAGGTCTTTGCAACTTTAGGCCAGTGCCTGTGGATGATTGACCGTCCATCCTTTGTCCTCTTCAGGAACACTTCAATATTGAACCGTGGGTGTTGTATGAAAACCTTCCTCGCCTCTTGACCATAGAGGTGGTTTGAGAGGTAATCATCAGTGAACTGCTTTGGAAATGCCTGAAAAAAAGGATGTGCATAAATATCTTCTCTATATTGGAAATGGGGCAAAGGAATAAAAAAAGGAAAGGTATAATAGTTAGTACCATCTTGCAGTGAACTGACGTCTTCTTGATTGTGCAAACAAAGATCTTGTTGTTTTTTGTCGCTAATTTCTTTATCCTAACAATCTTTCTGAGTTTCTTAACTTGATTGATATTCATGGACAACTCATTTCCCCATATGCAAAAAGGGTCGAACAGTGGGTCAAAACCTCTGACAGCAGGACCTACATGTGCAAGACCAAATTGTTAAAAACCTAAATATTAGAATGGTTCTTGCAATTACACAATAGTGTGCTTTTAGACAAAGAACCATGCATGTGCTAACCTCGATTGTAAACCTCAGTGCTTCCCATTGTTTCCCTGCAACACATATAAGGTATTTAGTCATCAGGTTAAGTGCGGGTTCGCATGCTATCAGTACAATATGTTGATGAAAAATAAGCACATTGCAGATTCATCAGATTAATTCAAGCTACATGGAAAACCCATTTATCCAAACCAAGCATGATTAAGAACTCAGAAATATAGCACTTGTATATGTTTCTCATGTATTAAGTGCAGCCAAATTCGATTTATTCCTCACATGCACAACAATACAAAATTCTACGCACGACAATTGGACATCGCATTGCAGAATTGAACCAAGCAGTTAACTAAACACCACAACAAATGAACCAAACATTAACTGAGCACCACATTGCACAATATAACATACTCCTAATAGAAGATCAGACAGTTAACCAAACCAAGCATGCTTAACAACTTGGAAATATAGCAATTGTATTTGTTTCTCATGTATTTAGTACAAACAATTCAATTTATTTCTCACATGGTATACAATAACAGAATGCACCCACAACAATTGAACATCGCATTGCAGAATTGAACCAAACAGTTAACTAAACACCACAACAAATGAACCAAACGTTAACTGAGCACCACATTACATAATATAACATACTCCTAATAGAAGATCAGATAGTTAACCAAACCAAGCATGCTTAACAACTTGGAAATATAGCAATTGTATTTGTTTCTCATGTTTTTAGTATAGCCAAATTCGATTTACTTCTCACATGGTATATAATAACAGAATGCACCCATAACTATTGAACATCGCATTGCAGAATTAAACCAAACAGTTAACTACACACCACAACAAATGAACCAAATGTTAACTGAGCACCACATTGCACAATGTATAACATACTAGAAGATCAGACAGTTAACCAAACCAAGCATGCTTGACAACTTGAAAATATAGCAATTGTATTCGTTTCTCATGTATTTTGTAAAGATAAATTCGATTTATTTCGCACATGGAAGACAATATAAAATTGCAGCCTAAAGAATTGAACATCACATTTGCAGAATTGAACCAAACAGTTAACTGAAGACGACAACTAATTAACTAAACAGTTAATAAGTGAGCACCACATTGCACGACATATAGAACATATACACTAGAGCAACACATTGCATGGTAAAATTAGATAGCACAATTCATTAGAATTTGTTAAGGAAAGGCAGGAGCAGCACACGCAACGGGTAAACCGAGCATGCTTAACCGGCTTAGCTAGCAAATGGCAAGGTGCTCCTCCAAGATCTGGGGGTCGGCACGAATGGCAGCCATCGCGACATCATCCGCGGGTGTGGCCGCGATTTGCTTCTCCGCTGCCAAATGCTCCTTGAGCTCCTAGCTATACTGCATGCACCATGGCTTAGGGTGGCGCTTATTTGGTGGAGGGTTCGGTGGTTTGGGTGGAAGGTGTCATGCCGACGGTGGTGGCATGTTGGATGTGGAAGGAGGAGGAGGATGGGGGTCGGGTGTGGATTACCTGCCTGGATACGACGAGGCCGAGCAGCGTGAAGGAGGATCACCAGCGAGGAGGTGACGCTGCAAGCAAGGAGTGAAGGTTTCAACTTGGAAAGGAAGGCGGAAACAGGGAAAATATGGCTTTTGGTAAGGGGGAGGGGCGGGGAGGTAGATATTTCCGCGGAAGCCGAAAGTTTTGAATCGGTTCAGCGAAAAAACAAGCGCGCAAAGTGTCATCAGACACGGTCCCTTATTCAGAACTGTGTACGATATGTGAACATCACAAATGATTCAGATAGCTTAACCCGTGTGTGATGAGTTTGAACGTCAAAAATTTAGGTTCGAATTTCCCTGGTTACAGTGGTCATCCACGTCATTGCATAATTTGGGTACACAAAGGAGACTACAGCACACCCACACTTCTTAATCGAGCAAGTTCAACAATTAAACAGAGCTAGCTGACCTAAACATTACTCTAACAAATTAAAGACCGGCACTCTTAATTAAACAAAACAAAGAGTACTACTACGGCTGGTGCTCGTCGATCTCCGCCGCCTCCTCCATGTCCAACTTGCACCCGGCAGTCTCCTAGGGAAGGGGCTCCATGGCATCCATCGCACCATACTCGGCAAGCATCTCGCCATCCGCGTCCGCCATCTCTTTGGAAAAGGCCGCCACGAGCTGGGCATGGGCGGCCGCGATCTGGGCTTGGACGGGCTCCGTCGTGGCAAGGTATGCGGCGGAGGAATGGATGGCTGCTCGAACGCTCTCGGCGATTGCCAACTCTTCGGCCGTGGGTTGCCGACGGTTGTTAAAGAAGCTTCGTTCGATTTGTGCGGTGACCGCCATGAGCTGGGCGTGGGTGGCCTCGACATGGTCGTGGACGGCCTCCATCAGGGCTAAGGCCACCGCTGCGGAACGGACAGCTATTGTGCCGCTCTCGCCAGTTGCTATCCCCGACGCAAATGTTGCTGCCGCCACCTGAGAAGCAACAGGGGCCGTTTGAGCTGCCTTGGCTGCCCGGACGCAGATTGCGGCCGCGCTCATGCACCTTGTTAGCACGCGCATGGCGGCTGCGGCCGCGCTCTCGCTGAGTGGGCCACCGAAGTTGCCCTCACGACGCGGGTCCACGTCCTCATCTTTCACCGGCGATAATTGAACAGTGAAATGATATTTGGAGAGCGAGCTAGTGTGCTTGACAAGCCGGCTATGGACTGTAGCCGATGCACCTTCTCGCGTAAGCCATAGGCGTACTATACAACGACGGTTCTCTAAGATATTTTGTACTACATCTCACACGGTTGGTGATAATAAACTGTGTGCGATCTACTTGATTTTTCATCTTGATTTGAATTACATAATGGGGTCACAGCGGCAATGGAGGGTGTTTGAATTGCTAGAACTTTTATCTGCAGTGAAGATGCAACTATATGTGTGTCGTAAAAAAATTGGAATTATTCAGGATTCGTTTGGACATTTTATACATTAAATTGGTTTTCTAGCCATTTCAGGTGCACAATTCAAAATTAAACTACATGCACATGCTCTGGTGCACCAACATGGGTTGTAAAATCATATATGTGTCCATGGGTTTATGCTTATGTCCCATGCAAGAAATGGGGATGAATTTCGAACACCACGGTACCGTGGCTCTCCGGCAAACGTTGACGTACTTGCTTTTGTAATTCTAGTAAATCCAAAACCCATCTGAAATTCATGAACCTTGGCATGCTATCATGGAATGGCATCAACATGCTGGGGTAAAAAATATTGTCCCATTTGGGGCAGGTTATGGTATAAGTTTCTCACAATCCAGAGCTTCTCACAAGAAGCCTCATGGTTCCGTTAGGGAAACGTGTCACCTTTGTGGACAAAACGATATTCGTCGCCTCTTCTTGCTTTCAATTTTTTCCTGGTGTCAACATAGAACAACAGGAGTGTCGTGTTAAATTTTGGAATTTTTCGGGCATCGTTTGGAAATTTTTATACGTTAACTGAGTTTTCTAGGCATTTATGTGCACATGCTCCAGTCCATAAAAACGGGTTGCAAAATCAAATGTGTGTCCTTGGTTGCAAGCTTAGGTCATATGCAAGAAATGAGAATGAATATCAAACACCTTGACACTGTCGCTCGGCCGCTAACATTGAGATACATGGTTTTAAAATTCTAGTAAATCGAAAACTCGTCTGAAATTCATGAAACTTTACATGATATCATGGAACGACATCGACATGCCGTGGTAAAAATATTATCCCATTTGGGGCAGGTTTGGGTATAAGTTTCTCGCCAACCAGAGCTTCTCTCACAACAAGCCTGATGGTTTCGGTAGGGAACGTGCCATCTTGGGGGACGAAACGATATATGTTGCCTCTTCTTACTTTCAAATTTTTTCTCATGTCAACATAGAACAACAGGAGTGTTGTGTCAATTTTTGGGATTTTTCGAGGTTCGCTTAGATATTTTTATATATTAACTGAGTTTTCTATGCTTTTATGTGCATAATTCAAATTTGAACTACATACACATGCTCCAGTGCATATAAATGGGTTCAAAATTAAAATGTGTGTCCTTGGTTGCATGCTTAAGTCCTATGCAAGAAATGAGAATGAATGTCAAACACCTTGCCATCGTCGCTCGGCCGCTAACATTGAGTTACATGGTTTTTTAAATTCTAGTAAATCGAAAATGCGTTTGAAATTTATGAAACTTGACATGCTAGCATGGAACGGCATCAACATGCCGTGGTAAAAGTATTGTCCCATTTGGGGCAGGTTGGGGTATAAGCTTCTCACAAACCAGAGCTTCTCACAACAAGCCTCATGGTTACGGTAGTGAACGTTTCACCTTTCTGGACGAAACGATATCCGTTGCCTCTTCTTGATTTCAATTTTTTTTCTAGTGTCAACATAGAACAACATGAGTGTTGTGTCAATTTTAGGTATTTTTCACGGTTCGTATGGACATTTTTATACATTAACTGAGTTTTCTATGCATTTATGTGCATAATTCAAATTTGAACTACAGGCACATGCTCCATTGCATGTAAATTATTAGAAAAATCAAATCTGTGTCGTTGGCTGCATGCTTAGGTCCCATGCAAGAAATGAGAATGAATGTCAAACACCTTGCCACCGTCGCTCGGCCGCAAACATTGAGATACATGGTTTTTAAATTCTAGTAAATCCAAAACTCGTCTGAAGTTCATGAAACTTGACATGCTATCATGGAGCGGCATCAACATGCTGTGGTAAAATTTTTGTCCCATTTGGGGACAGGTTTGGGTATAAGGTTCTCGCAAATCAGAGCTTCTGACAACAAGCCTGATGATTTCAGTAGGGAACGTGCCATCCTTGGGGACGAAACGATATCCATTGCCTCTTCTTGCTTTTAAAATTTTTCTAGTGTCAACATAGAACGACAGTAGTGTTCTGTCGATTTTTGGGATTTTTCGGGGTTCGCTTGGACATTTTTATACGTTAACTGGGTTTTCTAGGCATTTTATGTGCATAATTCAAATTTGAACTACATGCACATGCTCTAGTGTAGAAAAATGGGTTGATATATGAAATGTTTGTCCTTGTGTGCATGATTAGGTCCCATGCAAGAAATGAGAATGAATTTCAAACACCAGGGCACTGTTGATTGCCGGCAAAATGTTGAGATACTTTGTTTTTAAATTCTAGTAAATCCAAAACTCGTCTGAAATTCATGAAACTTAGCATGCTATCATGGAATGGCACCCGACATGTTGTGGTATTTTTCGTGTCCATTTTGAGAGAAGGCGCACTCGAATAAGAGCCAACAAAGGCATTTTGAAAAAATAGCTGCCACTTTAATATCTCAAACGTTTGTATAATTTAAATCATGTGCGTTCTGTTAACCATTCATGTGACGCCACGTGTCTTGGTTTTAATGGCTATAGGAGGTTCCTTGCGGACAGCTGCTTGACTGAACGGGAGGCGTGCGAGTGCAGTCCGGTGCGCAGGCTGACCGAGAGACGTGCAAGCTATCCTCCAATGCGCAGGCTCACCGGGAAGCGTGTGAGCTGTACGCTGCGCAGGCTCACTAGGAAGCGAGCCCTTTGACTTCCATGGCCGCCCGCCTTGCTCGCATCCTCTCAATTAATGCCGCCCGAGCTGCTGTTTAATACGGGCGGCCTTACTGTTCGCCTCCCATTTCCCTCCCACCCGCAGACCTCTACCAACGCCATGACGCAGAAGGATCATCTGCAACTAGTCTTCAAATTTGGTGAAGTCTACTCCGAGCCGGAGGAGATAGAAAATAAGGAGGAATGGGGCCTCATGGACATGGCCCTGAACGAGCTCGCTGCGGCGGTTGCTGCCCCCGCGTTCGTCCCAGCTCCCATCCGCGCGCCCGCGCCAGCGACCATCCCGGTAGCATTGACGGGCTGTTCGCCGAGCACTATCGCAGAGCTGGAAGCCGCGGGTGTCAGCGAGGTCTCCGCGGACCCGCGCGAGCTCGTGTACATGCCAGCGCCAGCGCCCGTGCCCGTGCGTGCCCCTCCACCCACCGCGGCGCCGGTCCCCATGCGTTTGCCTGCACCCGCCGCGCCCGTGCCCGTGCGCGCCCCCCTCCGCGGCATGGGACGCCGCCGTCGACCGCTACCTCGCAGCGCCGCCAGTTGCCGTCCTGCCGCGCCCCACCCGTCGATCGCGCGACGACATGATGTTTGATTTCCAAGTGAAAAACATTATGTGCTGTCTTGAAGACTTCAACAACGGCGTCCCGGAGGACGACAACGACAATGCCGGTGCGGCACGCCGCCGCTGGAAATAGTTTTTTTGGGTTTAATACTGTATCTCGATCATATGAATATAAATTCGCAGTGTGACTGAATGAAAGATATGGTTTGAC
The DNA here is from genome assembly GCA_011799875.1 of Thinopyrum elongatum. Lineage (NCBI taxonomy): Eukaryota > Viridiplantae > Streptophyta > Magnoliopsida > Poales > Poaceae > Thinopyrum > Thinopyrum elongatum. The sequence continues at coordinate 567,945,431 of CM022300.1, read as the reverse complement.
CGAACTTGTGTTTTTCTCTCTTAATGTACATACTTATCAAACGATTTTCTTTTGAAAAAAACGTCAATGGTTTTTAAATATAAAACACTCATCGCAAATGTTTTAGTTAGAACACCCGTATGCAAACCGACAGCTTCCGAGAAGCCAAGGGAAAATGTGCCGAGCAGGATTTGTGCAACTCTTGATCGCAAACATTTTAGATAGAACACCCGTATGCAAAGTGAGAGCTATGGTATTCCCTCTGAAGTCAAGGGAAAATTCGCAGCGCAGGATTTGTGCATCTCTTCAACGCAAACGGTTCAGACTGAATACGATATGCAAAGCCAGACTTCGGCGCTAAGCCAAGAGAAAATGTGCCGAGTAGGATTTGTACATCCCTTCAATGCAAACGGTTGTTTTGGATGACCCGTGTGCAACCACGTATAGACAATTTTGTAAGATTTGCATCTGTCATATTGGGTATATTGCCATTTGTCAAACTGGAAAGATTGACATTTGTTGATCTAGTAACATTGCCATTTGTCAATCTTGTAACACTGCAATTTGTCAAAATATGCAGCTAAAAATCACTAGCACTATCTAATTTTTGCAACTAAAATTCAGTAATTAAGCATAGATTTCATTCATAAATTAAGCAGTCGTTCTTTATACAAACAGTTCAACTCGACAGCTGAACCGACCAAACTTTTCCCCAATTTTTGCCAACCACGTACTGAAATAGCTAGTTCAACTATATATACTAGCTAATTTTAAGTACGTTGTACAGTTTCACCACATCTATAGTCAGATGAACTGAACAAAATAACTCCTAAATACTATTACTATGGAGGGGCTTTGTACTACTTTCGGCAGCCTCTCCTCTGGCGAGCAAGCTCAGTAAGAGGCAGAGGAGGAGCAGCCTATCGACGAGCTGGACAACTGCAATACGATGCCTGCCGCTACTGCACCTTCAGCGACGCTCACCTCGAACGTCCTCTGCCGCTCCAGACGACCCCTCTCGAAGCGGTGGTTCTCCTCGTAGATCTCCTGATTCCTCGCCTCTGCGGCGGCATGTGCTGTGGCCACGGCGGCGGTAAGGCTCTTTGCGTGCTCGACGAGGCGCTCCTCCTCCTCCCGTAGGAACTCGGTGTAGCGCGCAAGGTCGCTGACGCACGTGCGGGCCTCCACCTCCGCCTCCCTCCTTCGGGAGGCGGTGGCGGAGCGGGTGATGACCCCGGCAGTCGATGGTGGGCTGGCGGCCACGGCAGCCAATGATGGGGTGGTGGCCACGACCACCACCTCCCGCCTTCGGGCCGCGGCGGCGGAGCGGGTGATGGCCACGGTGGCCAGCAGTGGGGTGGCGGCCACGACGGCCACCTCCCGCTTTCGAGTCGCGGCGGCGGAGTGGGCGATGGCTCTGACTTTCGACAGTGGTGTGGCGGCCACGGCGACAGACGGTGGGGTGGCGACAACGGTAGACGGCAACAGCTGCCGATGGGCAGCGACGGTGGAGCGTGTGGTGAGTGTTCCATGCACAAACAACAGGGACACCACGCCCACTACACTACGCCGGGGACTGCGCCGCCGACGCGGTGTAGCCTCCTAGCTGGAGCTGTCCTCTGATGATGGCGGAGTGGCTGAGCGACGACGACGGACCGGTGCCATTGGTGATTATGGGAGAAACAGACGAGATAAGCTACAGGGAGGAAGGGGAAAATGCGACGCAGGACTCGCCGGCTGTGAGGGTTTATATAGCAGGCCGGTAAGCATTGGGATTTTGTGGGATTTCACCGAGTCGGGCGGGAAGCTTGCGCAGGAACCTGCGAGGTTGCACGAGAACGGGCTCACCGACGATTCATTGGCACCACTTCGAACCACCGTTTGGCCAAAAGAACGCCCCCGCGCGCTGCGCAAGCTTGCGCTGTAAGCCGACTGCGGCAGCGGGGTGACAAGATGTGCGAGAGGAGGACGAAAGGCCACGTACACATACGGTTAATAAAAAAAACGTTTGCGATTTAATTACCTACTATACCCCCGTCCTGGTTTATAAGTAGGATTTAACTAATAAAATACGAATGCATGTTGCCAAAGATTATATACATGTTATTTTTCTGTAGACAGAGCAAATCACACGGCTTATTAGCAGCAATCGTCTATGTTATTATTGGTCTTCGCACACATTTCTGATTATGGACCTGTTTGCAGCGTATCACACACATCTTGTTCAGTTGAACTGTTTCCATTGTGTTGCCTAATCACACATAGTTCATCCTAGTGAACTATATGCCGTATATCGCACACACCCTCATCTGGCTGCCCATTTCTGTTGTTCTTCATCATCGCAAACAGTTCTTCTGGATTAACCGTTTGCCACGCATCGCACACGCAACTCTAATATGAACCGTGTTTGATGTCGTCGTCATTGCAAACGTTTTGTATCTTTTTTGACGGTTTTATTACATCACTGTTTATGATTGATATATCGCACACAGTTTCGTCGAAGGGTCTCTGATTCGACTGTCACGTTTCGACCGTCCTGCAGTAGTGGCTACTACTAAGTGGCAGTAGCGCTGGACCCATAACCAGCGCTACTACTAAATTTCTAACTATAAGGTTTCTCCTAATAGTGATGGCACCTCATAACATCTCTTTCCTAGGGAAAAGAATTTGCAAAGCGAAAGGAAAGAGTGGCAAATGATTAGTATGCCTAGCGACACATACTTCCCTTTTGTTATTATTTCCTATCAATACATTGAAGGAACTGGCCGCCTCTTCCTATGTGTTTCGTTGTCACCGCCGGTGTTGCCATGGATCTTTGATCTCGGGGGTAGAAGAGCTCTGGTGTAGGGGGCTCACCTGGGGACGAGGTGGCTGGAGGACGTGTAGGCTCCGTCGGCGCTTCGTACAGTGGTTAGAGGGGTGGGAGCAAGCAACAGCGAGATGGGACAGGAAGAGGGCAAGGACATCCTCCGGAGGTGTTGCCACCGCCGATCTTGCTAGAGGAAGAGGCACGAACCAAAGCAGGAGCGGAGGGAGTGAGGTCTGGCGGCGGAGTAGATTGGTATCGTCCCCGCCCCCGCCGAGCGGCACACGCACCGACCCGGTCGCGCACCCGCCGCTGGCCAGCGCCCACACGAACGTGGGCTCCGGCGCGAACGACACCATCGACACGGCCAGTTCCAGCGCGCCCGCCCACGCCGCCGGGCCCCAGCACGGCCACCACCATCGCTCCCCGGCCCCCACCAGCAGTGCCCCCATGAGCGGATGCATCGATCGAAGGAAGAACCAACACGAGAGGGGACAGATAGCGATGGCCTTCGTGGTTGCCATCACGATGGAGGTGGGGAGCTGAGGCATCGGGAGAGGAATAGATCGGCGTGCGGAGGACGAATTCGGGGCCTTGGGATGGAAAGTGATGAAAATTAAGGACACCGTGATTTTCCATTAATTGATTGATTGATTGTTTGCCCCACGAGCCGGCTATAAACCAGAGGAAAGGTTGACTTCCTTGGATAAAACTTGGTGGGGGCAGATAACATTACAGATATGGAAAGAGATAAACGGGGTGGTGGGAGGAGGGACGAAAAAAAACCAACGAAAAAAACCGGACGAAAGTAGTGGGACGAAAATAAACCGTGAAGGCTATTTTACCAACTGAGACATTAAGAGTAGAGATTCAGGCTATGGGATCCTGGTCTCCAATTTCCGAACAGTCTTGATCATAAACCGATCATCGTCTGATAAGGAAAATATACTTGCACTGCACCGTTGTTTACGGTTGTGTTGTGTTGAATAGAGAGACGCGTCTCGGTTCGATGAAGAACTGTGGTACTGGAAGATAGAACCTGGGGTGTTCAAGTTGCTACTGTCCAGTAGAAGAATTTTTTGTATAGCCCATAGATGATCGCATAGCTAATGTGTTTAGTTCTGGTTTCGTCACTATTGTGATTGCCTAAGCTATCTCTAGTATTGTGCATAGTGTCAAGAGTGTAAACTTTTATCTTGTTCCTTTTTTTTTCAGAAAATGTAGCTTATTCTTTGAGATCGTCCAGTCTTTTACAACTGCCGCATTTGTGGCCACATCTTCTACAATCTTATGGTGAGTCCTTGATCTCTCTCTCCCTCTCTCTATCTCCCATTTGCTCTGAGACAGTCTGGCCATCGAGCCGTTGATGTAGTGTTTGGATCTGTGGTGGTGCTCCTCCAGCCACCACAATCATATGACTAAGATGTTCTTTCCTGTCAATGAAATTGGTCTATTGTAATTCAGTACTGGCTAGCTCAATGGATGGGTATCTTGGTTTTCCCTCTCCTCTTTGGTTTTGAGCAAATCATGCTGTTGTTTGTTGTGGTCTCCGCTAGTATAAGCCAATAGTTGGCATGAGATTATCTAGTGCCTTTTTGGATCAGTCACCATGAAACATTTATTTAGTTTGTGAAGTTGATGTTGTTGCGGCGCTGTCCAAGCATTCCATACAGCTGTTTCGCTAGCTTATGTACAATTGATTGGTTCCTCTCGTTTTGGGTTTTGAGCAAAGCATATTGTTTTTGCCATCTCCTTAACACTTTGTCTCAGAAAAGATTTTCTAGTATCTTATTTGGATGACTCACTATTGAAGATTTAGCTTGTGAAGTTGCTCTGGTCACTTATTCTTTAACTCGTTGCGTGTGGATTTGAAGCTCTGACTTGTTCCTATGGCCTTCAGGTTCCGTGTCATGGAATGGGTGGAGGATGGTGGCGAGCGACCAACTGATCTGGCCAAATATGCCTTGCCGGTTGGCGGGACGGCGGCCTTGGAAGCAGACAGTGGAGACGCCCAGATGTGCGAGGACGTGGCCCTATTGGTTGAAGACAGGGTGGACTCACTCGACGTGTCTTGTTTGCTGCACGAGTGAAAACTGGATCCTCTTGTTTGCTGCAATCTATTTATTCCATGCGTGGTAGTACTTGCTTGAAACAGAGGTAGTGTAGTGCATGTTTTTAAAGGGAGGGGGGGGGGGTGGTGGGGGGG